>CM061749.1:114134455-115440498 GCA_030979885.1 Lolium multiflorum | reverse complement strand
TTCTCTTTTAATAATTCTTCTATCATGCCACTTCTTAACTTTCTCCTTAAAAAGTTTAGCATTTTCATAAGCTTCACTTCTCCATTCATCTAAGGAACTCAATTGTAGCAACCTCTTCTTACCGGCAAGTTTAAAATCTTTATTAAGTTCTCTTACAACCCAATAAGCTTTGTGCTCTAGTTCTAAAGGTAAATGACAAGCTTTTCCATAAACCATTTTATAAGGAGACATTCCCATAGGATTTTTATAAGCAGTTCTATAAGCCCACAATGCTTCCTTTAACTTACTAGCCAAATTCTTTCTAGATTTATTAACAGTCTTTCCCAAAATAGCTTTAATTTCTCTATTTGATAATTCTACCTGCCCACTAGTTTGAGGATGATAAGAGGAGGAAGCAATTCTATGATTAATACCACATTTGGCAAGAGGTTTTTTCTAAAACCACCATGAACAAAATGAGAACCTCCATCAGTCATAATATATCTAGGTACTCCAAATCTAGGAAATATAACATCTACAAGCATTTTTATAGAGGTCTCACCATCGGCACTTTTTGTAGGTATAGCTTCTACCCATTTAGTAACATAATCAACAGCGACAAGTATATGAGTGTTACCTTCTGAAGAAGGGAAAGGACCCATGAAGTCGAATCCCCAATAATCAAATGGTTCAATAACAAGAGTATAATTCATAGGCATTTCATTGCGTCTAGAGATATTACCAACTCTTTGACATTCATCACAAGATAAAATAAACTTCCTTGCATCCTTGAAAAGTGTTGGCCAATAAAAACCTGATTGTAGAACCTTTTGTGCGGTTCTATCTTGTCCTCCATAAACACTACCATGGCATTTACTCAATATCTCTTGTTGTTCATATTCAGGAACACATCTTCGCATAATACCATCCACTCCTTCTTTATATAAGTGTGGGTCATCCAAAAATAATGCCTCAAATCATAAAAGAATTTCCTCCTTTGTTGGGCTGAAAAGGTTGGAGGCAAGTACTTGAAAACAATAAAGTTAGCATAATCAGCATACGAGGGCTATCTCGTGAGCTCACCTTTATTATAGCCAATTGTTCATTTGGAAAACTATTTAACAGGAACCGGATCATAAGTAATATTTTCCAATCTAGACAAATTATCAGCAACAGGATTATCAGCACCTTTCCTATCTACAATATGTAAATCAAATTATTGCAAAAGAAGCACCTATCTAATAAGCCTTGGCTTAGCATCTTTCTTTTCCATAAGGTACCTAATTGCAGCATGATCAGTATGAATTGTGACTTTTGAATCAACAATATAGGGTCTAAACTTGTCACATGCAAAAACTACGGCTAATAACTCTTTCTCGGTTGTAGCATAATTTCTTTGAGCAGCATCTAGGGTTTTACTAGCATAATGAATAACATTCAATTTTTATCTACTCGCTGTCCAAGAACAACACCTACTACAAAATCACTAGCATCACACATAATTTCAAAAGGTAAATTCCAATCAGGAGGTTCAACTACAGGAGGAGTTGTTAAGGCTTTCTTTAGAGTTTCAAAAGCTTCCTTACAATCATCATCAAAAACAAAAGGTACATCTTTTGAAGAAGATTAGTAAGAGGCTTTGAAATTTTAGAAAAATCTTTAATAAACCTCCTATAAAACCAGCATGACCAAGAATACTACGAATACCTTTAACATCCCTCGGAAAGGGCATCTTCTCAATTGCTTCAACTTTAGCTCTATCAACTTCAATACTTCTTTCAGAAATTTTATGTCCCAATACATTCCTTCATTAACCATAAAGTGGCATTTCTCCCAATTAAGAACAAGGTTAGTTTCTTCACATCTCTGCAAAACTTTATCAAGGTTTCGCAAGCAATTATCAAAAGAATTCCCATAGACAGAAAAAATCATCCATGAATACCTCAACAATCTTTTCACAAAATCCATGAAAAATAGCAGACATGCATCTTTGAAAAGTAGCAGGAGCATTACATAAACCAAAAGGCATACGCCTATAAGCATAAGTTCCATAGGGACACGTGAAAGTGGTTTTCTCTTGATCTTTAGCTCTAACAACAATTTGTGAAAACCCAGAATATCCATTAAGAAAACAGAAATGAGTATTTTTAGACAACCTTTCTAACATTTGATCAATAAAAGGTAAGGGGTAATGATCTTTCTTAGTGACTTTATTAACTTTTTAATCAATGCACATTCTATACCCTACAACTACTCTTTGAGGAATAAGCTCATCATTATCATTAGGCACAACGGTTATACCTCCTTTCTTAGGAACACAATGCACAGGACTAACCCATCTACTATCGGCAATAGGATATATAATACTTGCTTCAAGAAGTTTTAATACCTCATTTCTTACCACATCCTTCATCTTAGGGATTAGACGAATGATGTTCAACAACAGGTTTTGCACCATCTTCTATATTTATAGCATGTTGGCAAATAGCGGGAAGAAATCCCCTTCAAATCATCAAGAGTATAGCCAATAGCTCCTCGGTGCTTCTTCAATATTTCCAATAACCTTTCTTCCTCAATATCTGAAAGTTTAGCACTAATAATAACAGGATATGTTTTCTTATCATCAATATAAGCATATTTAAGATTATCAGGTAATTGTTTCAAATCAAATACAAGATCTTCCTTTGGTGGTGGTGTTACGCCTAAATCTTCAACCGGTAAGTCATGTTTAAGAATAGGTTGACGAAGGAAAATTTCATCAAGCTCATCCCTTTCTTCCCTAAAACTTCCTCTCACTATTCTCCAAATGTTGCTGCAAAGGATTACTAGGAGCAAGAGCAATAGATGCACACTGTTCAACTCTAAAATCATCATTAGGCAAATCAGCTTTATAAGGAGTTTTGGCAAATTTAGAGAAATTAAACTCATAAGATTCACCAGCAAATTTAGTAAAAAATTTCTCTTTCTTGCAATCTATAATAGCTCCACATGTATTTAGAAAAGGTCTACCAAAAATAATAGGACAAAACTTACTAGCAGCAGAACCAAGTACTAAAAAGTCAGCAGGATATTTAATCTTACCACATAGAACTTCAACATCTCGAACAATACCAATGGGAAGATAGTTTCGCTATTAGCTAGCCGAATAACCACATCAATATCTTCAAGTTCACAAGAACCAATTTCATGCATAATTTTGTAGAGCTCATAAGTAATGGCACTAATACTTGCACCAATGTATAAACCATAATAGCAATGATCACCAATTCGAACAGAGAGCACAGCACTAGCTTTCATAGACTTATTAGGATGTGAAACAATATTAGAAGCATCTTCACAAAAATAATATGACCATCTTCCACATTTTCAGTCACAAGATCTTTAACTATTGCAACAACAGGTTCAACTTTTATTTGTTCTTCAGGTTCTATGGTTTCTTTGCACTTTTATTAACTACACTAGTTATAACAGAATACTCCTTCATTTTAGCAGGGAAAGGAGTTTTTTCAATATAAGCTTCAGGAAGAACATGATCAACAGTTTTAATTTCAATACATTTACTTTTAGGTGGATCAGTCTTATCTTTATATGGTTCATGATACTTATCAAAATTCTTCCTAGGCAATTCAAAATGAGAAGCAAAGGCTTTATAAATATTTGCAACAACTTGAGAGTCAAGACCATATGTAGCACTCATATTACGATATTCATCGGTATCCATAAAAGTTTCAATGCATTCATAATTATAATTTATACCTGACACTCTACCTTTGTCGTTCTCCCATCCTTCGGTATTTTCTTGCATTCGATCAAGAAGGTCCCATTTAAACTCTTCTTTATTGCATGTGAATGATCCAGAACAAGTAGTATCTAAGATGTATAATATCCTTCCAATCAAGAGAACGCCCATCCTTCACGGTTTATACCAATGCGCCGCTTTACCGGACATAGCGACATAACAAATAATTTATTCCTAACTTCATCCATTGAAATACATGATGACCCACAAGTATAGGAGATCGCAAGTCTTCGAGGAAGTATTACCCAATTTATTGATTTGACACAAGGGAAGACAAAGAATACTTGTAAGCCTTAACGAGTTGTCAATTCAGGCCCACTGAAACAGACTTGCTCTTAGAGTTTATCGATATAACGATTTTATAAGCGATGGAAATAGTGAAATAACAGCGACGGTGAAATAAAGACAGCGGTAGTGATTATAGTAAACAGCAGGATTAAATACTGAGGCACGGGACGGTTGGGCGTTGCATGGATGAGAGAAACTCATGTAACAATCAAAGCGGGGGCATTTGCATATAATAATAAAACGGTATCCAAGTACTAATCAATCAATAGGCATGTGTTCCATATTTAGTCTACGTGCTCTCAATGAGAAACTTGCATAACATCTTCATCCTACAGTGGGTGGGCCAGGGCCTCTAGGGAAACTATTGGATATTAAGGTACTCCTTAATGAGATGCGGAGCAAAGCATTAACACTCACATGAACACATGTGATCCTCACATCACTACATCCCCTCCGGTTGTCCCGATTTCTGTCACTTCGGGGCCATTGGTTAGGACATGTGTATACAACTTGCGTAAGATCATAAACAACGAATATCTTCATGAATCAATAACATGTTCAGATCTGAGATCATGGCACTCGGGCCCTAGTGACAAGCATTAAGCATAACAAGTTGCAACAATATCATAAAAGTGACATCTACGGATACTAGGCACTATGCCCTAACAATCTTATGACTATTACATGACCAATCTCATCCAATCCCTACCATCCTTCAGCCTACGGAGTTACTCACACATGGATGGGGAAACATGGCTGGTCGATGGAGGCGTTGGCGGTGATGGCGGCGATGATCTCCTCCACTCCCGGCGGAGTGCCAGAACGGAGACTTCTGGCTCCCGTGACGGAGTCGCATGTGGCGGCTCTCTGAGGGTTTTTGGCGACTTCGACTTCTCTCCGTGCGTTTTGGTCGAAACCAATAAGTAGTCCGAAGGGCGGGGGAGGCCGAGGCCACACCACATGCCGCCGCGGGCCCTGGGCCGCGCCGCCATGTGGTGTGGGGCCCTCGGGCCTCCACCTCCCTTGCGGCTCCGTCAATATTTTGGTAAAATAGGGCCTTATGCAATTCAGGATTTTCGAAGTTGGATTTACGCACAAAAACGAGACACTGCAGTTCTGCTGAAAACAGCGTTAGTCCGTGTTAGTTGTATCCAAAATACACAAATTAGAGGCAAAACAATAGCAAAGTGTTCGGGAAAGTAGATACGTTTTGGACGTATCAACTCCCCCCAAGCTTAGCTTATTGCTTGTCCTCAAGCAATTCAGTTAACAACTGAGCGATAAAAGAACTTTCACGAACACATTTGCTCATATGATGTATATATTCTCATGCTATGGCTAATACTTAAGCAATTCATAATGAGATACATGCAAATAAGATCATCCAACAGCTATGTCAATCATGGAGAAGTACCAATAATTAATAATAAGCACCATGAATCATGTATATAAGCAGGATTGCAATGTTCATAAGAGAATATGATAGTGGTATCTCGCTTGCCGGTATTTGATCGGCAAACATAAATGCCGAGGCACCTCTTGAGTTCATAGAAAGACTAGAAGTAGTGATTGTCAAGGATAAAAGCATCAAAGTTATACCACAATCAATCATATTTTGAGACAAGCATATTATACTAAGAATGACAGTTGTGCTCTCAAGATAGTGCTCAAAGAAAGAATGGAGACACAACATAAAGTAAAAGAAGCGGGGATTAACATGCGCTAGAGCTTTTCATTTGTAAAGCAGGAGTAAAATTATTTTGAGAGGTGTTTGTTGTTGTCCACGAATGGTACTGGGTACACTACCTACCTATCAACCGGACTCACAAGAGCGGCTCCCATTTATTTATTTTTTGTTGGCACTCCTTCCAACCTTTCTTTCACAAACCATGGCTAACCCTCGGGTGCCTGCCAACAATCACATACCATGAAGGAGTGCCTTTTATTTAAGTTTTATTATGATGATGACACTCCCCCAACCTTTGCTCACACAAGCCATGGCTAACCGAATCCTTCGGTGCCGTCAACAATCACAAACCATGGAGGAGTGTCTATTTAAGTTAATTAATTTGGGACTGGGAATCCCATTGCCAGCTCTTTTTGCAAAATTATTGGATAAGCGGATGTGCCACTAGTCCATATGAGCAGTCAAAAGTAAATGACAAGGTTGAAAGCTAAACACCATACTTCCTCATGAGCTATGAAACATTAACACAAATTGAGAAGCATTTTGAAAGTTTTAAAGGTAGCGCATGAGAATTTACTTGGAATGGTTTGAAATGCCATGCATAGGTATTTATGGTGGACACTTTGGAACAACTTGGTTTCAGGTGTTTGGAAGCACGAGCGGCGTTCCCGCTCAGTACAAAGTGAAGGCTAGCAAAAGACTAGGGAGCGACAAATCAAAGAGCAATAATTGTCATAATCATGCTTGCGGCAAATAAATTAACGGAGGCATAAAAGTGATACAATAACTCAAACAATATAAATCATCGAGGCTTAATTGACTTTTTGTTCAGTCATATGCATCCGTGAGCATGTGCCAAGTCGATATAAATGAATTATTCAGAGGAGGATACCACAATGCCATACTTACTTATGAATAAAACAATGCAAGCAAACATCCATGACATGCTACTCATATTAATAAATTGGAGCTAAACATGAGAGATCATGAACTACTAGACTTTCTCAAATAACATATACCTCACATGAACCAACTAAGCATGCTCATATGGATGAGTATATGTACAAAAATGAAAGCAAATAGAGTTCATACCAGCCTCTCACCACAATCAGATTGTCGTAGATCGTCATTATTGCCTTTTCACTTGTGTAGCTTGGATAATATGAAATGAAAACCACGCTCCAGCCACCGAAGACCATTGAACTCATGATGAACTTTACAAACCAAAGAAGAACAGCAAATATTTTTGGTGTTTTCGAATTAGAAACAAGAACGAAAGAAAACAAGCAAACAAAGCAAAATCTTTTTGGGTTTTCTCATAGCAAACCAACGATAGCAAACGAAATAAACTAAGAGCAAAGAACCAAATAACCAAATGGTGAAGAGAACAACAGAAATATTTTTGGTCTTTTTGTGTTTTAGGAAAAGAAACAAAGCGAAAACAAAAGAATGCAAACTAACAGAAACACAGAAAAGATGACAGAAATCTGCCAAAACCTGACAGCAGTACAGAAATCAAAATTAACAAAAATCTTCCATTGCTCAGCCAAAAGTGTTCAACTAATGAAAGTTAGATAACAACCTGGGGCACATGCTCCAAAATTGGCAACTCAAAATAACGTTCTGGCTGTGCATACGAATTTTTTTGGTAACAGCCCAGAATCTGTTTTTGGACAGCACCTCCCCAAATATCATCTCTCTCTCATTAGAAAACCACTCTAGAGACTAAACAAGTATGTACAAGTATCCAGCAACCATAATATGCAAAGAATGAGTGATGCCGGTATACCTCCCCCCAAGCTTAGGCTTTTGGCCTAAGTGGATTCCCAACGAGGGTCGGAGTTCCACGCCGGTGGATCATACATGGAGTGGTAATAGGGCCCCTGCAGAAGAATATCGTGGAGGTTCCACATGCCCATGATGTTGATATGAGGAGCTCTGTATCGGATGAAGAGTCGGGGTGCTCCTCGGCCTCCTCCACATCTTCCCTTGCACGACGGCTTTCCCTTTCTATGTATGCGTTTAGCTCATTTTATGTGATCGACCACCCGTCCCTGGCATCAAGGTTAAACAAAGCAGGTGCAGGCAAGCGTACTAATTTTTCAATTTTCTTAGTTATACTCCAACTTTTCTTATACAAAGTTATCCTATAATGCAGGTTGTTCAAATTAGATGCATCTGAAATAAATTCATGTCTGATCATGGAGACAACATCAAGTTTCTCTATAGAAAGCGGAATATCTAAATGGTGAGGTCCTACACCATGCATAGCTAATGATAAGACCTCCACAAATTCCTCCCTTCTCACGGTTAGTAGCAAGTCTACAAGCTATTAAAGCACCCAAATTATAAGTCCTATCTTGTTGCAAAGCAGCAGCTAAGAAGGCCAAATCTTGGACAGATAACTTACCTCCAGACCTTCTCGCAAGAACGCACTTTGTAATGAAATAGGCAAAGTAGCGGATGGCTGGCTGTTGAATGCTACTAATCTTACCACTATCATTGGAGAAGCTCCTCCCATTACAAATCCTCGCATAAAGATTTGAGAGCTCCCGCGGTGTTCCCCTGATCTTCTCGCAGGATCCCCACCGCGGCACTCTAATCGCTGCACAAAAATCACTGAAAGGCAAGTCGATAGTTTTGTTATAAATCTTATACCGGACCATGGGGTCAGTTTGAGACCGGTGAAAATCGAAATCCTGCACAACCGACACCGTTAGTTTAGCATATTGGTGAGGTTCACCCAACAGAAAATCTCCCAATCCTGCATTGGAAATTAGTGTTTGAACGTCTTGCAGGATTCCTGCATTCCGCATAAAGTCCGTGCATGGGTAATAAGAGGGGTATACTCCCTCTTCACGATGAACTCTCATGACTTGCTATACCTCCAACTCTTCTTGGTTAAGTTGGTGCATACTTCCTTCCATTTTCTGAAATGCCAAATTTCAGACAGAAATCTGGGTTGAGCAAGGAGATCGAAAAATCGCGAGTTCTTGAACAGAAACACGAGTGAGAGAAACTTGGTACGAGCTTTTGGGAGAGAGAAGGTCTGGGAGGAAGAGATGATGTAGTGGGGCAAGGGGTGGCCCACACCACAAGGTGGCGCGGCCCCCTTCTGGCCGCGCCGGCCTGGTGTGGCACCTCCTGGTGCCCCACAGTCATCCTCTGGTGCTCCCAGATGCCTCGTCGAAAAATAGGACCAACGGTGTAATTTTTGTAATTTTTAGAGAACTTCGAAAAATGCACTTTCTGGGTATTAAATTAATGATTACTGCGCAGGAAAATGATTTCCAAAATCTTAAATGACTAAAGCATATTGCAAAACAAAAGTGCTACAGCAAGTAAAATAGGTGGAGGGAGAAAAAGAAAGAAATGTTGTTTAGCTCTCTTATGCATTAAAATATACTTGTTAACAAGGTTGATCAAGTCTTGCTACCAAATAAATTTTATATGACATAAGAAGAAATAAACCTCAAATCAATCATGTTACCTTATATTGAATTGATATGGATCCAATCACAAGAGTTTGATATTCTTCTTCAGGCTCATATATAGGACAATCAATGGATCCCACTTGATAGTTTTCACATTAAAATTGTATTGACTCCACATACTTTATCAATCCTCTTGGGAAAATAGACAGTATGTTCCTTATCATCAACATTGAAAGTAACCATGCCTTTATTGCAATTAATAACAGCCCCTGCAGTATTAAGAAAGGGTCTTCCAAGAATAATGGACATATTATCATCTTCAGGCATTTCCAACACAACGAAATCAGTTAATATCAAGCAATGTTGAGTAACTTGAGGAACATTTTCACATAAACCAACGGGAATAGTAGATTTATCAGCCATTTGCAAAGATATATCAGGTTGGTATCAATTTATCTAAATCAAGTCTCTTATAAAGAGAAAAAGGCATTACACTAACACCTGCTCCCAAATCACATAGAGCAGTTCTAACATAATTATTCTTGATGGAACAAGGAATAGTTGGTATACCTGGTCGCCCAACTTCTTTGGAATCTTACCATTGAAGGAGTAATTAGCGAGCATAGTAGAAATTTCCTCATTGGGGATTTTCCTTTTGTTAGTAACAATATCTTTCATATACTTTGAATAAGGAGGCAATTTAATAGCATCAGTCAAAGGGATTTGCAAAAATAAAGGTTTCATCCAATCACAAAATTTATTATAATGTTCCTTGATACGTCCAAAACGTATCTACTTTCCCGAACACTTTTGCTATTGTTTTGCCTCTAATTTGTGTATTTTGGATACAACTAACACGGACTAACGCTGTTTTCGGACTGCTCTGGTGTCGTTTTGTGCAGAAATCCAACTTTCGGGAAAATCCTCAGAATTCTTGCAGAAGGCCTATTTTACCAAAATATTGATGGAGCCGAAGGGCAAAGGAAGGTGGAGGCAGGGCCCCACCACATGGCGTGGCGGGGGGGCCGCGCGGCCATGTGGTGTGGCCCCTCGGCTGGCCTCCGACGCCCCCCTTGGACTACTTATTGGTTTTGACTGAAACGCACGGGAGAAGTCGAAATCGCCGAAACCCTCCAGAGAGCCACATCGCGTAACTCCGTCGCGGGAGCCGGGTCTCCCTTCGGCACTCATGGAGACGGGTGGAGGAGATCTTCACGCAGCCTCTCCATCGACCAGCCATGTTTCCCCCATCCATGTGTGAGTAATTCCCCCTGTAGGCTGAAGGGGATGGTCGGGATTGGATGAGATTGGTCATGTAATAGTCATAAGATTGTTAGGGCATAGTGCCTAGTATCAGTAGATGTCACTTTTATGATATTGTTGCAACTTGTTATGCTTAATGCTTGTCACTAGGGCCCGAGTGCCATGATCTCAGATCTGAACATGTTATTGATTCATGAAGATATTCGTTGTTTATGATCTTACTGCAAGTTGTATACACATGTCGATGTGAACCAATGGCCCCGAAGTGACAGAATCGGGACAACCGGAGGGGATGGTAGCGATGTGAGGATCACATGTGTTCACGGAGTGTTAATGCTTTGCTCCGGTACTCTATTAAAGGGTACCTTAATATCAGTAGTTTCCCTAGAGGCCCGGCTGCCACCGGCTGGTAGGACAGAAGATGTTGTGCAAGTTTCTCATTGCGAGCACGTACGACTAAATATGGAACACATGCCTATTGATTGATTAGTACTTGGATACCGTTTTATTATTATCTGCAAATGCCCATGCTTTGATTGTTACATGAGTTTCTCTCATCCATGCAACGCCGTTAAATCCGTCCACTGTGCCTACAGTATTTTAATCCTGCTGTTTACTATAATCACTCTGTTGTCTTTATTTCACCTTGCTAGATTATTTCACTATTTCCACTGCCATAAAACTGTTACTGCTGGATAAACTCTTGCGAGCAAGTCCGTTTCCAGGTGCAGCTGAATTGACAACTCATGTTAAGGCTTACAGTATTCTTTGTCTCCTTGTGTCGAATCAATAAATTGGGTAATACTTCCTGAAGCATTACCCAATTTATTGATTCGACAGGAGACAGAATACTTGTAAAACTTGACGAGTTATCAATTCAGCGCACTGGAGCAGACTATCGATAATGCTGATTTTATAGCGTAAATAGTGAAATAGCGGCGGTGAGTAAGCAGCGATGAGTGATATAGTAAGCGGCGGATTGAAATCTGTAGGTACAGCTGGCGTTATGGATGAAGAAACTCATGTAACAATCAAAGCATGGGCATTGCGAATAATAATAAAGCGGTATCAAAGTACTAATCAATAATAGGCATGTGTTATATTTAATCAAATGCGTGCTGTAATGAACACAACATCTTCGTCTACAGCCGGTGGCACGGGCTTCTAAAAACTACTGGATATTGATACTCCTTTAATGAGGTACAAAGCATGGCCACTCGTGAACACATGTGATCCTCACATCGCTACCATCCTCCGGTTGTCCCGATTTCGCGCCGGGGCCATTGGTTCGGGACGGCGATGTGTATACAACTTGCGGTAAGATCATAAATAGCGAATATCTTCATGAATCAATAACATGTTCAGATCTGAGATCATGGCACTCGTAGTGACAAGCATTAAGCATAACAAGTTGCAACAATATCATAAAAGTGACATCTAATAGTAGGCACTATGCTAACAATCTTATGACTATTATCCAATCTCATCCAATCCCTACATCCCCCTACAGCGAGGAATTACTCACACATGGATAAGAAACATGGCTGGTCGATGGAGAAGGCGTTGGCGATGATGGCGATGATCTCCTCCAATTCCCGTCCGTAGTGCCGAACGGAGACTTCGGCTCCCGTGACGGAGTTTCGCGATGTGGCGGCTCTAGGGGTTTCGCGACTTCGACTTCTCTCCGTGCGTTTTGGTGAGGCCAATAAGTGTCCGAAGCGTCGGAGGCCGGCCGAGGGGGCCACACCACATGGCCGCGGGCCCCCGGCCGCGCCACATGTGGCGGGGCCTCCACCTCCTGCCCTTCGTCATCATTGGTAAAATAGGGCCTTCGCATAAATTCGAGGATTTTCCCGAAAGTTGGATTTCTGCACAAAAACGAGACACGGAGAGTTCTGCTGAAAACAGCGTTAGTCCGTGTTAGTTGTATCCAAAATACACAAATTAGAGGCAAAACAATAGCAAAAGTGTTGGGGAAAGTAGATACGTTTTGGACGTATCACCGCATTTGAATTGCATATTCATGTAAAAAGCAGTAAATGATCACCAGGATGAACAGTTCCATCCCCTTCATAGCGGTTATCCACAACACGTTCAATAATTTTCATAGGTATTTTATATGGTATTACTTCCTCACCTGGCGCCTCATCCACTACCGTTGCAGTAGTAGTAGATTTCCCAAATAGAAATTCAAGGGAGGATCTCTCCATAATGACTTATAGCAGCGAGAAACAAAATCAGCACGTACAGTAAAAGTTTCCTTACCAATTCCACTTACCAATAGCGCTTCACTCCCCGGCAACGGCGCCAGAAAATAGTCTTGATGACCCACAAGTATAGGGGGTGTATCGTAGTACTTTCGATAAATAAGAGTGTCGAACCCAACGAGGAGCGGAAGGTGTTGACAAGCAGTTTCGATGAAGGATTCACTGTAAATGCTCACAGACAAGTATTCAGGGGTTTTGATATAGCAGATAAATAAAGTACAAGTAAATAAAATGCAAGAGAAATAATTGCAGCGAGTGGCCCAATCCTTTTTAGCACAAAGGACAAGCCGGTTTGTTTACTTATAATGACCAAACGTTCTTGAGGACACACGGGGATTTTAGTCTAGTGCTTTCGCTTCATACGGCTGATTAATCTTCATTGTTTTGATAAGTGTTGTGTGGGTGAACCTATGCTAATGCACCGCCCTTCCTAGGACTAATACATACTTGTGATTATACCCCTTGCAAAGCAAATACAAGAAAGTAATTAAGATAAATCTAACCACAGCCTTAAACTCTGAGATCCTGCTATCCCTCCTGCACCGATATACTAACGGGGGTTTAGGTTGCTGTCACTCCGGCAACCCACAATTAGCAAACGAATACAAGATGCACTCCCCTAGGCCCATAAAGGTGAAGTATCATGTAGTCGACGTTCACATGACACCACTAGAAGAGTAACACCACAACTTAAATATCATAACATTGAATACTACTCAACAATAATTCACTACTAACATTTAGACTTCACCCATGTCCTCAAGAACTAAACGAACTACTCACGAGACATTATATGGAACATGATCAGAGGTGATATAATGATGAATAACAATCTGAACATAAACCTTGGTTCAATGGTTTCACTCAATAGCATCAATAACAAGTAGTAATCAACACCGGAGAGTTTCCCCTATCAAACAATCAAGATCCAACCCAAATCGTTACAGCGGTGACGAGATGCAGCGGTGGAGATGGCGGTGTAGATGGTGGAGATGATGGTGATGATGATGGAGAAGATGTCCAGCTCGATGACGATGGCGATGGCGTCGATTTCCCCCTCCGGGAGGGAATTTCCCCGGCGGATTCCTGCCCGGAGAGCTCTTTTCTCTCTGGTGTTTTCCGCCCGCGGAGGCGGCTCTGTCTATTCTCCGTAACTCCCCAGGGCTTAGGTTTTCGGGAAGATACGCGAAGGAGAGGCGGGAGGGCTGTGGGCCCCCTCCCCACAAGGCGGCGCGGCCAGGCCTGGGCCCGCGCCGGCCTATGGGGGGCCCATGGTGGCCCCTCTCGGCTCCTCCTTTTGGCTCCCTTCCTCATCTGGAAAAATAGGATTTTTCGTATAACTTCCGTCAATTGTTGATCTTCAGAAATATGGTGTCCTGACAGTGCTTTTTCCAGCAGAATCCTGACTCCGGTGAATAATTCTCCATGAATGACATGCAAAATAGGTGAAATAACATAAGTATTATCTCTAAATATGAAATATATCAATGAATAACAGCAAATTATGATATAAAATAGTGATGCAAAATGGACGTATCAAAGTCCAGTGAGCTAGAGAGAGCAACAGCACATATACATAGAGGCAATAGCATGCTTGAGCATCAGCATCAGTAAGTAGATGATTCACTTAGCCACAGAGATTAACCAGCAACCATGCCACAGACACTTAATTGATCAAATGGATCAATTAAATCAAGTCAAGCCACACAGATAGGCTAGCCAACAAGAGAAGGATGATCCAATGGATCATTGGATTACACAGGAAGCACAGAAGCATCCCACAAGCATCACTGGCATTCACAAGTGTCACAGATGCATAGCAGTACACCTAGACAAGCAAGTGTGATAGGCCAGTAAGAACTAGTAAGCTCATAAGCATGAACAACATGGCATAGCAAGCTCATAAGCAGGAACAACATGGCATAGTAGGATCCTAGCATGATAGGAGCAGCAGACAAGCAACACATGGCATGCACAACAAGCAGTGCAACACTAGCCAGTACCATTGAATGGTGAATTGGCCAGAGCTTGAAAAGGAGGGAAGCACAGGTAGCTTAGACAGCAGTAGCATGGCTCTGTGTGATCACAGGATCACCAGGGAGCCGTAGACAAGAGGAAGAAGACGCACAGGCATGGAGAGGAGAAGGAGGAGGAGCAGAAGACCTTACCCGCGCCTGGAGGCAGAAGCTATGGCATGGCGAGGCAGTGCCCGCGCGGCCATAGCAGCTGCAAAGCCAGGAAGTCGCCGGCGTTACGCCGACGAACACCACCACAACAGCACCGCAGCAGAGACGACGGCGACGGCGAGCACAGCACCCGCGCCAGGTCGGTCTCGGAGGCGCACGCGTCGACGGCGAGACGAGAGCTCGTCGGAGATCACCAATCCCCAAGGCGATTCTCCGAGTCACGAGAGAGGAGGCGATTCACCAGGTGAGGAAGAAACGAGGAAACCACGCGGACATATCGATAGATCGTCGCGTGGCGGTCCAGATCTGCTAGGTAGCGAGGGCAGGGGAGCAAGAGACGGCCGGAGCACGACGGCAGCCATGGCGGCGACGCCATCGCCACGGGAGTCGCGAGAGGTTAGGGTTAGGTCGAGCGAGTGAGAGACGAGGGAGTGAGCGAGCGAGGTGGGCCGCTTCGGCGCCACCGACCCGTTATGGGACACGCCTTAGTGGGCTGTCCCATGGGCCTGAGTTAGTGGGCTGGCCCAATAGGGGCCAGGAGGGGTATTTTAGTCATTTCACATTTAAAAATAGCCAGAATTTCACCAAATTTTAATAAATAAATTACACCTCTAAAAATCCATTAAAAATTAGATTGGTAAATGAAAAAGTATTCTTAACAAGAATAAAATATAAAATAAAATTTAATGAACAAATTCAAATTTGTGAATCTTATGAATTTAAAATAAACATTTGGAATTTCAAACTATTATTTCCTTGTATTAATAAATCAAGGAAAAATCCCAAATAAGTTCAAATACTTATTTTTAAATATTTCAAAATGAAATTCTATAATTCCAATTCATTTCTTTTAAAAGGAAATTATTTTCCAAAGGAAAATATTCTATTACTTCATTTAAAGAAATTAGTAGAAAATTCTATTATTTCAAAATAATTTTGAAATAAATATTTTTAAGAAGGAAATTGTATTACTTTTAAAAGTATTCCTTCATGCAAGTTTATAAGTTAAAATAATTGCAAATTACTGCCAAAGGCACAAGTCTTAACTTAACCTAAATTTAATTAAATATGGGGTCAGGGATTCCACATAAAATAATACATCCATGCATGCATTATTTGGATTTTATAACATTGTCCTTACCGGACAATGATGCTTCTTTACAGAACCCGAGGTCCAGGTTCCATTCAACGCATCGAACTGCACTACCTCGCAGTTCACAGGCAAGTTCACCCTTGCTCATGTCAATTTGAGTATTTTCTATTAATTTAATGCAAAGCTATATGACTTATCACTCCTGAAAATGAAATGTTACTTTTCCAATTATGAATATGACTATGTGGTTGGCAATGGAACCATGGTATGTGTTGATTGGTGGAGGTTCCATTGCAAGGGTACTATTCATCTAGGACTAAGTACCAATGCCGTCCAGTGATTCTAGCGCCGTACATATCGCGTTGACCATAAGATCTATAATGGCTCTGGGGAAGCCAGCTATATCTTTTCCCTCTCGCATGCCAACGGACTGGTGATAGGGGTTGCCCGGATCGGTCTATCTTTGGTAAAGGTGGGGACATGTGGTCCTGCACGGTCTACCATTAGATACAGGAGAGGGTAGACTTATTATCGGTCTATGAAGGATTGTAAGGGTTGTCCGGATCGGTCTACCTATGGTGTATAGGACAGGGCATATTAATTGTTCGGAACGGTCTACCTTATTGGTAAAGGTGAGAACAAGGGCCTGTGTCGGTCTACCCATAGATATAGGAGAGGACAGACTTACAAAAGGGTGGGTCTGCGAGGTCGCGGAGAAGGCGTGTGGGCTTGGATCTTTATACCTGCCTCACACCAAGGAAGTGTGAACGGGGGCAAGTCCTGCGGCTGGCAAAAAGGATGAGATCTCTTATCGGAAAAGTAACGCACCTCTGCAGAGTGTATCAAATTGTGGCTGTCACTCCTTGTTCCGGGAAGGGAACTGCGAACGCGGCAGGAAAGGAACTCCGTGAAGTTCTAGTCAACCTGTGAAGACTGACGGGCATAGTTTTCAGAATAAAATAAACCTTTTGAAGAAATGATTTGAAAACATGCATTGACCTAAGATTTTCTGATCGAGGGTCGTAGCTAGTGCATCAAACACCTTTTACTCTTTTGAACTTGCTGAGTACCTCTGTACTCACTTTCTTTCGACACCCTTGCTAGACTGTGATCCGGAAGTGGAGGCAAACAACGAGGTACCACCGGAGGAGACTACGAGCTGGTCTACGAGGAACCAGACTTGTCCGGAGGGGTGGAAGGCGTAGACTATGGGATAGTATGGAGCAGACAACACGGAAGCCGAGGAGTAGTGGAATGCTATAGTTATCTTAGAGCCGAGCAGCGTAGTGGCATACTTAAATAAGTTGCTGAGCTCTCTTTCATATCTATGTTGGTTTGTAATAGTACTTAAATAATGTAGGGTGTTCTCATCGGACCTGTGAGAATACCAACTTGTTAAGACCATGATTGTAATATATTATCGAGTGTTATGACCTGCAATGTTTCTGTTGTACCACTCTGAGGGATGTGATGTTTGTGAAGAAGTCCCTTCATGAAGATCATATCAACGACTTGTATACTACAACATGCAGCGGTATGCTGGGTCACCGTAGCTGGTATCAGAGCAAATGTTGCGACCTTAGGTTGGAAAAACCTAGTATAGGGAAGAAACCTGTAGGAGTTAAGTTGAAATAGTAAAGGATTCTCTAAAAATATGATGTTTATTCACTTGAGAATAGAAAAAAATCATATATTTTAGTGCGATAATTCTTTATTATAACTATTATGGTACACTATCACTACTAATCTTCTGCTTTTGTATACAGCCATAATGGCGTACACGTTTCCCAAGAGGACTTTGAGGAAGGTTGATGGCTGGCTCGGTGATTATGAGGGACCACTTACAGATCTCCTGCGTGGGATGCTGAAGGAACTTCATTGTGAAACTTGGATACCTGTTTTCAAGTACATCTATTATGATGGAGAGATCGTAGCCAAGTGCAGAGTTTCAGTTCAACTTCCGGCGCAACTGGAGATGAGCCGTATAATGCCATACGGAGAAGCCAAAACCCTTACCACAGCCTTTCACATGGCCATATTCAAGGCAATCCTTGAAATAAGGCAGCACAAGTCAGTAGAACTGCTATGTTCGGAGTATTCTCATATACCTCATGCCGAGGAAGATGAGGATCCTACTCTGAATCATCTGCTGATGGCAAACAAACATCCTGAAGTTGCAGCGCAGCACATGGACAGCTGTAAGTCTTTACTGACTACGATGTACCTTCTACACATGAAGATGGTGGGTGAGATTGACCACATGCTAGCTGAGTTCACGGACCCTGATAAAGTCCAAGCTCGGATGCATGATTTGAGGGCACAACCCCAACATACAACACCCTTCTTTAGCCTAAACAGCCCTGTAGATTGGAGTGGCCAGTCAACCCAGAGAGATCCACTTACACCCAACTTTGTCCCACACTATCCACATGTGTCAGCATCATATGATTCCGGATATGGGGGAGATAACTCATGGAACCTAAACTGCTCCGAGTCACCAATCGAAAACTCGACCGGTTGGCGTTTCGGGGAACCTTTTGGAGATGAGGAGGAACCTATTCCATGTGACACTGGAGATGAAAGTGGCGGGGTTAACCAGTATATTAACCGACACTATGGGCAGGAAGAGAAAGGTACTGATTCCATTTCTTTAGACTTGGAGATGGGATTCTCAAAACCATCACAGTACGAGGAAGGTGAAAGCTCTGGAGTGAAAAGAAGAAGAAGAAGAAGATGAGGGGGCAGGTGAATCGAAACCCTTCATGGATGACCACTGAAGGAGGTATGTATCCTACTGGGGATACATACGAGTCATTGTCCAGTTACTTTGGCATGACTGATCTCTGTCTCGGCACTTCGTCCGATTCAGATTACATACCTACTGGAAGAACCTTTGTTCCGGACGGTGTCCGGAAGACAAGCCGCTGTACCGGATGGACTCCAGGAATGTATGCGGAGGTGAACGAAGATGATGAGGAGTAAGCCTTGGAGAGGAATAAAGTAGTATAGGTTGTATTGTACTAGAACGTATTTTAAATTTCGTTGGCTTGGGATTGAAGCCAAATAAGTGGTTATATATGTACCACATGTAATATATGTGTGTATGTTATGTAATATACGGTGTATATACATAATAAATGTTTGTTTTGGATTTGCTTCTTGATTTCATTGTGTGACTAGTTTTGGGCAATGAGTTGAGCTCAGAAAACATTTGCATGGTGTAATTATGAGTAATCGCTCTTTGTTACAGGACTAGGGGGAAGATGGCGTTAGTTGAAACCGAAGATGCTCGGAGAGAGCGGGAGGCGAAAGAAAAAGAGGAAGCAGATGCAGCAGCTAGAGCAGAGAATGCACCACCACCACCACACCCAATGATGCATCCAGATTTCCAACAGTACATGAGAGCAATGGAAGAAGATAGGAGGAGGTACCAGGAGAGTCAAAACAAGAACATGCAAGATTTCTTTACCCACGTCATAAATGATAGGGGTAATGAAGGCAAGGGAGTAACCTTATCAGACTTCCAGAATGTGTTGGAGATATGCCCAAGAGGCAATAATAAAAGTGGTTATTATATATCTTTATGTTTATGATAAATGTTTATATACCATGCTATAATTGTATTAACCGAAACATTGATACATGTGTGATATGTAAACAACAAAGAGTCCCTAGTAAGCCTCTTAACTATCTTGTTGATTAATAGATGATTAGTTTCATAATCATGAACATTGGATGTTATTAATAACAAGGTTATATCATTATATGAATGATGTAATGGACACACCCAATTAAGCGTAGCATAAGATCACGTCATTAAGTTATTTGCTATAAGCTTTCAATACATAGTTACCTAGTCCTTATGACCATGAGATCATGTAAATCACATATACCGGAAAGGTACTTTGATTACATCAAACGCCATGCGTAAATGGGTGGTTATAAAGGTGGGATTAAGTATCCGGAAAGTATGAGTTGAGGCATATGGATCAACAGTGGGATTTGTCCATCCCGATGACGGATAGATATACTCTGGGCCCTCTCGGTGGAATGTCGTCTAATGTCTTGCAAGCATATGAATAAGTTCATAAGAGACCACATACCACGGTACGAGTAAAAGTACTTCCGTTCTTTTTTAATTGACTCAGATTTAGTACAACTTTGTACTAAATTTGAGTCAATTAAAAAGGAACGGAGGGAGTACAAGGAGACGGGGTTGAACAAGGTATAGAGTGATACCGATGATCAAACCTCGGACAAGTAAAATATCGCGTGACAAAGGGAATTGGTATCGTATGTGAATGGTTCATTCGATCACTAAGTCATCGTTGAATATGTGGGAGCCATTATGGATCTCCAGATCCCGCTATTGGTTATTGGTCGGAGAGAGTTCTCAACCATGTCTACATAGTTCGCGAACCGTAGGGTGACACACTTAAGGTTTGATGTTGTAATAGTAGAACTTGAATATGGAATGGAGTTCGAGTTTTTGTTCGAAGTCTCGGATGGGATCCGGACATCACGAGGAGTTCCGAATGGTCCGGAGAATAAGATTCATATATAGGAAGTCATTTTATATGTTTGAAAATGATCCGGTGCATTTATGGAAGGTTCTAGAAGGTTCTGGAAAAGTCCGGAGAAAGCACTTTGGAAGGCGGAGTCCCGGAGGGACTCCACCACCCATGGCCGGCCAACCCTAGAGGGGAAAGTCCAAGGTGGACTTCCCCCAAGGTGGCCGGCCACCCTCATGGAAAGGTGGGAGTCCCACTTGAGGTGGGAATCCCACCTTGGGTAGGTTTCCCTACACATGGAAGGTTTTGGGTTGGGGTCTTATTCGAAGACTTGTACACCAACTCTTGGGTGTTCCACCTATATAATGAGGGCCAAGGGGAGGGGGCCGGCCACACCAAAGCCATAGCTTGGCCGCACCCCTTAGTGGCCGGCCACCCTCTCCCCAAACCCTAGCCGCCCCGCTCCTCCACCTCTCCCGCACGCGCGAAGCTCCGCCGAGTTCTCCATCGCCACCGCCACCACGCCGTCGTGCTGCCGGATTCAAGGAGGAGCTACTACTTCCGCTGCCCGCTGGAACGGGGAGAAGGACGCCGTCTTCATCAACACCGAACGTGTGACCGAGTACGGAGGTGCTGCCCTGTGGCATCAAGATCTTCTACGCGCTTTTGCAAGCGGCAAGTGATCGTCTACCGCAGCAATAAGAGCCTACTCTTATAGGCTTTGGAAATCTTCAAGGGTGAGTCCCGATCATCCCCTCGTTGCTCCCGTCTTCTAGATTGCATCTTGGCTTGGATTGCGTTCTCGCGGTAGGAAAATTTTTGTTTTCTATGCAACGAATCCCTACAGTGGTATCAAAGCCGTGTCTATGCATAGATGGTTGCACGAGTAGAACACAATGGTTTTGTGGGCATTGATGCTTATGTTGTCTTTAGTTTGAGTACTTTGCATCTTTGTGGCATAGTGGGATGAAGCGGCTCGGGCTAACTTTACATGACCGCGTTCATGAGATTTGCTCCACGCTCGACATGCAACTTGTATTGCATAAGTGGCTTTGCGGGTGTCTGTCTCTCCTACTATAGTGAAGATTCAATTTACTCTTCTATTGACAACACTAGTATCACCGTTGTGGTTCATGTTCGTAGGTAGATTAGATCTCACTCGAAAACCCTAAACCACGTAAAATATGCAAACCAAATTAGAGAACGTCTAACTTGTTTTTGCAGGGTTTGGTGATGTGATATGGCCATAATGTGATGATGAATATGTATGAGATGATCATTATTGTATTGTGGCAACCGGCAGGAGCCTTATGGTTGTCTTTAAATTTCATGTTGAGTAGTATTTCAAAGAAGTTGTAATAGTTGCTACATGGGAGAACAATCATGAAGACAGCGCCATTGACCTTGACGCTACGCCGACGATGATGGAGATCATGCCCGTTGATGATGGAGATCATGTCCGTGCTTTGGAGATGAAGATCAAAGGCGCAAGACAAAAGGGCCATATCATATCACATATGAACTGCATGTGATGTTAATCCTTTTATGCATCTTATTTTGCTTAGATCGCGACGGTAGCATTATAAGATGATCCCTCTCACTAAAATATCAAGATAATAAAGTGTTCATCCTTAGTAGCACCATTGCCAAGACTTGTCGTTTCGAAGCATCTCGTGATGATCGGGTGTGATAGAATCAACAAGTGCATACAACGGGTGCAAGTCAGTTTTGCACATGCGGATACTAAGGTGGCCTTGACGAGCCTAGCATGTACAGACATGGTCTCGGAACACGTGATACCGAAAGGTAGAGCATGAATCATATGATTGATATGATGAATGAGTGTTCACCATTGAAATTACATCTTGTCTCGTGATGATCGGACTTAGGTGTGATGGATTTGGTTCGTGTGATCACTAAAACAATTCGAGGGATATTGTTTTGAGTGGGAGTTCACCTAGTTTTTTTAATTTTGTTAAATTAAAATTTGAACTCAATTTGTCATAAACTTAGTCTAAACTATTGCAAATATATGTTGTAGATATGGCGTCCCCAATCAATTTTAACCAGTTCCTAGAGAAAGAAAAGCTTAAGAGCAACGGTAGCAACTTCGTTCCGTCATGTGAGGATCTTCCTCAATGGCGGAAACCTGCAATATGTGCTTGATGCACCGCTAGGTGACCCTCCCTCGAAACCGATGAAGTAAAGAATGTTTACGCGACTCGGAAACTCGGTACTCTCAAGTTCAGTGTGCCATCCTGTGCAGTCTGGAAGCCGATCTTCAAAAACGTTTTGAGCACCACGATCCACATGAGTTAGTCAATGAGTTGAAAACTATCTTTGAAACTCATGCGGCCGTGGAATGCTATGAAGCATCGAAACACTTCTTCAGTTGCATGATGGAAGAAGGCAGCTCCGTTAGTGAGCACATGCTCGCCATGACCGGGCATGCGAAGAAACTCATTGACTTGGGAATAGTGATTCCTAACAGACTGGGGATTAATCGTGTCCTTCAATCACTGCCACCTAGTTACAAGAACTTTGTGATGAATTACAATATGCAGAACATGAACAAAGAGTTACCTGAACTCTTCGCCATGCTAAAATCTGCTGAGATTGAGATTAAGAAAGAGCACCAAGTGTTGATGGTCAACAAGACCACCAATTTTCAAGAAACAGGGCAAGTCTAAAGGCAAAAACAAGAAGGGTGGCAAGAAAGCTGCCACGCTTCCTGTGAAACCTAAGGCTGGCCCTAAGCCTGATGCTGAGTGCTATTACTGCAAGGAGAAGGGACACTGGAAGCGTAATTGCTCCAAGTATTTGGCGGATCTGAAGAGCGGCCTTGTCAAGAAGAAGAAAGAAGGTATATCTGATATACATGTTATAGATGTTTATCTTACTGGTTCTCGTACTAGTACCTGGGTATTTGATACTGGTTCGGTTGCTCATATTTGTAACTCGAAACAGGAACTAAAGAATAAACGAAGACTACTGAAGGATGAAGTGACGATGCACGTTGGAAATGGATCCAAAGTCGATGTGATCGCTGTCGGCACACTTCCTCTACATCTACCTTCGGGATTAGTTTTAAGCCTAAATAATTGCTATTTTGTACCCGCGTTGAGCATGAACATTATATCTGGATCTTGTTTAATGCAAGACGGTTATTCATTCAAGTCTGAGAATAATGGTTGTTCTATTTTTATGAATAGTATCTTTTATGGTCGAGCACCTGAAAAGAATGGCTTATTTCTGTTAGATCTCGATAGTAGTGATACACATATACATAACATTGATGCTAAGCGAATTAAATTGAATGATAATTCTACTTATATGTGGCACTGTCGTCTTGGTCATATTGGAGTGAAACGCATGAAAGAACTCCATACCGATGGATTACTTGAATCACTTGACTTTGAGTCACTTGATAGATGCGAAGCATGTCTGATGGGAAAAATGACTAAGACTCCATTCTCTGGTATGATGGAGCGAGCTACTGACTTATTGGAAATCATACATACAGATGTGTGCGGACCAATGAGTGTAGCATCGCGGTGGTTATCGTTATGTTCTAACCTTCACAGATGATTTGAGTAGATATGGGTATATCTATTTAATGAAACATAAATCTGAAACTTTCGAGAAGTTTAAGGAATTCCAAAGTGAAGTAGAAAATCAACGTAACAAGAAGATTAAATTTCTACGATCTGATCGCGGAGGTGAATATCTGAGTTATGAGTTTGGCATGCATTTAAAGAAATGCGGAATACTTTCACAATTGACACCGCCGGGAACACCACAACGAAACGGTGTGTCCGAACGTCGTAATCGAACTCTCTTAGATATGGTTCGTTCTATGATGTCTCTTACTGATTTACCGTTATCATTTTGGAGTTATGCATTAGAGACAGCCGCATTCACTTTAAATAGAGCACCATCAAAATACGTTGAAACGACACCGTATGAATTATGGTTTAATAAGAAACCTAAGCTGTCGTTCCTCAAAGTTTGGGGTTGCGAAGCCTATGTAAAAAAGTTACAACCGGACAAGCTAGAACCCAAAGCGGAGAAATGCGTCTTCATAGGATACCCTAAGGAAACTATATGGTACACTTTCTATCACAGATCCGAAGGCAAGATCTTTGTTGCTAAGAACGAAACCTTTCTTGAGAAAGAATTTCTCACTAAAGAAGTGACTGGAAGAAAAGTAGAACTCGATGAGATTGAAGAATCTTTGCTCGTTGATCAGAGTAGCGTCCGGAAGATGTTCCTGTGCCGCCTACACCGCAACAGAGGAAGCTAATGATAATGATCATGAAACTTCAAATGAGATAGCTACTGAACCTCGCAGATCGACAAGGGAACGTGCCACTCCTGATTGGTATGATCCTTGTCTAAATGTCATGATTGTGGATAACAATGATGAAGACCCTGCGACGTATGAAGAAGCAATGATGAGCCCAGATTCCAACAAATGGCAAGAAGCCATGAAATCCGAAATGGGATCCATGTATGATAACAAATTATGGACTTTGGTAGACTTACCTGATAGCCGCAAGGCTGTCGAGAATAAATGGATCTTCAAGAGAAAAACAGATGCTGATGGTAATATTACTGTCTATAAAGCTCGACTTGTCGCAAAGGGTTTCCGACAAATTCAAGGTGTTGACTACGATGAGACTTTATCACCTGTAGCGAAGCTAAAATCTGTGAGGATTTTGTTAGCAATGGCTGCATTTTTTGATTATGAGATTTGGCAGATGGATGTCAAAACGGCGTTCCTTAATGGAGACATTGAGGAAGAGTTGTACATGGTACAACCCAAAGGTTTTGTCGATCCTAAAAATGCTAACAAAGTATGCAAACTTCAGCGTTCAATTTATGGACTGAAGCAAGCATCGAGAAGTTGGAACCGACGCTTTGATAAGGTGATCAAAGACTTCGGGTTTATACAGTGTCATGGAGAGGCCTGTATTTACAAGAAAGTGAGTGGGAGCTCTGTAGCGTTCCTGATATTATATGTAGATGACATATTATTGATTGGGAATGATATAGAACTATTAAGCAGTGTAAAAGGTTATTTGAATAATAGTTTTTCAATGAAAGACCTTGGTGAAGCATCGTATATATTAGGCATCAAGATTTATAGAGATAGATCAAGACGTCTAATAGGGCTATCACAGAGTACATACCTGGACAAGATTCTAAAGAAATTTAGAATGGACGAAAGTAAGAAAGGATTCTTACCTATGTTACCAGGCAAGGTCTTGAGTAAGACTCAAGGTCCGGCTACGGCAGAAGAAAGAGAAAGGATGAGTCAGATCCCCTATGCCTCGGCAGTAGGCTCTATCATGTATGCCATGCTATGTACTAGACCGGATGTAGCACATGCTGTTAGTTTGACTAGCAGATATCAAAGTGATCCAGGAATGGAACACTGGACAGCGGTCAAGAATATCCTAAAGTACTTGAAAAGAACTAAGGATATGTTTCTTTGTTATGGAGGTGACCAAGAGCTCGTTGTAACAAGTTACACCGATGCAAGTTGGAACACTGATCCTGATGACTCTAAGTCACAGTCTGGGTACGTGTTTATATTGAATGGTGCTGCGGTAAGCTGGGCAAGCTCGAAGCAGTGCACGGTGGCGAAGTCTTCAACAGAATCGGAGTACATAGCGGCTTCAGAGGCTTCATCAAGCGGTATGGATGAAGAGGTTCATTGTAGAGCTCGGTGTGGTTCCTAGTGCATCGGACCCACTAGTCATATACTGTGACAACATAGGTGCCATCGCCAATGCACATGAACCAAGGTCACACAAGAGGCTGAAGCATATCAAGCTGCGTTATCATTCGATTCGCGAGTACATCGAAGATGGAGAAGTAAAGATTTGCAAAGTACACACTGATCTGAATGTAGCAGATCCGTTGACTAAAGCTCTCCCTAGGGCAAAGCATGACCAACACCAGAATGCCATGGGTGTTAGGTACCTTACAATGTAATCTAGATTATTGACTCTAGTGCAAGTGGGAGACTGTTGGAGATATGCCCAAGAGGCAATAATAAAAGTGGTTATTATATATCTTTATGTTTATGATAAATGTTTATATACCATGCTATAATTGTATTAACCGAAACATTGATACATGTGTGATATGTAAACAACAAAGAGTCCCTAGTAAGCCTCTTAACTAGCTTGTTGATTAATAGATGATTAGTTTCATAATCATGAACATTGGATGTTATTAATAACAAGGTTATATCATTATATGAATGATGTAATGGACACACCCAATTAAGCGTAGCATAAGATCACGTCATTAAGTTATTTGCTATAAGCTTTCAATACATAGTTACCTAGTCCTTATGACCATGAGATCATGTAAATCACTTATATTGGAAAGGTACTTTGATTACATCAAACGCCACTACGTAAATGGGTGGTTATAAAGGTGGGATTAAGTATCCGGAAAGTATGAGTTGAGGCATATGGATCAACAGTGGGATTTGTCCATCCCGATGACGGATAGATATACTCTGGGCCCTCTCGGTGGAATGTCGTCTAATGTCTTGCAAGCATATGAATAAGTTCATAAGAGACCACATACCACGGTACGAGTAAAGAGTACTTGTCAGGAGACGAGGTTGAACAAGGTATAGAGTGATACCGATGATCAAACCTCGGACAAGTAAAATATCGCGTGACAAAGGGAATTGGTATCGTATGTGAATGGTTCATTCGATCACTAAGTCATCGTTGAATATGTGGGAGCCATTATGGATCTCCAGATCCCGCTATTGGTTATTGGTCGGAGAGAGTTCTCAACCATGTCTACATAGTTCGCGAACCGTAGGGTGACACACTTAAGGTTTGATGTTGTAATAGTAGAACTTGAATATGGAATGGAGTTCGAGTTTTTGTTCGAAGTCTCGGATGGGATCGCGGACATCACGAGGAGTTCCGGAATGGTCCGGAGAATAAGATTCATATATAGGAAGTCATTTTATATGTTTGAAAATGATCGGTGCATTTATGGAAGGTTCTAGAAGGTTCTAGAAAAGTCCGGAAGAAAGCACTTTGGAAGGCGGAGTCCCGGAGGGACTCCACCACCCATGGCCGGCTAACCCTAGAAGGGAAAGTCCAAGGTGGACTTCCCCCAAGGTGGCCGGCCACCCCCCTCATGGAAAGGTGGGAGTCCCACTTGAGGTGGGAATCCCACCTTGGGTAGGTTTCCTTACACATGGAAGGTTTTGGGTTGGGGTCTTATTCGAAGACTTGTACACCAACTCTTGGGTGTTCCACCTATATAATGAGGGCCAAGGGGAGGGGGCCGGCCACCAGCCGCCCCCCTTAGTGGCCGGCCACCCCCTCTCCCAAACCCTAGCCGCCCCCTCCTCCACCTCTCCCGCAGCAGCGAAGCTCCGCCGGAGTTCTCCATCGCCACCGCCACCACGTCGTCGTGCTGCCGGATTCAAGGAGGAGCTACTACTTCGCTGCCCGCTGGAACGGGGAGAAGGACGTCGTCTTCATCAACACCGAACGTGTGACCGAGTACGGAGGTGCCCCGATTGTGGCACCGTGATCAAGATCTTCTACGCGCTTTGGCAAGCGGCAAGTGATCGTCTACCGCAGCAATAAGAGCCTACTCTTATAGGCTTTGGAAATCTTCAAGGGTGAGTCCCGATCATCCCCTCGTTGCTCCCGTCTTCTAGATTGCATCTTGGCTTGGATTGCGTTCTCGCGGTAGGAAATTTTTTGTTTTCTATGCAACGAATCCCTACAGAATGCAAGACCACTACCTTTTGCATCAGCCCCAGAACCAATGGATGCAGAAGACTGGCTCATGGACACGGAAAGAAAGTTGAGGACCGTTGGATGCAATGATGAAGAAAAGATTCGATATGCCACTTATCTGTTGTCAGGACCAGCGGCATCATGGTGGGAGAATCTTGTGGCAGTACACCCTCCAGAAAAGGTGTTCACCTGGGAGGAATTCAAGAAGAAGTTCCGGGATGCCCATGTTCCGGAGAGCGTGGTGGAGCTGAAGAAGAGAGAGTTTGACGAGCTACATCAGAATACTGCACCTATTATGCAGTATGTTCGAGATTTCAACAGGCTGTCAAGATATGCACCTGAGGAAGTGGACACTGAGGAGAAAAGAAAGAAGCGATTCATGAAAGGAATGAATCCATACATGAAGATGCAACTGAGGTTGGCACGGACTGCGGAATTCCAGGAACTGATTGATTCGGCAATCACTTTCGAGGATGACTACAGGCAGGTCCAAGAGGACAGGAGGAAGAGGGCTCGAATCGAGCCAAGGAAGTACCCAGTTAGTAAATCAACACCAGATCGGAGTTTCAAACCCCGATTCCGACCTACTGGTAATCAGTATAACCGGGGAGGTCAGAATCAGAATCCCAAGTCTCAGATCATCTGCAACAACTGTGGGCAGAGGGGACATATCCGAAAGGAGTGTCGGAAGCCCAGGATCATCTGTTATGGTTGTGGACAGGATGGACACATGAAGCCTGATTGTCCTAATAAGGCTTCATGGAGTGGACAAAACTCCGGAGGACGAGGAGGAGGTGGCAAGGATAACAACAACAACAACAACAACCGGAACTACAACAACAACAACAACAAGGGGAAAGCCATATGGAAAGCTGAATTGCACAACTTTGGAGCAAGCGGGAGAGTCGGATCAAGCAGTCTTAGGTACGCTCAGCATTCTTACTCATCCTGGCAAAGTATTATTTGATACTGGAGCAACTACATCATTTCTTGCACGGGAATTTGTGGAGCAATATGGGCTTAGATGTTCCAAGTTAGAAACACCTATAACCGTCTTATCTGCGGGGGGAACGATTTTAGTAACCCACGTGAAAGAAGCACAGGTCATAACCATTTGTGACTGTGTATATTTCGCGGACCTATTCATCATTCCCATGAAGGATATATCAGTCATCCTAGGGATGGACTGGTTAACGGAGAATGGAGCAGTGATCAACTGTGGAGACAAGACAGTATCACTCCGAAACTCCATAGGAGGTCAGATAGTGTTTCAAGGAGACAAGTACACCCAGTTGGAGATAGGATTGGAGCTGAATAGTCTGAAGGAGGTGAAGATTGAAGATATCCCTGTAGTGAATGAGTTTCAAGATGTATTTCCCAAGGAACTACCGGGAATGCCACCCGATAGAGAGATCGAGTTTACCATAGATCTGATTCCAGGCACAGCACCAATAGCTCAACCACCATATAAGATGGGGCCAAAGGAGTTAGTGGAACTGAAGGCTCAGATAGATGAACTGGAACAGAAGGGATTTATCCAAGAAAGTGTGTCACCATGGGGTACACCAGTTATTTTTGTGGATAAAAGAGATGGAGGAAAGAGAATGTGTGGAGATTACATGAATCTTAATAATGTAACAATCAAGAACAAGTACCCTTTACCCAGAATACAAGATCTTTTCGATCAAGTTCAAGGAGCTGGAGTCTTCTCGAAGATAGATTTAAGGTCAGGATATCACCAAATCAAGATCAAGAAGGAAGATGTGCCAAAAACAGCGTTTGTATCAAGGTATGGACACCATGAATACTTGGTTGTACCATTTGGACTAACAAATGCACCAGCTATTTTCATGAATTTGATGAACAAGATATTCATGAAGTACTTGGACAAGTTTGTGATCGTGTTTATCGATGACATTCTGATATATTCCAAAGATAAAGAAGAACATGCCAAGCATTTGAAGATAGTTCTGCAGATTTTAAGAGAACATCAGCTATATGCAAAGTTCAGCAAGTGCAAGTTTTGGTTAGATAGTGTTGAATTTCTTGGACATGTCATAACCAAAGAGGGAATAGCAGTGAATCCAAGCAAGGTTCAGTCAGTATTGGAATGGAAGTCACCTAAGAATGCTAAGGAAATCAGAGGATTCCTTGGTATGGCAGGTTATTATCGGAGATTCATCGAAGGATTTTCGAAGATTGCAGGACCAATGACCAAGTTACTCAAGAAGAATACCCCATTTGTGTGGACTGATGAGTGTGAAACCAGTTTCCAAACACTCAAGGAGAAGTTAACCACGGCACCGGTGTTAGCAGTTCCGGAACCCGGAAAGGATTACACGGTGTATTGTGATGCTTCCAAGAATGGACTTGGATGTGTTCTAATGCAAGATCGTAAGGTGATAGCTTACGGATCAAGACAACTAAAGCCACATGAACATAACTACCCAGTACATGACTTAGAATTGGCGGCAGTTGTGTATGCTTTGAAGAGTTGGAGGCAATTTCTCTATGGATCCAAATGTGAGTTGTATACGGATCACAAAAGTTTGAAGTATTTCTTCACTCAGAAGGAATTAAACATGAGACAAAAGAGATGGTTAGAGTTGATTAAGGACTATGAACTGACAATCAACTATACACCAGGCAAGGCTAATGTAGTAGCAGATGCTTTAAGTAGGAAGAGTACCGAGAATCAACCTACGGAATGGGAGATTCCGAAGGAACTTCGGAAAGAACTAGAAGAAGCTCAGATTCTGTTTATCCAAGGTGATACAGTGGGAAGTATAGCAACCATGAGGATCATGGATGAAATGTACTCAGACTTAAAGTATGAAATCATTCGGAAGCAAGTGGATGATTTATTCATCCAAGAAGAAATCAAAAGGATTGGAGAAGGTAAACCGTCAGAATTCAATCTCGGAGAGTTTGATTCTCTATACTTTCAGAAGAGAATATGTGTACCGGATGATCCAGAAGTAAAGTCAATTATATTGAAGGAAGCACATGAAACCCCTTATTCAATACATCCGGGAAGTACTAAGATGTATATGGATTTAAAGGAAATGTTCTGGTGGAACAACATGAAAAGAGAGATAGCTCAATATGTCTCTGAATGCCATACATGTCAGCGAGTTAAAGCAGAACATCAGAGTCCTGCTGGATTACTCAAACCTTTAGAGATACCAGAATGGAAATGGGATGAAATCGGAATGGATTTTGTTACTGGTCTACCAATGACCAGTAAAAAGAAGGATATGATATGGGTAATCGTGGATAGACTTACCAAGAGTGCCCATTTCATCGCAGTAAACCAAAAGGATGATTCTGAGAAGCTAGTGAACATATATGTTAAAGAAATAGTTAGCAAGCATGGAGTACCAAAGAAAATAGTCTCAGATCGAGGTTCGATCTTCACATCAGCATTTTGGAAACAACTCCAGGAAGCTTTGGGATCCAAGTTGGATTTCAGTACATCATATCATCCACAAACCGGAGGACAAACTGAAAGAACCAATCAGATACTTGAAGACATGCTTAGAGCTTGTGCTCTCAACTTTGGAGGCTCATGGGAGGATCATCTACCATTGGCGGAATTCTCCTATAACAATAGTTATCAGAGTAGTATCCAGATGGCACCATATGAAGCATTGTACGGGAGGAAGTGTCGATCTCCAATCTGTTGGTTTGAGACAGGTGAGAGCAAGGAATTTACACCAGACTACATCAAGGAGAGGCAAGGAGTCATCGAGGTTATCAGAGATAGACTCAAGATAGCCCAAAGTCGACAAAAGAGTTATGCCGACCAGAAGAGACGAGTTTGGGAACCAAAGGTAGGAGACATGGTATATCTGAAAGTTAGCCCGATGAAAGGACTCAAAAGGTTCGGAGTAAAAGGAAAACTAAGTCCTCGATACATAGGACCATTCAAGATACTCAGTCAGAATCGAGAAACAGCTTTTGAGTTGGAACTACCGGAACAGCTCAGTCTAATTCACAATGTCTTTCATGTATCACAACTCAGAAAGTGTTTGAAGGCACCTGATGATCCCATTACACATGAAGAAATAGAGCTACAATCAGACTTAACCTATGTGGAGAAGCCTGAAAAGATTTTGGAAGTACAGTGGAAGAAGTTAAGGAATAGAGCAATTAAATACTGCAAGATACAATGGCAACATCATCCTGAACGAGAAGCAACATGGGAGACCGAAGAAGAGCTCAGGAAGTCCTACCCCGAGTTATTCAGGTACCAATCTTAACTTCGGGACGAAGTTTCTGTTAAGGGGGAGAGGCTGTAATAACCCAGAACATAGGAACAACGAAGGGTAGACTTAGAAACGGGATGTGCATTGCATTGCAAAACGGGGGAAATTTTCGCGCCTTATTGCAACTAAACCTGAGAGGGATCGAGGTTCTCTCTCATTTTGCACTTAGGGTTAGGCAATGTGAGTTAGGAAATTTCGACATGATCTCTTTTGTATCTTATTGATTTGGGGAATGATTTCATTTGACAAGTGTTAATACATTTAACAATAAGCATAAAACAACATAAATATGAATTCACAATTTAAACACAACTTATGAATTCAAATGACTTTGAATTTCAAATTGAATATTAAATACAATATTTAATTCAGAATATAAATATTACATAAAGCAAAAGCTCATAAACAAAAACTTGAGCTTTATTGATAATCAACACAGAATACATTGTCTTTACAATATTCTTGATACAAGAATTGATAAATAATAAACAGAAATGAAAAAGGAAAATTACAAGGTTGTTCTAAATTAAAAACCTAGACTAAATGCCTTGAAGAATTCTTGTGTGGTCATATTCATCTTCAAAACCTGCAAAATAAAACACCAATACTAGACAAGGGTTATATATTACACAGATATTCAGTTTGGACAGAGTAGTGTTAACAGATTCAGTTTGGTCAGTAACCAAGTGTCATTGACACTTGTGATTGTCCAAAACCAAGGACAACACCAGGATAAGATGGAGCAGACCAAAACTGAGCATCCATCAGGGGCTCAAGTTTCAGCATATGAGCACACTGCTCATGTGTGCTGTGCACACAACAACAAGGCAATGCACCAGCTTAGTCATAAAGCAAGCCAGGCTTGTGTGTCAAGGCCAGAGAAGAAGTAGGGCTCATATAAAAGCAGCACAAACCCTAGAAACTGTAACAGTCGACCAGATAAGGAATTCACCAGGTAAGGGTGAAGCTAGAACAACACAGAGTTCATCCAGTTCTTGCTCAAGAACAGAACCAACACACACAACCACTCAACCACCAGAGATCATGGTAACCTGAGAAGATCATCCAAGACCTTGAGGTGAAGAGTTGTGACACAAACCACAAGTCTGCATCAACAAAACATTTCTTTCTAGGAGCTGGAACAAGGTATACCAAGTTCCTGGACTGGATCCAGTGGATCCAATCCATCCATTATGCATGACATAGTCATGGGTTTGAGCAGATGCTCAAAGGGAAGTCATCACTTGGTTTTCACCAAGGATTACTGTCAGTCTAGAAGCCACTAAGATAGGAAAACATCCAGATACAGATCTTGTGCAAAGAAGCTAGAAATCATGCACAGATGCACACACTAGCAAGATCTCATGCACATATAGCACCAGTAGATGTATTGCAATAAATAGCAGCTAGTAAAGACTACACAGAAAATCCTAGGCACATAACCATCAGAAAAACCCTAGATTTCATCACAGGCAAGCATATTGGCATTCATAGCTAGTATGATCCCCAAACATGCAAGCAAAGTTGAGTAGCCCACAAGATCCAACCATTTAGGTGAGCAACCAGTCAGTAGCAAGGCTACTGAGGTCACAACACACTTATAACCATCCAAAGAAAAGCCAATTACCAAACATCATTATCCAGAAATGGATTCAGATTTCATTTGCTTGTCAAATGATCATGAACAACAAACTCATACACAAGCAAATAATTTAAATCATCACTGCATAAGCAGTTCATCATAAATTAATTCATTCAAGCATGAACATATCATAGATCCATGCTATTTACTGACAGTAGCATACTGTAAGGCAACACAAGCACATGTCACTGCATCATAGCTACTGGATCAAGTCCAGTGAGCTAGAGAGAGCAACAACACATATACACAGAGGCAATAGCATGCTTGAGCATCAGCATCAGTAAGTAGATGATTCACTTAGCCACAGAGATTAACCAGCAACCATGCCACAGACACTTAATTGATCAAATGGATCAATTAAATCAAGTCAAGCCACACAGATAGGCTAGCCAACAAGAGAAGGATGATCCAATGGATCATTGGATTACACAGGAAGCACAGAAGCATCCCACAAGCATCACTGGCATTCACAAGTGTCACAGATGCATAGCAGTACACCTAGACAAGCAAGTGTGATAGGCCAGTAAGAACTAGTAAGCTCATAAGCATGAACAACATGGCATAGCAAGCTCATAAGCAGGAACAACATGGCATAGTAGGATCCTAGCATGATAGGAGCAGCAGACAAGCAACACATGGCATGCACAACAAGCAGTGCAACACTGGCCAGTACCATTGAATGGTGAATTGGCCAGAGCTTGCAAAGGAGGGAAGCACAGGTAGCTTAGACAGCAGTAGCATGGCTCTGTGTGATCACAGGATCACCAGGGAGCCGTAGAGCAAGAGGAAGAAGATGCACAGGCATGGAGAGGAGAAGGAGGAGGAGCAGAAGACCTTACCCGCGCCTGGAGGCAGAAGCTATGGCATGGCGAGGCAGTGCCCGCGCGGCCATAGCAGCTGCAAAGCCAGGGAAGTCACCGGCGTTACGCCGACGAACACCAACAGCACCGCACCAGAGACGACGGCACAGGCGCTGTGAGCACAGCACCCGCGCCAGGTCAGTCTCAGAGGCGCACGCGTCGACGGCGAGGACGAGAGCTCGTCGGAGATCACCAATCGCCCAAGGCGATTCTCCACGAATCACAGAGAGGAGGCGATTCACCAGGTGAGGAAGCAAACAAGGAAACCACGCGGACAGATCGATAGATCGTCGCGTGGCGGTCCAGATCTGCTAGGTAGCGAGGGCAGGGGAGCACCGAGACGGCCGGAGCACGGCGGCGGCCATGGCGGCGACGCCATCGCCACGGGAGTCGCGAGAGGTTAGGGTTAGGTCGAGCGAGTGAGAGACGAGTGAGCGAGCGAGGTGGGCCGCTTCGGCGCCACCGACCCGTTATGGGACACGCCTTAGTGGGCTGTCCCATGGGCCTGAGTTAGTGGGCTGGCCCAATAGGGGCCAGGAGGGGTATTTTAGTCATTTCACATTTAAAAATAGCCAGAATTTCACCAAATTTTAATAAATAAATTACACCTCTAAAAATCCATTAAAAATTAGATTGGTAAATGAAAAATTATTCTTAACAAGAATAAAATATAAAATAAAATTTAATGAACAAATTCAAATTTGTGAATCTTATGAATTTAAAATAAACATTTGGAATTTCAAACTATTATTTCCTTGTATTAATAAATCAAGGAAAAATCCCAAATAAGTTCAAATACTTATTTTTAAATATTTCAAAATGAAATTCTATAATTCCAATTCATTTCTTTTAAAAGGAAATTATTTTCCAAAGGAAAATATTCTATTACTTCATTTAAAGAAATTAGTAGAAAATTCTATTATTTCAAAATAATTTTGAAATAAATATTTTTAAGAAGGAAATTGTATTACTTTTAAAAGTATTCCTTCATGCAAGTTTATAAGTTAAAATAATTGCAAATTACTGCCAAAGGCACAAGTCTTAACTTAACCTAAATTTAATTAAATATGGGGTCAGGGATTCCACATAAAATAATACATCCATGCATGCATTATTTGTATTTTATAACATTGTCCTTACCGGACAATGATGCTTCTTTACAGAACCCGAGGTCCAGGTTCCATTCAACGCATCGAACTGCACTACCTCGCAGTTCACAGGCAAGTTCACCCTTGCTCATGTCAATTTGAGTATTTTCTATTAATTTAATGCAAAGCTATATGACTTCTCACTCCTGCATTGAAAATGAAATGTTAATTTTCCAATTATGAATATGACTGTGTGGTTGGCAATGGAACCATGGTATGTGTTGATTGGTGGAGGTTCCATTGCAAGGGTACTATTCATCTAGGACTAAGTACCAATGCCGTCCAGTGATTCTAGCGCCGTACATATCGCGTTGACCATAAGATCTATAATGGCTCTGGGGAAGCCAGCTATATCTTTTCCCTCTCGCATGCCAACGGACTGGTGATAGGGGTTGCCCGGATCGGTCTATCTTTGGTAAAGGTGGGGACATGTGGTCCTGCACGGTCTACCATTAGATACAGGAGAGGGTAGACTTATTATCGGTCTATGAAGGATTGTAAGGGTTGTCCGGATCGGTCTACCTATGGTGTATAGGACAGGGCCTATTAATTGTTCGGAACGGTCTACCTTATTGGTAAAGGTGAGAACAAGGGCCTGTGTCGGTCTACCCATAGATATAGGAGAGGACAGACTTACAAAAGGGTGGGTCGCGGAGAAGGCGGTGTGGGCTTGGATCTTTATACCTGGCCTCACACCAAGGAAGTGTGAATGGGGGCAAGTCCCTGCGGTGGCAAAAAGGATGAGATCTCTTATCGGAAAAGTAACGCACCTCTGCGAGTGTATCAAATTGTGGCTGTCACTCCTTGTTCCGGAAGGGAACTGCGAACGCGGCAGAAAGGAACTCCGTGAAGTTCTAGTCAACTTGTGAAGACCGACGGGCATAGTTTTCAGAATAAAATAAACCTTTTGAAGAAATGATTTCGAAACATGCATTGACCTAAGATTTTCTGATCGAGGGTCGTAGCTAGTGCATCAAACACCTTTTACTCTTTTCAACTTGTTGAGTACCTCGGTACTCACTTTCTTTCGACACCCTTGCTAGACTGTGATCCGGAAGTGGAGGCAAACACCGAGGTACCACCGGAGGGAGACTACGAGCTGGTCTACGAGGAACCAGACTTGTCCGGAGGGGTGGAAGGCGTAGACTATGGGATAGTCTATGGAGCAGACAACACGGAAGCCGAGGAGTAGTGGAATGCTATAGTTATCTTAGAGCCGAGCAGCGTAGTGGCATACTTAAATAAGTTGCTGAGCTCTCTTTCATATCTATGTTGGTTTGTAATAGTACTTAAATAATGTAGGGTGTTCTCATCGGACCTGTGAGAATACCAACTTGTTAAGACCATGATTGTAATATATTATCGAGTGTTATGACCTGCAATGTTTCTGTTGTACCACTCTGAGGGATGTGATGTTTGTGAAGAAGTCCCTTCATGAAGATCATATCAACGACTTGTATACTACAACATGCAGTGGTATGCTGGGTCACCGCAGAAGGGCAGCCTCGGAGGGGCCCTGGTGGGGCCACACCATAGGGGGGCGCCCCCCCTTGCCGCGCCGCCTGTGGGGTGGGCCCCCAGCTCCCCTACGGTGCCTCTCGGGCGTTCGGAGCTTCGTGCGAAATAAGATATTGGGCATTGATTTCGTCCGATTCCGAGAATATTTCCTTACTAGGATTTCTGAAACCAAAAACAGACAGAACGGCCACATCTCGTCAATAGGTTAGTTCCGGAAAATGCATCAAACGATATAAAGTGTGAACAAAACATGTAGTATTGTCATAAAACTAGCATGGAACATCAGAAATTATAGATACGTTTGAGACGCAAGCATCCCCAAGCTTAGTTCCTACTCGCCCTCGAGTAGGTAAACGATAACAACAAATAATTTCTGAGGTGACATGCTACCATCATAATCTTGATCAACATTATTGTAAAGCATATGACATGAATGAAGTGATCCAAAGCAATGATCTATAGGTTGCTAACAAATAGATAACATATAGCAAAACTTTTCATGAATAGTACTTTCAAGACAAGCATCAATAAGACTTGCATAAGAGCTAACTCATAAGCAATAAATTCAAAGTAGAATGCATTGAAGCAACACAAAGGATGATTAAGTTTCAGCGGTTGCTTTCAACTTGTAACATGCATATCTCATGGATATTTGTCAACATAAAGCAATATAACAAGTGCAATAAGTAAACATGTAAGAATCAATGAACACAGTTGACACAAGTGTTTGCTTCTAAGATAGAAAGAATAGGTAAACTGACTCAACAATAAAGTAAAAGATAGGCCCTTCGCAGAGGGAAGCAGGGATTAAATCATGTGCTAGAGCTTTTCAAGTTTTGAAATCATATAGAGAGCATAAAAGTAAAATTTTGAGAGGTGTTTGTTGTTTTCAACGAATGGTAATGGGTACTCTAACTACCTTATCAACCAGACTTTCAAGAGCGGCTCCCATGAAGGACATTATCTCTACCAGCAAGGTAGATCATCCCTCTTCTCTTTTGTTTACACATGTACTTTAGTTTTATTTATTAGATGACACTCCCCAACCTTTTGCTTACACAAGCCATGGCTAACCGAATCCTCGGGTGCCTTCCAACATTCACATACCATGGAGGAGTGTCTATTTGCAAATTTAAGTTGCTTGCTGATAGATCAGAGCAAAACATGTGAAGAGAATTATTAATGCAAGTTAATTAATTGGGGCTGGGAACCCCATTGCCAGCTCTTTTTGCAAAATTATTGGATAAGCGGATGAAGCCACTAGTCCATTGGTGAAAGTCAGAAGTAAATGACAAGATCGAAAGATAAAACACCACATACTTCCTCATGAGCTATAAAACATTGAAACAAATAAGAGATAATAGCTTTTGAATTGTTTAAAGGTAGCACATGAAGTATTTACTTGGAATGGCAGGAAATACCACATAGTAGGTAGATATGGTGGACACAAATGGCATGGGTTTTGGCTCAAGGTTTTGGATGCACGAGAAGTATTCCCTCTCAGTACAAGGCTTAGGCTAGCAAGGTTGTTTGAAGCAAACACAAGTATGAACCGGTACAACAAAACTTACATAAGAACATATTGCAAGCATTATAAGACTCTACACTGTCTTCCATGTTGCTCAAACACTTTTACCAGAAAAATATCTAGACCTTAGAGAGACCAATCATGCAAACCAAATTTCAACAAGCTCTACAGTAGTTCTCCACTACTAGATTTAAACTACATGATGCAAGAGCTTAAACATGATTTATGAGAGCTCAAAACAATTTCCAAGTATCAAATTATTCAAGACCATATGAAGCATTTTCTGATTCCAACCAAATAGCAACAAGTTAAGCGATCAACTTTCGCCCTTGAACATTAAAAGCATGAATGAAGAACACTAGTGTTCATATGAAAAAGCGGAGCGTGTCTCTCTCCCACACAAGCATGAATTTATTCAGAGAATGAAAAAATAACAAAACGAAAATAAAAGCACACAGACGCTCCAAGTAAAGTACATAAGATGTGACTGAATAAAAATATAGTTTCAATAGAAGAAACCTGATAAGTTGATGAAGAAGGGGATGCCTTGGGCATCCCCGAGCTTAGATGCTTGAGTCTTCTTGAAATATGCAGGGATGAACCACGGGGGCATCCCCAAGCTTAGGCTTTTCACTCTTCTTGATCATATATCATCCTCTTCTCTTGACCCTTGAAAACTTCCTCCACACCAAACTTCAAGCAAACTCATTAGAGGGTTAGTGCATAATAAAAATTCACATGTTCAGAGGTGACACAATCATTCTTAACACTTCTGGAAATTGCACAAAGCTTCTGAAAGTTAATGGAACAAAGAAACCCATTCAACATAGCAAAAGCGGCAATGCGAAATAAAAGGCAGAATCTGTCAAAAACAGAACAGTCCGTAAAGACGAATTTTGCAGGGGCACTTAACTTGCTCAAACGGAAAAACTCAAAACTAATGAAAGTTGCATAAATATCTGAGGATCACACACGTAAATTTGCAGATTTTTCTGAGTTACCTATAGAGATCTCTGCGCGAATTCGTGACAGACAGCAAATCTGTTTCTGCGCAGTAATCCAAATCTAGCATCAACTTTACCATAGAGACTTTACTTGGCACAAAAACATGATAAGGAGAGGTTGCTACAGTAGTAAACAACTTCTAAGACTCAAATATAAAACAAAAGTGCTGTAGTAAAATAAATACATGGGTTATCTCCCAAGAAGTTCTTTCTTTATAGCCATTAAGATGGGCTCAACAATTTTAATGATGCACTCGCAAGAAATAAGAGTTGAAGCAAAAGAGAGCATCAAGAAGCAAATTCAAAACGCATTTAAGCCTAACCCACTTCCTATGAAAAGGAATCTTGTATACAAATAAATTCATGAAGAACAAAGTGGTACGCATAGAAAAGCAACACAAGCGCAATTTCAAGATTCTCAACATAAAGAGGGGAAACTTAATATTATTAAGATGCATATAACCATGTTTCCCTCTCTCATAATAACTTTCCGTAGCATCATGAACAAACTCAACAATATAACTATCACATAAAGCATTCTTGTCATGAGCCACATGCATAAAGTTATTACTCTCCACATAAGCATAATCAATTTTATTAGTTGTAGTGGGAGCAAATTCAACAAAGTAGCTACTATTATTCTTTTCATCAAGTGTAGGAGGCATAGTATAATCATAATAAAATTTACTCTCCATAGTAGGCGGCACAAAAAGACCACTATCATTATAATCATCATAAATAGGAGGCAAAGTATCATCAAAGAAAATTTTCTCCTCAATGCTTGGGGGACTAAAAATATCATGCTCATCAAAACCAGCTTCCCCAAGCTTAGAATTTTCCATATCATTAACAACAATGGTGTTCAAAGCGTTCATACTAATATCATTGCTACTAGCATGCAAATAAGATTCCATAGGTTTTTTAATTTTCGCAGCAAACAATCCATGTCTTAACTCAGGAAATAGAATAAGAAGCTCACTGTTGCTTTCCATTTATGCCTAACTAGTGTAAACAAGAAACCAAAAGATGCAATTGCAGGATCTAAAGGAAATAGCTTCGAGCACTTACAACGGCAACAGAAAATAACTTAGTTACCTGAGACCGGAGTATGAGTGCCTTTTACCTTTCCTCCCCGGCAACGGCGCCAGAAAATAGCTTGATGTCTACTTACGCTTCTTTTCCTGTAGACAGTGTTGGGCCTCCAAGAGCAGAGGTTTGTAGAACAGAGCAAGTTTTCCCTTAAGTGGATCACCCAAGGTTTATCGAACTCAGGGAGGAAGAGGTCAAAGATATCCCTCTCAAGCAACCCTGCACGATACAAGAAGTCTCTTGTGTCCCCAACACACCTAATACACTTGTCAGATGTATAGGTGCACTAGTTCGGCGAAGAGATAGTGAAATACAAGTAGTATGGATGTATATGAGTGGTAATAGTAATCTGAATAAAATATGGCAGCGAGTAAACATGCAGTAGAACAGTAAGTAAGTGGTGTTTGCAGTATTGGAAACAAGGCCTAGGGATCATACTTTCACTAGTGGACACTCTCAACATTGATCGCATAATAAATAATAACTTCTCTCATTTGTGCTACATACACTCTTTTGTTGGATGACAAACACCATTCGTTGTGTAGGGCTACAAGAGCTCCCTCAAGCCGGAGTTAACAAGCGCCACAACATTCAGCATTCATATTAAAGTAACCTTAGAGCATAATAGATCTTTGCAAAATAGACCGAGTACTAACATAGCATACACACTGTCACCATTACACTATGAAAGGGGAATAGATCACATCAATACTATCATAGCGATAATCAACTCCATAACCTACAAGAGATTATGATCATAATCTACGACAAGAACCACACGATGCACACACTGTCACCATTACACCATGCAGGAGGAATAGACTACTTTAATAACATCACATGAGTAGCACATAGACTAGTAGCGCTACAAAGCTCATCATATGGATCTCAATTATGCAAGCAATTCATGAGATCATTGTATTGGAGTACAGAGAGAGAGATTAACCACATAGCTACCGGTACAGCCCTTAGCCTCGAGGAGAACTACTCCCTCCTCATCATGGGGCAGCAGCATGGAGATGGCGGTGAAGATGGCGGTGGTGTCGATGGAGAAGCCTTCCGGGGGCACTTCCCCGTCCCGGCGGCGTGCCGGAACAGAGACTCCTGTCCCCCAGATCTTGGCTTCGCGATGGCGGCGGCTCTGGAAGGTTTCTCGTACCGTGGCTTATTCGTGTAGGGTTTTCGCGACGGAGTCCTTAAGTAGGCGGAAGGGCAGCCTCGGAGGGGCCATAGTGGGGCCACACCATAGGGGGCGCGCCCCAGCCCTTGGCCGCGCCGCCTGTGGGGTGGGCCCCCTGCTCCCCTCGGTGCCTCTCGGGTGTTCGGAAGCTTCGTGCGAAATAAGATATTGGGCATTGATTTCGTCCGATTCCGAGAATATTTCCTTACTAGGATTTCTGAAACCAAAAACAACAGAAAACATGAACTGGCACTTCGGCATCTCGTCAATAGGTTAGTTCCGGAAAATGCATCAAAACGATATAAAGTGTGAACAAAACATGTAGGTATTGTCATAAAACTAGCATGGAACATCAAATTATAGATACGTTTGAGACGTATCACATCCCGATGACGGATAGATATACTCTGGGCCCTCTCGGTGGAATGTCGTCTGATTAGCTTGCAAGCATATGAATGGTTCATAAGAGATGATATACCACGGCACGAGTAAAGAGTACTTGTCAGAGACGAGGTTGAACATGGTATGGAGATACCGATGATCAAACCTCGGACAAGTAAAATATCGCGAGACAAAGGGAATCGGTATCGTATGTAAATGGTTCAATCGATCACTAAGTTATCGTTGAATATGTGGGAGCCATTATGGATCTCCAGATCCCGCTATTGGTTATTGGTCGGAGAGAAGTCTCAACCATGTCTGCATAGTTCACGAACCGTAGGGTGAAACACTTAAGGTTTGATGTCGTTTTAAGTAGATATGGAATATGGAATGGAGTTCGAATGTTTTTTCGGAGTCTCGGATGGGATCCAGGACGTCACGAGGAGGTCCGGAGAATAAGATTCATATATAGGAAGTCACTTTCCAAGTTTGGAAATGATCTGGTGCATTTATGGAAGGCGCTAGAATGTTCTAGAACTTTCCAGATGAAATCACCGTGGAAGGTGGAGTCCCGGTTGGACTCCACCAACCCTAACCAGCCAACCAAGTGGGAGGGTGAAGTCCATGGTGGACTCCACCTCCTTGGCCGGCCAACAAAGGGGGAAGGGGAGAGTCCCTGTCCCTCTAGGTTTCGTCCATATGTCAGTTTTGAATTGGGGTCTTATTCGAAGACTTTGGGCAAACCCTAGGGATTCCACCTATATAAAGAGGAGGAGAGGGAGGGGCTGGACACACCAAGTTGGCCGCACCACCAAGGCCCCCCAGGCCGGCGCCCAAGCAGCCCCCTCTCCCAAACCCTAGCCTCTCCCCTCCTCATACTACTCCCATAGCGCTTAGGCGAAGCCCTGCCGGAGTTCTCCATCACCACCGCCACCACGCCGTCGTGTTGTCGGGATTCCGAGGAGGATCTACTACTTCCTGCCCTTGGCGGGGAGGAGGACGTCGTCGTCAACACCGAACGTGTGATCAAGTACGGAGGTGCTGCCCGACGGTGGCACCATCAAAATCTTCTACGCGCTTTTGCAAGCGGCAAGTGATCGGCTACATCCACAACGAGATCTAATCTCGTAGGCTTTGGAAATCTTCGAGGGTTAGTCTCATGATCTTCTCGTTGCTACCATCTTGTAGATTGGATCTTGGCTTGTTATTCGTTCTTGCGGTAGGAAATTTTTTGTTTTCTATGCTACGAATCCCATCAAGAACACATGAAAAACTTCTTGTCCAACTTCTCAGAAAATCCTCCTGACCGCTTCATCTCTTCAAGATCTCCACACCAGCAGCACTCCACTCTCACACCTGGGAGCAAACTTGCATCTTTCATCTTCCTCGGCCTAGAGCCTTGGTCCGAGCAAGGTACAGTCATGGTGGCTAAGAGTTGGAGGAACGAAGAGGAGGTGTAGGAGCACTGGTACATCTATAACATGTTGATGCCTGGTTTTATAGAGGGCATGATGAGAAATAGCGGTAAAGGGTAAATGGTGGCAGGAGAAAGTGGCGGGACGATAAATGGCGGGAGCTGTTGGCAGGAGGTAGTGGCGATAACAAGGCAGGGTTTGAGGGCTCAAACTACTGATTAAATCATGGTAACCACAGATCTACTGCATTGATCATGCATCTTCGAACTTGGCCATAGCAATAGCATCCTGTCGGCCAGACCCAAGACGAAAAGACTTGTCGGCCACGCCGATGGCGATAGGTTTCGGTCGGTTTCACCAACGCCAATTTATTAGTTTATGTGATTGCTCTGGCGATTGACCAGCCCATCGGCTCCAGCGAGGTTCAAGTCGGTGTGGAGGACGCCGAGGTTGTATTAGTTTCGTGATTTCTCCGATTTACTTATCATTTGTTGTATTAAATAAAAAATCATATTCTTTTAAAAAATAGCCATGACGCAGTCATCCATCTTGATGCCAACTGAGCTAGATAGTGCATAAACAAATAATCTAGATAAGCACGTGTTAATGTTTCATACTAGATAATTTTTTTGTGACAATGAGATGATGCTTTTCAGCCTGAGAAATAAAACGGGTAAAAATGTTTTCCGTCGCCGGGACTTGAACCCGGGTCTCTCGGGTGAGAGCCGAGTATCCTAACCACCTAGACTACGACGGATTTGTGTTCAAATTCAGTGCTTACTGTATTTATACACTAAGATAATGCCATGTCCAGTTAGCCTAGCCTGCCTTTCTTGTACCCGAAGTCCCGAACTACGAGAGGACGACAAATTATGCACCTTTCGCATGCTCAAAAAACACATCTTCGCCTATCCGCGAAAGCGCCGGCCGGAGAAGAGAGGTGGCGCGTCAACTCCGGGCGTCCGCGGCGCGAGGGAACCGCGCTGTGACCGAACACCGAACACGCCGCCGCTTCCGACAGAGGCGCGCACGACACTTTTGGTCCAGATTATCCACGTCCGCACGTTCGCCAAGGCAAACCGCAAGTTGCGAGCGACCATGAGCCACGCCTATAAATTGGCGGGCGCGTCCCTCTCCCTGATCACAGCAGCCGGCGCATCCATCACAAGCTAAACCAGCAACCATTTGGGCAAGCATCCTCGACCAAATCCACCTTCAGCAATGGCCGAGCACGTGAGCCACCAGGCCGGCGCGGCGGTTGGCCACGCCCAGGTACGTCAGTTGGCCGGCCGGCGACGTGCTTCCTGCTCAGGCCGTGCAAGCGTGTGTAGTTAGCTTATTACTAACCTGGATGTCCGATTGGCAGGACACGACCGGCCATGTGGCCCACGACGCCGCGGGCACCGCGCACGGCGCGGCGGGCGCTGCCCACGACGCCGCGGGTGCGGGCGCTAACCAGGCCGGCGGCGTGCTCGAGGAGGTCGGCGGCCAGGCGCAGCTGGTCGCTCACAGCGTCACCGAGGCCGCCGGGGGCGCCGCGGAGGCCGTCAAGGACGCCGCCGGCCACGGCGGCAACTAGGCAGCCCGCCAACCCCGAACGCGCGGCGCATGCATGTGCGTGCCTACGAGCATCGATCTACTCTTATATATGACTGGAGGCTGAAAGGATCATCAGCCGACGCGTCTATATTTGCTTGTTTTGCTTCCCACTACTACTTGTTACTGAAACTAGCCGGAGTGGTTTGATTCTCGCCGGTGGACTGAGCTGACGATCGCCACGCTAGCTCTGGTTCGATTTGTCTCGTCCCGCTATGTAAGGTGCGACGTGATTTCTAATAACAAGTGGAGTATTGCCGTACTGGATCTTGCATTCATCATTGCATTATGGACGGCGGTGTTGCTATTGCCGCTGCTATGCACGCTAGCTTTTCAGGCTACCTGCTGAACACGCTAACCCCTGCATATATATTGTCTGCTCCCGAGAAATAGAGTTGCCGACCTCATCAACATAATGTGATCAAGGGAATATCAACAGTAAGCATAACTTGAGTAGCAGTGCAAGACCTTGATATTCTACAATTAATCACAAGAACAATTTAAACTGAGTTGTTGGAAAACCCTTATTAAATAAGATCATCTTGTATGGGATATGTGAAAATAATATGGGAGGCGTTAAACCCTAGTTGGGCCGCCGGTGTGACTTATATATATATACCAAGGACATTACATGTGGGTCCGTATACACGGTACAATACTGGAGACATACATGAACTCTAGACAGCTACATATATACAGTTTAACACTCCCCCTCAATCATAACTTATCCAAGTTAAGATTGCGACGAAATACTTCTAACTGTCTAGTTGCAAGTGCCTTTGTAAAACCATCGGCTACTTGATCTCCTGAAGGTATAAACCGAATGTCCAACAATTTCTTAGCAACTCTTTCACGAACAAAGTGATAATCCACCTCAATATGCTTTGTCCTAGCATGAAAAATAGGATTAGCAGAAAGATACGTTGCTCCAAGATTGTCACACCATAACACCGCTGGTCGAGGCTGCGGTACTCCCAATTCAGCAAGCAATGTTTGTATCCATATAACTTCAGCAGTAGCATTAGCCAATGCTTTATACTCAGCCTCTGTACTAGACCGAGAAACAGTAGCTTGCTTCCTCGCACTCCACGAGACAAGATTTGGACCCAGAAAGACTGCAAAACCACCAGTAGACCGTCTGTCATCAGGACAGCCTGCCCAATCAGCATCAGAAAATGCACTGACAAGAATGGAAGATGATCGTCTCAAGGACAAACCAAGTGATATAGTACCACGCAGATACCGCAAAATCCTCTTGACAGCTGTCCAATGAACAGTAGTAGGCGCATGCAGAAACTGACACACTTTGTTGACAGCAAAGGAAATATCAGGTCTAGTCAGTGTCATATACTGTAAAGCTCCAACAATGCTCCGATAGCGAGTGGAATCCTCACCACTCAGCAAAGCTCCATCAGTCAAGGATAACTTGTCCGTTACAGACAAAGGAGTATCCACTGTTTTGCACGCATACATGTTGACCCGGTGAAGTAGGTCATGTGCATATTTTTCTTGAGACAAAATAATACCATCATGTACCTTCTGTACTTCAATCCCAAGAAAATAATGAAGCTCACCCAAGTCCTTTAAAGCAAAGTCCATGCCAAGATCATGAAGAAGAGCATCCACAGCCTTCTCTGAAGAACTGACAACAACAATATCATCCACATAGATGAGCATATATATCGATACTCCCCCTTTGTTGTAGAAGAACAGAGAAGTATCACCCTTGGAGGCTGAAAAACCAAGCGACTGGAGCTTAGAGCTAAGACGAGAATACCAGGCTCGCGGAGCCTGTTTGAGTCCATACAACGCCTTATCAAGCTTGCACACTGTGATGACCCAGCGTACCACTGCATGGTGTAGTACACAAGTCGTTGACATAACACCAGTGAAACACCGTTCCACTCATATTACATCTCTCAGAGTGGTACAACAGAAACATATGCGAGTCCAAGGTATGTCTATAGAAGGACACACAAATTGATTACAGAAGATTAACACAACCTCCTACTTTACATTGAGGTAAAAGTTCAATAAAGTTCCAGAAGAACGACTCGTAGTCTAACTTATTGCTAACTCAAGCTAAAGAGCTACTTGGCTTGCTATAGACATCTAGCTACTTAGGTGCTAGGATTAGGGAAATGTTCCCTTCTATTACTAGTCTAAGTTTCCACTCCAACTGATGCAGAGGTTGACTCCATTGACTTCTTTGATTGGATTCTTCATCTTGTTGCAGTTGACTTCTTTGTCTTCGAGTTCCACGGTAGTTTCTCCTTCGGTGCCTCCATAGCTAAGCAGGGGATTTAAGAGTGGGATGAGTACGAGCGTACTCAACAAGTTCATATTAGGGAAATAGGTGTATCATGCACTAGCTACAGCCATAGACCAGAATAGGCGAATGCAAGTTTTTGTAAACATTTCTTCAAAAGGTTTATTTTATTCTGAAAACTCTGCCCGTCGGTCTTCACAGTTGAACAGAACTTCGTGGAGTTCCTTTCTGCCGCGTCATTCCCCTTCCGAACAAGGAGTGCAGTCACAATTTTGATACCCTCAGAGGTGCGTTACTTTTCCCACAAGAGATCTCACCCTTTTTGCCATCAGGGACTTGCCCCGTTCACACTTCCTTTGGTGTGAGGCCAGGTATAAAGATCCAAGCCCACACCACCTTCTCCGCGACCTCGCAGACCCACCCTTTTGTAAGTCTGTCCTCTCCTATATCTATGGGTAGACCGACACAGGCTCTTGTTCTCACCTTTACCAATAAGGTAGACCGTTCCGAACAATTATGATGCCCTGTCCTATACACCATAGATAGACCGATACGACAACCCTTACAATCCTTCATAGACCAATAATAAGTCTACCCTCTCCTGTATCTAATGGTAGACCATGCAGGACCACAGGTCCCCACCTTTACCAAAGATAGACCGATACGGGCAACCCCTATTACCAGTCCGTTGGTATGCGAGAGGGAAAAGATATAGCTGGCTTCCCCAGAGCCATTATAGATCTTATGGTCAACGCGATATGTACGGCGCTAGAATCACTGGACGGCATTGGTAATTAATCCTAGGGTGATATAACCCATTGCAATGGAACCTCCACCATATCAACACATACCATGGTTCCATTGCCCACCACATAGTCATATTCATAATTGTAAAATAATATTTGCTTTTCAATGCATGAGTGATAAGTATAGTACTTTGCATATAGTTTGATAAAAATAATCAAATGACATGAGCAAGCGATGAACTTGCCTTTCTTGACTGCAAGATTATGCAGGCAAAAGCTTCGATACGTAATAACTCCAAATTCTGAAATACCATCATCGTCCGGTAAGGACAATGTTTAAAGAACTGGCAAAGATGCTATAATGCATAGTATGAGATGCAATCGTCCCGAGCGTAACCTAACCTCGATGATTTAGGATGTATGAGTTGTAATGATTTCTTTAGGGTTGGTTGCACTTTTTAGAATGGTTCTCAAACAAAGTTCTTATTAGGGTTTGGTTATATTAGCATCATAACCAAGTGATATAAGGCATCATAATAATCGTACACATAAATAATAGTGGTGGAATAATATGTAAGATCAGTTGTCAATTTTAAGTTCTGCAGAACATGGTTGATGAATACTTATACTATATTTTAAAAGAATAACTTTTGAAGAACATGTTAATTAAGAATTAATGAGTATTTCAAAGAAGGATTGGGGCTTCTAAGGTTTGATTGGCATTTGTACTTCAAAAGAATAACTTTTGAAGAACAGGTTAAATAAGAATATGAACTACTATACATAGGAGCTAAGTGCTATTAGGGTTTACTAATAGGACTGGTTGGTGCTTAAGTAGAAGTGATTTACATGTAGCAAGTATTAGTAGGTTTATTACTATGGTTTCTCCTAAGCATCATATCAAAGGATGGTTATCAAGGTGTTGCCATGAGTTAGGGTTTAGTATGACTTCATATTTGCTTTACCAAATAATTTCTAATAGTTTCTAAGCTAAGTGGATTATCATTTCCTAAGTAGGGTTGAGTGGAATGGGAGCATGTGTTGTGAATTATTACACAAGGTTGATACTAGGGTTCATAATTATAGTTCTACTAAATTATGATGATTAAGGTTGATCCTAATGGTATGGTATATAGGAGTGATGATCAATGGTGCTAACATGTGGTAACAAGCTAGGGTTTATACCTAAGTGATACTAGTGAATCATATTGGTTCTAAATTGAAATAAAAACATGGAATGATAATCTTATGTGACTTGGTTTTATACTAGTGGATCATGACTTGTATTTGTTGGTTACCTATCAAGGTTCTACATGTAGAGTGGAGGTGGCTATGATCACATGGGCTAAACCCCTAGGGTTTTAGGTTTGCAATTACTATGGATGAACACATGGAATAATGAGTTCAAGGTTCTTATTCAAATTGAAACTAGGGTTTCTAGATTATGGTACATTTCCTAAAATGATGATTGGAAATATAAGTGTGGTAACTAATTACTTTGAATCAAAATTAGTAATGGTTTAACATTTTATTAATTTTCCACAAGAATTAATAATTAGGGTAACTCCTATTTTGGTTTAATTAAGAATCAGGGTTTAATAATTGTTATTAGGGTTTAAAATAATTAACTTGTTAACTAAAGATGTTTAAGTAAATAATTTTTGATTTACCAAAATAATATTGGCTTATAATATTTTCTTGAGTTATTATTATTTAAAGAAAATGGTAAATGGTAATTTGCAAATTAGGGTTTCTTAATTACCACTAATAATTAAGTTAATGCAATTATGGTAAATAAAATTAATCTTCACATTTTACTTAGTTACTGAATAGTTAAAATTTAATTTTTTTAAACTTCACTAATTATTGAATTCAAATTGTATTTTAAATAATTGAAATGGCATAATTAATAAGGTTAAAAATAAGTGAAATTTTATTTTGACACACATTTTTGTTTTATATTTTATTTGAATAGAGTTTATTTTTGTGAGCATTTTGATATATTATTCATATTTTTCTGAGTTGAAATGAATTTAATCTATTTCTGTAAAGTTTCAGCTATTTTCTGGAATTTGAAATAAAGTGGAAATACTAAACGTACCGGTTCATACTCTAGCTACTGCGACTGACGAGTGGGACCAATGCACACGTAGACTGCCACGCAGGCAAAGACCGGTCAAAGCAGACTGAGGCCGTTGACCTCACCGACGTTTAACCGCCGGCGGTCAGAGCACGGTGGCGCCGCCGCTATAGGGCCTCCCTGGATGCGTGGTTGGTACTAAACGAACGAGAAGAAGACAAGGAACATGATGGTGGTGGTGGCTTGGCGAGGGGATCACCGGAGCTACACCGGCGACCATGTCCTGCGGCGGTTCTCTCCGGCGAGGTATCGAAATCGAGCTAGAGACGGAGCTAGGAAGCGAAAGTATGCTCTAACGGCGCGCAAACTCACCCTGAACCTGCTGGTGTGGTCGGCGACGACGATTGTTGACGGAGACGACGGCGATTGACTGTTTCCCGGCGAACCCGAGTGAAAGGGAACGGTGAAATCCTCCTGGTTCCGAGCTCCCCTTGATGCCTGCTTGCTCCCAGAAGATCTACACGCCAAGGCGCACCTCCTCGACCATGCGCCGGAGACTGAGGTGGTCTGTACCGCCGTGTTCATCATCGACGCCGGCGACAGTGTGTGGAAGAACACGAGGAATAGAGAGAGACCGGGGGGAAATGAATGGATGGAGATGAATCAGGGTTCCATTGCTGTGCTACACGACTATTTATAGAGCTCGAGGAGGTCAGAAGCGTCATCTCGCCGGCGGCAGGGGTGGAGATGTACTGGCGACGGTGAAGTGCATTAGGGCACGAATCTTGAGGTCTTCGGATAGGCTCGGACGCGAGGATGATAGTGTGGAACTCTAGAACCTTCTGCGACGTCCGGCGGCGTCCTTATCTTCGTCGAGGACGTGGCCGAGCTCCTCCTCTGCGCTGTCGTCTCCGGAGAAGAGAACGAAGACGACGACTTGCCTCGCACGAATTTTAAAGCGAGCCGAAACGGTACCTGGGCTGTTTCGTTTATGGGCTGGGCTGGCGACGTGGGCTGTTGCTGGGTTGCACGGCCAGGTAAGCCAGGTGAGCTTTCCCTCTCTTTTCTCTTTTAAATTTCTGTTTTGTTTTCTATTTTCTTGTTTGAATTCAATTTTGAATTTTGTTTTGTTTTGCAGGTTCTAAAATATTTGAGTATCAAGATAATTTGATAATCATGCTTACTGTATGGTTTTGTTATTTTAAACAAATAGTTTGGTTAGGATTTAATTGAGATCTTGTGTGGCTTAAGTAAAATAGAAATGGTTAGTTACTTATTTTAAATTCCCTTTTTAATTTAGAAACTAGATCTATTTAAGTGGTTTGAAAATTTAGAACCTGTGCATGGTGAACACATTATTAGGTTTGATTAATGTGCTTAACAATAGTGAGGTTCACATATATTTTATTATAGAGAGTTTCAATTAAATGGTATTGAGAATAGAAGGGTTCATGATTTTATGTGAAGGATTGCTTCTAAGAGTTTAAGAAGATGATTGGATTCAACTCTATATTCTCTACTCTTGCTTAGCAACTATTATTTGAATTATTTAAAGTAGATCCTAGGCTTATTATGGTTAACTAAATTACTTATCTGAATACTATTTCATTTGATTCACTAAACCAGATATTTGGATAGCAAAGTAAAATAAGGTATTGGTTTCATTCTACTCACCAAAGGCATTTAGTCCTAAGTATAGATGGTTTGGTTTATACTTGTGATCCATGATACACAAGTTAGGGCACAATATTTTATGTGGGGTGGATTCTACTTAAAAGGTTTATGGTTTTGGGAATACTTCACTATTTGAAGTATGAAATAGGCATGAGGCATGGCAGGGTTCTACTTATAATCCAAAGTAATCCATGGGTTGGATTTCAGACTTGGTCTAGGGTTTTAGTAGTGATCACCAATGTGATACACCACTAGGTTTAGGATGTGAGCAATAGTTGGGTTATGTTTAATTGACTAGGATTACTCCTCTACACAAGACATGAGGATTGGTTTGGGATTAACTACTAGTGACATACTTATTATTTTATGTGATAGATGAGATCTATTAATAACATGGGTTTAACTGATCATCTATATCTACAAGGTATAATCATGCATTTAGACAATATCCACTTATTCCTCACTAATCACTCTTTATCATTCCTCTCATCACACTCACTTAGATTTCTTAAGGTTTATGATCATCACTCAATTTGTAATGATCAAAGTATTGGCCTCATAAAAATTCATTAGTAAAACATGGTTCTCTCTCCAAGATCAAGTATAAGTCCATATACTTGAGTATACCTCTTTAGGTTGAGCTCTTCTGAATAGGTAGGGTTCTCTAGAGTTTATGATCATTACCAAGGTGTAATGATCACAACACTTGCCTCTCTATAATTACTAGAAGAATAGGTTCTTACTTACTATCAAGTTTTAGCTAGGTCAAATAGGGTTTAATACTTTACTTATACTTATTATAACATTGGTTAGTATCAACAATTACCTCCCTTGGACAAGGTTTAAATATTTAGCTAGGTTCTATTTAATGGATGATATAAGCATATTGATGATTCTCTCCTTTCTCTAAGGTTTAATGGAATGAGTTGGGAAATAAGATTGGAATGGTCAAGGTTAATGAAGAATGAATATGATTGTCCTTGACATGGTTCAAGTATTGTAGTGGAAAAGATATACCATGTGACTCATGGTAGGAACATTTATCTAGTAGAAGACATGGATAAGATAAGTAAAGAATAGTTTCTTAATTAATTGTGTTCTTTGATTTATGGTTGAATAATTATTCATGTGTTGTTGTAAGGAATGGCATGTTGAGATCTTTTATAAGATCTTGTAATTGAACCTTACTTAAGGTGTTGCTTGTTGTAATTCTACTACTATTTGATCTAGCCCATAGATCAAATCATCTCTACCCAAAACAAGGTTTTAGCAAAGATCACAGTGAAGTTTATAGCGCTTGACTTGATGATCTACTTCAATTCCAGCAAGTCAAGTGAAACTTCAGTTACTGTGGTAAGTTTTATTTGAAAGCGCGAAAATTCCCCAGATTTTCTATGCATGAATGCAATGCACACTTTGGTGTTCTCTCATTTTATTGTCTCTAAACCTGGGATATTACAGCCTCTCCCCCTTAAACTGAACTTCGTCCCGAAGTTCGAACGCTCTCATGTTTCGGAATGTCGAAATGTCTTGAACAGATCACCATCCTTCAACTCCATGGTGATCATACTAGATATAGTTGTATATATCCCTTGTCCAGATCCTTCCTGGAGTCTTCTGATGTCTGGCACTGATACTTTCTTTAATTCTATAATTTCTTCCAACACTCTAAGCTTATAGGCTTACTCTCCAAAGATTCTTGGATTAAGACATCTTATAGTGTTAATGGACTTTACTAATGGCTGTGGTGACATCTTCCTATTTGGGTACTCAAAGCTTGGTTCTACCAGCTGCGGTAATCCAGCTGCGGTGTAATATGACACTACGATTTACCAGCTGCGATACTCAAACCTTAATTCTAAAAGATTCATTTAAAGCAGGGTATTGTTTTCCCTTACTACCATAACGAAAGTAATGGTACTTCGTAAGGTGTTTACAATATGCATGGTCCTGGTTGTTTAGTCCTACGAATGGATTAGACTCATTTAGTCCATCCAATCATGGCTTCTAGTTTATGCTAGTTATCTTCCTTTTGGTTTCTTTAGGTTCCATGAAAGGAATCTTTCTAATAATCATTAGTTTTGGTATGGTCAAACCCTTCGGTCTTTTGTTTTCTTAGACTTTGATTGTCCTCTGATATCTTCTTCCTCCAATACCTTCTCCTGCCAACTTCATTATCTTTGACTTACTTAAGCTCTTCTACTTTTGAGTAATTATCAATTACCCACTCAAGTTAAGGCATAACCCTTACTTCCTCGAGATATGAACCTCGGCTTCTGGTCTGACAACCTCCTGAGAGTACTATTATATGGATACTTCCACCAATCTTATGAAAATAGGATCGGACTTCCTCTCAGTTCAGACCTTTTTCTTCGTCATTCATACTCCAAATTATATTTTAATACTTCTCCTTCAGCCTTCCTCTCCCCCTTGGAGTTTACTAATGATCTTTCAACTTCCTTTCTTCTAATCATTAAACTCCAAGGTTAGGTAGTTGGTTTAAGTCTGGTTTATATTTTGTACCTTTCTAAAGTCTCACGAAGAATTCTTTGCGGTGTATCCACACAGTTGTGGGTATCCATTATGAATCCTCCGACTAAATATTTACCAACCACGAGATATCAGCTGTGAAATACTAGCTGCGGAATCCCCCTTTCTTTTAGGGTAAAGAAATGTTCAGGCTGTGGGCTATCTGGTACCAGCTGCAGACTACCTAGTACCAGATGTGGCTTATTGGATACCAGCTGTGGCTATTTTATGGTTCTAGTCAATATCTACTTACCAGCTGTGGCTACTTACATAGTTTTAATTAAGATATACCTTACTTTACATACTTTCTCTTCATGATTATCCTATATCAGCTACGGTCTTATTATACCAGCTACGACTCCACTTGTCTATTTTCCTTCTTCCAGGGTTTGTTTTGCAAGATAACCACTTGTTGATACTATGAAAATAGTATTATAAGTGACTTCACTTGCATTCCCTTCTTCCATAATGAATACAGTCCTATTTCTTCTGCTCCATATTCACTATTTTTCTCACTTCCATGATACTTCCATATTGAAGTACTCCTTCATTAAGGATAAAAGTGAGTTTTGATTGGTCCTTCCTTCAGATTGTTGTGGTTGCTTCCCACAATTTTTACTTCCTTTTTCAAGTGAACCTTCATCTTGTCTTCAAATCTTCATAATTCGTCACTTCCTCACACGAATACCTTTACCCTCTAGACCTATAACATCAAGTAAGAGCTTGATATTGCAACATGCATTTGCATATCAAAGTCAAACTTCATGTATGGATCTAGTCAATCAATGAAGATTCAAGAAAATCCAAGAAGATTCAGCTTTGTGTTCATAATACACATCCTGATATGCCTGAATAAAATAGTTGGGTAAGACATCCCTAAACATCAGGTTCAGATGTGTAGTATATAACACCACATAAGATAGGTTTAGGTTGTGATACTTAGCACAAATACGTGACTTTCTACTATTTGTCTCAACATTTGTCTTAATTGCACATTTGCAATGAGACAATCTTGAAACAAAATGGCTTGGGATAGTTGAAATTAACCTAGTTTTCTTTGGAAGTACTAACAGAATAGTATACCATATATATGTGCTATTGAGGACTACTTCCTATAATACAATTTGTTCTAACATGTTTACTCTAAACACATGATTGTTTAGAATATACCACCTATAACTCTAGGATTTCTCTATGTGATATGCTCTAAATAAGCCTTCTTTAAATTAAGGACTATGGTTCTAACATTCTTGACACAGTTATTAGGATTTTAAGGCCTAAGCTTTCGAACTATTCCCTAAATCCTTACTCCTTATCATTCTTTTGTTATCGTACTTATGATGTTCTACTCCATCATACCATGATTCTCAAGTGAATCATATATGATTACCAACTCTACCATGAAAAGTAGACTTAAATACTCCTTTCTCTCTTCCTTACCTCCTATGATTGACTCATCATAGGTACATACTACCTCATATTACTTATCTACATTACTTAACATCATTCATTTGGTATTTTAAATGACTCTTACTTAACCATAACTTGTGTTGGTATACTTCTTCCAATAGGATATCTTCCTTATGGTTGTATCCTCTCTTTGGACTACCATGTATTGTATACCAACTGTGGTCTACTACCACCCATTATCTTAAGCTTCAATGGTGTTCTAATTATTTGGAATGAAGCAAGATAACTAATTAACCTTATTTAAGAAATATAGATAAGAAAGATTGACTCAAGTGTGTCAGGATTATTCTCAAGTGAATACCCATCTCAAGTCAAAATAATAGTTGGTGTAACTAAGACAACTTCCTATAGACACTACCAAACCTATAGGTCTCCTTTAAAGGGTTTTAATCCTAAGGTCAAAGCATTTGCTCTGATACCAGTGTGATGACCCACACTGCATGGTGTAGTACACAAGTCGTTGACATAACACCAGTGAAACACCGTTCCACTCATATTACATCTCTCAGAGTGGTACAACAGAAACATATGCGAGTCCAAGGTATGTCTATAGAAGGACACACAAATTGATTACAGAAGATTAACACAACCTCCTACTTTACATTGAGGTAAAAGTTCAATAAAGTTCCAGAAGAACGACTCGTAGTCTAACTTATTGCTAACTCAAGCTAAAGAGCTACTTGGCTTGCTATAGACATCTAGCTACTTAGGTGCTAGGATTAGGGAAATGTTCCCTTCTATTACTAGTCTAAGTTTCCACTCCAACTGATGCAGAGGTTGACTCCATTGACTTCTTTGATTGGATTCTTCATCTTGTTGCAGTTGACTTCTTTGTCTTCGAGTTCCACGGTAGTTTCTCCTTCGGTGCCTCCATAGCTAAGCAGGGGATTTAAGAGTGGGATGAGTACGAGCGTACTCAACAAGTTCATATTAGGGAAATAGGTGTATCATGCACTAGCTACAGCCATAGACCAGAAAGTCATAGGCGAATGCAAGTTTTTGTAAACATTTCTTCAAAAGGTTTATTTTATTCTGAAAACTCTGCCCGTCAGTCTTCACAGGTTGAACAGAACTTCGTGGAGTTCCTTTCCTGCCGCGTTCGCAGTTCCCTTCCCGGAACAAGGAGTGACAGTCACAATTTTGATACCCTCTGCAGAGGTGCGTTACTTTTCCCACAAGAGATCTCACCCTTTTTGCCATCCGCAGGGACTTGCCCCCGTTCACACTTCCTTTGGTGTGAGGCCAGGTATAAAGATCCAAGCCCACACCACCTTCTCCGCGACCTCGCAGACCCACCCTTTTGTAAGTCTGTCCTCTCCTATATCTATGGGTAGACCGACACAGGCTCTTGTTCTCACCTTTACCAAGAAGGTAGACCGTTACGAACAATTATGATGCCCTGTCCTATACACCATAGATAGACCGATACGGGCAACCCTTACAATCCTTCATAGACCAATAATAAGTCTACCCTCTCCTGTATCTAATGGTAGACCATGCAGGACCACAGGTCCCCACCTTTACCAAAGATAGACCGATACGGGCAACCCCTATTACCAGTCCGTTGGTATGCGAGAGGGAAAAGATATAGCTTCCCCAGAGCCATTATAGATCTTATGGTCAACGCGATATGTACGGCGCTAGAATCACTGGACGGCATTGGTAATTAATCCTAGGGTGATATAACCCATTGCAATGGAACCTCCACCATATCAACACATACCATGGTTCCATTGCCCACCACATAGTCATATTCATAATTGTAAAATAATATTTGCTTTTCAATGCATGAGTGATAAGTATAGTACTTTGCATATAGTTTGATAAAAATAATCAAATGACATGAGCAAGCGATGAACTTGCCTTTCTTGACTGCAAGATTATGCAGGCAAAAGCTTCGATACGTAATAACTCCAAATTCTGAAATACCATCATCGTCCGGTAAGGACAATGTTTAAAGAACTGGCAAAGATGCTATAATGCATAGTATGAGATGCAATCGTCCCGAGCGTAACCTAACCTCGATGATTTAGGATGTATGAGTTGTAATGATTTCTTTAGGGTTGGTTGCACTTTTTAGAATGGTTCTCAAACAAAGTTCTTATTAGGGTTTGGTTATATTAGCATCATAACCAAGTGATATAAGGCATCATAATAATCGTACACATAAATAATAGTGGTGGAATAATATGTAAGATCAGTTGTCAATTTTAAGTGCTGCAGAACATGGTTGATGAATACTTATACTATATTTTAAAAGAATAACTTTTGAAGAACATGTTAATTAAGAATTAATGAGTATTTCAAAGAAGGATTGGGGCTTCTAAGGTTTGATTGGCATTTGTACTTCAAAAGAATAACTTTTGAAGAACAGGTTAAATAAGAATATGAACTACTATACATAGGAGCTAAGTGCTATTAGGGTTTACTAATAGGACTGGTTGGTGCTTAAGTAGAAGTGATTTACATGTAGCAAGTATTAGTAGGTTTATTACTATGGTTTCTCCTAAGCATCATATCAAAGGATGGTTATCAAGGTGTTGCCATGAGTTAGGGTTTAGTATGACTTCATATTTGCTTTACCAAATAATTTCTAATAGTTTCTAAGCTAAGTGGATTATCATTTCCTAAGTAGGGTTGAGTGGAATGGGAGCATGTGTTGTGAATTATTACACAAGGTTGATACTAGGGTTCATAATTATAGTTCTACTAAATTATGATGATTAAGGTTGATCCTAATGGTATGGTATATAGGAGTGATGATCAATGGTGCTAACATGTGGTAACAAGCTAGGGTTTATACCTAAGTGATACTAGTGAATCATATTGGTTCTAAATTGAAATAAAAACATGGAATGATAATCTTATGTGACTTGGTTTTATACTAGTGGATCATGACTTGTATTTGTTGGTTACCTATCAAGGTTCTACATGTAGAGTGGAGGTGGCTATGATCACATGGGCTAAACCCCTAGGGTTTTAGGTTTGCAATTACTATGGATGAACACATGGAATAATGAGTTCAAGGTTCTTATTCAAATTGAAACTAGGGTTTCTAGATTATGGTACATTTCCTAAAATGATGATTGGAAATATAAGTGTGGTAACTAATTACTTTGAATCAAAATTAGTAATGGTTTAACATTTTATTAATTTTCCACAAGAATTAATAATTAGGGTAACTCCTATTTTGGTTTAATTAAGAATCAGGGTTTAATAATTGTTATTAGGGTTTAAAATAATTAACTTGTTAACTAAAGATGTTTAAGTAAATAATTTTTTGATTTACCAAAATAATATTGGCTTATAATATTTTCTTGAGTTATTATTATTTAAAGAAAATGGTAAATGGTAATTTGCAAATTAGGGTTTCTTAATTACCACTAATAATTAAGTTAATGCAATTATGGTAAATAAAATTAATCTTCACATTTTACTTAGTTACTGAATAGTTAAAATTTAATTTTTTTAAACTTCACTAATTATTGAATTCAAATTGTATTTTAAATAATTGAAATGGCATAATTAATAAGGTTAAAAATAAGTGAAATTTTATTTTGACACACATTTTTGTTTTATATTTTATTTGAATAGAGTTTATTTTTGTGAGCATTTTGATATATTATTCATATTTTTCTGAGTTGAAATGAATTTAATCTATTTCTGTAAAGTTTCAGCTATTTTCTGGAATTTGAAATAAAGTGGAAATACTAAACGTACCGGTTCATACTCTAGCTACTGCGACTGACGAGTGGGACCAATGCACACGTAGACTGCCACGCAGGCAAAGACCGGTCAAAGCAGACTGAGGCCGTTGACCTCACCGACGTTTAACCGCCGGCGGTCAGAGCACGGTGGCGCCGCCGCTATAGGGCCTCCCTGGATGCGTGGTTGGTACTAAACGAACGAGAAGAAGACAAGGAACATGATGGTGGTGGTGGCTTGGCGAGGGGATCACCGGAGCTACACCGGCGACCATGTCCTGCGGCGGTTCTCTCCGGCGAGGTATCGAAATCGAGCTAGAGACGGAGCTAGGAAGCGAAAGTATGCTCTAACGGCGCACAAACTCACCCTGAACCTGCTGGTGTGGTTGGCGACGACGATTGTTGACGGAGACGACGGCGATTGACTGTTTCCCGGCGAACCAGAGTGAAAGGGAACGGTGAAATCCTCCTGGTTCCGAGCTCCCCTTGATGCCTGCTTGCTCCCAGAAGATCTACACGCCAAGGCGCACCTCCTCGACCATGCGCCGGAGACTGAGGTGGTCTGTACCGCCGTGTTCATCATCGACGCCGGCGACAGTGTGTGGAAGAACACGAGGAATAGAGAGAGACCGGGGGGAAATGAATGGATGGAGATGAATCAGGGTTCCATTGCTGTGCTACACGACTATTTATAGAGCTCGAGGAGGTCAGAAGCGTCATCTCGCCGGCGGCAGGGGTGGAGATGTACTGGCGACGGTGAAGTGCATTAGGGCACGAATCTTGAGGTCTTCGGATAGGCTCGGACGCGAGGATGATAGTGTGGAACTCTAGAACCTTCTGCGACGTCCGGCGGCGTCCTTATCTTCGTCGAGGACGTGGCCGAGCTCCTCCTCTGCGCTGTCGTCTCCGGAGAAGAGAACGAAGACGACGACTTGCCTCGCACGAATTTTAAAGCGAGCCGAAACGGTACCTGGGCTGTTTCGTTTATGGGCTGGGCTGGCGACGTGGGCTGTTGCTGGGTTGCACGGCCAGGTAAGCCAGGTGAGCTTTCCCTCTCTTTTCTCTTTTAAATTTCTGTTTTGTTTTCTATTTTCTTGTTTGAATTCAATTTTGAATTTTGCTTTGTTTTGCAGGTTCTAAAATATTTGAGTATCAAGATAATTTGATAATCATGCTTACTGTATGGTTTTGTTATTTTAAACAAATAGTTTGGTTAGGATTTAATTGAGATCTTGTGTGGCTTAAGTAAAATAGAAATGGTTAGTTACTTATTTTAAATTCCCTTTTTAATTTAGAAACTAGATCTATTTAAGTGGTTTGAAAATTTAATAATATGTGACTGGTGAAAATATTATTAGGTTTGATTAATGTGCTTAACAATAGTGAGGTTCACATATATTTTATTATAGAGAGTTTCAATTAAATGGTATTGAGAATAGAAGGGTTCATGATTTTATGTGAAGGATTGCTTCTAAGAGTTTAAGAAGATGATTGGATTCAACTCTATATTCTCTACTCTTGCTTAGCAACTATTATTTGAATTATTTAAAGTAGATCCTAGGCTTATTATGGTTAACTAAATTACTTATCTGAATACTATTTCATTTGATTCACTAAACCAGATATTTGGATAGCAAAGTAAAATAAGGTATTGGTTTCATTCTACTCACCAAAGGCATTTAGTCCTAAGTATAGATGGTTTGGTTTATACTTGTGATCCATGATACACAAGTTAGGGCACAATATTTTATGTGGGGTGGATTCTACTTAAAAGGTTTATGGTTTTGGGAATACTTCACTATTTGAAGTATGAAATAGGCATGAGGCATGGCAGGGTTCTACTTATAATCCAAAGTAATCCATGGGTTGGATTTCAGACTTGGTCTAGGGTTTTAGTAGTGATCACCAATGTGATACACCACTAGGTTTAGGATGTGAGCAATAGTTGGGTTATGTTTAATTGACTAGGATTACTCCTCTACACAAGACATGAGGATTGGTTTGGGATTAACTACTAGTGACATACTTATTATTTTATGTGATAGATGAGATCTATTAATAACATGGGTTTAACTGATCATCTATATCTACAAGGTATAATCATGCATTAGACAATATCCACTTATTCCTCACTAATCACTCTTTATCATTCCTCTCATCACACTCACTTAGATTTCTTAAGGTTTATGATCATCACTCAATTTGTAATGATCAAAGTATTGGCCTCATAAAAATTCATTAGTAAAACATGGTTCTCTCTCCAAGATCAAGTATAAGTCCATATACTTGAGTATACCTCTTTAGGTTGAGCTCTTCTGAATAGGTAGGGTTCTCTAGAGTTTATGATCATTACCAAGGTGTAATGATCACAACACTTGCCTCTCTATAATTACTAGAAGAATAGGTTCTTACTTACTATCAAGTTTTAGCTAGGTCAAATAGGGTTTAATACTTTACTTATACTTATTATAACATTGGTTAGTATCAACAATTACCTCCCTTGGACAAGGTTTAAATATTTAGCTAGGTTCTATTTAATGGATGATATAAGCATATTGATGATTCTCTCCTTTCTCTAAGGTTTAATGGAATGAGTTGGGAAATAAGATTGGAATGGTCAAGGTTAATGAAGAATGAATATGATTGTCCTTGACATGGTTCAAGTATTGTAGTGGAAAAGATATACCATGTGACTCATGGTAGGAACATTTATCTAGTAGAAGACATGGATAAGATAAGTAAAGAATAGTTTCTTAATTAATTGTGTTCTTTGATTTATGGTTGAAGAATTATTCATGTGTTGTTGTAAGGAATGGCATGTTGAGATCTTTTATAAGATCTTGTAATTGAACCTTACTTAAGGTGTTGCTTGTTGTAATTCTACTACTATTTGATCTAGCCCATAGATCAAATCATCTCTACCCAAAACAAGGTTTTAGCAAAGATCACAGTGAAGTTTATAGCGCTTGACTTGATGATCTACTTCAATTCCAGCAAGTCAAGTGAAACTTCAGTTACTGTGGTAAGTTTTATTTGAAAGCGCGAAAATTCCCCGGATTTTCTATGCATGAATGCAATGCACACTTTGGTGTTCTCTCATTTTATTGTCTCTAAACCTGGGATATTACACACACATGCCCAAAACGAGTCTCATACCCAGGAGGTTGACGCATATAAACGTCTTCTTCCAGAACACCATGCAAAAACGCGTTCTTCACATCCAATTGACGAAGCTTCCATCCTCGAGAGACAGCAAGAGACAGAACAAGACGAATAGTCGCCGCCTTAACCACCGGACTGAATGTGTCCTCATAATCAATGCCATAGCGCTGTTTAAACCCCTTGGCAACCAGACGAGCTTTATAGCGATCAATAGTACCATCAGCCTTGCGCTTAATTTTATAGACCCATTTGCAGTCAATAACATTCTGACCACGAGCAGATGGAACAAGATGCCAAGTTTGGTTCTTCATAAGAGCAGAATACTCCTCATCCATAGCAGCCTTCCATCGAACATCAGCAAAAGCTTCAGTAGAATTAGAGGGTTCACCCGTGCTGCAGTAATTGCCAAACTTGATACGATCATACCGGACCGTACCGTCAGTATACTCTTTGGGTTTAGTAATACCACTCTGGAGACGAGTTCGACGAGCAACCGGCAGAACAGGAACAACCGGAGCTTGTACATGTGATATAGGAACGGAGCCAGCTGAATCCGACCCTGGAGCAGAAGAGGCCACAGGGGACGCGGCCGTAGACGATCGCAGCGAGGGACAGACTCCCTGTCGACCCGCTCGTAGAGGAACCAGGCGTGGGCGGGAGATGCGCTATCCCGGGCGCGGTCGCTGAGGGAGCAGGCGGGAGCAATCCCGAGTCGGATGGCGCGACAGAATCAGGCGCCGATGATTGGCCGCCAGGACTGGCATCCAAATCATCATCGGAAGGCGCGCCGGAGCCAGAAAAAGCAGCAGAATCATCACCAGATCCTGCAGTATCACCTGAATCCTGTATAAATGACTCAGCAACAGCATCATTAGTAGGATTAGCACCAGATGGTTCCTGTAAATCATGCCCCTCATGCATATGCAAATGAAGTGGTTGGAGGGTGGGTGGGAGTAGATTAATTTCAGCGCGCAAACGAGCGCCAGCATTGGAATGAAGGGCTGAAAACGGGAAAACTGCTTCATCAAAAACAACATCCCGAGAGATATACACTCGACCGGTGGAAATATCAAGGCACTTGTAGCCTTTGTGCAGATTACTATAGCCTAAAAAGGCACACTGCTTAGAGCGAAATTGTAGTTTATGTTGATTGTAGGGGCGAAGATTAGGCCAACAGGCACAACCAAAAATACGAAGGAACGAGTAGTCACCTGGACTACCAAACAAACGCTCCATGGGAGTTTGAGAGTGGATCACTTTACTAGGGAGACGATTAATGAGGTAAACAGCTGTGAGAAAGGCTTCATCCCAGAACTTCAATGGCATAGAGGCATAAGCAAGAAGAGACAAACCAACCTCGACAATATGCCGATGTTTGCGCTCAGCTGGGCCGTTCTGCTGATGCGCATGAGGACAGGAGACTAGATGGGAGATGCCAACACGCTGGAAAAAAGAATGGAGTTTCTGATACTCCCCTCCCCAGTCGGTTTGCATTGCAACAATTTTCTTGTCAAATAGTCGCTCAACATGATGCTGAAAGTCATGAAACTTCTGAAAAACATCAGATTTCTTTTTCAAGAGATAAATCCACGTGAACTTACTATAATCATCAATGAAACTGACATAGTATTTAAAACGCCCAAACGAATCCGAGGCAGGGCCCCAAACATCAGAAAATACAAGCTCAAGAGGGGATGTGGATACACTAGATGACTTTGGATATGGTAGTTGATGACTCTTAGCCATCTGACAAGCATCACAAACAGACTCTTTATTTGACTCACTAAACAAAATTTTATTATCTCTAAGAACTTGATGAACCACAACCGAAGAAGGGTGTCCTAGACGCCTATGCCACAATGACGAAGATGACTTGACGACTCCATGAGCTTGCCGACCCGGGGAAGATGGTGATGATGGTGGTGGTAGAGGATACAACCCGTCAACGCATCTACCTTGGAGCAGAACCTCCCTCGTGTCCTGATCCTTGACAAAGAAAGAGTCAGGCCAATACTCAACAAAAGCATGATTATCACGTGTGAGGCGACTAGTAGATAAAAGGCTTTTTGTGGCTTCAGGAACATGAAGGATATTTTTAAGATGCAAGTCATGATTAGGGGTATGAAAAACAGATTGACCAACATGGTGTATATCCATACCTGTACCACTAGCCGTGTGAATCTGATCATTGCCATTAAACCGATCCCTCACATGTAGCTTGTCCAGCTCTCCAGTAATGTGGTCAGTTGCACCAGAATCAGAGTACCAGTTGGAGTCCACTCCATAGGCTCCATATGATCTATCAGCTGCCCCTACTGATTTTTCTGGACCGCGGTAACTCTTCTGAAATCTCTTCCAACAGTTTACTGCTGTATGACCATCCTTGCCACAAAGTTGGCACTTGTCTCTGGCACCATCACCACGGTACCCCTGGTTGCGTCCTCCATTGCCGCCTCCACGCGGATTATATCCGTTGTATCCACGCTGATCACGTTGCTCATAACTGCCACGCTGATCATAGCGCTGGTCTTGATAATTCCGCTGCTCATAGCGTTGCTCAGGACGCTGATCCTGGTAGTTGCTCCGTCCACCACCACGTCCACCTCGGTAGCCACCTCCACGGCCACCACACATTGCAGCATTGGCTGAGAGTTCACCAGTCGGGCTTTGACCCTCCAGCCTGGATTCATATGTAAGCAGCTGAGAGTACAGATCACTCAGACTAATAAATTTCTGGGCCTTGATCAAGGCAGTAATAGCAGCAACAAAACCGTTGTATGCCTCATCTTGAAGTCCGGCAAGCACATATGATATAACATCATCATCATCCAGTGGTTTGCCGGCGGCAGCCATCTCATCTGCCAAAGTCTTTATCTGATTGAAGTATACAGAAGCTGTTTTGTTTTCCTTGTGGCACTGATTCAGCTGTGTGCGCAGATGCACCACGCGCGATCTGGACTGCGAGGAGAACATCTCCGTGACAGCAGCCCAAACTCCTTCCGAGGTCTTGATCCCGACCATCTGAGTCAACACTTCCCTTGACATGTTTCGAAGAAGATAGCCGAGGACAGATTGATCCTGGGCGTTCCATCGCGCGTATTCAGTATTCGGGATTTTTACTTCCTTCCCGTCCTGATCCTTGGAGATGATTTCCTTGTCAGGTGCCGGAGTTGATCCATCCAGGAAACCATAAAGCTGTGCACCGCGAATATCCGGCAAGATCTGAGCCTGCCACAGGAGGAAGTTGTCGCGGGTGAGTTTCTCTGTAACACCAACAGAGGGGAGGTTTCCGGCGGGCGTCGAGGAAGATGACGCCCCGAACGACATGGCTGCAGCTTGCAGCGACTCCCTTGATCCACGAAGAAAACGACGATGAACCGAACTCGATCGTCAGTGATGGCGGCGGCGGCGGATCAGATGTGTTTGGAAGAACCGAGCTCTGATACCATGTGAAAATAATATGGGAGGCGTTAAACCCTAGTTGGGCCGCCGGTGTGACTTATATATATACCAAGGACATTACATGTGGGTCCGTATACACGGTACAATACTGGAGACATACATGAACTCTAGACAGCTACATATATACAGTTTAACAGGATATTCACAACATCTTTTCGATAGCAAGTGCAATGACCACTCCAATACAAGTGCCAGTTTGTCAATGTTGCACCAGAATTCAACATAATGCTTTCAATATTATAACTTACTACCAGAATCAGCTTTTTTTTTTGTTGAGTGCGAGGCTAGCTATTTGTCAAGCGCCTTTCATTGGGCACTCGGCAAAGAAGCTCTTCACCGAGTGTCTTAGAAAAACACCCTGCAAAGAAATGACACTCCACAAAATAAAAGAAAAACACTTGTGAAAGATTTTTTTAAAAAAAGGGGGGCAAAAGATTTGCCCCCATTCATTAAATAAGTAGGATAGTCTTGACAAGACAAAATAAAAAGGAAAACATAAGTTCCTAAGAGATTACTCTCCCGATATTACAAAACTCAAATGCTTCGCACCCGCGGTGCTCCAAAGTTTAGCCTCATCCTTAATGATTTGAAGTAAGGTGGTTGGGGGCGCGTACTTATTGTTGAAAATTCTCGCATTGCACTCCTTCCATATTGTCCAAGTGACAAGCATGGTTATGGAAGATATGGCTTTCCGGTTCTCCATTGCATTGCACAACATCATCTTCCACCACTCCCGAAGGGACGCATCTCCCCCAATCATGAGTGCGGACGGAGGGGATTCCAAGCCAACTCTTAACCATATCCCAAAGCCTCTTGGTATAGCGGCATTGAGAGAAGAGATGTGCCACCGTCTCTTGAGTTTGCATGCAAAGCAGGCAAAGCCCACAATTGTCCCAACCCCTTCTCTCAAGCCGATCCGCCGTCCAAATTCTATTGCGGATGGCCAACCAAGCTAAGAACTTGACCTTTGGAGGGGCCCAAACCTTCCACACCATCTTGTTCATATTTGTTAATGTGGCTCCAAAGAATTGTGCCTTGTAAGCGGAGGTCGTCGTGTACTCCCCATTCGAAGTGAGGTTCCAAGTGATGGAGTCTTGTACGCCCTCAATAAGTTGAAAGACATTTAATTGCAACCAAAGCCGGATGTACTCATGAATGTGATGGACGGTCGAGTTGGTGTCCATTTTTATTTTGGCAATCCAAGCGTTATTGGTGAGTGCATGCTTGACTTTCCATTTCTTCCTCGTGGAGGCCTCATATATGAGCGGGGCAATATCTTTGGGCTTTTTTCCGTTGAGCCACGAGGAGTCCCAAAAAGGAGCAATCTCCCCGTTACCAATGGAGATAGTGGTGGATGCATAGAAGAGCTCCATATCCACCTCATCACAAGGGGTACCCATGCCCACCCAAAGCTTACTCGGGTCACGCCATTCAAACCAAGGCCATCTCAACCGAAGAGCCCTCACAAATTTCTCGAGATGTAGGATGCCCAAACCACCAAGCTTCTTGGGTCTACAAACTGATTCCCATTTCAACTTACACTTTCCCCCGGTGACCTCTTTGGTGCCGGCCCAAAGAAAAGCACGCTCGATTTTATTCATGGAAGTGATGCACCCCGGTGGGATTTTGAGCGGGGTTAGATGGATAATTGCTTGGGACGCGAGGACGGATTTGATAAGGGCCCCTCTCCCGACTGCATTGATATTTTCCCATCCCAAGTAACAAGCTTGCCGGCCATCTTGTCTTCTAACGGTTGAAAATCGATCCTCTTAAGCTTCCAAACCGATAGGGGCAGCCCCAAATACTTGATTGGGAAGGAAGCGCGGATCACCGGAACCCCATCAAGCACCTCATCAATGTCAATATCTTGACATCTAATGGGAATGACCATGCTCTTTTGGAAGTTTGTGAGGAGACCGGTAGCTTCTCCGAATAAGGCGAGGATGGAGGAAAGATTTTGAATGTCCTCCTTCTTGGGATCCATAAAAACGGCCGCATCGTCCGCATATAGAGATGTTCGAATAATTGTTCCTCTTCCTCTTATCTTGTGAAGGAGCTCATGTTGGGTGGCCAACTCAAGTATTTTTTGGAGTGGGTCTATAGCAAGAACAAATAGGAGTGGAGACAAAGGATCACCTTGTCTCAAACCTCTTCCATGCAAAATGGGAGCGCCGGCCACCCCATTTAGGAGGACCCTTGAAGAGGCGGTCCAAAGCAAGGAGGTGATCCAATCACGGAAATTGGGAGGGAAACCGTGTCTCTTAAGAAGCTCAAGAATGTATTCCCATCTCACGGAGTCAAATGCTTTACGGATATCAAACTTGAAGAGGAGTGAAGGGATTTTGCTCTTGTGTAGCCTTCTTGCAAGGTTTCTCACATACATGAAGTTGTCGTGTATGCTTCTTTTTTTGATGAAGGCACTTTGGGCATTGGACACACGGTCGCACATTAGAGGGGTGTAAGCGTACATTGCCCCTATGTGTGGTTTTGGTAATTAATGATAACCTCTATGGACTAATGTTTTCATTGAGTTTATATGAAGGAATATTCCATAGGTACTACTTGTAGTCCATGTGTTGTATTCAAGTATGGATGCCATGAAGATAAAGTTATATCTTGAGTATTGGCATAAAGATCATCGATTTAAATACATATATGTGACATGATCAAGAAGAAGAAATGAAGATGGAGTTCTTATGTGGAACTCAATATTAGCCATGCTCTACCTTACGGATGAACACCGGTGATCACATGGGTACGTGAGCACGCGGTTTCTATCCGACACGTGTCTAACGCTGTTTGTCTTGCCGTTAGTGCGTAATCATTAGGTGGGAACGAGACTATGATCGTAAAATAAAGCGGTCTGCTTCTTATCCCCTTTCCTCTTCCACGGACGCACACGGGACCATCCACGGGCACCATCATCCCCACTGTCCTACGCCGGCAACACTTGAGCTAGCTGACTGGAATTGGAGAGCCTCTCTGCGCTGCGGGCTCGCCGGCCGCTCCGTCGTCCGCGTCGTTCAGCTCGTGTGGCCGGTGGACTGCCCACTCTCTCTCCCAGCTCCATCCTATCCATCCACAGGAAATACGGATACAATCAAAAGACTCTTTTCCGATACATCGAGTGAATCCCAGGAAACAACTATACATCAGAAAAAAAGTGAAGGATTCGGCGTACATGAAAGAAAGAAAAAACGAAATAAATAAAACTGGGAGCAATCTCCGTCGTCCCGGAGGATTCCATCAGCCGCGCTATCAGGATGAGCGGAGGATTCCCGGCAGCTCTATCCCCGCAACCGGGGCTCGAGCTCGATGAGGACCGCCTCATCCTGGCCGCCGCCCTGCAAGAGCCTGCAACGCGGGAGCAATCCCTTGCGGGCGGTCGTTGCGATGTGGAGGGATGCCGAGGGAAGGGCGGCCGAGGTCGTCGCGCCGCGTCCAGGCCATGCAGCGATTGGAACGCTGCGATTTGGAGAGGATGCCGAGGTCGTCGGGCGGTCGGGGTGCGAGCTGCATCTTGCAGCCGCCGGTGTTGAGGGCGTCGCGCGGCCGGGCCGCGAGCAGCTGCCGGCGTCGATGGCGTCGTGATGCAGCCGGTGGCGGCGGCATAGTCGGCTCGACGAAGGGCGGCGCGGAGGATCTCGAGGCAGGGAGCGGCGGCCTCCCCGGCGGCCTGTGCTAGGCAGCGGCGTCCTCGAGCTGCTCCAAGCGAACTGCTGGAGGTAGTACCGATGGAAGTGAGCTACTGGGGAGGTAGAGGATCCGTTTGCAGCGATTAGAGGATCCGAGTGCGGGTGGTGGTGGTGGTGGTGGGCATGATTAGAGGACAACGAGGACGGGCCGGTTTTTTAGGCAGAAAAGCAATTCACGCCGTGTAGTCTCCGTGAGACAGAAAACGAATCTCAAAGCTGATCCAACGATACTTAGACCGTGCTCACGTACCCCCCTGAACACCAAATCCACTCTCCTCTACCTTATGTGTTAAACAATGAATGGTCAAGATCTTGAGTGCTTGATTCCGAGTGAAGAATTCAATATATGGCTCTAAGTCGGTGTCATGATAGTCTCATAAGTTGAGCTATGGTTGACTAAGATTTAGAGCATGCAAAAAATGAAGAATTCTTTATACACCTCAAGATAGTATGATAGAGCATGAGAAGATACAAGGTTGACCAATACAAAGAGTGAAGAATAGATTCAAGTTTGGTCAACACATGAAACATGAAGAATGTGCCACATGAAGTCGTGTGGTATGGTAAGCCTTGTCAATTATGCTTTATGAACTAACCCATCATATATGAACCCTTGTGTTGTCTATGTGGGTTAGGTATCTTTCCATGGGCATGCATCAAAAGTGAGATCTCGTATAGCCCATGAGAGGATGACATCAAGTGGTGATCGTCATCAAGGTTGAGTTGGGCAAGTTCAAGTTGAGAATCTCAAGAGGATCATATGCTTGAAGCTTGCCGTCCATTTGGTGATAATGGACATGTGAAGATGTGCATCAATGGAGCTTTCCCATCATGGTGTATGGGGGAGCATTTATGAGTATTCACGAAGCAACAATGATAAAGTGAGGCATTCCGGCTTGGGTGGAGTTTGAAGATTTATCATCAAGATCAAGCGAGATGTGCAAGGCAAAGGTATGACCTTGCTAGGTTTTCCTTTTACCGGTATCAAGGTTGTTGTTGGGAGACCGGATTATAGGATAGATAGCCGCACTATCAAGAGGGACTTTCAGTTGGGTAACTTGATCACATCGTCTTAGGGAGCTCAATACTTTTCATATCCCTATTTCTTCTTGGTGTTTCTCTGTGTGAGGTTCTTGAGCTTGTTGCTAGCTTTTCAACAAGCCCAAGTTCATCGAAAACGGAATCCGCATGCATCTTCTATTGCGTTTTCGAGTTTGGACGTCTTTACCGTTTCTTGACGTTGGGAGGCTCCCTCTATAAAATCATCTAAAAATATTCTATTAGGAGTCTCAATCTTTCCAACAAAATTGGTTTCATGTCGTTATCTTTCCAGCAAAATTGATTTCATGTTGATCGAAGTTCGGGAGCATTTTCTATTTAAAAAGAAAAAGAAAAAGGTTTTGGACTTTTAGGGGTCCTGCGGTTTCGGTCGCCGGTCCCGCCGAGCCTGCCACCGGCCCGTCCGGTGCACACCGGCAGCTGGGATCGTGCACACCGGTCCACTCCAGGCGGTGTCCCGGCCCATGTCCGGCAAACCACTCGGTGGCCGCCGGACCGGCCGGCCTAGCGCCGTCGACCGCCCCCCCCCCCCCGCCGGTTGGGCCCTTTTTGCTGCTGCTCGGCCTGCCTGCCCAGTCCAGCCTGTCAGCCCGCGCTGCCGGCCTATGCACCGGTCTGTCCGGCGCCCGGCCCGGTGGACCGGCTGGCTGGCCGGCGGGTCGTATTTCTGCCCGATTTTTCTCCCCAACGGCTCTATTTTTTCCTAGGCTATAAATAGGCCTTCTTCCATCTTGGGCTGGGTAAGTTCTTCCACTCTCTCTCCTCCATTGTTGACTTTTAAGAACTTGCCCTATCTCTTGATTCCCCCATGATTCTTGCTCATTCTTGAGGGATCTAAGAGAGGAGATCTAGATCTACAATCCCCACCAATCCATTTCTCCTCTAAGTGAGGGGAACCCTTTGGATCTAGATCTTGGAGTCATTTGTTGATTTCCTCCTTTGTTCTTCCTCTCTAATCTCATCCTAGCATTTGTTGCTTTGGTGGGATTTGAGTGTGAAGGATTTGAACACCTTTGGTGTTCTTGCATTGCATCATTGCATAGTGTCGAGCTCTCCACCACGATTAGTTCGAGTGAGAGACCGTGAGCTTGTTACTCTTGGAGGGTGACCTCCTAGTTGGCTTGGTTGGTGTCCCGGTGACCTCCTTCGTGGAAGGTTGTGAAGGGGCTCGGGCTTCTCCTTCGTGAAGCATGTGAAGTGGTTGTGGAGCTTCCCATCTCCGGAGTAGAGGAAAAGCTAACCATAAGGAAAGGGGCTATTCCTTCTTGGGATAGGCTCGGAGAATAAGGTGAGCCTTCGTGGCGTTGGGAAATCCTTCGTGGGATCCCCACCTCTCCAAATGTGACGTACCTTCTTGCAAATGAAGGGAACACATGAATACATCTCCGTCTCCGCGTGCCTCGGTTATTTCTATACCCGAGTTTACTTTCCCTTGTGATAGCCATCGAGGTTGAAGTATTTATTATATCTTGCTATCACTTGTTGTTCATATATATATATTGTGCCTATCTTGCTTAGCTCTAGTTGTTGTTGTTGCACTTAGTTGAGCCTAGCATGTTTAGGGTCTATTCTTGTAAAATAAATGTTAGTTTAACTCCGCATTCTTACAAGCCAAATCCGTAAGAGTTTTTAAAACGCCTATTCACCCCCTCTAGGTGAAATCTCGTCCTTTCAAGGGGCAAGGCGGGTAGCAATCATCTTGGCAATAATTTTTGAGATGGAGTGTATCAAGCTAATAGGCCTATAATCATTGACCTCCTCGGCCCCTCCTTCTTTGGTAAAAGAATAATGTTGGCCGAGTTGACCCATTGAAGATGCATGGTATGGAGATTGTTGAATTGATGAATGGCTCCCATAACGTCCACCTTGATGGTGCCCCAACATTTTTTGAAGAAGGCTCCGGTAAACCCATCGGGGCCGGGAGCTTTGTCGGAAGGCATTTGGGATATAGCTTTAGGCACCTCCTCCTCCAAGAATGGGTCATCAATTCCATCAAAACTCATATTGCCAAGGTTGAGATTATCCCACTTCAAGTCTCGACTTCTACATGCCCCATGCCCCATAACCAAGGAGAAATGGTTGTGCAAAATCTCTTCCTTTTGTTGGTGATCGGTCACCCAACCTCAATTATTCTTGATGCGATGAATGTGGTTTTTCCTTCTCCTTGTGTTCACCCTCAAATGAAAGAACATGGTGTTGGCATCACCCTCTTTAATGTTTGAAATTCTAGCACTTTGCCTTTTCCTAGCTCTCTCCAAGATTGCAAGGCTAATGACCCTTCTCTTTAAACCCGCTCGAAGTTCCCTCTCATCCGGGGAAAGAATCCTATTCTCTTGGGCAATTTCAAGTTGAAGAATGACCAGAAGCGCGACGTGAAGTAACACCTTTGTGTTCGAGAACAAACCTCAGCTCCATTTGTCAAGATCCCTTGACGTGTTCTTAAGCTTGTGGAAGAGGTTTTGGTAAGTCTCTTCGTGTCCGGAGGGCAAAGCCCAAGCTTGTGACACAATATTTTCGAAACCCGGGATGCACGTCCAAAAATTCTCAAATTTGAAGGTTCTCGGTTTGCGGGCCACTAGAGTCGGCACGGAGTAGGGGGCAGTGGTCGGAGAGGGCGGAGGAAAGCGCGTTGAGGACATGAGTGTCGAAATGCATGCTCCAAGCATCATTGCAAAAAAAGCGTCGAGTTTGCACAATGTTGGATCCTCTCTCTCGTTTGACCAAGCGAAGCGCCTATTTTGGAGATGGATTTCTTTTAGCTCGCAGGAGTTGAGAGCAGCTCGAAATCTATTGATGTGGCTTCTATTGACGTTTCTTCTATTTTTGTCTCTAGCCCGATAAATTTGGTTGAAGTCTCCAAGCGCAAGCCATTTCTCATTGTTTGCGGGCTTTTGCGCAATAAGCTCCTCGAAGAAGTCGTCTTTATGCACAGAGGCGGTTGGACCATAAATAGACGTAAGTTTGAGGTGATCGCGGCCTCTTCCTGTCACCTGGTTTGCCTTCAGGAAACAAAGTTGGAGATGGTTGATCAAGTAACAGCTGGTTTCCTGCGAGGTTTTAGGCTCAAAATTTTTGCCCTAAGGCTAGCTGCTGGTACTAGGGGCGGCATCCTAATGCTCTGGGATGATAGCGTCACATAGGTCTCCAACATTGTCGCAACCGAGTTTTGCCTCTCCGCCCCAGTCCTAATTCGGCAAACACTTGTGAAAGATAGGGAACACATGTCCCCCTGGTTGATGGAAAGGAGACGGTTTGTTAGCTTAGCCTTCTAGTGGCACTAGACAAAGAAAGTCTTGTCAAAACTCTTGCCAAAGATGGAAATATCTTTTTCTTTTATTTTGCATATCCTTGGCTAGTTCATTAGGGAATGTACAATGCAAGATGCTCAGAGAGATGGTTAGAAAAATTAACCTTTTTTTCCTAAGCACCAGTATTATATATAGAAAAAGATGCTTAACTAGGCACCCCTTCTGTCACTACGGGAGAGACGCCATGGGCCGACGGCCAGACCATGTGCCGACGGCCAAATGTCGGGGCCGTCGGCACAGAAACGCTCGTCGACCGGCGACGGAGCTGACCGTCGGCACACAGTCACCGTCGGCACACTGCGCGCTACACCGACGGCCACCGTCGGCGCAAAATGTACCGTCGGCACACGAATCTGGCGCCCGAAGGTCACCGTCGGCACTGTGACGGCCGTCGGTACATGCGCTGACAGGCGGGTCATACGTCTCAAACGTATCTATAATTTCTTATGTTCCATGCTACTTTTATGATGATACTCACATGTTTTATACACATTATATGTCGTTATTATGCATTTTCCGGCACTAACCTATTGACGAGATGCCGAAGAGCCAGTTGTTGTTTTTTGCTGTTTTTGGTTTCAGAAATCCTAGTAAGGAAATATTCTCGGAATTGACGAAATCAACGCCCAGGGTCCTATTTTTCCACGAAGCTTCGAAGTCCGAAGAGGAGAAGTGGGGCCACGAGGCGACGCCACACTAGGGCGGCGCGGCCCAAGCCCTGGCCGCGCCGGCCTGTGTGTGGGGCCCTCGTGTGGCCCCCTGACCTGCCCTTCCGCCTACTTAAAGTCTTCGTCGCGAAACCCCCGGTACCGAGAGCCACGATACGGAAAACCTTCCAGAGACGCACGCCGCCGCCAATCCCAACTCGGGGATTCAGGAGATCGCCTCCGGCACTCTGCGGAGAGGGGAATCATCTCCCGGAGGTCTCTTCATCGCCATGATCGCCTCCGGATCAATGTGTGAGTAGTTCACCCCTGGACTATGGGTCCATAGCAGTAGCTAGATGGTCATCTTCTCCTCATTGTGCTATCATGTTCGATCTTGTGAGCTGCCTATCATGATCAAGATCGTTTATTTGTAATCCTACATGTTGTGTTTGTTGGGATCCGATGGATATTGAATACTATGTCAAGTTGATTATCAATCTATCATATATGAGTTGTTTATGTTCTTGCATGCTCTCCGTTGCTAGTAGAGGCTCTGGCCAAGTTGATACTTGTGACTCCAAGAGGGAGTATTTATGCTCGATAGTGGGTTCATGCCTCCATTAAATCTGGGACAGTGACAGAAAGTTCTAAGGTTGTGGATGTGCTGTTGCCACTAGGGATAAAACATCGATGCTTTGTCTAAGGATATTTGTGTTGATTACATTACACACCATACTTAATGCAATTGTCTGTTGCTTGCAACTTAATACGGAAGGGGTTCGGATGATAACCTGAAAGTGGACTTTTTAGGCATAGATGCATGCTGGATGGCGGTCTATGAACTTTGTCGTAATGCCTGATTAAATCTCATAGTACTCATCATGATATTTGTATGTGCATTGTTATGCCTTCTTTATTTGTCAATTGCCCAACTGTAATTCGTTCACCCAACATGTTATTTATCTTATGGGAGAGACACCACTAGTGAACTGTGGACCCCGGTCCTATTCTTTACATCTGAAATACAATCTACTGCAATACTTGTTCTTTACTGTTCTTCGCAAACAATCATCTTCCACACAATACGGTTAATCCTTTGTTCACAGCAAGCCGGTGAGATTGACAACCTCCATTACGTTGGGGCAAAGTACTTTGGTTGTGTTGTGCAGGTTCCACGTTGGCGCCGGAATTCCTGGTGTTGCGCCGCACTACACTTTGCCGCCATCAACCTTCAACGTGCTTCTTGGCTCCTACTGGTTCGATAAACCTTGGTTTCTTTCTGAGGGAAAACTTACTGCTGTGCACATCGCACCTTCCTCTTGGGGTTCCCAACGGACGTGTGTCTCACGCGCATCAAGACTGTTTTCTGGCGCCGTTGCCGGGGAGATCAAGACACGCTGCAAGGGGAGTCTCCACTTCCAATCTCTTTACTTTGTTTTTGTCTTGCTTTACTTTACTTTATTTACTACTTTGTTTGCTGCACTAAAACAAAACACAAAAAAATTAGTTGCTAGTTTTACTTTATTTACTGTCTTGTTCTCTATATCAAAAACACAAAAAAATTAGTTACTTGCATTTACTTTATCTAGTTTGCTTTATTTACTATTGCTAAAATGAGTAATCCTGAAGTTGAAGTTCGCTCTTTTAAGCAACAAGGTGGAGAAAGTTTTAAAGATGCTTGGTATAGAATTAGTGATGCTCATCATAGGTGCACTAAGAAACACTCCACTATTATCGTACTTAGGAACTTTTATGTTGGTATATCTAGCTGGAATAGGTATGTTCTTGATACTCTTTCGGGGGTAATTTCCTAGGTACTCCTGCTTTAGAAGCTAGTTGCATCATTGAGAGTCTAGTTGGAATACCACCTGTTAATGAAACTAAAATTGAAATCTCTCTTGAGGATGTCATGAAAAAGTTGGAAGCCATAGAGAAAAATCTTCCAAGTGTTGAGACTAAACTAGGGGTATTACTTGATAATACTGATAAACTTGATAAATCCCTAGGAGGAATTAATGAAAGAATTGCTACTTTAGAAACTTGTGCTATCCATGATAATCAAACCCATAGAATTGGTAAACTTGAAGAAGCTATGGGAAAATTGGGTTCAACTTTTTCTTCTCTTAAATTTAAGGAGAAAGCTTATGTGGGCAAGGAGCAAAAATTCATGTATGTCTCTAAGGTGCCTAAGCCAAAGAATTATTATAAGCCTAAAATTGATAAAACCCTTAGTACCACTATGGGAAATTTAGATAATGGAGCATCTAAGGTACCCTCTGCAACAAGTCTTGTTTGTGAGAAATTTTTTGATGTCAATGCTTCATCTCTTGATAATACTTGATTCACACTTTCTGCGCCTAGCTGAAAGGCGTTAAAGAAAAGCGCTTATGGGAGACAACCATGTTTTTACTACAGTACTTTGTTTTATATTTGAGTCTTGGAAGTTGTTACTGTAGCAACCTCTCCTTATCTTTATTTTATTGCATTGTTGTGCCAAGTAAAGTCTTTGATAGTAAAGTCAATACTAGATTTGGATTATGCGCAGAAACAGATTTCTTGCTGTCACGAATCTGGGCAGAATTATCTGTAGGTAACTCAGAAAATCTGCAAATTTACGTGCGTGATCCTCAGATATGTACGCAACTTTCATTCAATTTGAGCATTTTAATCTGAGCAAGTCTAGTGACCCTGGAAAATTCGTCTTTACGGACTGTTCTGTTTTGACAGATTCTGCCTTTTATTTCGCATTGCCTGTTTTGCTATGTTTGATGGATTTATTTGTTTCATTAACTTTCAGTAGCTTTGTGCAATGTCCAGAAGTGTTAAGAATGATTATGTCACCTCTGAATGTATGAATTTTCAATTATTCACTAACCCTCTAATGAGTTTGTTTCGAGTTTGGTGTGGAGGAAGTTTTCAAGGGTCAAGAGAGGAGGATGATATACTATGATCAAGAAGAGTGAAAAGTCTAAGCTTGGGGATGCCCCCGTGGTTCATCCCTGCATATTTCAAGAAGACTCAAGCATCTAAGCTTGGGGATGCCCAAGGCATCCCCTTCTTCATCGACAACATTATCAGGTTCCTCTAATGAAACTATATTTTTATTCAGTCACATCTTATGTGCTTTGCTTGGAGCGTCTGTTTGTTTTTGTTTTTTGTTTTCGCTTGAATAAAATCGGATCCTAGCATTCTTTATATTGGAGATATTACGCTCCGCTGTTGCATATGAACACATGTGTTCTTAGCTTTATTCTTAATGTTCATTGCGAAGGTTGAACTACCTCGTTCATTGATATATGGTTGGAAACGGAAAATGCCGCATGTGGTAAATGGTATAATGTCTTGAATAATGTGATACTTGGCAATTGTTGTGCTCATATAGATCATGTTTAAGCTCTTGCATCATGTACTTTGCACCTATTAATGAATAACTACATAGAGCTTGTTAAAATTTGGTTTGCATGATTGGTCTCTCTAAGTCTAGATATTTTCTGGTTGAGGTGTTTGAACAATAAGGAGACGATGTAAAGTCTTATAATGCTTACAATATGTTTATATGTGAGTCTTGCTGCACCATTTCATACTTGAGTTTGCTTCAAACAACCTTGCTAGCCTAGCCTTGTATTGAGAGGGATTCTTCTCGTGCATCCAAATCCTTGAGCCAAAAACTATGCCATTTGTGTCCACCATACCTACCTACTACATGGTATTTCCCCGCCATTCCAAAGTACATTACTTGAGTGCTACCTTTAAACTTCCATTCTTTGCCTTTACAATATATAGCTCATGGGACAAATAGCCTTAAAAACTATTGTGGTGAAGAATATGTACTTATGTGTCTTATTTCTTAATAAGTTGCTTGTTGAGCGGTAACCATGTTTCTGGGGACGCCATCAACTTTTACCTTTGTTGAATATCATGTGAGTTGCTATGCATGTTCGTCTTGTCTGAAGTAAGGGAGATTTTCATGATCAAATGGTTTGAGTATGCATATTGTTAGAGAAGAACATTGGGCCGCTAACTAAAGCCATGAATCATGGTGGAAGTTTCAGTTTGGACATAAAACCTCAATCTCTTATGAGAATATTACCTGTTGTTGAATGCTTAAGCATTAAAAGAGGAGTCCATTATCTGTTGTCTATGTTGTCCCGGTATGGGTGTCTAAGTTGAGAATGATCAAAAGCGAGAAATCCAATGCGAACCTTCTCCTTAGACTCTTGTACAGGCGGCATAGAGGTACCCCTTTGTGACACTTGGTTGAAACATATGTTATGCAATGATAATCCGTGTTAATCCAAGCTAATTAGGACAAGGTGCGAGCACTATTGGTATACTATGCATGAGGCTTGCAACTTATAAGATGTCTTATACATAACTCATATGATTTATTACTACCGTTGACAAAATTGTTTCTATGTTTTCAAAATGAAAAGCTCTAGCACAAAAATAGTAATCCATGCTTCCCTCTGCGAAGGGCCTTTCTTCTACTTTATTGTTGAGTCAGTTTACCTATTTCTTTCTATCTTAGAAGCAAACACTTGTGTAAACTATGTGCATTGATTCTTACATGTTTACCTATTGCACTTGTTATATTACTTTGTGTTGACAATTATCCATGAGATAATATGTTGAAGTTGAAAGCAACCGCTGAAACTTATATCTTCCTTTGTGTTGCTTCAATGCGTTTACTTTGAATTTATTGCTTTATGAGTAACTCTTATGCAAGTCTTATTTATGCTTGTCTTGAAAGTATTATTCATGAAAAGTCTTTGCTATATGATTCATTTGTTTACTCATTATCTTCATCATTGCTTCGAATCGCTGCATTCATCTCATGTGCTTTACAATAGTATTGATCAAGATTATGATAGCATGTCACTTCAGAAATTATCTTTGTTATCGTTTACCTACTCGAGAGTAGGAACTAAGCTTGGGGATGCTTGATACGTCTCAAACGTATCTATAATTTCTTATGTTCCATGCTACTTTTATGATGATACTCACATGTTTTATACACATTATATGTCGTTATTATGCATTTTCCGGCACTAACCTATTGACGAGATGCCGAAGAGCCAGTTGCTGTTTTCTGCTATTTTTGGTTTCAGAAATCCTAGTAAGGAAATATTCTCGGAATTGGACGAAATCAACGCCCAGGGTCCTATTTTTCCACGAAGCTTCCAGAAGTCCGAAGAGGAGATGAAGTGGGGCCACGAGGCGACGCCACACTAGGGCGGCGCGGCCCAAGCCCTGGCCGCGCCGGCCTGTTGTGTGGGGCCTCGTGTGGCCCCCTGACCTACCCTTCCGCCTATTTAAAGTCTTCGTCGCGAAACCCCCATCGAGGGCCACGATACGGAAAACCTTCCGGAGACGCAGCCGCCGCCAATCCCATCTCGGGGATTCGGAGATCGCCTCCGGCACCCTGCCGGAGAGGGAATCATCTCCCGGAGGTCTCTTCATCGCCATGATCGCCTCCGGATCGATGTGTGAGTAGTTCACCCCTGGACTATGGGTCCATAGCAGTAGCTAGATGGTCGTCTTCTCCTCATTGTGCTATCATGTTCGATCTTGTGAGATGCCTATCATGATCAAGATCGTTTATTTGTAATGCTACATGTTGTGTTTGTTGGGATCCGATGGATATTGAATACTATGTCAAGTTGATTATCAATCTATCATATATGAGTTGTTTATGTTCTTGCATGCTCTCCGTTGCTAGTAGAGGCTCTGGCCAAGTTGATACTTGTGACTCCAAGAGGGAGTATTTATGCTCGATAGTGGGTTCATGCCTCCATTAAATCTGGGACAGTGACAGAAAGTTCTAAGGTTGTGGATGTGTTGTTGCCACTAGGGATAAAACATCGATGCTTTGTCTAAGGATATTTGTGTTGATTACATTACGCACCATACTTAATGCAATTGTCTGTTGCTTGCAACTTAATACCGGAAGGGGTTCGGATGATAACCTGAAAGTGGACTTTTTAGGCATAGATGCATGTTGGATGGCGGTCTATGTACTTTGTCGTAATGCCCCGATTAAATCTCATAGTACTCATCATGATATTTGTATGTGCCTTGTTATGCCTTCTTTATTTGTCAATTGCCCAACTGTAATTTGTTCACCCAACATGCTATTTATCTTATGGGAGAGACACCACTAGTGAACTGTGGACCCCGGTCCTATTCTTTACATCTGAAATACAATCTACTGCAATACTTGTTCTTTACTGTTCTTCGCAAACAATCATCTTCCACACAATACGGTTAATCCTTTGTTCACAGCAAGCCGGTGAGATTGACAACCTCACCGTTACGTTGGGGCAAAGTACTTTGGTTGTGTTGTGCAGATTCCACGTTGGCGCCGGAATCCCTGGTGTTGCGCCGCACTACACTTCGCCGCCATCAACCTTCAACGTGCTTCTTGGCTCCTACGGTTCGATAAACCTTGGTTTCTTTCTGAGGGAAAACTTACAGCTGTGCCCATCACACCTTCCTCTTGGGGTTCCCAACGGACATGTGTCTCACGCGCATCAGCGGGCCCAGCCGTTAAACTGTCACGGCGCCGTCTCCACGGCGACTAGCCTCGGCGCAACCGTGTCAAGACTGACTGCTGGGTCAATGTGGTCCGGAGATCGGACTAATATGCACATTTTTGTTTTTTCATTTTTTTGCATCAAAGAGATAATTATTACCCATATAATTATTAATCCCAATCATTTTTTTGTTTATTTATTTCTCACTGCTATTTTGGCGAACCCCTTTGCGGGAAACCTATATATATGTATAAGGGCGGTATAGATCCCCCGCCGGGACCCCGGTCTAGGGTTTTCTCAGAAATCGAGGATCAGAGAGTGATTTGAGATGGTTTTATATCCAATGCTACCCCCAGGTGTGTCCGGCTTCTCGGACAGGGGGTTCCTACACTTAGGCAGATTCTGCATGTATAGGGGGGAACTCCCTCGGAGGTGAACCGGAGAGAACCTTGGGATCATATGGGATGATCCTTGTTTCCACATGTACCTATGACCTAACCAAGCTCAAATGGAGGCACACGCCCACCGGGGGACCCCGATGGGATGCAGTCAAAGGGGTAGACGGCGCGGTCAACATAACTAGGGTTTCGTTAGAAATCGAGCATCGGATCTAGGGAATGGCCCCAAAACTTGTATGTGTCCACATGGCATGCATAAAAGTGATTTGAGATGGTTCTACATCCAATGCTACCCCCCTGGGTGTGTCCGGCTTCTCGGACAGGGGGTTCCTACACTTAGGCAGATTCTGCATGTATAGGGGGACTCCCTCGGAGGTGAACCAGAGAGAACCTTGGGATCATATGGGATGATCCTTGTTTCCACATGTACCTATGACCTAACCAAGCTCAAATGGAGGCACACGCCCACCGGGGACCCCCGATGGGATGCATCAAAGGGGTAGACGGCGCGGTCAACAGAACTAGGGTTTCGTCAGAAATCGAGCATCGGATCTAGGGAATGGCCCCAAAACTTGTGTGTGTCCACATGGCATGCACAAAAGTGATTTGAGATGGTTCTACATCCAATGCTACCCCCGGGTGTGTCCGGCTTCTCGGACAGGGGTTCCTACACTTAGGCGGATTCTGCATGTATAGGGGGGAACTCCCTCGGAGGTGAACCGGAGAGAACCTTGGGATCATATGGGATGATCCTTGTTTCCACATGTACCTATTACCTAACCAAGCTCAAATGGAGGCACACGCCCACCGGGGGACCCCGATGGGATGCATCAAAAGGGTAGCGCGGTCAACGAACTAGGGTTTCGTCAGGAAATCGAGCATCGGATCTAGGGAATGGCCCCAAAACTTGTGTGTGTCCACATGGCATGCACAAAAGTGATTTGAGATGGTTCTACATCCAATGCTACCCCCCGGGTGTGTCCGGCTTCTCGGACAGGGGGTTCCTACACTTAGGCAGATTCTGCATGTATAGGGGGGAACTCCCTCGGAGGTGAACCGGAGAGAACCTTGGGATCATATGGGATTATCCTTGTTTCCACATGTACCTATGACCTAACCAAGCTCAAATGGAGGCACACGCCCACCGGGGGACCCCGATGGGATGCATCAAAGGGGTAGACGGCACGGTCAACGAACTAGGGTTTCGTAGAAATCGAGCATCGGATCTAGGAATGGCCCCAAAACTTGTGTGTGTCCACATGACATGCACAAAAGTGATTTGAGATGGTTCTACATCCAATGCTACCCCCTGGGTGTGTCCGGCTTCTCGGACAGGGGGTTCCTACACTTAGGTAGATTCTGCATGTATAGGGGGGAACTCCCTCGGAGGTGAACCGGAGAGAACCTTGGGATCATATGGGATGATCCTTGTTTCCACATGTACCTATGACCTAACCAAGCTCAAATGGAGGCATACGCCCACCGGGGGACCCCCGATGGGATGCATCAAAGGGGTAGACGGCGCGGTCAACGAACTAGGGTTTCGTCGTAAATCGAGCATCGATCTAGGGAATGGCCCCAAAACTTGTGTGTGTCCACATAGCATGTACAAAACTGATTTGAGATGGTTCTACATCCAATGCTACCCCCGGGTGTGTCCGGCTTCTCGGACAGGGGGTTCCTACACTTAGGCAGATTCTGCATGTATAGGGGGAGGTGAACCGGAGAGAACCTTGGGATCATATGGGATGATCCTTGTTTCCACATGTACCTATGACCTAACCAAGCTCAAATGGAGGCATACGCCCACCGGGGGACCCCGATGGGATGCAGTCAAAGGGGTAGACGGCGCGGTCAACAGAACTAGGGTTTCGTCGAAATCGAGCATCGGATCTAGGGAATGGCCCCAAAACTTGTGTGTGTCCACATGGCATGCACAAAAGTGATTTGAGATGGTTCTACATCCAATGCTACCCCCCGGGTGTGTCCGGCTTCTCGGACAGGGGGTTCTACACTAATTGTTTAGGGTTAGTGTTTAGGGTTAGGGTTAGGGTTAGGATTTGAGATGATCTATTCTATTCTTATTATTTGCAGTAAATACTGATAGTATTTATTTTAAAAAATAAAAAATAAAAAAACAAAAAAACTACTTGTGCCGACGGTGACACAACCTATAGGGTTAGGGTTAGTGTTTAGGGTTAGTGTTTAGGGTTAGGGTTAGGGTTAGGATTTAAGATGATCTATTCTATTCTTATTATTTGCAGTAAATAGTGACATATTTATTTTAAAAATAAAAAATAAAAAAATAAAAAACTACCTGCTGACGGTCACCGTGGCACACTGCCGTCAAACAGGTGTCCAACATAATCAAATCGGCGCGCGGCCCGACCACCTCATCCACTCTCGCCTCACCACCTCATCCCCACCCCCGCGCCCCGTCTCTCCCGCCACCCGCCGCCACGCCGGCCGCCTCGCCTCGCCACCTGCCGCCCGCCCTCGCCTCCGCCACCACCCGCCGAAGCCGGCCGACGCCGGCCGCCCTCTTCTCCGCCACCACCCGCGGCGCCTGCGCCTCCGCCGCGTCGGCGGCGCCGCGCCGCCGCCCGCGCCCCCTCGCCTCGCCGCGCCTGCAGCCCGCCGCCGCCCCCTCGCCTCCGCTGCCCCGCCAGCCTCGCCCGGGGTTCCATGCATGGAACATTGAAGGTAATTTTTCTTCTTTTTATTTTTATTTTTGTGTCTATTTAGTAGTTAGTTAGTTATTGAGTAGTTAATAGTTAGGGAAAATTGAAATGGAAAATGAAATTGAAATGCTAATTGAAATTGAAATGCTAGTTGAAAAAGAAATTGAAATGCTAATTGAAAATAAAATTGAAATGCAAAATGAAATTGAAATTGAAATGCTAATTGAAATTGAAAATGAAATCTAATTGATGAATTTGCATTGACAAATTTTTATTATTTTAACTAGGTCCCGTAGTGAGCACCCCGCGTGACGACCCCGGATCTTGCGGCGCATCTCTACGGCCGTCGACATCGCCGGTTGTTCGACTACTTCCTCTACAGCCGAGGGTGAGCTGAATTGCCGACTCCCCCTCCGCATTTTTTATGTCATTAGATTTAATTTCTCCGTCAAGTCGCGTAACCTAGGTGTCAATTCCCGTCCGCAAGCGTTACGCGGATAAATATGCATTAGTGGTCAGCATATTTTGAACCGTAACGCTTGTGGCATTTACGGGACAGTCGCCGGACCCGTAGTTGGGTACGTTTTCCACGTTCTGCTCGGGTGCGAGACAGGATTTCGTCAGCGCCTCCCTGTTGTTCTCCGGATGCACATCCTCTCGGCTTTTTGCCGAGACGTGTATCGGGAGAGCAGCGGGGAGGTGCTGCCGAAATTCTGTCTCGGAGCAGAACGTGGAGAACGTACCCAACTACGGGTCCGGGGGCTGCTAGGAGCCCACCTAGTAGAGATGTAGGTTGATGCACGCGTTTTCGCCGGTAGAAAAATAAAAATATGATGCATTCAATTTCATGCTACTATTTGTTGTTTGTCACGCAATAAAGCAGGATGGCTGATAATGAGTGGATGTACAGTGGCCGTGTTAGTTCGACTCAAGTGACAGATGAATGGAAATGGAAGACCGATTTCTTAGTGAAGGAGTTAGCTCGTGGTTCGAAGGGGGTCGTTCGTCCCCGTTGCCCTTGCAGTGTCTGCAGGAGGCGTCATCCTAAGGATATTCTAGAGATGACTAAACACCTTTGGTGGAATGGGTATATGCGTGACTACGACCCGCCGGTCGACTTTTCTCGGCACGAACGTGATAGAGGTGAGGTGATGCGGCAGCGGATCGATGGCAATGAGAACGATGGCATCTTAAACTTGCTAGATGATCTTCGGGATGCTGACATGCCAGATTTACCATGGGACGAACAGTCTGAACCGGAGGAACCGCCTGAACAGGAGGAACCGCCTGAACCGGAGGGACCGCCACAACCGGAGGAACTTCCAGAGGAGGAACCTGAGCCAACCGCGAGGGCCTTCATTGATATGATGGCCTCAGCTAGGAGGCCTCTATACCCGGGTGCAAAAATGTCTCAACTTGATGGCATCACGCAGTTGCTAGCCGACAAGTGCATGTTTGAGAGTACTCGAGCATCCTTTGAAAAGACTCTGAACACAGTAGGTAACATGTTGCCTGAAGATCATTGCTTGCCCAAGACCATGTACGAAACGAAGAAAATCTTGAAAGCATTGAAAATGGATTATGTAACGTATGATGTCTGTCCAAAACTTTGCCTTTTGTTTTGGAAAGACTATGCGGATGACAAGTACTATGCCAAGTGTGGTCACTCTAGGTATCATGAGGTAGATGTAGGCAATGGTCAGAAGAGGCAGACAAAAGTAGCCATAAAGATTCTTCGTTATCTCCCATTCATCAAAAGAATCCAGCGGCTTTACATGTTCGAGGAGACTGCCAAACAGATGACATGGCATAAGACCGGGATAAGATTGGAGGACGAGTTCAAACGGGTACCCATGGTACATCCATCTGATGGTCAATCATGGAAGCATTTCGATGAAAAGCACCCAAATGAGGCAAGTGAGGCTCGGAATGTTAGAATTGCGATAGCAACCGATGGATTCAACCCATATGGTATGTCGACTGCCTCGTACAGCTGCTGGCCCGTGTTTGTTATTCCGCTCAATCTCCCTCCTGGAGTCGTAATGCAAAGGAAGAACATATTCTTGTCGATGATCCTTCCAGGGCCTGAATATCCAGGGAAGAAATTGAGTGTCTTAATGCAACCACTTGTGGATGATTTGCACCACTCGTGGCATCACGGTACATTGACATACGACCGAGCATCAAAGAGAAACTTCATCATGAAAGTTTGGTTCCACTATTCGATGCATGACCTACCCGGCTACGCCCTATTCTGTGGGCATAGTACAGCTGGTAAGTTTCCATGCCCAGTGTGCAGGCACGAACTAGAATTCAGGCACCTAAAAGCTGGACACAAATATGTTGCCTTTGACAAACACCGCAAGTTCCTCAGACCAGGGCATCGGTTCAGATCTGACAAGAAGAACTTCACGAAAGGCGTAGTTGTGCTTGAACATAAAGAAATACCAAAGTTCGATGGTGCAACTGTTGATGCTGAGCTACGTGCTCTCAAGCCTAGTAAGGAACCCGGCCATCAATTTGAGGGATATGGTATAACGCACAACTGGACTCACATAGCAGGCATAACAGAGCTCGAGTATTACAAGGACCTTGAACTTCCCCATAATATCGATATGATGCACACCGAAAAGAATTGCGGGGAGGCATTCCTTAACACCTGCTGCAACATACTAGGCAAGTCAAGGGATAATGTTTCAGCTAGAGTTGATATTGAGGAGATATGTGACAGGGTGGCTCTACACATGCAGCCTCCTGAGGGCAATCGAAAAGGTTGGTTAAAGCCGCATGCCAAGTACTGCCTTGATAGCGCCGACAAGAAGGAGGCATTTAAGTGGCTCAAATATGACGTGATGTTCCCTGATGGTTATTGTTCGAATATGAGTAAGGGAGTCAATCTTGCTACAGGAAAAATAAACGGGCTCAAGAGTCACGACTATCATATATGGATTGAGCGGCTGATGCCGGTGATGCTTCGAGGGTATCTCCCCGATCATGTCTGGCGAGTGCTTGCGGAGGTGAGCCATTTTTTCCGCACGGTCTGTGCTAAGCAGATATGTACCGAGGTGATTGAGAAGCTGCAGAAGCAAGTGCCGGACATGCTATGCAAGTTAGAGATGATATTCCCCCAGGCTTCTTCACTCCGATGTTACATCTCATTGTGCATCTCGCCAACGAGGCACTCTTGGGGGGACCGGTGCAGTATCGTTGGCAGTTTTGTATTGAGAGGGAGTTCAAGTATATTCGGTACAAATGTGGGAACAAAAATAAGATTGAAGCATGCATCGCTGAGGCAACTCTCCTCGAGGAGATGGCAGACGCCACGACATTGTACTATGCCAATGATGTGCCCACTAAGCATAACCCGGTCGCTCGGTACAATTCCGACGAGCCCAAGCGTGACCCAAAGCTCTTGCTCTTCCAATATCCCGGTGGCAAGGCCGGTGCCTCAAAAGTGGAGAACATTTCGCCAGAAGAGAAGGATTGCATAATGCTTTACGTGCTTATGAACATGGAGGAAGTGGTCGATTTCATGAGGTAAAATGATGAAGCAATTACTTTGCAACCAGTAACTTGGTTTTGGTCTAATACGTATTTTCTCCTTTCAGCCAATTCCATGATGAAATGTGGTCAGGAAGGAATGGTCCCACTCCCACGCAGTGGTACACTCTTCTGAAAGAGGGTGCCCCGCCCTTAAATAAAAGCTTCGTCAACTGGTTCCATGAAAAAGTAATTTCTCAAATGTTCCTCTTACTTTGCAATCCGTGACTTGTCTTATTACACGTAACTAATGCACAAAATAATCTGAACTGAACTTGTAGGGAGCTGATCCCAACGTTGAGATGACAGACGAGTTGAGATGCGTTTCCCAGGGTTTTAACCGTAGAGTACATACGCATGAGAAGTATGATGTAAACGGGTATCGCTTCCATACGGAGTTTCACCAGAAGAGCCGGCCTAATGCAAAAACAATAAATACTGGGGTCTACACCCGCGGAGCCGATGATCTTGATTACTATGGAAGGTTACAAAAGGTATACGAGTTGACGTTCAACAACGCAAACATAGAACTCAAGCTCTTTGTGTTCAAATGCCACTGGTTTGACCCACACGGTGGAATTAGAAGCACCCCCTCCATTGGGTTAGTTGAAGTTAGGCCTTCAACCACCTACAGCGGAGCCGACGTCTATATTGTGGCTCACCAAACCAAGCAAGTTTATTATTTGTCCTACCCATGTCAGAATGAGGAACTCATGGGCTGGGAAGTCGCGTTCCAGGTATCGCCACATGGTAAGCTACCCATCCCCTCCGAGGACGATTACAACAACATTGACCCGGTAACATATGAGGGAATTTTCTATCAAGAGGAAGAGCAGTTCGGGGACCTTCAAATAGACATAGGTCTTCAGGATCTCCACAACGATGTACAAATGCGTGGTGAGACCGTGGTGGACCTAAAGGACATAGCTATGCTCACCAAGCGCCATGCGAACAAAGACAACATTGTCGAGACTCAACCGGAACCCAATGCCGACCATGAATACTCATATGATACTGATAGTGATAGTGAGGCTGAGAACCCAATGCCTAGAGATGAGAGTGGTGATGAATGGTGAGGGTCTTTTATGCTTAGTACCTACATTGTCATTATGCTTAGTACCTACATTATCATTATGCTTAATACCTACATTATCATTATGCTTAGTACCTACATTGTCATTATGCCTAGTACCTACATTTGTCATTATGCTTAGTGTTTACTCTTTTTCAACATGCTTATTAATTATTTTCTCTTTTCTTATGCAGGTAATTGCCCAATATGAGCCAACGGAAGGCATCATCGAGCTCCTTGCTTGATCAGATGCATCAGCGGAAGCCAGGGCCGGGTGCTTCCAGACGGAGTGGAAGACCCATTGTTCCCACCCGGCGTTACGAAGACGCAGACGGAGGACGGGGAGGACGAGGGGGTGGACGAGCTGGAGGACGAGGGGGAGGACGAGGGGGAGGACGAGCTGGAGGACGAGGGGGAGGACGAGCTGGAGGACGAGGGGGGATGCACAGCTCCTTCTAGCTGACATTCCCTCTGCTTCTGGCTCAGTGGCTTCCCAGTCTATGGACGAGGAGGAGGACACTAGGGAGGAGGAGGAGGAGACTAGGGAGGAGGAGGAGACAGAGGAGGAGTCTAGGGACGAGGAGGCTTCGACGGAGATGGCTCCGAAGAAGTTGCGGATTCGTGGGGAAGCGCAGGTTCCCGATGAGAGTAAGGAACCTGCTACGGAGGATGACAAGTGGCTCCTTGTCCCAGGAAAGATAGAGTAAGTAGTAAGGTGATTTCATTTTCGTTATGACACTTAGCATTTTCTAATGTTTGATAATTGTGCAGCAATTTCACATATACGGGGAAGAATATCCGCGTGCCAGGGAGCCTGATTGGAGCTGCTATTAGGAAGTACTGGCCGGGGATCTACACTCCGATCCTTGGGGGCGAGTCCAAGCTAGCCTACAGTTGGGAAGACTTTGAGATAGCGCCTTACCCGGGCTTTACTTCCGCCGCGGACGCCGTCATCAAGAAGTTTTGGGTACGTAATGCATACTCTTTGGGTTTCGTTCATATATAGTTGATAACCCCACCATGATAACTCATGCCTCTCTCACTTTCTGTTATGCTTGATTGCAGCGCAATTATAGGGTGGCGACTGAGCATAAGGAGAGGGCGGACGTGATCCTCCGTGCCATGTGTCGGAAGTTGACACGGCAGCAGTGGTATAACCAGAGGATCACGTGCATCGGCCACTTCTATGCTGAGCAGGGCGTAAGGTACACAAAGCCTGAGATTGTGCAGGGACTCGCCCCGCCTATGAAGATAGAGGACTTCATGTCGGTAAGTAATTGTCAATGCGATTCTATGTACTGCGGCTAATTTGCAATTATATTGTTTGTTCTTCAAATGAGTTTTGATTTTGCAGGTTGTACCACATTGGGCTGATAATAATAAGAGGGCCGCCTTCATGGAGTTGGTCAAGAATTGGGTCGGCGAAAACCCCGATTTCAAGGCCGTGAGCGACCGGAACAAGGTCAACCGCGGGCATCAGGGAACACACACTGCGGGGAGCAGCAGCACCGATCGCTATCGGGACCGTCTGGTACATATAAAAATGGAACAAGCTGTTTTTTGATTTTCGATGATATGCATAACATTTGTTTTGTGATGCAGGGGAAGAAGCTCGGGAGGGAACTTGGTGAGATGGAAGCGTGGACGCACATGAAGCTGGTGACGCCCGGTCCGAACGAGCCTCGGCCCGCGCCTGAGATGTACTACGGCAAGGCCAAAGAGAACAAGGAAAAATACTGCGAGGAGTACGCCAAGCTCCATCCAGAGGTGGAGGACCCCATGACCGAGCCGGTCGACGAGGTGGCGATGATGCTGGCGGGGTGCGGCCAGCCGCATGGCCGTCCTGCCTGCCTTGCTGGGGGTTTCAAGCCTGAGAGGAACTTCACGCAGATCAAGGCTACCCTCCCCTCCGGCAGCTACGGTACCTCCTCGCGGACTACATGCCGTTCTCGGGTAGAGGTAGATGTAAGTCATCCACATTTTCATCCTCTATTTTGACTCTTGTCCCTGAAAGGCTATGTTGATGAGACGCATTATTTCTGAAATTGTAGGCTCAGCTCGAGGAGGCCTATGCAGTAGCTTACGAGGAGTATCTCGAGAAGATTAAGGAGCATGACCTTGTGAAAGATGCCTACGTCCAGTGGACGAGCAACCAGATGGCGGTAAGTTTCAATCTCTATGGTTGCAAAACATCATAAGTCCCCATGTTTGAATCTGAGCTATCTCTCCCGTTTCTTGCAGAGTTTCACTCGGTTCATGATGACTGGAGTGCGAGAGGAACCACTCCCAGAGCCACCTCATCCGGGGCCGACGCCAGTGTTCCCGTCCAAGGAGGAGTTCTATTGCACGTACAAGCGTCAGCGTCAGTTGACCCCGGTAAGTTGCTAACTTGGCTAAGTTGCTAACTTGGTGTTACATGGCTAAGTTGCTAACTCCCTCCAACATGTAGGGATTGGGAGAATCCGGGAACGACGCTCCTGATGGTACGCCGATGCACCCCGGTCGCCGTTCTCCTGGTGCTTCTGCCGAACCTCGGCATGGTTCTGCTTCCGGTGGCTCTCGTCGTGGTTCTACCTCCCCGAGCACCGTCGAAGTAGTGCGGCCTCGCTTCACCCACTCGGAGCTAGATCAGTACTCGGGTCCGGGTGGTGCACCACCATAGTTTCTACATTGTACTAGCACATGATGACACGCTCCATCTTTGTAGTGGATCCCGTGTATGTACCATGGTCTTGTATGCTATATTTGTGCTATTTGTGAGATTTGATGCTATATTTGTGAGATTTGGTGCTATACGGTGATATCTTTGTGCTCTATGGTGCTATATATGTTACTGGATATTCAATGTTATAATATGTGCATTTTGTGCGATTTTCTGAGCAAATTGAGCCAAAATGGCAAAAATCTGAAAAAAACTGGGCCGGCTGTGCCGACGGTGTCACTGTCAGCACAGGCCCATAGCTGCGCCAAATGGCAGGGTCTGTGCCGACGGTGACCGCCCAGTTCGCGCGTTTTTTTCCAGATCGAACAGCGACGTATTTGGCGCCAAATCTGGGAAAAAAAATAAGAAAAGGTGCCGACGGTGACACCGTCGGCACAGCGTGGTGTTAACGGCAGCGCGTCACGGCGAGTGGGCTGCGCGGCGGCCGACGGCCACCGTCCAGCCGTCGGTACACGCGTGTGCCGACGGTGCCATCCTATGCCGACGGTGAGTGCGCCGCCCCCGACGCGAACTATGCCGACGCGCAGACGCCGACGGTCACCGTCGGCAGAGACGGTGCCGACGGTGGATTAACCTGTGCCGATGGTGCGGGGCCGTCGGCCCACGGCGTCTCTCCCGTAGTGTATATAAATAAGCACGGGTGCTTATTGGTTTATTTTTTATAAGCACCTCTGTAAGCACTCCCCATTGTCACGGCTAATGCGTCCATATTTGCCACAGAGGTGCATCTTGCCATGCCAAACATCATTGCCAAAAAAGAGTTCATTTTTTTTTAAAATGCTCGTCCATTTTCTAAGTGCTAAAATGGAATTTTTTTGGTGAAGCAAGTGCAAGTAATATGGTGCAAAATGTGACCTCCAATTTTCAAATAAAATAGACCATATTGGATGGACATTTACCCAATATTCTGAATTTTCTACCTTTCACAATTAAACGATTTTCGTTAGTTTCTCGAAAGTCATTCAAATTTGAACAAAATGTGTGTTACAGTTTGGTCCGAAAAATTATGAAAAAATAATTAAGTGTACTTGCTATTAATAGATCTGACCACATTCTGAAAAAATTAAAGAAAGAAAAAAATTTAATAAATGCAATCCTTTGGTATGTAGTCCTTTTTTCTGCGAAACACCGACGCTCACACGTATGCGCACACACTCATCCATATGAACGCACACACGCCCTACCCATATGAGTGTTAAGGTTCATGCACTAGCCACTTGAACCAAAAGTCCGAACTGATGGAAAGGGCTAGGCAATCTACTTGTACACGTCAACACCCCCTCTCACATGTGACGGGAAGACGAGAAGATAAGTCAACACGTGTAAAGAGGCAAAGAGGCAGCGGGAGGCCGGGACCACACGGCAGGAGGCTGCGAGAAGGGGGAGATAATTTTTAGAATAAATTGTGAAAGCCAGGATTTGAACTCGAGACCTAGGGCTCTGATACCATGTTAAGGTTCATGCACTAGCCACTTGAACCAAAAGTCCGAACTGATGGAAAGGGCTAGGCAATCTACTTGTACACGTCAACAATGAGCACCTCCGAGAGACTGCGTCGAAGATCTGATCTGGCAGGTCTTGAGATTGACGAAGTCACCACAGGCGTCTCGCTGTCGACAGGAACGTCGCCTCCCACTAAAGAATATTCCGCCTTTATGAGACACCAAAATGTCAAATCTGGGATTTGAACTCTGGTGAGCTGGGGGTGCCATTACCCTCCTAACCATCCAACCACATGTTCCGTATGTAGTCTTTTTATGTGTGCTAGTTGCATGTAAAAATAATAAGCCATAATTTTGACAACTTTTGGAAATATTACTTCACAAAATGGCCTATCATGTGTGAGCATTTATAATTTTGACAACTTTTGGAAATATTACTTCACAAAATGGCCTATCACGCAGCCTTGGTATTGCGGCTCAAATTAAAATTATGGGACAACCTTCGTCGGTATTTACAGGTCTATGGTTTGTTATCTATCTTTGGCTGCCTTCAGAAGAGTACAAGATTGTGTTCTGGAAGAAGAAAGAATTTGAAGACCTTGAAGATTTGTTAGTATCTTTTAGACTTTATTTTGTAATCGTTGGAGTCAGCTCGTGTATCTCTACCATGTACTATTTGTTACTATAAATATATATGGTATTGATTGTCAAAAAAAGAAGTCCTAACACGGCCCAGCTGATGCCCCTCATTAGCTCTTAAACCCTTGTTTTGGAGGTTTGGGAAAATGTGGCAGGATACTGCATGTTGTCTAGCATATCAATCAATCTATCTATCTATTATATTATTAAAACAACAAACAACTAATGGCTCAGATTTATCCTTGAAAAGTTAAGATATTCCCACGGTGGAGATCAATCAGCATATACGAAAAAAAGTATCTAATCTGTATCCGGTTCAACGCGATGCAAGCAAATCAAATATACAATATTTCTTTATCTCTTAGCATATCTAAACAACCAGCACAAGAATATGATCTATAGATTAGCTAGGCATAAGCAAAATAAACACTACGGGAAAATCTGGCATTGCCGTGTCTTCGAATCTTTGCCGTGTGCCAAACAACGCGGAACACGGCAAAGGAGCACGTTACCGTGTTCCGTTAAGATATTCCCACGGTGGAGATCAATCAGCATATACGAAAAAAAGTATCTAATCTGTATCCGGTTCAACGCGATGCAAGCAAACCAAATATACAATATTTCTTTATCTCTTAGCATATCTAAATAACCAGCACAAGAATATGATCTATAGATTAGCTAGGCATAAGCAAAATAAACACTACGGGAAAATCTAGCATTGCCGTGTCTTCGAATCTTTGCCGTGTGCCAAACAACGCGGAACACGGCAAAGGAGCACGTTACCGTGTTCCGTTAAGATATTTCCACGGTGGAGATCAATCAGCATATACGGAAAAAAAGTATCTAATCTGTATCCGGTTCAACGCGATGCAAGCAAACCAAATATACACTATTTCTTTATCTCTTAGCATATCTAAACAACCATCACAAGAATATGATCTATAGATTAGCTAGGCATAAGCAAAATAAACACTACGGGAAAATCTGGCATTGCCGTGTCTTCGAATCTTTGCCGTGTGCCAAACAACGCGGAACACGGCAAAGGAGCACGTTACCGTGTTCCGAGAAACTAGGTGCACGGCAAAAGAAAAGTACACGGTAACATGGGGGGAAAACACACGGCAAATAAATCAATACGGCAAAGAAAGAAATAAACACACGGCAACAAAGTGGACACGGCAAAGAAAGAGATAAACACACGGCAAAAATACGAGCACGGCAAAGAGCCCAACCACGTGTCATCACCGTCCGCAGTTGACGGAACCTTTACAACAGCGTGACATTGCCGTGTGTCCTCTAACAGACACACGGCAAAGAATTAGGGCCACGTCAACTCCTTCCTTTTCACGCGCGCCATTTCTTCCTGCCCAACATTTTCCGCGCGGAAGAAATTTCGCGCCTTTATTTTGCCGTGCGCCAGTGTAAAACACACGGTAAACACATCGTGCTCATAGCAACAGGTGAAAGGTTAGTACTTTGACCCACTTACTAATTTCGCTACTTATTAGTTTTTGTACTCTAATGTTGATTTTTTCATCACCATGTGCTAATAACCATTTTGGTCGTTTGTGCAGGACATTCGAGTATAAGGATGACGTCACGCTGCCACGCGTCTACTCGAGCATTCTGGGATGCCTCGTAAGGAAGCACTTCTTGGGTTTGTACCTGTGTCTAGAATCTTTGGTAGCCAGTGTGTAGCTTGGACATGGTTTGTTCAAAAAAAAAAGCTTGGAAATGGAAGCACTACATGTACGCAAAGGATCCGGAAGGCGAGTTCGATAACGCCCAGCAGAGAGTCCTCGACGATTTCTGGGTAAGTTTCTTTGACTTCTCATCATGCACACGGTTGAGGCTAAACCAAAAACAAAGCTGCAGTATGCTACGGCAATGCTTCACTAGACACTCTATGTATGACCTGCCCACATGCAAAAACATATCATTAGGCATGCGAGCGTGTAAATGAAAGAAAAAAAAGCGTACTGTAGTACATAGGGTGTCCCTGCTTCGTTTTGTGTTCAGTACTACTTCGATTTTTTTTTTGACATGAGTACTACTTCGTTTTGTGCATCCTTGTAGAAATACTTTGTCCCAGACCCGGAGCACCGTCTTCTTTGCTACTCCGTGGCTAATGCCGTTGCGACGAAGCAAGTCCGAGACATGCACTACGAAGGTTGTGTGTGGTGCGTCCGCAACTGGTATGCCGAGATGCGCAAGATCCGCATAACTAAGAAAAAAGCCCGTCAGATTACCATGGAGCCGTGGCAGTACCTGCAGGTAGTTTCATTTTTGTATTATTGACTTGGTGACCGCCGTCTAGTTTCATTAATATGTTTGTGTTGTGTACGCAGGTGCCACCTCAGTACGTAGGATTGGCCAACAAGGAAGTCTTCAGGTCGATGGTACGGTATTGAACAAGTAAAGAGTTCAAGAAGAAACATGTAACATCCCAAAAATTTCAAAAGAAAGAAAATGAATTTCCCTATTTCCAAATTTTGGAACCAACAAAAACTTTTATTCAATTAAGTTTGATACATAGCGATCTTGTTTAATCCTTGTGCTATTGCCATGATTGCTTGTTAAATTATTTTTGAAATGATCTTAAACCCTAAACCTCACCCCTCTTGTTACCACCCAAGTTAAAATAAAATAAAAAGAATTTAAATAAGAAAAAGGGCATAGGTGCCTATGGCTATTTTTTGTAAAACTTTACCCTAGGCCTTTCTATTTTGTTTAGAGGTTTGGAAAACCTTCATAAACCTTACCTAGTACTTATTAAACCAAATCCAAGTTGAAACCAAAGAAAATAAAAAGAAACTAAAAATGCCATAGAGGCATATGAGAGTAAAATGCAAATTTGTGAATTTAAGTATCTTGACCCTAAGACTTGTGGTGAATGGTTGGATCACTCCTCTATACCACTTCAACACTCAACAACATCAATTGGGTCAAGCCAAGTCAAATTAAAAATCAAATACAACATAAGCATAGAGGCATATGTGACACATAGCCATTTCACCAAATCTTGTTCTATGCACCTATACCTTACCCAAATGGTGTGGAACCATTTCTAAACCTAATTTCACACTAAATGGACCCTAACCCATGCCCAAGTAAAGCAAGGGAACCCATTTAGAAGAATAAGGGAAATTGACATATCCCCTCTTATGTGTTATGGCCATTTTTGCAAATCCTTGAGCTAGACCTTTTTGAATGGTTTCAATGGTTTGGAAATGTTCCTAAACTAATAAGAATCACATTTGAGTCAAGAAAAGTCAAATCAAATAGAGAGAAATCAAATGGTGAGAAAATTCCATTTTTCCCTCACATACACTTTGGCCAATTTTGCAAACCTCCAACCAAGGCCACATTTGCTTGCTTCCTTGGTTTTGAAACACTTATATATCAATAACAAACTCAAATGCATCAAAGAAACCAGAATCAAATCAAAGAAAAATGCAAATTCCAACTTACATATGATAATGGTCATTTGGCCATTTTATATTATCTTCACCACTTTGCACCCCTGATTTTGACTTTTCTTAAACCAAACTTGGTCAACTCTCTCCACCTCATCCAAGACCATGTCAAGGTGAACAACTTTTCTGTGGACCACCAGTGCTGACTTTGACCAGGTTGACCAGAATAGAGTTGACAACTTGCAAATCTTCACCAAATTGACCACCACCACCACCATTCTACCTCTCTGAATATATAATTGAGATCCACCAAAAAGATTTCCAAAATTTGACAAAAATGTTCTTGCGGCCATTATCACAAACACCTTGCAGGCAGAAATTGGAAAATGCAACACATGCTTTTACACACTGGTTTTTAGCCTAAACCTTGCATGATCAGATGTGATCATCACTCCTCTACACCTCCTGCATCTCTACATGTCCTTGCCCTGCTGATTAAAGTGAGGAGAAAGCAAGAACATCACCACACCGTACCCATGCCGGCCACACTCACTCCATTTCTCTCTGGTCCTCTCCTATCCATCTCACCCTGTCAGAAAGCATGCCCACACTCCCCCGAGCATGCTCGTACCAGCCCTAGTCGAAGGAGAGCACGGCATTGGCCAGAACGCCGCACGCCCAGACACGCCAGAACGATGCCAGGCACGCGGTGAGCGCGCACGGGCACGTCCTGGACGCGCCAGAGCACGCGCGCGTGCCGTCGCCTCAGTCCACCCCTGCAGCCGTACATCTGCATCGAGCTTGGCCACCACCTCCTCTACCCCGTAGACAAGCTCACTAGCTCGCGGAGGACCTGTCGCCGTCGCAATGATCCAACCTTGCCGAGCCGGTACTGCAAGGACACGCACCTCGCTCGCACGCCATAGTCCATCATTCGCCATGCCCTCAAGCTCATCAGCACTACCTATACGTCGCCTACCTCCTGCACCCCCTAACTTGCCCCTTCGCGCCCTGGAGCGCCATTGCCGTCGATGACCCTCCACGGCACCCCGCAGCGCACCTCCACCCTATAAAAGGAGAGCTTCCGCGCTCGAATCCTTCACACCAACGAGTTTCTCTCCTCTCTCTGATCCTCCTCAACCCCTGCTCCACTCCGATTACGCCCTAGACCACTCCAATTGAGACGTCGATCGCCGGAGTCCGCCGCAGTGCAATCTCGCGATTCCGTCCACCCCAAGCTTCGCCGCCGGTACCAGTCAACTCCTCGTCGTCGACAACATCGTCTAGCATCAGCGCCGCCCCTCGCCGGAGCTCCAGCTCACCGCCGACCCCCTACCTCCGCCGCGGCAGCAACCTCTTCCCCCCGACGAAGACGACGCATCTGCACCGCTCGATCCACTTCTAATCGGACGGCTCGCGTTGCAAGGTACCGCTTCGGCGAGTTACTCTCACTGACCACTGGGACCCATTGTCAGCTGGCCCGAAACGTTACTGGGCTGGGGTTTCTCGGTTTCAAACCAATTCGGCCCATTTCTTTTCCCGCCTAGCCCATTTAGCCTTTTTCGAATTAAACTGTTTCAGTGAGATTTCAATACTGATCCTTTGCCATAAATTGAATAGTTTAAAATCTACAAACCCAAATTGAGTGATTCAAAATGTTATGGAAAGCTTATGAATTGATCTAGCTAACCCCAGCAGATTAAACCTCATAGCTTTTGTAGATTTTGAATAGAAAAAATAACAAGTCAGATACTTTTCAGTATTCAAATAAATCTAGAAAATCAACCAAATTGAATTTTGAAGTGAAGCCAATTGCTATAATTCACATTGCACAAACTCTAATTTAATATGTAAAAATATGATATAGGTTCTGTACATGATCATGGGCTAGAAGCAAAATATTGGCTATGTAGTCAATACTAGTCCATTTAAACTATTTCAAATTTTAGGAATTTAAATCCATGAGGTGTGGCACCTCATTTAAATCATTTTCTCAAGTGTTATGAAGTAATGTGATGACCTCTATTGCATAGGCTCATACTTGCTCACTTGGGGAATTTAAATCAAAATAGTATTTAATTTTCAATGGTTATTTAAATCACATGAGATGATGAATCTCATTTAAATCATTTTTCTCAAATGATAAGTGTGAAGTGTTGACCTTGGTCAACATGTGATCATACATAGTTATTTGAGAAGATTAAATCTTAACAAGATTCAATGAGAGGAAATTATTTCTCCCAAACTAAATAGAAACCCTAATCCATATTTCAATGAGAGGAAATTGTTTTCCTAATACTAAGTAAGAAACCCTGGCATGTTTGTGAACAAAGGTTAAGTAGTGATGCTAGATCATTTGTGTGAGCCATTAAGGCTAATTAAGTTTACTTAAGTGTTGTTTGGTGATTGTATCCTCGTATTCGTTTTTAGACGCTAGTACCGGAGACTATCAAGAGGAGGAGGTATTCTACCAAGAGGAAGGAGAAGAGAACTTTGATCACCCCAACAATCAAGGCAAGCTATTACCAATGCAAGCTAACACTCTTACAAGCCACCCTAATGCAAAGCTCCACAAGAGCAAGGCACCATTACATATTACTTATGTTTAATGATCCTATCCTATGCTTTTACCTTGCCATTTATTTTTGCTTTATATTTCAAAGCTTACTTTTTGATTCATGATTCACTTGGTCTAGAGTAGCACAAGAGCATCAAATTTAGCCTAGAGTAATCAAAGCTAGTTAGCACCTCTCATGACTAGTTGCTAGTGCTAAACAAATAAAATTGACTACTCTAGATGGGAACATGTGAAATGAAATGACTTTGAAAACCTTGGAATGATGATTCATTCTATTGAAAGATTTTGAAGGAGAATATGACTTGTGAATGACTTGGTGAATTTTACGAAAACTGATGGTTGGGTTCGGATGCGATACCATTCCAATTTGAAAGTACCCCCACAATACCCAACATGGGTAAGGGCTTAACTAGAAATTTATGTGCTTTAGTATGGGTTCCCTCTAAACAAGCGTCATCGGGGTTAGGCCGAAAGCTGCCTCTACAACAAAAGAAGTGATGTGATATGACGTGAATGAGGTGAATGTCCGGCCCAAGCCCTGTGCAGTTCCCAGGCTGACAGTCTGTCTTCACTGGGAGGCCAAGCTCATGGGGAGAGGTGCCTATACTAGAGTATGTAAGTGAAAGGTTATGGTTGGTAGTCCGTGATGCGTGCAATTAACACACGTCCGTTGGGAACCCAACGAGGAAGGTGTGATGCAGACAGTAGCAAGATTTCCCTCAGAAAGAAACCAAGGTTTATCGAATCAGGAGGAGCCAAGAAGCACGTTGAAGGTTGATGGTGGTGGAATGTAATGCGGCGCAACACCAGGGATTCCGGCGCCAACGTGGAACCTGCACAACACAACCAAAGTACTTTGCCCCAACGTAACAGTGAGGTTGTCAATCTCACCGGCTTGCTGTGAACAAAGGATTAACCGTATTGTGTGGAAGATGATTGTTTGCGAAGAACAGTAAAGAACAAGTATTGCAGTAGATTGTATTTCAGATGTAAAGAATAGACCGGGGTCCACAGTTCACTAGCGGTGTCTCTCCCATAAGATAAATAGCATGTTGGGTGAACAAATTATAGTTGGGCAATTGACAAATAAAGAAGGCATAACAATGCACATACAAATATCATGATGAGTACTATGAGATTTAATCAGGGCATTACGACAAAGTACATAGACCGTCATCCAGCATGCATCTATGCCTAAAAAGTCCACTTTCAGTTATCATCCGAACCCCTTCGGTATTAAGTTGCAAGCAACAATTGCATTAAGTATGGTGCGTAATGTAATCAATAACTACATCCTCGGACATAGCATCAATGTTTTATCCCTAGTGGCAACGGCACATCCACAACCTTAGAACTTTGTCACTGTCCCAGATTTAATGGAGGCATGAACCCACTATCGAGCATAAATACTCCCTCTTGGAGTCACAAGTATCAACTTGGCCGAGCCTCTACTAGCAACGGAGAGCATGCAAGAACATAAACAACATATATGATAGATTGATAATCAACTTGACATAGTATTCAATATTCATCGGATCCCAACAAACACAACATGTATGATTACAAAGAAACGATCTTGATCATGATAGGCAGCTCACAAGATCGAGCATGATAGCACAATTAGGAGAAGACGACCATCTAGCTACTGCTATGGACCCATGGTCCAGGGGTGAACTACTCAAACATCAATCCGGAGGCGATCATGGCGATGAAGAGTCCTCAGGAGATGATTCCCCTCTCCGCAGGGTGCCGGAGCGATCTCCTGAATCCCCGAGATGGGATTGGCGGCGGCTGCTGTAAAAGGTTTTCCGTATCGTGGCTCTCGGTACTGGGGGTTTCGCGACGGAGGCTTTAAGTAGGCGGAAGGGCAGGTCAGGGGGCCACACGAGGGCCCCACACAACAGGCCGGCGCACAGTTTACACAAGTGTAAGAATCAATGCACACAGTTTACACAAGTGTTTGCTTCTAAGATAGAAAGAATAGGTAAACTGACTCAACAATAAAGTAAAAGATAGGCCCTTCGCAGAGGGAAGCATTGATTACTATTTTTGTGCTTGAGCTTTTATTTTGAAAACAAGAAACAGTTTTGTCAACGGTAGTAATAAAGCATATGAGTTATGTATAAGATATCTTATAAGTTGCAAGCCTCATGCATAGTATACTAATAGTGCTCGCACCTTGTCCTAATTAGCTTGGGTTAACACCGATTATCATTGCATAACATATGTTTCAACCAAGTGTCACAAAGGGGTACCTCTATGCCGCCTGTACAAGGGTCTAAGGAGAAAGTTCGCATTGGATTTCTCGCTTTTGATCATTCTTCAACTTAGACACCCATACCGGGACAACATAGACAACAGATAATGGACTCCTCTTTTAATGCTTAAGCATTCAACAACAGTTAATATTCTCATAAGAGATTGAGGTTTTATGTCCAAACTGAAACTTCCACCATGATTCATGGCTTTAGTTAGCGGCCCAATGTTCTTCTCTAACAGTATGCATACTCAAACCATTTGGTTGTGAAAACCGCCCTTACTTCAGACAAGACGAACATGCATAGCAACTCACATGATATTCAACAAAGGTAAAAAGTTGATGGCGTCCCAGAAACATGGTTACCGCACAACAAGCAACTTATTAAGAGATAAGACACATAAGTACATATTCTTCACCACAATAGTTTTTAAGGCTATTTGTCCCATGAGCTATGTATTGTAAAGGTAAAGAATGGAAGTTTTAAAGGTAGCACTCAAGTAATGTACTTTGGAATGGCAGAGAAATACCATGTGGTAGGTAGGTATGGTGGACACAAATGGCATGGATTTTGGCTCAAGTATTTGGATGCACGAGAAGAATCCCTCTCAATACAAGGCTAGGCTAGCAAGGCTGTTTGAAGCAAACTCAAGTATGAAATGGTGCAGCAAGACTCACATATAAACATATTGTAAGCATTATAAGACTTTACATCGTCTCCTTGTTGTTCAAACACCTCAACCAGAAAATATCTAGACTTAGAGAGAACAATCATGCAAACCAAAATTTAACAAGCTCTATGTAGTTATTCATTAATGGGTACAAGGTACATGATGCAAGAGCTTAAACAAGATCTATATGAGCACAACAATTGCCAAGTATCACATTATTCAAGACATTATACCAATTACCACATGCGGCATTTTCCGTTTCCAACCATATATCAATGAATGAGGTAGTTCAACTTTCGCAATGAACATTAAAGATAAAGCTAAGAACACATGTGTTCATACGAAACAGCGGAGCGTAATATCTCCAATATAAAGGATTGTGGGATCCGACTTTATTCAAACAAAACAAAAACTAAAGCAAACAGACGCTCCAAGCAAAGCACATAAGATGTGACTGGATAAAAATATAGTTTCATTAGAGGAACCTGATAATGTTGTCGATGAAGAAGGGGATGCCTTGGGCATCCCCAAGCTTAGACGCTTGGGTCTTCTTAAAATATGCAGGGATGAACCACGGGGGCATCCCCAAGCTTAGACTTTTCACTCCTCTTGATCATAGTATATTATCCTCCTCTCTTGACCCTTGAAAACTTCCTCCACACCAAACTCGAAACAAACTCATTAGAGGGTTAGTGCATAATCAAAAATTCACATGTTCAGAGGTGACACAATCATTCTTAACACTTCTGGACATTGCACAAAGCCACTGAAAGTTAATGGAACAAAGAAATCCATCAAACATAGCAAAACAGGCAATGCGAAATAAAAGGCAGAATCTGTCAAAACAGAACAGTCCGTAAAGACGAATTTTACAGGGGCACTTAACTTGCTCAGATGAAAATGCTCAAATTGGATGAAAGTTGCGTACATATCTGAGGATCACGCACGTAAATTGGCAGATTTTTCTGAGTTACCTACAGAGAATTCTGCCCAGATTCGTGACAGCAAGAAATCTGTTTCTGCGCAGTAATCCAAATCTAGTATTGACTTTGCTATCAAAGACTTTACTTGGCACAACAATGCAATAAAATAAAGATAAGGAGAGGTTGCTACAGTAGTAAACAACTTCCAAGACTCAAATATAAAACAAAAGTACTGTAGTAAAAACATGGGTTGTCTCCCATAAGCGCTTTTCTTTAACGCCTTTCAGCTAGGCGCAGAAAGTGTGAATCAAGTGTTATCAAGAGATGAAGCATCGACATCATAATTTGTTCTAATAATAGAATCATAAGGTAACTTCATTCTTTTCTAGGGAAGTGTTCCATACCTTTCTTGAGAGGAAATTGATATTTAATATTACCTTCCTTCATATCAATGGTGGCACCAACAGTTCGAAGAAAGGTCTTCCCAATATAATGGGACAAGATGCATTGCATTCAATATCCAAGACAACAAAATCAACGGAGACAAGGTTATTGTTAACCATAATACGAACATTATCAATCCTCCCCAAAGGTTTCTTTTTAGCATTATCAGCGAGATTAACATCCAAATAACAATTTTTCAATGGTGGCAAGTCAAGCATATCATAGAGTTTTTTAGGCATAACGGAAATACTTGCACCAAGATCACATAGAGCATTACAATCAAAATCATTGACCCTCATCTTAATGATGGGCTCCCAACCATCTTCTAACTTCCTAGGAATAGAAGTTTCAAGTTTTAGTTTCTCTTCTCTAGCTTTTATGAGAGCATTTGTAATATGTTTTGTAAAGGCCAAATTTATAGCACTAGCATTAGGACTTCTAGCAAGTTTTTGTAAGAACTTTATAACTTCAGAGATGTGACAATCATCAAAATCTAAATCATTATGAGCTACAGCAATGGGATCATTGTCCCCAATGTTGGAAAAAATTTCAGCAGTTTTATCACAAGGTTTCAGCAGTTTTAGCGAATTTCAGGCAGTTTTGTACGCTTTGCACTAGGAGTAGAAACATTGCCAACACCAATTATTTTACCATTGATAGTAGGAGGTGTAGCGACATGTGAATCATTATCATTACTAGTGGTGGTAATAGTCCAAACTTTAGCTACATTATTCTCTTTAGCTAGTTTTTCATTTTCTTCTCTATCCCACCTAGCACGCAATTCAGCCATTAATCTTATATTCTCATTAATTCTAACTTGGATGGTATTTGCTGTAGTAGTAATCTTATTATCAATGTCCTTATTAGGCATAACTTTCAATTTTAAAAGATCAACATCAGAGGCAAGTCTATCAACCTTAGAAGCAAGAATATATATTTTATCAAGCTTTTCCTCAACAGATTTGTTAAAAGCAGTTTGTGTACTAATAAATTCTTTAAGCATGGCTTCAAGACCAGAGGGTACACTCCTATTATTGTTGTAAGAATTCCCATAAGAATTACCATAACCATTACCATTAGAAGAAGGATATGGCCTATAGTTGTTACCCAAATTATTCCTATAAGCATTGTTGTTGAAATTATTATTTTTAATGAAGTTCACATCAACATTCTCTTCTTGAGCAACCAATGAAGCTAAAGGAACATTATTTGGATCAATATTAGATCTACCATTCACAAGCATAGACATAATCACATCAATCTTATCACTCAAGGAGGAGGTTTCTTCAACAGAATTTACCTTCTTACCTTGTGGAGCTCTTTCCGTGTGCCATTCAGAGTAATTTATCATCATATCATCAAGAAGCTTTTGCCGCCCCAAAGTGATGGACATAAAGGTACCTCCAGCAGCTGAATCCAATAGGTTCCTGAAGAAAAATTCAATCCTGCATAAAAGGTTTGGATGATCATCCAAGTAGTCAGTCCATGGGTTGGGCAATTCTTTACCAAAGATTTAATTCTCTCCCATGCTTGAGCAACATGTTCATTATCTAATTGCTTAAAATTCATTATGCTACTTCTCAAAGATATAATTTTAGCGGGAGGATAATATCTACCAATAAAAGCATCCTTACATTTAGTCCATGAATCAATACTATTCTTAGGCAAAGATAGCAACCAATCTTTAGCTCTTCCTCTTAATGAGAAAGGAAACAATTTCAATTTTATAATATCACCATCTACATCCTTATACTTTTGCATTTCACATAGTTCAACAAAATTATTAAGATGGGCAGCAGCATCATCAGAACTAACACCAGAAAATTGCTCTCTCATAACAAGATTTAGTAAAGCAGGTTTAATTTCAAAGAATTCTGCTGTAGTAGCAGGTGGAGCAATAGGTGTGCATAGGAAATCATTATTATTTGTGTTTGTGAAGTCACACAACTTAGTATTTTCAGGGGTATTCATTTTAACAGTAGTAAATAAAGCAAACTAGATAAAGTAAATGCAAGTAACTAATTTTTTTTTGTGTTTTTGATATGGAGAACAAGACAGTAAATAAAGTAAAACTAGCAACTAATTTTTTGTGTTTTGATATAATGCAGCAAACAAGAAAGTAAATAAAATAAAGCAAGACAAAAACAAAGTAAAGAGATTGGAAGTGGAGACTCCCCTTGCAGCGTGTCTTGATCTCCCCGGCAACGGCGCCATAAATTTAGCTTGATGCGTGCAATTAACACACGTCCGTTGGGAACCCCAAGAGGAAGGTGTGATGCATACAGTAGCAAGTTTTCCCTCGAAAGAAACCAAGGTTTATCGAACCAGGAGGAGCCAAGAAGCACGTTGAAGGTTGATGGTGGCGGAATGTAATGCGGCGCAACACCAGGGATTCGGCGCCAACGTGGAACCTGCACAACACAACCAAAGTACTTTGCCCCAACGTAACGGTGAGGTTGTCAATCTCACCGGCTTGCTGTGAACAAAGGATTAACCGTATTGTGTGGAAGATGATTGTTTGCGAAGAACGAAAGAACAAGTATTGCATAGGTGTATTTCGAGATGTAAAGAATAGACCGGGGTCCACAGTTCACTAGCGGTGTCTCTCATAAGATAAATAGCATGTTGGGTGAACAAATTACAGTTGGGCAATTGACAAATAAAGAAGGCATAACAATGCACATACAAATATCATGATGAGTACTATGAGATTTAATCGGGCATTACGACAAAGTACATAGACCGCCATCCAGCATGCATCTATGCCTAAAAAGTCCACTTTCAGGTTATCATCCGAACCCCTTCCGGTATTAAGTTGCAAGCAACAGACAATTGCATTAAGTATGGTGCGTAATGTAATCAATAACTACATCCTCGGACATAGCATCAATGTTTTATCCCTAGTGGCAACAGCACATCCACAACCTTAGAACTTTCTGTCACTGTCCCAGATTTAATGGAGGCATGAACCCACTATCGAGCATAAATACTCCCTCTTGGAGTCACAAGTATCAACTTGGCCAGAACCTCTACTAGCAACGGAGAGCATGCAAGAACATAAACAACATATATGATAGATTGATAATCAACTTGACATAGTATTCAATATTCATCGGATCCCAACAAACACAACATGTATGATTACAAAGAAACGATCTTGATCATGATAGGCAGCTCACAAGATCGACATGATAGCACAATTAGGAGAAGACGACCATCTAGCTACTGCTATGGACCCATGGTCCAGGGGTGAACTACTCACACATCAATCCGGAGGCGATCATGGCGATGAAGAGTCCTCCGGGATGATTCCCCTCTCCGGGGGTGCGGAGGCGATCTCTGAATCCCGAGAGATGGGATTGGCGGCTGCGTCTCGGAAGGTTTTCCGTATCGTGGCTCTCGGTGCTGGGGTTTCACGACGGAGGCTTTAAGTAGGCGGAAGGGCAGGTCAGGGGGCCACACGAGGCCCCACACAGGCCGCGCGGCCAAGGCCCAGTCGCGCCGCCTAGCGTGTGGCCGCCTCGTGGCCCCACTTCGTTTCCTCTTCGGTCTTCGGAAGCTTCGTGGAAAAATAGGACCACGTTGATTTCGTCCAATTCCGAGAATATTTCCTTACTAGGATTTCTGAAACCAAAAACAGCAGAAAACAACAACTGGCTCTTCGGCATCTCGTCAATAGGTTAGTGCTGGAAAATGCATAATAACGACATATAATGTGTATAAAACATGTGAGTATCATCATAAAAGTAGCATGGAACATAAGAAATTATAGATACGTTTGGGACGTATCAGTCCGCACACGGAGTGTGGTAAATCAGGGCCAGTTAACCCTGACGGATTATTGCAAATGTTGTGGCACAAGTGTACGACCTCTGCAGAGTGTAGAACTATTCGAATAGCCGTGTCCACGGTTACGGACGATTGGAAAGGCCATCTGTTCCGTCATCAGGCTCTTTTCAAAAATATGACTGTGACTTGTGACTTGAATTTGAAAGGTGAATGGTGACTTTGAATTGAATCACAACAGAGTTATGGGAATGACACTAATGTTCCCACTTGAGTTAGTTAGCAAATGAAGAGGCTTTTTACTAAAGGTTTGTGAACTAAAATCGGCTTTATGCAAATAAACTTAGAGCTTAGTACCCCTTACTAAAATTGATAAGTAATTACCTTAGTATTAGTTTGCGAGTACTTTAAAAGTACTCATGGCTTTGTCCTGGCTATTCAAATGGCCAGACTATGAAGGTGAACGCGGTACGAGGAAGATGGACAGCAGGACGTCTACGACAACTAGGACTACTCCTGACGTCAAGCGTTGGCTTGTGGATTAGATAGCCACTACTACTTCGCTTCCGCTATTTGTGATGTTCGTTGATCAATAGATCAACTACTATTGTAATATTGGATCATGTGATCTACCTTTGTAAGATGATTATGTGTTGTAATAAATGATGACTCTATGATATTCAACTATTATGTCTCGCAACAACAATATTCCTGGGATTGCGATGTATGGCATAATAGGCATCTGGACTTAAAAATCCGGGTGTTGACAAGTTGGTATCAGAGCCATTGTTTGACCTTAGGAGACCCTAGTTAGAATGGACGTCGAAAAACTTAGTTTCAAAACAAAGGAAGTGAATATTTCTGAAAACTTATTCTCACCCTTATCTTAAGATCTTTTCAAAAGAATAAATCTATGCTCTACTTTTCTTTGTAATTGTACATAAAATTTTGCACACTTGATCACTTCATTAACTTACTTATCCTAATTGCTCACAGATGGAGTACCAATGGGAGTTCTATCAGCTTGGTCACGGAGGAGACCTGATGTTCGAAAAAGATTTGAAGCAACTAGTGGAATATCTAGGACGCCCGTATCCCGAGTTCTTCGGAACACCCCTCAATAATCAGTTGGGAGGACCACCTCGGTGGGAAGTTTCTGCTGATCTACGAAGAAAGCTTCGAGCCCCGATATGGGAAACCATCTGGTTTTCTGTAACGGGAAACACTTGGAAGGAAAGACTAGTCCGAGCTATGCAGGAAGCAATTGCCCGTCTGTGTGGACAAAATGAGAACAAGATCAAGAACACTCGCTTTGTTTACTACCCAAGACATGACCCCATGGGAAGACCACTAACCATGCCACCGCACACGGAGATGAATCACTATGTAGCACACCTCGACTTCATGTTGTACAAGACCCGCAAGGAGTTGGACAATGCCCGTCAAGCACATTACCCGTGAAGAAGAAGAAACCACCATGACGAATGAAGAGTAGTACTACTAAGTCACTTGAGTAGGTGTGAGTTTGTATCAGGATCCCCTTGTATCGTAGAGCGATGAATGGTTCTTAAAACCAACGGTGTGTTAGCTTTGTAATATGTGATGTTTGGTATGAATGAAAAAGTGTTGTTGGTTTTTACCCCCTCAACACTACTCAAGTTTTCAAGTTTTGAATTTTTGAACTTTAACTCAAACAAACCATAGAAATTTCCCTCTTATCTTATCATCTACCTCAATGTTCAGATGGCCCCACCAACCCGCAGCAACACCCAAGACGCAATGATGCAAATGATCCAGATGATGATGGAAGACCGCGAAGCCGAGAGAGCGGAACGCCAAGCCAACATAGCTGCGCTGCAGCAGCTGGCTCAGAACAATCAAGGCCATGGAAACCACGATCACCCTGGATCGAAGCTGAAGAACTTTCAGAAACCAACCCTCCAATGTTTAGCAAGACAGAAGAGCCCCTAGATGCTGATGACTGGCTCCAGACAATGGAGAACAACCTAAGTTGCGGGAGTTGAAGCCGAGAGAAAGTACTGTTCGCCACCCATACCTGGGACCTGCCAGAGCCTGGTGGACAAGTGCCCGTGCAATGAATGCGGGACAGATGATGACCTGGGAGGACTTCAAGCTGAAGTTTAGCAAATACCATGTGCCCCAAGGATTGATCAAAAAGATGAGAGACGAGTTCCGTGAACTCAAGCAAGGAAGAATGACCGTGGTGGAATACCGCGACAGCTTTCTTACTCTGTCAAGGTACGCCCCGTGTCGAGGGTGCTCCTCGGCAATGCCCTCCGATAGGGGCTTAGGGTTGATGGAATCCTGCAAGCTGACACGAGACATCGGTACACAGACAAGCGGGGAGAGCGATTTACCCAGGTTCGGGGCCCTCGATGAGGTAAAACCCTTACGTCCTGCCTGTCTGTTCTTTGATTATGATGATAATGGGTTACAATGGGGTGCCGAATAGTTCGGCTGAGATCTCGTCGAGATGGCTAAGTGCTAGGGTAACCTAGGTCTAAGCTTCTGTTGGCTAAGTTCGCTAAGATTGATCGCGTCCCCCGTTAGCCCCTCTCCTGGCCTTTATATAGGAGGCCAGGTCTCGAGAGGTCTAATCGAGTACGACTAGGTTTACAACAGATCTATCTCTAAACTTTCCTTATTCGGCTCCTTCCGTGTCTTGTACTTCAAGGAAACTTCCGTGGCACCGTCCTAGTGGCCCATCTTTCCGTCGAGTACCTTCATGGGCCTCCAGCTGGTCCGTTCAGGGTAGAGCAATGTCGGTTACCCGAAGGGTAGTGCCCACGTCAGTAGCCCCCGAGTGTCTAGCCGAACATAGTTCGGGTAGAGACTAAAGCATGTCTCCTCCCGATGTCCTTCTCCTTGATCGTTCTTGTTTTCCTTCTGTCTGTATCATCTTCATTCTGTCGGGTGCGCGTCAGCACTCCCGATGGGAGTAGCCCCCGAGTCTAGGTATGGATGCTTGCAGTCCGTGCGTAGACTCAAGTTGTACTACTCGAACATTTTCCTCTGCCGAAGTTTTTCATGCAAGTCTTTGTAGGTCATCCGATATATTTTCCTTATGCAAGGGATAATAAATAACGTGCCCAACTTTTGTTGGTTAACTGCCGAGGGCAAAACAACGTTACCCTACACAGAATCAAGTCCCCGGGCATGATCCTGGAGTACGAAAAAAGTTCTGTCGGGTGCGCGCTCAGCGCTCCCGATGGGAGTAGCCCCCGAGTCTGGGCACGAGTGCAGACTCGAGTCGAACAATTGCCCTTTCTTTCAAAACCTTCTTTTCTTTTTCTTCGAGTCCTTAACTTATCGGGTGCGCGTCGAGCCTCCCGATGGGAGTAGCCCTGAGCCTAAGTGCGGATGCTTTGCAATCTGTGCATAGGCTGAATTTCCATCCGATACTTTTTCATTCCTTCGATTGTTGTTGATTGCTCATGATGTCATTGATGATGCGTCGCTGCCGTGGCTCAATTGACAAGACTTGACCTAACGGGCCCACCCTAGTTCTGCGCGGGCAGGTTTTAGGATTTGACCAGTGCACGCGCAGCGACCGAGGCGTTTCCTCGATTTTCGCGCGACGTGGGAATAATGGGCCGCCGGTTCCTTTCCCGTTTCAAGCGCCACGTGTACAGCCAGATCCGCTCCACCTCCCACGACGTCCGTTGACATAGGCATCCCCAATGGGCCTACCGAAGATGGTACCCGGGGTTTACTAAAGGCCCACGACTCGAAGAATAAGAAGAATTGGAAGCCCAAGTTGTTATTAAGGAAAGCTAGAGTTGTATTAGGAGATGATGTTTGTAATCTTGCGGGATGAGTTGGAAACCCTCCCGGACTCTGTAACTTGTAAAATACGAATCCCTCGGCTCCACCCTATATAAGGGGGAGTCGAGGGACAAAGAAAGCATCGAATCATTGTCTCACAAACCCTAGTTTTTACATCGTCGAGTACTTTTCGGCTGAAACCTTCGAGATCTACTTGCCCTCTACATCCAATGAAACCCTAGTCTACTATCTGTAGGCATTGACAAGTTGATACCTTGTCAATTGGCACCGTCTGTGGGGATCGAACCCACGACCACGTCTCGAAGTTCCGATCTCGTCGGGATTATCGACGGTTGATCCTGACTTCTCAAGCTCAGCATCATCCATCGAGTCAAGCAACGAGGAGATTTCGTCGCCACGCTTCATCAGCACCAAGGCAAGCGAAAAACTCGCCAAGATCTTCAGCGACATGTCCTTCGAGTCATCCGCGGACTCCTATATAAGCGATGATTCGAGCGACACCGACAGCTTCGACTTCATCGACAAGTCCATCTCTATAGGCAAGGTCTTCACCAATCTATATGATGGTGTCACCAAACCCAACAAAGTAAAAAATCAAAAATATCATCAAGTTTACGCTATTGGAGAAGCAAGTCGTGATCAGGAGGAAACATCGGAGGCTTTCGACGATTTGGGAAATCCATATGTCGATCCCTCTGACCTAAGGCGTGGTTTGGGCACTAAATATGTCGGGCCTACACCACGGGTTAGGATTCAACTTCCACAAGCAGCGTGGGATAGAGCTATGGATGGTTCTGAACCAATGGAGACAACTGCTACGGTCGAAGAATTGCAGGCTTACCAATATAGGCTTGCTCGAGCTGGAAGAGAATTGGAAAAAGAGACAGATTCTGAATAGAAGAAGGGAGGCAGCTTCCGCGTCAAGAGGCAAAGAGCGGAGTTAGGTCGATAATCGGGAACTTCGGAGATAGTCACGAGAAGCTCGGAGGAGAGCAAGATCTCGGCTGCAAAATATACCGGAGGCTGAAAGAGAGACTCTAATCGGTCCTTCATGTCAATCGACACGAGGGGGAATATTATCCCAAAAACACCGGAAGCAGGGTACATGGAGACACAAGCTTTCATCCTGGCGTCTAGACCACCTCCTGGAGATCCAAGAGAAGCGTTGTATAACATGGCCATGGCAGGATGTGGCGCCATGGGAGCAGCGTTCCGCCTTCACCTCCCGAAGGAGCGCAAGGCAAAATAGTCCGAGACCTACCGCAGCAGTGCAAGATCCACCGAGAGCGAGTGGAGCCAGAGACACAACGACTCAGGCCAGAGTGGATAGAGCGCGACAAGAAAGAAGGAACGTCGGCATTCACCAGAACTTGCTGAAGAAGATATGTGTGGACTCCCGTGTTTCACACGACGGGTCCGAAAAACTCGAGTTCCATCAGGATTCAAGCTACCCGATAGTTTCAAGAAATTCGATGGCCAAGATCCAGGATTGGCTAGTCGATTACCTCGAGACAGTAAAATTGATAGGCGGAACAAGAGCAACAGCCATGCGGAGCATTCAAATACATCTGAGCGGAGCCGCCGGATCGTGGATAAAGAAGCTTCCCCCAGGCTCCATCGACAGCTGGGAAAGTTTTGAGGATGTGTTTATCAAGAATTTCCGATCAACCTGCAAGAAACCTGCGACACTAGAGGAGATGAGGTCATGTCGACAAAAGCATGATGAGTCAATGAGGAAATACATCCAAAGGTGCAACATCATCAAAAACTCGGCAGAAAATATATCTGACAAGAGAGCGATAGATGCGTTTGTAGCAGGAGTTCGACGAGGAGATTTCGTGGAGGACTTGGGAAGGACAAACCCAAGGACAGTATCAGCATTAATGGAAATAGCAAACAGATGGGCAGATGGTGAAGATGCGGTACATAACAAACGACATAGGTCCCCAGAGGAGGACCGCAGTCGAAATTTTCAAAATAGACGCCGATTTCCTCGACAATTCTCAAGTTACGACGCACCCGGCCAAATATCGGCTGGTTTTCGGAAACAATGGAGGAAACAATAGAGATGATTACCAAAGAAGTAGCAGCAAGGCGACAATAGAGATACAGGCAAAATAGCGGGTCAAGATTTCAGTGATCTTTCGTAACTCCCGAAGATATGATGAACGGGCCGTGCAGATGCATTTTTATCTCGATAGCAACGAGAAAGGCGATCAGGACATCTGCAGAAGGACTGTCACAATTTTCAGGGAAATGTTGCGAGTCGCAGGGAATGGCTAATGCTCACGCAGCAAATAGAAGCCCCCAAGGCCAGGTGAGATCCTTGCCGCTCCTCCCGCGATCACACGAAAATCGACATCAGCAGGAATAGCGGCAGACCACAACCACCTCCATATGTTGATCCAAACAATAATGGTGCGGTCTCGATGATTCAAAAAGCTAGGCCATCTAATAGGGCTCAGAAGGTAATCTCGCGGCAAGTGTTTATGGCAGAGAAGTCCACCAACGGTTGAGTACCTAAATTGGTCAGGGAAGACATTGGCTTCACAATAGCGGATCACCCGACAAGTTCCTCGACCAGGGCAATCAACACTTATCTTACCAGCAGTAATTGCAGGATTCGACGTATCTCGAGTGTTCATAGATGGCGGCAGCAGTTTAAACCTTATGTACGCAGATACGCTAAGGAATGAACATCTCCCTAGCAAATTTGAAACCAACCGACACACGTTTCCACGGCATCACACCAGAGAAGCCAAGTTACCCATTGGGAGGATTAATCTCGACGTTCAGTTTGGGACCCGAGAAAATTACAGGATAGAAAGGTTGGAATTCGAAGTTGTCGATTTCCCGTCGCAGTATCACGCTTTGTTGGGACGACCAGCGTATGCCAGGTTTATGGCGGTGCCACACTACACATACCTGCTTTGGAGGTTGCCTGGGCCCAAGGGACCAATCACAGTCAAAGGAAGCTTCGCGCTAGCCGATAAATGCGACAAGGATTTTCATCGACTATCAGAAACCTTCGGGATGCAAGCGAGTATGCGGCGTCAAGGCTCATGACTGATTATGCTGCCAGATGTAGGGAGACCCAACAAGGAATCAACTTTCAATACCGCAAAAGATTCTAAGGAAGTGCAGATTCACCCAACAGATCCGAAGAAAACGACGTCCATCGCAACAAACATGGACCTCGCATAGGAAAGCGCGCTCGTCGAGTTCCTCCGTGAGCACCGGAAAATCTTCGCATGGTGTCCAGCTGACATGCCAGGAGTACCCAGGGAACTTGCCGAGCACCACCTAAACTTGGATCCAATAGCGAGACCAATCAAACAACCTTTGCGGCGTTTTTCGGAACCAAACCGCAAAGCCATGCTGTCAGAAATCGATCGACTCAGAGAAGCTGGTTTCATCAAAGAGATATCTACAGAGGCCACCTGGGTAGCTAACCCAGTGATGGTGCGAAGAAAACACGAAAGTCCTTCGCATGTGTGTCGACTTTACGTGCCTCAATAAACATTGTCCAAAGGATCACTTTCCCCTCCCAAGGATCGATCAAATTATCGACTCCACGGCAGGATGTGAACGTCTTTCCTTCTTGGACGCATATTCTGGTTATAACCAGATCAGATTAAAAGAAGATGATGAAGCCAAAACAGCGTTCATTACACCGTATGGCGTATTTTGTTACAGGACAATGCCTTTCGGGTTGAAAAACGCGGGAGCAACATATCAACGGATGAAGTGCTTAGCAACACAGATTGGGAAAAATGTACAAGTGTACATCGACGACGTCGTCATCACATCAAAAAAGGGGGCAACATTAATCGAGGACTTGAAGGAAACCTTCGACAACCTCGACAAATTTTGTCTCAAGTTGAATCCGACGAAGTGTTCTTTCGGCGTCCTGCAGGAGAACTTCTCGGGTTCCTAGTATCAGCAAGAGGGATCGAAGCTAATCCCGAAAAAATCCAAGCTATCATAACAATGAGGAAGCCAACAAAGTTGAAAAAAATACAACTTAACTGGGCGAGTCGCAGCTTTAAGCAGATTCATCGCCAGGCTGGGAGAAAAGGCATTACCGTTCTACGCCCTAATCAAACAAGGAGATAAGTTCCAGTGGAACGAAGAAGCAGATAGAGCTTTCGAGGATCTTAAACGCGCAATCTCGACACCACCGATCTTGGTGGCACCAAAAGAGAAGGAACCCCTCCTACTATACATTGCGGCTACACCCAGGTGGTCAGCACGGCGCTAGTGGTCGAAAGAGAAGAAGAAGGAAAACTCCATGGAGTGCAGAGGCCGGTATATTTCATTAGTGAAGTATTATCGCCTTCAAAACAGAGGTACCCGCAGTACCAAAAGCTATATGGAGTATTCATGCAAGAAAATTGCGGCACTATTTTTTGGCGCATCCGATAATAGTGGTCAATGAGGCGCCTTTATCCAATATACTCAACAATCCAGAAGCTACATGCCGTGTCTCCCTTTGGGGAATAGAACTTTCTCCTCGGGACATCACGTATGAAAAAAGAAAGGCAATAAAGTCGCAAATTTTACTAGACTTCATCGCAGAGTGGATGGAGTTGCAAAACACAGGACCTCTGGACTTATCGAGAACTTGGACTATGAACTTTGACGGGTCCAAAAGGTTAGAAGGAGCTGGAGCAGGGGTGATAGTCATATCACACAGGCGACAAATTGAAATATGTCTTAAGGATGACGTTCCCAAACGCATCTAATAATGAGCGGAATATGACTCTGTACATGGGATGAAGAGCGAAAGCTGCGGCGCAACTCGATTAAAAATATTTGGCGACTCACAATTGGTGGCTCAGCAAGTCATGAACCAATGTGACGCAGTCAATGATAGCATGGTGGCGTACAAGGAAATGTATAATGAGGTGGAGAAGTTGTTTGATGGATGCGAGGTAAACCACATCAGCAGGCTGAGTAATGATGAAGCCGACGTTCTTGCAAACATCGGGTCGTAGTGCCTCGCAATCCCTCCAGGCGTGTTCTGGGAGGAGATAACAGAGAGATCCACAAAGCCGAAAAAACCAACAAGGAAGGAAAAGAACGAGAAACCCTCGGGGGCTGCAAAAGAAACATTGGAGGAAGAAGAAGAGGAACAGGATCTAGTATTGATGGTGCAAATCCCATGGATGCAGGTGTACATATCATACATCCTAAGGAAAACAATACCGACGATCCAGTTGAAGCAAGGCGAGTTATTAGGCGTTCCAAAGCTTTCACTGTGATCAAAGGAGAGTTATACAAACGAAGTATCTCGGGTGTACTACAAAGATGCGTTACACCCGAAGAAGGAAGGGTAATCCTGAAGGAAGTACACGAAGGAGTATGCGGCCATCACGCGTCGAGCCATCGCGGCCAAGGTTTTTCGAGTTGGATTTTACTGGGCAGCGATGAGGACGAAAGGAGATAGTGCGCACTTGCGATGCGTGCCAGAGATTTGCCGCAAAACCGCACTCTCCGCAGCGGAATTGATGCCTATACCCTTATCTTGGCCCTTTGCTCAGTGGGGTCTTGATATGGTGGGAAAATTACACAAAGCTTCGCCGGGAGGATACGAGTATATGCTCGTTGCGGTCGACAAATTTACCAAGTGGATAGAAGCGAAACCGGATGCAGCGTCAGCAATAAAATTCGTGAAGGGCATTGTCTTTCGGTTTGGAGTACCTCATAGCATCGTCACGGACAACGGCAGTAACTTCACATCCAAGGAATTCAAGGCGTACTGTGCAGAGGTAGGCATTAAATTGCACTTTGCGTCAGTTGCGCACCCTCAAACCAATGGCCAAGTCGAGAAAGCCAACGGTATCATCTGCAATGGTATCAAGAAACGCTTGTTAGGGCCATTGGAAAAAGCTCGACACACTTGGCCAGAGGAGCTGCCGAGTGTGTTATGGAGCATCCGAACGACACCAAATACAGCGACACAGAGACTCCATTCTTCTGGTACATGGAGCGACAGTCTGCCGATAAAAATAGAGCACGACTCTCCCAGAGTCACGGATTACAATGAAGAAGTCTCCAGGAAAGCATTGGAAGACGACATCGATGCACTCGACGAAGCTCGAGACGAAGTATTATCAAGGGTAACGAAATATCAGTAGGACCTGAAAAACTGCCACAGTCGACGATTACGACCAAGATCCTTTCAGGTGGGAGACTTAGTTTTGCGACTCAATCAAGAGCGTACTGAAAAACTTGAGTCGCCATGGCTTGGCCCTTACGTCGTCACAGAAGTCATCGAAGGAGGAGCGTACAGGATCAAGGAAAAGAAGACAGGGAATCTCGAGAAAAACCCCTGGAACGTGGCACAGCTAAGGCGTTTTTACGCTTAGTGTCGAAATATAGTCCTCCTTGTAAAAATACAATGTACTGAAACACCCGCGAGTTTTCAGACGCACTCTTTTCCGTTTTCGGGGCACCGAGTGGGGCCGGGAAAGGTTTTAATGAGGCGGGCTCGCGGGGCTGCAATAAAATAAAGATAGTGGAAATATATATCTTTTCTTCGACATGATCAGGGGCTTACGCCTCGAAGCTACAATATAGATGAATTTAGCTGATAAAATTATCTCGCCTTGGTATTGAATACCTCGCCAGGTAAAACGAAGCTACAAAATAGCAATCAAAGACAAAACACTCGGGGGCTAGTACCCGCAAATATAGTATAAAAATTTGGTTGCTTTGGTTTAATACCTCGCATACACAATAAAGAGATTTACCACCGAAACACTCGGGGGCTTGAGGAGGAAAAATAGAAATATCTACTAACTTTACAATATAGAATATGTGTACAACATACAAGACGCAATTCCTGAGAAAACTTGACAGGACTAGAAGGAACGTCAATGACGGCTCAGTATATTATCTATAGTCATCCGTCCAGTATTGGAAGTACGAGTACTATGTTCAGCATAGCTACCCCTTACGAAAAATTCAGCATCCATCCGAAGAAGTTCATCCATCATATCTTCGGCAACAGGGGTCACATGATCCTCAAGCTTGCTAACATCCCTTCTTCTTTTCGCCATCTTGGCTAAGCACTTGGTAACAATCTGGCTCATGTCAAATTTGGGATAGCAGATTTTGATCATCATCATAGCAAACCGGCACCGGCAGAAAGTTGAGCTCGCACGAAGTGATGGATACGAGGAGCATCTTGAAATTTCTCCAACAAACCAAGAAGAGTATCGGGCGCCTCGTTCCGAGGAAATAGCGTCTTGTAAACCAGGGTCAAGGTTCTGGCGCAGAAATCAAGAAACTCGCGAACCTGACAGGCGCGGTCTTGAAATCTGACAATTTGTCGGGTACGCTCTGGAGTGGCCCAGAAAAGAGAACCATGGTCAAGAGAAAGGTTAACAAGGAGATTCGTCCTGGTATTCACCCTTTCATCCTCAGCAGCAGCGTCGATAAAGGAGCCTAGTTGGCGACAACATAAGAATCTCGAAAAAGGAAATAGCGAGAAAACGGGAATCTCGATTTGCAAGAGCATACCTGACATATCTGCACTGGCCTCAATCATCAAATCAAGCATAAAATTTTCTCGAGTAGTTGCTTTTTCAGCTTCCGAAATAGCAGCTTCCTTGGCAGTTATGGCTTCTTTAGCTTGTTGAAGGGCAATCCTTTCCCTTTCGGATGCTTTGCGAGATTGTTCCATCATCGCAAGAGTCTGCTTTTTCATGGACTGAAGTTGTTGGCGAAGTTCTTGCAAATCTTGTGGGGAGTGTTTACTTGAAGAACCTTCGACAAGGTCATCAGCAACAAGTGTTTTCTTCGAAAAGGAGGAAGCAGGAAAAGTGTCGGCAGGATGAGGATTTGCGGAGTAGTTATCAAATATCAACTGGAAAAGCAAAATTTCAGTATCAATGATCACGCAAAATAGAATTCCATTGATTTTCGAGACATTTACACAGATATTACAGGAGGAGTCTTCAAAAGAACTACTACGACAGTTGTAGCCAAAGTTACTGTGGCGACAACTTCAGAAGGAACAAGAAAATAAAAAACAGAAAAAGATAAGGCATTCTACTAGACCTCCGGCTTTGACGAGCTAGGGGCAGGAGTAGGCTTGAATCCAAGATAAGCGAGGATCTTCTTTGTGTTGGGCTTCGCAACCTTGATCAGCGATCGCCACTTCGTGGTCTCCATCTCCTGTGTGTCGCCAACTTTGGTCCAGTCGATGTTTTGCTGGCTGTCAGCAACCAGGGCGACAGTGCTTTCAACAGCGACCTTCATATTTTCTTGGCGCAGCTTCAGTCCAAGATCTTCTGGTGGATTAAAGCACTTGGCAAGAGCAAGAAAAGTCGCGGGTTCCTCTTTCTTCGGGAAGAAGTAAGGGAAGAGCCGCGACAGTCCTTCCTTGGCCTGATCAATGCCGTCGCGTGTTTCTGTTCCATGAAACTCAAGGAACGCAAGTGCGTCAAGAAGAGGATCATTGTCGGGATCTTCAAGTTCAAATTCCTGAGAGGTTTTACCTATCAAGACAAAAATTTATTGATCAACAAACGAGTAAAGAAAAGCAAGTCCAAAGAATACAAAATGGTTCAGATACTTACTGACAAAGCGACGGTTTTGCGACTTCAGGCGTTTAATAATCGCGTCTTCGCGAGCAGATTGTGCGGCTATATGCTCGCTCAGCGAAGTCTCGGCGTCGTGAAGCCTCTTCCGAAGTTCTTCGACACCAGCAGCGTCAGCTTTGGCCTTGTCAGCCTCTGCCCTAGCCTTACTAGCATCCGATTCGGCCTTCTTACGAGCCTCCTCACTTTGCTCTAATTTTTGAGCAAGTGTATTGGCACGCTCGTTCCTCCGCCAGTTTTTCTGCCAAGATAGTTAAATCTAGTTAAAATCACGACAAGAAAGGAGTGAGAAGGCAAGGGTAAAGAGAAGCAGAAAGACATTACCTTCAGCTTTGCTAGCATAATCGCGGTACCCAACGAATTGGGCACCGAAGCGGATGAATTCCTTAATCAAAGGCTGTTAAAAGAAAGATAGAGAAAGAAAGCGTCGGTAGGGGAAAAAGTGCGATAGCACAAAATAAAATAAAAAGCAAACAGAGAAAACATCGACAGCATCAGAAAGCAGTTGAGGACTTACATCATCCAAAAGAGGAGTCGAGGAGCTACCCAATTGCAAGGTAGGCTCCGTGATTGTTTCAACCCTTGCCCTTTTTGGAGAAGGGACAAGAGGGCTTGCAGGAGGAGTAGGTGCGTCGGTGTTTTGTTCAGGAGGCGAAGATTCTTCTCCTTCAACTGGCACTTCAGAAACAAATAGAGTATGTGACGTACTCGTTTGAGCAGTCGCATCAATAGCTGGCATTTCTTCCTCGTCACCACTACAATTAAATTGCGGAAGTATAAGAAGCTAGATAGACGAAAATTGTCAAGAATTAAAACAGCGAGAGCCAAGGAGTAACTTACGAACTGATGAGGGCGTCAAGGTATGGATCGAAAGCTGCCTTCCGACGTGAAGGAGCAGCTTCTTCGGCTTTGGAGGTGCCGGAATCTTCGACGTCTGTCCTCTTCCTTTTGTTCTTTGGAGAAACAGCAGGAGGAGGAGACTGTGCCGATGCGGTAGCTTCAGAGGCAGCCTCCTTTTCAGAGGATCCCGCAGATTTTCGAGAACCTGCGGGTTCATTCTCAAAGGAAGGAGCATCTTGGTTGTCATCAGTGACAACGGCTCGTTCTTCGACTTCTCCACCCTCAGGAAGGGGGGGAAGAGAGACAAGGCTTGGATGGTTCTATAAAAAAAATATAATAAGCAAAAGGAGATGTCAATAAAAGAGTTATGGAAAGGATGTCAAACAAATATGAGAAAATCGACAAAGGTTACCTTGGGAAGCGCATTGGTGGTGCTATATGGTTTTACGCGACAAGAAGAAGGGACAGGATCTTTCTTGCTGGAGAGGAGATTTTCCGGACAAGTTTTTCTAAATCCTTGACCGATAAATCCACCGACAAACGATACACATCATTGTCGCCGGTATACTTCCAGGGGGATTTTTGCGAGCCTGCAGAGGCTGTACTCTGATTCTAAAGAAATATGCCGTGATCTGGATACCTGACAGTTCTTTGCCGCGGGTGTTTTGCAGATCGTGGATGCGGGTCATCAATTCCTCCGTCGCCGTTTTTTCTTCGTCGGTAGCCTCTGCATCCCAGGAGGGCGGCGGAAGATTTTCTCGGCACCATCAAAAGGAGGGATGTTGTCTTCAGCACACCCATGGTTCTCCTCATGAATGTACAGCCATTTTTTGCGCCATCCCTGAACTGAGTCAGGGAATTTGACGTCGAAGTACTCGACATCAGGGCGAACGCAGATAACAACGCCGCCTATGTTATAGGCGACATTGGGAGAGCCATTGCGGCGACAGAAAAAGATACGCTTCCATAACGCCCAGTTAGGCTGGACGCCGAGGAAGGCCTCGCAAAGGGTGATGAAGATGGAAATGTGAAGGATAGAGTTGGGTGTGAGGTGATGAAGCTGCAGTCCATAAACAAAAAGCAACCCCGAAGAAAAGGGTGAATGGGGGCAGAAAGGCCGCGGATGAGATGATCGACGAAACTAACCCGATACTCCATTGGAGGGGTTGGGTAGCTCTCTTCGCTGGGGAAGCACAGCGCCTTGGGCTTCTTGCTGATCCCCAGTTTCTTCAGGAGGTTGATGTCTTGGGCAGAGATTTTGGATCTCTCCCACTCGGCGCTCCCCAGATCTGTGGAAGCCATCGTTGATTCCGGCGTGCTGTGCCTGGTCAATCTGCGCGGTGGCATCAACAATGGCGCAGGAGTGCAGCTCGAGAGAAGTTGAGCTCAGGGAACTGTGGGGCGCAAGAGGAGATTTTTGCAAGAGGAGAACAGGGGAGCGGCGCGAGCGAAAGTGCTGGAGGAAGAAGATGAAGACCTTAAATAGAGGTGCGGCGAAGCGGCGAACCGTTGGATGGAAAAAGTGTGCGGTAGACGATATACACGTGGAACAGGGGTAAAAAAGTAATTTCACCCTGGGGGACGATACGTGCGCCAGGAAAAGCGGAGGACGTGTGTCCCCCACTTGCACGACGTGTTAACATGGTAAAAATTTGGGCCCACGAGACAGAGGGAGAGAAGTTCTCGCGTTTTCCCGATACAGTGATCGTGGCTATCGTCAGCAATGATGTCACCTTGACAAGATAAAATTTCGGCTACAAAGGTTTGCAAGAATGGTGACAGCAGAAGATTGTTGATTATTTCGAGAGCCTTTGATCAAATACAAGTTTTTGCCCAAATGCTCGGGGGCTACTTTGGAAAAAATGAAAAGTTCGAGAAAGACAAAATAGAAATGATATGAGCCTATGATCAAATACAAAATATTTGCTCATAGCCTCGGGGGCTACTCCCATCGGGAGCGCTGTTCGCGCACCCGAGAGATTTGAAAATTACGGGAGAGAAAGAAAATTTAGCGGCATAAAGCATGGAGCCTACACCCAAGCACAAATCCTTGGCTGTAGCCTCGGGGGCTACTCCCATCGGGAACGCTGTTCGCGTGCCCGATGAAATTATAAAAAAGAAAGATAGAAGAAAGAAAGTATATTTCGAGTTAAAGTAACTCTACATATACTCCCATCGGGAGAGCAATATAAGTCATCCGTTGACTCAATAAAATGTGCCATTCCAACAGCCGAATAAGCACTCGACAATATATTCTCGAACGCCAAAGTTGCGAACAATTTCTGAATGCCAAAAACTTTGCGAAGGTAAGACCCCAGATCCGTTCTGAGTGGCGTGGCGCCGTCTCTGACGTCGGTTTGCTACTTCTATCCGTATCAACAGATACGAAGAAAAATCCTAACGGACGCGTTAGGTACCCGATAAATATGACTGGGACTCGACAGAATGGTAAGACCTTAAGCGGCACTGTCGAAGTTTACACCAGTATCCCGAGATCATGTCCGGGGACGTGATCTTGAAGTAGGTTTTTGCGGATTTCCACTAGAGCAGTTAACTAGTACCTGATCCGTCAGATGAACTAGCCCCAACTACCATTATCCCTGCACAATATAGAAATTCATATGAAGAAATATAGAGAAGTTTAAAGTTGTAGAGTAAATATAAACAGTGGAGATTTTCCCTCTACGATTCAAGCAAAATCTCGGGGGCTACTTACATAGGCATCCCCAATGGGCCTGCCGAAGATGGTACCCGGGGTTTACTGAAGGCCCACGACTCGAAGAATAAGAAGAATTGGAAGCCCAAGTTGTTATTAAGGAAAGCTAGAGTTGTATTAGGAGATGATGTTTGTAATCTTGCGGGATGAGTTGGAAACCCTCCCGGACTCTGTAACCTTACAATACTGAATCCCTCGGCTCCACCTCCTATATAAGGGAGTCGAGGGACAAGAAAGGATCGAATCATTGTCTCACAAACCCTAGTTTTTACATCGTCGAGTACTTTTCGGCTGAAACCTTCGAGATCTACTTGCCCTCTACATCCAACGAAACCCTAGTCTACTATCTGTAGGCATTGACAAGTTGATACCTTGTCATCCGTGGAGTTATGGCCACGATCCCTCGCTAATTCTTCATGGCATAAATAGGGGACTTCCTCGTTTTTTACTTTTTTACGCCTTCCACTGCTCATCTTCTTTGCCCATCCTTTCCTGCTTCCTTTGTTCTTCCCCTAAGAGCTTCAGACGCCATGGGCAAGAAGAAGAGTGCCAGCACCTCTGACGCGGCCAAAGTTAGCCGCGATTGGAGCACCTCCGCCATTTCCAGCCGCGACATCAACAAACTGCGCACCCTCGGCTTCATCTCCACATCTGATGATGACATTCGTCTTCCAGGTGCGGTTTCTCGCCCAAAGCCCCCGAAGGGTTTCACTGTCATGTTCGTCGCCTTCTTGTTCCGTGGTCTTTATCTTCCGCCCACGAGTTCCTTCGCTCTCTTCTTTTCTTCTACGGGATCCAGCTTTGGCAGCTGACCCCAAACTCCATCCTCCATCTTTCTATTTTCATCACTGTTTGCGAGGCCTTCCTTGGCATCGACCCTCACTGGGGGCTTTGGAAAAAGATCTTCTACGTGAAACGCCACAATGACAGCAATGGCCCCCCCGTCGTCGGTGGCGTCGGCTTTGTTGTTAGGAAGGAGGTTGATTACTTCGACTATCCAATGAAGGAGTCCGTCCAGGGCTGGCGCAACAAGTGGTTTTACCTGCGTGATCCCATAGTGCCTGGGCGACGCTCAAACCTTCCCCCTTTCGAAGATGTCTTGATAGCTAAGCCGAAGAAGTCCTGGCGAAACACCCTTTCTTCCGAAGAGAAGGTGGTAGCCGACAGGCTTTTCAACCAAGTCGTCGTTTTGAAGAATGCGGGGGGCTTGACGATGTGCGGCACTGAAGTGGTCTCAGTGTTCCTGCAACGTCGAGTGCAGCCACTGATGTCTCGTCCCCACCAATTATGGCTTTATACTGACAAAGATGACAAGTCCAGGGTTATCTCTGCCGACCTTTCGGCTGAAGAACTCCGAGACGAAGTCCGTCGTCTGACATGCCTCAGCATGAGGGATAACATTATCTTGACATCGGCTCGTCCTCCTTACGATTTCCACCATCTTCCAACTGAGGTAATTTTTCGCCGTTGTTTCCTTTTTGTTGTTGCTTCTATTTTTACTGCACTTTATAGACCCTTCTTCTTTCGACAGGCCCCCTCCGTTGCTCAATGCTACCCTCCTCCACCCGAAAGCGGTGTGGAATCGGAGGATGATGATGATGACTCAGAGGGGACCGAAGACGCCCAGGTTATCCCTCCTGGCAATGCCCTTGAGGACAGCGATGTCCAAGAAGAAGGAGCTGCCGAGGATGATGCCTTTATCAGGAGCAGGCGTCGCAAGCAGATACACGACGATCTAATTACCACGGCTGAATCAAGTCCTAGCGGAGGAGATAATGATGCCGATGAAACTGCTTCGCCTCCCCCTGCCAAGAAGAGTTCGGCAAGTTTCTTTGCAGACGAAGATGATCTGGACCTGTGAGCATCTATACTCTTCCTTTAATTTATTTCCTATCATCTTGTATGCTAACCGTGCACTGCATTTAAGCAGCTTTGATGATGATGATGACGAAGTTCCTCTCGCGAAGAGGGCCAAGTTTGTCTCTGGGAAAGCGGCATCGGCCAAGGAATCGAATCCTTCCCCCGCTAAATCGACGCCTCCGTCGCGAACGGGTGTAGAGAAGATTCCAGTATCGAGAGTTATTCCTCCTGGCGATGCTCCCACTCTGACAGCTAGTCGTGATCATGTAAGTATTTATTTTGCCTTGTTTTTTGCCGAATTTTCCTCATGTCGACTGAATCTCCCCGATTTTCCCTGCGGCAGCCGGTTTACGCTACAGTCGATGCTGTGATTGATTTCGCCGAACAGTTTACCCGACTGGAGGCTGAAAACGTCCAGCTTCGGAAGACTGTCAAATCTTCGGCTGATCAGGTGTTGGAAGCCAACATGCTTGCCACTGATGCCAAGAAGGAAAACGCCTTGCTAAAGGAGGAGCTGACGAAGCTGAAGAAACAGATGAAGGATGAGCAGGATGCCAGGCGTGCGACAGCGGCTGCAGTCGATAAAAAGGAAGGTGTTCTCCGTGAATCTGTCAAAGATTTATTGGGTAAGGTTCATGACACGTAATTTTCATTTCTGATACATCCTCTTTGGCTGCTGATCTTTCCTTTCTTTCAGTGGTCGCCGATATAACCATCACTCGACGCCATCAACTTCGGGAGGACTCCACATCCGACGCCTTGTCACTTGCTGCTGAGTCAAATGTCCAAGTCCTTGGGCTGCTGCGAAAGACCAAATGAGCGTTGTCGAGGCTGTACTCGATGATCTTCCCGAAGATGAAGCTGGACAAGACTCTCGGCGAGATGGCGGATGCTTTCCTCGTTAATCCTTCCGAGCCTGTGGAGGTACTGAAACGCTGCAACCGCTTATTTGGGGCGGTTCTTACCTTTCAGTTGCTCATGGGTCATGGGATGGGGTCAGAATTGGAGAAGTTGTCTAAGGCTTTGCCTGTCGATGATGACAACCATTTAATTGACCTTAAGCCTTTTAAAGGATCAGCAGTGACTTGTGCCAATCAACTTCTGAAGCTGGTAGATGAAGCACTAGCCAAGCCTATTCCTGGATCTGCCCCTGCTTCATCATCGGCGAACCCTTGAACTTTTCTTGTTGTAAATAAGATCAACCGTAACTTTGATGTAGTCCAGTTTTATTTCGGCTCTGTTGCCAATTCGAACATCCTTTTGAATGTACTATATATGCCAAGTACTCCCGATGGGAGTTTTTATATTAATGCCGGCCTGAGTTGGTGACTATGCTGCAGATTCCTTCAGCTTCTTCCCGTGCCGAGCTTTCCTCAAATCCTTCGAGTAATGATGAATCGGGCCTCGTTCGCCGCTTACGTGACCAGGTGTCTAGTCTAGACAGAGATATCACTTCTCTTCGTGCGATGGCGGCCTTGGTGAAGAAAAAGGGGGAGATAGCGACCGCTATCGAGCAATACGCTCTTGATGGTCTTCATGTTGCTACCGAAAGTGTGGGCTGTAAGTATTAGCCCATCTTTTGATTCCTGTCATAGCCTGAATGTTCTTTTAACTGACATTTTTCCAGTCGTAGCTTCGGATGCAGCTGAAGAGAACAAGAGGATCCATGAAGAGGTCGAGGCGATGACTGACGTTGCGCACCCGAATCACGGTTTATGGCTGCATCGTCCGAAGGCTGTTGTCATGGCGAAGTTTAAGTATCGGGTAGGGAAGGCGCATTATTATTTTGATAAGTTCCACGCCCATCTCACGATGGTTTGGAACACTTTGTTCCCTCTGGACCAGGCACCCGAAACTTTATCTGCCTTGTTCACCCGATTCAAGTCTCCCGAAAGGATTCGGCAGTTGGTGCGGAAGGAACTCCTGGCTGGTGCTGAGCTTGCTTTTGCTTCAATATTGGCATGCCATCCGTCTCTAGACTTGGGAGCCGTAGCAAACACCGAGAGGAGCTTAGGCCAATATTATGATGCTGCTAGAGGTCCCGCCTACACCATTGTTTCTCGGATGGAGTCGTGCCTTGAGAAGGATCTGAAGGCCCATTGGGACCGGGGAGCCCGATCATGAATGTAATAGCCTTATTCCTGCATAAGATTGTGTTGTGTAAATTTATTGCGTACGTTGCACGCTATGGTATTTTATTGTCGAGGGCGGCTGAGTGATCAGTTCAACCTGCTCTCCCGACGACTTCGTTAGATTATGCAATGTTATTGCGAAGCCTTTATGTAAGTTTTTGCAAGAGCGAGACCCGTCGACTTAGTCGAGGGAATTAGACGCTTGGCATCATCACGCGGTGCACCGGTTTGAGCCTTATTTTGTGATAATGTAACCATCGACTGCAGCGCTCGCGTATTTTCTCGAGGCTTGGATTGGTTGTTTTTGTGTGTCACTAATCTTAGCTCCCGTTGGGAGTATTTAATTAATGACACTGCGTGTTTTCTGGGCCAGCGCTCCCGATGGGAGTAAGAGCCGAAGGTAGGGGCCGCAGTCGACCTGTTCAGGTGGTAGGGCCTAAATCGAAGAAAAAGGTAGAAAACCTGATTAAAACTTTATTCATAACATAAAGCAACCTTAAAGGCTATTGAATAGTAAAGAGCGACCGCGTCCTATGTATAGAACCGTCGCAGGTGTGCAATGTTCCATGGATTCCCAACGTCTTTTCCCAAAGTTGGGTTTTTGAGCCTGTATGCTCCTCCTGGTATCACTTCAGTGACGATATAAGGTCCTTCCCATGGAGACTCGAGTTTCAAGGGTCTTTTTTGTTTTAGCCGAAGTACCATGTCTCCAACACTAAAGCATCGGTTGCGTATTCGTCGGCTGTGAAAGTTCTTCCGTGCCTGCTGGTATACCGTGGTTCTGGCTAAAGCAATGTCTCGAGCTTCGTCGAGGAGGTCTACGGCATCCTGCAGTGCGATGTTGGAAGAAGATTCTGTGTATGCCGTCACTCGAGGGGCTTCAAATCGAACGTCGGCTGGCAGGACTACTTCAGCTCCGTGTACCAGAAAAAATGGGGTGTACTGCGTCGACCTGTTAGGTGTGGTACGCAAACTCCAAAGTACCGATGGTAACTCCTCTACCCAAGCTCCTTCCGCGCTTGTAAGACGTTTCTTGAGACCGTCCCCTATTAGACCGTTGATCCTTTCCACATGACCGTTGGTTTGCGGGTGAGCCACTGATGCGAATTTCAGTTTTATTCCCCTGTCATCACAAAATTCTCGGAATTCTTTGGAGTCAAAGTTAGTTCCATTATCTGTGACGATACTGTGAGGCACGCCGAATCGACATGTTATTTCCTTGAAGAATTGGACTGCTGTTTTTGCTTTCTGGTTTCGTACTGGTACTGCCTCGATCCACTTTGTGAATTTGTCGACTGCGACTAATAGGTACGTGTGTCCTCCAGGCGATGACCTCGGCAGTGGTCCAACTTGGTCGAGTCCCCATTGAGCGAACGGCCATGCCAAGGGTATCGTCATTAGGTCTGTCGCAGGGGCGTGCGGTTTTGGGGAAAACCGTTGGCAAGGATCACACTTCATGACCAGATCTCGAGCATCCGACGCCGCCGTTGGCCAATAAAATCCTGCCCTGAAGGCTTTTGCTACAAGAGCCCTACTTCCCGCATGATGCCCACAAGTTCCCTCGTGTATCTCACGCAACAGTGCTCTTCCGTCGTCAATGGCAATGCACCTTTGGAAGATACCGGAAATGCTGCGCTTGTAGAGTTCGCTGTTTACTATGGTGAAGGCTTTCGATCGTCTGATGATTCGTTTTGCTTCTACCGGATCCGCCGGTAGTTCCTGCTTCGTTAGATATGCTAGGAACGGCTTGGTCCATAGTGGCTCAAGGAGGAGGATTTGTTCGGCAGGGAGAGTTGGAGCTTCTTCGGCAGCTTGCTGTGGGCTTGCCTCTGCTTCGTCAGTCGATGGTTTTAGAGGTGCCGACGCCTTCTCTTTTATTGATCGCTGAGTGATCACTTCGTAAAACACTCCGTCTGGAATGGGAGAGCACATGGAGCCGATGTTTGCTAAGGTGTCGGCTTCCTCATTGCTGGCTCTGCCGATGTGTTTGAGCTCACATCCCTCGAATTTGGCTTCCATGTTTTGATACAGCTGCCGATAGGCGATCATATTGTCGCTGACCGCGTCGCACAGATTCATCGACTGTTGTACTACCAAGTTTGAGTCTCCGTAGATTTCCAGGCGAGTTGCCCACACGCCTTTGCCATCTTCATTCCGTGCAACAGCGCTTCGTATTCTGCTTCATTGTTCGTCGGCAGAGAGAAGTTCATATGTAGTATGTATTTCATCTTATCTCCTTGTGGTGATATCAGCACCACTCCTGCTGCTGCGCCTGTGCTTCGTTTCGACCCGTCGAAGTACATTATCCATGATCCCGACATGTCGGGTGCCGCTGGTGTCTGGGATTGGATCCAGTCCGCCACAAAATCTGGGAGGATTTGGGATTTTATAGCTGTCCGGTTAATGTAAGTTATGTCGTGTGGCGCTATCTCGATACCCCATTAGGACACTCGATCTGTGGCCTCTGGATTGGTCATTATGTTCTTCAACGGTGCTTCGCTCACGACGACAATCGGATGCTCTGTGAAGTAGTGCCGTAACTTGCGGGCTGACCTCCACACCGCGTATGCTAGCTTCTGGTGATGAGGGTACCTCTGTCTTGCGGGTGTGAGCACTTCACTGAGATAGTAAACGGGCCTCTGCACGCCATGAACTCTCCCCGCTTCTTCCCGTTCGATGACCAAGACGCTGCTGAAGACTTGGGCTGTCGCAGCTATATACATGAGCAGCGTTTCCTTCTCACGGGGGGTTACAAGGACTGGAGATGTCGACAAGATTTTCTTCAGATTGTCGAAGGACTCCTGCGCCTCCTTTGTCCACTCGAACTTTTCAGATTTTTTCATCAAATTGTAGAAGGGCAAAGCTTTTTCTCCTAGCTTGGCGATGAACCTGCTGAGCGCTGCTAATCGTCCTGCCAATTGTTGCACTTGGTGCAGATTCTTTGGCGGCTCCATGTCGAGAATAGCTTTGATTTTCAAAGGGTTGGCTTCGATCCCCCTGGCCGAGATGAAGTACCCTAGCACTTGCCCCCTGGTACTCCGAAGAAGCATTTTTTGGGATTTAACTTGATCTTATACTTGTCTAAGTTATCAAAAGTTTCCCGCAGATCATCGACGAGGGTGGCAGTGTGCTTTGTTTTCACCACAATATCGTCAATATAGACTTCGATGTTTCGCCCGATCTTCTCTCCAAGGCAAGCTTGCATACAACGTTGGTAAGTTGCTCCCGCGTTCTTCAACCCGAAGGTCATGACGTTGTAGCAGAAAACGCCGTGTGGGGTGATGAACGCGGTTAGCTCCTGGTCTTCTTTCTTCAGTTTGATCTGATTATATCCAGAGTACGCATCAAGGAAGGAGAGGCGGTCGCATCCGGCTGTGGAATCGACTATCTGGTCAATTCGAGGCAGCGGGAAGTGGTCTTTCGGACAGTGTTTGTTGAGACTAGTGTAATCGATACACATACGTAGAGCGGTGGTGTCCTTTTTGGGCACCATGACAGGGTTGGCCACCCACTCTGATTCCTTGAGCTCTCGGATAAATCCTGCTTTACGGAGTCAATTGATTTCCTCACCAATTGCTCTCCTCTTTGGTTCAGAAAATCGACGCATCGACTGCTGCACTGGCTTGGCTGTCGGGTCGACATTAAGGACGTGCTCAGCGAGTTCCCTGGGGATACCTGGCATGTCGGATGGTTCCCATGCAAATATCTCCCAGCGCTCACGGAGGAACTCGATGAGCGCGCCTTCCTATGCGACCGTAAGATCAGCCGATATATTGACCGTTTTCTTCGGGTCAGCGGGATGCACCTGCAGCTTCTTGACTTCCTTTGTAGCATCAAACTCGTCGGATCTTACGTTTCGGTTGTCGACTGGTGGCTGCGTATGATCTATGGCAGCGTCGATCGCATTGAGTTCTTCCTTAGCACCGAATTTCGAGGCGATCTTCTGGAACTCCCTGTCACAGGTGTCTGATCGAGCAAAACTCCCGTGAATGGTTATTGGGGTCCCGTTGTTGCCTGAAATCTTCAGTTTTAGGTACGCATAATGAGGTATGGCCATAAATTTGGCAAACGCGGGCCTGCCGAGGATGGCATGATATTGGGACTCCCAGTCTACTACTTCGAACTTGATCCTTTCTTTCCTGAAATTGGTGGGCGTACCGAAGACTACATCCAATGACGTTTTTCCAAGGGAATAAGCGGGTCGAGTCGGTATAATGCCATGGAATCCTGTGTCAGATTCTCTCAGCATATCGACTGTTAAACCCATTGCTCTCATTGTGTTGGCGAATAGTAGGTTTAAGCCGCTTCCTCCATCCATAAATACTTTGCTCATGTTGTACCCTCCGATCTGCGCCTCAAGGACAAGGGCTGCATGACCTGGTCTAGGGACGGCTTTCGGGTGGTCTGTCCTGTCGAAGGAGATACTTTGTTCCGACCAGTCGATGAATTCGGGTGTGTCAACCATAGCGACTTCCGCGTACTTCACTTCTCGCGAAAATTTCTTGATTTCCCTTTTTGAAAAGCTGGTTTTATGGATCATGTTGACCTGCCCGCGCGGTTCTGGGAATATCTCGGCTGGTACATACTCGTCCTTTTCCATCGGTTCGTACGGCTCTGGCACATACGGTTCCGGCTGATAGCTGTAAGATCTTGCCCTCTTCTCCATTATGTGAACTCTTGATATAGCTTCGCTCCTGAGGTCATCACAGAACTGTCGAATCTCCAGGAAGTGTCGGCAGTTCCTCAATAGGTGACTGGATTTCTCTCGACCGTCCTTCAGATCAATGTAGGAGTGGAGGTAGCATGGCGCATCGAGTTGCTCCGTGGCCGATAGGTACAGTGAACGGGCGCGGCCATGGATCGGTTGCGCGCCCTCCTGTCCCCGTTCGGACTGGCAAGGGTGAGGCGCTGTACGCTCTTCTTCTCCATGGTGCAAGTCCCTTCGCCTTTTCTTTCGCCCCGTTGTGAGATCGAAACTTCCTCGGCTGCCTCCTTGCACGCTTCTGGGCGGGATTTCCAAGGTTGCTGCCGGGGTGACATCTGCCGAAATTGAGGGCCCCAAACCAGATGTATTTGTCCTAGGGAGGCGAAGAAAGCCTCCGGAGTCGATGATGAAGTGAACGCCTCCAAAGGTGGCGGTCATGTCGTCACACGATTCTGCAGGAATCGAGTGCGGCGGCTTGAGGTGTGGTACGAACTCGAAGGATCCGCAGCGAATCGGGTCCTTTGGATCTGGAGGTGTTGGTGACTCGAGCACGAACGCTGCAGACGTGGCGGTATCGCCGATGCCCGCCTTGTGCCGACGGGCTTCCCACGGCGCCAATTGTCGAGGGTGCTCCTCGGCAATGCCCTCCGATAGGGGCTTAGGGTTGATGGAATCCTGCAAGCTGACACGAGACATCGGTACACGGACAAGCGGGGAGAGCGATTTACCCAGGTTCGGGGCCCTCGATGAGGTAAAACCCTTACGTCCTGCCTGTCTGTTCTTGATTATGATGATAATGGGTTACAATGGGGTGCCGAATAGTTCGGCTGAGATCTCGTCGAGATGGATAAGTGCTAGGGTAACCTAGGTCTAAGCTTCTGTTGGCTAAGTTCGCTAAGATTGATCGCGTCCCCCGTTAGCCCCTCTCCTGGCCTTTATATAGGAGGCCAGGTCTCGAGTACGACTAGGTTTACAACAGATCTATCTCTAAACTTTCCTTGTTCGGCTCCTTCCGTGTCTTGTACTTCAAGGAAACTTCCGTGGCACCGTCCTAGTGGCCCATCTTTCCGTCGAGTACCTTCATGGGCCTCCAGCTGGTCCGTTCAGGGTAGAGCAACGTCGGTTACCCGAAGGGTAGTGCCCACGTCACCCCGGATGAGACCGACACCAACGAGAAGAGAAAGGAAAGATTTCTGAATGGACTGCATGATGAAATGCAAACCGTGTTAGTGAACATTCCGTTCGCTGACTTGGAAGCCCTGGTGGACTCAGCCATCCAGATGGAAGGGAAGCTGCATCAAGCCAACGAGAACCGCAAGCGCCGGATGATGAACCAGAATGGACCCAACAACGCCTAGAAGCACCGCAACAACTCAACTGGAGGATTTGCCTCAAGATACAACAAGCCCCCTGCTCAGACATACCGCCCAAGCAACAACAACCACAACAACAATCGCAACAACAACACCAACAACAACACCAACAACCACAATAACAACGGCAACCGCACCAACAACAACAACCACCCCAATGGCAACAACAACAACCCCAATACTGCCCCAATGACTGGAAGCAACACTGTTCCCGTCAACCCCAAGGACAAGTCCACCATCAACTGCTATGAATGTGGAGTTGTGGGTCACTACTCCAATGAGTGCCCCAAGAAGCTTGCCAAGATGGCCGCCAATACTGCTGCACCTGCCCAACAACAGCGCCGCTTAGAAGGAACCAGAACAACAACAACGGTCTCTACCACATGAATGCCACTGAAGCTCGGGAAGCACCAGGCCATGCCAAGTATGTTTTCCTGTTAATCCAATTTCTCAATCTCTCTTAGGAACCTAACTTTTCTTAAAATCTCGGGACGAGATTTGTTTAAGGGGAAGGGTTTGTAACATCCCAAAAATTTCAAAAGAAAGAAAATGAATTTCCCTATTTCCAAATTTTGGAACCAACAAAAACTTTTATTCAATTAAGTTTGATACATAGCGATCTTGTTTAATCCTTGTTCTATTGCCATGATTGCTTGTTAAATTATTTTTGAAATGATCTTAAACCCTAAACGTCACCCCTCTTGTTACCACCCAAGTTAAAATAAAATAAAAAGAATTTAAATAATAAAAAGGGCATAGGTGCCTATGGCTATTTTTGTAGAACTTTACCCTAGGCCTTTCTATTTTGTTTAGAGGTTTGGAAAACCTTCATAAACCTTACCTAGTACTTATCAAACCAAATCCAAGTTGAAACCAAAGAAAATAAAAAGAAACTAAAAATGCCATAGAGGCACATGAGAGTAAAATGCAAATTTGTGAATTTAAGGATCTTGACCCTAAGACTTGTGGTGAATGGTTGGATCACTCCTCTATACCACTTCAACACTCAACAACATCAATTGGGTCAAGCCAAGTCAAATTAAAAATCAAATACAACATAAGCATAGAGGCATATGTGACACATAGCCATTTCACCAAATCTTGTTCTATGCACCTATACCTTACCCAAATGGTGTGGAACCATTTCTAAACCTAATTTCACACTAAATGGACCCTAACCCATGCGCAAGTAAAGCAAGGGAACCCATTTAGAAGAATAAGGGAAATTGACATATCCCCTCTTATGTGTTATGGCCATTTTTGCAAATCCTTGAGCTAGACCTTTTTGAATGGTTTAAATGGTTTGGAAATGTTCCTAAACTAATAAGAATCACATTTGAGTCAAGAAAAGTCAAATCAAATAGAGAGAAATCAAATGGTGAGAAAATTCCATTTTTCCCTCACATACACTTTGGCCAATTTTGCAAACCTCCAACCAAGGCCACATTTGCTTGCTTCCTTGGTTGTGAAACACTTATATATCAATAACAAACTCAAATGCATCAAAGACACCAGAATCAAATCAAAGAAAAATGCAAATTCCAACTTACATATGATAATGGTCATTTGGCCATTTTATATTATTTTCACCACTTTGCACCCCTGGTTTTGACTTTTCTTAAACCAAACTTGGTCAACTCTCTCCACCTCATCCAAGACCATGTCAAGGTGAACAACTTTTCTGTGGACCACCAGTGCTGACTTTGACCAGGTTGACCAGAATAGAGTTGACAAGAGGTGACATTGAAACAAAGAGAAGATCAACCCCCATTTTGAGAACTTGCAAATCTTCACCAAATTGACCACCACCACCACCATTCTACCTCTCTGAATATATAATTGAGATCCACCAAAAAGATTTCCAAAATTTGACAAAAATGTTCTTGCGGCCATTATCACAAACACCTTGCAGGCAGAAATTGGAAAATGCAACACATGCTTTTACACACTGGTTTTTAGCCTAAACCTTGCATGATCAGATGTGATCATCACTCCTCTACACCTCCTGCATCTCTACATGTCCTTGCCCTGCTGATTAAAGTGAGGAGAAAGCAAGAACATCACCACACCGTACCCATGCCGGCCACACTCACTCCATTTCTCTCTGGTCCTCTCCTATCCATCTCACCCTGTCAGAAAGCATGCCCACACTCCCCCGAGCATGCTCGTACCAGCCCTAGTCGAAGGAGAGCACGGCATTGGCCAGAACGCCGCACGCCCAGACACGCCAGAACGATGCCAGGCACGAGGTGAGCGCGCACGGGCACGTCCTGGACGCGCCAGAGCACGCGCGCGCGCCGTCGCCTCAGTCCACCCCTGCAGCCCTACCTCTGCATCGAGCTTGGCCACCACCTCCTCTACCCCGTAGACAAGCTCACTAGCTCGCGGAGGACCTGTCGCCGTCGCAATGATCCAACCTTTGCCGAGCCGGTACTGCAAGGACACGCACCTCGCTCGCACGCCATAGTCCATCATTCGCCATGCCCTCAAGCTCATCAGCACTACCTATACGTCGCCTACCTCCTGCACCCCCTAACTTGCCCCTTCGCGCCCTGGAGCGCCATTGCCGTCGATGACCCTCCACGGCACCCCGCAGCACACCTCCACCCTATAAAAGGAGAGCTTCCGCGCTCGAATCCTTCACACCAACGAGTTTCTCTCCTCTCTCTGATCCTCCTCAACCCCTGCTCCACTCCGATTACGCCCTAGACCACTCCAATTGAGACGTCGATCGCCGGAGTCCGCCGCAGTGCAATCTCGCGATTCCGTCCACCCCAAGCTTCGCCGCCGGTACCAGTCAACTCCTCGTCGTCGACAACATCGTCTAGCATCAGCGCCGCCCCTCGCCGGAGCTCCAGCTCGCCGCCGACCCCCTACCTCCGCCGCGGCAGCAACCTCTTCCCCCCGACGAAGACGACGCATCTGCACCGCTCGATCCACTTCTAATCGGACGGCTCGCGTTGCAAGGTACCGCTTCGGTGAGTTACTCTCACTGACCACTGGGACCCATTGTCAGCTGGCCCAAAACGTTACTGGGCTGGGGTTTCTCGGTTTCAAACCAATTCGGCCCATTTCTTTTCCCGCCTAGCCCATTTAGCCTTTTTCGAATTAAACTGTTTCAGTGAGATTTCAATACTGATCCTTTGCCATAAATTGAATAGTTTAAAATCTACAAACCCAAATTGAGTGATTCGAAATGTTCTGGAAAGCTTATGAATTGATCTAGCTAACCCCAGCGGATTAAACCTCATAGCTTTTGTAGATTTTGAATAGCAAACATAACAAGTCAGATACTTTTCAGTATTCAAATAAATCTAGAAAATCAACCAAATTGAATTTTGAAGTGAATCCAATTGCAATAATTCACATTTCACAAACTCTAATTTAATATGTAAAAATATGATATAGGTTCTGTACATGATCATGGGCTAGAAGCAAAATATTGGCTATGTAGTCAATACTAGTCCATTTAAACTATTTCAAATTTTAGGAATTTAAATCCATGAGGTGCGGCACCTCATTTAAATCATTTTCTCAAGTGTTATGAAGTAATGTGATGACCTCTATTGCATAGCCTCATACTTGCTCACTTGGGGAACTTAAATCAAAATAGTATTTAATTTTCAATGGTTATTTAAATCACATGAGATGATGAATCTCATTTAAATCATTTTTCTCAAATGATAAGTGTGAAGTGTTGACCTTGGTCAACATGTGATCATACATAGTTATTTGAGAAGATTAAATCTTAACAAGATTCAATGAGAGGAAATTATTTCTCCCAAACTAAATAGAAACCCTAATCCATATTTCAATGAAAGGAAATTGTTTTCCTAATACTAAGTAAGAAACCCTAGCATGTTTGTGAACAAAGGTTAAGTAGTGATGCTAGATCATTTGTGTGAGCCATTAAGGCTAATTAAGTTTACTTAAGTGTTGTTTGGTGATTGTATCCTCGTATTCGTTTTTAGACGCTAGTACCGGAGACTATCAAGAGGAGGAGGTATTCTACCAAGAGGAAGGAGAAGAGAACTTTGATCACCCCAACAATCAAGGCAAGCTATTACCAATGCAAGCTAACACTCTTACAAGCCACCCTAATGCAAAGCTCCACAAGAGCAAGGCACCATTACATATTACTTATGTTTAATGATCCTATCCTATGCTTTTACCTTGCCATTTATTTTTGCTTTATATTTCAAAGCTTACTTTTTGATTCATGATTCACTTGGTCTAGAGTAGCACAAGAGCATCAAATTTAGCCTAGAGTAATCAAAGCTAGTTAGCACCTCGCATGACTAGTTGCTAGTGCTAAACAAATAAAATTGACTACTCTAGATGGGAACATGTGAAATGAAATGACTTTGAAAACCTTGGAATGATGATTCATTCTATTGAAAGATTTTGAAGGAGAATATGACTTGTGAATGACTTGGTGAATTTTACGAAAACTGATGGTTGGGTTCGGATGCGATACCATTCCAATTTGAAAGTACCCCCACAATACCCAACATGGGTAAGGGCTTAACTAGAAATTTATGTGCTTTAGTATGGGTTCCCTCTGAACAAGCGTCATCGGGGTTAGGCCGAAAGCTGCCTCTACAACAAAAGAAGTGATGTGATATGACGTGAATGAGGTGAATGTCCGGCCCAAGCCCTGTGCAGTTCCCAGGCTGACAGTCTGTCTTCACTGGGAGGCCAAGCTCATGGGGAGAGGTGCCTATACTAGAGTATGTAAGTGAAAGGTTATGGTTGGTAGTCCGCACACGGAGTGTGGTAAATCAGGGCCAGTTAACCCTGATGGATTATTGCAAATGTTGTGGCACAAGTGTACGACCTCTGCAGAGTGTAGAACTATTCGAATAGCCGTGTCCACGGTTACAGACGATTACTGTTCCGTCATCAGGCTCTTTTCAAAAATATGACCTGTGACTTGTGACTTGAATTTGAAAGGTGAATGGTGACTTTGAATTGAATCACAACAGAGTTATGGGAATGACACTAATGTTCCCACTTGAGTTAGTTAGCAAATGAAGAGGCTTTTTACTAAAGGTTTGTGAACTAAAATCGGCTTTATGCAAATAAACTTAGAGCTTAGTACCCCTTACTAAAATTGATAAGTAATTACCTTAGTATTAGTTTGCGAGTAGTTTAAAAGTACTCATGGCTTTGTCCCTGGCTATTCAAATGGCCAGACTATGAAGGTGAACAGCAGTACGAGGAAGATGGACAGCAGGACGTCTACGACAACTAGGACTACTCCTGACGTCAAGCGTTGGCCTGTGGATTAGATAGCCAATACTACTTCGCTTCCGCTATTTGTGATGTTCGTTGATCAATAGATCAACTACTATTGTAATATTGGATCATGTGATCTACCTTTGTAAGATGATTATGTGTCGTAATAAATGATGACTCTATGATATTCAACTATTATGTCTCGCAACAACAATATTCCTGGGATTGCGATGTATGGCATAATAGGCATCTGGACTTAAAAATCCGGGTGTTGACAAAACATGACAATGGTGTGAAACGGAAAGCAGAGATGGGCCATCGTGGATGCCACCGCCAAGGCAGCCTCTCCCTCGCCGGTCATATTCAAAAGGAGGTTAGCAAATGCATTCTTCATTCTTGCTCATCAAATTGTTCTCTACTCATTCAATGTGTCACTCTTCACGTATCTTCATGCTTTCTTTTGCAGAGAAGGGAGACAAAGGTGGAGCCTAGCTTTTTTACAGTTTGGAAGAGGACACGCACCCTCGACGAGCCGGACCCCGACCGTAAGGGGTCGATGTGGGTGAGTGATGGATCTGAGCTCCGGTATACGGAGTACTGCAAGAAGTTGGGGGAGATGCGTGGCACAGACGTGGACCCTCTCAGTGTTCCCTTTGACCCCGAGGTTGCCGTGCTAGCGGGACAGGGCAAGAGGAATGGTCGCTTATGGATTGGTGACGGTTGCATCCATCCCGCGACCATTCCATCTATCCGCCAGCTCCATCGCGGCAGGACGAGCTCCGATCCTCAAATAGAGACCCGCCCCACGCCTTCGAGTGTAGCTATGTGATACGTCCCAAACGTATCTATAATTTCTTATGTTCCATGCTACTTTTATGATGATACTCACATGTTTTATACACATTATATGTCATTATTATGCATTTTTAGGCACTAACCTATTGACGAGATGCCGAAGAGCCAGTTGCTGTTTTCTGCTGTTTTTGGTTTCAGAAATCCTAGTAAGGAAATATTCTCGGAATTGGACGAAATCAACGCCCAGGGGCCTATTTTTCCACGAAGCTTCCAGAAGTCCGAAGAGGAAACGAAGTGGGGCCGAGGTGGCCACACAACAGGCGGCGCGGCCCAAGCCCTGGCCGCGCCGGCCTCTTGTGGGCCCTCGTGACGCCCTTGACCTGCCCTTCGGCTACATATAGTCTTCGTCGCGAAACCCCGCACGAGAGCCACGATACGGAAAACCTTCCAGAGACGCAGCCGCTGCCAATCCCATCTCGGGGGATTCAGGAGATCGCCTCCGGCACCCTGCCGGAGAGGGGAATCATCTCCCGGAGGTCTCTTCATCGCCATGATAGCCTCCGGATCGATGTGTGAGTAGTTCACCCTGGACTATGGGTCCATAGCAGTAGCTAGATGGTCGTCTTCTCCTCGTTGTGCTATCATGTGAGATCTTGTGAGCTGCCTATCATGATCAAGATCATCTATTTGTAATCCTACATGTTGTGTTTGTTGGGATCCGATGAATATTGAATACTATGTCAAGTTGATTATCAATCTATCATATATGTTGTTTATGTTCTTGCATGCTCTCCGTTGCTAGTAGAGGCTCGGCCAAGTTGATACTTGTAACTCCAAGAGGGAGTATTTATGCTCGATAGTGGGTTCATGCCTCCATTAAATCTGGGACAGTGACAGAAAGTTCTAAGGTTGTGTGCTGTTGCTACTAGGGATAAAACATCGATGATTTGTCTAAGGATATTTGTGTTGATTACATTACGCACCATACTTAATGCAATTGTCTGTTGCTTGCAACTTAATACCGGAAGGGGTTCGGATGATAACCTGAAAGTGGACTATTTAGGCATAGATGCATGCTGGATGGCGGTCTATGTACTTTTCGTAATGCCCTGATTAAATTTCATAGTACTCATCATGATATTTGTATGTGCATTGTTATGCCTTCTTTATTTGTCAATTGCCCAACTGTAATTTGTTCACCCAACATGCTATTTATCTTATGGGAGAGACACCACTAGTGAACTGTGGACCCCGGTCCTATTCTTTACATCTGAAATACAATCTGCAATACTTGTTCTTTCTTGTTCTTCGCAAAGAATCATCATCTTCCACACAATACGGTTAATCCTTTGTTCACACAAGCCGGTGAGATTGACAACCTCACGTTACGTTGGGGCAAAGTACTTTGATTGTGTTGTGCAGGTTCCACGTTGGCGCGGAATCCCTGGTGTTGCGCCGCACTACACTTCGTCGCCATCAACCTTCAACGTGCTTCTTGGCTCCTCCTGGTTCGATAAACCTTGGTTTCTTTCTGAGGGAAAACTTGCTACTGTCTGCATCACACCTTCCTCTTGGGGTTCCCAACGGATGTGTGTTAACTGCACGCATCACTATGCAAAGAATCTAGGTATGTCCTTCATCCTTGGTTATCTACATTTCATTACAAGTTTTCCATTGCAACATTCATGACATTGCAAGCACAAATGTAGGCTCAGGTGGAGGAGCAGAACAAACTGCGAGAGGAGGCAGAGGCAAGAGCCCAGCGAATGGAGGAGCAGATGATGTTGCATCAACAACAACTGGCACAACAACAGAAGACGATGGAGTGGATGACAGAACAAATGAGCCAGCAGCGAGATCACATGCGCATGCTTGCTATGCAGCCGGGTGGCGTGACTCTTCCTCCTCTTGCTCCTCCTCCTTTCACCTTCCCGTGGGTAAGTTGTCTTTGCAGAATAAGTGCCAATCTCTGTCTAGTGCTTGTTGTGTAATGCTCACAATTTTCCATGTTGTAGGCACCACCTTCGTCTGGCTCCAACAATATGCCGCTTGGTGGGTTGGGAAATCAGGAGGGAACCCCACCGGTGCCTCCTATGGCGGGTTCACATGTTGTAATATCCCAGGTTTAGAGACGATCGAGGGGTAGATTTTAGAAAGGGATGTGCATTGCATAATAAATTCTGGGGAAATTTCGCAAAAAAAGCATCGAAGGGGGACAAGTTTCTCTCTCGACACCTTACAGGGTTAGGGTTTTGAGAGTGCGACAAACTTGTTTCTCACTTCACTAGTTTAGGGTTTTGAGATGAGAGAGGAGAGCTTGCTTGATTGAATTCCAAATGATATGACATGGTTGAATTCAAACCAAGGTTGAATTTGAATTTCAAATTCAAACATTAAATAATTACTTAAATAATTCAATTGAGGAAATTCATTAAGTAAATGATCAATAATAAATAAGATGAACAATTATATTAAAGTAAAGCTCATTAGAGAAAACTTTGAGCTTTATTGATCATTACACAAATTACAATGTCATTACAATATTCATAAGTGAAATAAAAGAATAATACAACACATTACACAAATGGGCAGAATAGAAGAAAGGAAAATAAAGAAAAATTACAAGTTAATAGTCCTAGTCTAAATTCTACAAGGTCATCCTCATTTGATCTTGTATTTGATGAAGTCTTTGTCCATTTTGCTCAATGAATGATCCCTGCACAAAATCACAAAGAAGAACAAATTATGCCAGGCAGGTTAAAAAAAGAAAGGAAATAGAGGATAATATCAAGTCTGCCGAGCTGATCCTCTTCAGAGCCAAGTTCACAGGATCTGGTTCACACAGACACACAAGCAGCACACACATCAGGTGTGCATGCTCAACACCAGGCACTGCTTGTGCATGTGGCACAACACACACACAGCATCAGTGAGTCACCAAAGTGACCTGAGCCAAGCTGTCGACCAGGGAGAGCATAGCAGCACAGTATATAACCTTTTCAGTGCTCAAACCCTAGCCATTTGTTCATCCATCGACAGCAGCAGTGGTAAGTTCACCAAGAACAGCCAAGAACACCAAGAACAGATGAACAGCTAGAGCTGTTCCATCTATTCCCAATCACCAGGAAATAAACCAAGCTTCACAAGCTCATCAGGAGGAGCAGGGCAAGCAACTCAACCATCAAAGCAACCCAGAAGCAATCCTCTACACCAACAAACCATCTAGGAGCTGGAGTGAGGTATAAACCAAATCAACCTGAGCAAAACCAGGTTTTGCTCATAAATAAGCATGTGCATCAAACACACAGAAGCAAAAGGGTGTGAGTACCCTGTTTGTGTCATCATCTGGCTACCAGGCCATTTGGTGCAAGCATAGATGGGTAAGACCACTAGGTAAACATCCTTTGGGAACAACAGTTATGCAAATCCATGCATAACTAGAGGAATCCAGCCAAGAATGAAACCATAGCTAGCCTAAACCACTCACTAAGCACCTACAGCTAGCTAAGCCATCAGATTATAGACAATTACCTGTCTATATATTTTGTCAACACCAAAAGGTCACTGGAAGTCCAAGACTGGATAAAGCCAGTGAACAATTATTCAATTCCAGTCAGCCAACACAAGCCATGGCAAATCACAGATAGGGGAGCAACCAGGACAGCAACACAGGTGCTGCCAGGGCCACCTCAACCCTAAGCCAGTACAAGAACCTATACCTCATTATCCAATTGGACTCAGTAAAGGGCTAGGGTACACAACTGAAGGTTGGCATCCATCTAGCCCTAACACAATTAATTAGATGATCACAACTGCAGAGCAGCTCACATCACTTATCCACTTCAGTAAAATTGAGGCAACACAGATAAGTGAACAAAGCAAATAAATCAAAGCACCAGGGCTTTGCAGTGATCCAATGGATCAGTGCAGGCAACAGCAGTTGCTTAAACCAACAACAATACACACCAGGTTAAGCCTGTGTGATACACACACAGCGCAGAGTGAGCAACAGTGAGCCATAGATCACAAAGAGCAGCTTTTACAAACAACTGGTGATCATATGATCACCAGAAGCTTGCTAGAGCATGCTACTGCATGCTAGAACTCATTCCAAGTAATTAACACATGAACAGATAATTAAGTAACTGAACAATTGCATCCCAGATAAGGGCATCAGGCTTTATAATTGTATCCAGAAGCACATCAAAGGCTTGATGAATCAAAGGATCACAATATACAAGAAAAGCACATGTCAATCCATCACTGAATCACACTGCTAAAACCAACAGTACAGCTCAATGGAGCATAATCATGAATCTGAACTAAATGAACTAGCTCAAAGGCACTGGCACTTGCAAGTATACACGGATTAACCATCACAATCAAGTCAGAGACAGAATTAAGCACACACAGTATGCCCTAGTGACAGTAAAAAGGAATAGGAGCATGTCAACAGGCCATGAGCATCACTGGATGCTCATGAGCAATCACAGGAGGGCCACAGCCAGAGATGGAAATGAACAGATAGAGCTAGGAAACACAGAAGCAAGCTTTCACAGGCACATAGCTTAGCAATCTTGCGCAGTAGCACACGCATAGCGCAGCAGCATCGCATAGCAAGAGCAGGCAAACATGGCGCTGCAGAAGAACACAGCAGTGCTTGTGTAGGCAAGCATACCACAGCAGTAGGTCTAGAGGTGGAAGGAGGTCAGGCACAGGAGGGGAGCAGGAAAGGAGGCGCACTTACCGGAGTCGAGGAGAGCAGCGCAGCCATGGCGGCCACGGCGGCACGCGTCGGGCGAACGACGGCGCCAGCCATGGCCAAGCCAGGCGTCGTCGGGCGCAGGGACCCCAGCAGCACCACGGCGGGGCACGCGCCACGCCAAGGCGTCAGGCTCGTCGGCAACGACGAGAGCGCGGCGATTCGCCCGCGGCCATGTCACCGGTGCGTTGAGGAAGAACAGCGGCGGCGGTGAAGAGCAGATCGACGTGGATCAATCGAAGCGCCGTCGAACGGCGGATCGATTGATACCCATCTCACCGCCGGCGGTGGCCGGAGTAGGCCGGATTAATTCGGCGACGGCGGCGGCGACCACGGGTCGCCAGAGCACGGGAGAGGATTAGGGTTAGGACGAGCGGCGCGTGGTGAGGGAGTGAGCGACCGACCGCTCGGGTCGGTTGGACCCGAGCTGGTCTAGCCAAACCACTGGGCTCCACTGACAGGTGGGCCCAGGGGCAAAATAGTCTTTTCCAAATTCCATTAAAAAACCAGGAATTTGAAAATGCAATAGAAGAGTGATAAAAGCTCTAAAAAAATAATTAAAAATATGAAAATAGATCAGCATAAAATTCTCTATCCAAATAAAATATCAAAGAGAATTTTTGAAGACAATGAAGAATAAGTCTTATTTTGATGAATTAAAATAATGATTTAAATCACAAATATTATTTTCAATAATGAAAATAGTCCAATAATGCCTTTGGACTTCAAAAACACCTTGACTACATTTCAAGGTAGTATTTTACTCTTAAACAAGTATTCCCAAATTATTCTTAGTATTAACCTCTTACATGAAATAATAACGATATCGGAAGGGGGAACAAACCCTAAAAATGGAATCATGCATAATTGCTTCTTTAACCATTGCCCTTATCGGACAATGATGCTATTTTTCAACAGAGGACAAGGGTCAGTCCATACCTTCCAACTGCAGAACTTTGCAGTGTTCAGGCAAGTTCATCACTTGCTCATGTCATTTGAAGTATTTTTATCAAATTACTTGCAAAGTATTATGGTTATCACTATTGCACAAAAATCAAAACCACTACTTTCATAACTATGAATATGACTATGTGGTGGGCAATGGAACCATGGATTGTGTTGATATGGTGGAGGTTCCATTGCACGGGCTTATATCCATCTAAGATTAAACAACAAATGTCGCCATGATTCTTGTGCGTAATACCCGTGTTAACCATAAGATCCGGTGGGACGGAGTAGTCAAAAGTGTTTCCACCTCTCGTTCATCAACGGATGCGCTTACGTAGCTTGTATCTTGCGGAGCAACTTGAGGGTGGGGAGCCCCTTCTAATTCCCCACGGTATAGCAGTGCTTACCCGTAGCGGTTGCGGCTTGCGGAACAACTTGAGGGTGGGGATCCCCTTCTAATTCCCCACGGTAATGTGGTCTATGATGGGTTGCAGCTACCGGCGAAGGAGTTTGGTTAACGAGTCCCAAACTGTTGTCGTGGTCGGGGTCCACCCTGAAATTACGGGAATAATGGGACCGACGAGGACCCAGGGTCGGGGTATGCAACAAAGGGTGGGTGTTCGAGGTAGCGGAGGAACATGATTGGCTAGACCTTATACCGGGCCTCACACCGAAGGAAGTGTGTACGGGAAAGCTGCCCGGTTGGCACCAAGGTTAAGATCTCTTATGGGTAAAGCAACACACCTCTGCAGTGTAAAGTGACCAGTCACTCCCTGTTCCGGGATTGAGGAACTGCGAACGCGGCGGAAAGGAGCTCCATGAAGTTCTAGTAAACCGGTGAAGGCTGACGGACATAGCTCTTTGAAATAAAAACAATCTCTTGAAGAAATGATTACCAAAACTTGCATTGGTATTAGACTTTCTGGTCTAATATCATAGCTAGTGCATTAAACACTTCTTATCTATAATGAACTTGTTGAGTACGCTCGTACTCATACCACTCTTAAATCCCATGCTTAGATTGTCTGAATCGTCTGGAGGAGGACTTCGACAACAATGAAGGAGCCGAGATCATCGGATATGATGAACCTGACCTCTCAGGAGGTGTTGAAGGAGTAGACTATCTCATAGTCTACGGATCCGGGGAGGCTTCCGGAGGAGATCAAGCCTAGAGATATCCGATAGTAGTAGTAACTGAGCAGCCCGAACTCTTAGTACTTAGCTGCTCGATGGAATAAATGTTTAGTGTAATGAAACTCTGGTATTGTAAGTTAAGTTGGGTTCACCTCGAACCCAGGAGTTTTCCTCTTAGGACCCGAGAGGAGCTCTAAGACAACTTGTGTATGTTAATTGTAATAATATGTGAATGAGTTATGGACCTTGCTATGTTCTGTTGTACTACTCTGAGGGATGTAATATTTGCGGAATGGTACTTCGTGAATGTTATATCAACGACTGGCATACTACAACATGCAGTGGTATGCAGGGTCACCACAGTTGGTATCAGAGCAAAAGCTTTGACCTTAGGTTGGAACCTAGTAAATGGGACCAAACGTTAGGAGTCAAATAGGACTAATAAAGAATTCTCTAAAATTATGGTGTATATTCAATTGAGAATATAACAATCATATCTTTTAGTGCGATAATTCTTTATTATCTCTATTATGATGCATTATTACTAATCTTATAATCTTTCTATTTCTACAGCCAACATGGCAAGTTCACGACCGGGAAGAAACGTGAAAGTTATGGATTCAACACTGAACGAGTACCAGGGAGGACTTGCTGATATCTTACGAGCCATGTTACTGGAATTTGGGTGCGATCCCCAGATTCCAGTAAAGAAGTACATGTTTTATGATGGTCCGGTATTGGCCAAGTGCAGGGTAGGACTGCGACTTCCCGAATCTTTGGGAATGAGCGTAGTCATGCCAGCTGGGGAAGCAAGGACAACCAATACAGCTTACCATATAGCTGTTATGAGAGCCATAACCGACATACGGGAACACAAGACGAAAGAGCTTAGGGGTTCCGAATTCACCCACATTCCTCACTTGGAGGAAGAGGATGATCCTATGCTGAATCATTTTAAATACGCCAAGCGCAAACCAGCTGAAGCGGCAAAATATATGGATAACAGCCGCAACTTCATATCATTACTCTTTCAGTTGAACCGTCATCTGACAGGAGCAATTGATACGATGCTTGAGGAATTCACTGAACCCAAGGAGGAGAGTAGGGGAAAGAACCTATGGAGAATGTGGTGCACACACCAGTTTATTCAGCTGGTGACTACATCAGTATTGACCCACTTGCACGTGAACCTACACCTGTTACACCTGGGAACTACCTGGGTAGTTCCTATGAGGGTTACGAAGGCGGAGTGGAATCCGGAAACAAACAGCGTTCCGAGACTCCAATCGAGAATTCCAGGGGTTGGCGTTGGGGAAATGATACTGGAACCCATAGTACTACTGAGTATTATGATGGAGAGATGAATGATGACGCAACAACCCAGAATCAGGACTATCCTAGTAATGAAGGAGTGGATGGAGGATATCCGACCCAAGTTGAGTCGGGTATGAGCTTTGGTAACCCTTATGGTGGAGCTACAGGAGAGTACACCCGATGGGTGGACTATGATGCACTCAACGATCAGTTTATGAACACTGATTTCTCCTTAGGATCATCATCCGATTCGGATTACAAGCCAACGGGGAGACCTTATGTTCCAGGGTCTATCAGGCGGACTACACGATCGACCGGATGGAAGCCTGGAATGTATCGGGAGTGAGGATCGACTAGAGTCCACCAAGGGAGGCGAGGCTATAATACACAAGTACCACGTGTATTATAGTTTGTAATATTTTGTAGAAATTTGTATATATACTTTAATAAGTGAGTTGCATACTCACACCGACTTGAGTATTGTAATAAGACCACTTAAGTATGTAAATACAGGGTATATGTTTTGTATGACTTGGATTTGCTTCTTGATTTCCATTGCGTGACTAGTTCTGTGCACAAAGTTGAGCTCAGAAAGCTTGCGCATGGAGTAATTATGAGTATCATCTTGTGTTGCAGAACTAGGGGGTTATGTCGGGGGCGTTAGGAGAGGAGACCGAAGCGCAGCGCATGGAGCGCGAAGCCAAGCAAAAGGAGGAGGTGATGGAGCAGCCAGAGATCATTACCACCACCACCACCCATGACACAGCAGAATTTTATCCAGTACATGCAGATGGTAGAGGAGAGACAGCGTGTAACACTGGAGCAGCAGAACAAATTCTTCCATGATTTGCTGCAGCAAAATAGGGTGGAGAGACCTGAGAACCCGGGAGTCACCTTAGCAGACTTCCAGAATACCAAGCCGATATCTTTCGCATACGCGCCAGAGCCAATGGACGCGGAAGATTGGCTGATGGATACTGAGCGTAAAGCTCACCGTTGGATGTAACGACCAAGAGAAGGTCCGTTATGCTACCCATCTGCTATGTGGACCTGCCGCATCATGGTGGGACAATATTGTAGCCGTTTATCCGGCGGGAAAGGTATTCACCTGGGAGGAGTTCGCAAGGAAGTTTAGGGAATCCAATGTCCCTGAAAGTATTGTGGAGCTGAAGCGTCGAGAATTTGAAAGTCTCGAGCAAAAGGACAAGGCAATCCTGACCTATGTCAGGGAGTTCTCTAAACTGTCCCGGTACGCTGTTGAGGAAGTCAACACCGAGGACAAGAAAAAGAAGAGGTTTCTGAAGGGGTTAAGTCCCCAGTTCAAGGTACAGCTCAGAATGATGAGAGCAACCGAGTTCCAGGAATTGGTGGATGCAGCCATCACTCTTGAAGATGACTTCAAACAACTGCAAGAAGAGAAAAGGAAGAAGGCCAAATTTGAGCCTAAGAGGTTTGCTAGTAACAAGCCCAATACCAGCTTGAGTTTCAAGCCACGGTACAACAACAACAACAACAACAACAACAACAACCAGAGGAGGAACCAAGGATATCAGTCTGCAAATCAGATTATATGCCATTCCTGTGGATTCCGAGGTCATACCTCGAAGGATTGCAAGAAACCAAAGATTATATGCTTTGGTTGTCGCCAGGAGGGGCACATGCTGAAGGACTGCCCCAAGAGAAACACGGGAGGAGGTCAATCTGGAGGAGGAGGAAATCGAGGAAATACCGGAGGGAGCTGGAAGAATAAGAAGCCCTTCGGCAAGCTGAACTGTACCAGTCTGGAGGAGGTAGTCAATTCTGATCAAGCAGTAATAGGTACGCTCCAGATACTCACTCATCCTGGCAAAGTACTTTTTGATACTGGTGCAACTACATCATTTATTTCTCAACAATTCATCATCAAACATGGGATTAGTTGCACTAAGTTAGATGCACCCATAACCATACGTTCTGCGGGGGGAACGATAGTAGTAACCCATGCCAAACAAGAACAAGTCATTATGATCAATAAGTGCGTATTTGACGCGGACCTGTTCATTTTACCGATGAAGGACATTGATGTCATTCTTGGTATGAACTGGTTAGAAGCTAATGGAGCATTGATCGACTGTGTGAACAAAACGGTGTCATTGAAAAGTCCCGATGGAAGCAGAATGATCTACCAAGGCGACAAATATACACGAATTGAAGTTGAGCTACAGTTGAACAGCATGAAGGAGGTAAAGTTAGAAGATATACCTGTAGTAAATGAATTCCAGGATGTGTTTCCTGCGGAATTACCTATGCCACCAGATAGGGAGATAGAATTCACTATCGACCTAATTCCAGGAACAGCTCCGATTGCCAAAGCACCGTACAAGATGGGGCCCAAGGAGTTGAAAGAACTTAAGGAGCAATTGGATGACTTGGAACAAAAGGGATTCATTCAAGAGAGTGTTTCACCATGGGGATCACCTGTGATCTTCGTGGATAAAAGAGATGGAGGAAGAAGGATGTGCGGAGACTACAGGAATTTGAACAATGTCACAATCAAGAACAAGTATCCACTTCCAAGAATACAAGATCTTTTTGATCAAGTTAGAGGCGCGGGAGTCTTTTCCAAGATTGATCTAAGATCCGGTTATCACCAGATAAAGATCAAGAAGGAAGACGTTCCGAAAACAGCCTTTGTCTCGAGGTACGGACATCATGAGTATCTCGTAGTACCTTTTGGGTTAACCAATGCCCCAGCAATATTCATGAATCTCATGAATAAGATATTCATGCCATATCTAGATAAGTTTGTCATCGTATTTATCGATGATATTTTGATATACTCAAAGAACAAGGCTGAACATGCTGAACATTTGAGGTTAGTGTTGCAAACACTAAGGGAACATCAACTCTACGCCAAATTTAGTAAGTGTGAATTTTGGCTAGATCAAGTGGAGTTTCTTGGTCATGTCATTAGTAAAGATGGAATAGCTGTCAACCCGAGCAAGGTAGCAGCAGTTCTAGAATGGGAAGCACCCAAGACTGTCAAAGAGATCCGAGGATTCCTCGGAATGGCAGGATATTACCGGAGGTTCATTGAAGGATTCTCCAAGATAGCAGGACCAATGACGAAGCTGTTAAGAAAGAACACACCATTTGTGTGGTCAGAGGAGTGTGAGAAGAGTTTTCAAACTCTAAAAGAGAAACTCACCACAGCACCGGTGTTAGCAGTTCCAGAAGTTGGCAAGGATTACACCGTGTACTGTGACGCGTCCAAACATGGATTGGGTTGCGTACTCATGCAAGATCGGAAAGTGATATCTTATGGATCGAGGCAACTCAGACCTCATGAAGTGAATTATCCAACACATGACTTGGAATTAGCAGCAGTCGTATTTGCACTCAAAACATGGAGACATTTTCTCTATGGAGCTAAGTGTGAGCTCTATACAGATCATAAAAGCCTCAAATATTTCTTCACTCAGAAGGAACTCAACATGAGACAGAAAAGATGGCTAGAATTGATCAAGGATTATGATCTGACAATCAATTACACACCAGGGAAGGCTAATGTTGTAGCAGATGCCCTGAGTAGGAAGAGTACTGGAGGAGTGGAACAAGAAATATCACCGGAGTTGAGGAAGGAAATAAGCCAAGCCCAAATACAACTTTGGGAGAAGGAAGCCCATGAAGGACTATCGGCTTTACAAATAGCCGATGAATTAAATGTCAATCTGAAGAATGAGATAATGATGGGTCAGCTGGACGATCCATTCATCGTGGAGGAGATGAGAAGAATAGATGAGGGAAGACCATCAGAATTTCACCGAGGAGAATCTGGATCTTTGTGGTTCCAGAAGAGGATTTGCGTTCCGGATATTGCTGGAATCAAGGAAGTAATACTCCGGGAAGCTCATCAAACACCATATTCCATACATCCGGGAAGTACAAAGATGTATATGGATCTTAAAGAATTATTCTGGTGGAATAACATGAAGAGGGAGATAGCACAATATGTTGCAGAATGCCATACCTGCCAGCGAGTGAAGGCTGAACATCAAAGTCCAGCAGGGAAGTTACAACCTCTACCGATTCCAGAGTGGAAATGGGAGGAAATAGGGATGGATTTCATCACCGGACTACCCATGACTAATAAAAAGAAGGACATGATATGGGTAATCGTGGACCGGTTGACGAAGAGTGCACACTTCTTAGCGGTAAACCAACAGGATAAAGGAGAGAAACTCATCGATCTTTACATCAAAGAGATCGTGAGTAAGCATGGAGTACCTAAGAAGATAGTATCGGATCGAGGATCCGTGTTCACATCAGCATTTTGGAGGCAACTTCATGAAGCTTTAGGATCCAAGTTGGATTATAGTACCGCTTATCATCCCCAGACCGGTGGACAAACGGAAAGAACCAACCAAATCTTAGAGGATATGCTTAGGGCTTGTGCCCTAGACTTCGGAGGATCGTGGGAAGAACACTTACCACTAGCAGAGTTTTCATACAATAATAGCTATCAAAGCAGCATCAAGATGGCACCATTTGAAGCTCTGTATGGAAGGAAGTGTAGATCACCAATATGTTGGTATGCAGCCGGAGCAAGCAAAGAATTCAACCCTGATTATGTCAAGGAAAAACAACAAATCATTGACATTATCAGAGACAGGCTCAAGATAGCTCAGAGTCGGCAAAAGAGTTATGCCGATCAGAAGAGAAGGACATGGGAACCACAAGTTGGAGACATGGTTTATCTTAAGGTAAGCCCGATGAAAGGACTTCAGAGATTCGGAGTAAAAGGAAAGTTGAGCCCTAGATACATAGGACCCTTCAAGATACTGAGTCAGAATCGAGGTTTAGCCTTTGAATTGGATCTACCTGGAAGGTTAGCACAAGTTCATAATGTATTTCATGTGTCACAACTCAGAAAGTGTTTGAAGACCCCAGATGAACCAATATCACATGATGAGCTCGAGTTACAACCAGACTTGACATACATTGTGAAGCCAGCCAAGATTCTCGAGGAAAGCTGGAAACAACTCAGGAATAAGGCAATCAAGTATTGCAAGATACAATGGAAGCATCATCCCGAGAGGGAAGCCACCTGGGAAAAAGAGGAAGACCTGAGGAAAACATACCCCGAGCTGTTCAGGTATTACAACCACAACTTCGGGACGAAGTTTTCTTTAAGGGGAAAGGATGTAATATCCCAGGTTTAGAGACGATCGAGGGGTAGATTTTAGAAAGGGATGTGCATTGCATAATAAATTCTGGGGAAATTTCGCGCTTTTAAACAAAAACTGCATCGAAGGGGGACAAGTTTCTCTCTCGACACCTTACAGGGTTAGGGTTTTGAGAGTGCGACAAACTTGTTTCTCACTTCACTAGTTTAGGGTTTTGAGATGAGAGAGGAGAGTTTGCTTGATTGAATTCCAAATGATATGACATGGTTGAATTCAAACCAAGGTTGAATTTGAATTTCAAATTCAAACATTAAATAATTACTTAAATAATTCAATTGAGGAAATTCATTAAGTAAATGATCAATAATAAATAAGATGAACAATTATATTAAAGTAAAGCTCATTAGAGAAAACTTTGAGCTTTATTGATCATTACACAAATTACAATGTCATTACAATATTCATAAGTGAAATAAAAGAATAATACAACACATTACACAAATGGGCAGAATAGAAGAAAGGAAAATAAAGAAAAATTACAAGTTAATAGTCCTAGTCTAAATTCTACAAGGTCATCCTCATTTGATCTTGTATTTGATATAGTCTTTGTCCATTTTGCTCAATGGATGATCCCTGCACAAAATCACAAAGAAGAATAAACATGCCAAGTGGCAAAGCCACTTGGCAGGTTAACAAATAAAGCAAATAGAGGATAATATCAAGTCTGCCGAGCTGATCCTCTTCAGAGCCAAGTTCACAGGATCTGGTTCACACAGACACACAAGCAGCACACACATCAGGTGTGCATGCTCAACACCAGGCACTGCTTGTGCATGTGGCACAACACACACACAGCATCAGTGAGTCACCAAAGTGACCAGAGCCAAGCTGTCGACCAGGGAGAGCATAGCAGCACCATATATAACCTTTTCAGTGCTCAAACCCTAGCCATTTGTTCATCCATCGACAGCAGCAGTGGTAAGTTCACCAAGAACAGCCAAGAACACCAAGAACAGATGAACAGCTAGAGCTGTTCCATCTATTCCCAATCACCAGGAAATAAACCAAGCTTCACAAGCTCATCAGGAGGAGCAGGGCAAGCAACTCAACCATCAAAGCAACCCAGAAGCAATCCTCTACACCAACAAACCATCTAGGAGCTGGAGTGAGGTATAAACCAAATCAACCTGAGCAAAACCAGGTTTTGCTCATAAATAAGCATGTGCATCAAACACACAGAAGCAAAAGGGTGTGAGTACCCTGTTTGTGTCATCATCTGGCTACCAGGCCATTTGGTGCAAGCATAGATGGGTAAGACCACTAGGTAAACATCCTTTGGGAACAACAGTTATGCAAATCCATGCATAACTAGAGGAATCCAGCCAAGAATGAAACCATAGCTAGCCTAAACCACTCACTAAGCACCTACAGCTAGCTAAGCCATCAGATTATAGACAATTACCTGTCTATATATTCTGTCAACACCAAAAGGTCACTGGAAGTCCAAGACTGGATAAAGCCAGTGAACAGTTATTCAATTCCAGTCAGCCAACACAAGCCATGGCAAATCACAGATAGGGGAGCAACCAGGACAGCAACACAGGTGCTGCCAGGGCCATCTCAACCCTAAGCCAGTACAAGAACCTATACCTCATTATCCAATTGGACTCAGTAAAGGGCAAGGGTACACAACTGAAGGTTGGCATCCATCTAGCCCTAACACAATTAATTAGATGATCACAACTGCAGAGCAGCTCACATCACTTATCCACTTCAGAAAAATTGAGGCAACACAGATAAGTGAACAAAGCAAATAAATCAAAGCACCAGGGCCTTGCAGTGATCCAATGGATCAGTGCAGGCAACAGCAGTTGCTTAAACCAACAACAATACACACCAGGTTAAGCCTGTGTGATACACACACAGCGCAGAGTGAGCAACAGTGAGCCATAGATCACAAAGAGCAGCAAACAACTGGTGATCATATGATCACCAGAAGCTTGCTAGAGCATGCTACTGCATGCTAGAACTCATTCCAAGTAATTAACACATGAACAGATAATTAAGTAACTGAACAATTGCATCCCAGATAAGGGCATCAGGCTTTATAATTGTATCCAGAAGCACATCAAAGGCTTGATGAATCAAAGGATCACAATATACAAGAAAAGCACATGTCAATCCATCACTGAATCACACTGCTAAAACCAACAGTACAGCTCAATGGAGCATAATCATGAATCTGAACTAAATGAACTAGCTCAAAGGCACTGGCACTTGCAAGTATACACGGATTAACCATCACAATCAAGTCAGAGACAGAATTAAGCACACACAGTATGCCCTAGTGACAGTAAAAAGGAATAGGAGCATGTCAACAGGCCATGAGCATCACTGGATGCTCATGAGCAATCACAGGAGGGCCACAGCCAGAGATGGAAATGAACAGATAGAGCTAGGAAACACAGAAGCAAGCTTTCACAGGCACATAGCTTAGCAATCTTGCGCAGTAGCACACGCATAGCGCAGCAGCATCGCATAGCAGGAGCAGGCAAACATGGCGCTGCAGAAGAACACAGCAGTGCTTGTGTAGGCAAGCATACCACAGCAGTAGGTCTAGAGGTGGAAGGAGGTCAGGCACAGGAGGGGAGCAGGAAAGGAGGCGCACTTACCGGAGTCGAGGAGAGCAGCGCAGCCATGGCGGCCACGGCGGCACGCGTCGGGCGAACGACGGCGCCAGGCCATGGCCAAGCCAGGCTGTCGTCGGGGCGCAGGGACCCCAGCAGCACCACGGCGGGGCACACGGCCACGCCAAGGCGTCAGGCTCGTCGGCAACGACGAGAGCGCGGCGATTCGCCCGCGGCCATGTCACCGGTGCGTTGAGGAAGAACGGCGGCGGCGGTGAAGAGCAGATCGACGTGGATCAATCGAAGCGCCGTCGAACGGCGGATCGATTGATACCCATCTCACCGCCGGCGGTGGCCGGAGTAGGCCGGATTAATTCGGCGACGGCGGCGGCGACCACGGGTCGCCAGAGCACGGGAGAGGATTAGGGTTAGGACGAGCGGCGCGTGGTGAGGGAGTGAGCGACCGACCGCTCGGGTCGGTTGGACCCGAGCTGGTCTAGCCAAACCACTGGGCTCCACTGACAGGTGGGCCCAGGGGCAAAATAGTCTTTTCCAAATTCCATTAAAAACCAGGAATTTGAAAATGCAATAGAAGAGTGATAAAAGCTCTAAAAAAATAATTAAAAATATGAAAATAGATCAGCATAAAATTCTCTATCCAAATAAAATATCAAAGAGAATTTTTGAAGACAATGAAGAATAAGTCTTATTTTGATGAATTAAAATAATGATTTAAATCACAAATATTATTTTCAATAATGAAAATAGTCCAATAATGCCTTTGGACTTCAAAAACACCTTGACTACATTTCAAGGTAGTATTTTACTCTTAAACAAGTATTCCCAAATTATTCTTAGTATTAACCTCTTACATGAAATAATAACGATATCGGAAGGGGGGAACAAACCCTAAAAATGGAATCATGCATAATTGCTTCTTTAACCATTGCCCTTATCGGACAATGATGCTATTTTTCAGAACCAGAGGACAAGGGTCAGTCCATACCTTCCAACTGCAGAACTTTGCAGTGTTCAGGCAAGTTCATCACTTGCTCATGTCATTTGAAGTATTTTTATCAAATTACTTGCAAAGTATTATGGTTATCACTATTGCACAAAAATCAAAACCACTACTTTCATAACTATGAATATGACTATGTGGTGGGCAATGGAACCATGGATTGTGTTGATATGGTGGAGGTTCCATTGCACGGGCTTATATCCATCTAAGATTAAACAACAAATGTCGCCAGTGATTCTTGTGCCGTAATACCCGTGTTAACCATAAGATCCGGAGTGGGACGGAGTAGTCAAAAGTGTTTCCACCTCTCGTTCATCAACGGATGCGCTTACCGTAGCAGTTGTATCTTGCGGAGCAACTTGAGGGTGGGGAGCCCCTTCTAACGGTATAGCAGTGCTTACCGTAGCGGTTGCGGCTTGCGAACAACTTGAGGGTGGGGATCCCCTTCTAATTCCCCACGGTAATGTGGTCTATGATGGGTTGCAGCTACCGGCGAAGGAGTTTGGTTAACGAGTCCCAAACTGTTGTCGTGGTCGGGGTCCACCCTGAAATTACGGGAATAATGGGACCGACGAGGACCCAGGGTCGGGGTATGCAACAAAGGGTGGGTGTTCGAGGTAGCGGAGGAACATGATTGGCTAGACCTTATACCGGGCCTCACACCGAAGGAAGTGTGTACGGGAAAGCTGCCCGGTTGGCACCAAGGTTAAGATCTCTTATGGGTAAAGCAACACACCTCTGCAGAGTGTAAAGAATGACCAGTCACTCCTGTTCCGGGATTGAGGAACTGCGAACGCGCCGGAAAGGAGCTCCATGAAGTTCTAGTAAACCGGTGAAGGCTGACGGACATAGCTCTTTGAAATAAAAACAATCTCTTGAAGAAATGATTACCAAAACTTGCATTGGTATTAGACTTTCTGGTCTAATATCATAGCTAGTGCATTAAACACTTCTTATCTATAATGAACTTGTTGAGTACGCTCGTACTCATACCACTCTTAAATCCCATGCTTAGATTGTCTGAATCGTCTGGAGGAGGACTTCGACAACAATGAAGGAGCCGAGATCATCGGATATGATGAACCTGACCTCTCAGGAGGTGTTGAAGGAGTAGACTATCTCATAGTCTACGGATCCGGGGAGGCTTCCGGAGGAGATCAAGCCTAGAGATATCCGATAGTAGTAGTAACTGAGCAGCCCGAACTCTTAGTACTTAGCTGCTCGATGGAATAAATGTTTAGTGTAATGAAACTCTGGTATTGTAAGTTAAGTTGGGTTCACCTCGAACCCAGGAGTTTTCCTCTTAGGACCCGAGAGGAGCTCTAAGATAACTTGTGTATGTTAATTGTAATAATATGTGAATGAGTTATGGACCTTGCTATGTTCTGCTGTACTACTCTGAGGGATGTAATATTTGCGGAATGGTACTTCGTGAATGTTATATCAACGACTGGCATACTACAACATGCAGTGGTATGCAGGGTCACCACACATGTCTTGAACAATCAGAATGTGGCTAGGAAGCTGTGACTCCAGGTTAGTTCTCCTACCACCATTTAATAGAAAAATGACACAGTAGGGAGCCTTTCCCTACTGTATTTGTGTCAAAAAAAAACTAGAACGTGTTACTTAGACACAAGACTAGAACTTGTAATTCGAATTTACTCTCGTGGGAGTCACTTGTACAATTGCATGCCATCGAATTTACTTGTCCTTGTTGCTTGCCAATTTATACATAGAATTTGAACTTGTCCATATTGCTTCATAGTACTTGTGAAAATTTAGACATAGAGCTTGAACATGACCATTTTGCTTTGTTATACTTGTAAAAATGTAGACATAGAGATTGAACTTTCGCTTTTGAATTACTCTCACGTGAGCACTTGTAGAATGTTCTCGTCTCATGTGAGCCACTTGAATTACTCTCATGTGAATTTTGGAACTTGACAATATATCTTGTTCATTTTATCCTTTTTTGTATTTGCTTGAACTTACCATATTGCTTGCAAACGTGTAGGATATGCATGAAGGACGCTTATCTTCGCCGTTGTGGTCTACATGTAGAGCTTCCCTTGATGGTCTCTATGTTTCTATCGACTTGTATTATGTTGCTTCGGGTTTTGTGTTAGGAACTACATGTTTCCATGGGCTTGTATTATATTGCTTCCGAACTTGTGTTAGAAACTATATGTTTCGATTCTATGTTTCTATTGACTTGTATTATGTTGCTTCCGTACTTGTGTTATAAACTATATGTTGCGAAGGATTTTGTGTTATGGACTATGGATTATATGTATGTTATGGACTATATGCATATTATGGAGCTTGTGTATTGGGTTATTACTGTTTATTTGTATTTGAAATGTATGGATCAAAGAGAAATAAGCCAAAAATGGAAAAACAGATGGGCCTTTGCCATGTGTATAGGCACGGCAAAGATGCAAAATGGTCTTTGCCGTGTGCCTAAACACAACAAAGTGGACAGGTGGCAAGGTTCTGTGCAGCCTGAGCGACCCTGGAGCTTTGCCGTGCGCATAGGCAACAACACACGGCAAAGTATTCAAGCTTTGCCGTGTCCCAAAATGGAGGACACACGGCAAACAATTGGAGATTTGCCATGCTCCAAACTGAAGAACCCACGGCAAACCATCTCAGCCTTGTCGTGCTCCAACCTGGAGGACGCACGGCAAAAGTTTGTTTCTTTGCCGTGAGTCGTGCTTTGGTACACGGCAAAGTCCAAGCACCGTCAGCTCCACCGCGGCCCGTCAAGTTACTTTTCACTGTCGTGCAGCACGGAAAACACACGGCAAAGGTCTTTGCCGTGTGCATGTTGAAGGAGCACCGCAAAGTGATCTTTGTTGTAGGGAACTATGCCGTGTAAATTTTGCCGTGTGTTAACACACGGCAAGGCCTTTGCCGTGTTCCGGGGGCATCTTTGCCGTGTTTATTTGGCACACGGCAATGCCAGATTTTCCTGTAGTGAAAGAACAACGGTGAAGATGAAATTCCTACCGCATGCGGGGTGCGAAAACTTAACCAACCCAAACCCTTTTGACGCAAAATAATCGGATCTTAATCCTTCCCTTTGGGCATTACCGCGTCACGAGATATAGCCGGATCGCCGCGGTTTCTGTTAAAATCATAGCATGATATCAAAGCAGGATTGTTCAACTGGTCGTCGGACCAGGAGGAGAGTGTGCTCGCACGGCCATATCCGGCACCAGCCAAGGTCTGGAAGAAATCAATGATGCCGAGGTTTCGTACTGTCGTCGACGGTTTGGGAAGATGGAATTGGACGGTGGAGCCATGGTGGCGGCCATGTCGGCGGCGCGACAACTTTAATGGCAGTGGTTGCGAATCCGAGAAGTACTCTTAATCCCGTTCTTTTTTTCGATAAAGGATGCTTTATTACTTTTTAGAAGCATTACATCCAGCCTCTGCATAACCAGGATGCACACAGCCGTTTATGAATCTTTAAGTCCAAAAAAGGCCAAACTAAAAAGGAACTAGGCGGAATACATATCGGAACGATTAATCATATAACGCCTAAGGTGTGGGTGGGGCTTCAATCCGTAGACTATGCTGCCACCCATGTAGGGAAAAAGTATCCCTCGCCGTAGCCTCCAACCGTGTACAGACCTCCGTAAATAGGTCTCGGTTCTCCATGCGCTGAAGAGGTAACCACAAACGGAGAATACCTGTACATCTGTAGATGACCTGCAATAAAGAGCAATTTTTATCATTAAAGATCTTATCATTTCTACTCAGCCAAAGCGCCCAGATAACTGCTAGCGCCCCCACCCTAAGAAGCAACTTGAACCTTGATCTATACCATGAAGCCAATTGCCAAAGACATTGGCCACACTAGTCGGAGGATACAGGGTAGACGCTACTTGGATGACAGACCAAATAGATCTCGCGAATTGGCACCGGAAGAAAAGGTGTTTAATAGTTTCGTCGTGATGACAAAAAACACATGGAGTACTTCCATGCCAATTCCGCTTAACAAGATTATCTTTGGTGAGGATGACACCTCGACGAAGATACCATCCAAATATTTTTATTTTTAATGGTATCTTCATCTTCCAAATCTTCTTATTATTATCAACTGGTAAATCAGAATGAAGTATGGCGCTGTATAAAGATTTGACCGAGAAAGAGCCATCTACATGTAAATTCCACCTAAATTCATCTGGTTCAGGTGATAGATTAATATCCCCCAACCTTTGAATTAAGGCATTCCATGCCAAAATCCTTTGTCCTAGCAAAAATCGTCTGAACGTCACATTCGGGGAGAGGTAGCCATTAATGTGGCAATGGTATCTCCTTTGCGACGAACGATACTATACAACGCATGATACTGTTCACTTAGCGGTGCATTGTCTAACCAAGCATCCTCCCAGAACCGTATCTGTGCTCCATTCTTAATTGAGAATGTTCCATGACGGAAGAAAACATTCTTTGTCGCCATTAGACCAGCCCAGAAGTGTGAATCCCCAGGTTTCCAAACCACTTGGGACAACGTCTTGGAGCCGATATATTTTCTCCGAAGAATAGATTGCCAAATCCCATCCTCGGTAAGGAGCTTAAAAACCCATTTACCCAGCAGAGCTTAATTCTTGACCTCGAGGTCATGAACTCCAAGCCCGCCTTGATCTTTGGGACTACAAACTATACTCCATTTAACCAGTCGATATTTCTTTTTCTCGCTGTCTCCTTGCCAAAAGAATCTGGATAGATAATAATCGAGTTTATGCAGAATTCCTTTTGGCAATAGGAAGAATGATAACATATATAGTACCATATTTGTCAGTACCGAATTAATGAGTACCAATCTTCCTCCCAGGGACAGCAATTTACCTTTCCAACTACCTAGACGCTTCTGTAATCTTTCTTCCACTATTTTCCATTCAGCAATCGTAAGTCTCCGATAATGAATCGGAATACCCAAATAGCGAATAGGAAATTGGCCTTGCCCACAACCAAACAACTCTGTATATAGAGCTGTATCATCTTGGGCATCACCGAAGCAGAACAATTCACTTTTATGGAAATTGATTTTCAATCCCGACAACTGCTCAAAAGCCGCCAAAATTAATTTCAAGTTGTGAGCTTTTTCAAGATCGTGATCCATAAACAGAATTGTATCATCGGCATATTGAAGGATAGATAAACCACCATCAACAAGATGTGGAATCACACCTTCAATCTGACCATCAGACTTGGCTCGCTGACATAGGCATCCCCAATGGGCCTGCCGAAGATGGTACCCGGGGTTTACTGAAAGCCCACAAGTCGAAGAATATGAAGTTTGGAAGCCGAGTTAATATTAAGAAAAGTTAGAGTTGTATTAGAAAATATAGAGACTTGTAATTTTACGGGACAGGTTAGAAACCCTCCCGGACTCTGTAACTTGTGTATTACGAATCCCTCGGCTCCGCCTCCTATATAAGGGGAGTCGAGGGACAAAGAGAGGATCGAATCCATTGTCAACATAACCCTAGTTTCTTAATCGTCGAGTACTTTTCGGCTGAAACCTTCGAGATCTACTTGCCCTCTACTTCCAGCGAAACCCTAGTCTACAATACGTAGGCATTGACAAGTTAATACCTTGTCAATTGGCGCCGACCGTGGGGATTAGAGGAGCCAAGGAGCTGATCTGGGAGTATATCTGGGGAACCAATTCTTTTTCATCAAAAATGCTTACAATCTGATGATTGGTGTGCAACCCGCTCCAAAAAAAATTCATGGATATGGAGATCCTCTTGTCAGGAAAATCGTAAAATCTTTTTCTGCTTGTTGCTGCATGATAGATTAAACACCAGGAATGTGCTGAGGAGAAAATATTGTCAGTTGCAGTCATTTTCTTGTGCAACTTTTCAATGCAACCAAAAAGAGACCTTAGTTCACTTATTCTGGTCATGCCCCTTTGCTGAGTTATGCTGGGACTTCATATGCCCCCAGAGAACTAGAGATCTTTCAGTTTTAGAGGCTTTCAATGATATCAAAGAAAAACTGAAGCTCCTTTGCCATGGATATAATAATTCTTGCTGCCTGTTATATTTGGATTTCCAGGAATAATATGATGTTTGAGAACCAGGAGCCGACGTTTCAAAGATGGAAAGCTATGCTCAAGAATGAATTGAGCCTACTACCTTACAGAATGAAAAAGAAGCTTGTTAAACCTTTTAAAAATTGGCTGCACGCTCAGTTTGAAGCTTAGAATAGAATAGATTAGTTTGCTTGTTGCTTTTTTGCTTTTGTACATCTTGTACAATTGTATGATACTTTGTAATTTTATTTATTAATAAAAATTGCAGTGGGGATTTTCCCCATTGTTTTCGCTCCAAAAAAAAACTATTGAACTAGGCATATGTGTTGTATCCATATGACACACGTTTGTTTCAGCTAGCCATATGATTTCAGCAACACCACAATTTTTTTATACATGCAACAAACAATACCCATCAGTACCTAGTGGCCTATAACTCAACAATGCATGCAAATACATTAGCAAAATTCATTTATATTTGATTGTACATTTCATACACCAGATGTATACATGTATCTCAACATAGATTCAGTTGCCAACTATACAAATGCGAGATCTATAGAAATAGTGCCTCTAGCATTGATGCGCCACCTTCACCCCGGTTGACCTCCCATTTTCCTCAAGCTCCGACGGGAGAGCGAAGTCATATGCGTGCATTCTCACTAGCCCGAATCTAAATATAGTACTCCGCATCACAAAATTCTTGGCACAAGATGGAGAAATTGCACAAAAGAAAATCATTGGAGTTAGACCATAAACATATACAAATTAAAATTCAATAAATGAAAATTCAAATGATTTGTTGCTCTTACTCAGAGGTGATTGTGCAAAAACAAAGCTTTCCAATTCTTATGCAGTGTCACCAAAATATCATCCCTATTATAAAAAAATAGCTCGATTTAAATACATGAAACATATAGAAGAAGTAGTAATGTATAAATCTACCTAGATTACACAATAGGACATATAGATTGAACATAAAGATCTACCTAACTTACACAATAGATCATATAGATCAAATATAAAGATCTACATATCTTACACAATAGAATATACAGAAAGAGTAGATCCATGCCATAAACATCCGTGGTATAACCTAAAATCCGGTCTTACAGTTGAAAAAAGTAACTAGGCTTATAATCTATAGATATATCTATTTCTTCTAGGAGATCCATGCTATAAATAGAAGGTGAATATGCAGAAGATAAGAACCTAAACCTTAGGGAACATGAGCCGACTTGACCAGACATGTTGGTGGCAGGCCCGGCCGAGGTGGAGTGAGTGGACGGGTCCAGCCATGGTGGAGGGCGTGGACGAGCTGGCTTGACCGGCTGTGTCAGTGGTAGTTCTGGCCTACGAGGAGCGGATTGGCGTGACTCCACGGCCAACGTGCCTCCCAGTAGGTCATCGGCACTCCGGCAAGAAACATCTCCAGCCAGAAGCTACCTTCCGCCTCGCCGATCAGGTGAGTTTTTAAGGACTAGTTGTGATTCGATAAGAGGGTCAGTTGTGGAGCGGACTGAGACCTGATAAGGTCGTCAATCCTTATTTATACAAGGAAGTTGGTAGTTATTGGTTTTGTTGCGCCAAACCCATTTAAATAAGAAAACCACATTTCAAGCATAAACGACTTTCTTGCACGAAGGATTTTTTAATGAAAGCGAGAAACACATTCCCGTTCTTCAATGTATGACCATGCCGCTGAAGAAGAAGCTAGCACTACGTCACCGTTAGTGGCACCTTAGGCCACACTTGATGCCATAATAACGATCAGCTCAAGCCAAATTGACCTCCTTGCGGGCATACACTCGGAGCTTTGAAATTTATGGTACCAAGGATAGACTTCAGAATTTATGTCAGTGTGAATGCCACAGTACTAAAATTGCATTAGCACTTGCATTTCTTGAATATATAATGTTGAATGTAGATGAGCTGCAGCCCAGTAAGGCAGCCCATGTAGTCTACAATTCCTAAAATCTCAAGGCCCATCACGTTGGCAGCTTGAGACACCCTTGGGGGACAAAGTTTAGTCCCACATTGCTACTTGGGAGAGAGTTGGAGTGGTATATAAGGGCTGCTGTTCTAGTCATTCCAAGTGAGTGAGAATAGGAAGAGCCCTCGCGCACTCCTCCTCCTCCTCCGCCTGCCTCGCCTCGTTGCGTCGCGTGACTCGAGTTCGAGACACACTCAAGGAAGCCTAAATTTTTGCTTGGTGCACCAACTGAGTTGGGTACGTGTCGACCTGCATGTGCATGCTCGTCGCGTGTCCCTGGCTTCCTACGCGTGGCAACGCGGTCGGGTCGGATCGGCTTCCCAGGCTATACAAGGAGACAGATCAGATCTAGAGAAATACATAGTTCTCATAACTCTCTAGTTCGTCTCTCTCGCGAAGTTCTTTTTGCTGCGCTATTCTTTAGTCTTCCCCATCCCGGCGACTGCGTGCACAGCCGTCCGGGAGAGCAGGCCTCTGAAACTCCGTTCGTTGAGATCCTGCACCGGGAGACGGGCGATAAGGTTTTTGGGGAGCGTCTCGGCGCGACTGCTCGCTGCTGTTCGTGCTCTTCTTCGATGGTTCGGCTGCTTCATCGACATATCCGACTACACCATGGGCGACATCAACAATACCCATGGTGGTGGTACTGCTGCTGCTGCTGCGACCTTCTCGGTCGCGATGTACGTGCTTTTCCTCTCCTACCTTGCACTGCTACTTGTTCCATGTTCATATCTGATGCATGTGTTTAGTCTGATGTGTGTGGTTAAGTATGCTTGTGCATCTGTAATGTTGCTTTCGGTAATTAAACTCACACGAAAATTGCCTAATAGTCCAACATATAATTCGGAAGTATATTTAGTAGATCGATCTAAGAGAGAGTCTAGGCCAGTATGCAGTCAATGGTATGGAGATTCATGCCTGAACCTAGGCGACCTGCTCTGCTTGCCCTGTTTCATCTAATAGCCTTTGTTGAAGGTTGAACTAAGAAAAAAAGAGAAAGCAGCATGCTGTTTGGTGCGTGTTCATGGGTACAATAACCATATATAGATCAATCCAACAGTCTCTAGATTATCAATAGCAGAGTAACAACATACAAAGATCACACCCAACTGGAAGCTAAAGAAAAGGAATGGCACAGCATTGAATTAAAACTATCTAGAGGTGGGCTGAATAATGGATCATGTAGCTACCGGCGGCACCACAGAGGCTCCAGCAGGTCTCGCCTAACTATCAGAAGGCGTAGAATTTGATGTCACAGCAAGCATCAAACTCCATAACTCTTGCAAAACTACCAATCCGTTAGTAGCTCGCACCCTCGTACATGCCCAGCCGACGTCCACAGTCTATCGGAAATAAGACACATCAGTTCAAAATTATTATTGGTGTTGTTGCAGTCAGTTGAGTATTTATTTTTGTGGGAACTTACTTCTCCATGGTTATATGTGCATTCCATCCAACGAATAGCATCCCAATATACATCTATGGCCGTTGGACTCTACCCGGCACCATCCGTTCACCCACATGATGAGGCTGGTCATACTGAAAAACTGAATGACAAGAAATAACCTGCTCCATTCACAAACAAGTTAACGACGTGTTATTAAATGCAACAAAGCACAAGAAGAACTGTATGGATGATGCTGAAAACAAAAAGTGTGTGGTGGGTTTACCATGCTCCAACATGTGCAACCGTCCCTGGTGAAATTCAGAAGAACAGGTAAAAATCAGCAACAGTATTTGGCAGTTGTAGCAAATTCCATTGCAAGCTATAATGAAGGAGAAACTGACCATAAAACTGTAGCAAGGATGACGGTGCATAAGTGGCGAACCCGTAGCCTATGAAGATGATAGCAGCCTTGAGAATCCACCACTGGGAGTGCTGGAAGTTGCGGAATTCGTACCGCTTTCTCGTGTTCACAGTCGACACAAACATGATTAAGAAAAAGATCTTATTAACTCTTGTCAAGGGCAACGATTGAATTAAGCTGTGCTGGTAGTTCATATTTCAAGTACTGAATATATACTAGTACCTAATGTCGTTAATTTCTGTAGTCATGTAAAACAAACAGCAAGGAGAACGGAGCCAAAAATTAATACATGAAGTTAGATACACTCCAACAATTGATTGAAAATGCAGTTGCAAGTTGCAACCTAGTCAGTACAGGGGAACTGCATTGCATTTTACTCTATTATAATTTGGGACAACAGAACACTATTGACAACAAAGCATTTAAAAGAGAAACGAAGTAGAATTGGCATAAAAAAGGATACAGCAACGCCCATGCTAACTCTAGACACACCGTTAGCGGCGATGCAGTCGTGGGATCCATCGCAGCCGTATTGGTTGTTGAACCTTGGTAATTCGATGTCCCGCACAGTCCAGGCCACAATGGTCATCAGGGCGAAGAGGACGGCGTATACGTACCTCACGGCCATGGGGTTAGGGAGGACAAGGACGCGTGTGAACAAGTTGTTCTCCACGGGGCTGAAGATCATGTCCTCCTCCAAGATCTCACTTGTCAGCTCGCTCTCGCCAGTGTGCGAGCCCGCGAGCTGGCGGAGCTCGGGCGTGCTCCTGTCGGCGGTGTCGGGTGCTGAAACCGCAGGAACTGCAGCTGCTGCAGGTGACTCCTCCTGGCGCTCAACGCGCTCGCCAGCGGATGAGCTCGTGAGCTGGCTGAGCTCGGGCACGCTCCTGTCGACGTCGACGGTGTCGGGCGCTGAAACCAGGGGAGCTGCAGCTGCAGCGGCAGGTGAGCCTAAGCCATCCTCCTCCTGGCGATCAACGCTCTCGCCAGCGGACGAGCCCGGGAGCTGGCTGAGCTCGATTTCAGGAAGCGAAGACATCTCTACTAAAAGTTTGTTTGGAGGAAGAACTAAGGAGAGAGCTATGAATCGGCAACGCAGGCTAAGTTCATTTTATAGCAGAGCTTATCGAGCCAGCAACGCCAACGGGCAACGACGTGAGTAGCTACTAGCTAGTCAGCTGCAACGCGAGCGGCGTGAGTAACAGCTCTACGTCGATTATGTCTCCCACAGTTTGACTGCTTTCCAGCAACAAGAGCAAGCACGGCGCCCATGCTTTGGGTGCTGCTCAGAAAAGTCGCCAGATGTGGCCGTCCAAAGAATGAAGATTTTTTCGAGGTCACGTTTGACTTGGTAGTTACTAGTTAGTCTGGTGCCTAGCCCCGCTAATGTACGTATACAGTCTAAAGTCCTAACACGGCCCAGCTGATGCCGCTAATTAGCTCTTAAACCCTTATTTTGAAGTTTTGGGCAAATGTGGCAGCATACTGCATGTTGTCTAGCATATCAATCTATCTATCTATCTATTATACTATTAAAACAACAAACAACTAATGGCTCAGATTTATCCTTGAAAAGTTAAGATATTCCCACCGTGGAGATCAATCAGCATATACGAAAAAAAAGTATCTAATCTGTATCCGGTTCAACGCGATGCAAGCAAACCAAATATACAATGTTTCTTTATCTCTTAGCATATCTAAACAACCAGCGCAAGAATATGATCTATAGATTAGCTAGGCATAAGCAAAATAAACACTACGGGAAAATCTGGCATTGCCGTGTCTTCGAATCTTTGCCGTGTGCCAAACAACGCGGAACACGGCAAAGGAGCACGTTACCGTGTTCTGAGAAACTAGGTGCACGGCAAAAGAAAAGTACACGGTAACATGGGGGGAAAACACACGGCAAAGAAATCAATACGGCAAAGAAAGAAATAAACACACGGCAACGAAGTGGACACAGCAAAAAAAGAGATAAACACACGGCAAAAATACGAGCACGACAAAGAGCCCAGCCACGTGTCATCACCGTCCGCAGTTGACGGAACCGTTACAACAGTGCGACATTGCCGTGTGTCCTCTAACAGACACACGGCAAAGAATTATGGCCACGTCAACTCCTTCCTTTTCGCGCGCGCCATTTCTGTTGGAGATATGCCCAAGAGGCAATAATAAAATGGTTATTATAATATATCTTTGTGTTTATGATAATGTTTGCATACCATGCTATAATTGTATTAACCGAAACAATGACACATGTGTGTTATGTAAACAACAAGGAGTCCCTAGTAAGCCTCTTGTATAACTAGCTTGTTGATTAATGAATGATCATGGTTTCGTGATCATGAACATTGGATGTTATTAATAACAAGGTTATGTCATTGGGTGAATGATATAATGGACACACACCCATATGAGCGTAGCATAAGATCAAGTCATTAAGTTCAATTTGCTATAAGCTTTCGATACATAGTTGTCTAAGTCCTTCGACCATGAGATCATGTAAATCACTTACACCGGAAGGGTACTTTGATTACATCAAACGCCATTGCGTAAATGGGTGGTTATAAAGATGAGATTAAGTATTCAGAAAGTGTGAGTTGAAGCATATGGATCAATAGTGGGATTTGTCCATCCTGATGACGGATAGATATACTCTGGGCCCTCTCGGTGGAATGTTGTCTGATTAGCTTGCAAGCATATGATTGGATCATAAGAGATGACATACCACGGTACGAGTAACGAGTACTTGTCGGTAACGAGGTTGAACAAGGTATGGAGATACCGATGATCGAACCTCGGACAAGTAAAATATCGCGTGACAAAGAGAATTGGCATCGTATGTAAATGGTTCAATCGATCACTAAGTCATCGTTGAATATGTGGGAGCCATTATGGATCTCCATCCCGCTATTGGTTATTGCTCGGAGAGGAGTCTCGACCATGTCTGCATAGTTCACGAACCGTAGGGTGACGCGCTTAAGGTTCGATGTCGCATAAGTAGATTCGGAATATGAGATGGAGACCGAAGTTTGTTCGAGTCTTGGATGGGATCCAGGACATCACGAGGAGGTCCGGAATGGTCCGGAGAATAAGATTCATATAAGGGAAATTAATTTCGGGGTTCGGAAAAGTTCAGGATTTTCGGTGGAAGACCGAGAAGGTTCTAGAAGGTTCCGGAGGGACCCCTCGTGGGCCCACGACCCCGGGAGGGGCCACTTGGGCCAAGGGGGTGCTGCCTTGGCCTAATGGGCCAGGCGCACCAAGCCCTAAAGGCCCAAGCCGGCCACAACCCTAGGGTTTAGGGGAAACCCTAAAATTGGAAGGCTTGGGGGGAAGGAAAGTTCCCCCTCCCCCTTTGGCCGGCCCTAGATGGGTTTGGACGTGGGGGGACACCCCAACCGACCCTCCCCACTATATAAAGAGGGGAGGGGTGGCCGGCCAAGTCCCCAACCTGAAACCCTAGCCGCCACCTCTCCTCCCTCCTCTTTCTCTCTGCTGCGGCTTAGGCGAAGCCTGCAGAGATTCTCCTCCACCACCACCACCACGTCGTGCTGATGGGATTCCGAGGGATCTACCACACCTCCACGCTGGAACGGGAGAGGACGGGCTTCATCGACACCGTACGCGGCCGAGGAAGTGCGGATTGCAGCACAGGATGATCGACTACATCAACAACGAGATCTAATCTCGTAGGCTTGGGAAATCTTAGTCTCACATGCATCTCGTTGCTTCGATCTTCATAGATTAGATCTTGGCTTTTCCTAGATTGGATCTTGGTTTTGTTCTTATTCGCGGTAGGAAATTTTTTGTTTTCCATGCAACGAACCCATCAGTGGTATCAGAGTCATGTCTATGCATAGATCTGTTGCACGAGTAGAACACAATGGTTTTGTGGGCGTTGATGCTTTTGTTGCTTTAGTTTGTGTACTTTGCATCTTGCGGGATGGTGGGATGAAGCGGCCTGGCTAACTTTACATGACCGCGTCTCATGAGACTTGCTCCACGCTTGACATGCAACTTGTATTGCATAAGTGGCTTTGCGGGTGTCTGTCTCTCCCACCATAGTGAAGATTCCAATTTGCACTTTCTATTGTCAACACTAGTATCACCGTTGTGGTTCATGTTTTCGTAGGTAGATTGGAACCCTAAACCACGTAAAATATGCAAACCAAATTAGAGGCGTCTAACTTGTTTTTGCAGGGTTTGGTGATGTGATATGGCCATGATGTGATAATGATTATATTTGATGTATGAGATGTTCATTATTGTATTATGGCAACCGGCAGGAGCCTAATGGTTGTCTTTAAATTTGTTAAGACCTGCGTGTCTATTCATCATGTAATAGCTTTATTTCAAGTAGTTGTTATAGTAGCTATAAGTGATGGACAACCATGAAGCGGCGCCATGGACCTTGGTGCAATGCTGGTGATGATGGAGATCATGCTCATGTGCTTTGGAGATGGAGATCAAAAGCACAAGAAGAAAGGCCATGTCATATCACATATTATGAATTGCATGTGATGTTAATCCTTTATGCATCTTATCTTGCTTAGATCGCGACGGTAGCATTATAAGATGATCCCTCACATTAATATCAAGATAATAAAGTGTTCTCCTCTCGTATGCACCGTTGCTACAGTTCGTCGTCTCGAAGCATCTCGTGATGATCGGATGTGATAGATTCTACGTTCACATACAACGGGTGTAAGCCATGTTGCACACGCGGAAATACTTGGGTTTGCTTGGCGAGCCTAGCATGTACAGACATGGCCTCGGGACACACGAGTCATATGGATGATATGATCAACATGTTGATGTTCACCATTGAAGCTACATCATCTCACGTGATGATCGGTTTTGGTGTAGTGGATTTGGATCGTGTATCACTTGACAACTATGAGGGATGTTGTATTAAGTGGGAGTTCATTAGTAATTAGATTAAAACATGAACTAATTATCATGAACATAGTCTAAATAGTATTTTAGATTAAGTTTGTAGAATTGGCATCCGTTTTACCATGCGCTAGTCTTGTAATTGAGATAGAAATACTGTTAAGTCTGACAAGAAACTTTACGGATTGGTACTGTATTGTTATAGAATCAAGAAATGATTAAGTCCTATTGCAAACTTTTAGTAAACCTCACATCGCTGATTCAAAGAACAATGGTTTCAATTAGTACATAGAATCATCTTGTCTCCGTGAAACTTGAAGTTCAAATCTGTTTGAAAAGTAAGGAGCTGAAAATTTTGTTTTCAGAAATAAGCGAGGTATGATATATATGTGATATCTAAGACCTTGTTGCAAGATGATAAAATATAATTTGGTGAGACTACATAAACTCATAATTTTTATGGGAATGTATGAAGGTTGAAGACGCCAGGCGTCCCAATCCTCCAACTATTGGGGCACTAACGATATTCGCATATCCATGAAGTGATCGTCCTTAGTATGCACCGTTGCTAAGACTCGTCGTTTCGAAGCATCTCGTGATGATCGGGTGTTATAGATTCTACGTGTGCATACAATGGGTGCAAGCCAGATTTGCATATGCGAATACTAAGGTTAAACTTTACGAGCCTAGCATGTACAGACATGGTCTCAGAAAGTCGTCATGATATGATTATGAGTGAAATTATTCATCATATTAAAAAGTTACTAATAGTGAAATCTGGAACACTTGTCATGTGATGATCAACTTCAAAATAAGAACCTCAAGGTTAATGGTATTTGACATATGGACCTAGAAGTTATTTAAGGTGAAGTGTTTTCTGAGAATGAGGAAAGCTAAAAGAGAAACTACAAAAGATTTTGGCAGAAAGAAAGAAAAGACTATAAAGTCTGGCTCAGGTGTATATAAATGATATACATGTTATGAATGTATTCCTAGTTTGGTCACACAATGAAATTCTTGGGTATTTGTACCATATTGGTTGGTATGAAGTGTCATACAAAACAACGCAATACAAGAATACAATGGCCTAAGTGACTGACAAGAAATATGATAGGAATGCACGTCTGGAACAAAAATAAAGTGTTATTATGTTCGTCGTTGGAATTCTATCTAGCCCTTAGAATTTATAATAAAGAACTTAATAATTGTTATTTTGCTCTGGTCAAATGAAAACAATGAGTTGTTCAAATTATGACATTACTCCATGTACGATGGATAAGTTATTATAAATCTTATTGGTGAAACACACATACATAACACGCTAAAATGCCATAAGGCAAATAATTTGAATTCCACTTATTTGTGGAACCGCCATTTAGGTCATGTTAGAAAGGAACGCATGAAGGAACTCCATGCAAATGGATTTTTGGAGTCATTCGATTTTTGAATCGTTTGGCGCTTGCAAATCTTTTCTAAAGATAATGACTAAAATACCGTTCATAGGCCAAGAATTGAACGGGCAACTAACTTAGTGGAAAAATACATGATGATGTATGTGGTTCACTGGGCATAGTTGTGTGTGGGAGATTCTTTTACTTCATGAAAACTTCCAACAATGAATTGAGTATATATATGTGGATATATTCGATAAGGAAGAAGTTTGAAACATTTGAATGGATTCAAATAAATTTCAGCGTGAAGTGGAAATCATCGTAATAGAAAAAGTCAAATATCTATGATTGGATCATGGTGGAAATATTTGAATTACGAGTTTTATCAAACATCTAAGAGAGTTATGAAGTTGTTCTACAACTCACGTGTCATGGAGTATCATAGTGATGATGGAGTATCCGAGAGACGTATCCAAACCTTGTTGGATTAATGATGAGATAAAATAAAATGAAGCCATTATATTTTTGTGGATTATGCTTTAGAGACTACCGCTTTTACACTGAATAGAGCATCATCATGATCCGTTGAAATGACACCATACGAGTTGTGGCATGGGTATAAACCATAATAGTCCTTTCTTAAAAATTTGGTATAAGTAAATAAGTTTACAACCAAAATCGGATGAATGTCTTTGTTGTTATCCCAGAATTGGGAATTCTTTCCACTATGAAGTAAAAGACAAAAGTTTTTGTTAATGTTACTTGCTTATTTCCAAGAAATTGTTTTCTAGCGAAGTATTTAAGTGGGAGGACAATAGAACTTGATAAGGTTTATGAACCTGAGCGTAATGATCGAGTAGCGCAGCATCGGAAATGGTTAAGCGGCCACGACGATCATGGTTCCCATGACTACAAAGTGTTTTAGCCTTGGTGATCGAAGTACCTATTGAACCTTGTAGGTATGGTTTACTTTGTGATCAAATAAATGATTTGTGGACAAAGGATTGATTTTGAACAATGATAAACCAACTACAAACAAAGAAGTTATGATGGGTGACAAGGTATTAACTTATCAATGCCTACATATTGTAGACTAGGGTTTCGTTGGGAGTAGAGGGCAAGTAGATCTCGAAGGTTTCGGCCGAAAAGTACTCGACGACTAAGAAACTAGGGTTCTGTTGACAATTGATTCGATCCTTTGTCCCTCGCTCCCCCTTATATAGGAGGTGGAGCCGAGGGATTCGCAATACACAAGTTACAGAGTCCGGGAGGGTTTCTAACTCATCCCGTATAATTACAAGTCTCTATAATTCCTAATACAACTCTAACTTTCCTTAATACTATCTGGGCTTCCGAACTTCATATTCTTCGACTTGTGGGCCTTCAGTAAACCCCGGGTACCATCTTCGGCAGGCCCATTGGGGATGCCTATGTCAGTAGCCCCCGAGATTTTGATTGAATCGAAGAATCATGGAAAATCTCTAACTTTACAATCATCCAATAACTTTGTCGATTTTATTGCATATCTTTAGACACATAATTATATATTTTACAGGGATAATGATAGTTGGGGCTAGTTCATCTGACGGATCAGGTACTAGTTAACTGCTCTAGTGGCAATCCGCAAAAACCTACTTCAAGATCACGTCCCTGGACCTGATCTCGGGATACTGGTGTTAACTTCGACATGTGCTTAAGGTCTTACCATTCGTCGAGTCCCAGTCATATTTTATCGGGTACCTAACGCGTCGTTAGGATTTTTCTTCGTATCGTTGATACGGAAAAAGTAACAAACCGACGTCGAGACGGTGCCACGCCGCTGAAACGGATCTGGGGTCTTACATTCGCAAAGTTTTGCGGCATGCAGAGATTATTCGCGACTTTGGCGCTCTGAGAATATATTGTCGAGTGCTTTTTCGGCTGTTGGAATAGCACATTTTATTGAGTCAACGGATGACTTATTTTGCCTTCCCGATGGGAGTATATGTAGAGTTATTTGTATAACTCGAAATATGCTCACTTCTTTTTTATAATTTCATCGGGCACACGAACAGCGTTCCCGATGGGAGTAGCCCCCGAGGCTACAGCCAAGGACCTGTACTTGGTTGTAGGCTCAACAAATTAATACCTTCTGCCGCTATATTGTTATTCTTTCTCTAGCTTTTCATATCTATCGGGTGCGTGACCAGCGCTCCCGATGGGAGTAGCCCCCGAGGCTATGAACAAATGCTTGTATTTGATCATAGGCTCTCGCCATTTCTATTTTATCATACCCGAAATTTCCTTCTTCAAAAGTAGCCCCCGAGCATTTGATCAAAAAACTTGTATTTGATCAAAGGCTCTCGAGATTTTTCTTTGTCGCCAATGTTCGCATTATCAAAGCCGATCTTTTTCATTGATAAAGTGATGTCAGTGCTGACGATAGCCACGATCAATGTATCGAGAAGACGCGAGCAATGCTCTCTCTCTGTCTTGCGGGCCCAGAACCCTCATCAGTTTGACACGTCGTGCAAGTGGGGGACACACGTCCTCCGCTTTTTCTGGCGCACGCACTGTAGCGCCTGTTCCTTTCCTTCACAGTGAAAATACGTTTTTACCCCTCCTCCACGTGTACAACATCCATATCACAATTTTTCCATCCAACGGTGCGTCGTTTCGCTGATTCTCTATTTAAGGTCATCTTCTTCCTCCGTTCGTCCTTTCGCTCACGCCGCACCTCTGCTCTCCTCTGCAAAAATCCCCCATTGCGCCCAACACTTCTTGAGCTCAACCACACTCATGCTTTCGCCTACGCCATTGTTGATGCCACCTCGGAGACTCACCAGGCACAACACTCCCGAATCCAAGATGGCACCCACGGATCTGGGGAGCACTGAGTGGGAGAGATCCAAAATCTCCCCCCAAGATATCAACTTGCTGAAGAAACTTGGGATCAGCAAGAAGCAAGATGCGCTGCGCTTCCCCAGCGAAGAAAGCTATCCATCCCCTCCTATGGAGTATCGGGTCAGTTTTGTTGACCACCTCATCCGCGGTCTTTCTTCCCCCATTCATGATTTTCTGCGTGGGTTGCTTTTTGTCTACGGATTGCAACTTCACCATCTTACTCCCAACTCCATCCTCCACATCTCGATCTTCATCACTCTTTGCGAATCTTTTCTTGGAGTCCAGCCTAACTGGTCTTTATGGAAACGCATTTTTCTCTGTCGCCGTAATGGCTCTGCCAACGTTGCCTATAACATAGGCGGTGTTGTTATCTGCGTCCCCCGATGTCGAGTATTTTGACGTCAAATTCCCTGACTCATTCAAGGGTGGCGCAAAAAATGGTTGTATATCCACGAGAGAACCATGGCTCAGTGGAAGACAACATTCCCCCTTTTGATGGTAACGAAAAAATCTGTCGCCGCCGGTCCTAGGATGCAGAGGCTAGCGACGAAGAAAAAACGGCGACAGAAGCGCTGATGACACGCATCCACCAGCTTCAAAATACTCGTGGACAAGAATTGTCGGGTATCCAAATCACGGTGTATTTCCTTAGGATTAGGGTGCAGCCTCTGCAAGCTCGCAAAAACCCCCTTTGGATGTATGCTGGCGATGAAGATGTGGATCGCCTGTCGACAGATTTATCGGTCAAGGTCTTAGAAAAACTTGTCCGAAAGATCTCATCGCTTAGCAAGAAAGACACCGTCCCGTCATCTTGCCGTGTGATGCCATATAGCGCCACCAACGCGCTCCCGCAGGTAATATATTTTTATCATCTGTTTATTCATGCACTCTTTTCTTTTCTCTTTTGGTACTGCTATTTCTTCGACTGCTGTTACTGATATAAATCCATGTCGATACTTTTTCTATCTTGTCCAGAACCATAAAACTGCGTCGCCTCTTCCTCCCCTTCCCGAAGGTGGGGAAGTCGAAGAACGGGCTGTTGTCACCGACGACAACCAGGGTACTTCTCGCCCTGAGAGTGAAATCGAGGGTTCTCGAAAATCCGCGGTATCCTCTGAAAAGGAAGTTGAAACCGAGGCAACCGCATCAACACACTCTCCTCCCCCAGCTGCTTCTCCAAAGAACAAGATAAAAAGGGACGAGGTTGTCGATTCCGGTACCTCCAAAGCCGGCGCATCTCGTGCCGAAGAAGTTGTTCCTGACGCAGAAAGGAAAACTTTCAATCCTTATGAAGATGCTCTCGTCAGCTCGTAAGTTCTTGCTGCTCTTTGTTGTTTGTTCTCGACATTTTATCTATATTGTTTCTTATCTTGTCGCCATATCTATTGCAGTGGCGACGAGGATGAAAATACACCTATTGACGCGACTGCTCGAACGAGCACGTCCCGTACTTTAGTTGTCTCTGAAGCTCAACCTGATGGGGACGAAACTTCGCCTCCTCAACAAGACACAGAGCATCCAACTCCAGTTGCGAGCCCCCGAGCCTCTTCACCAAAGAGAGCTAGGGTAGAACCAGCCAAGGAGCCTATCCTGTTGATTGGTAGTTCCACGACTCCTTCATTGGATGACGTAAGTTTTTCACTCTTTTTCTTTACGTTCCGAGTATTTCAGTACTTTCGGCTCCCCTTTGTTTCTTGCTAGGTGCTGTCGAACTTTTACTTCCTATATTGATTTCTCTTTTCCTTTGGTGTTCTCTTCAGCCTTTGATGAGGGAATTTATCCGTCTCGGTACCCAATTTGTCGGGTACCGTGACCATGCCAAGAAGCTTGAAGGTACTATTTTTATCTGCCTCTTCTGCTGAATATACTCCATTATTTTGTCATAACATTTTACTGTCGTTTATTATGCCAGAAAATCTTGCGGAATCCAACAAACGCGCTGACGCTCTTGCTATCAAGTTAGAGCAAAGCGAAAGAGCTCGCAAGAAAGCTGAAGCAGATGCTGCCGCCGTCAAAGATCTTCTAAAAAGACTTCATGACGCGGAAACTTCTTTGAGCGAAAATATAGCTCAACAGTCTGCTCGTGAAACAGAGATTGTTACACGTTTGGAATCGCAAAGCCGACGTTTTGTTAGTAAGTACTCAAATCCTTGCCATTTCTTCGAGTCGTCATATTTGTCCTTGCTCGCTTTTTCTTGACAACCTCCTTTTACTCATTTAGGGAAGACGCAGCAAGATTATGATCTAGAAAGTCCTGAAGGTGATCGCCTTCTTGACGCGCTTTCCCTCCTTGAGATCCATGGAGATGAGGCGCGCGAAGGCCTTGCCGAAGCTAGGACAGGTCTGTCGCGGCTTTTTCCTTACTTCTTCACGAAGAAGGAAGAACCCACGACTTTTACTGCTCTCGCTAAGTGCTTCAATTCTCAAGAAGATCTTGGGCTCAAACTTCGCCAAGAAAGCTTGAAAGTTGGTGTTGAAGGCACTATCGCCTTGGTCGCTGACAGCCAGCAAGATGTCGACTGGACGAGAGTTGGCGACACGAAGGAGATGGAAACGAAGAGGTGGCAATCCCTGATTAAGGCTGCCAAGCCTAACACGAAGAAAATCCTCGCCTACCTCGAATGCAAACCAACTCCCGCTCCTAGTTCATCGAAGCCGGAGGTCAAGTAGACCACCTTGTCTTCTCTTTTGTTTTGTTTCTCTTTTGATGCTGTCGCCATAGTAGCTTTGACGACAACTGCCCCCTTAGTTCATTAGGAATATTCCTTTTGTAATATCCATGTAAACACTTTGAAAATCAATGGGAATCTATCTTTGCTTGATGATTGATGTCGAAACTTTTATTTCCAGTTGATATTTGATAACTACACTTCAACTCCTCGTCCTTCCGATGCTTTTCCTGCTTCGTCCTGCTTGAAGAAAACGCCTGTTGCTGATGAACTTATTGAAGATTCCTCTAGTAAGGGTTCAACACAAGACTTGGAAGAACTTCGCCAACAACTCCAGTCTATGAAGAAGCAAGCACTTATAATAATGGAGCAGTCTCGAAAATCACTGGAGAGGGAAAAAATTGCGCTTCAGCAAGCTCAGGATGCTCTAGCTGTAAAAGAGGCCGCGATTACTGAGGCTGCCGAAGCTTCTTCTCGAGAGAATTAGATGCTCCAACTAATGAATGGCTCCAGCTTGGATATGACAGGTATATTCCATTCACTCAACCGTGCTTGATGTTGTTCTTGCTATTCTTCCTTCCTTACTGATTTCACCACTGAAAAAGGTTCATTTTTGGATACCGCTGCCGAGGATCAACGTGTCGAAGCTCGATCCAATGTGCTTCTCAGACTTGCCGAAGAACATGGTTCCAACTTTTGGGTTATGCCTGAACGTACCCGCCAAATCGTCAGATTTCAAGATCGTGCGAGTCAGGTCCGTGACTTCCTCGACTTCTGTACAAGGACATTGTCCTTAGTTTACAGCACCATGTTCCCGCGCAACAAAATGCCAGAAACCCTTCCTGCTTTGATGGATAAATTTCGGGATGCACCTCGGATCCATGGATTTGTGCGGGCCCAATTATCTATCGGCGCAAGATTTGCTATGATGATGATACAAATCTGCTATCCGAAGTTAGACATGAGTCGAATTGTTGCCAAGTGCCTGGCCAAGATGGCGAAAAGGAAAAGGAACATTGGCAAAATTGATGACATTGTGACCCCTGTAGCAGAAGAAATGATGGATGAACTTCTTCGGATGGACGCTGAGTTCTTCGTGAAGGGCAGCTATGCTGAACATAGTACTCGTACTGCAAATAATGAATGGATGACCATAGATGATATACTAGGCAGCAATTGAGAGTTTCTCTTTTAGCTTGTCGAATTTTCTCAGGAGTTGCATCTTGTATGTTGTAAACATAATCTATATTGTAAAGCCACTAGATATTTTTATTTTTCCTCGTCAAGCCCCCGAGCGTTTTGGTGGCGATTTTCTCTACTGTGTATGCGAGGTTGAACCGAGGCAAAAATTATATTGAGTGTACTATATTTGCGGGTATTAGCCCCCGAGCTTTTTTTGTTGATCACTATTTTGTATCGTCATTTTATTTTGCGAGGTGCTTTGCACCAAGGCGAAATATTTTTGCAAGTTGTATTCGTCGTCATTGTATATATATATTGTAACTTCTGGCGCTAGCCCGAGCCTCAAAGAAAAAGATGTATATCTCCACTATCTTTATTATATTGCAGCACCGCGAGTCCGCCTCATTAAAAACCTTTTCAGCCCCACTCGGTGCCCTGAAAGGAAAAGAGTGCGTCTGAAAACTCGCGGGCGTTTCAGTACATTGTATGTTTACAAGGAAGACTATATTTTGACTTCTAGGCGTAGAAATGCCTGAGCTGCGCCACGTTCCAAGGGTTTGGTTCGGTGACTCCTGTCTTCTTGTCCTTGATTCTGTATGCTCCTCCCTCTATTACTTCTGTGATGATGTAAGGGCCAAGCCACGGCGACTCGAGTTTTTCATGGCTTTTTTGTGTCAGCCGAAGAACTAAGTCACCTACTTGGAAGGATCGTGGTCGCAGTCGTCGACTGTGGTAGTTTTTCAGATCTTGCTGGTACTTAGTGACCCGCGATAACACTTCGTCTCGAGCTTCATCCAGTGCATCGACATCATCCTCCAATGCTCTCCTTGATGCCTCTTCGTCATATTCCGTTACTCTCGGAGAATTGTGTTCTATTTCTATCAGCATTACTGCTTCAGCTCCATGGACCAGGAAAAACGAAGTTTCTTGTGTCGCTGTATTTGGGGTTGTTCGAATACTCCACAACACACTAGGCAACTCCTCTGGCCAAGTATGTCGCGCTTTCTCTAACGGTGCCAGCAGACGCTTCTTGATACCATTGCAGATGATACCATTGGCTTTCTCGACTTGACCATTAGTTTGTGGGTGCGCAACTGATGCAAAGTGTAGTTTGATGCCTACCTCCGCACAATATGCCTTGAATTCCTTAGATGTAAAATTGCTACCATTGTCCGTGACGATGCTATGAGGCACTTCAAACCGAAAGACAATGCTTTTCACGAACTTGATTGCAGACGCTCCATCTGGTGAATTTATCGGCTTTGCTTCTATCCACTTCGTGAATTTGTCGACAGCAACCAGCATGTACGCGTATCCTCCTGGCGAAGCTTTGTGTAATTTTCCCACCATATCGAGGCCCCACTGCGTGAAAGGCCATGACAGCGGTATTGGCATCAATTCTGTTGCCGGAGAGTGAGGTTTTGCGGCAAATCTCTGGCATGCATCGCAAGTACGAACTATTTCCTTTGCATCCTCGATTGCTGTTAACCAGTAAAACCCTGCTCTGAAAACCTTGGCTGCTATAGCTCGACTGCTTGCATGATGACCACATATTCCTTCGTGTACATCCTTCAACATTAGCCCGTCCTTCTTCGGGTATGACGCACCTTTGTAACACTCCCGAAATACTTCGCTTGTATAACTCCCCTTTGACCACAGTAAAGGCTTTAGATCGTCTAATAACTCGCCTTGCTTCAACTGGATCGTCGGGTATTCTTTTCCTTAGGATGTATGATATGTACACCTGCATCCATGGAATTTGCACCATCATTACTAGGTCCTATTCCTCTTCTTCTTCTGATGCTACTTTTGTAGCCCCCGATGGTTTCTCATCCTTCTCCTTCTTCTTTGGTTTCGTCGGCTTTGTAGACCTCTCGGCTATTTCCTCCCAAAACACGCCTGGTGGAATCGCGAGACACTGCGACCCGATGTTTGCAAGAACATCGGCTTCATCATTGCTCAACCTGCTGATGTGATTTACCTCGCATCCATCAAACAGCTTTTCTAGCTCGTTATACACTTCCTTGTATGCTATCATACTTTCATTGACTGCATCACATTGATTCATGACCTGCTGAGCCACCAATTGTGAGTCGCCAAAGATTTTTAGTTGGGTTGCGCCACAAGCCTTCGCCATCTTCATCCCGTGTATGAGAGCTTCGTATTCTGCCTCATTGTTAGATGCGTTTGGGAACGTCATCCGTAAGACATACTTTAATTTGTCGCCTTCAGGTGATATTAGTATCACGCCTGCTCCAGCTCCTTCTAATCTCTTGGACCCATCGAAGTTCATAGTCCAGGTTCTCGATAGATCTAGGGGTCCCGTATTTTGTAGCTCCATCCACTCTGCGATGAAGTCTGGTAAAATTTGCGACTTTATTGCTTTTCTTTTTTCGTACGTGATGTCCCGAGGGGAAAGCTCTATTCTCCAGAGGGAGACACGGCCTGTAGCTTCTGGATTGTTTAATATATTTGATAAAGGCGCATCATTGACCACTATTATCGGATGCGCCGAAAAATAGTGTCGCAGCTTTCTTGTTGTAAACACTCCATATGCTAGCTTCTGCTATGGGTGCTGTTTTGAAGGCAATAATACTTCACTGATGAAATATACTGGCCTCTGTACTCCATGGAGTTTTCCTTCTTCCTCTCTTTCGACTACGAGAGCTGTACTGACCACCTGAGGTGTGGCTGCGATGTATAGCAAGAGGGGTTCCTTCTCCTTAGGCGCCACCAAGATTGGTGGTGTTGAGATTGTGCGTTTGAGATCCTCGAAAGCTTTGTCCGCCTCTTCGTTCCACTGAAACTTCTCTCCTTGCTTAATCAAAGCGTAGAACGGCAATGCCTTCTCTCCTAGCCTGGCGACGAATCTGCTTAAAGCTGCGACTCGCCCCCAACTGTTGTATTTCTTTCAACTTTGTCGGCTTCCTCATCGTTACGATGGCTTGGATTTTCTCTGGATTGGCCTCGATCCCTCTTGCTGATACTAGGAACCCGAGAAGTTCTCCTGCAGGGACGCCGAAAGAACACTTCGTTGGGTTCAGTTTGAGACAAAACTTGTCAAGGTTGTCGAAAGTTTCCTTCAAATCCTCGATCAATGTTGTCCCTTTTTTTGATGTTATGATGACATCGTCAATGTACACTTGTACGTTTTTTCCAATCTGTGTTGCCAAGCACGCATCATCTGATATGTTGCTCCCGCGTTTTCAGACCAAAGGCATTGTTTTGTAGAAACACGCCATAAGGTGTTATGAACGCTGTCTTGACTTCATCATCTTCTTTTAATCTGATCTGGTTATAACCAGAATATGCGTCCAGGAAGGAAAGACGTTCACATCCTGCCGTGGAGTCGATGATTTGATCGATCCTTGGGAGAGGAAAGTGATCCTTTGGGCAGTGTTTGTTTAGACACGTAAAGTCGACACACATGCAAAGGACTTTCGTGTTTTTCTTCAGGACCAACACTGGGTTAGCTACCCACGTGGCTTCTGTATGTATCTCCTTGATAAAACCAGCTTCTCTGAGTCGACCAATCTCTGACAGCATGGCTTTGCGGTTTGGTTCAAAACGCCGCAAAGGTTGTTTGATTGGTCTCACTATTGGATCCAAGTTTAGGTGGTGCTCGGCAAGTTCCCGGGTACTCGGCATGTCGGACACCATGTGAAGATTTTCCAGTGCTCACGGAGGAACTCGACGAGCGCGCTTTCCTATGCGAGGTCCATGTTTGTTGCAATGGACGTCGTTTTCTTTGGGTCTATCGGGTGAATCTGCACCTCCTTGGAATCCTTAGTAGTGTTGAAGGTTGGCTCCCTGAGTGGCCTTCCTGCATCTGGCAACACATCATAATCAGTTGTGAGTCTCGACACCATATATTCTCCTTGCATCCCGAAAGTTTCTGACAATCGATGAAAATCCTTGTCGCATTTATCAGCTAACGCGAAACTTCTTTTGATTGTAATTGGTCCCTTAGGTCCAGGTAATCTCCACAACAGGTACGTGTAGTGTGGTACCGCCATAAACCTGGCATATGCTGGTCGTCCCAATAAAGCGTGATATTGCGACGGGAAATCCACAACTTCAAACTCCAGCCTTTCTATCCTGTAGTTTTCTCGGGTCCCAAACTGAACGTCGAGATTGATTTTCCCCAACGGATAACTCAGCTTCTCTGGCGTGATTCCGTGGAAACGTGTGTCAGTTGCTTTTAGATTTGCCAGGGATATGTTCATCTTCCTTAGTGTATCTGCATACATAAGGTTTAAACTGCTGCTCCATGAATACTCGAGATACGTCGAATCCTGCGATCACCGTAAGATAAGTGCTTGCCCTGGTCGAGGAAGTTGCTGCGGATGATCCGCAATTGTGAAGCCAATGTCCTGTCCCGACCAATTTAGGTACTCAATCGTTGGTGGAGGCATCTTCTCTGCCATGAACACTTGTCGCGAGAGTACTTTCTGGGCCCTATTAGATGGCCTAGCTTTCTGAATCATCGAGACCGCGCCGTTGGAGTTAGGATCAACATATGGAGGTGGGTGTGGTGCTGCCGCTATTCTGAGCTGGTGCCGATTTTCGTCCGTAATTGCGGGAGGAGGTGGCAGGTGGATCTCACTCCTGGGCCCTTGAGGGTTTCTATTTGTTGCTTGAGCATTGGCTAGCCCTGCGACCCTCAGCATTATTGTCGAGATAGAAATGCATCTGACATGGCCCGTTCATCATATCCTCGGGAGATACAAACGATCTCTGAAACCTCGGTCCACTCTTTTGCTTGTTATTCCGAGAGTCATCTCTATTGTCGCCTCGCTGCTCGTTACTCCTTTGGTATTCATCTCTATTGTTTCCTCCTGTGTTTCCCCGAAACCCAGCCGATATTTGGCCGGGAGCATCGTAACTCGAGAATTGTCGAGGAAATCGTCGTCTATTTTGAAAATTTCGACTACGGTCCTCCTCCGGTGACCTGTGCCGTTTATTGTGAACAGAATCTTCTCCGTCTGCCCATCTATTTGCGATCTCCATCAATGCTGATACTGTCCTTGGGTTGGTTCTCCCCAAGTCTTCGACAAAATCTCCTCGTCGAATTCCTGCTACAAACGCATCTATTGCTCTCTCGTCAGACATATTCTCTGCCGAGTTTTTAATGAAGTTCCACCTTTGGATGTATTTTCTCATTGATTCATCATGCTTTTGTCGACACGATCTCAACTCTTCTAGTGATGCAGGTTTTTGCAGGTTGATCGGAAGTTCTTGACAAACACATCCTCAAAACTATCCCAGCTGTCGATGGAACCCGGAAAGCTTCTTTATCCAAGATCTTGCGGCTCCACTCGTGTATTTGAATGCTCTGCATGGCTGTTGCTCTGGTTCCACCTATCAGTTTCACCGTCTCAAGGTAATCGACTAACCAATCCTCGGGATCTTGCGACCATCGAATTTCTTGAAACTGTCTGTAACTTAAACCACGACGGGACTCGGGTTTTGAACTCGTCTCGTAAAACACGGAGTCCACACATATCTTCTTCAGCAACTTCGGTGAATGCCGATGTTCCCTTCTATCTTGTCGCGCTCTATCCACCCTGGCAGTCGCTGTATCTCTAACTCCACTTGCTCTCGGTGGATCTTGCACTGCTGCGGTAGGCCGCGGACTATTTTGCCTTGCAGTTCCTTCGGGAGGTGTAGCTGCGAACGCTGCTCCCATGGCTCCACACCCTGCCATGGCCATGTTATACAATGCTTCTCTTGGATCTCCGGGAGGTGGCCTGGACGCTAAGATGAAAGCTTGAGTTGCCATGTATCCTGCTTCCGGTGTTTTTGGAATAATATTCCCCCTCGTGTCGATTGACATAAAAGACATATCGAGGTTTTGGATTAAATTCTCTCTCTCTCAGCTTCAGGTATATTTTGCAGAGATCTTGCTCTCCTTCGAGCTTCTCTATGACTATCTCCCGAAGTTCTTGAATTTCGGCTTAGCTCTGCCCTGCTTGACGCGGAAGCGGCTTCCTGCCTCTTGTCCAACTCGATTTTCTGCTTCTCGAGCTCCCTCCTGGTACGTGCAAGCCTATATTGATACGCTTGTAACTCCGTAGGTGTCGCCGTAATGGTCATTTGTTCTGTACCATCAATAGCTCTTGCAACTCGATCCCATACTGCCTGCGGAAATTGCACCATCTCTCGTGTTCCTGGTCCGATATATTTTGTTCCCAAACCTCGCGTGAGATCTGCAGGATCGACATACGGATTTCCCGCATCGTCGAAGTTTTCTGACGTCTCCTCCGCTGGGCGACTTGGTTCTCCAATTACATAGATCTGATGATATTCTGGATTCTGAACTTTTCGGGTTTGGTGACACCATCATTGAGATAGGTGAAGACCTTTCCAACAGTAGTGGATCTGTCAAACGAAGGTGAAGCTGTCGATGTTGCTCGAGTCATCGCTTATATCGGAGTCTGCAGATGACTCGAAAGACATGTCGCTGAAGATCTTGGCGAGTTTTTCACTTGCCCTGGTGCTGATGAAGCGTGGCGATGAAATCTCTTCTTCGCCTGACTCGGTTGACGATGTTGAATCCGAAAAATCGGGATCGATCGCCGATAATCCCGACGAAATCGGAATTTCGAGACGATATGATCCTTCCTTTTCGACGCGGAATTGGAACTCGTCAAACGTCATCTCCATAGGCTCCTCCAGATACGCATATGCATCCAAACGGGAGGGCGGGTGAGGAACAAAATCGACTAGACCAGTTTCGATATGTTTACCTCTGTCCAAAGCGTTGCTTGCGGTTGATGAAGTCGACGATCTTGAACGTGCCATCGAGATCAGCTCCTTGTCGCCTCTAGTCCCCACGGTCGCCAATTGACAAGGTATTAACTTATCAATGCCTACGTATTGTAGACTAGGGTTTCGTTGGGAGTAGAGGGCAAGTAGATCTCGAAGGTTTCAGCCGAAAAGTACTCGACGACTAAGAAACTAGGGTTCTGTTGACAATTGATTCGATCCTTTCTTTGTCCCTCGACTCCCCCTTATATAGGAGGTGGAGCCGAGGGTTTCGTAATACACAAGTTACAGAGTCCGGGAGGGTTTCTAACTCATCCCGTATAATTACAAGTCTCTATATTTCCTAATACAACTCTAACTTTCCTTAATACTATCTGGGCTTCCGAACTTCATATTCTTCGACTTGTGGGCCTTCAGTAAACCCCGGGTACCATCTTCAGCAGGCCCATTGGGGATGCCTATGTCAATGGGCCCTGACTCCATTAAAATGGCTATACGCCATGAAATCCAAGATAGATGAATACTTTTTGAAAGTAAATGGATCTATAAAATTGATGGACTTGGATGAAATATCATTGAAGAAGCTTGACTTGTTGAAAAGTTGTTTACGACAAAGTTCAAAGAGTTGACTACAATAAGATTAGATCTTCCATAGAAATGCTTATAGTCTTTGTGGATTATTCTAGTAATCTCTACATATTTCTTTTATGAGATATGCTAGTAGGATGGCAAAATACATTACTTAACAGAAGTGTGTATTAAAGGTGTATACAAGATACAACCAAGAGTTTTGCTAGTCCGTGGAATACTAGATAGGTATATGAACTTCAAATGGATGAAGTAAGTATCACGGAGTTGGAATCTTCACCGGATGAAATAGTCAAAGAGTTTTTGATTTCATCAAAAACGATGAAGATGCTTGCATTTGCAAGAAATTAAGTGGGAGCGCTGAGACATATTTATAATACTTTATGTAGATGACATATAGTTGGTTATAAATGATGTAATTATATGATTGATTAAAAGGTTTCATTGGGAATTAATTTCAATGAAAGGATATGGACTGAAACATATTTAGTGTCAAGATCTATGAAGATAGATTGAAACACATAATAAGTTTAAGTCGAAGTACATAGAATGAATATTGAAGTAGTTCAATATAAAAATATTAAGAAGGTGTTCTTTTCCATGTGAAGGTTTAACAAGACTTGAGTGTATTTGACACTCGATGAGTAAAAACACATGAGTGATTTTAGATCACAAATAATATGTACAAAGTCAGATGTCCTGTGCTCTAAAGTGTTACGAGCATATACCAAAATGATTCATGTAATGATCATTGGACAAACAGTAAGAATATCCGTGAGTGCTTTAGAAGAACCAAGGATATATTATTTTTTATATGGGTAATGGCAAACAAATCGCTGTAAAGTGTTGCACCGATATTAGTTTGGTCACATATAAAAGTAAAATTTCAATCTCAATTAGGCTAAGTGTTATTTAAAAGGGTAGCACAATGAGCTAGACTATGTCTATGCTAGATTTAGATGAGTTCTAAATATTGTGACGGATTCTACAAACGAAGGCAGTATGTCATTGTTTTGACAATGACTGAGGATGTTGAGTCAAGGAGTTCTTTGAGAACTTGGTGTAGTTCCGATAGTGTAAGAACTTTGAAGCTATATTGTGTATGACAATATTAGTGACTTATTTTCAGACCGCGGAATTAAGGTTCCACCAAAGGACTAAGCATATAAAATTAATGCCGACTCATTTGGAAAATGAGTGATGCGTAGAGACGCAAAAGAATTGCAAAATACATACGTTTCTGAGCGTGGCAGATACTATGACTAAAACCTCTCCCGTGAGCAAAACATGATAAGCACCAGAAGGCCAAGGTGTTATATCTTTACAAATGTAAACTAGATTATTGACTCTAGTGCAAGTGGGAGACTGTTGGAGATATGCCCAAGAGGCAATAATAAAATGGTTATTATAATATATCTTTGTGTTTATGATAATGTTTGCATACCATGCTATAATTGTATTAACCGAAACATTGATACATGTGTGTTATGTAAACAACAAGGAGTCCCTAGTAAGCCTCTTGTATAACTAGCTTGTTGATTAATGGATGATCATGGTTTCGTGATCATGAACATTGGATGTTATTAATAACAAGGTTATGTCATTGGGTGAATGATATAATGGACACACACCCATATGAGCGTAGCATAAGATCAAGTCATTAAGTTCAATTTGCTATAAGCTTTTGATACATAGTTGTCTAAGTCCTTCGACCATGAGATCATGTAAATCACTTACACCGGAAGGGTACTTTGATTACATCAAACACCATTGCGTAAATGGGTGGTTATAAAGATGGGATTAAGTATTCGGAAAGTGTGAGTTGAAGCATATGGATCAATAGTGGGATTTGTCCATCCCGATGACGGATAGATATACTTTGGGCCCTCTCGGTGGAATGTCGTCGATTAGCTTGCAAGCATATGATTGGATCATAAGAGATGACATACCACGAGTAAAGAGTACTTGTCGGTAACGAGGTTGAACAAGGTATGGAGATACCGATGATCGAACCTCGGACAAGTAAAATATCGCGTGACAAAGAGAATTGGCATCGCATGTAAATGGTTCAATCGATCACTAAGTCATCGTTGAATATGTGGGAGCCATTATGGATCTCCACATCCCGCTATTGGTTATTGCTCGGAGAGGAGTCTCGACCATGTCTGCATAGTTCACGAACCGTAGGGTGACGCGCTTAAGATTCGATGTCGCATAAGTAGATTTGGAATATGAGATGGAGACCGAAGTTTGTTCGGAGTCTCGGATGGGATTCAGGACATCACGAGGAGGTCCGGAATGGTCCGGAGAATAAGATTCATATAAGGGAAATTAATTTCTGGGGTTCGGAAAAGTTCAGGATTTTCGGTGGAAGACCGAGAAGGTTCTAGAAGGTTCCGGAGGGACCCCTAGTGGCCCACGACCCCGGGAGGGGCCACTTGGGCCAGGGGTGCTGCCTTGCCCTAATGGGCCAGGCGCACCAAGCCCTAAAGGCCCAAGCCGGCCACAACCCTAGGGTTTAGGGGAAACCCTAAAATTGGAAGCCTTGGGGGAAGGAAAGTTCCCCCTCCCCTTTGGCCGGCCCTAGATGGGTTTGGACGTGGGGGGACACCCCAACCGACCCTCCCCACTATATAAGAGGGAGGGGTGGCCGGCCAAGTCCCCAACCTGAAACCTAGCCGCCACCTCTCCTCCCTCCTCTTTCTCTCTGTTGCGGATTAGGCGAAGCCCTGCGGAGATTCTCCTCCACCACCACCACCACGCGTCGTGCTGATGGGATTCAGGGGATCTACCACACCTCCGCTGCCCGCTGGAGCAGGGGAGGACGGGTTTCATCGACACCGTACGCGCGACCGAGTACGGAAGTGCTGCCGGATTGCAGCACAGGATGATCGACTACATCAACAACGAGATCTAATCTCGTAGGCTTGGGAAATCTTCGAGGGTTAGTCTCACATGCATCTCGTTGCTTCTATCTTCATAGATTAGATCTTGGCTTTTCCTAGATTGGATCTTGGTTTTGTTCTTATTCGCGGTAGGAAAATTTTTGTTTTCCATGCAACGAACCCATCAATTTCTTCCCGCCCAACATTTTCCGCGCGGAAGAAATTTTGCGCCTTTATTTTGCCGTGCGCGAGTGTAAAACACACGGCAAACACATCGTGCTCATAGCAACAGGTGAAAGGTTAGTACTTTGACCCACTTACTAACTTCTCTACTTATTAGTTTTTGTACTCTAATGTTGATTTTTTCATCACCATGTGCTAATAACCATTTTGGTCGTTTCTGCAGGACATTCGAGTATAAGGATGACGTCACACCGCCACGCGTCTACTCAAGCATTCTGGGATGCCTCGTAAGGAAGCACTTCCCTGGATTTGTACCTGTGTCTAGAATCATTGGTAGCCAGTGTGTAGCTTGGACATGGAAGCACTACATGTACGCAAAGGATCCGGAAGGCGAGTTCGATAACGCCCAGCAGAGAGTCCTCGACGATGTCTGGGTAAGTTTCTTTGACTTCTCATCATGCACACGGTTGAGGCTAAACCAAAAACAAAGCTGCAGTATGCTACGGCGATGCTTCACTAGACACACTATGTATGACCTGCCCACATGCAAAAACATATCATTAGGCATGCGAGCGTGTAAATGTAAGGAAAAAAAAAGCGTACTGTAGTACATAGGGACATAGTACATAGGGTGTCCCTGCTTCGTTTTGTGTTCAGTACTACTTCGTTTTTTTTTTTGACATGAGTACTACTTCGTTTTGTGCATCCTTGTAGAAATACTTTGTCTCAGACCGGAGCACCGTCTTCTTTGCTACTCCGTGGCTAATGCCGTTGCGACGAAGCAAGTACGAGACATGCACTACGAGGGTCGTGTGTGGTGCGTCCGCAACTGGTATGCCGAGATGCGCAAGATCCGCATAACTAAGAAAAAAACCCGTCAGATTACCATGGAGCCGTGGCAGTACCTGCAGGTATTATTGACTTGGTGACCGCCGTCTAGTTTTACTAATATGTTTGTGTTGTGTACGCAGGTGCCACCTCAGTACGTAGGATTGGCCAACAAGAAAGTCTTCAGGTCGATGGTACGGTATTGGACAAGTAAAGAGTTCAAGAAGAAACATGACAATGGTGTGAAACGGAAAGCAGAGATGGGCCATCGTGGATGCCACCGCCAAGGCAGCCTCTCCCTCACCGGTCATATTCAAAAGGAGGTTAGCAAATGCATTCTTCATTCTTGCTCATCAAATTGTTCTCTACTCATTCAATCTGTCACTCTTCACATATCTTCATGCTTTCTTTGCAGAGAAGGGAGACAAAGGTGGAGCCTAGCCTTTTTACAGTTTGGAAGAGGACATGCACCCTCGACGAGCCGGACCCCGATCTTAAGGGGTCGATGTGGGTGAGTGATGGATCTGAGCTCCGGTATACGGAGTACTGCAAGAAGTTGGGGGAGATGCGTGGCACAGACGTGGACCCTCTCAGTGTTCCCTTTGACCCTGAGGTTGCCGTGCTAGTGGGACAGGGCAAGAGGAATGGTCGCTTATGGATTGGTGACGGTTGCATCCATCCCGCGACCATTCCATCTATCCGCCAGCTCCGTCGTGGCAGGACGAGCTCCGATCCTCAAATAGAGACCCGCCCCACGCCTTCGAGTGTAGCTATGCAAAGAATCCAGGTATGTCCTTCATCCTTGGTCATCTACATTTCATTACAAGTTTTCCGTTGCAACATTCATGACATTGCAAGCACAAATGTAGGCTCAGGTGGAGGAGCTGAACAAACTGCGAGAGGAGGTAGAGGCAAGAGCCCAGCGAATGGAGGAGCAGATGATGCTGCAGCAACAACAACTGGCACAACAACATAAGACGATGGAGTGGATGACAGAACAAATGAGCCAGCAGCGAGATCACATGCGCATGCTTGCTGTGCAGCCGGGTGGCTTGACTCTTGCTCCTCTCCTTTCACTTTCCCGTGGGTAAGTTGTCTTTGCAGAATAAGTGCCAATCTCTGTCTAGTGCTTGTTGTGTAATGCTCACAATTTTCCATGTTGTAGGCACCACCTTCGTCTGGCTCCAACAATATGCCGCTTGGTGGGTTGGGCAATCAGGAGGGAACCCCACCGGTGCCTCCTATGGCGGGTTCACATGTCTTGAGCAATCAGAATGTGGCTAGGAAGCTGTGACTCCAGGTTAGTTCTCCTACCACAAGACTAGAACGTGTTACTTAGACACAAGACTAGAACTTGTAATTCGAATTTACTCTCATGGGAGTCACTTGTACAATTGCATGCCATCGAATTTACTTGTCCTTGTTGCTTGCCAATTTATACATAGAATTTGAACTTGTCCATATTGCTTCATAGTACTTGTGAAAATTTAGACATAGAGCTTGAACATGACCATTTTGCTTTGTTATACTTGTAAAAATATAGACATAGAGATTGAACTTTCGATTTTGAATTACTCTCACGTGAGCCACTTGTAGAATGTTCTCGTCTCATGTGAGCCACTTGAATTACTCTCATGTGAATTTTGGAACTTGACCATATATCTTGTTCATTTTATCTTTTTTTGTATTTGCTTGAACTTACCATATTGCTTGCAAACGTGTAGGATATGCATGAAGGACGCTTATCTTCGCCGTTGTGGTCTACATGTAGAGCTTCCCTTGATGGTCTCTATGTTTCTATCGACTTGTATTATGTTGCTTCGGGTTTTGTGTTAGGAACTACATGTTTCCATGGGCTTGTATTATATTGCTTCCGAACTTGTGTTAGAAACTATATGTTTCGATTCTATGTTTCTATTGACTTGTATTATGTTGCTTCCGTACTTGTGTTATAAACTATATGTTGCGAAGGATTTTGTGTTATGGACTATGGATTATATGTATGTTATGGACTATATGTATGTTATGGACTATATGCATATTATGGAGCTTGTGTATTGGGTTATTACTGTTTATTTGTATTTGAAATGTATGGATCAAAGAGAAATACGCCAAAAATGGAAAAACAGATGGGCCTTTGCCGTGTTATAGGCACGGCAAAGATGCAAAATGGTCTTTGCCGTGTGCCTAAACACAACAAAGTGGATAGGTGGCAAGGTTCTGTGCAGCCTGGGCGACCTAGGAGCTTTGCCGTGCGCATAGGCAACAACACACGGCAAAGTATTCAAGCTTTGTCGTGTCCCAAAATGGAGGACACACGGCAAACAATTGGAGATTTGCCGTGCCCCAAACTGAAGAACCCAAGGGAAACCATCTCAGCCTTGCCGTGCTCCAACCTGGAGGACGCACGGCAAAAGTTTGCCGTGAGTCGTGCTTTGGTACACGGCAAAGTCCAAGCGCCGTCAGCTCCACCGCGGCCCGTCAAGTTACTTTTCACTACCGTGCAGCACGGAAAACACACAGCAAAGGTCTTTGCCGTGTGCATGTTGAAGGAGCATGGCAAAGTGATCTTTGCCGTAGGAAACTATGCCGTGTAAATTTTGCCGTGTGTTAACACACGGCAAGGCCTTTGCCGTGTTCCCGAGCATCTTTGCCGTGTTTATTTGGCACACGGCAATGCCAGATTTTCCTGTAGTGAAAGAACAACGGTGAAGATGAAATTTCTACCGCACGCGGGGTGCGAAAACTTAACCAACCCAAACCCTTTTGACGCGAAATAATCAGATCTTAATCCTTCCCTTTGGGCATTACCGTGTCACGAGATATAGCCGGATCGCCGCGGTTTCTGTTAAAATCATAGCATGATATCAAAGCAGGATTGTTCAACTGGTCGTCGGACCAGGAGGAGAGTGTGCTCGCACGGCCATATCTGGCACCAGCCAAGGTCTGGAAGAAATCAATGATGCCGAGGTTTCGTACTGTCGTCGACGGTTTGGGAAGATGGAATTGGACGGTGGAGCCATGGTGGCAGCCATGTCGGCGGCGCGACAACTTTAATGGCAGTGGTTGCGAAAGATTCCGATGGCGACATATACGCTAATGAAAGATAAAAATCATCGTCATACATCATGTTATCGGCCATCGTCCGAGAAGTACTCTTAATCCCGTTCTGGCCGCCATTGATGGAAGATGCGGATTCCAAGAATTTCTCCTGCAGGAGCATAATTCTTAATTTGATGGAATTGATTCAGCGGTATGGGCCCACAGATCGATTGATATGTTGTTTGTCGGAGTTGCATCAAACAGATGATTATTTGGAGTCGACGTAGGCTTTAATCTCCGCCATGGCCGTCTTTCCTCAAGTTATCCTTGGTCCACTCGACATTGTTTATTCCAGATCATGGTGCATGTCTGCCATCTCCCCGAGATGCCATCAGTCGTATCTTCTCCACCCCGTTCTCCCAGCACCACCTATAACCTTCTTTCCCTATTACAGTCTTGTGCATAGACGAAAGCTAATCAAACAGGATAGAAGGATGGGGAGGATAAGAAAAGTGTGTTGTTGCTGGATATAGGTTTGAAAGATTAAGGAGACAAGAACTAACCCTCACGGGGAAACATCAATGCGGATGGCCATCAACAACTGCCAGATGCAAACCATGAACCATGCACATGTCCCGCAAGCAGTAGCTACAGCGCTCACCGTCACCAGCAACGTCTTGAACCAAAGCGAGATCGAGCCACTGCGTCCGCTTTCAACATGACGCATGCGCTCCAAGCCTCCAACATCGAGCAGCGGCAGCAGCAGCAGGTTCAGTACATCCAGCAACGACGGCAGCGGGCGACTAATCTGGGAGAGGTACCAGGTGCCGCCGGCAAGGCTGGGGAGCCCGGAGGTAAACGGGAAGGTTGCGAGGATGATGGTAATGATGGGGTACGTGCCTGGCATGACCCTCAGCAAGAACCGCGAGGTTGCCATTGCGCCTACGACTTCAGATGCATGTAATCTAATTGATCCTTCCTGCCTCTCAAATCTCTGTTTTCCACTGGATAGCTTTGATTTATCAGACGCATTACAGATTGAACTCTGATTCCTCCAGCGTACTGCGTTATTCTCCTGAAACTACTCAAGGCCTTGGCAGTCACAGCCTCAAGCACGTGCATCAACATGAACTAGAAGGAGAACAATCCGTTGGCTTCAGCAACCACACACCAACGCCGACACGCACAGCTGGCATACACAACTAATGACAGGTTAATGTGAAGCTGTTGAAGTATCACATGGTATACTCATTTAGGTATAACATCATACTTTTCATCGATCTTTGTGTTTAGATGAGATCATTTTTGTAGTGTTGGGTTGATAAATTTAGTTTTCTGAGGCCTAAGTTTGTTGCAAGAAATTTCTTATCTTGGATCTAAATTACAGTGTGTTAGGTTGTTCTTTAGCAAGCTGGGACTATTCCTACAAACGGAAGAACTATTTTCATGTTTCTGGAGAAGTGCAATTTTTTAGTTACCTAAAAATAAGATTGACGCGTCTATGAGCCGCAGTGATTTGTTCGTACTGTTGGTCCACTTTACTCCTTCTATTTGGCCTATGTTTTTTTCTGGCTGTAACTCACAGTACTCTTGGATGCCTTATCATGTTCTGACCAGGTATTTTATCAGGAAACTATACATTTTACAGCCGAGTCATATATGCTGTGATGCCCTCTTTGTATTTAGCGATCTCTTTCAATTTTTAAAATATTTAACCAATGTAAATGTCAGTAGACAATTTTTAACTTTCTTTAGAGTACCCTGCAGCATATTTAGCTTTATATCATACTTATTTAGTGATGATAATTAAAGGCCTTGCTGTTACTATATATGATTAAATATTTCTTAAGAAAATTAAGATATTTCAAATTTACATTATGATTGGAAAAGATATGCCCATGCTATCATGTTTACAGCTCTATTGTGGTTTTCCTGTTTCCTTCAGAGATCGTCGTGTTTCGTTACTAACACATTGGAGATACCATCAACACTGGATATCAACAGAAACACCTTGAAGAGGACAAGGACCAGTCTCTACCGGCGGTGCTTGGGCAGATGAGCACTTCTGATTCGAATTGATAGTACTGCATGTTGTGCAACGACTTTCAAACCGAGTTTAGTTTTTCTTGCTGATACAACTAGCGGAGAGAAGTCAAGAAAAGCACAATGAGTTAAGAAAAGGAACAGTTCATCCATGCCAGGTTGCTGCCTTCGAAGAGAATAGAAAGTAAATAGCAGCAACAATGATTGTGAGCTTACTTTCTAACACAGGGATTCCATGGGGTCCCACAGCTAAAATATGCATTATTTTGGCAGTCGTAGAACATTGTTTTCCTAAAATAGTAGATGTATATCGATACAAGGCACATTAGTGGTGGTGATATACGTATATTGTAGGCATTCTTGCATCGTTTTTTGAACATGGTCTGCATGTTGTAGCTGATCAGGAGATATTATATAAATATTTTTGTTTACAAATAACTTCAGTTAATCAATAGTCTATATTTGAAGTTCTGCAAGGGAGATCTAAGGGAAATCCTCTTCTAAGTGCATGTTGTAGAACAAATATAGCTGCCAATTATTAAAATTGAAGATTGGCAGGTAAACATATAGTCCACTCAAATCAATTATTCTATCTCCCACCTTCTGCGTTATTGTGTAGTTGTTGCACCTAAGTTTCCACTATGTTCAAGTAGGTCCCAAAGTGTACAGCCATACATAAAAGTTCGCCATCAGCCATCAGGTTACATTTGACTATAAGTATAGATACATGGATAATTTTCGCAACTTGAAATGTTATACGGTTTACCTCTCCAAGGACAATAGGACAACATAGAAAAAGTTTGTTATAGTTACATATATCATCTCAATGTAAATCAGGTACAAGATTTAAATAACCATTTGTAAGTTGCTTTTGGTGTGCTTTGCAATCATTGTTCTTTTGATATACACTTCCATGTAGACTTTGCCACATACGGATTACACGACTACAATGGCAGAAATACTATAAGGTCATGATCCGGAAAATACATTTCAAAGTATTAGGCTGGTGCCAATGGGGTCGATAGCGGGGGCCCTATCGCCCGTGGCGGGAGGCGGGCGGGAGTGGGGCGGGACGCGAGCGCGGGGCGCTGGGGCTGGCGCCGGGCGGTACCGCCCGCGCTGGGGGCGACAGCGAGGCGACAGCGGGGCGAGAGGCGGGGCGGCGCGCTGGCAGAGGGGGGCGAGAGGCGGGGCGAGAGTGAAGGGCTGAGGTGGCGCCCTCTGATTGGTCGTTGTGAGAGTGAAAAGCTGATGTAGAGGAGAGAGAAAAGCTGATGTGGAGGAGAGAGAATTGAGAGTGGGGACTATAGCCCGTGCACTGGCAGCGTGGGGTGAGAGTGGGGTGAGAGTGAGGAAAAAAGCTGACGTGGCGGGTGAGAGTGAGGCTATGCATTGGCACCAGCCTTATGTGATTTAGGGTAAGTAAAATACAAAGCGGAGAAACCAAATAAAATTCATAAAATCCTATAAAGTATGCTGCTAAGTATGATACACTGTTATATATAAACATACTTCAAAACTTATTTTACCAACAACTAGGCCAACCACGCAATCATGTACCATTTGATTTTTTCCTTTAATATGTAGAAAATTAACACTGATGAAGTTCACTATAAATCATGACAGAATAAAATCCAAAGCATTAATAAACATCTAAAAACAAAACTATTTAATATTACATAAAATTTGCACAAATCTAGCCGCGCATATGCGCGGGCCACTCCGCTAGTTATTACATATTCAAAAGTCGAACCCCTTTGTTGAAAGGAGAGCACTTTAAGCATTAGGTTCCTTTTAGCCCAATTAGAAATTGACACGTACCCATTTTGTACAATGTGTTTTTTTTTTTGAAATTTTGGAGTGTAGTTTACACGAAGAACTTTTCATCCGTAGTTTACACGTAACATTAATGTCATTACCGGGTTGCTTCGGGTCTTGGATGAGCACTGACATTATAATGAACTTCTGTTTCATACACAACCAAGGAGGAAGGTTACAAGCCAGGTGCTATGACTGTAGCTTTGCTTCCCAAAAGGATTCATGCCATCTGTACTTAGACTAAACCTTAAGTTTCTCGCGTCACCTGCAAATTCCGGGAACTCTCTATCGATTTTTCTCCACTGCGACCCATCAACGGGGTGTCTCAACATCTCGTCTTTCTTACGGTCTTCTTTGTGTCATCGCAACAACCTGACATGCTCTTTGTTTCTGAACATACGTTTCAACCGTGGTATTATAGGAGCATACCAGATAACCTTGGCAGGAACCCTCTTCCTGGGGGGCTCGCCCTCAACATCACCATGGTCATCTCCTCTGATCTTATACCACAATGCAGTGCATACCGGGAATTCTTCCAAATTTTTGTACTCCTCACCGCGGTAGAGGATGCAATCATTAATGCATGCATGTATCTTATGCACCTCTAATCCTAGAGGGTAGAGAAGCTTCTTTGCTTCGTATGTACTGTTAGGCATTTGTTATCCTTTGGGAGCTTCTTCTTCATTATTTTTAGTAACTTCTCAAATGCATTGTCACATAAACCAGCCTCTGCCTTCCATTGCAACAACTTCAGTGTGGTACCGAGCTTTGTGTTGCCAGCTTTGCAATTTGGGTACAACTTTTTTTGTGATCCTCTAACATGCCTTTTAACTTCCGCTTCTCGTTTGCACTTTCTGCTTCTCTGTGTGCATCAGCGATGGCCCGACGAAGATCATCAGCGGGCTCATCTGATGCCTCTTCATCTTCAGCTTCTCCTGCCTCTTCATCTTTAGCCTGCCCCATTACAGTATCATCATATTCAGGGTACATATCATCATCCTCTTCTTCTTCCTCTTCTTCTTCCTCCTCTTCTTCCTCTTCTTCTTCCTCTTCTTCTTCCTCTTCTTCTTCCTCTTCTTCTTCTTCTTCTTCTTCTTCTTCTTCTTCTTCTTCATTCATTGCCTTCCATCATAACCCCTCTTTCTCCATGCTTGGTCCAACAATTATAACTGGCATGAAACCTTTTCGAATTAGGTGGGAGTGAAGGAATTGCCAGGAAGAGTATTGCTTTAAGTTCCGACAGTCAACACATGGACAACACATAAAACTATCCGCATGTTGGTTTTCCTCAGCCACACGGAGAAAATCTTTCAGACCCGCAGTGAACTCGTTAAGGCGTCGGCCAATGTATATCCATTGTCGTCGGTTCATCTGCATCATGTAATTAAGTTTATCAAAAAACCATTACAGAACATCATAAATAGTGAAATGACCACTGTACAAATGAAAGGGTAAAGTTGTTAATTAACCTCGATCGAGGAGGAAAGAAAGAAGAGAAAGCTTAAGTGTCGCTCGGGCACCTCATATTATTTTTGTATTGTGTGAAATCAAGTGGCATCATTCTCCCAGACATTTCATCGAGCACCTATTCTGCATATATGAAAGAAAAACAAACAAGCACACAACCCTCACACCTTCCACCAAAAAAAAAACAAGGGAGAGAGCTGGCTGGGGTGAGCTGAATTTATAGGCAAAGGGAAGCTTTAGCACCGGTTCATGCCACAAACCGGCGCTAATTTTTACCTTTAACACCGGTTCGTGGCACTAACCGCTGCTAAAAGTTTCACGCCAACCGCGTGCTAAAGGTCCCGCACGAACCGGTGCTAAATCTCTGCAGGTCCCCTGCGAGCATAAACCGGTGCTAAATCTCTCCCTCCCTGTATGATTTTAATAAATTCAATCTTTGATGGGATAACTTTCGGTGTACTCGTTCAAGATCAATTTGTTATTCAATGATATTGTCTGTTTGCTGCCATGCTTGGTAGTGGTTTGTTGCCCTGGCAAGGTCTGATGTAGACCTGTCTGTCGTCTCTGTTTACTGAAGTGAATTTGTTTCTCAATGTTAGACATCAATGAATTAATCAACTTTCTGTGATGGAATGTTCGTGGTCTAAATGATCCTGATTATTGTGATGTTGTGAACACCACTGTTGCTGCCTCCTCGTGCCATATAGTCTGTTTGCAGGAGACCAAACTTCAAGAGGTTGATGCCTTTACTGCTGCTCACCTGGGTGCAGGGCCGGCTCTAGGATTTCGAAGGCCCTAGGGCAATTTTATCAATGGGCCCAACAGAGAGAAAAAATCGACTGCATACATATATGGATATATAGTTGTTCAAAATTTTGGTTAATGTGATTCTTAACAAAAAATTATTCATTACTTTCTTTCGAGAGGCTTTGTAGGCAACATGATTATTGATTAAGCAAAATAGCAGAATTTCAACTCTCCAAAACCAGGTTGTTTGAATGACCGAGGAAGAGTATCTCCGTGAACAAACCAAGCGAACTAGCTAACTAAGTGAAACTATAGAAGTAGTTGCAAGTGTTGTAAAAATGAAGAGAACAATTGGGCCACCTTCAGAATCTACACTACTTAAAAAGAACGAAGTTGTTCCGTATTCTGCCAACCAGCGATACGTCAAGGTTTGGTCGTCTTCGTCGTACTCTCGCTTCGTCACCGCTAGGACGAATATTCGCGCTGACAAGTGGGCCACCAAAAACAACCAGAACATTTTCCATCGCCCCAACCTGATTTTCCTCTTTCCTTCGTGCGTCGCGAGTCTGAGCAAGCTAGGGTTCCGCGGCGCCGCCATTCCCCATCCCCGCCCCCGCCTCACCCCACCTCCTCGCGCTATGGTGCTACTCGCTCTGCCTCCTCGCGCTCGTTGCCGCCGCCTGCTCGTCCCGCGCATCATCGTCGGCGTCGCGACCAGGATTCGTCCATGGCGGCATTCTTGCAGACACCGACTACGCCGCGGCTGCCACTGCCGTGTGTATAGCTTCAGCCCTCACGCTCAACCTCCTTCCGGCTCACGGAGATCTCGCTTCCAAACCCCACAAGCTCCAACCCCGCCTACTCAAGCTGCTCCACGACCATACCACGCGAGGCTGGATCGACGGCTACCGCCGACGCTAGAGAAGTAGCAAATCATGACCGGAGGAGCCACCGACGCCGACAGTTGTGGCTACCACGCCCAGGATAAGGCGCACACCAAGTCCACACTGCCGCTGGCACGCGCTGGATTTGGTGGAGGCAGGATCTGGGGATGCACTCATTCACGTGGCCTACAAGGGGAACACACTGATAACACGAGGTTTGTGGAATTTTTTCAGTTATCATGTGCTCACTGGTCGCTACAGCTCCTTATGAGTTTTCCCTTTATTTTTGCATGTGAAGCGGAGGAAGGAGAAGCAAGCTTGGCTCAAGGATTTTTACTATGCTGTATTTTGCCCTGGGGAACAAGCAATACGAGCATTTCAACAAGGTTTGCTTGATTAAATATGAGATGTTGCTAAATTAACAAAGGTTCAATGATTGTATGGCAATTGATACTGAGCTTATTTCCATGTAATATTTAGGTTGCAGTGGTGGTGAATGACCTACTACATGAGGAGCTGGGTAAGCAATTCGTTTTATATTATTTTCCAAGTAGTTTTGGAGAAAACAGAACAAGTGCATTACTCTGTGTGGGAACAATTTGTTGCAGGTGTATGCAAATATATTTTCCTATTATAGCAGTTTCTAAAGCTGGACACTTCTTGCCACATTAAAAATTAGGTTTTGACAACTTTAATTAAAATATAAATTGTTCATATTACCTCGGAAAAAACATCTTTGCAATGGTAAGGACATCTGTAACTTGTAACTGGTTGGTCGGGTGGGGTAGGGATCGATTAATACATCAAGTTCATGTAGTGCTCAAGATTTTAAGCTTTTATGGAGATTACGACTTTGTAAGCTTGATATGAACTGGATGCCACACCGAGTCGACCGTGAGGAGGGAGGGATACTATTATCTTGAATTCTTTATCTCATCTTAGAAACTAGAGACGTTTGCCATCAAGCATTATTCAAAATTCTGTAGCCTAGAATAGGCGTGGTGTAGAATTTTAAAGCATAAGGAGCCAGCTTGCACTACGGGTTTATGACAGGTTAACATGATCTGTTAATCACAACACATGCAATTTTAGCTATAGCAGACGTTGTTGTTGTTCTATATATGTAGGTTCTTATAAGTGCATTTATCTTTGGACCATACACACCATCTAATATCTATATACTTAAAAAGTAAGGGTAACCACATACATTAGAGCAAGGGAAACCGTATACTAAATGCCTTCTTGAAATAATGGTGCTTTGGATGTTCCTTCCGAACAGAAACATAACAATCAACATAACAAGGTATGAAATCTTATGTCCTCTTTGTTTTAGCTCTACAACTTACTGATTTAAAAGAGTTGTGTTCATGATGTAGTATGTCGATGTGTGAAATATCATGTCCTCCTAATTTTAACTGTTGGCAATCTTTCAAACATTTGCAGCAATAGCTTATTGTTATCATCCGGCTACTTGTCATCAGATGGTGAATTTTTTTCAAAGATTAGGGAAGTGTAAGATCTTGGGTGGTCAACAATCACACCCAATTGTAGCTAACATGTGGAAGATTGCGTTTCATGGGACAAGCAGAAGAATCGCCGACATGAGCCGAGGTCTGTTCACAAGAACTTCATATGCACCAGGAAGAACTACATGTACCTGATTCAATGTATTTAACATTCATCCTGAAAGATTTTCCCTTTTTATTTGCATTATGTTTTTATATGGCAGCCTCCAGTGAGATTTAAATTATTGGTCGTCATTGGAAGTAGTATCATACCTGCTATCAGAATCATGATAGTATAGTCTAGCTGTATTTTTCGTGAAGTTTTTGTCCTACTTCCTGTTAAAATGCTATTCTATTTGGATTGATGCAGTTCAGTGAGTCCAATTGTAGTACTAACTATAATTAGTGAAACAAAGCCGTAGTATCCATCACTCACAGTCACTGAGTCATTAATTTGTTAGTTTTACCTAGAATTCTAGGTACTATTGAAGCCTTCAATGTTTCTTCCTTGGAGTGGTTCAATTTTCTTAAGGGTTCAAAATGATCGAAAGACGTTCTGAGTGCGTGAGTATTTCTGTTGTTTATAGTTCTCTTAATTTATGATTGCAGCGAGAAGGATAGGAAATGGTTTATGGAGGCGATGCAGACGAATACATTTGACATTGTCGACAGGATGAAGGAGATCGCCCAGGTGATGAAAACCCCTGATGATGTGCCGCACTATCATGGTGTGCCTCCAACAGCAGGTGACCGACGCGCGCCGATCTAGGCTCTCCCTGTGGTCCAAAATCGCCGGTCTCCTTTGTGTGCCTTGTTGGCTACCGGAATCAGTGGTTGTTGATCTCAGAATTTTTCGTTTTCAGGCCACGGCGGGGCTTGCAACGTGCCCAAGCCCAGGGCGTGGAACTCCGTGGATCAGAGCAAATGGACCTGGTAGGTAATTTGATGCCTCCACCCGATCCCCAACCTTCTATTCATGTCTGGAGTTCTCGAGATTAATTTTTTACGAGTCTCCTAGCTCATTCCAATACAAGAACAAAGGCAAAGGCACATGTTAGAAGCGAATTTGGTAGTCTAGATGTTGGCAATTATTCCTAGATATATGCTAGCTTAGACTGGTTGCGTTTTCAGCTGGCATGGGCTCGGGAGCATGCCATCGGCAGAGGCAATGCGCCTGTTTGGGGAAATATTAGAGGTATAACTAATTACAGGTGGTATTCCTCAGCCAGTTGTAGATATTGAAATGTATGTAAGCCAAGGTTTTCTCTGCGAAAGTATACCGTTTCTCTGTTTTCCTGAGATTTCACAATTCACTTAATGTCCTTCAGGTTATTGGTTTATGGATGGATTGTTTACATGTATTCTGTTTTGCAAGAAACCAAAGGAAGAGGCCAACATTGTATCAGCTTTGACAAATGGAAAATCATCGATTCCTAAAACTATTTCTGACACAAGATAAAGTTGTTATTCTGGAAGGTCTCAGTATTATCAGTGCTCATAACGAATGGACTACTACCCTAAACCCTGTTATGAGATGTGTCATATGTTCCCTCGCCTCTTCTGATTTGTAAGTCTACTATCCTATGTGTTAACCCTATTTGCTTTTGTAGCATTGATTTGAATTTTGGTTACTGCAGCATGGAGCAACTATATTGCAAGACAAAATATATATGTTTGGTGGAAACCACAATGGCCGTCATCTTAGTGACCTTCAGGTTTGTGACGCTAAATGTGATTATGTAGCATTTCATATGTATTCGTCCTACTTTACTGTTGGCTCGGACATGAAGGCATCTGAGCAAATGTTGTTCCATTGTGTGTCACTAAATAATCCTTAACCATTTTTTTAATCAGTACATGCTGGCCAGATTAAAGTTTCAATTTATTAATACTCCCTAAGCTGATTTTTTTTGTAATATTAGTGCGATGTGGAAGCATGTCCTATATGCAAAGATTATAGCTAGAAACTTAGATTATTATTGCCGAATTGAGTATGTTGTCAAGACACATGGGGATAACGATTTTTTTCCCTGAAATAGTCTGCAAATTAATTATCATTTTTTTGGTTTATTCATTTGGGCCGTATAATACTTTAGTAGTACAACATAGATTTTTTTTCATATGGCTTGTATGCATATGGAGATGTAAAACCACCAAATCTGAATCTGGCTGTGAATGAGAAGAAATTATTTCATGAAATCGAGTAGAGTTACACCACACAACTTACCATTGCACTTGCTAATAAACTCAGGTCCTACTTTTTTTTGTGGGTCTACTGAAATTTTATAACCTCTAGGAGCACGGTTTGGTGCTTCATGCTCGGGCTGTAGTAGTTATTCAAGAACTGCCTATTCTGAATTGAAAGAGTGTGTGGACACTTCTGGCTCATTTGTGTAGTCTTTGAGCTCTCTTTAAATGTATCTTAATATGGCTTATAGGAGAGAAACCATTTATCCTCCAGTCGATTGATTTAGGGTGGTACATTATATATGCTTTTTGGGTTACTCTTTGGTTACACTGGAATTTTGTTTGTGCACACAGCACACATTGTCTGTTCATAGTGATGCACTTCTTGTTTTCCAGGCCTTGTAACATTAGCAGGCCAGTGAAATATTTTCAAGCCATGGACCACGTCATGGTAGTTGTGGCTAGGAAGAATGCGGCTAAGGCGATGCAGGAGGAGAGGAATATGCACAAGTTCCTCTGGTCTGTAATCGGTTTTACATGATTCATGTCAATTTTTTTGGGAGTTCCTCGATGTGAATTGACCACCAACCAATTGGGAGCAAGCCCCGTGCCTCGCCGACCTCCGCGACTGTATCTTGCCATGTGTCTGAGAAGATTGATCTTTTAGTTTGATTATATCTTCCTGTGTTTGTTGTTTTCCAAGATAACATCTATTTCTTCGATTAGTTATTGATCGACTATATTCACTATATCCAAGAATTAAGGACGACGAAGAAAAACATGGAGGCTGTGACAAGGCAGATCTAGCTCTTGGAAAAAGCTAAACTCTGAGGCGTTGGGGAAGGAGATTGAGGTCACTTCTCTACAACCAGGGAGAGACAAACACTTGGTGTAGTCAGCAATCCCTTTCTCTACAACCAGGGAGAGACAAACACTTGGTGTAGTCAGCAATCGCTCGCTGGAGGCAGATGGGATGCATGCGATTCACTGTCTGTTTTAAAAAAACATGCTAAAACCTTCTACATTGGATTTTCAATATGTGGTGCTTGTGATTAATCATATGCCAAACACACCAGTTTTGAAGATTACGACTTTTTGCCTTTTCCTTTTTTATCTGAGAAAATGTACTATGCAGAACAAGAGCCATCTAAAATAATCATATGGGAGAGATATTTTGAAGAAGTGAATCTTATTCCATCCATTATATTTTCTCTTTCAGCACAAAGCCAGAAGCTAATCTTTAAATTAAAAAAGCCGCTGAATATGCAGTGGAGAATGTTCCTTCATTAACCATATTACTGTAATGCACTTCCATGTGTCGCTTAATCTATACATGTGGATTCGGCGAAGCTAAGAAGGCACTCGGCTATGCAGCGGGTAGAAAATGAAACACAATAGGGAAGCAATAGAGTCGGAGACTCAGAGTGGTACACAACAGAAAATAGGTATTTCAAGCCATGGTCTTTTGACATATGTTGAAATATAGAAAGAATCACTAATTTTATGGTATGAAGGTTAGGTTGCAACTTGAAGTGTATATATACTGCTACTATATATTTATGGTGAGTATAATTTAGAATGGCTCTTAATTTAAATATGTGATCTCGAGTTCTTAATTTAAATTTATATTTGGTTAGTATAATTTAGAATGGCTCTTAATTCAGAATGGTTAGTATAATTTAGAATGGCTTTTAATTTAAATATGTGACAAGTCAGTGGTTTTTTAGCCATTATTTTATTTATTTTTTTGTCCGTGGCAACGCACGGGCATTTGTACTAGTATGAAAAAAAAAGTAGGTCTGCAAGTTCTCGTATAATCATGATCCAAAAATTACCTCGCTGATTGGCTGACTTCCCCAGGTCGTAGCAGAAGGAAATATGAAATTAGGATAGGCGGATAAGAATTCCAGTAGGCGATAGTGGATAGCCTTGGTACGGTGCCTGATTCATTCGACAAAAACCAATTGACAACCTTATGTATGTTCCCTGATTCGATCGAGAGAAGACAGCCTTCCAAGCCTTGCATGGGTTGCTGCTAGGCTGTTGGACACTTGGATTGGACGCCTGGCCTGGCCAAATGGACCTATTTTTATCCTCTACAATTCCTTATATGCATTGCACAAGAAATAATGGGCCCCTATCTTTGCTGGGCCCTGGGCCGAGCCGGCCCTGCCTGGGTGGCCAAAGGCTAAAATGTTTTGCTCAGCGACCTGCCTTAGGAACACATGGTGGAATCCTCCTTCTCTGGGATGAGCAAGTCGTCTCTGTCACTAATGTGAGCTTCACTACTTATTGTCTTTCGGTGGACGTTTTGGTCTTCGCTACCTCGACTACCTTCAAGCTGACCATGGTTTACGGCCCCACTAGAGCCAATCTCAAAGCTGACTTCTATAATGAGTTGATTACGGAGAAACCTTTGGTTGGTACGAAGTGGCTTGTGGCGTGAGATTTTAACCAAATCTATCGCGCCCAAGATAAAAACCGTTCAAATGTCGACATGAGGCGCATAAACACTTTCTGCAACGCTATTGCCACGTGCGCGCTAAAGCCTATACACCTTCAAAATGGAAAGTTCACTTGGAGCAACGAGCAACAAGATCCTACCTTGAGCAAACCTGACGGCTTCTTTTGCAACGAAGAATGGGACATCGCCTTTGCAAAGCACATTCTACACGCCCTCTCTTCCCCGCTGATACGTCTCCAACGTATCTATAATTTCTTATGTTCCATGCTAGTTTTATGCCAATAGCTACATGTTTTATATGCACTTTATATCATATTATGACACTAGATGACTCGTTGCGCTATCGCGCAAATGACATAATCTAACCTATAAATTTTAGCTTATTTTAATATTAAGAATTATCTTGGAATTTAGCTGCTTTAGTATAACTGTAAAAGCACCATTTCATCGAGGTGTTGCAGTAAGATATGATAATTTAGAAGTCTGGGAGCGATCTTTTGGCACATGGGATCATATGATCCCTTTATTTTGAAATGCATCTTAAATACATTTTGAAATATCAAAAAAATGAAACAAAAAATCCATACGTACATCTTCACATTCTACACGGCTACAAAGCCGTTTCATGAAAATCCGACTTGTTTGTGACGTGTGTAAAAAAGACAAAATTCCGTGCTAAAATAAAGGCTTGTCACAACATAAATTTTCTCTTTTTTATATAGACCACACAGAAAATCGGTTTTTCTCGAAACTTGACGAAGCAACATATATTATGGACTTGTATATGTAGAATTTTTTGCCAAAATTTTTTGACACTTAGAAATATATTTTCTTGGTAGAGGGAGCATACGACCCCGAGAGCCAAATTGAATTTCCAAATTTGTACAATTTCACACTGTATTTTTAGATTTTATGCTTTTGTACGGGCTCCCCCATCAAATTATGGTTATTGTATCTAAAGACGTAACATCATAAAAAAAATCATAAAAGGATACTCATTAATTCCAAGAAAAATATTTCTACTTACTGTGAGTAGCAAGACAGAAAAAGTTTGGTTCGAGATTTTGAGCCCTTAACGGAACCAGAAACTATTGCAAATATTTGCCTCACGTAAATAATTTCCACCACCATTCTCAGTTGGTACCGCTCATCCCATTGTGATTTACGTCAATGGGCCAACCTCTTCCTCTTAACCTATCATATCCCTACCCCTCCGCGTTGATATGCTACACCTCCCTCCATTCCCTTACCTTATCCCACCTAATCTGTTGACCAAGTACTATGTCACACTCATCCACACCACCAACCAGTCACCCACGCCATCAGCCTTTTGTTGCTCACCCCAAGATTTACTTAACACTTGATAGAGTACAAAATAGATTTACAATTTAAGAATTCTAAGATAATATGTTGTCATTCCCGAATTCTAACATAATACATTTAGAGAAATAGTAGAAAATCCTAAAACCCGTTGCACCGCTGGCGCAAAAGGGCGAAGCGAGTCAATATTCAAGTCATAGGTTTTATAATAATTTACTTTAAATTAGCTCGTTACTTGATCTAAATGGATAGCCATTCCCTTACTTTAGTTTTATTTTATTCTTTATCTCCCATTGCGGGCAAAGACAAAAGCCAGACAATATTGCAACCATAAGTTTTATCCATGATATTATATATGCTTGAGATTTATATCTAAGCCATATGCTGACACACATTGAGCATAATATGTAGGCCATGATTGAAGAAGATATGATTGCTTCAACCAACTTACATGTCAATAACACTACAATCTATGTACCTTATAAAGAAAGAGGAAGTTGATCAAAAGATTGAAATAAACAAAATGTTGCCGGCGGGTGACTTTTCAGGAACCCTCCCCTATCCGATAAGGTTCTACTTAGAAAAGCCTGCATAGTTACCACATGAGGTTGATTCCACAACATAGAAGATAAATAGCGCGAAGGCAGATAGGTAGGACATCACATTATCTTAACAACGTAGGAAACAACCCATAGTTGAAGCAGCGCACAAAAAGGCACCGATGCAGACACAAGCGAGAAAATATTGTACCATAAAGTAGCGAGCAGAGACATCTGAATGCTATATTATTTTCTGTACATGGAAATTACATACAAACCATTGATACCAGTATCATGCAGTAAGAGCTTAACTAAATATTTTTTCAATGCATAGGAGTCCTAAGCAATCTATTTTATGAACACATAAAAAACTCAATTATGGTGGCACACCATGTAGACATCGGCCACCTCTACATCTCTCAACAAATCCCAAATGGTATCTGTGATGATACAGGTTAGTGAGCAAGTATCCTGAAGCATCGCAGATTCATCAGGCTGTACTCATAATTATTTACATGTTTTTGCTGACTGAGAAAAAGCATACCATTGCTCGCAGATTCATCAGGCTGTACTCGTAATTATTTACATGTTTTTGCTGACTGAGAAAAAGCATACCATTGCTCTTCTTGAGCAGCAAATCTAAAAGATCAGCATTTGGACAATCCCTTATCATGACTGCATCGATATAGCCATCTGAGGCAGGCATGAGCTTTTGCGGCATCGTCCCCAATTCATCATGTGAACCGAACCTGAAAGAAATCAATAAGAACTTGTTACTGAATTGTGTGAGGCATTAATTTCCAAAGATTTCAAGCTGCTGAGTTAAATACAAATATACAAACATATGTTCACAAATTTATAAAAGCTTTCTATCTTGGGAAGTGATGCGCTGATTCTTTGATTCTTTTGTGACATGCAACACACTTCCATATGCACTCCAGCTCCATTGTATGAAGGGGCAGTACAATTATTGTCAACACTTGGAAACAATGGAGATAAGGCATCTGCACCATGATAACAAAAGAAGGTCAAGCTTTAAAATTATTGTTCCCAATATATTTCAAATGTTTCAGTAATATTAATACTTTTAACAGAGAACATGAGCTCTTCTTTTTAGTAAGAAAGGCATCATTCAATCCAAATTTGCACCTTTTGCATCCGTGCCAACCATCAAACAATAATCTGAACAATAAACACTGAGAACACCACACAACCTAAACATAAATCACAAATTCCATAGGCTGCCCCACTAAGAGACATGAGGGAGATGGTATACCTAGGGAAAAGTTCAAGATGGCAAGGTTGCTGGCAAGATCACCAAACTCTGGCCGAGGATACCGCACTGCAAGGTGAGCCATTGCTGCAAGAATGCCAGAAGGCCCCACCATCTCCTCATCGTGCACTGGAGCAAAACATCTCGCTGACATCTACTGGCCATTCACCTGAGTGAGGGAATGAGATAGTGAAGTACCAAGTCCTCATAATTAATCTATAATAATCATGGATAGTAATCTTTTATTAGTAAGATAACATCAAGAATACAAATTAAATAACTATGTATATACAATTGCCTAATCCCCAAAACTGCGCCTCTGATTTAACATTTGGATCAACCACCAAACACCAATTTGATGTGTAAGATCAAACAAATTGACGTACCAACCAAGTACTATAACCAAATCCGCGATTGCACACAAAATCAAAGAGGAGATAAGAAGGATTTTATATACAAAATCCTTGATTGCACAGAATGCAATGTTCTTTTCGCAAACCTGCAATGCACCAAAAATGATCAAATTGTTAGCTAATTTCATTTGTTTGTCTCTTTGAGATCCAATGATAAAGAGGCTAATTAATTAAGTGGTACATGTTGCTATCTGGACTTTTTTTTAATTTGGAATATAGTTAGCTTTGCTGCTTTCGATAGGCTTGTCAATGCGAATCTAAAAAATAGGCTTGTCAACTTTAGACAATCCATGATGTGAACACTCTCAAGGCTAGAAATGTGAGCTGTTCGGTGTTCGCTATATGTTTCTTCCATTGCCTCTAAGCTATTGACTATTTAAACAATCTAATTCTGAAAATGCTGACTGTAGTGTCAAATAAGATACTTAAAGAAAAATATCATGGTTATGCAGTGTTAGCTGAAATTAACCTGCAACATGGTGGCTGTTCAGCGACGGAAAAAAAACCCAGCTTGTTGTTCCATCTTATCCTGCAGTGTAGAGTTATTTGCGTTCTTCTAACCTGCGAAGAGGACAAACCATCACAAGCCATTGTAAGCCACGAAAAATCATTTGATCTCAGGAAACAAGCGGAATCAAAAGAATAACTAACAAATGGATATGTCAGTTGCATGAAAAAAACCTGAGACAAAACAAGAAATTTCAAGTACATATGACGTCTCTCACAGTTGTGAAGCACAACCAGGAATAAAAACATGATTGTTGATCATGTATGCCATTAGATCAAAAGCTCCATGGAGGTATGAATGATATATTCCTATATTCTCAAATGTGGCCAAGCGCGCACAACATATAGCAGAATAGAGAATGGATATGCTCTGTTGTAACATGCATGATGGGGAAAGGATAGTCTTGTTGCTTAATGATGAAATTTGATATAATCAAGGTCTATTGCCTTCCCTTTAGTTGCTAGTTCCTGACCCTCCTAAAGAACCTACTCATTCAACACAAAATTTTGCATTCATGCATATTTTAGCATTACTGAGGTCATGGATGTATATCTCTGATTATCTCAATACAAGGGGCCACAAAAACTAATATATTCAGATTGTGGGAAAGCATGTCAGAAAAATAAATAGAAACAACAAAATCTGGAAACCTATGATCACTGTCATTTCTGATATCTTGATTAAAAGTGAGCAGTAATTTTCCAGCTATGCATCAAATGCCAGAAATTGACAATATGAAGCAATATCGATGTTAATAGTATAAATGCTTCTTTCTGCTGACCCTCCCTCCTAGTAATTATTTTTATTTCAAGAAATTTTCATGTTGATTCATGCCCTTCAGGCTCACCATGATGAACAAATAAAAATAGCTGTGTGTATGAAAAGGCAAAGCACTATCAATTACCAATGCGCCGCTGCAATGTCACACAAATATAGGCAGGAGATGATTCATTCCCTAGAGATGAAGAAATAAAAAAACTCACCTAGAGCTTAGGACCTTCGATGTGGCCATGATGGTGCCTGCAATATCACCTTCCGCATGCAATATCACCTTCAGCAGTGATTCTCCATCACCTAGCCGGAACCAAACATCATCCGGATATCATTTACTAAAACTAAAATATTCACAAAGCATATCAGACCAAGACAGCATGATATTTCCTAATATTTTCGTGGACCAAAGCTAGCTAATTACGTAATTCCTAACAAACAAATGTACCCAAATGTTGTAGGACTTATTAATGCCGCAGCTGGCGGACATGCCACAGCTGACAAAATCTGCTTCGCAAAAACATCAAGGATCCATTTCCTCGTCTTTTAGTGACTAAGCATCTGTTCACAACATCAAGAAGAAACATGAGAAAGAGGACACTTTGCATCTGTTCTTATCAGCAGTGAAATCGGACCAAATAAGAATGAAACTAAGCATGTATTCTTAGTAAGAGGAAAGGCACATCACATGTGTATTGATTCTCGTAAGGCACATTGAGAAATCAACCGAGAAATGAAATACTAATCATAGATATTGTGATCGCATATAAAATAAACAGATTGGAACTAAATCAATCTGAAGCATAAGACATCCACTAAAAATTTCAGGGAAAGAATGAAAAAATCGCAGGACATGATGGGAAGATGGGGTGTGGATGAGAAGGCTGGATGAAGCTCACCTGGAGGTGCTGGGTACACCCCCAGTGGTAAATACAACATTAGCACTGGCCTTGAGAACTTTCTCAATTCGCTCCTTTGTTATTCAGATTCTGTACGAAAAGCAAGATATTAATATTTAGGTACACTACTGGACACCATTAAATAGAAAATAAACTGATTGTAAAGGATCCATCACAAGAATCAGTATTATACCGAGCATGACAATAGAGCACACGCATTGCAAATTCCTTTGGGAGATCACAAAAAAATCAGTATAATATCGAGAAAATGAACAACCTCCTACATATCTTCTGCAATTCCCGTGGATCAGATACAAGGACCTGTACACCCATTTGCATCCAGTTTTCAGTCCCTGAAACAAAACAAATGAGGCATTAGAAAATAGAAGCTTTAGGCTAGTGCGGGCGTCTCCTTGCCGAGACTCCATTTTTTTTTAGTGCACGCATCAATGACAGAGTGCACGGACAAGCAAAACTTGCATGGGTGACGACGAGCTGGTGGTTGCTTTATCTCCACTTATCACACTCCTCTCACAAACATGGAAGCCAGATCGATCTCTTCCGGTTGGCATGGTCATGAGGTACCTCGCGGGGGAAGACGAGCAATCAAGCTGATGGGGACCGACGCTGAGGCAGAGGAGGGTTGCTTAGGCGAGGAGACTTCTCCTAGGCGCTGCAGCACGACGATGACGTGAGCTCGTACCTGTGCCGGTGGCCTCTAGGCAGCCGGTTCCACCGAAGATGGCCGCCACCGTGGCAGCCCCGCGCGACGAGGAAGAGGCGCCGTGGCGGAGGAGAGCCGTTGGGGCCACGGCGGACCTACTGGAGAACTAAATAGAAAACATAACAGTGAAGACAGTCAGGCGTCTTGCACCACTGTCTCAAATTCCCGAGTCCGCGCGGCATTTGGTAGTCAATCTAGGTCATAACTTATTAGCTCATACAATAGGTGAGATTCATACGAAGCGGAATATCATGACTTCATGTAAACAGATATATACGCTGATATTTTTTTTTGCTTAGGCACGTGCCTTTCCTTGCATACTCCAACAATTGGGGCGTGTGTTGTAGCTATACAAGTCAATAAATAAAAATGCATTAGTGAATCATACCAAAAGAGAAAGAGCGTCACTCGTGCAGGGTTAATCAGCCTACATACTAAAAGTACCATTCCCAGAAAACCATATTGCCCTCTAGAGAGCACACATCCTATATCAAATCAATTTCTCATCTTAACCATAACCATTAAATCAAACGACTATCATATACTGGAAGTAGGTTTGCAAATACCAAAGAAAACTGCAGCAGAACAGTTTAAGCGAACATGTCCCAGGTTCCCATGACTATCACAAAAACTGCAACGTTTATCCCTCTCTTACTCCACTGACTTTTATCCTAGTAGAATTCCACCTTCGACAATGTTCAATCCAGCCAAGATCTTGTCAGTACACATGATGTGCACCGGTGGCAGATGTTCGAATATACACAAATAATGAGCATAACTAAAAGCATCATAATTGCTATAGAAGAAATTCAACAAAGAAATAAAACAATTGTGTCTAAGAGTGATCTTGTAGAACTCAAATGACACCTCCAATTGGTTCACCAAGACCTGCTTCAATTGCTAAAACAAAGAGAGGAAATTAAATCAAACGAGCGGTGTTGAGCATATGCTCAGCTATGGTGAAGATCAAAAGAGCACATCAACTCACCTTGCGGCCTTCCTTCGCGGCTGTAGCGCATGATGAGCACTTGATCTACACATCACATATAGTGTGAGAAAAGCGATTGAACAACCTCGTAGAGAAGATGACATGACGCCACCTACATGTACAAAAGAAATTTCAATTCGAGTCGGACATTACAACAAACATGTGGTGGGGAAACCAAAAGGCAGTTTCGCCACCTCTTTAGCCAGGATCACATCCTGTGATACAAGAGAAAGAACAAAACCACTTCTAAAAATCAAAAAATAGAGAGGAGAAGGGCCGGCGTTGATTGCCTACCTTGCCGGGGCGAGAGCACCAACCACTGCCACGATGAATAGTTGCAGGCCACTTGCCTTTTCATTCAACACCTTGCAAGCATATTTCACTAAGCATATACAATTGTCCAAAATAACAGGGTGATACTAACCAAAAGAAGGCATCAAAAAGCCCATTCAATCTCAGCCTTGAAATTGACCAAAAGAAGGGCCGCCATGGACATACTCCTCAGCTCACACTCCCTCCTCCTATGTGCCAAAATTTGTGCACCCGCTAATCATCAGCTGCAAAATCGCACATCTGTAGACCCTCATTTCTGACTGAACACATTAGAAATTTCTCATTTAGCAAACTGCTGATGTAACACAGAAGATCTCACCTTGGCAATAAGAATGCGCAATGCAAGCAATGACTCCTTTCTAAGACCTCCACTGCCTCGGTGACCTCTTGTTGCCTCAATATCTGATGACTTCCATATGAAAACATACCAAATTAGAGCACCATCTTACGAGCACATGATTCTTACAGAACGTGTGTGCACAAATAATATAATAACTGGATAGCAAAGGTACTGTATCAACAAAAGAACAAGTGACAGCAGAAAAGAGAAGTTCCATTCGCAAATTCAGGAACAAATACTATACCTGAAGAAGAAGTGAAAGCCAGTGTCCCACAGCAACTGAAGCATATTGAGATTGCAGGAATGCAAGCAGGCACTCATCTTGTTTTGCAGAGTGCTTTTGGTGAGCCACACTACAAACTTCCGAACGTATAATGGTGGGGGTTGTAGGCAACACAGTTGCTTGCTTACACGAACAGGACTTATCCGAGCATGATTGTAACTGCAGAATCATGGATCTGAAACATCTAATGATGCCTAGGCGGAATTCCTCTGAAGCCTCGGTGGGCGAAAGCATTGCCCCAGGAGTCAACTTCTTCAGTAACGTAGCCATCTAGCACAGCAAACAAAAATATGTGAAAATATGTGGAAAACTGGGTGGATTCAACAACAACAAAGAACCCACATGATCTACCGAACATGTGCTTAAAGGGGAAATATAGTTTGCTCTTTTATATGGTCCATGGTTGTTCGAAAATAAAAATTCCAAAACAAAGTCTTAGTAGGCAGCTACTTCGCAGGTTCTAGTTAGGATCCTAGAGACCAGACTACACTGCAGAATCAAATTAGCGGAATTAATCACCTGATTGACTGAGGTGAGGCGGCATTTGGAGAGGAGAACCTGAAGGCAGGCGAGCCCGCCTTCAGCAACGGCATCAGTGATGTCAGACTCCCCGACGCCCTGCCCGGCTGCCTTGCCTTCCTTCCTGCACAGCACCGCTGCATCCAGGAGCATGAGCAATGGAAACACCGTATATCTAGAGAAAAGCACATGGAACCAAGATTAGATCACGAACCAGAGAAGCACACGCACACACAAAATTACCATCTCTAGTCATCAAGCAGCAGAGGGGGAGGGGAGATGTATACTACTCGAAGAGAGCTGCAAGGCGGGGGCGGCGGCGGAGCGGAGGAGGGCGGCCATGGCGCGGAGGGAGGTGGCGGCGGCGGAGTTGGAGGCGGGGCCGCGGCTGCGGAGGACGTCGAGGAGGGCGGTAGTGTGAGGCTTGAGCTGGGCGAAGACGGCGGCTAGGGTTTCGTCGGAGGCCGCCGCCGAGCATACGTCGGCCATGGTGTGGAGGAGCCGCGACGACGGCGTCGACCCGAGGCGGCGCCCGCCCACCTCCTCATCGCTGTCATCTGGAGGAGCCGCGGCGGCGACGACTGACGCGCCATCCACGCGGCGACACCCGCGAAACGCCGTGATCGTCGCCTGCCGGCGCTCCAGCGCCCCGCGGCTGCTCCCGGGCCCGCGATGCCGGCCGCCTCCGCGACGTGCTCTTGCAGAAGACCGGAGGAACGGGCGCGCCGCCACGATTAGGGAGGAGGAGAGACGAGGGTTGCGGAGGAGAGGACGAACGGGGATTGGGGAGTGAATCGGGGACTCGCGATCTAGGTTTTCACCATCCTCCGCGGCTGGAGACCGAAGGCGACGCGAACGAGCACCCGTGGCTGTCTCTGACCGTCGGGCCTCGTATGTACCTGGTCCCATGTGTCATGGACTCCATGGGAAGCTGAGCGAGTGAGGAAAAAAATTACCGATCGAACGGCTGTAGTGAAAAGTGGGATGTGGCTGGGCAAAACCAACGACCCAGATCAATGTGCCCCTCTCAGATGGCCTGGTTGGCCGAGTAGTCTTTGAACATTTATAGGAGAAATTTATTGGACTAACCTATTAAAACTCTTTCAACATTATGTCTGTTTATTGCAGAAGGCCCAAAAACCAAAGTGCTAAAAATCCAGAAAAATTACAGAAATTCTATTTCGCGAAGACCCACGGAGCGAAAGCCGGGCCAGAGGCCCACGGCCTCCTCCCCATCCAGGCGCGCCAGAGGGGCGCGCCCTATGGGGCCCTCGGGACTCACCGACGCTGCCCCTCGCCTATATATTGCCCTGATGCGAAAACCCTAAATCATCCACATATTCCACCAAGGGTTCCGCCGCCGCCATCGACGACAAGTTTCAGGGACAGACCCTGCAAGACGCCGCGGACAGGGAATTGCCCCAGTCATCTCCATCGACACCACCGCCATCTTCATCGCGCTGCCGACTCCCATGATGAGGAGGGAGTAGTTCTCCCATGAGGGCTCTACCTAGCTATGTGGTTCATCTCTCTCCCATGGTGTGATCTTTATGTGATCATGAGCTTTGTAATCTAGTTGAATATGAGATGTTACTTTTGTCTATTATGCACTCTAGAGGTTACTTTAATATGAACTCCGGAGTCACTCTCCACGGTGTGATGGTGACAGTGTGCGTATCGTGTGTGATTCCTTTATGACGTTGTGGAGCTTGTTTGCTCCGGCTTGAGGTGTGCTTTTGCAGCCCTACACAATGAATGGTGTTTGTTATCCAACAAGAGAGTGTTTGAGAGTAGCATTTATTTATTCAATTATGTGATCATTGTTGAGAGCGTCCACTAGTGGAAGTATGATCCCTAGGACTTATTTCTAATCATTGAAACACCGTTTCCAACAAGTTCTGCTACATGTTCGCTTGCTGCCATTTTTTATTTCAGATTGCAATTACTACTTATAATCATCCATATTACTTGTATTTCACTATCTCTTCGCTGAACTAGTGCACCTATACATCCGACAAGTGTATTAAGTGTGTTGGGGACACAAGAGACTTCTTGTATCTTAATTGCGGGGTTGCTTGAGAGGGATATCTTTGACCTCTACCTCCCCGAGTTCGATAAACCTTGCGTGATTCACTTAAGGAAACTTGCTGCTGTTCTACGAACCTCTGCTCTTGGAGGCCCAACACTATCTACAGAATAGAAGCGTGCGTAGACATCAAGCTATTTTTAGCGCCGGAAAGGTAAAAGGTATTCACATCCTCCGACTACTAAGCTATTTCCTAGCATCTGCCGGTGTGTGAGTGCTCGAAGGTATCTCCTTTAGATTCTGCAATTTTATCTTTTTGTCTCTTGTTTTTATTTTCACTAGTTAGGCTTAATGGAAAACAACAAAAAAATAGAGATCTTTATGAACTTTATATTGAATTAGGACATGATGTGTTTGAAGAGATAATTAAAAAACCCATGGAACTTTGTTTGCAAAATAGTTGTAGCAATGTTTTTAGCATGAATTCTTTGAACACTATTATTTTTAATGCTATGGAAAAGTCTAAGCTTGGGGAAGCTGGTTGTGATATTTTTAGTCCCCCAAGTTTTGAGGAGAAAATTTTCTTTGATGATACTTTGCCTCCCATTTATGATGATTATAATGATAGTGGTATTTTGGTGCCACCTACTATGGAGGATAAAGTTTATTATGATTATACCATGCCTGCAATTTATGATGATTACAATGATGGTTGTGATAGTTTTACTCCCACTATTACTAATAAAATTGATTATGCTTATGTGGAGAGTAATGATACTTTTATGCATGTGGATCATGATAAGAATGCTTTATGTGATAGCTATATTGTTGAGTTTATTCATGATGCCACTGAAAATTATTTTGAGAGAGGAAACTATGGGTATAGAAATCTTCATGTTACTAAATTTTTTCTCTTTATGATGAATGTTTTGAGATTTCTCTTGATTTGCTTTTATTTGCTAGGTACTTTAAGACCTACTGGTCCTTATGAGAGAAGGAGACACGATTTCATATATCACAATAATATTAAGTCTCCTCTCCTTGTGTTGAAATTTTTGAAGTTACACTTGTTTTGTCTTCCTATGCTACTCATTTTGTTCTTCATTGACTTGTTTTCTTACAAGGATCCTATGCATAGGAAGAGTGTTATATTTAAACATGTTTTATATATGCTTCTTGATGCTCTCTTTTCAACTCTCATCTTTATGTGAGCATCATAAAAATCACTATACCTAGCTAAAAGGCGTTAAAGAAAAGCGCTTATGGGAGACAACCCATCATTTTTATTTTCTGTTATTTTTGCTTTTCTTTTTGTTTTGAGTCAAGGTGCTTGTTACTACTGTAGCAATACCTTTGTATCTTTATTTTATTGCATTGTTGTTCCAAGTAAAGTCTTTGATAGAAAGTTGATACTAGATTTGGATTTCTGAAACAGATTTTTAGCTGTCATGGTTTTGAGCTTTTCTCTCTGTAGAAAAATCTAAAAATCTGAAAAATTCATGAGTAATCCTCAGATATACGCAACTTTCATTCAACCGGAGATTTTCCATCGAGCATGTTAAGTGCCTCGAAAAATTAGTCTTTACTGTTCTGTTTTTGACAGATTCTGTCTTTTATTTCGCATTGCCTCTTTTACTGTGTTTAGTGGATTTCTTTGCTCCATTAAATTTCAGTAACCTTGGGTAATATCCAGAAGTGTTGGGAATGATTGTGTCCTTGCTGAACATGTGAATTTTTGATTATGCACTAACCCTCTAATGAGATTGCTTTGAGTTTGGTGTGAAGGAAGTTTTCAAGGATCAAGAGAGGAGGATGATATAATATGATCAAGAAGAGTGAAAAGTCTAACATTGGGGATGCCCCGTGGTTCATCCCTGCATATTTCAAGAAGACTCAAGCGTCTAAGCTTGGGATGCCCAAGGCATCCCTTCTTCATCAACAAACTTATCAGGTCATCTGTAGTGAAACTATATTTTAATTCTTTCACATCTTATGCGCTTTACTTGGAGCGTCTGTGTGCTTTTATTTTTGTTTGTGCTTGAAGAAATTCGAATCCTAGCAATCCTTGTGTGGGAGAGAGACACGCTCCGCTTTTTCATATGAACACTTGTGTTCTTCGTTTTATTTTTTATGTTCATAGCGAAAGCTGAAAGCCGCAGCACTTATTGATATTTGGTTGGAAACAGAAAATGCTTCATGTGGTAATTGGTATATTGTCTTGAACTAGTTGAATGCCCGTGCGTTGCCACGGTCCCTAACTTATAAACATGCAGATAAATATTCATCCTTTAGCAGGAAATATATAATATTCATCCTGAAATCTAAAGGGTGCTTATAAACATGCATATACATATTTTTCTTATGTAAATCCCACTTGCAACAAAATAAGGGATAATGTAATGCACATGTATTTATACCATTACTTATCTTGTAAAACATTTACGAACCTACCAAGAATAATTGTCTAAATCTGGATCTTGTTAAGAAACCACTCAAACTTCCGGAGAGGCCAGAAAAAATCATCAAAGGGAGAAACATATGATTTAATTACAAATAAATGTCCATACAAATATGAGCTTTGAGAATTTTAACAACAAGCTTGTCTATAAGATTTAAACATGCACGCACAATTCGCGTCTTCGTCTCAGCCAATATGGATTAACAAAAGAACATTAAATGCCTATTAATAAAATTAAGTTAACCCCATTTATGTTAAAACCATCTGCCAATACATAAGCCTAATATTATATCCACAAAATGGTCGACAAAGGAATAACTAATTCTTGGTGGCTTTTATGCATATGTTCATATAGACAAGATAAAATGTTTGCTGAGATGTACTAATTAATTAATGTGCAAAAGCTGCAGTATTTTTTCTTGGAGAGCAGAAAATAAGAAACCTTACAAGATCTCAACATTAAATCGACGGTCCCTAGTATGAAATGACACATAACTAATTCTCAGTCTTCTGAGAATAAGTAAATCTGTGTAAATATATAATATTCCATCCTCACTGGCATGTAAATAATATTCAATCAACGCCTTCGAAGGTACAAAGAGAAACCTGATAGACCTATATCAGCTGCTCCTAAGAGAATCTCTTCTTGAGTTATACCTGTTCTTCTCCCTATTTTCTCTTCTTAATTGTCTGGGCCATTTTAAAAGAGGGGAAAATAATCAACTAACCTCAAAATTCCATCTCTTGTGTACAAGTTTCTATTGTTGATGAAATTGACAGCGGCGACATTTGATGAAATGCAAGAAGTAGAGGGACAGGAACCTCAGTGGTCTTTTTTCCTTTTCAGGGCATCAACTTAATCAGGATAATGACCAGATGCATCTAAAAAGGGAAATAAATACCATTCGCTTGGTAATTACCTTACAGATCAGAATCATGCATGTACACTTTTTGCATTATGATCTTGATTCTATATATCTTGCTCCATTTACCATCCTCATCAACTTGCCAAATGCAAATGATCTACAGAGTTTGGAAAGAAATCAGTACAACTTAACCATACTTGGTACAGAAACAGCGAGCACATTATGGATCACAACAACATCTGAGATTACAAACATCTAGGAGTGAACATCAGCCCTTTAAAAAAGAGCATCAACACCGTGCTTTTCTTTTCCCCGAATTTTGACCCTACTTCGTCCGTTTGCTGTTGTAGTTAAAAAAAATACATGGCTAATGCGTAAAATACATCTTGGTGATTGCATGAAGAAGAAAAAAATCATGTCATCTCAACCTACCAGCTTATATCTCGACTAATGCCGATGTGGGTCTTCTAAACATGCAGGGTCTCGTTCATCCACGCCAAGACACCATCTTTAATTTTGAAGAACTTCATTCTTTTACACATCAAAATTAAATGATAAGAAATTCCTCTGCAAAGATAGTTTAGTACGACATAAGAAACAAGGAAGAACCTATAAGTTAGAGAAGTTTAGAACAACTAATATGTTCTCTCCGAAAACAATCAACTACTAATAACGCAGTTCACTGGGAGCACCTTCTGTGTTACCAATTCAAAATTTCAAATCAAAATAACAATGGTAAAAATGATTTGGTGGTATAGTCCTATATATTGACGAGAAAAATAAGAAAGAAACAATTGAAAACTTTCCTAAAGATGTAACCTTGGGGCATGTTTATCTCATGTTCTTTCTCTACACTATGCAATGATTCCTCAATTATGCAAATCTTCAAGGTTAATCTCAATAGGCTACAACTTCCATGAACTATAACACCTCCTTAATAGCTGCCTGAAATATCCAAATATGGTTAGAGAATTGGAAGAGTGTAGTTTGCACAACCTTGAATGATAGGCTGATAGCATGGTTGCGTTAAGGGCATCTTCAACTTTCAGCTTCTTACCGCTCTTGAGACTTATTAGTTAGTGTAGTTTAAATTATGACAATGCTATGGTAGACTCTCTGGTCTAAATCTACTTAATATTATTGGCAATGACAAGCTTACAAATAGTATGTAAATCAAATAGTAGTAGTAACTCTGCCCCTGCAGAAGTAAACAACCAGAACGTGGGTACCATCGAAAGTTTAACTGCAATTCACATGTATATGATATCATCAGACAAGGTTTGATTTCTCTCCCAAATCAGCAACGGAAACTTCAAGCGTGAACGAAAACCTGATCAATAGGAGATGAAAAAAACCTTGGTGGAGCGTGTCGTCAACGAGCATGAAGCCCTGGATGTGCAGGGGACGGGCGGGGGTGCAACATCGACGGTGTGCAGGATCTGGCGGCGGTAGTGCATAGCTGCGGAGGCAGAGTGAAGGGATCCAGCGGCGGGCGTGCAACGCTCTACGAGCAGGATGACGATGATTGCGGCGTGCTACTGACGATGGCCTGTTTAACTGCTACTGCTACAGGGTTTTCCTGTTGGACAAGGCGGCGGCTTCGTCCTGGCCGCTGGCCAACGGATGAACATGGCCAAATTTTTAGGGCAGCGGCGTGCGTGAACGACCCCGTGTTCCACTTCGTCCTACACCGTGGTCAGCGCAATCACGGACGCACACCAAGAATACGTCTGCTTTTCTCCATGGCATTGAACAGGATTTGGGATAACGAAGGAAAGAAGGGTTTGATTTGGTAAGTAAAGAATTGCTTTGACAAGGAAAGAGGGAAATTAGAGTGGGGATTGGAAAGGGCGGACAAACAAGGAAAGTAGCACGGTAATTGTGCAGGGCGGACTATGCATTAGAGGGTGGGATGGATGCACACAAAAAAAACGATCCGGTCTAAAATTTGATCAGACGCAGCATAAGTAGTGCGATCAAATTGAACGGTCTGGATGCTTTTAATGACGACCACCAAAGTGCGTTGAGTGTCAAACGACCAACTCCCATTTAATAGTAAAGATAATTTGATACTTGGCAATTGTTTTGAGCTTTCAAGTAGATCATGTTTAAGCTCTTGCATCATGTAGTCTAAACCTATTAGTGGAGAACTACCATAGAGCTTGTTGAAATTTGGTTTGCATGATTGGTCTCTCTAAGGTCTAGATATTTTCTGGTAAAAGAGTTTGAGCAACAAGGAAGACAGTGTAGAGTCTTATAATGCTTGCAATATGTTCTTATGTAAGTTTTCTGTACCGTTATACTTGTGTTTGCTTCAAACAACCTTGCTAGCCAAAGCCTTGTACCGAGAGGGAATGCTTCTCGTGCATCCAAAACCTTGAGCCAAAACCTATGCCATTTGTGTCCACCATAACTACCTACTATGTGGTATTTTTCGCCATTCCAAGTAAATACTTCATGTTCTACCTTTAAACAATTCAAAACTTTATTACTCCTTATTTGTGTCAATGTTTTATAGCTCATGAGGAAGTATGTGGTGTTTTATCTTTCAATCTTGTTGGGCAGACTTTCACCAATGGACTAGTGGCATATACATCCGCTTATCCAATAATTTTGCAAAAAGAGCTGGCAACGGGGTGCCCAGCCCAATTAATTAACTTTCATTAATAATTCTCTTCACATGTTTTGCCCTGATTTAACGGTAAGCAACTTAATTTTGCAATAGACACTCCTCCATGGTATGTGAAATGTTGGAAGGCACCCGAGGATTCGGTTAGCCATGGCTTGTGAAAGCAAAAGGTTGGGAGGAGTGTCATCTATAAATAAAACTAAAATACATGTGTAAACAAAAGAGAAGAGGGATGATCTACCTTGCTGGTAGAGATAACGTCCTTCATGGGAGCCGCTCCTTGAAAGTCTGTTTGACAAGGGGGTTAGAGTGCCCACTACCATTCGTTGACAACAACAAACACCTCTCAAAACTTTATTTTTATGCTCTCTATATGATTTCAAAACTTGAAAAGCTCTAGCACATGATTTAATCCCTGCTTCCCTCTGCGAAGGGTGATACGTCTCAAACGTATCTATAATTTCTTATGTTCCATGCTACTTTTATGATGATACTCACATGTTTTATACACATTATATGTCATTATTATACATTTTCCGGCACTAACCTATTGACGAGATGCCGAAGAACCAGTTGTTGTTTTCTTGCTTTTGGTTTCAAAATCCAACAAAGGAAATATTCTCGGAATTGACGAAATCAATGCCCAGGGGCTTATTTTTCCACGAAGCTTCCAGAAGACCGAGGGAGATACGAAGTGCCACGGAGCGCCGCCACACTAGGCGGCGCGGCCGGGGGCCGCGCTTAGCGTGTGGGCCCCCCCGTGACTCCTCCGACTCCGCCCTTCCGCCTACTTAAAGTCTTCATCGCGAAACCCCTCGTACCGAGAGCCACGATACGGAAAACCTTCCAGAGCCGCCGCTGCAATCCCATCTCGGGGATTCAGGAGATCGCCTCCGCACCGCCGAGAGGGAAATCATCTCCCGGAGGGCTCTTCATCGCCATGATCGCCTCCGGATCGATGTGTGAGTAGTTCACCCCCGGACTATGGGTCCATAGCGTAGCTAGATGGTCGTCTTCTCCTCATTGTGCTATCATGTTAGATCTTGTGAGCTGCCTATCATGATCAAGATCATCTATGTGTAATGCTACATGTTGTGTTTGTTGGGATCCGATGAATATTGAATACTATGTCAAGTTGATTATCAATCTATCATATATGTTGTTTATGTTCTTGTATGCTCTCCGTTGCTAGTAGAGGCTCTGGCCAAGTTGATACTTGTAACTCCAAGAGGGAGTATTTATGCTCGATAGTGGGTTCATGCCTCCATTAAATCTGGGACAGTGAGAAAGTTCTAAGGTTGTGGATGTGCTGTTGCCACTAGGGATAAAACATCGATGCTTTGTCTAAGGATATTTGTGTTGATTACATTACGCACCATACTTAATTCAATTGTCTGTTGTTTGCAACTTAATACCGAAGGGGTTCGGATGATAACTGAAAGTGGACTATTTAGGCATAGATGCATGGGATAGCGGTCTATGTACTTTGTCGTAATGCCCTGATTAAATCTCATAGTACTCATCGTGATATATGTATGTGCATTATTATGCCTTCTTTATTTGTCAATTGCCCAACTGTAATTGCTCACCCAACATGCTATTTATCTTATGGGAGAGACACCGCTAGTGAACTGTGGACCCCGGTCCATTCTTTACATCGAAATACAATCTACAATTGTTCTTTGTTCTTCGCAAACAATCATCATCTTCCACACAATACGGTTAATCCTTTGTTTTCAGCGGTGAGATTGACAACCTCACTATTACGTTGGGGCAAAGTACTTTGATTGTGTGTTGAGCACGTTGGCCGGAATCCCGGTGTTGCGCCGCACTACACTTCGCCGCCATCAACCTTCAACGTGCTTCTTGCTCCGGTTCGATAAACCTTGGTTTCTTTCTGGGAAACTTGTCGTACGCATCACACCTTCCTCTTGGGGTTCCCAATGGACGTGTGTTAACTCGCACGCATCAAGCTCTTTTTTTTTGTTTGGAGATCAAGACACGCTACAAGGGGAGTCTCCACTTCCAATCTCTTTACTTTGTTTTTGTCTTGCTTTACTTTACTTTATTTACTACTTTATTTACTACATTATATCAAAAACACAAAAAAATTAGTTGCTAGCTTTACTTTATTTACTATCTTGTTTGCGTTCTCTATATCAAAAACACAAAAAAAATTAGTTACTCGCATTTACTTTATCTAGTTTGCTTTATTTACTATTGCTAAAATGAATACTCCTGAAAACACTAAGTTGTGTGACTTCACAAACACTAATAATAATGATTTCCTATGCACACCTATTGCTCCACCTGCTACTACAGCAGAATTCTTTGAAATTAAACCCGCTTTACTGAATCTTGTTATGAGAGAGCAATTTTCTGGTGTTAGTTCTGATGATGCTGCTGCCCATCTTAATAATTTTGTTGAACTTTGTGAAATGCAAAAGTATAAGGATGTAGATGGTGATATTATAAAATTGAAATTGTTTCCTTTCTCCTTAAGAGGAAGAGCTAAAGATTGGTTGCTATCTTTGCCTAAGAATAGTATTGATTCATGGACTAAATGTAAAGATGCTTTTATTGATAGATATTATCCTCCTGCTAAAATTATATCTTTGAGAAGTAGCATAATGAATTTTAAGCAATTGGATAATGAACATGTTGCTCAAGCATGGGAGAGAATGAAATCTTTGGTAAAGAATTGCCCAACCCATGGACTGACTACTTGGATGATCATCCAAACCTTCTATGCAGATTGAATTTTTCTTCGCGGAACCTATTGGATTCAGCTGCTGGAGGTACTTTATGTCCATCACCTTGGGGCGACAAAGCTTCTTGATGATATGATGATAAATTACTCTGAATGGCACACGGAAAGAGTTCCACAAGGTAAGAAGGTAAATTCTGTTGAAGAAACCTCCTCCTTGAGTGATAAGATTGATGTGATTATGTCTATGCTTGTGAATGGTAGATCTAATGTTGATCCAAATAATGTTCCTTTAGCTTCATTGGTTGCTCAAGAAGAACATGTTGATGTGAACTTCATTAAAAATAATAATTTCAACAACAATGCTTATAGGAATAATTCTGGTAACAACTATAGGCCATATCCTTCTGCTAATGGTAATGGTTATGGTAATTCTTATGGGAATTCTTACAACAATAATAGGAGTGTACCCCCTGGTCTTGAAGCCATGCTTAAAGAATTTATTAGTACACAAACTGCTTTTAACAAATCTGTTGAGGAAAAGCTCGATAAAATTGATATTCTTGCTTCCAAGGTTGATAGACTTGCCTCTGATGTTGATCTTTTAAAATTGAAAGTTATGCCTAATAAGGATAATGATAATAAGATTGTTACTACAACAAATGCCATCCAAGTTAGAATTAATGAGAATATTAGATTGATGGCTGAATTTAATGCTAGGTGGGAAAGAGAAGAAAATGAAAAACTTGCTAAAGAGAATAATGTAGCTAAAGTTTGGACTATTACCACCACTAGTAATGATAATGCTTCACATGTTGCTACACATCCTACTATTAATGGTAAAATAATTGGTGTTGGCAATGTTTCTACTCCTAGTGCAAAGCATGCAAAATTACCTGAAATTGCTAAAATTGCTGAAACTGCTTGTGATAAAACTGCTGAAATTTTTTCCAACATTGGGGACAATGATCCCATTGCTGTAGATCATAATGGTTTAGATTTTGATGATTGTCACATCTCTGAAGTTATAAAGTTCTTACAAAAACTTGCTAGAAGTCCTAATGCTGGTGCTATAAATTTGGCCTTTACAAAACATATTACAAATGCTCTCATAAAAGCTAGAGAAGAGAAACTAAAACTTGAAACTTCTATTCCTAGGAAGTTAGAAGATGGTTGGGAGCCCATCATTAAGATGAGGGTCAATGATTTTGATTGTAATGCTTTATGTGATCTTGGTGCAAGTATTTCTGTTATGCCTAAGAAAATCTATGATATGCTTGACTTGCCACCATTGAAAAATTGTTATTTGGATGTTAATCTTGCTGATAATGCTATAAAGAAACCTTTGGGGGGATTGATAATGTTCGTATTATGGTTAACAATAACCTTGTCCCCGTTGATTTTGTTGTCTTGGATATTGAATGCAATGCATCTTGTCCCATTATATTGGGAAGACCTTTTCTTCGAACTGTTGGTGCTACCATTGATATGAAGGAAGGTAATATTAAATATCAATTTCCTCTCAAGAAAGGTATGGAACACTTCCCTAGAAAGAGAATGAAGTTACCTTATGATTCTATCATTAGAACAAATTATGATGTCGATGCTTCATCTCTTGATAATACTTGATTCACACTTTCTGCGCCTAGCTGAAAGGCGTTAAAGAAAAGCGCTTATGGGAGACAACCCATGTTTTTACTACAACACTTTTATTTTATATTTGAGTCTTGGAAGTTGTTACTACTGTAGCAACCTCTCCTTATCTTTATTTTATTGCATTGTTGTTCCAAGTAAAGTCTTTGATAGTAAAGTCAATACTAGATTTGGATTACTGCGCAGAAACAGATTTCTTGCTGTCACGAATTTGGGCAGGGTTCTCTGTAGGTAACTCAGAAAAATCTGCCAATTTACGTGCGTGATCCTCGATATGTACGCAACTTTCATTCAATTTGAGCATTTTCATCTGAGCAAGTTAAGTGCCCCTGAAAATTCGTCTTTACGGACTGTTCTGTTTTGACAGATTCTGCCTTTTATTTCACATTGCCTGTTTTGCTATGTTTGATGGATTTCTTTGTTCCATTAACTTTCAGTAGCTTTGTGCAATGTCCAGAAGTGTTAAGAATGATTATGTCACCTCTGAATATATGAATTTTCAATTATGCACTAACCCTCTAATGAGTTTGTTTCGAGTTTGGTGTGGAGAAAGTTTTCAAGGGTCAAGAGAGGAGGATGATACAATATGATCAAGAAGAGTGAAAAGTCTAAGCTTGGGGATGCCCCCGTGGTTCATCCCTGCATATTTTAAGAAGAATCAAGCATCTAAGCTTGGGATGCCCAAGGCATCCTTCTTCGACAACTTATCGTCACCTCTAGTGAAACTATATTTTTATTCAGTCACATCTTATGTGCTTTGCTTGGAGCGTCTGTTTGCTTTTATTTTTGTTTTTGTTTGAATAAAATCGGATCCTAGCATTATTTATGTGGGAGAGAGACATGCTCCGCTGTTGCATATGAACACATATGTTCTTAGCTTTATTATTAATGTTCATTGCGAAGGTTGACTACCTCGTTCATTGATATATGGTTGGAAACGGAAATGCCGCATGTGATAAATGGTATAATGTCTTGAATAATTTGATACTTGGCAATTGTTGTGCTCATATAGATCATGTTTAAGCTCTTGCATCATGTACCTTGCACCTATTAATGAAGAACTACATAGAGCTTGTTAAAATTTGGTTTGCATGATTGGTCTCTCTAAGTCTAGATATTTTCTGGTTGAGGTGTTTGAACAACAAGGAGACGATGTAAAGTCTTATGATGCTTACAATATGTTTATATGTGAGTCTTGCTGCACCATTTTATACTTGAGTTTGCTTCAAACAACCTTGCTAGCCTAGCCTTGTATTGAGAGGGATTCTTCTCGTGCATCCAAATCCTTGAGCCAAAATCCATGCCATTTGTGTCCACCATACCTACCTACCACATGGTATTTCTCTGCTATTCCAAAGTACATTACTTGAGTGCTACCTTTAAACTTCTATTCTTTGCCTTTGCAATATATAGCTCATGGGAAAATAGCCTTAAAAACTGTTGTGGTGAAGAATATGTACTTATGTATCTTATTTCTTAATAAGTTGCTTGTTGAGCGGTAACCATGTTTCGGGGACGCCATCAACTTTTACCTTTGTTGAATATCATGTGAGTTGCTATGCATGTTCGTCTTGTCTGAAGTACGGGAGATTTTCATGATCAAATGGTTTGAGTATGCATATTGTTAGAGAAGAACATTGGGCCGCTAACTAAATCCATGAATCATGGTGGAACACTACAAGAAATATGGTGGCTTGCGACCCTCCGTATTGGTCGCTGAAAGGTCATTGTGCGTCATCTATGACCACGTCGTGACCAATAACTGTTGGTCGCCAGTTGAGCGTCACTGACGGAGCACAACGACCTTTTTATTTGAATGGTCGTAGAGGACTACGACCAAAATTGATGGTCATAGATTCTATGACCAAAATTTTAGTCATGGGCTGGCCTATCTGTCCACGTCAGATCCAACGTGGCAAATCCTACGTGGCAGATATAAGACCAAACCAAATGGTCGTGCATCGAAATCAGCCCAATCCAGATCGATGCTTTCCATGTGCCAAGCCCAATAATTTTGCCTCAGATCAATGCTTTCCATGGGCCAAGCCCAACAATTTTGCCAATTTTTATTTTTGTTTAGAGGTCGTGGCCTCCTTCCTGCCCATTTTATCCAGCCATTTTGTTCCAGATTTCCAGCCTCTTCGTTTTATGGGTCTTAGACTTTTAACAGCAAATTTATTTTCTATTCACAACTTTTCACAGTTTAAATCAATAAACAATATACAAATCAGAAATAAGCAAAAACACTTGAATATATTCAAATAACAGCCAAAATAGGTTTAACCATCAAATATTTTGAGACGCATTTTCCCGGATTACACACAATAAAAACATAACACTACTAATAAAACGCTAAGTATAAAAAAATCCATCTATTCTTTGATATTCTAGGAACTTCTTTATTCTTCCTCTGGACTTTCAGCCTGTAGCTCCTGTAAAGGCTAGAACTTCTTCACTCTTCCTCTGACTTCAGCCTGTAGCTCTTGTAATACCCTGGACATGGCACAACTAGTTATGTACATAGTGGTACTGTAATATTTGAACAGTTGACGATACTTAGATACAACATTAATATAAGTATGGTCTCACGTGACTTTCTTGTTGGCAAGCCAGGACATCAATCAATAATCTGACTATATACCGGCCAGCCTAAACTAGGAAGTTGTCAATCATGTATACTGTGCACTCTACATTCTAATATGAAGTTCTAGGTTCTGAATTTATTGATGACAATGGATGCACAAATTAAAACCAAGGGTTAAATCTGCAGAAAAGCAAAAATAGTCTCACAAAAACCGGACAATGAGAACAGCTACCAGAAAGACGAAAACTCCATTACGAAAACAAGAAGTTTATATTACTGAGTAGTATAAAGTACTGAACATTTGTTCTTTTATGTCAGACCAAAAACTCCATTACAAAGCAATCATTTTCTTCCTAGAGAATATACTTAAGGTCAAATCAGCGCCACATAGAACATGAACATTGAAGACAGTGGATAAATTTTGTTTTTGATGTTTGCGTCTTTAGATGTGCACATCAAGAAATGGTAAGATCATTCATATAAAGTGTCGATTGCCTAAGACAGGCTGACAGGATACCTGCTTTTTACAAATTCGTTGGTAACATCGAAATACTATTCTCATTCCAAATACAGGTCAAATTCATACCAAATACTGCTATTCTTATTCTAGAGAAATCTAACTCAATTTTCAGGTTTGTTCTAGTTATTAATAGAATCATTCATCTGTGATGTTGCTGTGATGTTCCAGGTTGCAACTCTTAAATTCCCAAATTAAAACAACACAAACTCAGCGGTCAGCTATGATGTAGCACTAAAGTGTTCTTCCAAATTTTATTCAGATTTTTAGATTTTCTGAATAGTAAATGATAGTACGTGAAGACGAATATTTTAAGACAATAAAAAAGTACAAATACACACTACATAATCATGGGGATAAACAGTGAACCTTCATGGAATTTTATAAGAAGTCTTAACAACAGTAATAATATTGAAAACTTCATGTTCTCAGTTTAGCACATGTTTTAATTATGCATGTACATTTCACTACAAGATTCCTCCCCTGTACTTATATACATCAGTTTAGAGCTACCACAATTGATGCCAATCAAAGATAATAAAAAACGCAAAACAAGTAGAGTATCACGCAATTCTAATCAGCAACATACATTGGATTCATGTAAGACTTCAGATTCATATCTTGATATAGCATGGGAAAATCACAAGAAAGTAGATTAACCACAATATCCAAGAGAACAGAACCACCAACCAAAAATACAATATATGCAATAATGGCAAACAGAAAGTAAAGCATGTTTATACTAGAGGGTGCACATGAAATAGCAGAATGCATCTTTTTGGGATTCAGCAATGAGTAAATAAGCTTATACCTGCTCCTTGCGCACAACTATTTCCATTTTGACTTAGCAATAAATGTATCTTCTGAAAATTTTAGCCCTGCAAACCAACGAGGACACATCAGTGCAAAAACTTGCTGCTGCAAGAATCAACTTATCTCCTGAATAGCTTTATAGCTAAACATAATTGATCATATGGACCAATATTCATGCTGTAACATGACATTGTTTTCATAAATTATAATATTATAAAAATATGTATGCATCTTATCCCATTGTTTTCCCTATTCCTAGCATTTTCCTCAGATGCCAACAACACAAAGAACACTTATGTCGACAATGTAGATTATACCAAAGTCAGATACATGAAAATGGTGATTGCGGAACAATTGGCAAATTACTAATCTTGGATATGTAAACAATAGCCTTCAATAAAATGGGCAAATCACTTATCATTGCCCTCAATTCAAAACTACAGTATACGCAAACAGATAAGCTTGACACGCCAGATTGGTTGGTCTGGCTGGTGCCCAGTTGTGTGCTTATGCAAAATGATGGCTGATGATGGATACCAAAATAAACAAGCAAAGTGACTGTATGGGATCACAAGACTTTGCAAACAAACACGCCTACCTACTAATATGTGCTGCATAAACATTTAACATCAGACAACTATAAGCTGATCCTATAACATGCTTATGCACACTTGTCAAGTAAAGTTAAGTGGATTCTTAGTTTATAGTTAAATAAACACAACCGTTATAAGTATTATTTAGTGAAGTTATATGGAGTACTCAAGAGTTCGTTGTATGCCTGTATTGATTGATTGATCTGCAATACCTATAAACTATATATACCAATAACATGGTATAGCAGCAAGCATATAGTGTAAGTACCACAAACACATCATTATGCCTGAACTTCATGCAAAAGTAACGATGAGAAGTTACCAGATGCAGTACCGGGGTTTAACATCTTACATCTGTTGTCTACAAGAGAGGCGTTCAAGCTGTGGCTAGTGTTATTTGATATCACCGCCAGTTTCTGCTTGGATCTTTGTCATGCACAGGAGGAAATGAAGGCATCCTCTTTGACAAGACAAATCCCTGGCAACCAACAGGAAGAAAATATAGAGGTCAAAATTGTGAAAAAGATAGAACATTCATGCAAATTCACTTTTCTGACCAGTAAGCTGTGACTAGAAATACAGGTGCTCTGTGAATCATTTAGCAGCAAGAGAGTGATTAGTAAGTTTCGGCACTTCATAATTTATGTATGACGCACAACTCATCCATGAAGAACATAAATTGCATGCTTGACTGCGTCTACAAGAGTGTTGGTCCAGTAACATACAGAGAAACTACCTGGCCCTTAATTTTCAGTAATTGTGTAAAAAACAGTCAAACAGAAATACTACAATGGTGGAGTGCAACTACAACAACAGTAAGCAAAACAGATTGGTTGTTCACGAGATAGAGATTGCATCAACAGATAACTTCCTCACATGCAAATAAACTACCTAGTAGCGTCGAAATTATAAGGAATGGTGCAGTGGAAATGAAAGCAGTAGATTTTAGTATTCAACGTACTCAAACGAAAGCAGGTAGAAGCATACACTTGCTCAAATTGCAGGAGAATTATCCATACAAAGAAGGTACTGGTTAACTAAATTAGTATTCAACCTCGGATTAAAGAATTAAATATGCTCCTACTCAGACCCTCAGAGTCCAAATCTCCTACTGAAACTGAAACTACCTCCAATGCACAAAGATCTTCTTGTACACAAACTCCTACTCAAACATCTACTCACGCTGAGTATGCATCTTTACGTGTGCCTAATTAAGCGGCAACTGCTAAATAGAGATGTGCATCTAAATTACAGAGGACCGTACTGTGGCCTAGTGCTCACGAACAAATCAACACCAAACAGTCTGCATCATGTATCAGTGGATTTGAGCACGTCAGGAGGAAAAAAATCGACCTCTGGTGGACTTCGGCGCAGAGCAGCTCGACGTGCCGCATCTCGTGAAACACGCCCGACCCGGCCTTCACATCCGGCACGTGGAGGTGTCGCTTCCTTGGCCTCCCTGCGGTCGGCGCCGGAGCTCGCACGCACCTCCCATTGCCGTGGTGGTCAGACGAGCTACGGGCAGTCGCGCCCTCGCTATCGACCAAGCGACCTCGTCGTCACGGCGCTGGGTTGTGCGATTGGCGAATGCAGGCAGCGAGGAAGTGCTGAGAAACCACACCGCGCTGCCACGGGCACCCGCCCAATGGGGTCCGATGATCTCGACGGAGCCGCGCGCGTCGGCGAGCAAGCCGAAAGGGGAGCCATAGTTCCTCCTCGACGGCGGCGTAGTCCATCGACGGTAGCGTTGAGCGACTCGAACATGGCAAGGCCGATGAAGGCGAGGTCATGGGGTGGAGTGGACGGCGCGAGGCCATGCGGTGGGAGAAGATTGGGGCGCGAGAGAAGGAAGATCGGGGGAGAGGGGATTGTGCTTCAGTGACTTTGTCAGCCCACAAAGTCACTGACTTTGTGTCACTTACAAGTGGGGCCATGTGGGGTTCACATAATGAAGGGTTCCACTTGACCCCACTTGTAAGTGACACAAAGTCAGTGACTTTGTGGGCTGACAAAGTCACTGAAGCACAATCCGGGGAGAGGATGGTTGCGCTGGATCTGGTGTGCGGCGGCGGCTGCCACGGGGTGGAAAGAGGAGTGGGAGATCTGGGGCTAGGGTTAGGTCTTATCAGGTTGGTCGTGGTTTTGGTGCTGCGGGACTTAACCAAAATTTGGTCTCACCGCGCGTCCGTCGTTGGAAATTTGGTTCCCGGTCTAGTCTTTGGCGGGCTGTAGCTACGGATCATGTTTGTGCACCCTCTTTATTCACGATAGAAAAAGTACTGTATATAAAAAATATTATGGCTCGATTTATTTGCAAGACTTTCAGCGAGAAACATTAGGAAAGACATGTCTTAACCAATTCTAGTTGATTGCATAGGAAAACCAAAGAAATTGTAGAAAGAGATCAGAAGGGAAATTTCCTCTAAAACATAGTCCAAATGAATATTTTGTAAAAATTACAAAGGATTGCAACCATATGAAACAAACAACCTTTGTAGAAAACAATTCTATTCATCCAAATCCTACATATTCATTTGAATCAAATAAGCCCTAAATGAACATCGAAACCATAGAGAACGCAACAAAACAAGTAAACTAAGGCTAACACCAAATGTTGAGTTGAATGTCTATTGTTTTAACAAACCACAAATTAGCACCAACGACCGTTTAAATTGGTCGTACTCAGCCGAAGATAAGGTCGTAGACCGTATCATCTTATCTTTGACCATTTTGTGTAACAAAATTATGACCTTTCTGCCCATAGTAGTCGTAGAAAATTAGGGTTTGGACCCTCCCAAACATCTTAAGACCATTTGCTACGAAATGGTCATGGTGTTATGACCTATTTATCTGTGGTCATTGTAAGAAGGTCACTAGTTAACATATTTCTTGTAGTGGAAGTTTCAGTTTGGACACAAAACCTCAATCTCTTATGAGAATATTATCTGTTGTTGAATGCTTAAGCATTAAAAGAGGAGTCCATTATCTGTTGTCTATGTTGTCCCGGTATGGGTGTCTAACTTGAGAATGATCAAAAGCGAGAAATCCAATGCGAACCTTCTCCTTAGACCCTTGTACAGGCGGCATAGAGGTACCCCTTTGTGACACTTGGTTGAAACATATGTTATGCAATGATAATCCGTGTTAATCCAAGCTAATTAGGACAAGGTGCGGGTACTATTAGTATTCTATGCATGAGGCTTGCAACTTATAGGATATCTTATACATAACACATATGATTTATTACTACCGTTGACAAAATTATTTCTATGTTTTCAAAATGAAAAGCTCTAGCACAAAAATAGTAATCCATGCTTCCCTCTGCGAAGGGCCATTCTTCTACTTTATTGTTGAGTCAGTTTACCTACTTCTTTCTATCTTAGAAGCAAACACTTGTGTAAACTGTGTGCATTTATTCTTACATGTTTACCTATTGCATTTGTTATATTACTTTGTGTTGACAATTATCCATGAGATATACATGTTGAAGTTGAAAGCAACCGCTGAAACTTATATCTTTCTTTGTGTTGTTTCAAAGCTTTCTACTAAGAATTTATTGCTTATGAGTTAACTGTTATGCAAGTCTTATTGATGCTTGTCTTGAAAGTAATATTCATGAAAAGTCTTTGCTATATGATTCAGTTGTTTACTCATTGTCTTCACCATTGCTTCGAATCGCTGCATTCATTTCATGTGCTTTACAATAGTATTGATTGATAGATAGCTTGTAAAAAATTTTCCTTGTTAGACCCCGAGTGGGGACTAAGCTTGGGGATGCTTGATACGTCTCAAACGTATCTATAATTTCTTATGTTCCATGCTACTTTTATGATGATACTCACATGTTTTATACACATTATATGTCATTATTATGCATTTTCCGGCACTAACCTATTGACGAGATGCCGAAGAGCCAGCTGCTGTTTTCTGTGTTTTTGGTTTCAGAAATCCTACAAAGGAAATATTCTCGGAATTGGACGAAATCAACGCCCAGGGGCTTATTTTTCCACGAAGCTTCCAAGACCGAGGGTACGAAGGGGGCCACGCGCCACACTAGGCGGCGCGGCGTGGCCCGCGGCCCTAGCGTGTGGGGCCCCCGTGACTCCTCCGACTCCGCCCTTCCGCCTACTTAAGGTCTTCGTCGCGAAACCCTCCACCGAGAGCCACGATACGGAAAACCTTCCGAGACGCAGCCGCCGCCAATCCCATCTCGGGGATTCAGGAGATCGCCCGGCACCCTGCCGAGAGGGGAATCATCTCCGGGAGGGCTCTTCATCGCCATGATCGCCTCCGGATCGATGTGTGAGAAGTTCACCCCTGGACTATGGGTCCATAGCAGTAGCTAGATGGTTCTTCTCCTCATTGTGCTATCATGTTAGATCTTGTGAGCTGCCTATCATGATCAAGATCATCTATCGTAATGCTACATGTTGTGTTTGTTGGGATCCGATGAATATTGAATACTATGTCAAGTTGATTATCAATCTATCATATATGTTGTTTATGTTCTTGCATGCTCTCCGCTAGTAGAGGCTCTGGCCAAGTTGATACTTGTAACTCCAAGAGGGAGTATTTATGCTCGATAGTGGGTTCATGCCTCCATTAAATCTGGGACAGTGACAGAAAGTTCTAAGGTTGTGGATGTCTGCCACTAGGGATAAAACATCGATGCTTTGTCTAAGGATATTTGTGTTGATTACATTACGCACCATACTTAATGCAATTGTCTGTTGTTTGCAACTTAATACCGGAAGGGGTTCGGATGATAACCTGAAAGTGGACTATTTAGGCATAGATGCATGCCGGATAGCGGTCTATGTACTTTGTCGTAATGCCCTGATTAAATCTCATAGTACTCATCGTGATATATGTATGTGCATTGTTATGCCTTCTTTATTTGTCAATTGCCCAACTGTAATTCGTTCACCCAACATGCTATTTATCTTATGGGAGAGACACCGAGTGAACCGTGGACCCCGGTCCATTCTTTACATCTGAAATACAATCTACCGCAATTGTTCTTTACTGTTCTTCGCAAACAATCATCATCTTCCACACAATACGGTTAATCCTTTGTTTTCAGCAAGCCGGTGAGATTGACAACCTCAATTACGTTGGGGCAAAGTACTTTGATTGTGTTGTGCACCGCGTGGCGCCGGAATCCCGGTGTTGCGCCGCACACACTTCGCCATCAACCTTCAACGTGCTTCTTGGCTCCCTTGTTCGATAAACCTTGGTTTCTTTCTGAGGGAAAACTTGCTACTGTACGCATCACACCTTCCTCTTGGGGTTCCCAACGGACGTGTGTTAACTGCACGCATCAAAGGGCCTTTCTTTTACTTTATGTTGAGTCAGTTTACCTACTCCTTTCTATCTTAGAAGCAAACACTTGTGTCAACTTTGTGTGCATTGATTCTTACATGCTTACTTATTGCATTCATCATATTACTTTGTGTTGACAATTATCCATGAGATATACATGTTAAAAGTTGAAAGCAATTGCTGAAACTTAAATCTTCCTTTGTGTTGCTTCAAAACCTTTTATTAAGAATCTATTGCTTTATGAGTTAACTCTTATGCAAGACTTTTTGATGCTTGTCTTGAAAGTACTATTCATGAAAAGTTTTTGCTATATGATTCAGTTGTTTAGTCATTATCTATTTGTTAGCAAACTATAGACCATTGCTTTGAGTCACCTCATTCATCTCATATGCTTTACAATAGTATTGATCAAGATTATGTTGGTAGCATGTCACTTCAAAAATTATTCTTTTATCGTTTACCTACTCGAGGGCGAGTAGGAACTAAGCTTGGGGATGCTTGATACGTCTCCAACGTATCTATAATTTCTTATGTTCCATGCTAGTCTTATGCCAATAGCTACATGTTTTATATGCACTTTATATCATATTATGACATTTATTGGACTAACCTATTAACAAGATGCCACAGTGCCAGTTCCTGTTTATGTCTATTGCAAAAGGCCCAAAAACCAAAGTGCTCGGAAAAATCTAGAAAAATTACAGAAATTCTATTTCGCTAGAAGACCCACGGAGCCAGAAGGGCCAGAGGAGGCCCACGGCCTCCTCCCCATCCACTGCGCGGCCAGAGGGCGGCGCCGCCCTATGGGGTGGCCCTCGACACCACCGACGCTGCCCCTTCGCCTATATATTGCCCCGAATGCGAAAACCCTAAATCATCCGGTCATATTCCACCAAGGGTTCGCCGCCATCGACGACAAGTTTCGGGGGACAGAATCTCTCCACGCGGACCGGGAATTGCCCCCGAGTCATCTCCATCGACACCACCGCCATCTTCATCGTGTCGCGACTCCCATGATGAGGAGGGAGTAGTTCTCCCCGAGCTGAGGGCTCTACCGTAGCTATGTGGTTCATCTCTCTCTCCCATGGTGTGATCTTTATGTGATCATGAGCTTTGTAATCTAGTTGAATATGTAGATGTTACTCTTGTCTATTATGCACTCTAGAGGTTACTTTAATATGAACTCCGGAGTCACTCTCCACGGTGTGATGGTGACAGTGTGTGCATCGTGTGTGATTCCTTTATGACGTTGTGGAGCTTGTTTACTCCGGCTTGAGGTGTGCTTTTGCAGCCCTACACAATGAATGGTGTTTGTTATCCAACAAGAGAGTGTTTGAGAGTAACATTTATTTATTCAATTATGTGATTATTGTTGAGAGTGTCCACTAGTGAAAGTAAGATACCTAGGCCTTGTTTCTAATCATTGAAACACCGTTTCCAACAAGTTCTGCTACATGTTCGATTGCTGCCATTTTTATTTCAGATTGCAATTACTACTTATAATCATCCATATTACTTGTATTTCACTATCTCTTCGCCGAACTAGTGCACCTATACATCTGACAAGTGTATTAGGTGTGTTGGGGACACAAGAGACTTCTTGTATCTTAATTGCAGGGTTGCTTGAGAGGGATATCTTTGACCTCTACCTCCTGAGTTCGATAAACCTTGGGTGATTCACTTAAGGGAAACTTGCTGCTGTTCTACGAACCTCTGCTCTTGGAGGCCCAACACTGTCTACAGGAATAGAAGCGTGCGTAGACATCACCCGCTCTCCGACCATTTCCCTCTCTTGCTTGCCTATGATGGCGGTCCTAAAAGGCCGAAGTCTTTCCGTTTTGAGAACTTTTGGATAAAGATGTCGGGCTTCAACGCCATTGTCCAAGAAGCATGGAATGAAAGAGTGATCTATGTTGACCCCTACCAAATCCTCTTCAACAAGCTTAAGAGAACTAGTCAAAGCCTTAGAAAATGGAGCTAGTCCCTCTTCTTGAGCGCCAAGGTTCAACTTCACATGGCCTTGGAGGTGATCCTTAGATTTGATATTGCTCAAGAGACTAGGACGTTGAGCCCCGAGGAGCATGAGCTCAGATGGCACCTAAAGAGAAGAATTGCTAGTTTGGTGGTCCTCGAGCGAGCAAGGAAGAGGCAAAGCTCACGGGTCACTAACTTAAAAGAGGGAGACGCCAATACGTTCTTCCACCTTCGCATTAATGTGCGCCGCCGTAAGAACCATATCCACCGATTGAAGCACAATAATGGTTGGGTCACCGGACATGACCAAAAAAAGCGATCATACAAGCCCACTTCTCCGCCACCATCAAGAAGGGTCCCCCAAGATCTTCATACCTCAATTGGCACTACAAGAAAAGTTTCCATGGCCGACGAAGTTGAAGTCGCGCCGTGGTTGCTGGTGTACCATGGCCGACGATTTTTGGTCTCTCCGTTGTGCATGTCAAAACGTTTTTTTCTCGTTCTTGAGGCCACCTAGCCCGACGAAACGGCCAAAACGTCGCGTATGGTGGCCGGGACATGGTGCATCTCGAATCTCGGGTTCGCGGCCGAGTCAACGCAAATCCGCACCGCCAGGGATGTAGGGCCTAGATGGCAGCCTCTCTGGCATTGTTTTTTTCGATCGCGCCATCTCGCTCAACGCTCTCCGATCGAGCCGTTTACGATGCAGATCATGGGTCCCGCATGTCATCCTCTATGAACCAAAATTCTTTCTATTCTTGGATTTTTTTGACCCCCGATTTCTGGCTACTTCATTTTTCTTTTGATCCTTGCCGCCTTGGAAACGTTGAGACCGCTGCTGCTAATTGGGACCCGCATGTCATCCTCTATGACCAATCAACTTTCTTTTCTTGGAGTTTTTTGGCACCTCAAATTTGGTCACTTGCCTTTTTCTTTCGATCCCTGCCCTCTCAAACGGTGATACGCCGCTGCTAAATGGGACCCGCATGTCATCCTCTATGTACTATAAAACTTTCTTTTCTTGGATTTTTTGGCACCTCATATTTGGTCACTTACCTTTTTCTTTCGATCCTGCCACCTCTCAAACGGTGAGACCGCTGCTGCTAAATGGGACCCGCATGTCATCCTCTATGTACTATAAAACTTTCTTTTCTAGATTTTTTTGGAACCTCATATTTGGTCACTTGCCTTTTTCTTTCGATCCCGTGCCGCCTCTCAAACGTTGAGACCGCTCGCTAAATGGGACCCGCATGTCATCCTCTATGTACAATCAAGTTTCTTTTCTTGAATTATTTTTGGCTCGATATTTGGTCACTTGCCTTTTCTTTCGATCTCATGCCACGTTTGAAACGTTGAGGAACCCGCAGCTCATGGGACCCGCATGTCATCCTCTATGTACAATCAAGTTTCTTTTCTTGAATTATTTTTGGATCCTGATATTTGGTCACTTGCCTTTTTCTTTCGATCTCATGCCTTGAAAGGTTGAGGAACCTGGTGGCTCATGGGACCCGCATGTCATCCTCTATGTGCTATAAAAGTTTATTTTCTTGGATTTTTTTCACCCTCTGAATTTTGGCTATTTCCTTTTCTTTTGATCCCCTGCCGCCTTTGAAACGTTGAGTAAGCTGTTGACTCATGGGACCCGCATGTCATCCTCTATGTACAATAAACTTTCTTTTCTTCTTTTGATCTCAAGCCGCATTTGAAACGTTGAGCTGCTGCTAAATGGGACCCGCATGTCATCCTCTATGTACTATAAAACTTTCTTTTCTAGGATTTTTTTTGGAACCTCATATTTGGTCACTTGCCTTTTTCTTTCGATCCCGTGCCGCCTCTCAAACGTTGAGACCGCTGCTGCTAAATGGGACCCGCATGTCATCCTCTATGTACTACAAAACTTTCTTTTCTTAAATTATTTTTGGCTCCTGATATTTGGTCACTTGCCTTTTTCTTTCGATCCCGTACGTGCCGCCTCTCAAACGGTGAGACCGCTGCTGCTAAATGGGACCCGCATGTCATCCTCTATGTACAATCAAGTTTCTTTTCTTGAATTATTTTTGGCTCCTGATATTTGGTCACTTGCCTTTTTCTTTTGATCCCCTGCCGCCTTTGAAACGTTGAGGACTCTGCTGGCTCATAGGTCCCACATGTGAGCCTCTATGTACAATCAAGTTTCTTTTCTTGAATTATTTTTGGATCCTGATATTTGGTCACTTGCCTTTTTCTTTCGATCTCATGCCACGTTTGAAACGTTGAGGAACCTACTGACTCATGGGACCCGCATGTCATCCTCTATGCGCTATAAAAGTTTATTTTCTTGTATTTTTTTTCACCCTCTGATTTTTGGCTATTTCCTTTTTCTTTTGATCCCCTGCCGCCTTGGAAACGTTGGTAAGCTTGACTCATGGGACCCGCATGTCATCCTCTATGTACAATCAAGTTTCTTTTCTTGAATTATTTTTGGATCCCGATATTTGGTCACTTGCCTTTTTCGATCTCATGCCTTGAAAGGTTGAGGAACCTGGTGGCTCATGGGACCCATGTCATCCTCTATGTGCTATAAAAGTTTATTTTCTTAGATTTTTTTTCACCCTCTTAATTTTGGCTATTTCCTTTTTCTTTTGATCCACGCCTTTGAAACGTTGAGTAAGCTGTGACCATGGGGCATGTCATCCTCTATGTACAATAAACTTTCTTTTCTTCTTTTGATCTCAAGCCGCATTTGAAACGTTGAGACCGCTGCTGCTAAATGGGACCCGCATGTCATCCTCTATGTACTATAAAATTTTCTTTTCTAGGATTTTTTGGAACCTCATTGGTGCCAAAACACCGGCATGCTCTCCACACGTAGAGCGGAAGAGCCTAGAGGCTGGTGAGACCAGCGACGGCCCGCAATGCTCTTCTGGTCACACGTCCGATGCGAAGTGCAGGGTGCCACCTGACCTATACCCGGTCAGAAGGTGATGAAGATGCCTCGCTTAGTTTCGCATGGCATACACGTAAACATTAAATACGAGCCTCGATCGCTAGGTTGTGAATCGGCTCAAGGAGCCGATCCACCCATGATTCGTACGGTGCACGAATATATGGTGGTCCGCTTGATCAAGATAAGCTAATGAGATCTACGACGATTTAGGGTTTTCACCGCATAATCGGATCATCCTACTCCAGGTTGGGCCTTGCGGCCACGCACGGTGATCGTAAGGATCCTAAACAAGGCCTAAAAACCAACACGAAGTTGATCCTCGGAACATCCCGTTTAGGACTTGCGAACGACACCCTACGTGCCGCTGGATCCTCCCCCCTTTGTAAGGCCTAACTAATGCAGATATTAAACCTTGATGAACAAGGAGCAACCGTAACAGATCAGATCTACTAAATAACGATCAAGCGGGCCCACACCCGAGATAGGTGAGGGCGGCTAGACATGCAAGGGTTGCACTACGTAAGCATGCTTAAACGAAGAACAATGCTAACCCTAACACATCTATGATAACTACGTTGCTCGCCATCAAAAGCGCTTCACGAGCAACGCATGAACAACGTAGCTTGGCCTAGATCGCAAGATGCGATCTAGGCAGCATGTCGCTTCGGATAGAAACCCTCGAGACGAAGGAGTTGGCGATGCGCCGAGATTGGTTTGTTTGGGTTGAACGTGAGTTGTTGTTTATTCCATAAACCCTAGATACATATTTATAGTCCAAGGACTTTCTAGTTGAGCACCCTAACCGTGCACGGGCCAAATTCTATTTCTTAATTCTAAACTAAGATGCGATCTACTATATTACAGATACACGGGCAATCTAGCCCAAAACTTGGTATACAAGGCCGATTCATGTATTTCTTCCATATATATTCTTCAAGTCCATCTCCAATCGCGGCCCACCTCTGACTCGGTCAAATTCTGGTGATAACACATGCCCCCCTGGTTTCGGAAATGATATTTCCAAAATCATTACGCTGTTCTTCCGTCGGGTCATGTCGTGGCAGAGCAGAAACTACCGCAGAATCCTTTACCATGATGCCTTGCCCCTTCCACTTCTCCACGCGGCCGCAAAATTTTCCTGTTGGGCATCATCCCCTCGGAAACTGCTGTGGCATTGAATCTCCCCAGATCCCCTTTATTTAACCGTCCTAAACAGTTTGCTTCTTCATCCCCTTCGCATTAGCACCCAAAAACCCTCCTGCACCACCATGTCTTCTTCCTCCTCCTCCTCCGAGTTTTCCCACGGGTCTTCCTCCTCCCGCGAGACGCCGCCAGACATCCGCGCCCCAGAAGAATGGGACCTGGAAGACCACGCCTCCTCCATTTGGTCCGAAGACGACAAGTCCCTGACCAGCGGGGATGAAGATCTTCAGTTCCTTGCTGACGGGGAACTGGAGTCGGAAAGCGAGGACGACCCCTGGGACGGCTGCCCCACCTCTGAAGAGGAGGAAGAGGTGGATGACGACGACGACGACAACTCCCTCGAGGGCTACCCGCCGGCAAAGCGTCTCCGCATGTGGTGGGACGACGACAGCAGCGACGATGAAGACGGGGATGAAGGTCCCGTAGAGGGCTACGGGAGTAGCGACGAGGAGCCCATCGGCAGCAGTGCCGATGAGAGCTCCGAGGATGATGCTGATGAGGGCAGCGACGGCCCATAGACTAGGATCTACTAGTGTAGGCCCAGTAGTAGTAGATTGGTCAATAGACCCTTCTTTTTCTCCTTCAAGCAATCGGCTCTTCCTTTGTAAGAAATCCCCTTATTAATGGAGAAAAATCCCTTAATTAATTTCACTCCCTTGTTAACCTTGCCGATTGTCGAAACAGAGTTGTCGTACAGGGAGCCGATAGCAGAGCATCGGCTCATATTGCTGTCCGAGGCCAAGCTGTTTGTATAAACACCTTAACAGGCCTAAATTTCGTCCAAACCCTTAGATTGAATCTCTCAGCATTAGGAGATTCGTCTCTCGTATCACGATTTCTGGCCTGAACCGATTCCATTAACTTACTATTCTGAGCTTATTCCGCTGAAGTCGATATCAGTGTATCGGCTTTGTTTTTCTGAAGTCGATGTCTGCGCATCGGCCGTGAATTTTTTTTTTACTGGCCGATTTTCAAATCGGCCCCCACATCTTACTGCCCATCGTCCCACATGCTCGGGAAATATTTCTTGAGGTGTTGACCATTGACAGCCACTGGGAACTTTTCGCCGCTCAACTCTTCCAACATGTATGCATTACCCTTCAAGGCCTGTACAACTTTGTACGGACCGTGCCAATTAGGAGACCATTTGCCATATGCCTTGTCCCTGGTTCCCAATGGCAACACAGCTTCCCATACTAGGTCACCAACTTGGAATTCCTTGGGTCTAACCTTTTTATTGTAGGCGCGAGCCACCCTGGCTTTGTTCTCTTTAATCTTCTCCAACGACCAAAGCCTAAGTTCTGTTGCATCCTCAATAGTGTCACTCATCAAAGCTGCATATTCCTCAGCTGTCAGATCATTCTGAAACGTGACACGTCTTGATCCAGCTGTAATTTCCCAAGGCAATACGGCTTCCTGTCCATAGACAAGTTGGTACGGCGAAGTCTTTATAGCTCCATGGCACGACATGCGGTAGGCCCATAATGCTTCTGATAACTTCTCATGCCAATCCCTAGGGTTCTCGTCAATTCCTCATCAGCTTGACAACTTGATTGGACCCGCTGCCCGTTGAGCGTAGTGGGGATGATCGGATCAGTTTAATCATGTCATAACTCCTGAATTCTTTAGAAGTAAAGACCGAATCCAATCGTGATAGTTTGGGGGATCCTGAACCTATGAATGACGTGTTCTTTCACAAACTTGACCACATCTTCTGATTTCACCTTCTTCATCGGGACGGCTTCCACCCACTTGGTGAAGTAATCTGTGATAACCAAAATCCATTCATGTTTTTTACTTGTGCCGGATGGATTTTGCCGATCATATCCATGCCCCACCCCGAAACGGCCAAGGCTTGATGATGGGTTCATCGCTGATGCTGGTACCATCTGAATCTTCCCGAACATCTGACACGCTTGGCACCCCTTGTAATAATTGAAGCAATCTTCAAGCATGGTGGGCCAATAAAACCCTGATCGCCTGATTAACCACTTCATCTTATGAGCCGATTGATGAGTTCCACGGCGCCTTCATGTACCTCATGCAAAAGCCGACTAGACTCAGTTGGCCCTAGGCACTTAAGCAAGAACCCTTCCAACGTCCCGTAGAACATATCGTCTCCTATGAGGACATACTTCATGGCCTTGTACCTTATCCGTTTAGATGCCCCCCGAGCCGGATCTTTTAAATAATTTAAGATTTCGGCTCTCCAATCATCCTGTTCCAGGCACTGTACCTGAACCTCTGATCCGTCAGATATATCTATATAGCCTGACGCCATTTGCGCAAGATTGTTGGCGTCGGCATTTTGGGATCTTGAGACCCAATTAAAGTTGATGTACCGAAACTGTGTCATTAACTCACGGCATTCCACCCAATATGGGAAAAGTGATTCACTTTCGCATTTATACTCATCCGTGAGTTGGTTAATTACCAACTTTGAGTCTCCAAAAACCTCTACGGCCTCAGCTCCAGCTTCCAGTAGCAACTCCATTCCCTACGTACTGCCTCATATTCTGCTACGTTGTTAGTGCAAGGGGTAGATAACCTGATGGAGAAGGAGTATTCGCCCCCGAGGCGACACGAGCAATGCCGATGCCACAACCATCGCCACACACCGATCCATCGAAGAACATAGCCCATGCGCGTATAGACAGTGCTGCTATATTGGTGCTGATCCGTTCAGTGATAAGATCGGCCAACGCTTGTCCCTTGACCGCCGCAGGCTGTACCGGAGATCGACCGACAACGCAAACATCCACTTACCAAGTCGGCCTTTCAAAACAGGCCGACAACATGTGCTTGACAACATCCGACTTGCATATCACGATGATTTCTGCCGTCAAAAGGATGTGATGAAGCTTGGTGCAGGAACAAGGCAGAGGCAAAGTTTCTCGACCTCGGGATATCTTGTCTCCGCGTCCAGCATCCTCCTGCCGAGGTAGAAAACGACCTTCTCAACGCCATCGTAGAGTTGCACTACCACCGAAGCGATGTGTCGGCTACCGACAAGTAGATGTAGAACGGCCTGTCTTGGGGGCGGAACTAGCACAGGCGGCGTCGTCAAATACCGTTTGATCTCATCAAACGCTTTGTGTTCTGCCCCTGTGAAACTCTGCGTCGATTTAGCTTTTACCCGCCATGAGCGGCTCGATCCGCCCGACAGATTAGAGATGAATCGTGACGAAATTGATCTGCCGATGAGCCGTTGGAGCTCTTTCTTCGTGGTTGGCGGCTGCATGGTACGCACCGCCTCGACTTTTAGGCCGATCTCAATTCCCTCGCGTGAACCGAAAACCCAGGAATTGACCGGCCGTCACGCCAAAAGCACACTTCTTCGGATTCATTCTTAGTCCGAACTTCCGAGTCGGTCTAGGACGCGTCGTAAATCATCCAAGTGTCCCTCCATGGAGACAGATTTGACTACCACGTCGTCGATATAGATCTCAACCAACTTGCCGATCAGATCATGAAATATATAATTCATGGCTCATTGGTACGTTGCACCAACATTCTTCAACCCAAAGGTCATGACCACGTACTCGAACAAGCCTACCGCCCCTGGTACTCGAATGCGGTCTTGTGTATATCTTCCGGAGCCATGAAAATCTGGTTGTAACCGGCGTTGCCATCCATGAAGCTCAACACCTTGTGACCCGCAGCGGCATTTATCAACGTTTCGCCACGGGCATTGGATATTCGTCCTTTGAGTGGCTCGTTAAGATCTCGGAAATCGATGGCCACGCGCCATCGGCGGCCTTCTTCTCCACCGGAACGATGCTGAGATCCACTCAGATACCCGCATGGCCGATGAATCCGGCGGCCAACATTTTTTCGATCTCTTTCTTGACTTCTTCAAATTTCGGCCCTCATCTGACGTGCTCGTTGTTGGAACGGCCGAAATCCTTTCTTAAGGGGGAGCCGATGTTCAATGATGCTCCTATCCAACCCAGGCATCTCCGTGTAATCTCATGCAAAGCAATCTGGGTATTCTTTTAACAGAGCTATCATCTGTCCCCTAAGCTGTGGGTCTAGCCTCTTGCTGATAAAAGTCGGTCGCGGCTTATCCCCAGGACCGATGTCGATTTCTTCTAGCTCATGATGCTGTATCCCGCCCGTCTCTGTTTCGACGACATACCCAGGAGAGAGTGATACTACGGATCGCTAGCATCGGCTTCTACTTGATCATTACCAAGATGTTTTGGCGGTGTCGGGGCCGATCGCATGGAGCAGCCTCTTCCTTGTCTTCGCCACGAGAGCAGTTGCTCTCGCCTCTATCTTCATCAGGGGGGTGCCCCAGCTCTATCATGTTGATGTTGACCGAGTATCCTGGTTGGCACCTCCCGGGGTAAGTATCGTCAACCTCGTCAACGGCGCGTGACGGTGAATTAGGCAATTCTGGTGCCACCGATGTGAATGACGACGGTAGACGGGGCTGCAGTGGCACTTTTCCTCGGTAGGTCCCGAGAGCTGGTTCAAATAGAAAGTGCTGATTCTTCATGACCTCCTTGATCATCCGAACGGCGACATGCTCCAGAGTATTCACCAGGCTCTCGGAATGGAGACGCAACGAGTGAGTCACCATGCCACTAATCTCCCGGCGCACGGCCCTGGTGCGTTCCTCCGATGGGACCGATAGGTCCACTTCATCAAGTGCGCCTTCCGGTGAGAACCCCTTCCGCCTGACGCCATGCGAACGGGTTCGTGATATGAGCCGATGAGGTCGGCTTCGAGGGTGGCCTTGATCTCGTCATATCTCTTCTTGAGCTCGTCAGCAGCTCGTAGGGACCGGCGTGCCGTCCGCCATCTCGATGTCGATGGCGATGTGGTTGATGTGACGATTGTCCCAGGCGTGCGAGAATGTGTTGACTGCCAAAACCCACCGGCGGGCAGCGACCAACACGGTAGAGCCGGGAAGAGCCTAGAGCTGCGGTGGCTGAGACCCCTCGAGCGACGGCCCGCAATGCTCTTACGGTCACACGTCCGATGCGAAGTGCAGGGCGTGCCACCTGACCTATACCTGGTCGGAAGGTGATGAAGATGCCTCGCTTAGTTTCTGCATGGCATACACGTAAACATTAAATACGAGCCTCGATCGGCTCTCAGGTGTGAATCGGCTCAAGGAGCCGATCCACCCATGATTGGGGTGCACGAATATATGGTGGTCCTGCTTGATCAAGATACGCTAATGAGATCTACGACGATTTAGGGTTTTCACCGCATAATCGGATCATCCTACTCCAGGTTGGGCCTTGCGGCCACGCACGGTGATCGTAAGCCGATCCTAAACAAGGCCTAAAAACCAACACGAAGTTGATCCTCGGAACATCCCGTTTAGGACTTGCGAACGACACCCTACGTGCCGCTTCCTCCCCCCCTTGTAAGGCCTAACTAATGCAGATATTAAACTAATCCTTGATGAACAAGGAGCAACCGTAACAGATCGATCTACTGAATAACGATCAGGGTGCCGCCCCCACACCCGAGATAGGTGTGAGGGCGGCTAGACATGCAAGGGTTGCACTACGTAAGCATGCTTAAACGAAGAACAATGCTAACCCTAACACATCTATGATAACTACGTTGCTCGCCATCAAAAGCGCTTCAGTACGAGCAACGCATGAACAACGTGGGGCTTGTGCTCGCTTACCGGATAGAAACCCTCGAGACGAAGGAGTTGGCGATGCGCCGAGATTGGTTTGTTTGGGTTGAACGTGAGTTGTTGTTTATTCCATAAACCCTAGATACATATTTATAGTCCAAGGGACTTTCTAGTTGAGGCATGCACCTAACCGTGCACGGGCCAAATTCTATTTCTTAATTCTAAACTAAGATGCGATCTACTATATTACAGATACACGGGCAATCTAGCCCAAAACTTGGTATACAAGGCCGATTCATGTATTTCTTCCATATATATTCTTCAAGTCCATCTCCAATCGCGGCCCACCTCTGACTCGGTCAAATTCTGGTGATAACAACCTCATATTTGGTCACTTGCCTTTTTCTTTCGATCCCGTGCCGCCTCTCAAACGTTGAGACCGCTGCTGCTAAATGGGACCCGCATGTCATCCTCTATGTACTATAAAACTTTCTTTCTTGAATTATTTTTGTCTCCTGATATTTGGTCACTTGCCTTTTTCTTTCGATCCCGTACGTGCCGCCTCTCAAACGGTGAGACCGCTGCTGCTAAATGGGACCCGCATGTCATCCTCTATGTACAATCAAGTTTCTTTTCTTGAATTATTTTTGGCTCTGATATTTGGTCACTTGCCTTTTCTTTTGACCCCCGCCTGCCTTTGAAACGTTGAGGACTCTGTGGCTCATAGGTCCCACATGTCACCTCTATGTACAATCAAGTTTCTTTTCTTGAATTATTTTTGATCCCGATATTTGGTCACTTGCATTTTTCTTTCGATCTCATGCCACGTTTGAAACGTTGAGGAACCTACTGGCTCATGGGACCCGCATGTCATCCTCTATGCGCTATAAAAGTTTATTTTCTTGTATTTTTTCACCCTCTGATTTTTGGCTATTTCCTTTTTCTTTTGATCCCCTGCCGCCTTGGAAACGTTGGGTAAGCTGCTGACTCATGGGACCCGCATGTCATCCTCTATGTACAACCAACTTTCTTTTCTTTTGATCTCAAGCCGCATTTGAAACGTTGAGACCGGTGCTAAATGGGACCCGCATGTCATCCTCTATGTACAATAAAGTTTTTTCTTGGATTATCTTTGGCTCCTGATATTTTGGCACTTGCCTCTTTCTTTCGATCTCATGCCGCCTTTGAAACGTTGAGTAAGCTGATGGCTCATGGGTCCCGTATGTCATCCTCTACGAACAATTAAAGTTTCCTTTCTTGGAGTTATTTTTGACCCCTAATTTCTGGCTATTTGCCTTTTTCTTTTGATCTCGCCCCTTTGAAACGATGAGGACGATGTTGGCAGGTCGGTCCCACATGTCATCCTCTATGAACAATAAAATTTTCCTTTGATGGATTTATTTTGAACCCCTAATTAATTTCTGGATATTTCCTTTTTTTCTTTGATCCCCGCCTTGGAATCGTTGAGGATGCTGCTGCCTCATGGGTCCCGCATGTCATCCTCTCGTAACGGTAAATGTTTCTTTTCTTGGATTTTGTTTACCAAATGATTTTTGGCTTATTTTTCTTTCGATCTCCGCCACCTTTAAAACGTTGACGACGCTGGCTCATGGGTCCCCGATGTCGGCTCTCCCCGTACAAGAAACATGTGATATCTTGATTATTTTGCAGACAATAAACAGTGTATTGCGCTCTGAGCTATTTTAAACGGAAAATTAAATCTTTATTTTTACATAAACAAATTTATATGTTGAATCTCCTTGTTTTTTGTTTTTGCGAAGCATAGGACTTTCCTGTTTTTTTTAAGAAAAATCCGAACTTTCCTGTTTTGGAGTGGGCTGAAATTGTACGAGTCAAAAGGCCCAAAGGATAGTTCGAAGGCCCAGATGTCCAGATCCAGCCCAATTGAAATCTTTCTTTCTTTGATTATTTTCACCCCCGATTTCTGGCTACTTCATTTTTCTTTTGGTCCCGTGCCGCCTTGCAACGTTGAGACCGCTGCTGCAAAATGGGACCCGCATGTCATCCTCTATGTACAATAAAATTTCTTTTCTTGGATTATTTTTGGCTCCTGATATTTGGTCACTTGCCTTTTTCTTTGGATCCCGTGCAGCCTCTCAAACGGTGATACCGCTGCTGCAAAATGGGACCCGCATGCCATCCTCTATGTACAATCAAGTTTCTTTTCTTGAATTATTTTTGCTCCTGATATTTGGTCACTTGCCTTTTTCTTTCGATCTCATGCCACGTTTGAAAACGTTGAGGAACCTGCTGGCTCATGGGACCCGCATGTCATCCTCTATGTACTATAAAAGTTCATTTTCTTGGTTTTTTATCACCCTCTTTGGCTATTTCCTTTTTGTTTTGATCCCCGCCGCCTTTGAAACGTTGAGGACTCTGCTGGCTCATAGGTCCCACATGTCAGTGTATGAACGATAAAACTTTCCTTTCTTGGAGTTTTTTTACCCCTAATTTCTCGGCTACTTTCTTTTTCTTTTGATCTCAAGCCGCATTTGAAACGTTGGGACCGCTGCTGCAAAATGGGACTCGCATGTCATTCTCTATGTACAATAAAGTTTCTTTTCTTGGATTATCTTTGTCTCCTGATATTTTGTCACTTGCATTTTTCTTTCGATCTCATGCCGCCTTTGAAACGTTGAGTAAGCTGCCTCATGGGTCCCGCATGTCATCCTCTACGAACAATAAAAGTTTCCTTTCTTGTAGTTATTTTTCACCCCTAATTTCTGGCTATTTTCCTTTTTCTTTTGATCCCTGCCCCCTTTGAAACGATGAGGACGCTGTTGGCAGGTCGGTCCTACATGTCATCCTCTATGAACAATAAAAGTTTCCTTTGATGGATTTATTTTGAACCCCTAATTAATTTCTGGATATTTCCTTTTTTTCTTTTGATCCCCGCCTTGGAATCGTTGAGAATGCTGCTGCCATGGGTCCCGCATGTCATCCTCTCGTAACGGTAAATGTTTCTTTTCTTGGATTTTGTTTACCAAATGATTTTTGCCTTATTTTTCTTTCGATCTCGCCGCCTTTAAACGTTGAGGACGTTGCCGGCTCACGGGTCCCACATGTCAGCCTCTATGAACAATAAACGCCGAGGATGCTGCTGCCTCATGGGTCCCGCATGTCATCCTCTCGAACGATAAATGTTTATTTTCTTGGATTTTTGACCAACTGATTTTTGGTTTATTTTTCTTTCCATCCCCTGCCGCCTTTAAAAACGTTGACGACGCTGCTGGACTCATGGGTCCCCGATGTCAGCCTCCCGTACAAGAAACATGTGATATCTTGATTATTTTGCAGACAATAAACAGTGTATTTCGCTCTGAGCTTTGCAAACGGATAAATTAAATCTTTATTTTTACATAAACAAACGTATATGTTCAATCTCTTTGTTTTTCATTTTTGCGAAACATAGGACTTTCATGTTTTGGAGTGGGCTGAAATTGTACGAGTCAAAAGGCGTCCAGCACGATAGTTCGAAGGCCCAGATGGCAAGATGCAGCCCAATTGAAATATATCTTTTCTTGGATTTTGTTTTGACCCCCGATTTCGCTACTTCTTCTTTTGATCCCGTCTCTCGTGCCGCCTTGGAAACGTTGAGGCCGCTGCTGCTAAATGGGTCCCGCATGTCATCCTCTATGTACAATAAAATTTCTTTCTTCGATTATTTTCAGGTCCTGATATTTGGTCACTTGCCTTTTTCTTTCGATCTCATACCGCCTTTGAAACGTTGAGGAAGCTGGAGCATGGGTCCCGCATGTCATCCTCTATGAACAATAAAAGTTTCCTTTCTTGGAGTTATTTTTTACCCCTAATTTTTGGCTACTTCCTTTTTCTTTTGATCCCCTGCCGACTTTGAAACGTTGAAGACTTTGCTGGCTCATGGGTCCCACATGTCAGCCTCTATTGTGAGAACCGGAACTTAACATTCCGACCCTCCTGTGTTACTCGTCAATCCCAAGATCAATGTTGACGACACAGCGAAATGTATATCATTACAGACGTACAAAAGATTAATTACAAAGTTTGAATAGCCACATAGTGTGACATTCATTACAATCAGAAAGCACAGCGGATAAATAAAACTCGAAGTGACTCCATCTCATCCACAGGCAGATGATGTAGTCCACGAGGCCTCACTCTTCAATGTCGTCGTAGTTGTTGTAGTCTTCCTTGTCTTTGTAGTACTCTGAATATCAACAAAAGTTTTGCCATGAGTACATTTCGTACTCAACATGCCCCCTCGATGCAAGACCTAATATATCTACATGAGGCTTCAAAGGAAGGCTGTAGGTTCATTTGCATAAAGCCAATTTTATTTGCAATACATTTGATAAAAGCAGTTTTAGACGAAAACATCTTTTGTAATGAGTGTAATATTTCTCATCAATGTGGTTGTCCTCGACAACTCACTTATCTCATAGGATTCAGATTCCAGGGGAAAGGAGGAAAGGAAAGAGAGAGAGGCAAAGAGGGAAATAGCAAAACAGGTTCCTGTATGTCAAGAAGGATTCATGTGTTGTCCATGACCGTGGACACGACTATTCGAATAGTTTTAACTCTGCAGAGGTTGTACACTTTGCCCACACGACACAATCCCGTCTTGTTGCCCACCAGCCGTCGCTGATTTAGTACACACCAATTGGTGTACCGGCAGAGGGATCGTGACAAGGTCTTTTAGCTAGATCCCCCAAAGATGTGACATGCCCACCGGGTCTGGCGCACGGTACTGAGAGTACGTCCCCAAACCGGTCCCCCCATCTGTGCTGAAGGTTCTCTCGTAGGCAGCCACCTCATCTGCGGTACGGCGACATCGACACCTAAGGCTGACTAGCTTACTTAACCAGGTTAGTGCCCATATAGCATGTGGTTGTACGGTTGTCACAATCTTCAAATCCAAGACTTATTAGGACCCTTAAGCGGTACGAACGACGGATTGCCCCCTCCAGCTTTTGAGGGGAAGCCAATCGCTCCTTCAACATTTGATTCAGCTGTCGCTCGTGCCATGTTTAGATGGTAAGTTTCACCCATAGTAGAAGAGAGAGTAGAGGAAGCAACGACGGCTAAGCAGCCTAGCTCAACGAGCTCAACAACTTTCAAAAGGGTATGTTTGACCCGAAGGTCGATCAATTCCTCCAAAGAGGCAATAGGAAGTATCCTAATGATTATTTAGCATGCTAAGCATCTCTACTCTATCAGGATTATTATATAATCTCTACTCAGGGTATCAAGTAAGAGGCGACAAGCGAATCAAGGTTGGTGTGTCAATCGACACGCTAGCTACTGGAATAAAATAGCATATATATTTGTAAAACATAAAATAGAATGCAATTTGTAAAACTGGGATAAAATATGATGAGAGGGCATGCCTTCGTTGTCGTCGAAAAACTCTCCTTCGTAGTCTTAGTTCGACCCGTTCCCGGTCACTCCCTACTCGTCATAACGATGAACCACAATAAATACCAACTTCGAATAAACACCAATAAAATCCAATGGAAAGCTCCAAATAAACAATATGTGTCGCTCGTGCGGCATAAATAGTACAAGAACGAGGCTAGAATGACTCGTACGTGATTTGGGTTAACTAGGCTGCAACGCATGGTGGTCGCTCTAAATTGGGTAATGAAATGTTTTAGAAAATATATTTATCCAACATATATAGATGGCATAATTTTACCAGGCAATGCACAAATAAAATACATACTAGCTAGAGAAACATGCATACTAGTGAACTATATACGATTCAAAAATACCACACACGTGCAAGGAGACTCACTCCAAGACTGATAAAATATATGAACTAGGAATAAATCAAACTGGACAGTGACTAGGCAAATCGTACATTTAGCAACACTACTGTGTTTATAGAGATGAAAATTATCAAAAGAAGTGATCATGCATTAACAGCATACAACTACTCTTAGTCTAGTTTAGACGCATGCTGATCATGTCAATAACAAGTGAAAGTCATGAATTTCCTTACTGACAGAGATACAGCTAATACATTAGCAAAGATATACATAAAACTTACTTAAATCTAACAATTAGATTTTATCTAGGCATGATATTTATAAGCAACTGCAGCAACTTCTACCGAACTAGGCATCTAAGAATACTTAGCTCACTAACAGTACCACAACAATAAACCAATCTATTTAACCAGGAAGGATAACTACATGCCCAGTATATGTAATTAGCAGATGACGTCCAGATTATAGAGATGCATCGTGCTCAAAGAATAGACAACCAAAGTTAGTAGCAGTACATTAGGCTATATACAAGTACAGTACATGCAAATTACTATGCGTATAGTGACTAAATCTTTTAAATATAGTTTGATAAACTTTGGATTAGAGTACAGAACACAACTTCTGGTTTCATCTAGTCATATGGCATTTTCCATAGGTTGAACTCAAGATCAACAACTTGTATTAAAGAAAGACTACTCTAAAAGTAACAACTCAACTTATATTTAGGTAGAACTAACATAGCTCAATATTTAGAGAAATTCATAAACGTTACCTAGATCATATACGCACGTTATCAAAGCATTATAACAAATCCTCATGCAAGCAATTCCAAAAACATCTAATAAGATAGGTACATAACGATATGTATCTATTCTAGTATAGATGCTTTGAAAAAAAAATCTACAGCTGTTCTAGCAAGTTGCAGACTACGGTCTAGACAATGAACACACGACAATACAAGCATGCATTCATAAATTCGAAATCCCCCCATCAACTAAGAAAACTAATACCACTACTAGTTTTCTGGAATCATTTGACACGCTTTCTATGTTGGGCTTGTGGGGATTCGAGTTGTGCAATGTGCTAGAACGCTGATGCCATCCGGTGGCATTCGGTTCACCGGCGACTCGACAAACTGTAAAACTACGGCTGGAAACCATGTCTAGGAGGTAGGCATAACTATCCCAACCGTGTGTGTGTGAGGGTTTCTGCTGGTGCTCACCGAACGCGACGCAGTTCGTGGTTGAAGTCGGTGGCCGAAGTCGAGGGCGTTGCCGTGGGTGTCGTCCGTGATCAGCTTCTCGAACTTCTGGTTCCCTAGATCATCTCCCCTCCTCCTAGTGATCTTCTTGGCGCAACAGTTTGTCCTCCCGTACTTGGAGTCGTCGGGAACGGGAACGGCGTCCGGCAGCGTTCTTGCGAGTGTGGCTTGTTGTGTGAGTCTATATCTCTGGCAGTGGCATGGGATGAAAGAGGAGAGTGTGGGCGTCCATCAGAGATGTATATACGAGGAAAAGGTCGTGATCTAATTGACATGTTTAATGGGAGATTGAAAGCAAAGTAACGGGTGAGAGATGATGGCAGCAGTTTCTTGTAGCGTTTATGGCCGGCGTTTCACGAGCTGTGCCGATTCTGGTGCCCACGCTCGTGCTTGCGGGAGATGAAGGAAAAGCGGGGCGTTTCGCTAGACAGGGCTGGGCGTTCTAGAATAGGATGATGCAGCGCGTCGATTGGATTAGCAGCGTACTATGCTGAGATGGGATTATATCTCGTGCGTGCGAGTCTAGCGTCCGGTGCTTGCACTGCAGGTCTTCAGGGCTCGCTTCTTTGCGCTTCGTGGTCTGGGTCTGAGTTGTTGGTTCAGCTGGACCTATTGTGGACTGGTACGCGGCATGTTCTCAAATGAAAAGAAACAACACTGTCAGAACCCGATATGTTACACCTGTGAAATTCAGAAAGAGGAGCAAAAGTGCTGTGCAGCCAAGGAAGTAAGAGTGAAAGCCAGCATGTCTTGATGCATGCATGTATGTCCACGAGAGAGGAATACAAGATTGGGTGCAGCTCGGGTAGGCAGGAAGGAAATGAAAAGAAAGGAACAAGAAAACAAGCTAGCTAGCTACGTTTTAATAGTTAATACACATGCATGCACACTGGATGTGTATATCATACATGATCAAGTTCAAAGTGGATTTTCAGAGAAAAGCAAATGAAAAGGAATTTGGCAAATCCAAATGAGACCAATTAAAAACACAAGAAGTACTTTGAGAAATTAATATCTTTCTTTTATATGTAAAATTGATTCCAAAACATTTGGGATTAATTTTAACAACTCTAAATAAAATATTTATTTTTATTTGACCGCGTTGCAACATCATTTGTTTTAGAAAAAAAAAATCCAGTCCGCAAAATATCAGGATGTTACAATTCTACCCCCCTTAAAAGGAATCTCGACCCCGAGATTCGGCCTAAGAGAAAAGATAGGCTACTCCTAACAGCGGGTATATTCTCGTTTCCATGTCGCTTCCTCCTCCACAAAGCTCTCTTCAAAAACTCGTCCATGGCCATTTTAACGTATGTGTCACCCTTCTTTGCGGCCACAAACTTAGTTGGCACCGATGATACCGTGGTTTGGAACTAGGGTATATAAGGGGGAAATAAACTATCCCAAAACGAATTTGTATGTATACAACACATCAAAGCCAGAGAAAATCCAAAGAAATCTTCTTTAAATCTCACACACAAAAGGTTCAAGATACTGTAGTAGATATACCACATGATAGGTACAATCTACTACTAGACACATAAGCAAAGAGGAAAAAAAACTAATTCGTCTGCTCGCATAATATTAAATAAAGGGCTCTCTCATGGTTCGCTATACTACTCGTCTAGGAAACCATTCTGCTCTGGACCTGCAAAAGGCTGGGCAGGCGCTGGTACGAAGTGCAGGTCGTTGTGAGGCTCGGCTGCATCTTCTCCTTCTGGAGTTGCTGGAATCATCTCCTCCGGATCCTCTTCTTCATGGGACTGGTCAGCTTGTTCCTCTTGTACTGGCGATGGTGCTGGAATAGTGAGCAGTGGTGGCGTGATGGCTCGAGGTGTAAGACGACGCTTGTTCACGCGATGGCAAGTCTTCTTCGATGTAACCCGCATACGTCCATGGTACATGATTCTCCATAGTTGTGCACTAGGTGGTGGCTCCTCTTGTCCGTCACCTACGGACACGTTCTCCATAGCGACATCTACATTGTGCACGGTGGTTATGGCCTCCTCTGCAGCGGCCTCAGTTCGACATGTCAAAGGTACGTCCATCTACGCATATTTGAATAAGAGAAGAACAATCAGTAAGCTAAAATTCCTTTTGTAAATCCTCGATGAGAGAGACAAGTAACCGGAAACAAGCTTATTATTTTTGTCAACTACATTTTTATTAAAATACGAGTACTAAGGCTTTCCATTCTAACTAAGGCCACGCGACTAGGTCAATATCGGTTCTGATACCACTTCTGTGAGAACCGGAACTTAACATTCCGACCCTCCTGTGTTACTTGTCAATCCCAAGATCAATGTTGACGACACAGCGAAATGTATATCATTACAGACGTACAAAAGATTAATTACAAAGTTTGAATAGCCACATAGTGTGACATTCATTACAATCAGAAAGCACAACGGATAAATAAAACGCGAAGTGACTCCATCTCAGCCACAGGCAGTTGATGTAGTCCACGAGGCCTCACTCTTCAATGTCGTCGTAGTTGTTGTAGTCTTCCTTGTCTTAGTAGTACTCTGAATATCAACAAAAGTTTTGCCATGAGTACATTTCGTACTCAACATGCCCCCTCGATGCAAGACCTAATATATCTACATGAGGCTTCAAAGGAAGGCTGTAGGTTCATTTGCATAAAGCTAATTTTATTTGCAATACATTTGATAAAAGCAGTTTTAGACGAAAACATCTTTTGTAATGAGTGTAATATTTCTCATCAATGTGGTTGTCCTCGACAACTCACTTATCTCATAGGATTCAGATTCTAGGGGAAAGGAGGAAAGGAAAGAGAGAGAGGCAAAGAGGGAAATAGCAAAACAGGTTACTGTATGTCAAGAAGGATTCATGTGTCGTCCATGACCGTGGACACGACTATTCGAATAGTTTTAACTCTGCATAGGTTGTACACTTTGCCCACACGACACAATCCCGTCTTGTTGCCCACCAGCCGTCGCTGATTTAGTACACACCAATTGGTGTACCAGCAGAGGGATCGTGACAAGGTCTTTTAGCTAGATCCCCCAAAGATGTGACATGCCCACCGGGTCTGGCGCACGATACTGAGAGTATGTCCCCAAACCGGTTGATGCGCGTGAGACACACGTCCGTTGGGAACCCCAAGAGGAAGGTGTGATGTGCACAGCAGTAAGTTTTCCCTCAGAAAGAAACCAAGGTTTATCGAACCAAGGAGCCAAGAAGCACGTTGAAGGTTGATGGTGGCGGAATGTAATGCGGCGCAACACCAGAGATTCCGGCGCCAACGTGGAACCTGCACAACACAACCAAAGTACTTTTCCCCAACGTAACAGTGAGGTTGTCAATCTCACCGGCTTGCTGTGAACAAAGGATTAACCGTATTGTGTGGAAGATGATTGTTTGCAAAGAACAGTAAAGAACAAGTATTGCAGAGATTGTATTTCAGATGTAAAGAATAGACGGGGTCCACAGTTCACTAGCGGTGTCTCTCCCGTAAGATAAATAGCATGTTGGGTGAACGAATTACAGTTGGGCAATTGACAAATAAAGAAGGCATAACAATGCACATACATATATCATGATGAGTACTATGAGATTTAATCAGGCATTACGACAAAGTACATAGACCGCCATCCGCATGCATCTATGCCTAAAAAGTCCACTTTCAGGTTATCATCCGAACCCTTTCCGTATTAAGTTGCAAGCAACAGACAATTGCATTAAGTATGGTGCGTAATGTAATCAACACAAATATCCTTAGACAAAGCATCGATGTTTTATCCCTAGTGGCAACAGCACATCCACAACCTTAGAACTTTATGTCACTGTCCCAGATTTAATGGAGGCATGAACCCACTATCGAGCATAAATACTCCCTCTTGGAGTCACAAGTATCAACTTGGCCAGAGCCTCTACTAGCAACGGAGAGCATGCAAGAACATAAACAACTCATATATGATAGATTGATAATCAACTTGACATAGTATTCAATATCCATCGGATCCCAACAAACACAACATGTAGGATTACAAATAAACGATCTTGATCATGATAGGCAGCTCACAAGATCGAACATGATAGCACAATTAGGAGAAGACGACCATCTAGCTGCTATGGACCCATGGTCCAGGGGTGAACTACTCACACATCGATCCGGAGGCGATCATGGCGATGAAGAGACCTCCGGAGATGATTCCCCTCTCGGCAGGGTGCCGAGGCGATCTCCGAATCCCCGAGATGGGATTGCGGCGGCTGCGTCTGGAAGGTTTTCCGTATCGTGGCTCTCGGACGGGGGTTCGTGACGAAGACTATATGTAGGCGGAAGGGTAGGTCAGGGGCGGAGGGCCCACACAGGCCAGCGCCAGGGCTTGGGCCGCGCCGCTGTTGTGTGGCCACTCGTGGCCCCACTTCGTTTCCTCTTCGGACTTCTGAAGCTTCGTGGAAAAATAGGCCCTGGGCGTTGATTTCGTCCAATCCGAGAATATTTCCTTACTAGGATTTCTGAAACCAAACAAAGAAAACAGCAACGGCTTTCGGCATCTCGTCAATAGGTTAGTGCCGGAAAATGCATAATAATGACATATAATGTGTATAAAACATGTGAGTATCATCATAAAAGTAGCATGGAACATAAGAAATTATAGATACGTTTGAGACGTATCACCGGTCCCCCCATCTGTGCCGAAGGTTCTCTCGTAGGCAGCCACCTCATCTGCGGTACGGCGACATCGACACCTAAGGCTGACTAGCTTACTTAACCAGGTCAGTGCCCATATAGCATGTGGTTGTACGGTTGTCACAATCTTCAAATCCAAGACTTATTAGGACCCTTAAGCGGTACGAACGACGGATTGCCCCCTCCAGCTTGTGAAGGGAAGCCAATCGCTCCTTCAACATTTGATTCAGCTGTCGCTCGTGCCATGTTTAGATGGTAAGTTTCACCCATAGTAGAAGAGAGAGTAGAGGAAGCAACGACGGCTAAGCAGCCTAGCTCAACGAGCTCAACAACTTTCAAAAGGGTATGTTTGACCCGAAGGTCGATCAATTCCTCCAAAGAGGCAATAGGAAGTATCCTAATGATTATTTAGCATGCTAAGCATCTCTACTCTATCAGGATTATTATATAATCTCTACTCAGGGTATCAAGTAAGAGGCGACAAGCGAATCAAGGTTGGTGTGTCAATCGACACGCTAGCTACTGGAATAAAATAGCATATATATTTGTAAAACATAAAATAGAATGCAATTTGTAAAACTGGGATAAAATATGATGAGAGGGCATGCCTTCGTTGTCGTCGAAAAACTCTCCTTCGTAGTCTTAGTTCGACCCGTTCCCGTCACTCCCTACTCGTCATAACGATGAACCACAATAAATACCAACTTCGAATAAACACCAATAAAATCCAATGGAAAGCTCCAAATAAACAATATGTGTCGCTCGTGCGGCATAAATAGTACAAGAACGAGGCTAGAATGACTCGTACGTGATTTGGGTTAACTAGGCTGCAACGCATGGTGGTCGCTCTAAATTGGGTAATGAAATGTTTTAGAAAATATATTTATCCAACATATATAGATGGCATAATTTTACCAGGCAATGCACAAATAAAATACATACTAGCTAGAGAAACATGCATACTAGTGAACTATATACGATTCAAAAATACCACACACGTGCAAGGAGACTCACTCCAAGACTGATAAAATATATGAACTAGGAATAAATCAAACTGGACAGTGACTAGGCAAATCGTACATTTAGCAACACTACTGTGTTTATAGAGATGAAATTTATCAAAAGAAGTGATCATGCATTAACAGCATACAACTACTCTTAGTCTAGCTTAGACGCATGCTGATCATGTCAATAACAAGTGAAAGTCGTGAATTTCCTTACTGACAGAGATACAGCTAAAACATTAGCAAAGATATACATAAAACTTACTTAAATCTAACAATTAGATTTTATCTAGGCATGATATTTATAAGCAACTGCAGCAACTTCTACCGAACTAGGCATCTAAGAATACTTAGCTCACTAACAGTACCACAACAATAAACCAATCTATTTAACCAGGAAGGACAACTACATGCCCAGTATATGTAATTAGCAGATGACGTCCAGATTATAGAGATGCATCGTGCTCAAAGAATAGACAACCAAAGTTAGTAGCAGTACATTAGGCTATATACAAGTACAGTACATGCAAGTTACTATGCGTATAGTGACTAAATCTTTTAAATATAGTTTGATAAACTTTGGATTAGAGTACACGAACACAACTTCTGGTTTCATCTAGTCATATGGCATTTTCCATAGGTTGAACTCAAGATCAACAACTTGTATTAAAGAAAGACTACTCTAAAAGTAACAACTCAACTTATATTTAGGTAGAACTAACATAGCTCAATATTTAGAGAAATTCATAAACGTTACCTAGATCATATACGCACGTTATCAAAGCATTATAACAAATCCTCATGCAAGCAATTCCAAAAACATCTAATAAGATAGGTACATAACGATATGTATCTATTCTAGTATAGATGCTTTGAAAAAAAAATCTACAGCTGTTCTAGCAAGTTGCAGACTACGGTCTAGACAATGAACACACGACAATACAAGCATGCATTCATAAATTCGAAATTCCCCCATCAACTAAGAAAACTAATACCACTACTAGTTTTCTGGAATCATTTGACACGCTTTCTATGTTGGGCTTGTGGGGATTCGAGTTGTGCAATGTGCTAGAACGCTGATGCCATCCGGTGGCATTCGGTTCACCGGCGACTCGACAAACTGTAAAACTACGGCTGGAAACCATGTCTAGGAGGTAGGCATAACTATCCCAACCGTGTGTGTGCGAGGGTTTCTGCTGGTGCTCACCGAACGCGGCGCAGTTCGTGGTTGAAGTCGGTGGCCGAAGTCGAGGGCGTTGCCGTGGGTGTCGTCCGTGATCAGCTTCTCGAACTTCTGGTTCCCTAGATCATCTCCCCTCCTCCTAGTGATCTTCTTGGCGCAACAGTTTGTCCTTCCGCACTTGGAGTCGTCGGGAACGGGAACGGCGTCCGGCGGCGTTCTTGCGAGTGTGGCTTGTTGTGTGAGTCTATATCTCTGGCAGTGGCATGGGATGAAAGAGGAGAGTGTGGGCGTCCATCAGGGATGTATATACGAGGAAAAGGTTGTGATCTAATTGACATGTTTAATGGGAGATTGAAAGCAAAGTAACGGGTGAGAGATGATGGCGGCAGTTTCTTGTAGCGTTTATGGCCGGCGTTTCACGAGCTGTGCCGATTCTGGTGCCCACGCTCGTGCTTGCGGGAGATGAAGGAAAAGCGGGGCGTTTCGCTGATGCAGCGCGTCGATTGGATTAGCAGCGTACTATGCTGAGATGGGATTATATCTCGTGCGTGCGAGTCTAGCGTCCGGTGCTTGCACTGCAGGTCTTCAGGGCTCGCTTCTTTGCGCTTCGTGGTCTGGGTCTGAGTTGTTGGTTCAGCTGGACCTATTGTGGACTGGTACGCGGCATGTTCTCAAATGAAAAGAAACAACACTGTCAGAACCCGATATGTTACACCTGTGAAATTCAGAAAGAGGAGCAAAAGTGCTGTGCAGCCAAGGAAGTAAGAGTGAAAGCCAGCATGTCTTGATGCATGCATGTATGTCCACGAGAGAGGAATACAAGATTGGGTGCAGCTCGGGTAGGCAGGAAGGAAATGAAAAGAAAGGAACAAGAAAACAAGCTAGCTAGCTACGTTTTAATAGTTAATACACATGCATGCACACTGGATGTGTATATCATACATGATCAAGTTCAAAGTGGATTTTCAGAGAAAAGCAAATGAAAAGGAATTTGGCAAATCCAAATGAGACCAATTAAAAACACAAGAAGTACTTTGAGAAATTAATATCTTTCTTTTATATGTAAAATTGATTCCAAAACATTTGGGATTAATTTTAACAACTCTAAATAAAATATTTATTTTTATTTGACCGCGTTGCAACATCATTTGTTTTAGAAAAAAAAAATCCAGTCCGCAAAATATCTGGATGTTACAATTCTACCCCCCTTAAAAGGAATCTCGACCCCGAGATTCGGCCTAAGAGAAAAGATAGGCTACTCCTAACAGCGGGTATATTCTCGTTTCCATGTCGCTTCCTCCTCCACAAAGCTCTCTTCAAAAACTCGTCCATGGCCATTTTAACGTATGTGTCACCCTTCTTTGCGGCCACAAACTTAGTTGGCACCGATGATACCGTGGTTTGGAACTAGGGTATATAAGGGGGAAATAAACTATCCCAAAACGAATTTGTATGTATACAACACATCAAAGCCAGAGAAAATCCAAAGAAATCTTCTTTAAATCTCACACACAAAAGGTTCAAGATACTGTAGTAGATATACCACATGATAGGTACAATCTACTACTAGACACATAAGCAAAGAGGAAAAAAAACTAATTCGTCTGCTCGCATAATATTAAATAAAGGGCTCTCTCATGGTTCGCTATACTACTCGTCTAGGAAACCATTCTGCTCTGGACCTGCAAAAGGCTGGGCAGGCGCTGGTACGAAGTGCAGGTCGTTGTGAGGCTCGGCTGCATCTTCTCCTTCTGGAGTTGCTGGAATCATCTCCTCCGGATCCTCTTCTTCATGGGACTGGTCAGCTTGTTCCTCTTGTACTGGCGATGGTGCTGGAATAGTGAGCAGTGGTGGCGTGATGGCTCGAGGTGTAAGACGACGCTTGTTCACGCGATGGCAAGTCTTCTTCGATGTAACCCGCATACGTCCATGGTACATGATTCTCCATAGTTGTGCACTAGGTGGTGGCTCCTCTTGTCCGTCACCTACGGACACGTTCTCCATAGCGACATCTACATTGTGCACGGTGGTTATGGCCTCCTCTGCAGCGGCCTCAGTTCGACATGTCAAAGGTACGTCCATCTACGCATATTTGAATAAGAGAAGAACAATCAGTAAGCTAAAATTCCTTTTGTAAATCCTCGATGAGAGAGACAAGTAACCGGAAACAAGCTTATTATTTTTGTAACATCCAGATATTTTGCGGACTTTATTGTACATGTCATCCTCTGTGTACAATAAAGTTTCTTTTCTTGGATTTTTTTTACCCCTGATTTTTGGTCACTTGCCTTGACGCTGCTGGCTCATGGGTCCCACATGTCAGCATCTATGAACAATAAACCTTTCCTTTGTTGGATTTATTGTTTACCCCTAATTTCTGCTATTTGCCTTTTTTTTGATCCCCCGCCTTTGAAAACGTTGAGGAACCTGCTGGCTCATGGGACCCACATGTCATCCTCTATGTACTATAAAACTTCTTTTCTTGGTTTTTTTTTCACCCTCTGATTTTTGGCTATTTCCTTTTTCTTTTTATCCCCTGCCGCCTTGGAAACGTTGAGTAAGCTGCTGACTCATGGGACCCGCATGTCATCCTCTATGTACAATCAACTTTCTTTTTTTGGAGTTTTTTTACCCCCTAATTTCTGGCTACTTTCTTTTTCTTTTGATCTCAAACCGTATTTGAAACGCTGAAACCGCTGCTGCAAAATGGGACCCGCATGTCATCCTCTATGTACAATAAGTTTCATTTCTTGGATTATTTTTGGCTCCTGATATTTGGTCACTTGCCTTTTTCTTTCGATCTCATGCCGCCTTTGAAACGTGAGAGCTGGCTCATGGGTCCCGCATGTCATCCTCTACGAACAATAAAAGTTTCATTTCTTGGAGTTATTTTTGACCCCTAATTTCTGGCTACTTCTTTTTTCTTTTGATCCACTGCCGCCTTTGAAACGCGGATTCTGCAGACTAATACAAGCTTTTTCTCTCCAAGATCTTGCAAGTTGATAGATTAAATCATGGAATTATTAGGATATGTTTTAAATTTCAAATCCACTTATGAATTATTAAGAATACCGTTATCCATGTGGGTATGGAGCGATCAAGGATTTTCATATTGGGCATGAGCAGTTTCAAAATTGGAACCCAATAATTGAAAATAAATAAAAATAACTTTTATGTAGAATCTCCGCGTTTTTTTGCCATTCATAGGATTTGTGTTTCATTAGAAAAGGGCCGAAATTGCATGAGCAGAAAGGCCCATTTGTAGTTATTGGGCTTCGACAGCCGGAGCAAGTAGGCCGATAGCAATTACCATGTAGATGGCCGTTGGCAACCCAAAGTGAAATATTGGGCCCAACAGGGGAAGGCTGAACAGTACTATTTTCTAATTGGAAGGTGGTACATGGCGTAATCCTGCCAAAAAAAAGATGGACAAGGGTTGCTGAAATTTGCCCATCTGCGCCTAATATCGCCGCCGGGCTCCGCTTCCGCCACCGCCGCCATGCCTCGTCTCGCGTCGAGCTCGCGGTACGGCGCGTCTCGGGCACGGGGTACCGCGCGTCCGCGCGCGCCAAAGGTACGTATTACGCGGAGATACGTGACGGCGGCGAGCGCATCGGCCTCGGCACCTACGAGACCGCGCACGAGGCCGCGCGCGCGTACGACGCCGTGGCGTGGCGGCTCGGGCGCCCGCGATCGTCGATGAATTTCCATGACGTGTGGACGCGCCAGCAGGCCGAGGATCTCGCGCCGCCGCCGTACATCGTTAGACAGGAGGAACAGCGCCACCGCCGCGAGACGGAGCGCCGTTTGCGCATCGCCGAGCGGGGAGAGCGCGGCGCGCGAGTGGGCGGCCCGCTTCCCCGAGGACGTTGCCGCCGAGAACGAGCACTTCCGCAGACGGAGGGCGGAGAAGGCGACGAGGCGGGCTGCGAAGAAGGAGGACCGCGCACGACGGAGGGCGGAGAAGGCGACGAAGCGGGCCTTCATCGAAGCGCAGCTCGCCGGGCCGACCACCATTGGCGAGGACGACCCCGTTGGATTGACCTCTTCTCGTCGGATCCGGTGTCGGGCACGACACCGGACTCGTCAGATGTCGAGTTTTAGTTTAGTTTTATCGCACTACTTTGTAAAAATATGAACTACGAGTATCTATCAAGCTAATTTTATCCTATTTTATGTCTATTTCTAGTCTTTGTTTGATCTTCTGTTTTACTGCACTCTATTTTTCATTATATTCTGTTTTTGGCGCTGCATTATAGCGCCTCTGAAAATACGTTGTTTCGGCCCTGCATTTGGCCGCCACAGCTTGCAGCTTCCGGTGAAGCTATTGCCGGCTCCATGCGCAGCATCAGCCCACAGCGCCAAAATATAGAGCCCCTGCTGGAGTTGCTGTAATATGTTTGTCAGGAGCTTACCTAATTAGTGAAAAAGATGTTCAGCGTGGGATTCGAAAAAAGATCTTCAGGTTTTTTTCCTAGCGATCCTAGTTCGGACTTTTGATTGTGTTGGCTAGTGCATGAAGCTTGACACCTGTATTATGTGATCCTGATATGAGGATAAGAACACCTTCAGCTTGCATTGCTAATGGTGTCTATTGCAGCAGTGGCGTACCTTCAATGGAGACTGATGCAAGAGAGTTGGTACTGGTGAGCCTGCACTTGACATCATCGTGCCACCTGAAGTAGGTGGTGTATTGGGATTAGACTGATAAGCATAGCACCTTGCAAAGAACAAGATGATGCTAGTGTTGGTTAACGTGATTTTACGCCAAAAGTCATGTATGCTCAACAGGTGCCGTACCTAGTTTGGATATTGTGTTGTTACCCTTTTGTGGTTTGGTGTTTGTCCAACAGAGAAAGCTACTCTTTTCCCGTGTAAGTGTTATTATGTGAACAAAAGTTGTATGTACATATATATCGGTTAGAGAACCAAGATTGCATATTCTTGCCTGGTTATAACACATAAATCATAATAACAATTAAAGAGAAAAGGAACATTTGCCTTTGCAATGTGATTGTGCCAAGTAGATTAGACAACCAACCACAAACATTACAGGTCAACAGCCAAACGCATGCGAAAGTCCTAAGGTAAGCTCCATAATACATGTTGAAACCAAAAGCCTAGAAACCATAAGAAAGGTAGCTCCACATCACAGTTCCACGACAGCAGCATACTGATCATAAAACATATATCAAGTCAGGACAGCTGCACCACTGGGTAAGCATCCATGGGGTCTGGCTCAAGAGCGAAGACTGTGTGAATGCTGCAAAATGTGGCTCTTGCCTCACCCCACCCATACATCTTATCATGGAACCTTACCAAATCAGCATGAATCATCTTGACATAAACATAGCTCCTCTCTCCATGCCGATGGGATTGAACAATGCGCCAGTTGCAGTGCTTCAGCTTGTCAAACAGTATGCAGGAGATGACGAAGCATGCTGGCTGGTCTTTTGTAGTGACAATGGCTTGGAGTAGCTGGTCCCGTGAACCACCCAACTGGATCTTTAGAGCTTGAAGGACAGTCCGTGCCATATAAGCTACCGTTGCTGACTTCAGCTCAGGTGAATGACAGCTAACATCTTGTCCTAGAGATGCAGATCCTTCTTGATCAGATTCAGCGGAATCATCACCACTACTTACAGTGCATCAGGTTCTACAGAAGGCACATCAGGTACATGCTCGAGTTCATAGGAGTCGGGTGGGATAGCACCGTTTGCTGAAATCTCTACAATACCAGCTCCAGGTAGACCACCAGTCTCTACAGAGGGTAAACCACCAATATCCACTTCAGAGGATTCTCGTGGCACGACACCTTTCGCTAGAGGCTCTACCCTACCAGCTCCAGGTCCACCACCAGTCAGGTGGCATAGTCATGACGGGTTCTCGCAATACAAAACCTCCTTCGGGTGGCATGACAACTTCGGGTGCAGGATCATCAGCAGCAACTCCAGCATCAGCACCAGTTAAATCGGTCTTGACAATAGGTAAACCGTTTTGCTCCAGTTCAGAGAATTCCCGTGGCACGACACCGTTCACTAGAGGCTCTACACTAGCAGCTCCAGCCGCACCACCAGTTTCTACAGCAGGGGTAAACCCAATCCACAACCTTCTTCATGTGGCACGATGATGCCAGGTATAGGCTCATCAGTACCAGGTCCAGCTGCATCAGTCTCCATAGACAGTAAACAAGGTGGCGTCGGAGGTTTAAAAGACCGGCATGCCATTTCACCTTTGTCATCAGACAATATAGAGTTTTCTTCAACTCTATGTTTCTGCAATAATAAGCACATGAACAGAAATTAGACCAGAGCATCTAGCCATCTAACAGGGGCAGCGGCAAAACAAGCGTCGGTCCATATGTTTACCTTGTCATCTGGGATATCAGAACACACAGATTTAGAAGTCATTTCACATAGCATCCGCTTTTTCGTTCCTTCCCCTACGTCCATCTGGAATAAGTAATACTATTGATCACATAAAACTAATTAATCAAATATATGCATATGTTGAGAAGTTTGCACGGCAAATTGTGGATTCTGCTTTCATCACCTACGAATCATCGTTCTATATATTTACCTTGTCATCTAGGATATCAGAAGTCACAGAATGAGAAGTCATTTCACTAAGTATCAATTTTTTCGCTCTTTCCCCTCCATCCATCTGCAATAAGAAGTACTATTGATCACATAAAGCCAATTAATTGAATATATGCATATGTTGAGAAGTTTGCACAACAAATTGTGGATTCTACTTCCAATCACCAAGTAATCTCGTGAGAAATGCATGATCAAGATATGTTTCTCCCTCTTGATCGACATCTGCATCTCCATTAAGACTAATCATCGTGCGATGGTGCTCTTCAGAAGAGCGCATACACTTCCAATCACCAGACAAGCAAAAAATTGTTGATTCTAGTAATGCTTAATCAGCAGTGGCCATGGAACGACCACAGATCGACCAAGCAAAAAAATCATCAGCCTACTGACCACCAGGCAAAACAAACTAGGCCCATACATGGCCTCACAAATCATCATCAAACGTCGATCAAACTAGCAAGTTTGAACATGGATTCCTAATTTATTTTCTGATAAAGTGAGTATATTAATATCGAAAGATATTGATTACACCGAGCCTCTGCAACAACGCAATACCTTATCGTAGTACGGATGCACATGGATTCCTAATACTCCTCTCGTTCGGTTTTAATTAGTCGACGAGGGAGAGAAGAAAATGAACTGTCGATGCTTTCAACTAGAGTCAATTAAATACGAATGGAGGAAGTACGTAGTAGTATTGACAAATATATCCAGATCTAGTCTAAAAACAAATTGGCATGTAAATCCTAGTAGTCTACTAAACTAGGATCAATACCCTAGATTAGGGTTGCAAGCGGCGTCCGCGAATCGTCCCGCAAAGCAGAAAATTAGAGCAAATAGTGGTTGAGATTAGAGCAGATTTAAAGCACTCGCACTGAAACTAGCTAGCCCGCTACCCACCCCGCTTGACACCCTGCCCTAGATGTGAATCTACACAAAATATTCAAACAAGGATGAGCAACCGCCAACAAAATTTTATCTGCATCATCATCTCTACCATACACAAGGGTATGGTGATTTCACATACAATCATTGTTGCCGCGGGACGAGGATGAGTGATGCGCCGCGGAGAAGGTGCCTCACGCCTCTGTCGCCGCCGCCGTCGAAGAGGAAGTCGAAGCCGCGCGATTGTGGTCCGTCGCCGATATGGAGGTGGAGCTACTAGGGAAGAGGTGGAGGTGGAGGTGGAAAGGGATGTTTTGTACTAGTGGCGGCCGGTGAGGTAGTTATAAATACAGCCTCTCTCTTTTTTTTTTTTGGCAAGGAATGCAGCTTTCTTGGAAGGCAACGAGGCAACGCACTCCAGATTTCGTATATTAATATAATAATATGGGCGGAGAAATTTGGACGCATCTGTTGTCTTGTCAAATGAATCACCAGGATTTGCTTTTAGTACTCCAGATTTGGGCGACCCAAGGAAGTAGAGATAGTAATGTACGCCATCTAGCTGCATGCTATCAAATCAAATAGTAAATGGTCATGCCATTTACTTTTAAGATGGTGCAGCAGTTATTCTGACCAAAGAAACATGCACGCCTGCTGATTATTTTGATAGTACTACTAGTAGTACTAATATTTCTGATGGGTATACATTTACCGTCCGCTAGCAAAGATTGTTTGGCACATTGTTCTTATGGCTTTCAACATCACACCCCTTAATAATATTATTAATCAATGTTTGGGCAATTAATTGAGTGTGTTAATAAAAAATTAAAACCCACAAATCCAACTGTACGATTTTAAGGGCCATATGAAGGACAAGGAATGATTTTAAATGCCATGTGGAGTACCTCCAACCATGTGAAATATGGTTCTTTCATGCAGGTGATACCCATGGCTTCGCATTGGATCCGTATGTTGTCCTACATACAGTCAACTATGAAGTACCACGATTTGGTTTTTGGTGCAACCGGCTAGAGAATGATGCACGGGTTTGTACAGCCAGTATAATTCACATTAAGATTTTCTGATAGCATGTTGATGTGTATATGTAAGAATCATACACTAGAATGTCTTCTATGTTTAGATGGCTGATCTACGTTTATACTTTCGTGAACCATGAGGTTAAGACCTTTGTACTGTAATAAAGATTGCTAAATAACAGTATATATGTATGCCTCTAGGGACACTGAAACAGCCAAACAACCAAACAACCATGCATGTGTATAGACCGTATTTGATCAAATTACAAGAAGCACCTGGGTTCAAAATAGCATCAATTTATCACCTAAGTACATTAGCTATAAATAGTTAAATAGGAGTCAAGACCAACTGAGCTAGCTAGTAGTATGATCCTACTATTACATAAATATCCCTAACTCTGATTGTCTTTGTTCCAGTCCAGCGTTGGTGTAGCTTGGGATGAACCAAAACCCCGTATGCCAGTTGCCCCTGGACCGCTGCTTGAGAAAGAGATGCTTTGGTGGTCTTCGCCATTTAGACTGAAGCGGAAAATTTGATGATGTGATGTGTTAAACTGAAGCCAATGGCCTGAGGCGTGGTGTAGATGCAGTTTCTTCTTGTCAAATATCCTGGGGAAATGTTGCACCACCCACTCGGCATGAAAATCGGATAGTTCACCCCAAGGAACATAGAATAGTCTCCAAGATTAGTAACCCTTTCCCACGGGTTGGCTGGAAGTAACCGACTAGTGTCATTCGAGAATACAATGCAGGTATACCCCGAATAGCTGTGAACAGCGCGACCGCAATGGACAGAAGGGGTACTATCATAATAAGTTAGAGCACCGTCAGCGTCAATATCCATTACGCCACGTGCATAGACCAGGAGAAGTCTAGAACGATCTTGAGATCTTGCCAGCCACCACGTACGACTATTAGACTCAAAATCATCATCGTAATCAAATCCAGCCGTCGACGGAAGGAATGGAGCAGGGAGCACTATAGGACCTTGAAAAAGGAAAGAACACGTCACATGAAAATATATTTCATGATTTATCTACTAGTGATATCGATTTGATATTGTAGATGCCAATACTAGTACTTTATAAAATCATGGTGGAACATAAGATGGTTTGAAATATATTTCGAACATCTTGGTAAAACTTCATATGGATTTAAAACATGTTCCCCAAAATATTGGTCCAAATTTTAGATGGTTTGAATATAGTACTCCTTATTCTCTAGAACCGGGGGAATATAAACAAATGAAAGTCTTTATCAATATTGCATGGCACCTTTATTGATTCTATTTCTACTCTACCTTAAATTTTCCAGGGAGTAATAATAAAGAAACTTAATTACTAGGGGGGCTTTTTCCTACGGAACAACATGCACATTAGACCATACTAAAATTCCTATAGATGTTAAATTCTATAAGTATATATGTCCATACCACAAGAGGGTTATGGTGTGCGCCTATGGAATTCCTTTAAGCCAAAAGATGCCAAGACAGTTCAACAAATAAGAGGTGAAATGCTATATAAGTTACATATAAAAAAGATAGGGAGGAAATGTTACCAAATTGATTAGGATCCCATGCATAAACATTTCCAAGCTCAGTAACGGCGAACACAAGTCGGTTATGTATAATTGCATCGCAGTATCTGGCGTCGTTCTGAAACTGGTTTTCAAGAATTATCCATGTACGAGGATATTCGCAATGGAGGTAGGCAATTGCAAAGTCAAAGATTGTGAAAGGGAGAAATCTTCATACCCCCCAGCAGCTGTAGGAACTTGGCAAATAGCTATCTTCTGCAGTTGAATAACATAACCCTGATACCCGAATATAAGTGGATTGCGTGTGGTTTCAAACTTCTTCCTCAAAGATGGAAGCTTAATCTTGCGATGAGTGTAGACATTGAGGAGGTTCCACTTGCCTTCGGGGCCAACCATGGCGATCCAATCTCCATTGGCGCCTGCCCGCTCCTCATCCTTACCGTGTGGCATTAGGCCATCATAGGAGAACCTGTCCAGCGGCACTAGTTTGCACTTGCTGTGCACCGGCAAATCCTCCTTGAACACCCATGGTTTATCCACCGGGTCACAACAGAGAACACACGGAAGGCCAAATGGCTGAGAAGCAGGCAGTGGCACTCGTATTTGGCCGACTGAAGAATACTTTTGGAACCGACTAGGGACGCGGCGTGATGGCGTCCGCACCGGCTGATGAGCACTTCAAGGGGGCCTTCCGTAAACACCTTGTGAAACAGCCCAGATCCACAGACCCTGCTCGATTTCGCCATCGCAATGAGGCAGGTGGTACAATGGGGTTGGGATTTTCTTGGGAGATTTACTGATTCAACTTTGGGAGAGAGATGGCGATCAATGGCGGAAGGTGGGGTTTGAGTTGGAGAACAGAGGCTCTCAAACTGTGCTGGATAGGATGCGAAAGTGCCATGGAGGAGACGCAGGCGCGTGCTATGGAAGCTGGGCGGAGTGGGGATAGACGACGGAGGTGAACCGAGACGCTCCTCCTCTTATGCATATACTGCCTACTGCAGTTTCGAGGAGAGTGTGAATGTGTTCAAAAAAGAGGAGAGTGTGAATGTGTTCAAAAAAGAGGAGAGTGTGACTGTGACCCGAGCCGAGCAGACGGACTATAGGAGTAGCCCCATCATTACAGTCCATTAATCGTGCTTCCTACAATAAATAAGTGAAACGTCCCAGGCTTGTGTTGTCTAATCAAATAGATGGCCATGTCAGTATTATGGTGAACAAATAAAACAAATACACCAACCTTGTTCTTTTTGCAACGTACACCAACCTAGCAAGGCATCAACCTTCTCGCCATCAACTAGGACTCCGTGGCTCCGTCCCACCAAATTTATCTCAACTTTGTCAAAAAAAAGATGGATACATATATCCATCTAAATTTTAACAAAGTTGAGACACTTTTGGTGGGACCGAGGGAGTACAAAAAAATTACTACTCCATGCTAGTATCGGCACTTTTCGAAAAGTAATTCAAATTTCAACTGAAGGCGTGCTATTTTATGGTCCTGAAAATTGCCAAAAAAAATACAACCAAAAAATGCAACAGATCCATGTTAAGGGGGTACACCCTACGCAATATACATTAAGAAACTTCGAAACTTCAGCGACCTTGTAAGAATGCCCATGACAGTGCAGTTTTGCCAAATTAGGAAGAGACGAAATATGAATTCAACCAAAGAAATCTAAACGAAGCCTTAGACAATAGCATAGTTAACACGTTCAGAAAAAATGATGACTCCAAGAGAACAACATTAGCAAGAAATACTCCATTTTAGTTTGAACTTGCAGTCACATATATATACTAGTAGACTAGTAGTACTGCCAAAATACTAATACTCCGAGCTGCATTCTAGCACTCCAACTAGCTAGCTAATAGTTTCTGGAGTAGTAGTACTACTATACAAGTCCAAAATACATCCGAACGAACCCTATTTCGAACTAAACTACTCCCTCCGATCTTCGAGTAACTACATTGCAGTATGACTAAACGAAGATTATTGTATAACCTTCTTGTTGATGCAAACGCAGATAGGCAACACGCTGCCCTCCATTCTGCTTCGCGTACCGGGCACCGCTAGGAAAGAAGTGAGCTGCTGCAACATGATCGAGCTAGGCGGGGAGCTCGTCGGCCCGATTACCGCCATCAAGGTGTCCGTCGAGAGGTCACTGGTCCCAGCCGTCGCCGGCGCCGCAGCGCCAGCATCAAACAAGCACGCGGCCGACCTGATGCACACACATGACACAATGGTGGTCGGGCCACACACATGCACAATGGTGGATCGCGGCACGTACCGGCTTCTTCCCCGGCCGATGAACATGTGTCCCCGCGGTTGTACCGGAACACGAACTATGCACCAGTGGGTATGTCATACTGAACATAAACACTGGATGCAGTGGGATGCTTGAGGTGTACCAGAGCTCCCGCGCGGGCTGGTGAAGTCGCAGCTGGTAATGATGGCCTCTGTGCAGCCGCACGCACCATGCGGGCACGCGATATAGTGCTTGTAGGACTCCCGAGGCGACCAAGCTCCGCAGCCGACGCACGGACCATTGCCCTGCATCAATTCGACGGTGGCAATCTTGCCCCATCGATTCGACGGCGGCAACCTCGCCGGCTGCTCGCACTTCTTGCACGGGTTCGGCGCAAGCTCGCCGACGCAGCGCCGACAGCCCATATGACCGCCCTTGCACTGCACGGAACAACGTACGTGGCATCAGCTGTCATTGACATTTCTCACAGGTGAACCTAAGAATGAAATCGGAAGGGAGCGACCTTGGATATGGGGGGTTTGAAGGGCAGCATGCAGAGGTGGCACAAGAAGAGGGCCTCCTCCATCTTCAGAGAAGAGTGATCGGGAACACAAGAACGGGATGGGTTCTTTTTTTATACATGCCTTGGAGTGGAGTATGGATACTACTTAGGAAGAACTTGCTTGCTAAGAATCGGCGGTGCCGTACGCAACCGTACGCAACCATAGATGCACCAGCGGCTCTGCAGTTTGTCAAAATAAAAGGACAGAGCTGCAGTGACTTGAAGCCTCCAAGTCTCATTGTGACTTGGTGCCACCATCTACCATCCATTTGAGATCCAACGTTCCAACTATCTCTTATTTCGAACCTAAAAACAAAAACTATTCAGAAATTTTTGAAAAAATCCAGTAAAATGTAGATGACTTGTTCTAAAATATGTGAATATTTCATCCCACTCAGACGACTAGCTTGTGATTAAAGAGCTTTTAACGTATACAAGCATTAGTTTAAACTAAATATAAATTTACTCACAAACCTTTGATTCAAATCGAATGAAACTTCACCAAAATATAAATTGAAATATGCATGATTTACTGGAAGTTCTTCAAATATGTCTGAGCAATTATAATTATTTAGTTTAAATTCTGAGTCGATCGCATACGTTGGATCTGAGATGGATGGTGGATGGTGGCACCAAGTCACTGTGAGACTTGGAAGTATCAAGTCAGTGAAGCTCTATCCCAAAATAAAAGCTTCGTGAAGGGGGCAGTTTGGTTCAAAAAAAAGACAAGCCCAACAGTACATATCGTCAAATGTACTCCCTCTGATTCAAATGAATTGACTCAACTTTGTCTAGATATATGGATGTATCAAGTCACTGAAGCTCTATCCCAAAATAAAAGCTTCATGAAGGGGGGAGTTTGGTTCGAAAAAAATACAGTGCCAAGCAGCTGTCAAATAGTACCATAACGTCAAATGTACTCCCTCCGATTCAAACGAAATGACTCAACTTTGTATTTTGCATGTTAAAGGTTTTTCGTAAAACTTGGTCAATCTTAACATAGTTTGCCTTTCTAAAAATAAATATAAGCCCTAAGGCTCCTTTGATTCATAGGATATGATGGGAAAACCATAGAAATATGAAAAACATAGGATTGAGATTTAATGGCTAGTTGAATCATATAGGAAGATGAGTTGTGTTTGATTGTGCCAAAGGAAATTTTCCATGAGGTATGACCTAGTAATGTTTTATTCTTATAGGATTTGCACTGCAAGATTCCTATAGGATATGTTCCTATGAATCAAACAACTAGTGTGGGAAAAATTCACATGTGATCTAAATCCTACATAATTCCTATACAAATCCTATATATGAATCAAATAAGCCCTTAAGCTTTGGGGTGGAGGTTGTGCTACTACCTCCGTTTCGATGAATAATGCACACACGTGTATTCCAAGATGAAGTTTGACCAAGAAAAAGCGCAACAAAATCTTCATTGTATTGTAGGTAATTAGTATCGTTGGATTCATTTTGAAAAACACTTTCTAATGATGCTAATCCGTACCACTAAATATTGTACAAATAACTTTGAATATCAATTGTTGGACATATAGATAGGCAAATCCCAAGATTGATGATTGAAAAACACCATCTCTGCAACATGGCCCACATGTGCATTCGACAAGCATCTTTTCCTAGAAAAAGGCAAGCGATGGTGTTCTAGACATTTAGAGGCACCTAGACAATTGCGATCATGCAGAGCACTGGCGAGTCCCTCTAAAGTTAGTCGTTCGAGATTCTGGAACCCATAAGGTAGGATTGATGCTCTAATGCACAGTTAAAAACTACCATATTATATTGTATTTATATTAAAAATGGGTGTATAGGGAACTGAACCTTAGCACTAAGATGGGACCCACAAATGATATTGGTGTACCCTCATGCTTGAGAGAGGAAGGAGAGAGAATTTATTTTCTATTGCTTATGGACAACCCACACAAGCTGCTTGTAAGTCACCCAATAAGAATTTTTCCTGGCAACCTCCACTAATGTACAATATATAGATAACCTATCGACTACGTTTTCCTTTGTGGTGGATAGGTCTAGTGGACAACATATATAGTGTGGATGACCTTAGGGCATCACCTATAGTGTGAACTTTTGCCATAAGATATATCCCGCCACACTTATCTTAATTATGATGTCTCCCGCTATATGAAGTCAAGGTTAGCATTAAGATGGGACCCCCCCACACACATATATATACCAGTTAGCTGCACGTGCTTTGCACGTTAAAAATAAATCATTACTTCACGAATACTCCACCAATTTCTACTCAAAAATAACATTACAGAGAATCAAATTTGAGATGATAGTTTCTTGATAAATTCTACAATAAGCAAGATTTGCCTTGGGTGAATTTAGTTTGGGATGCTTATTATCAGGATAAAATTCCACATGCAGAAAATATTTGTGGATCTTTTTGGTGGAAAGATGTTATAAAGCAAGTGGATAATTTCAGAGGGGTGGCTAGAGTTCATCATGGAAGAGGAGACACATTGCTTTTTTGGTCTGATAACTGGGTGGTACAGAATTCCTTTAGGCCAATGTGTAGAAGATTCCCAAGATTATACTCCTTTGTGATCAATGAAAATTGTTCAGTGGCCCAGGTGTACCATACTCAGGAAATGGGGAATCTATTTCATACTCCATTGTCAACACAGGCATATCAGGAATTATTGGAATTGCAAGGTCTTATGCAGAATAATCCTTTAACTGAGGATAGGGACGTTTGGAAGTATTGCTGGGGTGATAAGTATACGTCTATAAGCTTTTATGAGCACATACATTCACATATACAAGTACCCAGAATATATAAGTGGTTGTGGAAGTCATGTTGTATTATGAAGACGAAGGTATTTGCATGGTTACTGTTAGTGGACAGGCTTAACACAAGAGATTTGTTGCGTAGGAGAAAGTGGAAGGTTACGGATGATACACACTGTGTACTGTGTCCAGGGAGAAATTATGAGGATAGACTACACTTATTCTTTGAGTGTAATTTCAGTGTGAGAATTTGGAACTACTTGCAGATAGATTGGCACCAACATGATCAGATGCAAGATGTGATAGATCAAGCCAGGAGAAGTTTTCAGCATCCTTTCTTTATGGAAGTTATGATGGTGGCATGCTGGAATATTTGGATAATCAGAAATGAGAAGATTTTTAGAAGCGAAAGGAGCTCTTTCACTAAGTGGAGAAGCAAGTTCATCCATGATATTACTTTACTGCAATATAGGATCAAAGCCAAACATAGAGATAGTCTTCTGTCTTGGATTAAGTCTCTACCTTAGAGGCTGTTTTCCTAGGCTTTTAGCTTTTTAGCTTTTTGAGTTTTTCTTAGCCCCACACACACATAACTGCACGTGCTTTGCACGTTAAAAATAAATCATTACTTCACGAATACTCCACCAATTTCTACTCAAAAATAACATTACAGAGAATCAAATTTGAGATGATTATGTCTTAATGAAACATTGGCGAGTTTTTATTATGTAGAAGTGTAAATTGATGCCATGTATGTGCACTTGGATATACCGGTTGAACTTTGCACGACTTTTTTTGTACGGCTTTCTAACTACCTGCAAAAGCTCCGATCTTCCTTAGATTTCTTCTCCATACATGCCACTAATGGGGCATGGCACTGTATGTATGGCCCCTAGCGCACGCCAACAAATTGCATGCATAGAACAAACTCGTTTACCTCTGCCCAATGATGCCGCCACGCTACCCATACGTCTTATATTGATGGAAAATGCCCAGATCAAACATTGAACTTGTAGGTGCTAGATAAATTGGATCCTGAACTTAGATCCTCGAAATTGGCATCCCATACGTATCAACTGATCGAACCCAGACCCTAGGCCTGTTTGTAAGGGCATCTCCAGTGGCGCGACGCAAACGGACGCTGTAGCGACGTTTGCCGTGACGCTGCGGTCGCGCCAAGCGTCCGCTCGCTTCCCCACGGGCCCGCCTGGCAGCGACCCTGGTCCTATTGGCGTCGAATTAGACCATAGGAAGCGCGCGAATGGCAACCGCCGGCGTGGCAACCGCAACGATCAACCTGCCAACCGCCGGCGTGGGGCGCCAAACCGCCGGGAAGAGCAACCGCCGGCCGCTTCATTACACGCAATGCAACCGCGTCCATTGTAATTCACATCGAACCGCGTACTTACGCTTCTTCTTCTCCAACACCGGCGAGCCATGAGCGACTACACCCTGCCGTCCGACTCCGATAGCGAGGGAAAGCCGCCGGGATGGAAGCATTGGTGGGAAACTGACGCGACGCCAAGCGACCCGGGCTCCACGCCAAGTTATCCAACCTCCACGCCAAGTGAGGAGGAGGAGGACGGAGCCGGCAATGCCAGCGACGGCCAGGAGGTGGACGGAGGCGCCGCTGGCAGCGAAGCCAACGAGGAGGAGGAGGGGCAGGAGGAGGACTCCGACGCCAGGTTCCCCTGCTGGAGGCGCAGGAGCCAAGGTCGCTGGCGCGGGCGGCGTGGCATCGCGTCGTCGTCGTCCGTTCAACGACGACAGTGAGTCCGACTCCAACTCCTCCACGGACGCGTCGTCCTCCAGTTCCTCTTCCGACGAGGAGGTGACAAGCAAGAGGCGCAGGAATGAGGACGACGAGGCAGGGCCTTCTAACAAGAAGGCAAAAAAATTAGTTTTTATATGTTTTTAAATTTTTTATTTGTAGGCCAAAATCGAACCCCGTAGTTGGATTTTTTTCAACTTGATCTGTAGTACTGGGCAAAACCCTAGTTTAACCTATTTAATAATAGATTCATAGTCGATTCTTTTACTTTTTTATTATTACTATGCAGCACATGTGTGTTTGCCCGTCGAGTGAAACTCGGAGGAAGAGGGATCACTCGGAAGGAGAGAAGAAGGGAGAGCATTATGGTGTCTCTCCTTTTTCGGGTGATGATGTTGACTGTTGTGCAGGGTTTGTCAGTGCGCAGGAGGTGCGAGCGAGCGAGCAAGTCGAGCGAGGCCGAGAATGAGAGAGATTTTTTTTTTGTGTGTGTGAGGCACAACCGAAGGATCCTGAAGGACCCAGAGACTTTCCGATACGCATGCTGATGCGTCTTCTCTTGACAAAGAAGATGGCTGGGAGTTTGCGTACCTACCGCACGTGACTTATGCTCACTGAAGTGTGGGACCTCACGCATGGGCACCACACGTAAGTGACAGACCTGTTGGTGTAAAAACTCGGGTGATTATTATACTGCATTATTACAAAGTTTCCTATGGGTTCAAGGGTAGGAAAGCCAAACTAACTCATTTTCATGACTAAGAAGGATCCAGGCTTACTTTTTCATTTTCATGTTTTAAACTTGTTTAAATCTTGGTCAAACAAAGGATTTGACCAAGATTCAAATGGGCATAAAAATTCAAAAATAAGCTTCTTATGTCATATAGTAAGCATTCAAGTTGATCAACGAAGTCTAGACATATTCAAACCAGAAAAATCATGTATATACCCCCTAACCCTAAACTCTGTCTTATGAAGTCAAGCATCAAGGGTTTTGGTTTCAAACATGGAAATTTCAAAAACCTCCCAAAAGCTTTATTTTGGAGTGACTAAGAAGGATCCAGGCTTACTTTTTCATTTTCATTTTTTAAACTGGTTTAAATCTTTGTCAAACCTAGGATTTGACCAAGATTCAAATGGGCATAACAAATTCAAAAAAAATAAAAAACAAACACATAGTCTTCTGATGTCATATAGAAAGCATTCAAGTTGATAAACAAGGTCTAGACATATTCAAACCAGAAAAATCATGTATCTACCCCCCTAACCTTAAACTCTGTCTTATAACGTCAAGCACGAAGAGAAGAAGTGGTTCTGGGTTTCAAACATGGAAATTTCAAAAACCCTCCCAAAAGCTCCATTTTGGAGTGAATAAGAAGGATCCAGGCTTACTTTTCATTTTCATGTTTTATACTTGTTTAAATCTTGGTCAAACCTAGGATTTGACAAGGATTCAAATGGGCATAAAAATTCAAAAAAGAAATAAAAAATGAAACCGAAAACCACTTCTCTTCGTGCTTGACTTCATTAGACAGAGTTTAGGGTTTGGGGTATATACATGATTTTTATTGTTTAAATATGTCTAGACTTCGTTGATCAACATGAATGCTTAATTACTATATGACATATATAAGAAGCTTATGTGCTTTGGTTTTTCGTTTTTTGATTTCTTTTGAATTTTTATGCCCATTTGAATATTGGTCAAACTAGGTTTGACCAAGATTTAAACAAGTTTGAAACATGATGAAAAGTAACCCGGATCCTTCTTAGTCACTCCAAAATGAAGCTTTTGGGTGGGTTTTTGAAATTTCCATGTTTGAAACCCAAACCACTTCTTCTCTTCATGCTTGACTTCATAAGACAGTTTAGGGTTAGGGGTAATACATGATTTTCTGATTTGAATATGTCTAGACTTCGTTGATCAACATGAATGCTTACTATATTACATAAGAAGACTATGTGCTTTGGTTTTTGATTTTCTTGATTTTGTTTGATTTTTTATGACCATTTGAATCTTGGTCAAATCCTAGGTTTGACCAGGATTTAAACAAGTTTAAAACATGAAAATGAAAAAGTAAGCATGGATCCTTCTTTGTCATGAAAATGAGTTAACTTGGCTTTCCTACCCTTGATGAATCCATAGGAAACTTTGTACTAATGCAGTATAATATATGGTTTGAATATGTCTAGACCTTGTTTATCAACTGAATGCTTACTATATATATGACATAAGAAGAAAATAGAAAATGAAAAACCAAAAGCATGTAGTCTCCTTAATTATGTCATAAAAATAGTAAGCATTCAAGTTGATAAACAAGGTCTAGACATACTCAAACCAGAAAATTCATGTATCTAGCTACCCCTAACCCTAAACTCTGCACGAAGAGAAGTGGTTTTGGGTTTCAAACATGGATATTTCAAAAACCTCCCAAAACCTTCATTTTGGAGTTAATAAGAAGGATCAAGGCTTACTTTTTCATTTTCATGTTTTAATCTTGTTTAAATCTTAGTCAAACCTAGGATTTGACCAAGATTCAAAAGGGCATAAAATTTCAAAGAGAAATCCATAAAAAAACCAAAGCACATGGTCTTCTTATGTCATAGTAGAAGCATTCAAGTTGATAAACCAAAGGGTCTAGCTAGACATATTCAAACCATTATAATAGTTAACTTGGCTTTCCTACACCTTGATGAAACCATACGAAACTTTGTACTAATGCAGATAATATTCTGGTTTGAATATGTCTAGACCTTGTTTTATCAACTTGAATTCTTACTATATGACATAAGAACGGGAATAAAAATATAAAATGAAAAAAATGAAAAACCAAAAGCATGTAGTCTCCTTAATTATGTCATATAAATAGTAAGCATTCAAGTTGATAAACAAGGTCTAGACTTATTCAAACCAGAAAATTCATGTGTCTAGCTACCCCTAACCCTAAACTCTGCACGAATAAAAGTGGTTTTGGGTTTCAAACATGGATATTTCAAAAACCCTCCCAAAACCTTCATTTTGGAGTTAATAAGAAGGATCAAGGATTACTTTTTCATTTTCATGTTTTAATCTTGTTTACATCTTGGTCAAACCTAGGATTTGACCAAGATTCAAAAGGGCATAAAATTTCAAAAGAGAAATCCAAAAAAAACACATGGTCTTCTTATGTCATATAGTATAAACATTCAAGTTGATAAACCAAGGTCTAGACATATCCAAACCAGAAAAATCATGTATCTACTTTTTTGAATTTTTATGCCCAATTGAATCTTGGTCAAATCCTAGGTTTGACCAAGATTTAAACAAGTTTAATACATGAAAATGAAAAGTAGCCTTGATCCTTCTTATTCACTCCAAAATGAAGCTTTTGGGGGGTTTCGAAATTTCCATGTTTGAAACCCAAAACCACTTCTCTTCATATGCTTGACTTCATATGACAGAGTTTAGCGTTAGGAGGTAGATACATGATTTTTTGGTTTGAATATGTCTAGACCTGCTTGTTTATCAACTTGAATGCGTAATATATATATGACATAAGAAGACTACATGCTTTGGTTTTTCATTTTTTGATTTTTTTGAATTTTTATGCCCATTTGAATCTTTGTCAAATAATAGGTTTGACCAAGATTTAAACATGTTTAAAACATGAAAATGAAAAAGGTAAGCATCGATCCTTCTTAGTCACTCCAAAATGAAGCTTTTTGGATAGTTTTTGAAAATTCCATGTTTGAAACCCAAAACTACTTCTCTTCGTGCTTGACTTCATAAGACGAGTTTTAGGTTAGGGGTAGATACATGATTTTTCCGGTTTGAATATGTCTAGACCTTGTTTATCAACTTAAATGCTTACTATATGACATCGAATGGGCATAAAAATTTAAAATTAAAAAAAATGAAAACCAAAATTTAATTGGGAGGAAGGGTACATGAATTACAATTAAAAAACAAGGTAACTTAAATACTTGGATGCCCCAAGATGTGTGGAAGCCCAAAACAATGGCAAAACATATCATGTGCGCATGCTGCATCCAATTCAAGTAGAACACATAGTAGGCACCGATATTTGACCTAAATTTGAAATCAAAGAGAAGGTGGTCATAAAAAATCAAAATTGGCAAAGCAAAGCATGAAATCAAAAAATTGTGATGCACTCTAGCTATGAAAAGTATCAAACAATGCAAACCAAAATGATTTTTTAGAGGAATACTAGTTCAACTTATTTAATTTTTTATTTGTAGGCCAAAATCGAACCCCGTAGTTGGATTTTTTTTTCAACTTGATCTGTAGTACTGGGCAAAACCCTAGTTTAACCTATTTAATAATAGATTCGTAGTCGATTCTTTTACTTTTTTATTATTACTATGCAGGACATGTGTGTTTGCCCGTCGAGTGAAACTCGGAGGAAGAGGAATCACACGGAAGGAGAAGAAGGGATAGCAGTCACGGGGCCCCTCTTATTTATGGTGTATATTCTTTTTCTAGTGATATTGACTGTTGTGCAGGGTTTGTCAGTGCGCAGGAGGTGCGAGCGAGGCGAGCGCGCAAGTCGAGCGAGGCCGAGAATGAGAGAGATTTTTTGTGTGAGAGGGACAACCGAAGGATCCTAAAGGACCCAGAGACTTTCCGATACATGCTGCCGATGCGTCTTCTCTTGACAAAGAAGATGGCTGGAGTTTGCGTACCTACCGAACATGACTTATGCTCACCGAAGTGGGACCTCACGCATGGGCACCACACGTAAGCGACAGACCTGTTGGTGTAAAAACTCGGGTGATTATTATAATGCATTAGTACCGTACAAAGTTTCCTATGGATTCAAGGGTAGGAAAGCCAAGTTAACTCATTTTCATGACTAAGAAGGATCCATGCTTACTTTTTCATTTTCATGTTTTAAACTTGTTTAAATCTTGGTTAAACAAAGGATTTGACAAGGATTCAAATGGGCATAAAAATTCAAAAAAGAAATCAAAAAATCAAAAACCAAAGCACATAAGTTGTTTTGGGTTTCAAACATGGAAATTTCAAAAACCCTCCCAAGAGCTACATTTTGGAGTGACCAAGAAGGATAGATGCTTAATTTTTCATATTCACGATTTAAACTTGTTCAAATCTTGGTCAAACATAGGATTTGAGCAAGATTCAAATGGGCATACAAATTAAAAAAATCAAAAAATTGAAAAACCAAGGTCTTCTTATGTCATATAGTAAGCATTCAATTAAGATGATAAACAAGGTCTAGACATATTCAAACAAGAAAAATCATGTATCTACCCCCTAACCCTAAACTCTGTTTCATGAAGTCAAGCATGAAGATATATGGTTTTTGGTTTCGAACATGGAAATTCAAAAACCCTCCCAAGAGCTTCATTTTGAAGTGACTAAGAAGCATACATGCTTACTTTTTCATATTCATGTTTTTAACTTATTCAAATCTTGGTGGAACCAAGGATTTGACCAAGATTCAAATGGGTATAAAAATTCAAAAAAAAAGGTCTTCTTATGTTATATAGTAAGCATTCAATTAAGTTGATAAACAAGGTCTAGACATATTCAAACCAGGAAAATCATGTATCTACCCCTAACCCTAAACTCTGTCTTATGAAGTCAAGCATGCATGAAGAGAAGTGGTTTTTGGTTTCAAGCATGGAAATTTCAAAACCCTCCCAAGAGCTACATTTTGGAGTGACTAAGAAGGATAGATGCTTAATTTTTCATATTCATGTTTTAAACTTGTTTAAATCATGGTCAAAACTAGGATTTGACCAAGATTCAAATGGGCATAAAAATTCAAAAAAAACAATAAAATGAAAAACCAATGCACATAGTCATCTTATGTCATCTAGTAAGCATTCAATTAAGTTGATAAACAAGGTCTAGACATATTCAAACCAGAAAAATCATGTATCAACAAGCTACCCCTAACCCCAAACTCTGTCTTATGAAGACAAGCATGAAGTGAAGTACGTGGTTTTTTGGTTTCAAACATGGAAATTTCAAAAACCCTCTCAAGAGCTTCATTTTGGAGTGACTACGAAGGATACATGCTTAATTTTTCATATTCATGTGTTTAAACTTGTTTAAATCATGGTCAAACCTAGGATTTGTCCAAGATTCAAATGGGCATAATTTAAAAAAATGAAAAATCAAGGCACATAGTCTTCTTATGTCATATAGTAAGCATTCAATTAAGTTGATAAACAAGGACTAGACATATTCAAACCAGAGAAATCGTGTATCTACCCCCTAACCCTAAACTCTGTCTCATGAAGTCAAGCGCATGAAGATAAGTGGTTTTGTTTCAAACATGGAAATTTCAAAAACCCTCCCAAAGAGCTTCATTTTGGAGTGACTAAGAAGGATCCATAGGAAACTATGTACTAATACATTATAATAATCACCCGAGTTATTAGAGCAACAAGTCTGTCACTTACGTGTGGTTCCCATGCGTGAGGTCCCACACTTCAGTGAGCACAAGTCACGTACACTAGGTAGGCAAACTCCCAGCCATCTTCTTTGTCAAGAGAGAGGCATCAACACACACACACTCTCTCTCTCCATCTCTCCAATTATCCACCTCCGTTGGCTGCCGGTTTTGGCAGGTCGTTTCTAGCTCAGCTCGTAGGCCATGGTGTGCAGGCTCTGTAGCCATGGCGATTTGGTCGCGCCAAGTGGTTCGTCCCCGGCTGCGACGAGGATCAATCCGGACGGTGGCTGTTAAGGACCCGATCGCATTTCTTGCTTTCAGCATGGGGTCTACCATGTAAATCTTAGGGATTTAGACGTAATTTCCTGTTTATTTTGTGTCCTGCTGTAAACTGCGCTCTGATGCGTATTGGAAATCTGGGTCCTTCAGGATCGTTCGGTTGTCCCTCTAAAAAAAACATCTCTCTCATTCTCGGCCTTTCTCGCTCGCACCCCCCTGCGCACTGACAACCCTGCACAACAGTCAACATCACCAGAAAAAGGATAGACACCATAAATAAGTGGGGCCCCGTGACTGCTCTCCCTTCGTCTCCTCCCGTGTGATCCCTCTTCCTCCGACTCCCGACCTTGCGGAAAAGAAAAATGAAATGAAAGAGTTTCACTGGACGGGCAAACACATGTGCTACCTAGTAAAAAAACCGACCTACGAATCTATTATTAAATAAGCTAAACTAGGGTTTTGCCCAGTACTACGGATCAATTTCTGAAAATCCAACTACGGGGTTCGATTTTGGCCTGCTAATATAAAATTATATAATCCGAACTAGTATTCCTCTAAAAAATCATTTTGGTATGCATCGTTTGGTACTTTTGATAGCAAGAGTGCTTACTCCCTCCGTTAGCAAATAGTCTTCGTATGTCATATAGTAAGCATTCAAGTTGATAAACAAGGTTTAGACATATTCAACCAGAAAAATCATGTATCTACCCCCTATCCCTAAACTCTGACTTATGAAGTCAAGCATGAAGAGATGTGGTTTTTGGTTTCAAACATGGAAATTTCAAAAACCCTCCCAAGAGCTACATTTTGGAGTGACTAAGAAGGATAGATGCTTAATTTTTCATATTTATGTTTTAAACTTGTTTAAATCATGGTCAAACCTAGGATTTGACCAAGATTCAAATGTGCATAAAAATTCAAAATAAATCAAAATAAATGAAAAACCAAGGCACGTAGTCTTCTTATGTCATATAGTAAGCATTCAATTAAGTTGATAAACAAGGTCTAGACATATTCAAACCAGAAAAATCATGTATCTAGCTACCCCTAACCCTAAACTCTGTCTTATGAAGTCAAGCATGCATGAAGAGAAGTGGTTTTTGGTTTCAAACATGGAAATTTCAAAAACCCTACCAAGATCTACATTTTGGAGTGACTAAGAAGGATATATGCTTAATTTTTCATATTCATGTTTTAAACTTGTTTAGATCATGGTCAAACCTAGGATTTGACCAAGATTCAAATGGGCATAAAAATTCAGAAAAAAAAAAATGGAAAATTAAGGCACATAGTCTTCTTATGTCACATAGTAAGCATTCAATTAAGTTGATAAACAAGGTCTAGATATATTCAAACCAGAGAAATCATGTATCTACCCCCTAACCCTAAACTCTGTCTCATGAAGTCAAGCATGAAGATATGTGGTTTTTGGTTTCAAACATGGAAATTTCAAAAACCCTCCCAAGAGCTTCATTTTGGAGTGACTAAGAAGGATATATGCTTAATTTTTCATATTCATGTTTTCAACTTGTTTAAATCATGGTCAAACCTAGGATTTGACCAAGATTCAAATGGGCATAAAATTAAAAAAACAATAAAATAAAAAACCAATGCACATAGTCTTCTTATGTCATATATATAGTAAGCATTCAATTAAGTAGATAAACAAGGTCTAGACATATTCAAACGAGAAAAATCATGTATCAAGCTACCCCTAACCCCAAACTCTGTCTTATGAAGTCAAGCATGAAGAGAAGTACGTGGTTTTTTGGTTTCAAACATGGAAATTTCAAAAACCTCTCAAGAGCTTCATTTTGGAGTGACTACGAAGGATACATGCTTACTTTTTCATATTCATGTTTTAAACTTGTTCAAAACTTGGTCAACAAACCTAGGATTTGACGAAGATTCAAATGGGTATAAAAAAATTAAAACCAAGGTCTGCTCATGTCATATAGTAAGCATTCAATTAAATTGATAAACAAGGTCTAGACATATTCAAACTAGCAGGAAAATCATGTATCTACCCCCTAACCCTAAACTCTGTCTTATGAAGTCAAGCATGCATGAAGAGAAGTGGTTTTTGGTTTCAAGCATGGAAATTTCAAAACCCTCCCAAGAGCTACATATTGGAGTGACTAAGAAGGATAGATGCTTAATTTTTCATATTCATGTTTTAAACTTGATTAAATCATGGTCAAACCTAGGATTTGACCAAGATTCAAATGGGCATAAAAATTCAAAAAAAATGAAAAACCAATGCACATAGTCATCTTATGTCATCTAGTAATTAAGCATTCAATTAAGTTGATAAACAATGTCTAGACATATTCAAACCAGAAAATTTATGTATCAAGCTACCCCTAACCCCAAACTCTGTCTTATGAAGTCAAGCATGAAGAGAAGTACGTGGTTTTTTGGTTTCAAACATGGAAATTTCAAAAACCCTCTCAAGATCGAGCTTCATTTTGGAGTGACTACGAAGGATACATGCTTAATTTTTCATATTCATGTTTTAAACTTGTTTAAATCATGGTCAAACCTAGGATTTGACCAAGATTCAAATGGGCATAAAAATTCAAAAAAAAAACAATAAAATGAAAAACCAATGCACATAGTCATCTTATGTCATCTAGTAAGCATTCAATTAAGTTGATAAACAAGGTCTAGACATATTCAAACCAGAAAATTCATGTATCAAGCTACCCCTATCCCCAAACTCTGTCTTATGAAGTCAAGCATGAAGAGAAGTACGCGGTTTTTTGGTTTCAAACATGGAAATTTCAAAAACCCTCTCAAGAGCTTCATTTTGGAGTGACTACGAAGGATACATGCTTAATTTTTCATATTCATGTTTTAAACTTGTTTAAATCATGGTCAACCCTAGGATTTGACCAAGATTCAAATGGTCAAAATTTAAAAAAAATGAAAAATCAAGGCACATAGTCTTTTTATGTCATATAGTAAGCATTCAATTAAGTTGATAAACAAGGTCTAGACATATTCAAACCAGAGAAATCATGTATCTACCCCCTAACCCTAAACTCTGTCTCATGAAGTCAAGCGCATGAAGATATGTGGTTTTTGGTTTCAAACATGGAAATTTCAAAACCCTCCCAAGAGCTTCATTTTGAAGTGATTAATTAAGAAGCATACATGCATGCTTACTTTTTCATATTCATGTTTTAAACTTATTCAAATCTTGGTGAAACCTAGGATTTGACCAAGATTCAAATGGGTATAAAAATTCAAAAAAAACAAAAAGGTCTTCTTATGTTATATAGTAGGCATTCAATTAAGTTGATAAATAAGGTCTAGACATATTCAAACCAGAAAAATCATGTATCTACCCCCTAACCCTAAACTTTGTCTTATGAAGTCAAGCATGAAGAGAAGTGGTTTTTGGTTTCAAGCATGGAAATTTCAAAAACCTCCCCAAACTTCATTTTAGAGTGACTAAGAAGGATACAAGTGATACGTCTCCAACGTATCGATAATTTCTTATGTTCCATGCTACATTATTGATGATATCTACATGTTTTATACACACTTTATGTCATATTTATGCATTTTCTGGAACTAACCTATTAACAAGATGCCGAAGTGCCGTTCCTGTTTTTGCTGTTTTTGGTTTCAAATCCTAGTAACGAAATATTCTCAATCGGACGAAATCAACGCCCAGGTTCCTATTTTTCCCGAACCATCCAGAACACACGAGAACCGCCGAGAGGGGGCACAGGCCCAAACCCTAGGCCGGCGCGGCCAAGGGGGGCCGCGCCGCCTATGGTGTGGCCCCCTGTCGCCCTCCTGCACCGCTCCGCCTATTTAAAGCCTCCGTCGCGAAAACCCGATGTTGGACGAAACCCACGAAACCTTCCAGAGCCGCCACCATCGCGGGCCAAGATCTGGGGGACAGGAGTCTCTGTTCCGGCACCCTGCCGGAGCGGGGAAGTGCCCCCGGAAGGCTTCTTCATCGACACCGCTGCAATCTCCACCGCCATCTTCATCACCGCTGCTGCTCCCATGAGGAGGGAGTAGTTCTCCATCGAGGCTCGGGGCTGTACCGGTAGCTATGTGGTTCATCTCTCTCTATGTACTTCAATACAATAATCTCATGAGCTGCCTTACGTGATTGAGATTCATATGATGATGCTTGTAATCTAGATGTCGTTATGCTAGTCAAGTGAATTTTACTTATGTGATCTCCGGAGACTCCTTGTCCCACGTGTGTAAAGGTGACTAGTGTGTGCACCGTGTGGGTCTCTTAGGCTATATTTCACAGAATACTTATTCACTGTTGAATGGCATAGTGAAGTGCTTATTTATATCTCTTTATGATTGCAATGTGTTTGTATCACAATTTATCTATGTGCTACTCTAGCAATGTTATTAAAGTAGTTTTATTCCTCCTGCATTGGTGTAAAGGTGACTAGTGTGTGCACCATGTGGTTCTTGTCGTAGGCTATGATCATGATCTCTTGTAGATTGTGAAGTTAACTATTACTATGATGGTATTGATGTGATCTATTTGGTTATGTTGATCTATCTTACACTAAAGGTTACTTAAACATGAGCATTATTGTGGAGCTTGTTAACTCCGGCATTGAGGGTTCGTGTAATCCTACGCAATGTGTTCATCATCCAACAAAAGTGTAGAGTATGCATTTATCTATTCTGTTATGTGATCAATGTTGAGAGTGTCCACTAGTGAAAGTGTAATCCCTAGGCCTTGTTCCTAAATACTGCTAGCTTGTTACTGTTCATGCACTACCGCTTGTTTACTACACGCGGCAAGCTATTTTCTGGCACCGTTGCTACTGCTCATATATATTCATACCACCTGTATTTCACTATCTCTTCGCCGAACTAGTGCACCTATTTGGTGTGTTGGGGACACAAGAGACTTCTTGCTTTGTGGTTGCAGGGTTGCATGAGAGGGATATCTTTGACCTCTTCCTCCCCGAGTTCGATAAACCTTGGGTGATCCACTTAAGGGAAACTTGCTGCTGTTCTACAAACCTCTGCTCTTGGAGGCCCAACACTGTCTACAGGAAAGGAGGGGAACGTAGACATCAAGCTATTTTCTGGCGCCGTTGCCGGAAGAAAGGTAAAAGGTACTCACACTTCGGATCTCGGCTACTAAGCTATTTTCGCCGTTGTAAGTACTCGAAGCTATTTCCTTTAGACTCTGCAATTGCATCTTTTTGTTTCTTGTTACACTAGTAAGGCTTAATGGAAGACAACAACAAAATGAGAGATCTTTATGAACTTTATCTTGAATTAGGACATGATGTGTTTGAAGAGAGAATTAAAAAACCCATGGAACTTATGCATGCTAATGGGAATGTTATCAGTATGAATGCTTTGAACACTATTGTTGCTAATGCTATGGAAAATTCTAAGCTTGGGGAAGCTGGCTTTGATGAGCATGATATTTTTAGTCCCCCAAGCATTGAGGAGAAAATTTACTTTGATGATACTTTGCCTCCTATTTATGATGATTATAATGATAGTAGTATTTTGTTACCACCTGTTATGGAGGAGAAATTTGATTATGATTACAATATGCCTCCTATATTTGATAGCTACTTTGTTGAATTTGCTCCCACTACAACTAATAAAATTGATTATGCTTATGTTGGGAGTAGTAATAATTTTATTCATGAGACTCATGATAAGAATGTTTCATTTGATAGTTATATTGTTGAGTTTGCTCATGATGCTACTGAAAGTTATTATGAGAGAGGAAAATATGGTTGTAGAAATTTTCATGTTACTAAAACACCTCTCTATGTGCTGAAATTTTTGAAACTACACTTGTTTTATCTTCCTGATCTTGTTACTTTGCTCTTCATGAATTTATTTGTGTACAAGATTCCTTTTCATAGAAAGCATGTTAGACTTAAATGTGTTTTGAATTTGCCTCTTGATGCTCTCTTTTGCTTCAAATACTATTTCTTGCAAGTGCATCATTAAAACTGCTGAGCCCATCTTAATGGCTATAAAGAAAGAACTTCTTGGGAGATAACCCATGTGCTATTTTGCTACAGTACTTTGTTTTATATTTGTGTCTTGGAAGTTGTTTACTACTGTAGCAACCTCTCCTTATCATGTTTTTGTGCCAAGTAAAGTCTCTATGGTAAAGTTGATGCTAGATTTGGATTGCTGCGCAGAAACAGCATTGCTGTCTGTCACGAATCTGGGTCTAATTCTCTGTAGGTAACTCAGAAAATTATGCCAATTTACGTGAGTGATCCTCAGATATGTACGCAACTTTCATTAGTTTTGAGTTTTTCCATTTGAGCAAGTCTGGTGCCATTTTAAAATTCGTCTTTACGGACTGTTCTGTTTTTGACAGATTCTGCCTTTTATTTCGCATTGCCGCTTTTGCTATGTTGAATGAGTTTCTTTATTCCATTAACTTTCAGAAGCTTTGTGCAATGTCCAGAAGTGTTAAGAATGATTGTGTCACCTCTGAACATGTGAATTTTTGATTATGCACTAACCCTCTAATGAGTTTGCTTAAAGTTTGGTGTGGAAGAAGTTTTCAAGGGTCAAGAGAGGAGGATGATATACTATGATCAAGAAGAGTGAAGAGTCTAAGCTTGGGGATGCCCCCGTGGTTCATCCCTGCATATTTCAAGAATCTAAGCTTGGGGATGCCCAAGGCATCCCCTTCTTCATCGACAACTTATCAGGTTCCTTCTCTTGAAACTATATTTTTATTCGGTCACATCTTATGTACTTTACTTGGAGCGTCTGTTGCTTTTGTTTTTGTTTTTGTTTGAATAAATGCTTGTGTGGGAGAGAGACACGCTCCGCTGGTTCGTATGAACACATGTGTTCTTAGCTCATAATATTCATGGCGAAGTTTCCTCTTCGTTAAATTGTTATATGGTTGGAATTGGAAAATGATACATGTAGTAATTGCTATAATGTCTTGGGTAATGTGATACTTGGCAATTGTTGTGCTCATGTTTAAGCTCTTGCATCATATACTTTGCACCTATTAATGAATAAATACATAGAGCTTGCTAAAATTTGGTTTGCATAATTGGTCTCTCTAAGGTCTAGATAATTTCTAGTATTGAGTTTTGAACAACAAGGAAGACGGTGTAGAGTCTTATAATGTTTTCAATATGTCTTTTATGTGAGTTTTGCTGCACCGGTTCATCCTTGTGTTTGTTTCAAATAACTTTGCTAGCCTAAACCTTGTATCGAGAGGGAATACTTCTCATGCATCCAAAATACTTGAGCCAACCACTATGCCATTTGTGTCCACCATATCTACCTACTACATGGTATTTCTCCGCCATTCCAAAGTAAATTGCTTGAGTGCTACCTTTAAAATTCCATCATTCGCCTTTGCAATATATAGCTCATGGGACAAAATAGCCTTAAAAACTATTGTGGTATTGAATATGTACTTATGCACTTTATCTCTTATTAAGTTGCTTGTTGTGCGATAACCATGTTCCTGGGGACGCCATCAACTCTTTGTTGAATATCATGTGAGTTGCTATGCATGTTCGTCTTGTCTGAAGTAAGGGCGGTTTTCACAATCAAATGGTTTGAGTATGCATATTGTTAGAGAAGAACATTGGGCCGCTAACTAAAGCCATGAATCATGGTGGAAGTTTCAGTTTGGACATAAAACCTCAATCTCTTGTGAGAATATTAACTGTTGTTGAATGCTTAAGCATTAAAAGAGGAGTCCATTATCTGTTGTCTATGTTGTCCCGGTATGGGTGTCTAAGTTGAAGAATGATCAAAAGTGAGAAATCCAATGCGAACTTTCTCCTTAGACCCTTGTACAGGCGGCATAGAGGTACCCCTTTGTGACACTTGGTTGAAACATATGTCATGCAATGATAATCTGTGTTAATCCAAGCTAATTAGGACAAGGTGCGGGCACTATTAGTACACTATGCATGAGGCTTGCAACTTGTAAGATATAATTTACATGATACATATGCTTTATTACTACCGTTGACAAAATTGTTTCATGTTTTCAAAATAAAAGCTCTAGCACAAATATAGCAATCGATGCTTTCCTCTTTGAAGGACCATTCTTTTACCTTTTATGTTGAGTCAGTTCACCTATTTCTCTCCACCTCAAGAAGCAAACACTTGTGTGAACTGTGCATTGATTCTTACATACTTGCTTATTGCATTTGTTATATTGCTTTGCATTGACAACTATCCATGAGATATACATGTTACAAGTTGAAAGCAACCGCTGAAACTTCATCTTCCTTTGTGTTGCTTCAATACCTCTACTTTGAATTATTGCTTTATGAGTTAACTCTTATGCAAGACTTATTGATGCCTGTCTTGAAAGTGCTATTCATGAAAAGTCATTGCTTTATGATTCATTTGTTTACTCATGTCATTACCATTGTTTTGATCGCTGCATTCATTACATATGTTTACAATATGATCAAGTTTATGATGGCATGTCACTTAAGAAATTATCTTTGTTATCGTTTTACCTGCTCGGGACGAGCAGAACTAAGCTTGGGGATGCGATACGTCTCCAACGTATCGATAATTTCTTATGTTCCATGCTACATTATTGATGATATCTACATGTTTTATACACACTTTATGTCATATTTATGCATTTTCTGAACTAACCTATTAACAAGATGCCGAAGTGCCGTTCGTTCTGCTGTTTTTGGTTTCAGAAATCCTAGTAACGAAATATTCTCGGAATTGGACGAAATCAACGCCCAGGTTCCTATTTTTCCTAACCATCCAACACACGAACCGCCAGAGAGGGGGCACAGGGCCACCAAACCCTAGGCCGGCGCGGCCAAGGGGGGGGCCGCGCCGCCCTATGGTGTGGCCCCCCCTGTCAGCCCTCCTGCACCACCTCTCCGCCTATTTAAAGCCTCCGTCGCGAAAACCCTGATGCGTTGGACGAAACCCACAGAAACCTTCCAGAGCCGCCACCATCGCGAAGCCAAGATCTGGGGGACAGGAGTCTCTGTTCCGGCACGCTGCCGGAGCGGGAAGTGCCCCGGAAGGCTTCTTCATCGACACCGCTGCCATCTCCACCGCCATCTTCATCACCGCTGCTGCTCCCATGAGGAGGGAGTAGTTCTCCATCGAGGCTCGGGGCTGTACCGGTAGCTATGTGGTTCATCTCTCTCCTATGTACTTCAATACAATAATCTCATGAGCTGCCTTACGTGATTGAGATTCATATGATGATGCTTGTAATCTAGATGTCGTTATGCTAGTCAAGTGAATTTTACTTATGTGATCTCCGGAGACTCCTTGTCCCACGTGTGTAAAGGTGACTAGTGTGTGCACCGTGTGGGTCTCTTAGGCTATATTTCACAGAATACTTATTCACTGTTGAATGGCATAGTGAAGTGCTTATTTATATCTCTTTATGATTGCAATGTGTTTGTATCACAATTTATCTATGTGCTACTCTAGCAATGTTATTAAAGTAGTTTTATTCCTCCTGCATTGGTGTAAAGGTGACTAGTGTGTGCACCATGTGGTTCTTGTCGTAGGCTATGATCATGATCTCTTGTAGATTGTGAAGTTAACTATTACTATGATGGTATTGATGTGATCTATTTGGTTATGTTGATCTATCTTACACTAAAGGTTACTTAAACATGAGCATTATTGTGGAGCTTGTTAACTCCGGCATTGAGGGTTCGTGTAATCCTACGCAATGTGTTCATCATCCAACAAAAGTGTAGAGTATGCATTTATCTATTCTGTTATGTGATCAATGTTGAGAGTGTCCACTAGTGAAAGTGTAATCCCTAGGCCTTGTTCCTAAATACGCTATCACTGCTTGTTACCGTTTCGTCTGTTACTGCTTGTTTACTACACGCCAAAAGCTATTTTCTCGCACCGTTGCTCTGCTCATATATATTCATACCACCTGTATTTCACTATCTCTTCGCCGAACTAGTGCACCTATTTGGTGTGTTGGGGACACAAGAGACTTCTTGCTTTGTGGTTGCAGGGTTGCATGAGAGGGATATCTTTGACCTCTTCCTCCCCGAGTTCGATATACCTTGGGTGATCCACTTAAGGAAACTTGTCTGTTCTACAAACCTCTGCTCTTGGAGGCCCAACACTGTCTACAGGAAAGGAGGGGGAACGTAGACATCAACAAGCTTCCCTTTTCATTTTCATGTTTTAAACTTGTTTAAATTATCTTGGTCAAATCTAGGAATTGACAAGATTTAAATGGGCAAACATATGATAAGTGATGCAAATATCATTTCTAAGTGCGGGCAAACCAGCCTTTAGCTTAACATATTACAAGGTTTCAGAAAATTGAGTGGGGGCGGCTGCCCCCTTGGCTATAGTCTGGATCCGCCCATGCTATAGTTTGAGGCCATTTGGATGACGTCGAAAAAATTCTTTGATTAGAAATGGGGTTGTTCGAACCCCGTAGTTGGATTTTTTGAACCTTGATCTGTAGTACTGGGCAAAACCCTAGTTTAACCTATTTAATTATAGATTCGTAGGTCGATTTTTCTACGTACCTTTTTATTATTACTCTACTATGCAGCACATATGTGTTTGCCCGTCGAGTGAAACTTGGAGGAAGAGGGATCACTCGGAAGGAGAGAAGAAGGAGGGAGAGAATTATGGTGTCCCCCCTTTTGGGTGATGATGTTGTTGTGCAGGGTTTGTCAGTGAGCAGGAGGTGCGAGCGAGCGAGCGAGTCGAGCGGGCCGAGAATGAGAGAGATTTGTTTTTTTTTGTGAGAGGGACAACCGAAGGATCCAGAAGGACCCACAGACTTCCAATACGCATCCCGATGCGTCTTCTCTTGACAAAGAAAATGGCTGGGAGTTTGCGTACCTATTGCACGTGACTTGTGCTCACTGAAGTGTGGGACCTCACGCATGGGCACCACACGTAAGTGACAGACCTGTTGGTGTAAAAACTCGGTTGATTATTATAGTGCATTAGAACAAAGTTTCCTATGGATTCAAGGGTAGGAAATCCAAGTTAACTCATTTACATGACATTATTTTTTCCATGAAGCAAAGTTAACACATCTATCAATTGGTACATTTTGGAGTGACTAAGAAGGATCCATGCTTACCTTTTCGTTTTCACGTGTTAAACTTGTTTAAATCTTGGTCAAACCTAGGATTTGACAGAGATTCAAATGGGCGGAAAATTCAAAAAAAACAGAAAAATGAAAAACCAAAGCACATACGTAGTTTTCTTATGTCATATAGTAAGCATTCAAGTTGATAAACAAGGTCTAGACATATTCAAACCATACAAATCATGTATCTACCCCTAACCCTAAACTATGTCTTATGAAGTCAAGCATGAAGAGAAGTGGTTTTGGGTTTCAAACATGGAAATTTCAAAAACCTCCCAAAAACTTCATTTAGAGTGACTAAGAAGGATAAATGCTTCCCTTTTCATTTTCATGTTTTAAACTTGTTTAAATCTTGGTCAAACCTAGGATTTGACCAAGATTCAAATGGGCATCAAAAATAAAAAAATCAGAAAAATGAAAAACCAAAGCACATAGTCTTCTTATGTCATATAGTAAGCATTAAAGTTGATAAAAAAGGTCTAGACGTATTCAAACCAGACAAATCATGTATCTACCCCTAACCCTAAACTCTGTCTTATGAAGTCAAGCATGAAGAGAAGTTGTTTTGGGTTTCAAACATGGAAATTTCAAAAACCCTCCCAAGAGCTACATTTTGGAGTGACTAAGAAGGATAGATGCTTAATTTTTCATATTCATGATTTAAACTTGTTCAAATCTTGGTCAAACATAGGATTTGACCAAGATTCAAATGGGCATACAAATTAAAAAAAATCAAAAAAATTGAAAAACCAAGGTCTTCTTATGTCATATAGTAAGCATTCAATTAAGATGATAAACAAGGTCTAGACATATTCAAACAAGAAAATCATGTATCTACCCCCTAACCCTAAACTCGTTTCATGAAGTCAAGCATGAAGATATGTGGTTTTTGGTTTCGAACATGGAAATTCAAAAACCCTCCCAAGAGCTTCATTTTGAAGTGACTAAGAAGCATACATGCTTACTTTTTCATATTCATGTTTTTAACTTATTCAAATCTTGGTGGAACCAAGGATTTGACCAAGATTCAAATGGGTATAAAAATTCAAAAAAAAGGTCTTCTTATGTTATATAGTAAGCATTCAATTAAGTTGATAAACAAGGTCTAGACATATTCAAACCAGGAAAATCATGTATCTACCCCTAAACCTAAACTCTGTCTTATGAAGTCAAGCATGCATGAAGAGAAGTTGTTTTGGGTTTCAAACATGGAAATTTCAAAAACCCTCCCAAGAGCTACATTTTGGAGTGACTAAGAAGGATAGATGCTTAATTTTTCATATTCATGATTTAAACTTGTTCAAATCTTTGTCAAACATAGGATTTGACCAAGATTCAAATGGGCATACAAATTAAAAAAAATCAAAAAATTTGAAAAACCAAGGTCTTCTTATGTCATATAGTAAGCATTCAATTAAGTTGATAAACAAGGTCTAGACATATTCAAACCAGAAAAATCATGTATCAAGCTACCCCTAACCCCTAACTCTGTCTTATGAAGTCAAGCATGAAGATAAGTACGTGATTTTTTGGTTCAAACATGGAAATTTCAAAAACCCTCTCAAGAGCTTCATTTTGGAGTGACTACGAAGGATACATGCTTACTTTTTCATATTCATGTTTTAAACTTGTTTAAATCATGGTCAAACCTAGGATTTGACCAAGATTCAAATGGGCATAATTTAAAAAAAAATGAAAAACCAAGGCACATAGTCTTCTTATGTCATATAGTAAGCATTCAATTAAGTTGATAAACAAGGTCTAGACATATTCAAACCAGAGAAATCATGTATCTACCCCCTAACCCTAAACTCTGTCTCATGAAGTCAAGCATGATGATATGTGGTTTTTGGTTTCAAACATGGAAATTTCAAAAACCATCCCAAGAGCTTCATTTTGAAGTGATTAATTAAGAAGCATACATGCATGCTTACTTTTTCATATTCATGTTTTAAACTTATTCAAATCTTGGTGAAACCTAGGATTTGACCAAGATTCAAATGGGTATAAAAATTAAAAATAAAAAATAAAAAACAAGGTCTTCTTATGTTATATAGTAAGCATTCAATTAAGTTGATAAATAAGGTCTAGACATATTCAAACCAGAAAAATCATGTATCTACCCCTAACCCTAAGCATGTATCTCGTTGTTTGCGCTATGATACAATATCTACCTATGTTACACTAATCTCCTCTCTCCTACTTAATTAGCTGCCACATCAGCATTTTTGTGGGACCAATGTGTATGATACTAGCTATGATACTAGCACTATCATGTGGGTACCTAAATCTCGAGTCAAAGTTTGACACGAAACCGATGTGGACTTTATTAATGGTGGAAGGGAGTAACAATCATAAGCACATTATTATTATTGATTGAACAACATTTTATTTGATGTGCCATAAGAAGTTTAGAAACTCCTAGCCCCTGGAGGTGGCGTTTTGGCACACGCGTGCATATGCACCCATTATAGAAAATAATAAAAAAACAATTATATAAATGTTAAAAAAATCTGACATAATTTTTTTGGTATACATTGTGACATCCTATGTTCGTTCACAAGTTTTCGTGGAAAAACAACATTTTGTGTGGTGTGTACAAAAAAAGCAAAAAATGTACTGTACGTAGTCGTGTTACAGCATCAAAATTTGTCTTTTTTACAGGAGCCACATATTTTTTTAGAAAACTTATGTACCAACATAAAATGTCTAGATATACATGTAAAATTTTAGTTTAGAATTTTTTGACACTTTGAAATGTGGATTCACATAATGGATTCCTCTACCTCGACCCCCTTGGATTCCTGAACAGACTTACAGTACTACTAGTAGGGCCTACTATTTTTTATTATTATTACCTACTGCAGCCAAAATTTAATCTCATCGAGCGGTAAAATTCCCCGCCAACGCCCAAATATCTCGCGCCGCAAAGTTTCAGATCTGCGAATATTTTTTTCCTCAAAAGAAGGACTGCGAAATTCCCTTTTTCTCCTCTATCGCCCAGCTTCGCCCTAGTTTCGCCCGCAAGCCCTCAGAGAAACCGCCCCTCTTACCTACCTCCACCTTCACGGCCGCCGCACCGGAAAATCACCGCCGCACTTCGCCGTTCAAGCTGCCACGGCTTCAAACCTCGAGGCTGCCCTATCCGCTTGATCCGCACCTACTCCGGCGTCCACCGCACCGTATCTCGTTCGCCGACTCTATCGACCACCGCACCTGACCAGCTTCGCCGACACCGACGTCCCCGTGCACTGCACATCATCTGCTTCACCGACCTTCTAGTTCGGCCGGCGCGCTGAACACTTCATCGACCGCCCAGCATGTCCTTCTCCGACCCCCCAAGATCTGCTTCCCCGGCACCCACCGCAACAGCAGTCCCCTCGCCGACCTCCACGTCACCCGTAAGAACGCGGAACACGTCTAAACGCCGCCCAGAAATAGGTAACCAGACATCCCTGCGCGTTTTGTTCTGTTAGGAGTATTGCAGCTGACTGTATTTCTGAATTCGTGCTATATTTTTAACTTACAAGTGCTTTCGTTGGTAACCACCTCATCCTTTAGATTTAAACACGACGCATAAGTATTTTTTTTCCGTGACCTAACCCACCCATTTGCTGAAACTCTACATGGTATCAGAGCCTAGGTTTCCTTCCTGCTAGTGCTAGCCGCCCCAAACAGTACCATACAAGTTCTTCCTTTGACCACAAAAACCACCGTTGAGATGTAGAAATCCAGGCGGCGGGAGGCCGCATCAGGTGCTCTGCGTGGGTTGCGGCTATCACACACAGCGATGTGAGTTGTGTGAGATCGGCGGCTGATACGTCTCAAACGTATCTATAATTTCTTATGTTCCATGCTACTTTTATGATGATACTCACATGTTTTATACACATTATATGTCATTATTATGCATTTTCCGCACTAACCTATTGACGAGATGCCGAAGAGCCAGTTGCTGTTTTCTGCTGTTTTTGGTTTCAGAAATCCTACAAAGGAAATATTCTCGGAATTGGACGAAATCAACGCCCAGGGGCTTATTTTTCCACGAAGCTTCCAGAAGACCGAGGGAGAAACGAAGTGGGGCCACGAGGCGACGCCACACTAGGGCGGCGCGGCCCAGGCCTTGGCCGCGCGGCCCTAGCGTGTGGGTCCCCCGTGACTCCTCCGACTCCGCCCTTCCGCCTACTTAAAGTCTTCGTCGTGAAACCCTCTGTACCGAGAGCCACGATACGGAAAACCTTCTAGAGACGCAGCCGCCGCCAATCCCATCTCGGGGGATTCAGGAGATCGCCTCCGGCACCCCGGAGAGGGGAATCATCTCCCGAGGGCTCTTCATCGCCATGATCGCCTCCGGATCGATGTGTGAGTAGTTCACCCCTGGACTATGGGTCCATAGCAGTAGCTAGATGGTTGTCTTCTCCTCATTGTGCTATCATGTTAGATCTTGTGAGCTGCCTATCATGATCAAGATCATCTATTTGTAATGCTACATGTTGTGTTTGTTGGGATCCGATGAATATTGAATACTATGTCAAGTTGATTATCAATCTATCATATATGTTGTTTATGTTCTTGCATGCTCTCCGTTGCTAGTAGAGGCTCTGGCCAAGTTGATACTTGTAACTCCAAGAGGGAGTATTTATGCTCGATAGTGGGTTCATGCCTCCATTAAATCTGGGACAACAGAAAAGTTCTAAGGTTGAGGATGTGCTGTTGCCACTAGGGATAAAACATCGATGCTTTGTCTAAGGATATTTGTGTTGATTACATTACGCACCATACTTAATGCAATTGTCTGTTGTTTGCAACTTAATACGGAAGGGGTTCGGATGATAACCCGAAAGTGGACTTTTTAGGCATAGATGCATGCTGGATAGCGGTCTATGTACTTTATCGTAATGCCCTGATTAAATCTCATACTCATCATGATATATGTATGTGCATTGTTATGCCTTCTTTATTTGTCAATTGCCCAACTGTAATTTGTTCACCCAACATGTTATTTATCTTATGGGAGAGACACCGCTAGTGAACTGTGGACCCCGGTCCATTCGCAATTGTTCTTTACTGTTCTTCGCAAACAATCATCATCTTCCACACAATACGTTTAATCCTTTGTTACAGCAAGCCGGAGATTGACAACCTCACTTACGTTGGGCAAAGTACTTTGATTGTGTTGTGCAGGTTCCACGTTGGCGCCGGAATCCCTAGTGTTGCGCCGCACTACACTTCGTCGCCATCAACCTTCAACGTGCTTCTTTGCTCCTACTGGTTCGATAAACCTTGGTTTCTTTCTGAGGGAAAACTTGCACGCATCACACCTTCCTCTTGGGGTTCCCAACGGACGTGTGTTAACTGCACGCATCAAGCTCTTTTCGCGCCGTTGTCGGGAGATCAAGACACGCTGCAAGGGGAGTCTCCACTTCCAATCTCTTTACTTTGTTTTTGTCTTGCTTTATTTTATTTACTACTTTGTTTGCTGCACTAAAACAAAACACAAAAAAATTAGTTGCTAGCTTTACTTTATTTACTATCTTGTTTGCGTCTCCATATTAAAAACACAAAAAAAATTAGTTACTTGCATTTAGTTTACTTTTGTTATCATGTCTAGCTCTGTACCTGTTACTTCTTCACCTGAGGAATTAGTTTTTACTTTCAAACAAGGGGATGAGGAGAGTTTTAAAGATGCTTGGTCTAGAATTTTTGATTCTTATCGTAAAGCTGAACCTCAAATGACTCTAAGTCTGCTCCTTAGTAATTTTTATTTTGGGCTTATGATTCGCTATAGATATGCCTTAGATGCTGTAGTGGGAGGAGATTTCCTTCATTGCAATGGGGATCAAGCTTTTAATGCCATAAAAAAATTGGTTGCATCACATAGTTCAGCTAATAACTTTGATTCAGCTCTTATTAGCATTTATAATAGATTAAACACTCTTGAGACAAGTGCATCTTGCTTGAAAGAAAATTATAGTTATGTTCGTAACCGTCTTGATCAAGTTTTAGTGAACTCTGAACCTTCAATGTGGGACCCTACTATTAAAGTTATTATTGGTGGTGAAACTTTTCATGCCCATTGTGATATTATGTCTGAATTTTGCCTTATGCCTAAGAGTATTTATGAATCTTTGACACTTTGGGGACTCGTTGAAGGGGGAGAAGGAATAACTCTTATTGATAACTCTGTTATAATTCCTAAGGGAATAGCCGAGGGTGTGCACACAACCATTCTTGGAAGAACGGTATCCACTGATTATCTTGTTATTGAATGTGTAGGAACAGGACAAATCACACTTGGAAGATCCCTGCTGAAACTATTGGGAGCAATCATAGATGTGGGAGAAGGCACCCTAAAATTCACCTCTACACCGGGAGGCAGACATGTATTCCCTAAACCAAAGAGTAAGAAAAAGAGTAAGAAGGGTAGGCGTAAAGCCCGAGGTAATGTCGATGCTTCATCTCTTGATAATACTTGATTCACACTTTCTGCGCCTAGCTGAAAGGCGTTAAAGAAAAGCGCTTATGGGAGACAACCCATCATTTTACTACAGTACTTTTGTTTTATATTTGAGTCTTGGAAGTTGTTACTACTGTAGCAACCTCTCCTTATCTTTATTTTATTGCATTGTTGTGCCAAGTAAAGTCTTTGATAGTAAAGTCAATACTAGATTTGGATTACTGCGCAGAAACAGATTTCTTGCTGTCACGAATTTGGGCAGGGTTCTCTGTAGGTAACTCAGAAAAATCTGCCAATTTGAATGCGTGATCCTCAGATATGTACGCAACTTTCATTCAATTTGAGCATTTTCATCTGAGCAAGTTAAGTGCCCCTGGAAAATTCGTCTTTACGGAATGTTCTGTTTTGACAGATTCTGCATTTTATTTCGCATTGCCTGTTTTGCTATGTTTGATGGATTTCTTTGTTCCATTAACTTTCAGTAGCTTTGTGCAATGTCCAGAAGTGTTAAGAATGATTATGTCACCTCTGAATATATGAATTTTCAATTATATATGCACTAACCCTCTAATGAGTTTGTTTCGAGTTTGGTGTGGAGGAAGTTTTCAAGGGTCAAGAGAGGAGGATGATACAATATGATCAAGAAGAGTTAAAAGTCTAAGCTTGGGGATGCCCCTGTGGTTCATCCCTGCATATTTTAAGAAGACTCAAGCATCTAAGCTTGGGGATGCCCAAGGCATCCCCTTCTTCATCGACAACTTATCAGGTCACCTCTAGTGAAACTATATTTTTATTCATCACATCTTATGTGCTTTGCTTGGAGCGTCTGTTTGCTTTTATTTTTGTTTTTGTTTGAATAAAATCGGATCCTAGCATTCTTTATGTGGGAGAGAGACACGCTCCGCTGTTGCATATGAACACATGTGTTCTTAGCTTTATTCTTAATGTTCATTGCGAAGGTTGAACTACCTCGTTCATTGATATATGGTTGGAAACGGAAAATGCCGCATGTGGTAAATGGTATAATGTCTTGAATAATTTGATACTTGGAAATTGTTGTGCTCATATAGATCATGTTTAAGCTCTTGCATCATGTACCTTGCACCTATTAATGAAGAACTACATAGAGCTTGTTAAAATTTGGTTTGCATGATTGGTCTCTCTAAGTCTAGATATTTTCTGGTTGAGGTGTTTGAACAACAAGGAGACGATGTAAAGTCTTATAATGCTTACAATATGTTTATATGTGAGTCTTGCTGCACCATTTTATACTTGAGTTTGCTTCAAACAACCTTGCTAGCCTAGCCTTGTATTGAGAGGGATTCTTCTCGTGCATCCAAATCCTTGAGCCAAAATCCATGCCAATTGTGTCCACCATACCTACCTACCACATGGTATTTCTCCGCCATTCCAAAGTACATTACTTGAGTGCTACCTTTAAATTTCTATTCTTTCCTTTGCAATATATAGCTCATGGGAAAGTAGCCTTAAAAACTATTGTGGTGAAGAATATGTACTTATGTATCTTATTTCTTAATAAGTTGCTTGTTGAGCGGTAACCATGTTTCTGGGGACGCCATCAACTTTTACCTTTGTTGAATATCATGTGAGTTGCTATGCATGTTCGTCTTGTCTGAAGTAAGGGCGATTTTCATGATCAAATGGTTTGAGTATGCATATTGTTAGAGAAGAACATTGGGCCGCTAACTAAAGCCATGAATCATGGTGGAAGTTTCAGTTTGGACACAAAACCTCAATCTCTTATGAGAATATTACCTGTTGTTGAATGCTTAAGCATTAAAAGAGGAGTCCATTATCTGTTGTCTATGTTGTCCCGGTATGGGTGTCTAAGTTGAGAATGATCAAAAGCGAGAAATCCAATGCGAACCTTCTCCTTAGACCCTTGTACAGGCGGCATAGAGGTACCCCTTTGTGACACTTGGTTGAAACATATGTTATGCAATGATAATCCGTGTTAATCCAAGCTAATTAGGACAAGGTGCGGGCACTATTAGTATTCTATGCATGAGGCTTGCAACTTATAGGATATCTTATACATAACACATATGATTTATTACTACCGTTGACAAAATTGTTTCTATGTTTTCAAAATGAAAAGCTCTAGCACAAAAATAGTAATCCATGCTTCCCTCTGTGAAGGGCCATTCTTCTACTTTATTGTTGAGTCAGTTTACCTATTCTTTCTATCTTAGAAGCAAACACTTGTGTAAACTGTGTGCATTGATTCTTACATGTTTACCTATTGTACTTGTTATATTACTTTGTGTTGACAATTATCCATGAGATATACATGTTGAAGTTGAAAGCAACCGCTGAAACTTATATCTTCCTTTGTGTTGTTTCAAAGCTTTCTACTAAGAATTTATTGCTTATGAGTTAACTGTTATGCAAGACTTATTGATGCTTGTCTTGAAAGTATTATTCATGAAAAGTCTTTGCTATATGATTCAGTTGTTTACTCATTGTCTTCATCATTGCTTCGAATCGCTGCATTCATCTCATGTGCTTTACAATAGTATTGATCAAGATTATGATAGCATGTCACTTCAGAAATTATCCTTGTTATCGTTTACCTACTCGAGGGCGAGTAGGAACTAAGCTTGGGATGCTTGATACGTCTCAAACGTATCTATAATTTCTTATGTTCCATGCTACTTTTATGATGATACTCACATGTTTTATACACATTATATGTCATTATTATGCATTTTCCGGCACTAACCTATTGACGAGATGCCGAAGAGCCATTGCTGTTTTCTGCTGTTTTTGGTTTCAAAATCATAGAAAGGAAATATTCTCGAATTGGACGAAATCAACGCCCAGGGGCTTATTTTTCCACGAAGCTTCCAGAAGGCCGAGGGAGATACGAAGTGGGGCCACGAGGCGACGCCACACTAGGGCGGCGCGGCCCAGGCCTTGGCCATGCGGGCCTAACGTGTGGGGCCCCCGTGACTCCTCCGACTGCGCCCTTCCGCCTACTTAAAGTCTTCGTCACGAAACCCTCTGTACCGAGAGCCACGATACGGAAAACCTTCCAGAGACGCAGCCGCCGCCAATCCCATCTCGGGGATTCAGAGATTGCCTCCGCACCCTGGAGAGGGGAATCATCTCCGGAGGGCTCTTCATCGCCATGATCGCCTCCGGATCGATGTGTGAGTAGTTCACCCCTGGACTATGGGTCCATAGCAGTAGCTAGATGGTTGTCTTCTCCTCATTGTGCTATCATGTTAGATCTTGTGAGCTGCCTATCATGATCAAGATCATCTATCTGTAATGCTACATGTTGTGTTTGTTGGGATCCGATGAATATTGAATACTATGTCAAGTTGATTATCAATCTATCATATATGTTGTTTATGTTCTTGCATGCTCTCCGTTGCTAGTAGAGGCTCTGGCCAAGTTGATACTTGTAACTCCAAGAGGGAGTATTTATGCTCGATAGTGGGTTCATGCCTCCATTAAATCTGGGACAGTGACAGAAAGTTCTAAGGTTGAGGATGTGCTGTTGCCACTAGGGATAAAACATCGATGCTTTGTCTAAGGATATTTGTGTTGATTACATTACGCACCATACTTAATGCAATTGTCTGTTGTTTACAACTTAATACTAAGGGGTTCGATGATAACCTGAAAGTGGACTTTTTAGGCATAGATGCATGTTGGATAGCGGTCTATGTACTTTGTCGTAATGCCCTGATTAAATCTCATAGTACTCATCGTGATATATGTATGTGCATTGTTATGCCTTCTTTATTTGTCAATTGCCCAACTTAATTTGTTCACCCAACATGTTATTTATCTTATGGGAGAGACACCGCTAGTGAACTGTGGACCCGGTCCATTCTTTACATCTGAAATACAATCTACTGCAATTGTTCTTTACTGTTCTTCGCAAACAATCATCATCTTCCACACAATACGTTTAATCCTTTGTTACAGCAAGCCGGTGAGATTGACAACCTCATTACGTTGGGGCAAAGTACTTTGATTGTGTTGTGCAGGTTCCACGCTGGCGCCGGAATCCCTAGTGTTGCCCGCACTACTTCTCCTCATCACAACGTGAGATGTAGAAATCCAGGCGGCGGGAGGCCGCATCAGGTGCTCTGCGTCGGTTGCGGCTATCACACACAGCGATGTGAGCTGTGTGAGATCGGCGGCTGCTCGCGCGGGGAGAAAGAAGAGGGTGAAGATCGTTTTGGTTTAGAAAGGAGAGAAGAGGAAGTGAATCCGTGGCAGAGAGATCTGGATCCGTGCGAGGGGGAGATGTTGGAGGCGTGCGGAGTGGGCCGAGCCTTTGAGCGCAGGGCGGAGCCGGAGGTTGGTGCTGGACGTTGACCAGCGCGAGCCGGTCGATGTGGCCAGGTGCGGTCCGCCAGGTTGGCCAGGGCGCGCAGACGAGGCGCCATCCGAGTGGAAGTGAGGAGAAAATGGAGATGTGAGGCTGTGAGGATATGTTGTGATGGAGTTGATGAGGCTGCGGTTGAGTCGTGATGGAGTTGATGAGGCTGCGGTTTAGTGGTGATGGTGATGGTTGTGGATATGTCCAGGGGAAAGGCATGCGTGCCTGAGGTGAGACTGGTTGAGGCCTGACCGGGGGATAGGCATGGGTGCTTGAGGAGTGGATGGTTGAGGCAGGAGTTGGCTGGGGGTTTGTGGGAGAGACGGAAGAGGTCAGTGGCCGGGCAGAGTGGAGAAGAGAGGCTGAGGACATTGAGGCGAGTGTGGATGGTTCTGCGGAACTTGTGTGGTGAGGCAGCCGGGGTTGTTGAGGACGTGTATGGTTAGGAGTTGTGCGTATCCCAGATGGTTGAAGCTGGATGTCTTCGCTGCTGATGAAGAGATGAATCGAGATGACAAGATGATGGAAAGTGCAATGTTGTCATGTATCCTAGGAGTTATGCTGAAAGTTCATTACTCGTAGTTGTCATATGTGTCATGTTGTTGCAAGATGGCCATGGTTGTTTACCCATGATCATCTTGAGGGGGTGTGTTGGACCATGAGTGAGTTTAGTAGTAGCGCTGTAGTAATATTGTATCCAGTGTGAGGCCCATAGAGGCCCATGTCCAGTGGTATTGTAACCCTAACTCAGATGATATAAATACAGAGTGTGGTGGTCTGAGTGACCTAACCCACCCATTCGCTGAAACTCTACAAAATATGAGCCACCAATCATGAGCCGTTGAATGCTCTACATGTCCACGATTGACAACAACAACAACAACAACAACAAAGCCTTTATTCCCAAACAAGTTGGGGTAGGCTATACAAGTCCACCATTGACACGATTACAATTTCTCACTATTTGGCCGTAGGCTACTGCTCTAGTTACATCATGTTTGATATCTTTCTGCGATCCTGTATTACATGTTTATGCACGTCATAATGTTTCTACTACTGTTTGGTGTCAATTTAATTATAGCAAATCCTTGACTCGTAACTGTTTGTTGTTATTACACGTGCAGCAGGCACATCTTACACTCAGAAACGTAGAGTAAAGCTCGCCTATAATCATGTAAGTACCTGCTGTTTTTTGTATATTGCTTAATGCAAACTTCTATATCTTGGATCCTGTTTCTGTTTACAATTGGCCTCTCCTTCATGCAGAGGAGAAACAGTGAGGCACCAGGTTCTTCTGTCCAAGTACCCGATGAGGTCCGTGTGACTCAAAAAAAAGCTCACGTAAGTTCCCTGTTTTTTTTGGAATGTTAATTTACCTCCTGTGCGTAGTTCAATTGCATCATTTTCTGTATGTTGCACTACCTAAGTTGCCTAATGGAATCTAATAAAATATAAACAATGACCATATGGAACATTGCACACTGCCTTTGACCCATCTGGCATCCGGCATGCCTGGGTATAAGTTACATGATTTGGCTATGTTAAACAAGTCCTGAAATTCTATTATGTTAATTTTTTGCCTGTTGCTTCATTGAGTTTGCCTGTTGTTCCATGGCTAGTGCATGAAGTTTGATAGAAATGATCCTAGCTGAAATGATGCACTTCGTGTTTTTTTATTGCTTTATTCCTAACCTAGCTTCCTATTCTACTTGAAACATGATTGCTTTATTCCTAACCTAGCTTCCTATTCTACTTGAAACATGATTGCTTTATTCCTAACCTAGCTTCCTATTCTACTTGAAACATTGTGAAAAAATAGTTATATTACTTGTTTAAATGTCTAGCTTTGTTTTTCTGAGTCCCATTGACATGATGTGGTATATCCATATTCAAATGATCTGGCTGTTTATATAATACGCTCCATGTTCAATTGCTTCATTCATTTTCTAGTAATCTACTAGTAAGTAGCACGTGCTTTGCACGTCACGACATATATAATTTTAAAATATATTTCCATATTTTATTTGATGTTGATAATTATTATTTTTTGCTAAAATTAGTCACAAAGCCTAAAGTTTGGCTTTTGAAAAACTAATACACCCTAAAAGAAGTAATGGAAGGAGTAATATGTGAGTTCACTACAATTAAGTTTTTTAGTCAGTATGAAATAGAAGTATACCCTAATACGAAAGTGACAAAACTTTTTCATGGACACCCCATTAGGATTATGTATATTTTTGTGATTAGAGTCGAGAATTTTTAAGGATCTATCTTACCTTTTGCGGCATGCATATTGCACGGCAAGACTATCTAATTTATATATTTCTACCATATTTTTTGAAATTTAAAATACATTATCCAATATCTATGTATAAATTTACTACCTCAATACTTTTTATGTGACCCACACATGGCCACCGTTAGATTTTATATCAAAACTGGTTTGTCATGGGGAAAAAAGTTAGACCTTAATATGAGTAAATACGAAATATTAGTACTAAATTAATATATAATATTTTATCAGCCTTGGTTGGTGGACCAATGAACTTCGTATCTTCGAGCTTGAAGATGGTTCTTGTAACATAGTAATTGCTATTTGTTTTCCTAGCACAGAATTATATATCAATATCTTCACATAACCATGTACGATGAAGATGATATTTTTCATAACACAGTGCCAATGTAGACGATGGCTTGTGCTTCTATAAACTCCCAAAACAAAAATGTTTTCTTGAGTAAAACAAAAGAACGGCTGAGATTAAATGATACATGTTTGGTATTAGGGGTGAGATGGCTGAGATTAAATGATACCATGATACCCTTTCGGGGGATTACACTATTTTAAATTTTGAGGGTATATGAAAGCTAAAGCCTTAGATTTTGTTGGCAAGTGAATGTTGTCATTGGCCCTGTTATGGATTTTGCATTTCTATTGCCACTACTTGTACTGACATCTCGCTTCATTCGTGTTTAATTCGGTCCCGTTGGTACTCGAACCCGGGTGGGCTGGCTGCGCACTCGCAAGCCTTGCCACTGAGCTAGCACTCAGTTCTCAGATTAAGCAATGCCTCGTTATGCTTAATTTAAATGTTATGGCACTTCATACAAGCCATACAATTAATTGTTGCATTGACCTTCTACGTTGTCGAAGGCACTATCTGAGTCATGCTTAAATCAATCATACATTATTTTCCTAATTGTATCCAATCCAACATGCACATGTTTTGACTGTATTTGGCTATTTGCTAGATTTCTTCTGTGCAGTGACCTGGCTTCGTTATTGGGCACATGATGTCTAGTTGCTTGGTTCATTGTATACATCATCGCCATGATCTAGTTTGGTTTGTTCTAAGAGGCATGTGGCTTAACTGGTTTCTTTGTTATATCTGCCCATGGTTCTTTCAAAATTATGTCAACAGTGTTGTTTGTTTGCCTTGTATTGTATTGCATTTTAACTTGTTTTGTCTTAGTTTCAGCCTGCAAACAAAGCTGTAATGTCAGTAGGGACAACCCATTTATCAAGTGTTGCGGTCATTTCACAGAGCAACAGTGACAGTGGCACGTGCTCTCATTGGTCCACTGAGTCCAGTACACCAACCGTTCCAGAAGAAATAGATGTACGAGGCTCTATTTTTGATTGCTTGCTATGTTATATCAGCTCAATGATGCTCTTGAAATTGGAGGTCTTTTATTGCATCATATGATGTTGTAACTTGTTTTATCTAAATTTCAGGCTTCAAATAAAGCTACAAAGCCAGAAGCAAGGGCCAATGCCTCAAGTATTGATGTTTCACAAAGCAGCAGTGAGAGTGCATATTGCTCGCATAGGCCCATGGTATCTATTGCTCAACTTAATCCGGCACAAAGAGATTTCGGGGATGCACTCCAAGAGGCAGTTGATATATTTGGGCGGGAAAACAAAGATGCTGATGAAATAATTGCCAACACACGCCAAGAGATACATGAATTGAAAAATAGGCAAACTTTGACAGAAAATGTTCTAAAGAATCTCCTATGCACTTGTCATGGTAAGCCAGTTGTGATGTGTCTGGGAATTGAAGGTGTCTAAATAAACTTTGATTCTGTTGTTCAGTCAAGTGGACTGCTGATGCCAATGCTGTAATTAATTACTGCTCAAAATTTCGTTCAAAATTTCGTGGTCTGTAATAATTGCAAATTTTGTTGTTGTACTAAAATTAGATATGTTCCATGTGGCTGCTGTATTTTGTGTGAAATAATATCCTGATGTGTACTTCAATTAAACCATAAATCGACTGCATGCTGAAAATTTGAATCTGAGCGCACGTGTGAACTGTTTTCTGCTCGTAATGCAATAAAGGCTGTTTCTTCGAAGACTACGAACATGGTAGCCCATTAATAATACCTTAATAATTATGCCTGCTAGCAAGATAGATGGTCCTTATTATAGTCAGGCATGCCAACTTGTATGATTAAAAGTAGTTCGTACACATTAAATCTACCATCTGCATTTTTCTCTGTAATAACTTTTCTTTTTACACAACTCAAAACTTGTCATGCTAATATGAAATTCGAGATGGCAAAACATGGGAAAGATAAAGATATCACCAAAAACTCTTTCCTGCGAAATGCTGGGTTTTGAAGCCCAAGTCCAAGTCTTTCTCTGCTCAAGTTTTGGAGGAACAACTCCAAGTAGAACGAGTTGCAACAGCTATGCTAAGAACAAAAGTTGACATGTTGAGATCGAGATTAGAAGCATGTGATGCCCTACTGCACGAGGCCAATCAAGTTCGTTATAATCTCCCAAAGACTAAGAAAATGCCATAGATAATTGGAGATGAACACTACATAGTGAGTACATTGGTCTTGTGAAATGTTTCCTTAGATTATGGCACCGTTCCTACTTTTGTTGGTGGATGCATTTATCTGCGGTTGGGATCAACTTGGTAGTTGTTCCTGTGGATGTTATATAAATTAATTGCATAGCCTTTTTCAATCAGTTCGAACTTAAATGGTATCATAGCCAAGGTCTCAAGTTTGAATTGTCGAACGTGTGGTTTAATTTAATCTCAGTCGGGCGGCAAAATCTCCCACCAATCCTGAAATATTTCAAACGCATTTTTGAATGGGATTAAGAAGATAGGGACAGAGATCCAGTGCCCCCACGTTCACAGGGCACAACGTGACCTGAGGCTTCCCATCCACCATTCGTTTCAATCCAACGGCAAGGAAAGCAACAGCGTGACCCGATTAATTTCTGCTGAGCTGAAGAGCTGCTGTGTTCTCTCGAACCTGAAGAAATAGAGAAGGGAACAGAAGATGATTTCGGTTCCGAGCGCATCTGTCCGGGCCAAAAATGTGTCTGGTACAAACTCCAGCGGGACGACGCATAGTGACTGGGCCGTTCGCAGCGACGCAAACATGCCCAAATATGCGTCTCGGATCCGTCGCGCGGACGCTGCGTGGACGCGTAAAGTGTCCGCTCGCGTCTGGCGAACGTTTCGTCGGGCCCGCTTGGCAGTGACCCAGCGTCGATGCGTCTTCTCAGCGGCGCCGCTTCGGCAGTCTGCGGTCGCGTAAAATGGCGATGCCTCGGGTGGCACGCGTCGTCACCCACCTCTGTATATATATGTCCGAGGCGCAGCGGCCGCACGCGTGGCATCGCCATTCGCAGAGGTAGGTGACGACGCGTGCCACCCGAGGCATCGCCATTTTACGCGACCGCAGACTGCCGAAGCGGCGCCGCTGAGAAGACGCATCGACGCTGGGTCACTGCCAAGCGGGCCCGACGAAACGTTCGCCAGACGCGAGCGGACACTTTACGCGTCCACGCAGCGTCCGCGCGACGGATCCGAGACGCATATTTGGGCATGTTTGCGTCGCTGCGAACGGCCCAGTCACTATGCGTCGTCCCGCTGGAGTTTGTACCAGACACATTTTTGGCCCGGACAGATGCGCTCGGAACCGAAATCATCTTCTGTTCCCTTCTCTATTTCTTCAGGTTCGAGAGAACACAGCAGCTCTTCAGCTCAGCAGAAATTAATCGGGTCACGCTGTTGCTTTCCTTGCCGTTGGATTGAAACGAATGGTGGATGGGAAGCCTCAGGTCACGTTGTGCCCTGTGAACGTGGGGGCACTGGATCTCTGTCCAGAAGATAGATCATGATCATGGTAGTGACCTATATTCAACGTGATGATGATTTGATTTTGCACTCGGCCTTGAACAGAGGTACTAGTACGGTCTCACAATTTTTTATCATTATACTTGTACCTTAGCGAAATTCAAAATAGAATAATGGTATAACTTTTTCATAATCTCATATTTTGTTGAAAATTTGTAGTCAAACTCTTTCTCAAAATGCGTATTTGCATTACCATGGGTAGTGACCTATATTCAACGTGATGATGATTTGATTTTGCACTCGGCCTTGAACAGAGGTACTAGTACGGTCTCACAATTTTTTATCATTATAGTTGGACCTTAGCCAAATTCAAAATCTCATAGCGGCAAAACTTCCCGCCCACAAAATACAAAAATTTCACACGCTTCCAAATTCCCATTCTACCCCTGTGGAGATGACAGCAAAGTCGGTTGGTGGGGGGGTATGCCCGTCATTTTTTGGATCACCACCTCCCTAGCCCGGAAACCCTCCCAAAAAAATTCATTTCCCTCAGACCACCCACCGGAACTTCCCAAGTCCCTCTCTCCCACCCCCACGACCACCACCGGAACATCCCCGCCGGACTTCCCTGGCCTACCCGAGCCCTCGCGATCCTCGTCATCCGGCTGCCGCCGGGCCGCTTCATCGACGCCTTCATCAACCGGACCGGATCATCCCCGAACCTCGAAACCATATGCTCATCCAGCAGTCTACCGCAGTCGCTTCAGCTGCGGTATCGTCCACCCCACCGGAGCCGCGGATCCGTCATCCACCCATCGGAGCTTGCTCACCGACACCGTGTGCATGAACCGGATCTGCTTCACCAGCGCCGTGCATGATCTAAACTCTTCTCTGTCGCTTTTCTATTGCTTGCCTGCAAGTTCTTGTTTAATCTTGGGGGCCTGTTTGTGCTAACGACGTGCCGTTACGTTTTTGCAGATGAGATGAGTAACCATGAAGTGTAATGGCCGTCTCTCCAACCCCAAGTAGCACATGTAGCGTACTTCATCACCGGATCTATCAACCCCAGGAAGATCTGTTGTGACTCCCACAGAGTGCTTCTCCTAATGTAAGTCCCTTGTTTTAGCGCCATGTTCTGGGTTCAGATGCTTGTTTGTCTGAAGCTCTTTTAGTTCATTCCTAGCTATGACCGTAACACCTTTCTATTTTCTAGTTCATTGCTAACTTTAAGCGATTGAACATTTTGGTATGCATTCCCTGCTCTGTAGATGTAGCCATCATAACTTCTATCTTGCTCAGTCGTTGTTACAAAAATTATAGGCTGCTACTATTTTGTTCATGCCAATATTGTTCTCCCTGAACATGTTGGTTTGCATTCCCTGTACTACGGTGATGCCATTGTTATTTCTATCTACTTCGTCGTAAGCTAACAAAGTAACTGCCTGCTATTAGTTCCTGCATGCTATCGCTCTGCCATCCTGCAGTACAAATTTATTTGAACTCGTCACAGCAGCTACTTCCATCATAATTTTGTCTGCCATCTGATTCTTCAAAAGCTGCAATATTAACTTGTTTCTCTTAATTGGCATGGCGCTCACATATAGAATGGTGAACATATTGGTGTGCATTCCCTCTTCTACAAGTTCACAGGTGATCCCACTATATTCCGTTTCTGGTCCATCCTAAGCCGTAGCATTAACTATCCTCTATGTGTTGCTCATTACAACTTTATATCCCGAAACAAATTGATTTGTTTCCCTTATCTACAAGTTTATGAGTGATGCCATTATAACTCCTATCTATTTTATTCCTAGCTATTATAGTAACATCCTGCTATTATTTAGTTCATGGCCAATTTTAAGTAATTGCACATGTTGGTTCGCATTCCCTGCTCTATAGCTTTTGGCATCGTAACTTCTATATTTGGTTTACATTCCCTGCTCTGTAGATCTAGCCATCATAACTTTATCTTGCTCAGTCGTTGTTACAAAAATTATGGCCTGCTACTATGTTGTTTGTGCCAATTTTTTACTCCATGAACATGTTGGCTTGCATTCCCTGTACTACAGTGATGCCATTGTTTTGTATCTAGTTCATTGTAAGCTAACAAAGTAAGGACTTAGTTTGGCATGCTATCACTCTGCTATCTAGCCTGTAGTACAAATAAACTTGTCATACTACTAGATAATAATTTTGTGTGCCATCTTGTTCTTCAAAAGCTGCATTATTGACTTGTTTCTCTGACTTGGCATGACGCTCACATATGGAATGCTGAACATATTGGTTTGCATTCCCTCTTATACAAGTTCACAGGTGATCCCACTATATTCTGTATCTGGTCCATCCTAAGCTCCAGCATTAACTATCCTCTATGTGTTGCTCATTACAAGTTTATATCCCGAAACATCTTGATTTTCATCCCCTTCACTATAAGTTCAGGAGTATTATTTAGTTCATGGCCAATTTGAAGTAATTGCACTTGGCACATGTTGGTTCACATTCCCTCCTCTTTAGCTTTTGCCATCGTAACTTCTATTTTTGGTTTACATTCCCTGCTCTGTAGATGTAGCCATCATAACTTCATCTTGCTCAGTCGTTGTTACAAAATTTATAGCCTGCTACTATGTTGTTCATGCCAATTTTGTACTCCCTGAACATGTTGGTTTGCATGGGACTCGACAGTAGTAAGTCTGCTGTTTTCATTTTAACGTGCTCTGTTATATTGGTTGTTGGTATGCGGCATGCACTCTTTGTTTGCTTATTGTGCGCATTACAATGATCTTCTTATAACGACGAAATGATGAGTTCCAAATTCTTTGGCAAACAATATTGTAGTGTCTTTGCCTTTCCATTGTTGCTGTCTTAACTTGTAATGTCTTTGTTTCAGATATAGGTGCTGCATGGACAACTTAAAAGATTGCCGAATCGCTTCATTGTATTGCTAGGTTTAATTACCATTCAATTTCTCTGGGTTCTGTAATATTTTTTCAAAGCCTTGCAGCTGATGTAATATTTAGTTAGTTTTTATAGTTCTTTCGCGCATTTTTTCTATGGTGCTTGTGGTAAGTGAGGCTATCCGACAGAAATCATGTGCTGCGTAAATATTCTCAGTATCTAAATCACAAATTCCCGTCCCTTAAACGGCCCAACTAAGCGAAATCATAAATGTGACCCGCAAAATCGTAAGCGCCTATTATGCGTGCATATAAATAGCAACTAAATGGGCTAGCCCACTTACTTGGGCCACCCGATTTATTGTGGACCCCGCCCTCTAATTGGGCCCCACTTGCTTTAAGGTGGACCCCACCCACTGGGCCGGCCCCGTAAAGAAAAGTGGGCCCCACAAGCTTATTGGGCCGGCTAGCTTGTTTAGCCAGCCCAATTGCTTCGTGGTGGACCCCACTTACTAAATTGGCCGGCCGTGAAAGTGGGACCCACTGTGTTTTGGCGGCCCACTATCTTGTTGGCCGGCCCACTTGATATATGGTGGACCCCACACTAAGCGGCGGCCCTTTAACGGGAATGTGGGACCCACTGTGTTTTGGCCCGGCCCACTCTTGTTGGGCCGGCCCTTGCTATATGGTGGACCCCACATGCTAAATGGTGGCCCTTCAGAATGTGGGACCCACGTGTTTTAGGCCCGGCCCACTTTTTTTGTTGGGCCAACCCACTTGCTATATGGTGGACCCCACAAACTTAATGGGCCGGCCTTTAATAGGAAAGTGGGACCCACTGTGTTTTTGGCCCGCCCACTATCTTGTTGGGCCGGCCCACTTGCTATAGGGTGGACCCCACATACTAAATGGGTTGGCCCTTTAACAGGAAAGTGGGACCCACTGTGTTTTTGGCCCGCGGCTTGGGGCCAGCCCATTTGATCTAATGTGGACCCCACGTACTAAATGGGCCCCGATAGCAGGAAGTGGGACCCACATGCTAATTGGCCGGCCCAATAACTTCTTGGGCCGCCCACTTGCTTTAAGGTGGACCCCACTTGGTAAATGGGCCGGCCCGATACCAGGAAAGTGGGTCCCACATGTCTTGTGGGCCGGCCCTTTTGCCTGTTGACCGGTCAAACGAGTGCATTCGGCCCGGCCCACATGCTTAGTGGGCCGGCCCATTAAAGTTTTGACCAGTCCTTAGAGGTTAGGCCGGCCCACGTAACTAATGGACCAGCCCAGCTATATAGTTGACCGGTCAAACTAAGTCAGGCCCGGCCCGCAAACTTAATGGGCCGGCCGCTTAAGACGTGGCAGCCCTCGTGTAGGCCTACCATCTACCACGGGGTTTCGGTGGTTAACGCCGTTAGCTGGGATTCGCCGTTAGCGCCCGATTACGGCGTCGCCACGTCGGTTGCATGGCGTCGGCGTCAACGGGCTCCAAAACACTTCTGCAACGGTCCGATTTTCCGTGGCGGAAGGGCACCCAAGCGCGACGGACCGGAAAAATCGTCGTAGGACTTTGCCTGACGCAGTTTCGACAACATAACCCATATCGTCGGGTTAGGCCCATAGGCGACGAAAAATACCCCTTAGCGGACGATTTTGGGACGTTGTCTATCAGAACTTTTCTTGTAGTGTGGTCGGTTATTCCTACCCCCCTTTGCGGCCATGGTTCTTTAGATATGGACTTCACCAAAGAAGAGCTCAAGACGTTGGTGTTTGGTACCGCTAATGATAAAGGTTTGGGCCCCGATGGGTTTACCGGTGCTTTGTTTAAGGCTTGTTGGGAAATTATAAAGGGTGACCTCATGTCCGCCATAAATCAATTCTCGGCCCTCCGTGCCAATAATCTCCATTGGTTGAACTACGCCAAGATTGCTCTCATCCCCAAAAAAAAGATGGGGCCGAAGAGGTGGCCGACTTTAGGCCCATTAGCCTCATTCATGCCATAGTTAAGTTAATTGTGGTGACCCAGCATACCACTGCATGGTGTAGTATGCAAGTCGTTGACATAACACCAATGAAACACCGTTTCACTAGTATTACATCCCTCAGAGTGGTACAATAGAAACATATGCGGGTCCAAGGCATGTCTATAGAATTACAACACCGACTCTTTACAGAAGATCAACACAACCTCCTACTTTACAATGAGGTAAGACTGCAAATAAACTCCAGAAGAACGACTCGTAGTCTAATCTATCACGAACTCTATCTAAAAAATTACTTGACTGGCTAGAGAGGCTTTGAATGGATTCTAGCTAATTAGGAGCTAGGATTAGGGAGCTTATTCCCTTCTACTGCTAATCTAGGTTTTATCCATGGTGGATGTGGTGTTTTACTCCTCTGTCAGGATCCTATCTCTTGAAGTAGTTGTTGACTCCTCGGTCTTCGAGTTGCGTTGTAGACCTTCCTTTAAAGCCTTCAAGGGGGATTCAAAGAGGGATGAGTACGAGCGTACTCAACAAGTTCATTGTAGGAAAGAGGTGTTTAATGCTAGCTACGCTATAGACCAGAAAGTCGTAGGCAATGCAAGTTTTTGTAAACATTTCTTCAAAGGTTGCTTTTATTCGAAGAACTATGTCCGTCAGCCTTCACCGGGTGTCTAGAACTTCATGGAGTTCCTTTCCAGCAGCGTTCGCAGTTCCAAACCCGGAACAGGGTGTGACAAGCCACAATTTGATACACTTTGCAGAGGTGTGTCACTTTACCCATAAGAGATCCTATCCTTGTTACCAACCGGGTAACTTTCTTATCCACACTTCCTTGATGTGAGGCCAGGTATAAGTCATATCCAATCACTGAGCCTTCCCGCGACCTTGCACACCCACCCTTTTGTAATCCACTGGCCTCGATTGACTCATACGATTAATCCCTGGGCCAGCCTGTTACAATCCATCATAGGTACATCCCGCAGTAGAAGCAATGGGCTTTGTCCCCCGGGGCTTCCTCCCTGCCTAAGCATGTACATGTTGGCCACCTGCAGTTACCCATTGATATGCGAGAGGGAAACAATAGCTGACTACTCCGTCCCACTCCAGATCTTATGGTAAACACTATTACGGCGAAAGAATCACTGAACGACATTTGTTGTTAATCCTATGTGAATATAAACCCATTGCAATGGAACCTCCACCGGACTCATACCATGGTTCCATTGCCCACCACATAGTCATATTCATAGTTATGAAAGTATTATTTTGTTTTTATGCAAGAGTGATAAGTATAGTACTTTGCAAGTAATTTGATAAAAATACTCAAAGTGACATGAGCAAGCGATGAACTTGCCTTTCTTGACTGCAAGATTATGCAGTCAAGGACTTCGATACGGGATAACTCCAAATTCTGAAATAGCATCATCGTCCGGTAAGGACAATGTTTAAAAGATTGGCAAATATGCTATAATGCATAAGTATGAGATGCAATCGCTCTAAGCGTGACCTAACCCCGATGATTTAGGATTAGTGAGTTGGAATGATTGGTTTAGGGTGTGTTGCACTTTTAGAGTGATTCCACAAACAAGGTTCTTATTAGGGTTTGGTTATCTTAGTATCATAAACAAGTGGTATAATGCATCATAAAAATCATACACACCAAGGAATAATAGTTGCATAATAAGTAAAGAGCAGTTGTCAATTTTAAGTCCTATATTGCATGGTTGATTGATACGTCTCCAACGTATCTATAATTTCTGATGTTCCATGCTAGTTTTATGACAATACCTACATGTTTTGCTCACACTTTATAATGATTTTATGCATTTTCCGGAACTAACCTATTAACAAGATGCGAGGTGCCAGTTCTGTTTTGCTGTTTTTGGTTCCAGAAAGGCTGTTCGGGCAATATTCTCGGAATTCGACGAAACAAAAGCCAAACATCTTATTTCACCGAGACGGACCAGAACACCGAAGGGGAGCCGGAGAGGAGGCCCAGGGCCCCCACACCACAGGGGCGCGGCCTAGGAGGGCGCGCCGCCCTATGGGGTGGGCCCCCCAGGCACCCCTTGCACCGCCTCTTCGCCTATATAATCTCTCATGACGTGAAAACCCTACAATAATTGACGAAACTCCAGAAAGACTCCAGGGACGCCGCCGCCATCGCGAAACTCCGTTTCGCGGACAAGAATCTCTGTTCGCACGCCACCGGACGGAATTGCCCCGGAGTCATCTCCATCGACATCACCACCATCTTCATCGTCGTTGCTTGTCTCCCATGATGAGGAGGGAGTAGTTCTCCCTCGAGGCTGAGGGGCTCTACCGGTAGCTATGTGGTTCATCTCTCTCTCCCATGGTGTGATCTTTATGTGATCATGAGCTTTGTATCACTATTAATCTATGTGCTACTCTAGTGATGTTATTAAAGTAGTCTATTCCTCCTCCATGATGTAAAGTTGACAGTGTGTGCATCATGTAGTACTTGGCGTAGGTTATGATTGTAATCTCTTGTAGATTATGAAGTTAACTATTATTATGATAGTATTGATGTGATCTATTCCCCCTTTCATAGCTATTGGTGACAGTGTGTATGCTATGTTAGTACTCGGTCTAAATTGCAACGGTCTATTATGCACTCTAGAGGTTACTTTAATATGAACTCCGGATGTTGTGGAGCTTGTTTACTCCGGCTTGAGGGTGCTCTTGTAGCCCTACAAAATGAATGGTGTTTGTTATCCAACAAGAGAGTGTTAGAGAGTAGCACAAGTGCGGAGAAGTTATTTATTTATATGTGATCATTGTTGAGAGTGTCCACTAGTGAAAGTATGATCTCTAGGCCTTGTTTCTAAGCATTGAAACACCGTTTCCATCAAGTTCTGCTACATGTTTGCTTGCTGCCATTTTTATTTCAGATCGCAATTACTACCTACAATCATCCATATTACTTGTATTTCACTATCTCTTCGCCGAACTAGTGCACCTATACATCTGACAAGTGTATTAGGTGTGTTGGGGACACAAGAGACTTCTTGTATCTTAATTGCGGGTTGCTTGAGAGGATATCTCTGACCTCTACCTCCCTGAGTTCGATAAACCTTGGGTGATCCTTAAGGAAACTTGCTGCTGTTCTACAAACCTCTCTCTTGGAGGCCCAACATCTCGGGAATAGAAGCGTGCGTAGACATCAAGCTATTTTAACGCCGTTGCCGGGGAGGTAAGGTAAAGGTATTCACATCCTCCGACTACTAAGCTATTTCCTAGCACTATTGCCGGTGTGTGAGTGCTCGAAGCTATTTCCTTTAGATCCTGCAATTATATCTTTTTGTCTCTTGTTTTTATTTTCACTAGTTAGGCTTAATGGAAAGCAACAAAAATATTAGAAATCTTTATAGTATTTATCTTGAGTTAGGACATGAGGTGTTTGAAGAGAAAATTAGAAAACCCATGGAACTTTGTTTGCAAAATAGTTGTAGCAATGTTATTAGCATGAACTCTTTGAATACTATTATTGCTAATGCTATGGAAGAATTTAAGCTTGGGGAAGCTGGTTGTGATATTTTTAGTCCCCCAAGTTTTGAGGAGAAAATTTACTTTGATGATACTTTGCCTCCTATTTATGATGATTATAATGATAGTGGTATTTTGGTGCCACCTACTATGGAGGATAAAGGTTATTATGATTATACCATGCCTGCAATTTATGATGATTACAATGATGAATATGATATTTTCAGTCCACCTACTATTGAGGAGAAAATTAATTATGATTACAATATGCCTCCTATATATGATGATTATGGTGATGAGAATAATAATGATAGCTATTTTATTGAATTTGCTCCCACTACAATTAATAGTAATGACTATGCTTATGTGGAGAGTAATAATTTTATGCATGTAGCTCATGATAAGAATGTTTCATGTGATAGTTATATTGTTGAGTTTGTTCATGATGCTACTGAAAGTTATTATGAGAGAAACATGGTTATATGCATCTTAATAATATTAAGTTTCCCCTCTTTATGTTGAGAATCTTGAAGTTGCGCTTGTGTTGCCTTTCTATGCTTGTTGCATTATGCTTCAATAACTTGTTTATTTACAAGATTCCTTTTCATAGGAAGTGAGTTAGGCTTAAATGTGTTTTGAATTTGCTTCTTGATGCTCTCTTTTACTTCAACTCTTATTTCTTGCGCGAGCATCATTAAAATCTGAGCCCATCTTAATGGCTATAAAGAAAGCACTTCTTGGGAGATAACCCATGTTTTTATTTTGCTACTGTTTTGTTGTGTCTTGGAAGTTGTTACTACTGTAGCAACCTCTCCTTATCTTTATTTTATTGCATTGTTGTGCCAAGTAAAGTCTCCAATAGAAAGTTGATACTAGATTTGGATTCTGCGCAGAAACAGATTTCTACCTGTCACGAATTTGAGTAGATCTCTCTGTATGAAACTCGTAAAATGCTGCAAATTTTCATGCGTGATCCTCAGATATGTACGCAACTTTCATTAGTTTTGAGTTTTTTCATCTGAGCCTGTAAAGTGCCTCTAACAAATTCGTCTTTACGGACTGTTCTGTTTTGACAGATTCTGCCTTTTATTTCGCATTGCCTCTTTTACTGTGTTGAGTGGAGTTCTTTGTTCCATTAACTTTCAGTAACTTTGGGTAATGTCCAGAAGTGTTAAGAATGATTGTGTCCTTGCTGAACATGTGAATTTTTTATTATGCACTAACCCTCTAATGAAGTTTATGAGAAGTTTGGTGTGGCGGAAGTTTTCAAGGGTCAAGAGAGAAGGGTGATATAATGTGATCAAGAAGAGTGAAAAGTCTAAGCTTGGGGATGCCCCCGTGGTTCATCCCTGCATATTTCAAGAAGACTCAAGCATCTAAGCTTGGGGATGCCCAAGGCATCCCCTTCTTCATCAACAACTTATCAGGTCATCTCTAGTGAAACTATATTTTTATTCCGTCACATCTTATGTACTTTACTTGGAGCGTCTGTGTGCTTTTATTTTCATGTTGTTATCTTAGTTCTCTGAATAAATTGGATCATACCTTGTTTGGGAGAGAGACACGCTCCGCTTTTTCATATGAACACTAGTGTTCTTCGCTTTTACTTTTAATATTCATGGCGAAGTTGAAAGTCGCTTCATTTATTGCTATTTGGTTGGAAACAGAAAATGCTTCATATTGTCTTGAATAACTTGATACTTGGCAATTGTTTTGAGCTCTCATAGATCATGTTTAAGCTATTGCATCATGTAGTTTAAACCTATTAGTGGAGAACTACTGTAGAGCTTGTTGAAATTTGGATTGCATGATTGATCTCTCTAAGGTCTAGATATTTTGGTAAAAGTGTTTGAACAACAAGGAAGACAGTGTAGAGTCTTATAATGCTTGCAATATGTTCTTATGTAAGTTTTCTGTACCGGTTCATACTTGTGTTTGCTTCAAACAACCTTGCTAGCCAAAGCCTTGTACTGAGAGGAAATGCTTCTCGTGCATCCAAAACCTTGAGCCAAAACCTATGCCATTTGTGTCCACCATATCTACCTACTATGTGGTATTTCCTGCCATTCCAAGTAAATACTTCATGTGCTACCTTTAAACAATTCAAAAGCTATTATCTCTTATTTGTGTCAATGTTTTATAGCTCATGAGGAAGTATGTGGTGTTTATCTTTCAACCTTGTCATTTACTTGACAGACTTTCACCAATGGACTAGTGGCATATACATCCGCTTATCCAATAATTTTGCAAAAAGAGCTGGCAACGGGGTGCCCAGCCCCAATTAATTAACTTGCATTAATAATTCTCTTCACATATTTTGCCCTGATCTATCAGTAAGCAACTTAATTTTGCAAATAGACACTCCTCCATGGTATGTGAATGATGGAAGGCACCCGAGGATTCGGTTAGCCATGGCTTGTGTAAGCAAAAGGTTGGGAGGAGTGTCATCAATAATGAAACTAAAATACATGTGTAAACAAAAGAAGAGGGATGATCTACCTTGCTGGTAGAGATAACGTCCTTCATGGGAGCCGCTCTTGAAAGTCTGGTTGATAAGGTAGTTAGAATGCCCACTACCATTCGTTGACAACAACAAACACCTCTCAAAACTTTATTTTTATGCTCTCTATATGATTTCAAAACTTAAAAAGCTCTAGCACATGATTTAATCCATGCTTCCCTCTGCGAAGGGCCTTTCTTTTACTTTATGTTGAGTCAGTTTACCTACTCCTTTCTATCTTAGAAGCAAACACTTGTGTCAATGTGCCTTGATTCTTACATGTTTACTTATTGCACTTGTTATATTGCTTTATGTTGACAATTATCCATGAGATATACATGTTGAAGTTGAAAGCAACTGCTGAAACTTATATCTTCCTTTGTGTTGCTTCAAAACTTTTACTAAGAATTTATTGCTTTATGAGTTAACTCCTATGCAAGTCTTATTGATACTTGTCTTGAAAGTACTATTCATGAAAAGTGTTTGCTATATGATTCAGTTGTTTAGTCATTGTCTTTACCATTGCTTCGAATCACTTCATTCATCTCATATGCTTTACAATAGTGTTGATCAAGATTATGATAGTAGCATGTCACTTCAGAAATTATCCTTGTTATCGTTTACCTACTCGAGGGCGAGTAGGAACTAAGCTTGGGGATGCTTGATACGTCTCCAACGTATCTATAATTTCTTATGTTCCATGCTAGTTTTATGACAATACCTACATGTTTTGCTCACACTTTATAATGATTTTATGCATTTTCCGGAACTAACCTATTAACAAGATGCCGAGGTGCCAGTTCCTGTTTTCTGTTGTTTTTGGTTCCAGAAAGGCTGTTCGGGCAATATTCTCGGAATTGACGAAACAAAAGCCAAACATCTTATTTCACCGAGACGGACCAGAACACCGAAGGGGAGCCGGAGAGGAGGCCCAGGGCCCCACACACTGGGGCGCGGCCTAGGAGGGCGCGCCGCCCTATGGGGTGGGCCCCCCAGGCACCCCTTGCGCCGCCTCTTCGCCTATATAATCTCTCGTGACGTGAAAACCCTACAACAATTGACGAAACTCCAGAAAGACTCCGGGGACGCCGCGCCATCGCGAAACTCCGTTTCGGGGGACAGAATCTCTGTTCGGCACGCCGCCGGGACGGGGAATTGCCCACGAGTCATCTCCATCGACATCACCGCCATCTTCATCGCCGTTCTGTCTCCCATGATGAGGAGGAGTAGTTCTCCCCGAGCTGAGGGCTCTACCGGTAGCTATGTGGTTCATCTCTCTCTCCCATGGTGTGATCTTTATGTGATCATGAGCTTTGTATCACTATTAATCTATGTGCTACTCTAGTGATGTTATTAAAGTAGTCTATTCCTCCTCCATGATGTAAAGTTGACAGTGTGTGCATCATGTAGTACTTGGCGTAGGTTATGATTGTAATCTCTTGTAGATTATGAAGTTAACTATTACTATGATAGTATTGATGTGATCTATTCCCCCTTTCATAGCTATTGGTGACAGTGTGTATGCTATGTTAGTACTCGGTCTAAATTGCAACGGTCTATTATGCACTCTAGAGGTTACTTTAATATGAACTCCGGATGTTGTGGAGCTTGTTTACTCCGGCTTGAGGGTGCTCTTGTAGCCCTACACAATGAATGGTGTTTGTTATCCAACAAGAGAGTGTTTGAGTAGCACAAGTGAGGAGAACTTATTTATTTATTACGTGATCATTGTTGAGAGTGTCCACTAGTGAAAGTATGATCCCTAGGCCTTGTTTCTAAGCATTGAAACACCGTTTCCATCAAGTTCTGCTACATGTTTGCTTGCTTCCATTTTTATTTCAGATTGCAATTACTACCTACAATCATCCATATTACTTGTATTTCACTATCTCTTCGCCGAACTAGTGCACCTATACATCGACAAGTGTATTAGGTGTGTTGGGGACACAAGAGACTTCTTGTATCTTAATTGCAGGGTTGCTTGAGAGGGATATCTCTGACCTCTACCTCCTGAGTTCGATAAACCTTGGGTGATCCACTTAAGGGAAACTTGCTGCTGTTCTACAAACCTCTGCTCTTGGAGGCCCAACACTGTGAATAGAAGCGTGCGTAGACATCAAGCTATTTTCTGGCGCCGTTGCCGGGGAGGTAAGGTAAAAGGTATTCACATCCTCCGACTACTAAGCTATTTCCTAGCACTGTTGCCGGTGTGTGAGTGCTCGAAGCTATTTCCTTTAGATCCTGCAATTATATCTTTTTGTCTCTTGTTTTTATTTTCACTAGTTAGGCTTAATGGAAAACAACAAAAATATTAGAGAACTTTATAGTATTTATCTTGAGTTAGGACATGAGGTGTTTGAAGAGAAAATTAAAAAACCCATGGAACTTTGTTTGCCAAATAGTTGTAGCAATGTTATTAGCATGAACTCTTTGAATACTATTATTGCTAATGCTATGGAAGAATTTAAGCTTGGGGAAGCTGGTTGTGATATTTTTAGTCCCCCAAGTTTTGAGGAGAAGCTACTTAAACAACAGGTGAACTTGTTCCTTACTGATACTTTGATCGATGAGAATTTTATACTACCTAAGTCTTATTACTTATGTATGATCAGGTATGAAGAGGAACCAAGCATCGCACGAGGAGGAGAGAAGCAGCTGGACAAGAAGATGGACGTGAAGCTGGACATGGAGCTGGACATGAAGACATCCCATGGACGCGCGAGGGAGGAGCGGGAGGAATGCGTGAGAGGAGAAGACGATGTCCAGGCCGGTGCCAGATCCGGCCTGACCCGGCCGTGCCGCCGGACCATCCGGTCCCAGCCCGGTCGCCGGATCCCGCGCCGGACGCGCCCGGTCCAACCGGCCGCGGCGCTTGTGCCAACCGGGCACTATCCAGTAAGCCCGGGAGGTCCGCCCGGTCACCACCCGGTCCCAGGTCCGGTTTGAACCGGACGGCCGGTCCCAGACCCGGTCGACCGGCCCCCAGACCGGCCGAGTCCGAGTCTGTCTCGACCAGATCTATTCTGGGTCGGTTATTTTCGTACTTTTTGGACCTGAGGTCGTCCCAGACGCCTATATAGTCCTGGGACGCCCCACAAGTTCTTTGGAGACCACGTTTAAGATAAACCCTAGTTCATAGTTGTTTGCTTTGCAACTCTATTGAATCTCTACACCCGATTGCTTTGATTTGGTGTGGAATTGCTGAAAGTCTTGTGTGATCTGCTGTTCCATTGGGAATTGGGAGGTTGCAACTTACCGCTTCGTGGTCGGCGGCTACGTGCGCAAGTGTGTGGAGTTGCGAATATCTTGCAGGGTTGAGAGCTGTTGCATTGGCGACAGGGACCAATCGAGAGATCTCGTTGCGTCATACAAGTTATCATCAAGTTATCTCCGCTGTGTTCATCGTGTGTTCATCACCATCCACCTCGCTTACTGAGAAGATCGGGCCACCCCTTATCATCTTGGTATCAGATTTCAGTGTTTCCTCGGTAAGCCATCCACAATCCACCCCATAGTTGAGTTGTGAGTGTTTTCCTATCCAGAAAAAGCCAAAAATATTAGGGTTAGGGTTTGCCATAGCCATAGCTTGCACTAATTTCGAGTTTTAGTTGCTTTTCGTAGTTGTTTTTGCGTACCTTTATCTTTCTTCTAGTAGAATTGTTAGGGTTTGTGTTTCTTTTTCATCTAGTTAATCATCTAGAGTCAGTTTTTGTTTACTCCGAGTCCACATAGCATACAGTGTGTTTTGTCCAAACCATAGCCACAGCCTTTCGATATACGTGACTAGGAACTTCCCCAGAAGAGACTAGTTTTACCGCTCGACAGGCTGCTCATTAGGGTTTTGGTGCTTTGCATATCTTGTTGGCCGTGTTATCAAGGAGTTGAGTCATAAAATAAAATAAAAAATAGAAAAAAAAGCAAAAAGAGCTACATAGCTGCGTTACAAAATAAAAATACAAAAAGAAAAGTGAAGTGCTAGTAGAATCAAGTGAAGGCCTAAGTTTTCTTTAACTGCACCTGTAGTTGAGCAATCTTGTGCCTGTCTCGTTGAGCTTTGCTAGCGTCTCTCGAGTGCTTTGCAACCTTTCATCCATATAGTTGCATTGCCACATTTATCGCCTTGTGTGAGTATCTTTGGTTGTCTACGGTCAGCGCTAGAGCTTGTTATTGGTGCAAATAGGTAGCCTACCTACAGCCCCACATATATCTTGCTTTGTCGTGTGATTGTTCTTATACCCTTGATATTCGCTTTGCTACATCCGTGCACGAGTTGTTACTACAAGTGGTAAGCAACACTAATTTACTTTGGAACGGTAAGATCTCCTTTTCTTATCAGTTTTGAGTGAGTTGTGAGAGTACCACCATATATTTTTGATTTAGTGCACTAACCTACTAATCATGTCTGCTAGTGATCATAAGCTTGTTAACCAGGAAAACAAGGATTCCGCAGATATCATCACATGGAGGGAGTTTGAAGCTCTTCGTAATGAGATGCGACGTGAATTCCGCATTCAGGATGATGAGCTTAAGGGCAAGGTCGAAGAGATCTCCCAGAAGCTGAATGCTACTAATGAGACCGTCACTGCCATGCAAGATCAAATGACGGATATCCAACGCACTCTTCAAACTTTAACAATGTCTGTTGAGAATGTTACAAATCAACAGCGACAACAAGCTGAAGACGCTGATGATGCACCTGGTCGTGGTGACCGTCCTCGTGGTTGGGCTCCACTTGGCCGCCATGGTCGTGGACAGGATGACGAAGATGGATTGGGTAAGCCTAAGTTCTCCATACCCAAGTTTGAAGGAGGAGTTGATGTTGAAGAATACCTCACTTGGGAGCTTAAGATTGAGAAGTTATGGAGCTTACATCCAAACTACACTGAAGATAGGAAGATCAAGCTTGCTTCTTCCGAATTTGATGGCTATGCATTGCGTTGGTGGGATGCACTTGTTCGTAATCGACAGGAGGATGGTGAGCTTCCTATTATCACATGGCGTGCTATGAAGGAGGCGATGAATTCTCGTTTTGTGCCCACTAATTATTTGCGTACAATATATGATAAGTTGACCTTATTGAGGCAAGGTGTGAAGACTGTGGGTGAATATTACATGGAGATGGAGTTTCTTATGCAGCGTGGTCGTGTCCGTGAGTCTCTAGAGATGACAATGCAGCGTTTCCTCAATGGATTGAAGTATGATATCAAAGGCATTGTTCGTCACTACAGTTACACCAATATGAATCAATTGCTACATCATGCAAGAGAAGCTGAATCACAAATGGCTGAAGAAGCAAAGGTTAAAGGTCGTGCTACGGGAGCTGGGCTCTTTACGCCTCGCGCGCCCCCACCTACGGCGCCGGCGCCATCGACGCGCTCCGCACCTTACTCTACTCCGCCTAGCAAACCGGTCTCCAATGTGTCTAACGCAAAGAAGTCCGAATCTGCTGCAAGTACGAGTGGTTCTAGCATGTCTACTGCGCGCAACCGTGATATGGTTTGTCATACATGTGGTGGCAAGGGTCACTTCAAGAAAGATTGTCCTAACCGCAAAGTCATGATTATCAATGAGGACAATGAGTATGAGACTGGAGATGATGTTGATCCTAATGCTCCAGAAGATGATGACTATGACACTGATGGTGAAGATGCATATCCGTCTGATGCTCGCACCATTGTTGTGTCGCAGCATGCTCTTAATGTGTTGCCTAGTGCATCTACTCAACGCTGCAATTTGTTCCAAACCAAAGCTTTAGTTGGTCCTGACAAGGCTTGCAAGGTCATTATTGATGGCGGGAGTTGCCGCAATTTAGCAAGCAAGGAGTTGTGTACCAAGCTGAAGTTGAAGTATCTACCGCACCCGCATCCATATTATATTCAGTGGTTGAGCGACAATGGTGAGATGAAGGTAAACCACATGGTGCGTGTTGAGTTTGAGATTGGACCGTATAAGGATTGCATTGATTTTGATGTGGTTCCTATGACGGTGTGTCACTTACTATTGGGTCGGCCTTGGCTCTATGACCGTTCTGTGCAACACAATGGCCGTGCCAATACATATCACTTGGAGTACAAGGGCAAGAAAATCAACTTACAGCCTATGTCACCACAACAAATTGTCAATGAGTCTCGTCAGAAGATTGAAGTAAACTTGGAGGATGCACCTTTAGATAGGCGAGAGAATTGTAATATTGTGAGTGATATAACGAAAAGTGAGCGAGTGAATTCCTTAGTTTCATTAGCCACCAAAGAAGACATGAGAGAATTTAGTGAGGATCCTACGGCCATGCCTCTTGTGCTTTTGTACAGGCGGTTTTGGTTTCTAATGACATGACCCCTCTTCCTCTTGGTGTTTCTAATGTTTTGCAGGAATTTGGCGACGTGTTTCCGGAGGAGGTACCCGCAGGACTACCACCATTGCGAGGTATTGAGCATCAAATTGACTTGATTCCCGGAGCTTCGCTGCCCAATAGGGCACCATATAGAACAAATCCCGAAGAGACGAAGGAGATACAGAAGCAAGTACAAGCGCTACTCGACAAAGGTTATATCCGCATAAGCCTTAGTCCTTGTGCTGTTCCTGTTATTCTAGTTCCTAAGAAAGATGGTACATGGCGTATGTGCGTAGATTGTAGAGCTATAAACAACATTACTATTCGATATCGTCATCCTATTCCCCGTTTAGAGGATATGCTAGATGAATTGAGTGGTGCTGCTGTGTTCTCTAAAATTGATTTGCGTAGTGGTTATCATCAAATTAGGATGACAGAAGGGGATGAATGGAAAACTACCTTTAAAACAAAATTTGGTTTATATGAGTGGTTAGTAATGCCTTTTGGTTTGACTAATGCACCTAGCACTTTCATGAGACTGATGAACCATGTTTTGCGTGAATTTATTGGCAAGTTTGTGGTTGTGTACTTTGATGATATATTAATCTACAACGCAATGAATCTGATCATACTATACATATTCGACATGTTTTGCAAGTGTTGCGTGATAATAAACTCTATGGTAATCTTGAGAAGTGCACATTTTGCAAAGATAAGGTCATATTTCTTGGTTATGTTGTCTCTAAGCATGGAGTAGAAGTAGATGTGTCTAAAATTGAAGCTATTCAAAATTGGCCTACTCCCATGAATGTGAGTCAAGTAAGAAGTTTTCATGGTCTAGCTGGGTTTTATCGCAGATTTGTGCCCAACTTTAGTACTATTGCTGCACCTTTGAATGATTTGACTAAAAAGGGTGTTGTCTTTGAGTGGGGCGCAGCCCAAGATCATGCTTTTGATGAACTTAAGAGATTGTTAACTTCTGCACCGTTGCTTGCACTTCCTGATTTCAATAAGCAATTTGAGATTGAATGTGATGCTAGTGGTATTGGAATTGGTGGTGTGTTGATGCAAGAGGGTCGCCCAATTGCATATTTTTCTGGTGCTAAGTTGAACTATCCTATATATGATAAAGAATTGTATGCTTTAATTAGAGTTCTTGAGGTTTGGCAACATTACTTGTGGCCAAAAGAATTTATCATACATTCTGATCATGAAGCTTTAAAATATCTGAAAGCTCAATCTACTTTGCATAAGCGTCTAGCTAAGTGGGTTGAGTTCATTGAGTCTTTTCCATACATTATTAAGCATAAGAAAGGAAAAGATAATATTGTTGCTGATGCTCTATCTAGGAAGAATATGCTCTTAACTCAACTTGATGTTAAAATTCCTGGTTTAGAGATACTATGTGATTTGTATGCTACTGATCATGATTTTGCTGAACCATATCGCTTATGTGCTCTTGGTAAAGCATGGGAAAAATATCACATACATGATGGGTTCTTGTTTAGAGCTAACAAACTATGTGTTCCAGAATCGTCTGTGCGTTTGCTCTTATTGCAGGAATCACATGTTGGAGGTTTGATGGGTCACTTTGGGCATGAGAAGACGCTACTCATGCTAGCTGACCACTTTTATTGGCCAAAGATGAGGCGGGACGTGGATAGATATGTGAAGAGATGCATTACTTGCAACAAGTCCAAGTCCAAGCTGAAGCCTCACGGTTTGTATACTCCTTTACCGACACCTACTACACCATGGGAAGATATAAGTATGGATTTTGTGTTGGGTTTGCCGCGTACTAAAAGAGGCCATGATTCTATATTTGTGGTAGTGGATAGATTTTCTAAAATGTCACACTTTATTGCCTGCCACAAGAGCGACGATGCGTCGCATATTGCTAACCTGTTTTTCAGGGAGATTGTACGACTACATGGAGTCCCGAAGACTATTGTTTCTGATCGTGACGTGAAGTTTATGAGCTACTTCTTGAAGACGTTGTGGAGAAAGCTGGGGACGAAGCTACTGTTCAGTACTACTTGTCATCCCCAAACTGATGGTCAAACTGAAGTGGTGAATAGAACATTTTCACAACTGTTGAGATCCATGATAAAGAAGAATCTGAAGGAGTGGGAAGAGTGTTTGCCACATGTGGAGTTTGCTTACAACAGGGCGGTACATTCTACCACGGAGCTATGTCCTTTTGAGGTGGTGTATGGTTTCAAACCCATTACTCCGCTTGATCTGTTGCCTTTGCCCATACATGAGAGAGTCAATATGGAGGCATCCAAGAGGGTAGATTTTGTGAAGAAGATTCATGTGAAGACTAAAGAGTTGATCGAGAAGAAAGGAAAGAGCAATGCTGCAAGGATGAATAAGAAGCGTAAGGAGATGTTGTTCAAGCCTGGTGATATGGTCTGGGTACATTTTCGCAAGGATAGGTTCCCGAAGCTGCGGAAATCTAAGTTGAAGCCTCGTGGTGCTGGTCCTTATAAAGTGCTTGCCAAGATCAATGATAATGCATACTCGATAGATCTTCCAATTGATGAGTTTGGTGTCAGTAATTCTTTCAATGTTGCTGATTTGACACCATATGACGGAGAAGACCTTGGAGCGTCAAGGTCGACGCCTTTTGAAGGGGGGGATGATGAGGACATCCCTACCTCACTACTACCTCCGTCATTACAATCTGAAGATGATCCTGCTGTGAAGCTCAAGTCCAATGAAGTTAGGATTGTACCAATGACACAAGCTCGTGCGAAGCTACTTAAACAACAGGTGAACTTGTTCCTTATTGATACTTTGATCGATGAGAATTTTATACTACCTAAGTCCTATTACTTATGTATGATCAGGTATGAAGAGGAACCAAGCATCGCACGAGGAGGAGAGGAGCAGCTGGACAAGAAGATGGACGTGAAGCTGGACATGGAGCTGGACATGAAGACATCCCATGGACGCGCGAGGGAGGAGCGGGAGGAATGTGCGAGAGGAGAAGACGATGTCCAGGCCGGTGCCAGATCCGGCCCGACCGGCCGTGCCGCCGGACCATCCGGTCCCAGGCCCGGTCCGACCGGATCCCGCGCCGGACGCGCCCGGTCCAAACCGGCCGTGGCGCTTGTGCCAACCGGGCACTATCCAGTAAGCCCGGGAGGTCCGCCCGGTCACCACCCGGTCCAGGTCCGGTTTGAACCGGACCGGCCGGTCCCAGACCCGGTCGACCGGCCCCCAGGCCGGCCGAGTCCGAGTCTGTCTCGACCAGATCTATTCTGGGTCGGTTATTTTCGTACTTTTTGGACCTGAGGTCGTCCCAGACGCCTATATAAGTCCCTGGGACGCCCCACAAGTTGCTTTAGACCACGTTTAAGATAAACCTAGTTCATAGTTGTTTGCTTTGCAACTCTATTGAATCTCTACACCTGATTGCTTTGATTTGGTGTGGAATTGCTGAAAGTCTTGTGTGTTCTGTTGTTCCATTGGGAATTGGGAGGTTGCAACTTATCGCTTCATGGTCGGCGGCTACTTGCGCAAGTGTGTGGAGTTGGAAATATCTTGCAGGGTTGAGAGCTGTTGCATCTGGCGACAGGGACCAATCGAGAGATATCGTTGCGTTATACAAGTTATCATCAAGTTATCTCCGCTATGTTCATCGTGTGTTCATCACCATCCACCTCGCTTACTGAGAAGATCGGGCCACCCCTTATCACGTGTGGGCTGTTTTATTTCCTGATTGTATACGCGGTGCTGCCAATGAAAAATGGGGCCGCTCTATAGGGCTATCGCAGTCAATGACCAGTGGGGTGTATTTTTCAGGAAAAGACATATATTGCCGCTCTGTGGGGCTGCCGCAGCCAATGACCAGTGGGGTCGTCTATTTATTTAGAGAAAATCATATATTGCCGCTCTGTGGGGACTTCGCAGCCAATGACCGCTGAGGTCGTCTATTTACTTAGAGAAAGGAAAAAACAGATAGAGCCGCTCTGTGGAGCTGCCTCAGCCAATGACCGCTGGGGTCACCCTTAGTGAAAAGGCATATATCCCTGCTTTTAGTTAGAGAGAAGCAACAAGTTCGCTAATTAATTTTTCTTAAGCTAGACCCAGCAGGTGACTATTTTCGCAGCTTAATCTAAAGTGAATCTTATGCTAAACATGGCTGGAACCTAGTGTTGTGTATCTCATTAGTCATCGGAGAACCGCTGGCAGCTCGTTCCCCACCCTCGGACGGAGCAGCCATCGCCGGCGCCTCGTCGCGCCGCCTGCTCTCCCCCGGTGGCGTCGGACGGACTGCGGCGCCGCACGTCAACCACGGCTCCAACAGTTGTTTCGTCCGCACGCATTGTACCCACCGCAGGAAAGTCCGCCGCAAGCAGATCCGCCGCCCACGACGACCGGGATTTGTTCCGTGCACCAATTGGTAGTATAGCTTGGTAAGACCTCCGCTTCTGCCTGCCCCGCCCCTAATCGATTCGGTTCCCATAATTTATTGGAGTTTGCAGGTGCGAAATAGTCCTCAATGTCTGGTCGTAGCGGGTACACCGGCGAGGGTGGGGATTCGATCATGTCGTGGCCACGTTCTACTTCTCCTACCTCGTCGGAAGTGCAGGTATCTAGCTTCAGCTCTCTGTACTACCGTTGAATTTGAAGTGCCGCCATGGCCTGTTGGAGTGATTTCAGTTGTTCTTTTTCCATTATTGTTACAGTTAGCCAGGCAAGCCGATGATCCATGGTACATTGCATACCAAGATGAATCAACCCAGTGGTGTAGCCAGAGGATGGATTTGGAGGAGAAGGTGGCCAATTTAGGTGATGAATTGGCCCGTAAAAATCTGATGATATTCGAGCTGAAGCGTATTGTGGAGGAAGAAAAGAAGAATTCAGAGCTTATTCGCAAGGAGAAGTTGATACTTGAGACAGATCTTGCCGTATTTGATCAAGTGGTAGAAAATCTAGAACATGAACTTCAAGTGATGGGAGAGGAGAAAAGTAGATTCATCTGGGCAGTTTTATTAGGTGTCATCCCTGTCCTAGCAGTTATGTGGTTGTGGTAGATGATTTAGATAGTATAGAATTTTTATTCAGTAGATGGCTCTAACCACTGTATTTTGTTGTGGCTCTAACCACTGTATTTTGGCGTACAATTTCCTAGTTGTGCTAAGTAATGCGCGCGATAATTTTAGCATGCATGAACATCTTATAAAAGTGAAGGGATCCCAAAAGTGAAAGCATGTACCAGCCTCTCGGATCAAATACATATCAATCTTCCCAATCAAGTTGGGATAGAATTCAAATCATACATACCAATGTACATGGACACATCGAGAAAGTGGAGAAGCTTTTTTTGAGACGGAGGTAGTAGTTCGAACAATTTTATCCCAATTTGAAATTGAAAAATACAAATTTATCATAATTTATCCCAATTTGTGGCGTCGAACACGGCCGCGCAGCGATGGGCTAGAAGGGCCGGGACGACGGGCGGCTGAGGGGTGGTCATCTGCGCCATCCGCAAACTCGGACATGGAGGAGGGCTGGATCTGCGGCTTCGCAACCACTCTTGGCACTACCGCCGTCTTGGTGTACTTCATCAGCGACGGATCGGCGGCTTCGCAGCGCGGTTGTTGACGATGGCTTCAATCGTCTTGGCATCGATTCGCACTCTCGGCACCGCTGTCGTCAACATTGAAGGCTGGATCTGCGCCGTCGCAACGATGTTGTAGGCGATGGCTTCAATGTTCTTGGCATCGATGAGCACTATCGGCACGGCCGCCGTCTTGGTGTTCTTCATCAGCAACGGATCTGAGGAGGGCAACAGAAGTGAGACATCGGCAGGCTCCGACATTGAAGGCTGGATCTGCGCCGTCGCAGCGATGTTGTAGGCGATGGCTTCAATGTTCTTGGCATCGATGACCACTGTCGGCACGGCCGCCGTCTTGGTGTTCTTCATCATCAACAGATCTGAGAAGAGAAACGAAAGTGAGACAGAGAGAGACATTTCAACTATTTCTGAGGGTTAGATCCTCACCGACACTCTTAGATCCACGCCGCCGCACGCACGCTGCAGATCCACGCAGCCGCACGCACGGTTAGATCTGCGCCGCCGCACGCACGGTTAGATCCTCTCCGCCGCACGCATGGTTAGCTTCGCGCCGCCGCACGCACGCTGCAGTTCCGCGCCGCCGCGACCGCCAGAGTAAGAGAGGAAATAGGAGAGAGGAAGATGCGACTGGAATATGCGACTGCTAGGGTTGGTAGGTATGTGCTCTACTCTTCTCTCCGTATGCGTCCATCGAGGTAGAGAGAGATATACAAGTCATCCGATCATAAATGATCCAACGGTGCAAGCGTACGTTGAGCTATCAACCAACCAAGATCCGTGTGATATACATCTCGACCAATCAGAGATCAGCCAGTGAGTACAAGTGAGGAAACTGAGTAGAACTAAGAGGGGGAAAAGTGAGGAAATGTTTATCGGAAGGGCAAAACTGAGTAGGACTGAGTAAAACAAGTGGACCCGGAGGGGGAAAACTGAGTAAAACTAAGTAAAACAGGGGCACCCAAATAATAAAGGGAGTAAGGGAAATATAAGCTTTTGGGATAAAAATTGTTAAATTGTGTTATTTGAACAATATAGTACATTTTGGCCGACGTGATATTGTTTTGTAATTTAAAGATACACAAGTGTGACAAATTTGGACTCATTTGGACAAAGTTTGTAAGCATAGTGGGTATTTTGGAGGTGTGTTGAGTACAAAGCCCTGCATCTTCATAGCTAGTAGCTCATGGACTAGGAAGTGGTTTTGGAAAAAAAACTTCATATCTCTATATTTCCTTTTCCATTATTATTTCTCTAGGTTGTAGGTAACATAACAAGACTCCATGGGAAGGTTCCACCATGTTTTGAATTATTTTGAATTAAACTAAACCCAAAACTATATTTTTTGAGTTTAGTCACTTAGAAAATGATAAATGTGGCTTAAGCGATGAACTTATTCGAGGTGCATGACCATAGAAAACTTGCAATAACACATACATTATTGTGATTATTCAACATACAAAGGGATCCCCAATACAAATTGTTCATACAAAGGGATCCCCAATACAAAGGGATCCCCAATACAAATTGTTCATACAAATTCAAATTAATTGTTCAAAATAAAATCTTGCTCTTGCTCCTTGTGTGACTCATACAAAGGGATCCCCAATACAAAGGGTCCACCACCTTACTCCGGGTAATCCTACCAGGGATATTACCGGTGTCTACCTTCCTTTTGCCCTCTTTCTTGTTCTTCTTCTTCACTTCGGGTTGTACCAAGACCGAGACAACCATATGATACGAAGCTTGTGCTCTTTCTTCTAATGCATTTTCTTCCCTTGCTTCTACAATCTGCTCTTGATCCATCGTTTTACCCAGCTCTCGATCCATTGCTTCACTCAGCTCTCTATGCATTGCTTCAACGGCCTCTCGATCCATCTGTTCCCTCTGCTCTTGATCCATCGGTTCAAGCAGCTCTACATCCATCTGTTCCCTCTGCTCTCGATCCATCGGTTCAAGCAGCTCTCGATCCATCGGTTCAAGCAGCTCTTGATCCATCGGTTCAAGCAGCTCTCAATCCATCGATTCAAGCAGCTATCGATTCATTGCTTCAATCTCCTCATGTTGAATTGCTGCTTCATTCTCCTCTGCATTTGCTGCTCCCGCCTGATCTTCCATTCCAAAAGCTGGGTCAACTGGATTTTTACAAAGCCTAGCAATGTGTCCAGGGGTTCCACAACGTTTGCACTTACATCGTCGAATCGGTGCACCACCCTCTGCACTAGCTCTGATCCTATTCTTCCTCGGCCTACCTGCCGGTCTAGTCAAAACTAGAGAGTACAGTTTGAAGCCTGGATCGACTTTCATCCATTGGTCTTTTCCCAACAAGGTAGGAACATTCATAGCATATGCAGCCCTAAATTTGGCAACAGAGAAATACTCTGACACATACTGATCAACTTCACCTTCTGCACCCCCTATAACACTCATGAAAAACAATGCGTGTATGCAGGGTATCCCACGAATCTGCCATCGCCTACAATGGCATGTCCTATCAACCAAACTCACTGGATACCTCCACTGCATGTTTTTACTGTCAGTGTAGGTTACCTCAGCCTCCATTCCTTTTCTGATGCATTTCATCTTCAATTGTTTTGCCCTGGCATGCAAAGACTTAATCAAAGATGGGAGCATGAGATGGCCTTGATATTTTGTGGCTGCAATTCTTTGACGCAGATCGATCTTTATCATGATCATCTGCCTAATCTTATCAAATATTTGCCACAGCATAAGCCCTTTCAATGACTTGACCTTTCCATTGAAACTCTCCGCAAGGTTACTTGTTACATAGTCTACCTTGCAAATTTCATTGAATTGGCTTCTTGACCACACCCTACCATGATGTTCATCCAAGTACTCCTTCACCCCAGGTTTTTGTTTATACAACACATCCAAATGAAACAGATGCTTCCTAATGCTGCATGTGTATGAAGCTGGCCATAGGTTGTCAGTAAAAACTTTACCCTTGAATTTCTTTGTAAAATTTTGTACCAAGTGTCGCATACATTCCCTATGCTCCACTCCAGGGAATACTGCTTCTACTGCACTCTCCAAACCTTTGCAAGCGTCTGTGTGGATAGCAAGTCTTGGTGGATGACCTATAAGGTCGCGCAAATTCTGCAGAAACCAAGTCCAACTTTCCTCTGACTCAACCTCCAAAACTCCATAAGCAACAGGGAACATCCAATTGTGTCCATCAACTGCAGTAGCAGCAACTAGCTGTCCTTTAAACCTGCCATGAAGAGTTGTTGCATCCATGGCCAAATAAGGCATGCAATCATCCAGAAAGCCTTTCCAACAAGCTTTGAAACAAACAAAAGCCCTTCTAAAACATTCCTTCTGCATTATCCTCCCGCTTTTCAATTTGTAGGGAACTGTATGCTTGTCTATCGCTACAACACTGCCTGGACTAGCCATCTCCACTTCAGCTTTGAAAGTGTAAAGCAACTGAAAGCTTTCATTCCATGGACCATTGATCCTGTCAAGAGCCATTTCCTTTGCATAGAACATCCTCATGTAAGTATTTTTATATCAAACTTCTCATATATCTTTTTATGAGTGTTGTTGGACCAAGTGAAGGAGTTTCTCTCAGCCAATCTATGATTGCATCTGCCAACCACCTAGTCTTCGCTAGCTTTGATTTCTCCTCTGGCTCTCCCGCTCGAGGTGGACAAGTATGGTCGATCGAGTTCTTCTTTATCTGAAACATAATGATAAGGGATGTCAGTAACAGTTAACAAATTTTACACCGTGATCTAAAATACACAACTGGTTGGCGTAGTACCTGAACCACGGTGCTTCTGAGCATTGTGGATGCATGCAGCCTCCACCTACACCTCTTGTATGGGCACTTAACTGTGAACCTACCTGGCTCACTTTTAATAACCTCATAATTATTCTTGGTGAGAATGCAATATGTAGTAATTGCATTACGGCAATCCATCATCGTTTGAAATACGGTGCCTTCTGCAAGCTGAGGATCCTCCCTGTTCCACTCAATTGTTGGCAAGTCATCACCTTCGTAATCGTCTAAAACGAGGCTGTCATTGTTCTCATCCTTCTCTTCATCATCAGTGTCATCAAATCTGGCACCTTGTGTAATATCTTCCATGTATTGATCCTCCATTGCCTACTTACTGTATCGATCTACCAATTCAGGAAACATCAACTCATCATCATCATCCTGAGGAGACAGATCCTCAATCTCTGCATCGTCATCCACATCGACCGCAGGAACGATCTGGCTACCACTAGCATTGGGGACAGATGGTGTTGTTGTGGACCTACAAGGAGTGTATGAAAAGTGAGGAAATGTTTATCGGAAGGTCAAAACTGAATAGGACTGAGTAAAACAAGTGGACCTGGAGGGGGAAAACTGAGTAAAACTAAGTAAAACAGGGGAACCCAAATAATAAAGGGAGTAAGGGAAATTGAAGCTTTTGGCATAAAAATTGTTAGATTGTGTTATTTGAACAATATAGTACATTTTGGCCGACGTGATATTGTTTGCAATTCAAAGATACACAAGTGTGACGAATTTGGACTCATTTGGACAAAGTTTGTAAGCATAGTGGGTATTTGGGAGGTGTGTTGAGTAGAAAGCCCTGCATCTTCATAGCTAGTAGCTCATGGACTAGGAAGTGGTTTTGAAAAAAAACTTCATATCTCTATATTTCTTTTTCCATTATTATTTCTCTAGGTTGTAGGTAACATAACAAAGACTCCATGGGAAGGTTCCACCATGTTTTGAATTATTTTGAATTAAACTAAACCCAAAACTATTTTTTTTGAGTTTAGTCACTTAGAAAATGATAAATGTGGCTTAAGCGATGAACTTATTCGAGGTGCATGACCATAGAAAACTTGCAATAACACATACATTATTGTGATTATTCAACATACAAAGGGATCCCCAATACAAATTGTTCATACAAAGGGATCCCCAATACAAAGGGATCCCCAATACAAATTGTTCATACAAATTCAAATTAATTGTTCAAAATAAAATCTTTCTCTTGCTCCTGGTGTGACTCGCTGGGGCCACCACCTTACTCCGGGTAACCCTACCAGGGATATTACCAGTGTCTACCTTCCTTTTGCCCTCTTTCTTGTTCTTCTTCTTCACTTCGGGTTGTGCCAAGACCGAGACAACCATATCATACGAAGCTTGTGCTCTTTCTTCTAATGCATTTTCTTCCCTTGCTTCTACAATCTGCTCTTGATCCATCGGTTTACCCAGCTCTCGATCCATTGCTTCACTCAGCTCTCTATGCATTGCTTCAACGGCCTCTCGATCCATCTGTTCCCTCTGCTCTCGATCCATCGGTTCAAGCAGCTCTCGATTCATCTGTTCAATCTGCTCTCGATCCATCGGTTCAAGCAGCTCTCGATCCATCGGTTCAAGCAGCTCTCGATCCATCGGTTCAAGCAGCTCTCAATCCATCGATTCAACTTCTCGATTCATTGCTTCAATCTCCTCATGTTGAATTGCTGCTTCATTCTCCTCTGCATTTGCTGCTCCTCTGATCTTCCATTCCAAAAGCTGGGTCAACTCCATTTTTACAAATCCTAGCAATGTGTCCAGGGATTCCACAACGTTTGCACTTACGTTGTCGAATCGGTGCACCACCCTCTACAATAGCTCTGATGCTATTCTTCATCGGCCTACCTACCGGTCTAGTCAAAACTGGAGAGTACAGTTTGAAGCCTGGATCGACTTTCATCCATTGGTCTTTTCCTAACAAGGTAGGAACATTCATATCATATGCAGCCCTAAATTTGGAAACAGAGAAATACTGTGACACATACTGATCAACTTCACCTTCTGCACCCTCTATATTACTCATGAAAAACAATGCATGTATGCAGGGTATCCCACGAATCTGCCATCGCCTACAATTGCATGTCCTATCAATCAAACTTACTGGATACCTCCACTGCATGTTTTTAATGTCAGTGTAGGTTACCTCAGCCTCCATTCCTTTTCTGATGCATTTCATCTTCAATTGTTTTGCCCTGGCATGCAAAGACTTAATCAAAGATGGGAGCATGAGATGGCCTTGATATTTTGTGGCTGCAATTCTTTGACGCAGATCGATCTTTATCATGATCATCTGCCTAATCTTATCAAATATTTGCCACATCATAATCCCTTTCAATGACTTGACCTTTCCATTGAAACTCTCCGCAAGGTTACTTGTTACATAGTCTACCTTGAAAATTTCATTGAATTGGCTTCTTGACCACACCCTACCATGATGTTCATCCAATTACTCCTTCACCCCAGGTTTTTGTTTATACAACACATCCAAATGAAACAGATGCTTCCTAATGCTGCATGTGTATGAAGCTGGCCATAGGTTGTCAGTAAAAACTTTACCCTTGAATTTCTTTGTAAAATTTTGTACCAAGTGTCGCATACATTCCCTATGCTCCACTCCAGGGAATACTGCTTCTACTGCACTCTCCAAACCTTTGCAAGTGTCTGTGTGGATAGTAAGTCTTGGTGGATGACCTATAAGGTCGCGCAAATTCTGCAGAAACCAAGTCCAACTTTCCTCTGACTCAACCTCCAAAACTCCATAAGCAACAGGGAACATCCAATTGTGTCCATCAACTGCAGTAGCAGCAACTAGCTGTCCTTTAAACCTGCCATGAAGAGTTGTTGCATCCATGGCCAAATAAGGCCTGCAACCGTCCAGAAAGCCTTTCCAGCAAGCTTTGAAACAAACAAAAGCCCTTCTAAAACATTCCTTCTGCATTATCCTCCCGCTTTTCAATTTGTAGGGAACTGTATGCTTGTCTATCGCTACAACACTGCCTGGACTAGCCATCTCCACTTCAGCTTTGAAAGTGTAAAGCAACTGAAAGCTTTCATTACATGGACCATTGATCCTGTCAAGAGCCATTTCCTTTGCATAGAACATCCTCATGTAAGGTATTTTTATATCAAACTTCTCAACCATCTTTTTTATGAGTGATGTTGGACCAAGTGATGGAGTTTCTCTCAGCCAATCTATGATTGCATCTGCCAACCACCTAGTCTTCGCTAGCTTTGATTTCTCCTCTGGCTCTCCCGCTCGAGGTGGACAAGTATGGTCGATCGATTTCTTCTTTATCTGATACATAATGATAAGGGATGTCAGTAATAGTTGACCAAATTTTACACCGTGATCTAAAATACACAAATGGTTAGCGTAGTACCTGAACCACGGTGCTTCTGAGAATTGTGGATGCATGCAGCCTACACCTACACCTCTTGTGTGGGCACTTAACTGTGAACCTACCTGGCTCACTTTTAATAACCTCATGATCATTCTTGGTGATAATGCAATATGTAGTAACTGCATTACGGCAGTCCATCATCGTTTGAAATATGGTGCCTTCTGCAAGCTGAGGATCCTCCCTGTTCCACTCAATTGTTGGCAAGTCATCACCTTCGTAATCGGCTAAAATGAGGCTGTCATTGTTCTCATCCTTCTCTTCATCATCAGTGTCATCAAATCTGGCACCTTGTGCAATATCTTCCATGTATTGATCCTCCATTGCCTGCTTACTACATCGATCTACCAATTCAGGAAACATAAACTCATCATCATCATCTTGAGGAGACGGATCCTCAATCTCTGCATCGTCCTCCACATCGACCGTAGGAACGATCTGGCTACCACTAGCATTGGGGACAGATGGTGCTGTTGTGGACCTACAAGGAGCGCGGCGGCACACACGATTAGCAGAGGCAGCAACAGTAGAAAGACATGATGCCCGACCACTTTATGATGCCCCAACACCAGATGAAGCCTGGACCCTATCCACATGGATACGAATTTTACCGACACGGCAAGAATCATTCAAAGCAAAAAAGAATTCCCAGATCCTCGTCGAAAATTAGTGGAACAAATCTTCCTCCGTGCCGTTGAAATATTCGAAATGAACTGCATCGCGAGGGCCCAGGGGTACTTATCGCATATGTTATCTTTCAAATTCCTCAACGAGATGGTGGTTGCAACCACCGCTGGGATGTAAAATCCGCTCATATTGCGTTCAGAATCACGTGAAAATCTAGTATCAAGCCTAACCACCAGCCGAAAAGCCAGCGCTGGATCAATCCTATTCGAAAAGCAACGCAGTTAGTTGAGCAACAACGATTGGCGCTCAAAAACTGCCTATTGTTAATTCACATAGGCAGACGATGCTTACCTAGATGGAATCCATGCGTTAGATCGCTCCGATTCCCAATCTTCTCCGCCGTTGAGGGGCATAATCGGCACACTTGACGGCTGTATAAACTCTACCGCGAGAGGGGTAGATCTAGTGGAGGCGGAGCCCTCTCCGTCTTCCGGGGGTGGTGGTGGGGGCGGGGGCGGCTCGTGGGCGGACGACGCCATAAGGTAGGAGGGCAGGACAGCGTGGCGGCGGAGGGGCGGCGTGTGAGCTCTTCCAGTCTCGGGCGGAGGGGAAAGCTTTGGGTGAGTGAGAGACCGCCAGTCTGACGTGTCCAATTGGGTCAACAGTCAACACCATTCGAAAGCAACGGTCAATTCACAACCACCGCGGCTCCCTAGCCGTCACCGGTAACGGCCAAGGCCTCTGACCAGCCGCCATCCCTCCCGTCCGAGCGTTTGCGAGGGGTTTCAAACTAGAGGGAGGGGAAAACTGAGGAAAAGTTAAGCGGCCGGGGAAAACTGAGTACAACTAACGAACCAGGGGCACGAAAATAGAAATCCCAATTAAGTATTATATGGATCACAACAAAGTTGGATTGGGTTCCTAGTCATGTAATGGTTGCATGGTTTGGGTTAAGCAAGGGCATACTAAGCAATTGATTATAAATATGGTTGCCACCATGGTTGGTTATATCTTAGTGGTGATAGATAGCTAGGGTTTATAGGTCCTATTAGGCATGTTTAATGACTACTCTTTATTTACTTCAAAAGAATAACTTTTGAAGAACATATTATCTATCTCTACTAATAAGTTACGGATCGGTGGTGTTGATAGGTCAAGAAAACCGGAATAAATTTTCGTCCGTCAAATAAACCGGAACTTTCTACTAATCCGTACGTCAAGAAAACCGGACGTTCCTCCGTCTTGTTTCTACGTCTGGAACCAGATGGTCGTGAAAGAAAATCGCTCGGTCGTAGCTAATCCTATCTCTTCCCGTGCGCAGACTGCTTCGCCAGACGCCCCAGAATCGGCCCAGATCGAAATCGAGTACAACTCCTACGGATGTGTTATCAACCCGCCTATCGAGCAATCAGGAACAAGCAGAACGAGCGATGAGGAACCGGCCCGTACGCTGGACATGGTATGTACCAGTACCGTCCAGCAGAGTCTAGGTCGAAACAAAACAGCTGGGAAACGCTGCATATGGTATGGTGCTTCTATATATGTGCATCCAGAGAGAGCATCGCAAGGAGAGAAAGCGGAGAAACAGGCGGCCACGGTACAGGCGACGTGCGACGATTGTTGGGCTCCCGCTGGCAGTCCGACGAGACGGCGTCAAGCTCAAGTGCCCCGCCGGCAAGAAAGTGACGGATAATGACCTATTCCGGGAAAACGCCCTACCCACGAGACAAAACATGGCAGCGGCGACGACCTATCCATACGAGAAGGCCGGCGGCCGAAACTGACAGAGAATGACTTATCCCGGGAAACCGCCGTACCCACGACCCAAGAGAGAAAATCATGGCAGCGCCGATGACCTATCCAAATCCATACGAGAAGGCCGGAGGCCGTCGCGGCGATCTTCATGTTCCTCAGCAGGCTTCTTCTTTGCTGGCGGATTACCGCCGTCGACCTTGTTGGCGGGTACGGCCTGACTCTGAGGGCGCCAGGACAACCATCCGCTGGCAACCGTTCATGCCATCCGACATCGTCCAGATTCTTGATCATGATGTTGTGGCACACTCGAGTGGCAAGGCGGTTGTTGGATCGGCACCGGGAACGAAACAAATCCAAGGAACGAAATCAAATCAAATCCCATCGAACGATTCCGTCCGCCGCCTCGATTCGCAACACAAACTCCCGGCCATAGCAGAAGGCAGCGAAAGTCCAACAAGGAGAGCTTCTACGCCGCCGTGCTCTGTATGCACGGCAACCCGTGGTGACAACAATGGCGTTGGTTTCTCGTGCAGATCAATCCCTCCGTCATCTCCCGAGGGACAACACGGCAGAGGTACAGGAAGGAGGAAGACCAGGGCCGTCGTCCTGGTCGTTGCGTGAATCGAGTCGAGGGAGAGCTCGATGGCGCCGCCAAAAACTCAAAGCCGTCACTGCGAGGGATCGACGTATCTATATCTATACCAACACAATTTGCGAAGGTATCCATACCAACACAATCAACGCAATCTTGGCCGGCGAGTTGTGAATCAATCGGCTTTTCCAAGCGGATCCGATCAAGATCAAGTTCGTAGCGACGGACGTCTATGTGGATGAAGTCGAGGGCTGTGAGGGTGGAGCCGCCGAAAGCTTGGTGATCGCCATTAACCAGGGCTCTACGGAGCGACCATGCTCGGTTGGCTCCCCGGAGTTGAGGATTCATTGACATGATGTTGGCGTGCCGGCGCTCCAGTGATCCAAACGTCTTAGGAGGGCACTGCTCATGACGATCCACACGGTGGAATAGGGTTGATGGTCTGCTGCTGTGTTTTCAGTGTTAAAGAGAAATTACAGATTTGAGGTGATTGAGAGGGATGATGTGGTAAGGGATCGAGATAAGATTGATGAGTGCCACTTCCTAATTCAGTATATATATATGTACTTATGTCCAGAAGAGGACATAACATGCATACATGGTTCCCTTTTGACTACTTTATCGAAGTCAAGTTAAAGTTAGCATGATCGTTCTATGCCTATTTTCCATCTGAGTTTACATGCACGATCTGCATCCGTACTGCTGCTTGTGAATAACTAATTAGCATGTTCATGAAATATGTTACTTTAGTAGCACAGATGTGATAAGAATAAAATTTGAAATTAATAAAAAATTAATAAACATTAAAGTTTAGGTCATAGCAACGCACGAAGAAAGTTACATTAAGACCATGGTTACATGGCATGTTTACATAGGTCGATCGACTTTAGGATAAAATTAGGTCATGCGATGTTTTTGATATATTTTTTTTACTTCCGTGCAACGCACGGGCATTTGTGCTAGTCTATCTATACCTACTAATAAAGGAAGTAAGGTTTCTCCCCAGATTTTCGTCCGTTTTTTAATTATCCTTAATTTTCAGATGAAATTACAGGCAATGCCACCGCTCTATGAAGAAAACGTTTCGTCTAGGCAGAAAAATATCACCGCGTCCATTGTGCTGTGCAGGCGTCGTACTCGCCCCCTGCACATCGGCCTTCCTCTTGGGCCTGCCATTTGGTGGGCTTGTTTATTGAGATTCAGGGAAAGGAGCAATCGATCAAATTATTCTTTCTCTAAAAAAATCAAATTATTCTCAAATAGTCCCACATCGGTTCCTTATGATGATTCCAACCAGGTTATATACGTTCGATTTGTTTAGAATATCACCAAGGTGAATCAATACGTAGCACCATTGATTAGCTGGTCTGATGAAATCTGCTATGAATTGAAGGAGAGCGTTGATTGTATATATCTTCCAGATCGTGAAGGGAAAGAAGGATGGGGGAATACAAGGTGACCCGAGAAATCACTTGACGAGAGGAAAATTGGCCATCTCCCCGAAGCCATGGAGAACGCGGAGGGCCGGAGCAGCGGTGGTGTGGGGCTTGGATTCGTGTGCCATGGCAGCCGCTCGGGATTTGAAGGAAGAACGGGAGGGGCAGTGAGACGGACAAGAGGACAGGGGAAGAAAAGATGAGTGGTGGTGGAGTGGGGGATAGCTGCCGATCTGGTGAGGGAGTAGCTAGGCTCCGGTGCGTCTGCCCTCTGAGACATGGCATAATGGCAGGTCGCACATCGCTGCTGCTCTGAGCTCGATGCAGGGGACGAGGGAGAGGTGGAGTGGTGGTGGTGGCCAGATTGCGACAGTTTGCAGAGAAAGGGAGAGATTTTTCTCTGAATCTCTGTGTGGCAACGACCAAAGGAGCGCTTGATGGCTGGGAAATGGATCCAAGGGCAGATGAGATTTTGGGGATATTGTCACGCAGTGCTTGGTGGAAAAAACAGGTAAGTGTACTTGAGGATATCTGTGCTGAGTCGTGGAAAAAAATTACTTGCCCTTTTTTATTGACGTGTAGTGGCGAAAATTCTGGCCGGATTCTTCCCTTAGGTGCTATTTTTTCTACTACATCATTTAGACACGCTACAACGCATGCTAATGCATATAATTGGTATATAAAAAACGTATTTGACTAGATACATCAACACGTTTTTTCTTTCAAAAAAGATACATCAATGAACCTTAATTCTTCTTACCACCTTAAAAAATTACTCCACAAAACATTTTTGACAGCCTGCATAAAACTTCTTTTTAGAAGATTTTGGAAAAAATGATGTGAGAAAAGTCTAATATTGGTCTTTTGCTCAACTTTAAAAAAACTATTATTTTTATTTTTTGCTCAATTTTTAATGGACCAATTTATTATGTATGTATAAAGGTTTAATTTTATTTCGCCGTAGCAACGCACGGGTATTTTTCCTAGTTATATACTAAAAGCACAATAAGAGATTTTAACGGAGACACTAGGTTAATCCACATACGCTTAAATTATATATATCATTGATCTTAATTTTAATGGCTGAGATTTAAAATCGATAAGTGTTACGTAAATATTGTCACGTCCCGGATGGACATACAGCCCACCAACGTGTATACATGGGAAAGTACAAGGAAATAGAGTCTTGAAAAAGTCCCCACCAACGTGTATAGATGGAAAAGTACAAGGAAATAGAGTCTTGGATAAGTACGTTTCTTTCAAATGGCTATATATTTTTTTAATCCGTGTAATCTAAGGAAGTAGTGTCCATCTTCTTCACGTTCTTTCTGCCGGGATCGCGTACAAACAGTCGTTTGAAGATGATGCTATGAAGAATATAGGATGCGTAAATCAAATCGAGCGGAACTAATAAGAGGATGGCGACCTAGAAAATATTTGCTATTTGTCTGAATTTTCATATATCTATACTTAAAATATGTCTGAGTACATATAAATATAGACAAATCCGAGTCATTAATTTCCAGATGGATGGAGTATGTGTGACGTTAGTGATGAACGACATAATTATTTAATAGACTAATTTTACGGAATATAAATAAACTGACTTTATAGAATAATATTTCTATATATTTCTCTGTTTTCTACTCAAATATAAACCATGCTCGCGTATAAATCAGTGTGACTACCTGATAAAACTAAACATTATAGGTGATCATGTGTTTTGTGGTTTTCACAATTAATATTAAATTTATACATAACATATACGTCCTCTGTCCTGAAATAAGTGAAGCAAATTGTCTAGATTCGTACGTATCTACGCACTAAAATACATCCAAATATATGCGAATTTTCACAAATCCGAGTTCACTTATTTTCGGATGGAGGGAATATGTCTGGTGTTACTGATAATTCGGCACAATTATCTGAGTTTACGGAATATTAGTATACGAGCTTACTTAATAGTTGTATCATGATTTTTGTATATCAACCATCCTCGCGTATAGATCGGTACACTATGTGCCCAAAATCAGCCTATCTTTTTTTTACGAATAGGACACTGGTATTAAAAGAAACACCGAACGGTACAAAGCAGCCCAAGAAAAAAATGAAAATTACAACGCGATCCTTGAGAAGCCCTTCATCTTCAACCTCCGGACCGTGTTGATAGCGCGCCGCTGCTACCGCACCTCCGTGAGCCAGCCTGACGTTGTTGGTTGCGGACGGGAAGCCGCCGAACGAGTCGAAAAGACCACATCCGTCCCGGAGACGAAGACGTAGGATGAACTACCGATGAAACTCCTTGATGATCCGAAGATCCCCACGACCAGACAAAATCCTCGAAGATCACACCATACCCACAAGCTTCTCGACGTAGCCGTCAAGATGGGGTTGAAGCCTGGGAAATATTATTGCACGAGGCGTCGCCACCACCACCTGAGCGCCGCCCCTACAAACAAAAAACCTAAATACGGGGAATGAAGCTCCCAAAACTGGGAAACAGAGCCCTCCCGCCGACGAGAGCCCCGATCCGCCCCACCTCCACGGCCCGAAGGCCACAGAGGCAGCCAGATCGGAGGCGGCCGCCGACGGGAGGGAGGCAACCTAATCGCCTGAGGTTCACCTCACGAGCGAAGGGGTACGTACGTAATACTCCTATGCCAAATAAAATCAGCCCATCTTTCTATGTGCAAACGCCAACTAAAGCAAGGCATAAAATATTCTTAAAAAGAAATTGAATCGGCTATTTCTGGCACATTTATAAGATTTTCTTAACATGGTCAGTCAGTTCTTTTATGGGTTGACAAACAATACAACTATACTGGTCATAAAAAAGAGTTTTGATTATTTTTTTCTTAAAAAAAAGTCCAGCATTCCTCAATATGATAATTTAGATCTTGGAGAACATGGCACTTTTTGGAATTAAGTGAGCAAATGAGGGGAAGACGTCTGTTAGGTAAAAATATTTTATTAAGCCATGTTGGCAAACATTAACCTACTTATCTATCTATCTATCTATCTATTATAAACTAAAATCAAGATACATAACTCAAACAGAGACACCATGATTTAATCCATATAGACTAAATAATCTATTCCGGTGATTTTACGTTAATCATATATAGGTATGAACAATAGAGATTCAAAAGTTCAGGTACATAAAATATGTCCTGGTGCCACAAGCACGAACACGATTGGGTACAACATGCGCTAGCGGAACTTTTAGTATAGTAGATGATATGCTAGAAAAGTTGTCGTCAAACTGCTCTTTACTAACCATATGTAAGTGTGTTACTGAGACAATTTAAAATAATTTAATACGGATAAAGCTTTGCAAAATGCATTATTTATTAATTGTTTAATAAATTTTCATCTAAAAAGTAAACTTCGTTTGCACCATGGAGAATCCTCTATGTTTAAAATGTAATTGACTTCCAAAGTAGTTTGTTGTTAACAAAAACCAACTTCTAGAAAATGAAATTTTCAATTGTTTAGTTCTCATGCTTCAGAAGTCGTACCTTCATTAAGAAAATATAATTTGATTTTCAATTTGTAAGCTTAACTAACAAAAGTCTAGCAATTTCTTTCTAGCTAGACCTTCATCATTATTTGCGATACAAAATATGAACTTTATAGTTCTACATCTAATACAGATGACGGACTATCTGAATCTTTAGTTGGTGTATTGAAACAACAATACTAAATAAACTCCAGGGTAATATGAACTACCGGATGCCAAGACATAAATATAATTGTATGTACTAAATCTAATATCATGTACAAACAGGAGATATACTCAATTATATGGTTGTTTCATTTCGATATAGAAAATAATCCTTCATCCAAAAACTAAAGATTATTAAAGATGTTACCAACAAATTTGATATTTTATTTAACACAATATCTAGGTACGATGTTCTTAGAACTATGTTATACAAACGATATAATATGAATATCTCCTAAACGACAAATTTAATTCATACACCCTCTCAATTAAAAGAAAGATGATGCCCTCGCATTTGCGAGGGCCACTATGCTAGTTTAAATAATAATAAGTAGTTGAATTAAGGTTTATGGTTTCTAGGGCTTGCTATTGGATCCACTAAGTAAATAATAGTTGATCCCTAAATAGGATGGTTCATAATTCTTTAGTACTTGTAGGTTTTAGTGGAGTATAGGTATGTAATGCAAAATATTGGATATGGTTGCTATTAGAGTTCATCACAATGGTTTGATACTAAATATGGTCAATTAAGGATGATGGACTTAGCAAGAGGAACTAGGGTTTATATTTAGGTGGTCCTACTTGATCATTTAGGTTTTATTAGTATGAACACATGAAATACCAACTTATTAGTAATAAGGCTTCTATTATTTTATGAGGACATGAACATATATATTTAGTTGCTAATTATGGATCTATAAGTGAAAATAAAGTAACATGATCACATTTTGTAACCTAGGGTTTAGGTTTAGAAGCAATTTAGGGTTCACATAAAATAATAGAGTTAGGGTTCTTGATAGGATTTAGGGTTTTAGGGTTCTCACATGAAATGATAAGGTTATGATTTTATTCAATATGGAATTAGTGTTTCCTATTTGTGATGCAAGTCTTAAAGTAATAGCTTTGTTATAAAGTTGAAGTTATTAATAACTTTGAAATAAAAATAATAATGGACTTAGCATTTATTATTTTTAGAATATTAATAATTAAGATAAATATCATTTAGGGTTTAAATCCCTCTAATAAGGATTTAATAAGATAATGATAAAAGAAAATTAGTTTTCCTAATTAATGAATTTTAATTGAATTTAGAATAAAAGAAAAGGCTTAAATAATAAAGTTAAACAATTAAATTATTTAAAATAAAATTTCATATTATATTTTTATTGGATAGATTTTATTTGTGTGAGCATTTTGATATCTTATTTATATTTTTCTGAATTGAAATGAATTTTCTATAATTTGACAAAGTTACAGATATTTTCTGAAATTTGACTTTTAAATGATATGCTATTTACACCCGGACTAAACCTACTCATAGCTATTGACAGGTGGGCTAGTGGCCACATTGGTGACCACTTAGGCGTGGACCAAGTCAAAATGGGTGACTAGGCAGGGGACACGGTGGCCGGCGGGCAGACGTCGTCGGCGGCGTCGATTCCGGCCACGCGCGGACAAGCGACTGGTTCCATTCGAACCAGCGCATCACGAGGAGCCTAAAGGTGGTGGCACCGCTCCGGTTAGGTCACCGGAGCTTGATCGACGGTGTGGTACCACGGCGGCGCTCGCAGGTGATCAACGCGGTGGCGATACAAGACGCGATCAAGCATGCCGAGCACACGAGGTGATACGTCTCCGACGTATCGATAATTTCTTATGTTCCATGCCACATTATTGATGATATCTACATGTTTTATGCATACTTTATGTCATATTTATGCATTTTCCGGAACTAACCTATTGACGAGATGCCGAAGTGCTTCTGTTTTCTGCTGTTTTTGGTTTCAGAAATCCTAGTAAGGAAATATTCTCGGAATTGGACCAAATCAACGCCAGGGTCCTATTTTCACACGAAGCTTCCGGACCCGGAGGAGATACGAGTGGGGCCACGAGGTGGCGCCACACTAAGCGCGCCAGGCTAGGGCTCGCGCCGCCTGTGTGGGTCCCCGTGACTCCACCGACCTTGCCCCTTCACTTAAAGCCTCCGTCGCGAAAACCCTATTACGTTCGACGAAACCAGAGAAAACCTTCAAGAGCCGCCGCCATGAAGCCAAGATCTGGGGGACAGAGTCTCTGTCCCGGCACGCCGCCGGGACGGGAAGTGCCGGAAGGCTTCTCCATCAACACCACCGCCATCTTCATCACTGCTGCCTCTCCCATGAGGAGGGAGTAGTTCTCCATCGAGGCTCGGGGCTGTACGGTAGCTATGTGGTTAATCTCTCTCCTATGTACTTCAATACAATAATCTCATGAGCTGCCTTACATGATTGAGATTCATATGATGATGCTTGTAATCTAGATGTCATTATGCTAGTCAAGTGGGTTTTACTTATGTGATCTCCGGAGACTCCTTGTCCCACGTGTGTAAAGGTGACAGTGTGTGCACCGTGTGGGTCTCTTAGGCTATATTTCACAGAATACTTATTCACTGGTATGAATAGCATAGTGAAGTGCTTATTTATATCCCATTATGATTGCAATGTGTTTTGTATCACGTATATATGTGCTACTCTAGTGATGTTATTAAAGTAGTTTATTCCTCCTGCACGGTGTAATGGTGACAGTGTGTGCATCGTGTAGTACTTGGCGTAGGCTATGATTGTGATCTCTTGTAGATTATGAAGTTAACTATTGCTATGATAGTATTGATGTGATCTATTCCTCCTTTCGTAGTGTGAAGGTGACAGTGTGCATGCTATGTTAGTACTTGGTTTGGTTATGTTGATCTTTCATGCACTCTAAGGTTATTTAAATATGAACATTGAATATTGTGGAGCTTGTTAACTCCGGCATTGAGGGTTCGTGTAATCCTACACAGTTAGTGGTGTTCAACATCCAACAAGAGGGTGTAGAGTCTAGCATCTATCTATTTATTCTGTTATGTGATCAATGTTGAGAGTGTCCACTAGTGAAAGTATGATCCCTAGGCCTTGTTCCTAAATACTGCTATCGCTGCTTGTTTACTGTTTTACTGCATTTTACTTCCTGCAATATTACTACCATCAACTGCACGCCAGCAAGCACTTTTCTGGCGCCGTTACTACTACTCATATTCATTCATACCACTTGTATTTCACTATCTCTTCGCCGAACTAGTGCACCTATTAGGTGTGTTGGGGACACAAGAGACTTCTTGCTTTGTGGTTGCAGGGTTGCATGAGAGGGATATCTTTGACCTCTTCCTCCCCGAGTTCGATAAACCTTGGGTGATCCACTTAAGGGAAACTTGCTGCTTCTACAAACCTCTGCTCTTGGAGGCCCAACACTGTCTACAAGAATAGAAGCACCCGTAGACATCAAGCTATTTTCGGCGTTGCCGGGGAGGAAAGGTAAAAGGCACTCATACTTCGGTCCCAGGTAATAAGTACTTTTCTGTTGCCTTTGTGTGTGTGCTCGAAGCTATTTCCTTTAGATCCTGCAATTGCATCTTTTTGTTTCTTGTTTACACTAGTTAGGCATAATGGACAACAATGAGCTTCTTATTCTATTTCCCGATTTAAGACATGGATGGTTTGATGCGAAAATTAAAAAACCTATGGAACATATTAGTATGAACGCTTTGAACACCATTGTTGCTAATGATATGGAAAATTCTAAGCTTAGGGAAGCTGGCTTTGATGAGCATGATATTTTTAGTCCCGAGGAGAAAATTTACTTTGATGATACTTTGCCTCCTATTTATGATGATTATAATGATATTGGTCTTTTAGTACCGCCTGTTATGGAGGATAAATTTGATTATGATTATACTATGCCTCCTACACTTGATGAGAATAATAATGATAGCTACTTTGTTGAATTTGCTCCCACTACAACTAATAAAATTGATTATGCTTATGTGGAGAGTAATGATACTTTTATGCATGTGAATAAGAATGCTTTATGTGATACTTATATTGTTGAGTTTGTTCATGATGCCTCTGAAAATTATTATGAGAGAGGAAAATATGGTTGTAGAAATTTTCATGTTACTAAAACACCTCTCTATATGCTGAAATTTTTGAAGTTACACTGGTTTTATCTTCCTATGCTTGTTACTTTGCTCTTCATGAACTTGTTTATTTACAAGATTCCTATGCATAGGAAGCATGTTAGACTTAAATGTGTTTTGAATTTGCTTCTTGATGCTCTCTTTTGCTTCAACTCTTATTTCTTGCGAGCATCATTAAAATTGCTGAGCCTATCTTAATGGCTATAAAGAAAAGAACTTCTTGGGAGATAACCCATGTGTTTATTTTGCTACAGCAATTTTTGTTTTGTTGAGTCTTGGAAGTTGTTTACTACTGTAGCAACCTCTCCTTATCATGTTTTTGTGCCAAGTAAAGTCTCTATGGTAAAGTTGAAGCTAGATTTGGATTGCTGTGCAGAAATAGCATTGCTGTCTGTCACGAATTCGCGCAGAAATCTCTGTAATCAAAAAATCTGCAAATTTACGTGTGTGATCCTCGATATATGTAACTTTCATTAGTTTTGAGTTTTTCCGTTTGAGCAAGTTAAGTGCCCTTCCAGGTTCGTCTTTACGGACTGTTCTGTTTTGACAGATTCTGCCTTTTATTTCGCATTGCCGCTTTTGTTAAGTTGAATGAGTTTCTTTGTTCCATTAACTTTCAGAAGTTTTGTGCAATGTCCAGAAGTGTTAAGAATGATTGTGTCTCCTCTGAACATGTGAATTTTTGATTGTGCACTAACCCTCTAATGAGTTTGCTTAAAGTTTGGTGTGGAGGAAGTTTTCAAGGGTCAAGAGAGGAGGATGATATACTATGATCAAGAAGAGTGAAGAGTCTAAGCTTGGGGATGCCCCGGTGGTTCATCCCTGCATATTTCAAGAAGACTCAAGCGTCTAAGCTTGGGGATGCCCAAGGCATCCCCTTCTTCATCGACAACTTATTAGGTTTCTTCTCTTGAAACTATATTTTTATTCGGTCACATCTTATGTACTTTACTTGGAGCGTCTGTTTGTTTTTGTTTATGTTTGAATAAATGCTTGTGTGGGAGAGAGACACGCTCCGCTGGTTCATATGAACACATGTGTTCTTAGCTTTTAATGTTCATGGCGAAGGTTGAAACTGCTTCGTTCATTGCTATATGGTTGGAAACGGAAAATGCTACATGTAGTAATTGGTAAAATGTCTTGGATAATGTGATACTTGGCAATTGTTGTGCTCATGTTTAAGCTCTTGCATCATATACTTTGCACCCATTAAGAAATACATAGAGCTTGCTAAAATTTGGTTTGCATATTTGGTCTCTCTAAGGTCTAGATAATTTCTAGTAAAGAGTTTGAACAACAAGGAAGACGGTGTAGAGTCTTATAATGTTTACAATATGTCTTTTATGTAAGTTTTGCTGCACCGGTTCATCCTTGTGTTTGTTTCAAATAACTTTGCTAGCCTAAACCTTGTATCGAGAGGGAATACTTCTCATGCATCCAAAATCCTTGAGCCAACCACTATGCCATTTGTGTCCACCATACCTACCTACTACATGGTATTTCTCCGCCATTCCAAAGTAAATTGCTCATGTGCTAACTTTAAACAATTCAAAAGCTATTATCTCTTATTTATGTCAATGTTTTATAGCTCATGAGGAAGTATGTGGTGTTTTATCTTTCGATCTTGTCATTTACTTCAGACTTTCACAATGAACTAGTGGCTTCATCCGCTTATCCAATAATTTTGCAAAAAGAGTGGCAATGGGGTTCCCAATTAATTAACTTGCATTAATAATTCTCTTCACATGTTTTGCTCTGATTCATCAGTAAAACTTAATTTTGCAAATAGACACTCCTCCATGGTATGAGATTGTTGGAAGGCACCCGAGATTCGGTTAGCCATGGCTTGAGAAAGAAAAGGTTGGGAGGAGTGTCATCTAAAAAATAAAAAGATAAAAACTAAACTAAAGTACATGTGTAAACAAAAGAGAAGAGGGATGATCTACCTTGCTGGTAGAGATAACGTCCTTCATGGGAGCCGCTCTTGAAAGTCTGGTTGATAAGGTAGTTAGAGTACCCGCTACCATTCGTTGACAACAACAAACACCTCTCAAAATTTTACTTTTATGCTCTCTATATGATTTCAAAACTTAAAAAGCTCTAGCACATGATTTAATCCCTGCTTCCCTCTGAAGGGCCTTTCTTTTACTTTTATGTTGAGTCAGTTCACCTATCTCTCTCCACCTCAAGAAGCAAACACTTGTGTGACTGTGCATTGATTCCTACATACTTGCATATGCACTTGTTATATTACTTTACATTGACAATATCCATGAGATATACATGTTATAAGTTGAAAGCAACCGCTGAAACTTAATCTTCCTTTGTGTTGCTTCAATACCTCTACTTTGAATTATTGCTTTACGAGCTAACTCTTATGCAAGACTTATTGATGCTTGTCTTGAAAGTACTATTCATGAAAAGTCTTTGCTTTATGATTCATTTGTTTACTCATGTCATTACCATTGTTTTGTCACTGCATTCATTACATATGCTTACAATAGTATGATCAAGGTTATGATGGCATGTCACTCAGAAATTATCTTTGTTATCGTTTACCTGCTCGGGACGACAGGAACTAAGGGGATGCTGATACGTCTCCGACGTATCGATAATTTCTTATGTTCCATGCCACATTATTGATGATATCTACATGTTTTATGCATACTTTATGTCATATTTATGCGTTTTGGAACTAACCTATTGACGAGATGCGCATGGTGTTTTCTGCTATTTTTGGTTTCAGAAATCCTAGTAGGAAATATTCTCGGAATTGGACGAAATCAACGCCTGGTCCTATTTTCACACGAAGCTTCCAGAAGACCGGAGGAGACGAAGTGGGGCCACGAGGTGGCGCCACAAGGCGCGCGGCCGAGCTAGGGCCCGCGCCGCCTGTTGTGTGGGTCCCTCGTGACTCCACCGACCTTGCCCTTCCGCCTACTTAAAGCCTCCGTCGCGAAAACCCTATTACGTTCGACGAAACCAGAGAAAACCTTCCAGGCCGCCGCCATCGCGAAGCCAAGATCCGGGGGACAGGAGTCTGTTCCGGCACGCCGCCGGGACGAGTGCCCGGAAGGCTTCTCCATCAACACCACCGCCATCTTCATCACCGCTGCTGTCTCCCATGATGAGGGAGTAGTTCTCCATCGAGGCTCGGGGCTGTACCGGTAGCTATGTGGTTAATCTCTCTCCTATGTACTTCAATACAATAATCTCATGAGCTGCCTTACATGATTGAGATTCATATGATGATGCTTGTAATCTAGATGTCATTATGCTAGTCAAGTGGGTTTTACTTATGTGATCTCCGGAGACTCCTTGTCCCACGTGTGTAAAGGTGACAATGTGTGCACCGTGTGGGTCTCTTAGGCTATATTTCACAGAATACTTATTCACTGGTATGAATAGCATAGTGAAGTGCTTATTTATATCCCATTATGATTGCAATGTGTTTTGTATCACAATATATCTGTGTGCTACTCTAGTGATGTTATTAAAATAGTTTATTCCTCCTGCACGGTGTAATGGTGACAGTGTGTGCATCGTGTAGTACTTGGCGTAGGCTATGATTGTGATCTCTTGTAGATTATGAAGTTAACTATTGCTATGATAGTATTGATGTGATCTATTCCTCCTTTCGTAGTGTGAAGGTGACGGTGTGCATGCTATGTTAGTACTTGGTTTGGTTATGTTGATCTGTCATGCACTCTAAGGTTATTTAAATATGAACATTGAATATTGTGGAGCTTGTTAACTCCGGCATTGAGGGTTCGTGTAATCCTACACGTTAGTGGTGTTCATCATCCAACAAGAGGGTGTAGAGTCTAGCATCTATCTATTTATTCTGTTATGTGATCAATGTTGAGAGTGTCCACTAGTGAAAGTATGATCCCTAGGCCTTGTTCCTAAATACGCTATCGCTGCTTGTTTACTGTTTTACTACATTTATACTTTGCAATATTACTACCATCAAGCACGCCAGCAAGCACTTTTCTGGTGCCGTACTACTGCTCATATTCATTCATACCACTTGTATTTCACTATCTCTTGCGAACTAGTGCACCTATTAGGTGTGTTGGGGACACAAGAGACTTCTTGCTTTGTGGTTGCAGGTGCATGAGAGGGATATCTTTGACCTCTTCCTCCTTGAGTTCGATAAACCTTGGGTGATCCACTTAAGGGAAACTTGCTGCTGTTCTACAAACCTCTGCTCTTGGAGGCCCAACACTGTCTACAAGAATAGAAGCACCCGTAGACATCAAGGAGGAAGAGAAACTCACCCTGAACATGTAGGGCTTGACAGGGAGGCAATAGGAGGTCTCATTCGCCGGAATTTGCAGATGCTGGTGTCGGAGAAGACGAGGTCAACGAGGATGCTCCAGGGGTCATTGGCTCGATTCCTCACGTATGATGAGCAAGTCGAGGGTGGCAATGACGATGGTGGCCACGGCGGTGCTCGAGGAGGGTCCAAATGGCGGCGATGAACGGAGACCGGTGAGCTAGGGTTTCGGTATGAGAAGAAATGGAGCAGAGAAAGGGAAACGAAGGGCTAGGGTTCCTTCACGGTATTTATACGGCTCGGTAGCACGCCTCATCACACAGCCGAGCGAGGAGGCATCGACAACGACGAAGTAAAGATGGCCACGACGTCGTGCTGTCCTCCATGCGCGAGGAAGATGATAAGGGGTGACCTGATCTTCTCAGTAAGCAATGGTGGTGATGATGATCACGGGATGAACACAGCGGAGATACACGACGATGAAGTGGAAGATAACTTGTATGACGCAACGAGATCTCTCGATTGGTCCCTGTCGCCAATGCAACAGCTCTCAACCCTGCAAGATATTCGCAACTCCACACTTGCGCACGTAGCCGCCGACCACGAAGCGGTCAGTTGCTACCTTCTAATTCCCAATGGAACAACAGATCACACAAGACTTTCAGAGGTTCCACACCAAATCAATGCAATAGGTGTAGAGATTCAATAGAGTTGCAAAGCAATCAACTATGAACTAGGGTTTATCTTAAACATGGTCTAAAGCTACTTTGGGGCGTCCTGGGCACTTATATAGGAGTTCAGGATGACCTCAGGTCGAAAAGTACGAAAATAACCGACCCAGAATAGATCTGGTCGAGACAGACTCGGACTCGGCCGGCCTGGGGACCGGTCGACCGGGCCTGGGACCGACCGGTCCGGTTTGGACCGGACCTGGCGCTGGGTGGAAACCGGCTAAACTTCCAGGCTTATTGGATGTGCCCCGGCACAGGCGTAGCGCCCGGTCGGCGCCGGGCGGTGCCGGTCTGGCGCCCGGTCAGACCGGGCCTGGGACCGGATGCGCCGGCGTGGCGTCCGGTCAGACCAGGTCTGGCGCCGGCCTGGACTTGGTCTTCTTCCCTCGCGCATGCCTCCCTATCCTTCCTCGCGCTTTCATGGGATGTCTTCATGTCCAGCTTCATGGCCAGCTCCATGACCAGCTTCTTGTCGAGCTGCTCCTCTCCTCCTCGTGCGATGCTTGCTCCCTCCTCATACCTGATCATACATAAGTAATAGGACTTAGGCAGTATAAAGTTCTCATCGATCAAAGTATCACTTAGGAACAAATTCACATGTTGTTTAAGTAGCTTCGCACGAGCTCGTGTCATTGGTCCAATCCTGACTTCATTGGACTTGAGCTTCACACAGGTCATCTTCAACTTGTAATGACGGAGGTAGTAGTGTGTAGGGATGTCCTCATCATCTCCCCTTCAAAAGGCGTCAACCCTGACGCTCCAAGGTCTTCTCCGTCATATGGTGTCAAATCAGCAACATTGAAAGAATTACTGACACCAAACTCATCAACTGGAAGATCTATTGAGTATGCATTATCATTGATCTTGGCAAGCACTTTGTAAGGTGATGACCCACAAGTATAGGGGATCGCAACAGTCTTCGAGGGAAGTAAAACCCAATTTATTGATTCGACACAAGGGGAGCCAAAGAATATTTGTAAGCCTTAACAACGAGTTGTCAATTCAGCTGCACTGGAAACAGACTTGCTCGCAAGAGTTTATCGTAGCAACAGTTTTATAGCAGTAGCAGTAGTAGAAATATAAGCAGTAGAGCAATAAAGACAGCAGTAATGATTATAGTAAACAGCAGGATTAAAATACTGTAGGCACAGGGATGGATGAACGGGCGCTGCATGGATAAGAGAACTCATGTAACAATCAAGGTAGGGCATTTGCAAATAGTAATAAAACAGTATCCAAGTACTAAACAATTATAGGCATGTGTTCCATATATAGTCATACGTGCTCGCAATGAGAAACTTGCACAACATCTTTTGTCCTACCAGCCGGTGGCAGCCGGCATCTAGGAAATTAAGGTACTCCTTTTAATAGAGCACCGGAGCAAAGCATTAACACTCGTGAACACATGTGATCCTCATATCACCGCCTTCCCCTCCGGTTGTCCCAATTTCTGTCACTTTGGGGCCTCGGGTTCCGGACAGCAACATGTGTATACAACTTGCAGGTAAGATCATAAAACAATGAATATCATCATGAAACAATAACATGTTCAGATCTGAGATCATGGCACTCGGGCCCTAGTGACAAGCATTAAGCATAACAAGTTGCAACAATATCATAAAAGTACCAACAACGGATACTAGGCACTATGCCCTAACAATCTTATGACTATTACATGATCAATCTCATCCAATCCCTACCCTTTCAGCCTACAGCGGGGGAATTACTCACACATGGATGGGGGAAACATGGCTGGTCGATGGAGAGGCGTCGGTGGTGATGATGGCGATGATCTCCAATTCCCCGTCTCGGCGAGGTGCCGGCGGGGTTGGTCCCGAGACGGAGTTTCGCGATGGCGGCGGTGTTCTGGATGTCTTCTGGCGATTTCGTCTAACCCCCGTGCGTTTTTAGGTCGAAACCCTTAAGTAGTCGAAAGAGGGCACCTGGGGCTGCCCGAGGCGCTGCCACCATAGGCCGGCGCGGCCCAGGGGCCTGCCGCGCCGCCTGGTGGGGTGGCTGCCTCGTGGCCCCCCTCCTTCTGGTCTTCTGGCTCCGTTATTCTTTTGTGAAAATAGGCCCATTGGCATTAATCCCGGGGATTTTCCTGAAAGTTGAGTTTGCACAAAAACAAGACACCAGGGCAATCTGCTGAAAACAACGTTAGTCCGTGTTAGTTGTATCCAAAATACACAAATTAGAGGCAAAACAATAGTAAAAGTGTTCGGGAAAGTAGATACGTTTTGGACGTATCAACTCCCCAAAGCTTAGCTTATTGCTTGTCCTCAAGCAATTCAGTTAACAACTGAGTGTGATAAAAGAACTTTCACGAACACATTTGTTCATATGATGTAAATATTCTCATGATATGGACAAGTACTTAGGCAATTCATAATAAGATACATGCAAATAAAATCATCTAATAGCTATGTCAATCATAGAAAAGGTACCAACAAATTAATAATAAGCATCATGAATCATGTCTATCAGCAAGATTGCAATGTTCATAAAAGGATATGATAAAGTGGTATCTCGCTTGCCCGTATTTGTACAGCAAAACATAAATGCCCGGGCACCTTTGAAGTTCATGGAAAGATTGGAAGTAGAGATTATCAAAGATAAAAGCATCAAAGTTATACCACAATTAATCATATTTTGGGACAAGCATATTATACTAAGAATGACAGTTGTGCTCTCAAGAAAGTGCTCAAAGAAAGGATGGTGACTCAATGTAAAAGTAAAAGATTGACCCTTCGCAGAGGGAAGCAGGGATTAACATGTGCTAGAGCTTTTCATTTTTCTAAAGACAGAATTGTTTTGAGAGGTGTTTGTTGTTGTCAATGAATGATAGTGGGTACTCTAACCACCTCATCAACCAGACTTTCAAGAGCCGCTCCCATGGACGTTATCTCTACCAGCAAGGTAAATCATCCCTCTTCTCTTTTGTTTACACATGTGTTTTAGTTTCATTATGGATGACACTCCCCCAACCTTTGCTTACACAAGCCATAGCTAACCGAATCCTCGGTGGCCTTCCAACATTCACATACCATGGAGGAGTGTCTATTTGCAAATTAAGTTGCTTACTGATAAATCAGGGCAAAACATGTGAAGAGAGTTATTAATGAAATTTAATTAATTGGGGCTGGGAACCCCGTTGCCAGCTCTTTTTGCAAAATTATTGGATAAGCGGATGTGCCACTAGTCCATTGGTGAAAGTCTGTCAGAGTAAATGACAAGGTTGAAAATAATACCACATACTTCCTCATGAGCTATAAAACATCGACACAAATTGAGAAGTATTTTGAAGGTTTAAAGGTAGCACATGAGAATTTACTTGGAATGGTTTGAAATACTGCATAGGTTTTATGGTGGACACTTTGGAAGGTTTTCTTTTGAAACTTATTTCGCTATCAATACAATGAAGGCTGATACGTCCAAAACGTATCTACTTTCCCGAACACTTTTGCTATTGTTTTGCCTCTAATTTGTGTATTTTGGATGCAACTAACACGGACTAACGCTGTTTTCGGCAGAATTTCTGGTATCTCGTTTTTGTGCAGAAATCCAACTTTCGGGAAAAACCTCGGGATTTTGACGACCCTATTTTCCAGAAAACTCACGGAGCCGAGAAGGGCAAGTCAGGTGGAGGCCCGAGGGCCCCACCCCTAGGGCGGCGCGGCCCGGGAGGCGCGTGGCCCTGGTGTGGCCCCCTCGGCTGGCCCCCGATGCCCTCCTTCGGACTACTTATCGCCTCGACCTAAAAACGCACGGAGAGAAGTCCAGAAAGACTCCAAACGCCGCCACATCGCGAAACTCCGTCTCGGGAGCCGAAGTCTCCGTTGGCACTCCGCCGGACGGGAATTGGAGGAGATCATCGCCGCCATCACCACCACCTTCTACATCAACCAGCCATGTTCCCCCCATCCATGTGTGAGTAATTCCCCTGTAGGCTGAAGGGGATGGTAGGGATTGGATGAGATTGGTCATGTAATAGTATAAGATTGTTAGGGCATAGTGCCTAGTGTCCGTAATTGGTACTTTGATGATATTGTTGCAACTTGTTATGCTTAATGCTTGTCACTAGGGCCGAGTGCCATGATCTCAGATCTGAACATGTTATTACTTCATCATGATATTCATTGTTTATGGTCTTACCTGCAAGTTGTATACACATGTCGCTGTCCGGAACCAATGGCCCCGAAGTCGGGACAACCGGAGGGGATGGTAGTGATGTGAGGATCACATGTGTTCACGGAGTGTTAATGCTTTGCTCCGGTACTCTATTAAAAGGAGTACCTTAATATCCGGTAGATTCCCTTGAGGCCCCACCGGCTGGTAGGACAAAAGATGTTGTGCAAGTTTCTCATTGTGAGCACGTACGACTATAATTGGAACACATGCCTATTGATTGCTTTGTACTTAGACACCGTTTTATTATTATCTGCAAATGCCCTGCTTGATTGTTACATGAGTTTCTCTCATCCATGCAACGCCCGTTATCCGTCCCCGTGCCTACAGTATTTTAATCCTGCTGTTTACTATAATCACTACTGCTGTGTTTGTTACTGCTGCTGTAATTTCGCCACACTGCTACTACTGACAAACTCTTGCGAGCAAGTCTGTTTCAGGTGCAACTGAATTGACAACTCCGTTGTTAAGGCTTTCAAGTATTCTTTGTCTCCCCTTGTGTCGAATCAATAAATTGGGTTTTACGCGAAGACTGCTGCGATCCCTATACTTGTGGGTCATCAAGGCTGTTGCGCCGTTGCCGGAGCACAGCTTTATTTGGAAGTTCACTTGGATTGATATTGTTCACTGCAAATTCTCCATCATGGGTAAACCTCGCGATCCTAAAGTCGCCATATTACCATCCACTACAAGAAAAGGTACAACTCCGAGTACCTCTGCTGCTCTTGATTCACCATCTGTGATTGATAAACTTGTTTCACCGCCACATGCTTCACATGCTGGTACTTCTGCTGAATCTGAAAATTCTTATAATATTGATGATGCTTCTGCTGTGCTTGATGATAGTGGTTCATTGGGATCCTTTCTAGATGCTACAATTGCTAGGTCTAGACAAATTGAAAATATTGAAACTCCTGATGCTACTACACCTGTTAATTCACCTGAACTTGATTATTCTAGTGATGATCCTGATGAAGATTATGTGGAGCTTAATGATGATTTAATTAATAGATGCAATGCTACTGCTGATGCAAGTAAAATTAAAAAGTTTCTCACACAATATACTATTAGACATAAGTTATCTCCTGATCCTAAATTTGCCACATCTCCTATATGCATTAAGGATAAAGATTATGATTTTTCTCTTGATCTATCTCATATAGCTATTGTAGAAAGCACCCTTTTGTGGTACTGAAAAAGAAAGTGCTGTAGAACACATGATTGAACTTTCTTCTATGAGTAGTTTGTTTTCTGATGATATCAAGATGCGTACTTATTTTGTCGCTAAAATTTTTCCTTTCTCATTAAAGGATGATGCTAAAACTTGGTATAATAATTTGCCTCCTGGTTCTATTAAAAATCCAACTGATTTGCGTGATGTTTTCTTTCGAAAATACTTTCCTGCTAGTGCTCAACATGTTGCTTTACAGAGAATTTATAGATTTGACCAGGGAGATGAAGAGAAATTGCCTGAGGCTTGGGCAAGATTTTGTTCTCTTATCAGAGCTCGACCTGGACATGATTTAGAAAAGAATGATTTACTTGATATATTTTATAGTGGACTAACCATTGAGTCTAGGGCATATTTGGATAGTTGTGCTGGTTGTGTTTTCAGGAAAAGAACTCCAGACGAAGCTGAAGAATTATTGGCTAAAATAGGCCGGAATCATGATGATTGGTCTACACCTGAACCAACCCCGACACCAATATTGAAGAAGAGGGGTATGATTAAATTAAATGATGAAGATATGAGGGAAGCCAAGAAGTCTCTCAAGGAGAAAGGTATTAAATCTGAAGATGTGAAGAATCTACCTCCCATAGAAGATTTATGTGAGATAATTCCCCCTTCATCCATGATTGAGGTAAACTCCCTTCAACGCTTTACTAGGGAAGATATTCCGTATTCAAAACCTCCTGCGCAATGCTTAGATGAGTTTGATAATTATATTGTTAAGCAAGAAAATTTTAATATGAGAGTAGAGAATCATCTAATGGAAAATTCTCAAGCTATTAGCAATTTGCATGATATTGTGGAGAGAACCTCCAATGATGTTAAGATGCTTGTTAAACATTTTCATATGGTTCAAACTCAAATTGATCAACTCACTAAAGTGCAAAATGACTTGTTGGGAAATAATTCTAAAGAAAAACATGCTTATGAAGTAACAACTAGAGGTGGTGTTTCTACCCAGGATCCTCTATATCCTGAGGGGCATCCCAAAAGAGTTGAACAAGATTCTCAACGCATTGAACCTAGTGCTCCTTCTAAGAAAAAGAAGAAGAAACATAAAAATGTTGTAGAATCCTCTGAACCTGTTAATGATCCTAATAGTATTTCTATTTCTGATGCTGAAACTGAAAGTGGTAATGAACATGATAATAATAATGGTAATGATAAGAATGATGCTTCTGATAAAGAAGAGGTTGAAGAAGAACCTGAAAAGCATGCTAAAAACAAAAAGTATACTAAAGAAGATTTTATTGCTGAGAAACATGGTAATGAAAGAGAACCTTGGGTTCAAAAGCAAATGCCTTTTCCTGCTAAGAAACTAAAATCAAAGGAAGAAGAACACTATAATAAATTTTGTGATTGGATGAAACCTTTATTCTTGCAAATCCCTTTGACTGATGCTATTAAATTGCCTCCTTATTCAAAGTATATGAAAGATATTGTTACTAACAAAAGGAAAATCCCCAATGAGGAAATTTCCACTATGCTTGCTAATTACTCTTTCAATGGCAAAGTTCCAAAGAAGTTGGGCGACCCAGGTATACCTACTATTCCTTGTTCTATTAAGAATAATTATGTTAAAACTGCTCTATGTGACTTGGGAGCCGGTGTTAGTGTTATGCCTTTTTCTCTTTATAAGAGACTTTACTTAGATAAGTTGATACCTACTGATATATCTTTGCAAATGGCTGATAAATCTACTGCTATTCCTGTTGGTATATGTGAGGATGTTCCTGTTCAAGTTACTAATAACTGCTTGATATTAACTGATTTTGTTGTGTTGGAAATGCCTGAAGATGATAATATGTCTATTATTCTTGGGAGACCTTTTCTTAACACCGCAGGGGCTGTTATTGATTGCAATAAAGGAAAAGTTACTTTCAATGTTGATGACAAGGAGCATACCGTTTATTTTCCCAAGAGGATTGAGAAAGCATGTGGAGTTAATACTATTTCTAATGTGAGAACTATCAAAGTTGGAACTATCGATTGTCCTATATATGAGCCTAAAGAAGAATATCAAACTCTTGTGATTGGATCCATATCAATACAATTCAAGGTAACATGATTGATTTGAGGTTTATTTCTTCTTATGCTATGTAAAATTTATTTGGTGGCAAGACTTGATCAACCTTGTTAACAAATACTTTTTATATGCATAGAGGAGGTAAACAACATCTCTTTCTTCCTCCACTTGCTCTAGTTGCTGTAGCACTTTTATTTTGCAAAGTTCCTTAGTTATTTAGAGATTTCAAAAAATTTCCTGGCCAGTAATAATAAACTTAATACCCAGAAATGTGCATTTTTCAAAGTTTTCAAAAATTCACAAAAATTATACCGTTGGTCCTATTTTTCGACGAGGCACCTGGGAGCACCTGGGGATGACCAGTGGGGCACCAGGGTGGCACCCCACAGCTGCGGCCAGCAAGAGGCGCGATGGCGTGTATTTCACACGTTCGTTGGGCAACCCCAAGAGGAAGGTATGATGCGCACAGCAGCAAGTTTTCCCTCAGAAAGAAACCAAGGTTTATCGAACCAGGAGGAGCCAAGAAGCACGTTGAAGGTTGATGGCGGCGGGATGTAGTGCGGCGCAACACCGGAGATTCCGGCCAACGTGGAACCTGCACAACACAACCAAAGTACTTTGCCCCAACGAAACAGTGAGGTTGTCAATCTCACCGGCTTGTAACAAAGGATTAACCGTATTGTGTGGAAGATGATTGTTTGAAAACAGTAAAACAAGTATTGCAGTAGATTGTATTTCAGTAAAGAGAATTGGACCGGGGTCCACAGTTCACTAGAGGTGTCTCTCCCATAAGACGAACAGCATGTTGGGTGAACAAATTACAGTTGGGCAATTGACAAATAAAGAGGGCACCGCAATGCACATACATATCATGATGAGTATAGTGAGATTTAATTGGGCATTACGACAAAGTACATAGACCGCCATCCAACTGCATCTATGCCTAAAAAGTCCACCTTCAGTTATCATCCGAACCCCCTCCGTATTAAGTTGCAAAGCAACAGACAATTGCATTAAGTATGGTGCGTAATGTAATCAATAACTACATCCTCGAACATAGCATCAATGTTTTATCCCTAGTGGCAACAGCACAACACAACCTTAGAACTTTCTCACTGTCCCAGGTGTCAATGCAGGCATGAACCCACTATCGAGCATAAGTACTCCCTCTTGGAGTTAAAAGCATCTACTTGGCGAGCATCTACTAGTAACGGAGAGCATGCAAGATCATAAATAGCATAAGCATAACTTTGATAATCAACATAACAAGTATTCTCTATTCATCGGATCCCAACAAACGCAACATATAGAATTACATATAGATGATCTTGATCATGATAGGCAGCTCACAAGATCCGACAATGATAGCACAATGGGGAGAAGACAACCATCTAGCTACTGCTATGGACCCATAGTCCAGGGGTAGACTACTCACTCATCACTCCGGAGGCGACCATGGCGGTGTAGAGTCCTCCGGGAGATGATTCCCCTCTCCGGCAGGTGCCGGAGGCGATCTCCTGGATCCCCCGAGATGGGATCGGCGGTGACGGCGTCTCTGGAAGGTTTTCCGTATCGTGGTTCTCGGTACTGGAGGTTTCGTCACGGAGGCTTTAAGTAGGCGGAAGGGCAAGTCAAGAGGCGGCACAGGGGCCCCACATGACAGCGGCGCGGCCAAGGGGGGCCGCGCCGCCTAGGGTTTGGCTCCCCTGTGGCCCCTCTTCGTCTCGTCTTCGGACTTGGAAGCTTCGTGGAAAAATAGGCCCCTGGGCTTTATTTCGTCCAATTCGAGAATATTTCTTTACTAGGATTTCTGAAACCAAAAGCAGCAGAAAACTGGCACTTCGGCATCTTGTTAATAGGTTAGTTCCAGAAAATGCACGAATATGACATAAAGTGTGCATAAAACATGTAGATAACATCAATAATGTGGCATGGAACACAAGAAATTATCGATACGTTGGAGACGTATCAGCATCCCCAAGCTTAGTTCTGCTCGTCCCGAGCAGGTAAAACGATAACAAAGATAATTTCTGGAGTGACATGCCATCATAATCTTGATCATACTATTTGTAAAGCATATGTAGTGAATGCAGCGATCAAAACAATGTGTATGACATGAGTAAACAAGTGAATCATAAAGCAAAGACTTTTCATGAATAGCACTTCAAGACAAGCATCAATAAGTCTTGCATAAGAGTTAACTCATAAAGCAATAATTCAAAGTAAAGGTATTGAAGCAACACAAAGAAGATTAAGTTTCAGCGGTTGCTTTCAACTTGTAACATGTATATCTCATGGATATTGTCAACATAGAGTAATATAATAAGTGCAATAAGCAAGTATGTAAGAATCAATGCACAGTTCACACAAGTGTTTGCTTCTTGAGGTGGAGAGAAATAGGTGAACTGACTCAACATTGAAAGTAAAAGATTGGTCCTCATAGAGGAAAAGCATCGATTGCTATATTTGTGCTAGAGCTTTGATTTTGAAAACATGAAACAATTTTGTCAACGGTAGTAATAAAGCATATGCATCATGTAAATTATATCTTATAAGTTGCAAGCCTCATGCATAGTATACTAATAGTGCCCGCACCTTGTCCTAATTAGCTTGGACTACCTGGATTATCACCGCAATACATATGCTTTAACCAAGTTTCACAAAGGGGTACCTCTATGCCGCCTGTACAAAGGTCTAAGGAGAAAGCTCGCATTTGGATTTCTCGCTTTTGATTATTCTCAACTTAGACATCCATACCGGGACAACATAGACAACAGATAATGGACTCCTCTTTTAATGCTTTAAGCATTTGACAACAATTAATTCTTTTCTCATTAGAGATTTGAGGATATTTGTCCAAAACTGAAACTTCCACCATGAATCATGGCTTTAGTTAGCGGCCCTATGTTCTTCTCTCACAATATGCATGCTCAAACCATTCAACTCAGTGTAGATCGCCCTTACTTCAGACAAGACGAACATGCATAGCAACTCACATGAAATTCAACAATGAGTTGATGGCGTTCCCCAGTAAACATGGTTATCGCACAACAAGCAACTTAATAAGAGATAAAGTGCATAATTACATATTCAATACCACAATAGTTTTTAAGGCTATTTGTCCCATGAGCTATATATTGCAAAGGTAAATGATGGAATTTTAAAGGTAGCACTCAAGCAATTTACTTTGGAATGGCGGAAAATACCATGTAGTATAGGTAGGTATGGTGGACACAAATGGCATAGTGGTTGGCTCAAGGATTTTGGATGCATGAGAAGTATTCCCTCTCGATACAAGGTTTAGGCTAGCAAGGTTATTTGAAACAAACACAAGGATGAACCGGTGCAGCAAAACTCACATAAAAGACATATTGAAAACATTATAAGACTCTACACCGTCTTCCTTGTTGTTCAAACTCAATACTAGAAATTATCTAGACCTTAGAGAAACCAAATATGCAAACCAAATTTTAGCATGCTCTATGTATTTCTTCATTAATGGGTGCAAAGCATATGATGCAAGAGCTTAAACATGAGCACAACAATTGCCAAGTATCACATTACCCAAAACATTTATAGCAATTACTACATGTATCATTTTCCAATTCCAACCATATAACAATTTAACGAAGGAGAAACTTCGCCATGAATACTATGAGTAGAAACCAAGGACATATTTGTCCATATGCTACAGCGGAGCGTGTATCTCTCCCATAAAGTGAATGCTAGGATCCATTTTATTCAAACAAAACAAAAACAAAAACAAACCGACGCTCCAAGAAAAAGCACATAAGATGTGGCCGAATAAAAATATAGTTTCAGGGGAGGAACCTGATAATTTGTCGATGAAGAAGGGGATGCCTTGGGCATCCCCAAGCTTAGACGAGTCTTCTTGATATATGCAGGGGTGAACCACCGGGTGCATCCCCAAGCTTAGAGCTTTCACTCTCCTTGATCGTGTTGCATCATACTCCTCTCTTGATCCTTGAAAACTTCCTCCACACCAAACTCGAAACAACTCATTAGAGGGTTAGTGCACAATATAAATTAACATATTTAGAGGTGACACAATCATTCTTAACACTTCTGGACATTGCATAATGCTACTGGACATTAGTGGATCAAAGAAATTCATCCAACATAGCGAAAGAGGCAATGCGAAATAAAAGGCAGAATCTGTCAAAACAGAACAGTTCGTATTGACGAATTTTAACATGCACCAGACTTGCTCAAACGAAAATGCTCAAATTGAATGAAAGTTGCGTACATATCTGAGGATCATGCTCGTAAATTGGCTTAATTTTCTGAGCTACCTACAGGGAGGTAGACCCAGATTCGTGACAGCAAAGAAATCTGGAACTGCGCAGTAATCTAAATCTAGTACTTACTTTTCTATCAACGGCTTAACTTGGCACAACAAAACTCAAAACTAAGATAAGGAGAGGTTGCTACAGTAGTAAACAACTTCCAAGACACAAAATAAAAACAAAGTACTGTAGGTAAAAACATGGGTTGTCTCCCATAAGCGCTTTTCTTTAACGCCTTTCAGCTAGGCGCAGAAGTGTATATCAAGTAACATCAAGAGATGAAGCATCAACATCATAATTTGTTCTAATAATAGAATCATAAGGTACCTTTATTCTCTTTCTAGGAAGTGTTCCATACCTTTCTTGAGAGGAAATTGATATTTTATATTACCTTCCTCATATCAATAATAGCACCAACAGTTCGAAGAAAAGGTCTTCCCAATATAATGGGACAAGATGCATTGCATTCAATATCCAAGACAACAAAATCAACGGGAACAAGATTATTGTTAACGGTAATGCGAACATTATCAACTTTACCCAAAGGTTTCTTTGTAGAATGATCAGCAAGATTAACATCCAAATAACAATTTTTCAGCGGTGGCAAGTCAAGCATATTATAAATTTTCTTAGGCATAACAGAAATACTTGCACCAAGATCACATAAAGCATTACAATCAAAATCATTGACTCTCATTTTAATGATGGGCTCCCAACCATCTTCTAGCTTTTTAGGAATAGAGGCTTCGCGCTCTAGTTTCTCTTCTCTAGCTTTTATGAGAGCATTTGTAATATGATGCGTGAAAGCCAAATTTATAGCACTAGCATTAGGACTTTTAGCAAGTTTTTGCAAGAACTTTATAACTTCAGAGATGTGGCAATCATCAAAATTCAAACCATTATAATCTAAAGCAATGGGATCATCATCCCCAATGTTGGAAAAAATTTCAGCAGCTTTATCACAGGCAGTTTCAGCAGTTTCAGGCAGTTTTCGCGCTTTGCATTAGAAGTGGAAACATTGCTAACACCAATTCTTTTATTAGTATTAGTAGGAGGTGCAGCAACATGTGTAGCATTAGCATTACTAGTGGTGGTAATAGTCCAAACTTTAGCTATATTCTTCTCTTTAGCTAGTTTTTCATTTTCTTCTCTATCCCACCTAGCACGCAGTTCAGCCATTAATCTTATATTCTCATTAATTCTAACTTGAATGGCATTTGCTGTAGTAACAATTTTATTATGATGATTCTCATTAGGCAAAACTTTTGATTTCAAAAGATCAACATCAGCAGCAAGACTATCAACTCTAGAAACAAGAATATCAATTTTATTGAGTTTTTCTTCAACAGATTTGTTAAAAGCAGTTTGTGTACTAATAAATTCTTTAAGCATGGCTTCAAGTCCAGGGGGTGAACTCCTATTATTGTTGTAAGAATTCCCATAAGAATTACCATAGCCGTTGCCATTATTATAAGGATATGGCCTATAGTTGTTACTAGAATTGTTCCGGTAAGCATTGTTGTTGAAATTATTATTTTTAATGAAGTTTACATCAACATGTTCTTCTTGTGCAACCAATGAAGCTAATGGAACATTATTAGGATCAATATTAGTCCTATCATTCACAAGCATAGACATAATAGCATCAATCTTATCACTCAAGGAAGAGGTTTCTTCGACAGAATTTACCTTCTTACCTTGTGGAGCTCTTTCCGTGTGCCATTCAGAGTAGTTGATCATCATATTATCAAGAAGCTTTGTTGCTTCACCAAGAGTGATGGACATAAAGGTACCTCCAGCAGCTGAATCCAATAAATTCCGTGAAGAAAAATTTAGTCCTGCATAGAAGGTTTGGATGATCATCCAAGTAGTCAGTCCATGGGTTGGGCAATTTTTAACCAGAGATTTCATTCTTTCCCAAGCTTGAGCAACATGTTCAGTATCTAATTGTTTAAAATTCATTATGCTACTCCTCAAAGATATAATTTTAGCAGGGGGATAATATCTACCAATAAAAGCATCCTTGCATTTAGTCCATGAATCAATACTATTCTTAGGCAGAGATAGCAACCAATCTTTAGCTCTTCCTCTTAATGAGAAAGGAAACAATTTTAGTTTAATAATATCACCATCTACATCTTTATATTTTTGCATTTCACATAGTTCAACAAAATTATTAAGATGGGCAGCAGCATCATCAGAACTAACACCAGAAAATTGCTCTCGCATAACAAGATTCAGTAAAGCAGGTTTAATTTCAAAGAATTCTGCTGTAGTAGCAGGTGGAGCAATAGGTGTGCATAAGAAATCATTATTATTTGTGGTTGTGAAGTCACACAACTTAGTATTTTCAGCGTTGGCCATTTTAGCAACAGTAAATAAAACAAACTAGATAAAGTAAATGCAAGTAAACTAATTTTTTTGTGTTTTTGATATAGCAAACAAGATAGCAAGTAAAGTAAAACTAGCAACTAATTTTTTTGTATTTTGATTTAGTGCAGCAAACAAAGTAGTAAATAAAATAAAGCAAGACAAAAACAAAGTAAAGAGATTGAGAAGTGGAGACTCCCCTTGCAGCGTGTCTTGATCTCCCCGGCAACGGCGCCAGAAAATATGCTTGATGGCGTGTATTTCACACGTTCGTTGGGCAACCCCAAGAGGAAGGTATGATGCGCACAGCAGCAAGTTTTCCCTCAGAAAGAAACCAAGGTTTATCGAACCGGAGGAGCCAAGAAGCACGTTGAAGGTTGATGGCGGCGGGATGTAGTGCGGCGCAACACCAGAGATTCCGGCGCCAACGTGGAACCTGCACAACACAACCAAAGTACTTTGCCCCAACGAAACAGTGAGGTTGTCAATCTCACCGGCTTGCTGTAACAAAGGATTAACCGTATTGTGTGGAAGATTGTTTGCAGAGAAAACAGTAAAACAAGTATTGCAGTAGATTGTATTTCAGTAAAGAATTGGACCGGGGTCCACAGTTCACTAGAGGTGTCTCTCCCATAAGACGAACAGCATGTTGGGTGAACAAATTACAGTTGGGCAATTGACAAATAAAGAGGGCATGACCATGCACATACATATCATGATGAGTATAGTGAGATTTAATTGGGCATTACGACAAAGTACATAGACCGCCATCCAACTGCATCTATGCCTAAAAAGTCCACCTTCAGGTTATCATCCGAACCCCCTCCAGTATTAAGTTGCAAAGCAACAGACAATTGCATTAAGTATGGTGCGTAATGTAATCAATAACTACATCCTCGAACATAGCATCAATGTTTTATCCCTAGTGGCAACAGCACAACACAACCTTAGAACTTTCTGTCACTGTCCCAGGTGTCAATGCAGGCATGAACCCACTATCGAGCATAAGTACTCCCTCTTGGAGTTAAAAGCATCTACTTGGCCAGAGCATCTACTAGTAACGGAGAGCATGCAAGATCATAAATAGCACATAAGCATAACTTTGATAATCAACATAACAAGTATTCTCTATTCATCGGATCCCAACAAACGCAACATATAGAATTACATATAGATGATCTTGATCATGATAGGCAGCTCACAAGATCCGACAATGATAGCACAATGGGGAGAAGACAACCATCTAGCTACTGCTATGGACCCATAGTCCAGGGGAGACTACTCACTCATCACTCCGGAGGCGACCATGGCGGTGTAGAGTCCTCCGGGAGATGATTCCCCTCTCCGGCAGGGTGCCGGAGGCGATCTCCTGGATCCCCGAGATGGGATCGGCGGTGACGTCTCGGAAGGTTTTCCGTATCGTGGTTCTCGGTACTGGGGGTTTCGCACGGAGGCTTTAAGTAGGCGGAAGGGCAAGTCAAGAGGCGGCACAGGGGCCCCAGATGACAGGGCGGCGCGGCCAAGGGGGGGGCCGCGCCGCCCTAGGGTTTGGCTCCCCTGTGGCCCCTCTTCGTCTCGTCTTCGGACTTCTGGAAGCTTCGTGGAAAAATAGGCCCCTGGGCTTTAATTTCGTCCAATTCCGAGAATATTTCTTTACTAGGATTTCTGAAACCAAAAACAGCAGAAAACAGCTGGCACTTCGGCATCTTGTTAATAGGTTAGTTCAGAAAATGCACGAATATGACATAAAGTGTGCATAAAACATGTAGATAACATCAATAATGTGGCATGGAACACAAGAAATTATCGATACGTTGAAGGGGGACGCGCCACCCTGGTGTGTGGGCCCCCCTTTACCCCACTTCAGCATCTTTTCCTCCCACACTCTTCTCTCTCCCGAAAAAATCGACACCAGCTTCCTCTCACTCGTGTTTTTGCTCAAGAACTCCAGATTTCTCGATCTCTTTGCTCAGCCCAGATTTCTGTCTGAAATTTGGCACATTTGCTCTTCGGTATGTGACTCCTTCGATTATCCAAGTAGAATTTTGTTTGGTGGAGTATATCTTGCATATTTTGCTGCTGTAGGTAACATGTTTAGTGAGCTTGCATGCTTGTTCTAAGTGGTAGAAACTAGTTTTGATGCATGATTAGTACTCTAGCAAGTTCCTATGGTAGTTTCCCTCAATTATATGTCACCAAATCAAGTTTTATATTGTTTGTTGAAAAATTTCAGAAAATGGAAGGGAGTAGGCACCAACTTAACCAACAAGAATTGGAGGTGCAACAGGTCATGAGAGTTCACCGAAGAAGGAGTATATCCCACTTACTATCCGTGCGTGGATTTTATGAGAAGTGCAGGGATCTTGCAGGATGTTCAAAGTTTAATCTCTCGTGCAGGGTTGGATGATTTTGTTGATGGTGAACCATGCCAATATGCAAAACTGACTATGTCAGTAGTGCAGGATTTTAAATTCAATTGGTCACGATCTAACCCCATGGTCCAATACAAAATTTATAATAAAACTGTCAACTTGCCATTCAATGATTTTTGTGCAGCAATCAGAGTGCCGCAGTGGGGATCATGCGAGAAGATAAAGGGATCGCCGCAAGAGTTCTTGGACCTCTTCAAGATGATTTGTCATGGAAGAAGCTTCTCAGAGGATGGTGGTAAAATCAGTAGCATTCATTTCCCAGCTATTCGTTACTTTGCTTATTTCATTACCAAGTGCGTTCTAGCAAGAAAGAATGGAAGTAAAATATCTATCCAGGATCTAGCCTTTCTAGCTGCTGCATTACAAGGTAATAGGACTTATAACCTGGGTGCTTTGATAGCCAACAGACTTGCTACTAACCGTGAGAAGGGAGGAATTTGTGGAGGTCTCATCGCCTCTCGCTTATTAGCTATGCATAATGTAGAACCTCACCATCTTGATATTCAACTCCCCATAGAGAAACTTGACATAGTCTCCATGATTAAGCATGAATTTGTTTCTGATTCGTCTAATTTGAGCAACCTGTCTTACAGAATAACATTTTATAAGAAATCTTGGACAATAACTAAGAAAACTGAAAAATTAGTAGGATTGCCTGCACCTGCTCTGTTTAACCTTGATTCCAGGGAGGATTGGTCAATCACGGAAGGTGAACTGAAGGCATACATAGAGAGAGATGGCCATCGTGCGAGAGACAACACGGATGAGGTCGAGGAACACCTCGACTCGTCATCAGATGCAGCAAGTTCTTCGCATCAACAAGTTGGGCATGAGGAGCCTCCACGCTTTTCTTCTGCATCGGTACCTTATTATGACTACTCCATGTACGATCCACCGGCATGGAACCCAGACCCTCGATGGGGTTGATCTCCACTTAGGCCAAAAGCCTAAGCTTGGGGGGAGGTATACCGACATCACTCATTCTTTGCATATTATGGTTGCTGGATACTTGTACATACTTGTTTAGTTTCTTTGAGTGGTTTTCTAATGAGAGGGAGATGATATTTGGGGAAGTGCTGCCTGAAAACAGATTCTGGACTGTTACTAAAAAAATTCGTGCGCACAGCCAGAACGTTATTTTGAGCTGCCAATTTTTGTGCAGGTTCCCCAGGTTTTTATCTAACTTTCATTAGTTGAACACTTTTCGAGCTGAGCAACGTAAATTTTTTGTAAAAATCGATTTCTGTACTACTGTCAAGTTTTGGCAGATTTCTGCCATCCTGCTTTTCTGTGTTTCTTTTAGTTTTCATTTTCTTGTTTTTGCTTTGTTTCTTTCCTAAAACACAAAAAGACCAAAAATATTTTTGTTGTTTCTCTTCACCACTTGGTTACTTTAGTTTCTTGCATTTGTTCTGCTTTATTTGCTATTGCTAGTTTGCTATAAGAAAACCCAAAAAGATTTTACTTTCTTTGCTTGTTTCCTTTTGTTCTTGTTTCCAAATTCGAAAACACCAAAAATATTTGCTGTTCTTCTTTGGTTTTGTAAAGTTCTTTATGAGTTCAATGGTCTTCGGTGGCTGGAGCGTGGTTTTCATTTCATATTATCCAAGCTACACAAGTGAAAAGGCAATAATGACGATCTACGACAATCTGATTGTGGTGAGAGGCTGGTATGAACTCTATTTGTTTTCATTTTTGTACATATACTCATCCATGTGAGCATGCTTATTTGGTTCATGTGAGGTATATGTCATTTAAGAAAGTCTAGTAGTTCATGATCTCTCATGTTAAGCTCCAATTTATTAATATGAGTAGCATGTCATGAATGTTTGCTTGCATTGTTTTATTCATAGATAGGTATGATATTGTGGTATCCTCCTCTGAATAATTCGTTTGAATTAACTTGGCACATGCTCACGCATGCATATGACTGAACAAAAGTCAATTAAGCCTCAATGATTTACATTGCCTCAGAGTTCTTGTATCACTTTTATGCCTCAGTTAATCTATTTTGCCGCAAGCATGATTATGACAGTTACTGCTCTCTTGATTTGTCGCTCCCTAGTCTATTGCTAGCCTTCACTTGTACTGAGCGGGAACGCTGCTCGTGCCTCCAAACACATGAAAACCAAGTTGTTCCAAAGTGTCCACCATAAATACCTATGCATGGCATTTCAAACCATTCCAAGTAAATTCTCATGCGCTACCTTTAAACCTTCAAAATGCTTCTTAATTTGTGTTGATGTTTCATAGCTCATGAGGAAGTATGTGGTGTTTAACTTTCAACCTTGTCATTTACTCTTGACGGATTTTCATATGGACTAGTGGCACATCCGCTTATCCAATAATTTTGCAAAAAGAGCTGGCAATGGGGTTCCCAGCCCCGATTAATCAAACTTTACTAATAATTCTCTTCACATGTTTTGCTCTGATTCATCAGTAAGCAACTTAATTTTGCAAATAGACACTCCTCCATGGTATGTGATTGATGGAAGGCACCCGAGGATTCGGTTAGCCATGGCTTGTGTAAGCAAAGCTTGGGGGGGAGTGTCACTCATAATAAAACTAAAATACGTGTGTAAACAAAAGAGAAGAGGGATGATCTACCTTGCTGGTGGAGATAACGTCCTTCATGGGAGCCGCTCTTGGAAGTCCGGTTGGCGAGGTAGTTGGTGTACCCATTACCATTCGTTGACAACAACAAACACCTCTCAAAATAATTTTACTCTGTTTTACAAATGAAAAGCTCTAGCGCATGTTAATCCCTGCTTCCCTCTGCGAAGGGTCAATCTTTTACTTTTATGTTGAGTCTCCATCCTTTCTTTGAGCACTTTCTTGAGAGCACAACTGTCATTCTTAGTGTAATATGCTTGTCTCAAAATATGATTGATTGTGGTATAACTTTGATGCTTTTATCTTTGACAACCACTATTTCTAGTCTTTCTATGAACTTCAGAGGTGCCTGAGCATTTATGTTTTGCTGATCAAATATGGGCAAGCGAGATACCACTCTATCATACTCATTTATGAACATTGCAATCCTGCTTATATACATGATTCATGATGCTTATTATTAATTGTTGGTACCTTTCCATGATTGACATAGCTATTAGATGATCTTATTTGCATGTATCTTATCATGAACTGCCTAAGTGTTAGCCATAGCATGAGAATATTTACATCATATGAACAAATGTGTTCGTGAAAGTTCTTTTATCGCTCAGTTGTTAACTGAATTGCTTGAGGACAAGCAATAAGCTAAGCTTGGGGGGAGTTGATACGTCCAAAATGTATCCACTTTCCCGAACACTTTTGCTATTGTTTTGCCTCTAATTTGTGTATTTTGGATGCAACTAACACGGACTAACGCTGTTTTCAGCAGAACTGTTCTGGTATCTCGTTTTTGTGCAGAAATCCAACTTTCAGGAAAAACCTCGGGATTTTGACAGAAGGCCCTATTTTCCCAGAAAACTCAGCGGGCAAGTCAATTTGGGCCCGAGGGCCCCACACCCTAGGGCGGCGCGGCCCGGGAGGGGCGCGCGGCCCTAGCGTGTGGCCCCCTCGGCTGGCCCCCGATGCCCTCCTTCGGACTACTTATCGCCCTCGACCTAAAAACGCACGGAGAGAAGTCGAAGTCGCAGAAACCCTCCAGAACGCCGCCACATCGCGAAACTCCGTCTCGGGAGCCAGAAGTCTCCGTTCTGGCACTCCGCCGGGACGGGGAATTGGAGGAGATCATCGCCGCCATCACCACCGACGCCTCCACATCAACCAGCCATGTTTCCCCATCCATGTGTGAGTAATTCCCCCGCTGTAGGCTGAAGGGGATGGTAGGGATTGGATGAGATTGGTCATGTAATAGTATAAGATTGTTAGGGCATAGTGCCTAGTGTCCGTAATTGGTACTTTGATGATATTGTTGCAACTTGTTATGCTTAATGCTTGTCACTAGGGCCTGAGTGCCATGATCTCAGATCTGAACATGTTATTACTTCATCATGATATTCATTGTTTATGGTCTTACCTGCAAGTTGTATACACATGTCGCTGTCCGGAACCAATGGCCCCGTAAATCGGGATAACCGGAGGGATGGTAGTGATGTGAGGATCACATATGTTCACGGAGTGTTAATGCTTTGCTCCGGTACTCTATTAAAAGGAGTACCTTAATATCCAGTAGATTCCCTTGAGGCCCGGCTGCCACCGGCTGGTAGGACAAAAGATGTTGTGCAAGTTTCTCATTGCGAGCACGTACGACTATAATTGGAACACATGCCTATTGATTGCTTTGTACTTAGACACCGTTTTATTATTATCTGCAAATGCCCTGCTTGATTGTTACATGAGTTTCTCTCATCCATGCAACGCCCGTTATCCGTCCCCGTGCCTACAGTATTTTAATCCTGCTGTTTACTATAATCACAACTGCTGTCTTTGTTACTCTGCTGCTGTAATTTCTACTCCTTGCTATAAAACTGTTACTACGATAAACTCTTGCGAGCAAGTCTGTTTCCAGTGCAACTGAATTGACAACTCCGTTGTTAAGGCTTTCAAGTATTCTTTGTCTCCCCTTGTGTCGAATCAATAAATTGGGTTTTACTACCCTCGAACTGTGCGATCCCCTATACTTGTGGGTCATCAGCACAATAGACTGCGACAATCAAGAGAGCAATAACTGTCATAATCATGCTTGCGACAAAATAAATTAACGAGGCATAAAAGTGATACAAGAACTCAGGCAAAGTAAATCATCGAGGCTTAATTGACTTTTGTTCAGTCATATGCATGCGTGAGCATGTGCCAAGTCGATTTAAGTGAATTATTCAGAGGAGGATACCACAATGTCATACCTATCTATGAATAAAACAATGCAAGCAAATATTTATGACATGCTACTCATATTAATAAATTGGAGCTAAACATGAGAGATCATGAACTACTAGACTTCATTAAATGACATATACCTCACATGAACCAACTAAGCATGCTCACATGGATGAGTATATGTAAAAAAATGAAAACAAATAGAGTTCATACCAGCCTCTCACCACACTCGGATTGTCGTAGATCGTCATTATTGCCTTTCACTTGTGTAGCTTGAATAATATGGAATGAAAACCAAGCTCCAGCCACCGGAGACCGCTGAACTCCATAATGAACTTTACAAAACCAAAGAAGAACAACAAATATTTTTGGTGTTTTCGAATTTGAACAAAAGGAAACAGGCAAACAAAGCAAAATCTTTTTGGATTTTCTCATAGCAAACCAACGATAGCAAATAAAGCAAAATAAGAACAAGAAATCAAAATAAACAAATGGTAAAGAGAAACAACAGAAATATTTTTGGTCTTTTTGTGTTTTAGGAAAGAAACAAAGCAAAAACAAGAGAATGAAAACTAAAAGAATCACATAAACACAAAGTAACAGAAATCTGCCAATCTTGACAGCAGTACAGTAATCTAGTTTTACGAAAATCTTCCGCTGCTCAAATCGAAAAGTGATCAACTAATGAAAGTTAGATAATAACCTGGGGAACATGCACAAAATTTGGCTTCGCAAAATAACGTTCTGGCTGTTTTTGGGAATTTTTTTGGTATCAGTCCAGAATCTGTTTTCAAACAGCACTTCCCCAAATATCATCTCCCTCTTATTAGAAACCACCTTAAGAAGTTAAACAAGTATATACAAGTATCCAGCAATTGTAATATGCAATGAATGAGTGACGCCGGTATACCTCCCCCAAGCTTAGGCTTTTGGCCTAAGTGGAGATCAACCCCGAGGGTCAGGGTTCCACGCCGGTGGATCATACATGGCGTGGTCATAATAAGGTCCTGTGCAGAAGAAAAGGGTGAAGGCTCCGCATGATCAAAATGTTGATGTGAAGAGCTCGCTGCATCGGATGACAAGTCGAGGTGTTCCTCGGCCTCCTCCGTGCCGTCCCCTGCATGATGGCCATCCCCCTCTATGTATGCATTTAGTTCATCTTCCGTGACCGACCAATTTTTCCTGGAATCAAGGTTAAACAAAGCAGGTGCAGGCAATCCTACTAGCTTTTCAGTTTTTTTAGTTGTTCTCCAATTTTTCTTGTAAAATGTTATCTTATAAGACAGGTTACTCAAATTAGACCAATCAGAAACAAACTCATGTTTTATCATGGAAACAATATCAAGTTTCTCTATGGAGAGCTGAACATCAAGAGGGTGAGGTTCTACACCATGCATAGCTAGCAAACGAGAGGCGATGAGACCTCCACAAATTCCTCCTTTATCACGGTTAGTAGCAAGTCTAAAGGCTATCAAAGCACCCAAATTATAAGTCCTATCACATTGCAATGCAGCAGCTAGGAAAGCCAAATCCTGGATAGATAACTTATTTGCATTCCTTCTAGCAAGAACGCACTTGGTGATGAAGTGAGCAAAGTAGCGAATAGCTGGGAGTTGAATGCTACGAATTTTACCACTCTCATCCGAGAAACTTCTCCCTTGACAAATCATCTTGTAAAGTTTCAAGAGTTCCGATGGCAGCACCCTGATCTTCTCACGCGATCCCCACTGTGGCACCTTAATAGCTGCACAAAAATCATCAAAGGGCAAGTTGACAGTTTTATTGTAAATTTTATATTGAACCATGGGGTTAGGTTGAGACCAATGGAATTCAAAATCCTGCACCACTGACATGGTTAGTTTTGCATATTGGTAAGGTTCACCAACAACAAAACTTTCCAACCCTGCATTGGAAATCAGATTTTGAACATCTTGCAAGATTCCTGCACTTCTCATAAAATCAGTGCATGGGTAATAGGAGGGGTATACTCCCTCTTCGCGGTGAACTCTCATAACTCTTTGCACCTCCAATTCTTGTTGGTTCAGTTGGTGTCTATTCCACTCCATTTTCTGAAATTTTTCAACAAACATTATAAAAGTTGATTTGGAGACATATAAATGAGGGAAACTACTATAGGAACTTGGTAGAGTACTAAACATGCATCAAAACTAATTTTTACAACTTAGAACAAGCATGCAAGCTCACTTAAGATGTTACCTACAGCAGCAAAATATTCAAGATATACTCAACCAAACAAAATTCTATTTGGATAATCGGAGGAGTCACATATCGGAGAGCAAATGTGCCAAATTTCAGACAGAAATCTGGGCTGAGCAAAGAGATCGAGAAATCTTGAGCTCTTGAGAAAAAACGCGAGTGAGAGAAAGTGAGTACGAGTTTTTTCGGGAGAGAGAGTAGAGTGGGAGGAAGAGATGAGTTAGTGGGGCAAGGAGGGCCCACACCACAGGGTGGCACGCCCGCCTCCTTGGCCGCGCCGGCTCATGGGGGCAGCCCTGGGGTGCCCCACTGGTCAGGCCCAGGCACTCCCAGGTTGCTCTTCGAAAAATAAGACCAACGGTATAATTTTTGTAAATTTTTGAGAACTTCGAAAAACGCACATTTTTGGATGTTAAAATTATTATTACAAGATAGAAAAAGATTTTCAAACTTCTAAACAACTTAAGCATCTTGCAAAATAAGTGGTACTACAGCAAGTAAAGCAAGTGGAGAAAGAAAGAAATGTTGTTTAGCTCTTCTATGCATATAAAATATACTTGTTAACAAGGTTGATCAAGTCTTGCCACCAAATAATTTTTACATGTCATAAGAAGAAATAAACCTCAAATCAATCATGTTACCTTATATTGTATTGATATGGATCCAATCACAAGAGTTTGATATTCTTCTTTAGGCTCATATATTGGACAATCAATATCTCCCACTTTGATAGATCTCAAATTAGAAATTGTATTAACTCCATATACTTTATCAATCCTCTTGGGAAAATAAACGGTATGTTCCTTGTCATCAACATTGAAAGTAACTTTTCCTTTATTGCAATCAATAACAGCCCCTGCAGTATTAAGAAAAGGTCTTCCAAGAATAATGGACATCTTATCATCTTCAGGCATTTCCAACACAACAAAATCAGTTAATATTAAGTAATTTTGAGTAACTTGAACAGGAACATCCTCACATACACCAACAGGAACAACAGTAGATTTATCAGCCATTTGCAAAGATATATCGGTTGGTATCAACTTATCTAAATCAAGTCTCTTGTAAAGAGAAAAAGGCATAACACTAACTCCTGCTCCCAAATCACATAGAGCAGTTCTAACATAATTATTCTTGATGGAACAAGGAATAGTCGGTATACCTGGGTCTCCCAGCTTCTTTGGAACCTTGCCATTGAAAGAGTAATTAGCAAGCATAGTGGAAATCTCCTCATTAGGAATTTTCCTTTTGTTAGAGACAATATCTTTCATATACTTTGAATAAGGAGGCAATTTAATAGCATCAGTCAAAGGGATTTGCAAGAACAAAGGTTTCATCCAATCACAAAATTTCTTATAGTGTTCTTCTTCCTTTGATTTTAGTTTCTTAGCAGGAAAAGGCATTTGCTTTTGAACCCAAGGTTCTCTTTCATTACCATGTTTCTTAGCAACAAAATCTTATTTAGTATACTTTTTATTTTTAGCATGCTTTTCAGGTTCATCTTCAATCTCTTTATCAGAAACATCATTCTTATCATTATCTTTATCATGTTCATTACCACTTTCGGTTTCAGCATCAGAAATAGAAATACTATTAGGATCATTAACAGGCTCAGAGGATTCTACAACAGTTTTATGTTTCTTCTTCTTTTTCTTAGAAGGAGCACTAGTTTCTTTAGTTCGTTGAGAATCTTGTTCAACTCTTTTGGGATGCCCCTCGGGATATAGAGGATCCTGAGTAGAAACACCACCTCTAGTTGTTACTTCATAAGCATGTTTTTCTTTAGAACTATTTTTTAACAAGTCATTTTGCACTTTAGTGAGTTGATCAATTTGAGTTTGAACCATATGAAAATGTTTAACAAGCATCTTAACATCATTGGAGGTTCTCTCCACAATATCATGCAATTCACTAATAGCTTGAGAATTTCTCATTAAATGATTCTCTACTCTCATATTAAAGTTATCTTGCTTAACAATATAATTATCAAACTCATCTAAACATTGATCAGGAGGTTTTGAGTACGGAATATCTTCCCTACTAAAGCGTTGAAGAGAATGTACCTCAATCATGGATGAAGGGGGAGTTATCTTACATAAATCTTCTATGGGAGGTAAATTCTTCACATCTTCAGATTTAATACCTTTCTCCTTAAGAGATTTCTTGGCTTCCCTCATATCTTCATCATTTAATTTAATCATACCCCTCTTCTTCAATATTGGCGTTGGAGTTGGTTCAGGTGTAGCCCAATCATCATGATTCCGGCCTATTTTAGCCAATAATTCTTCCGCTTCGTCTGGAGTTCTTTTCCTGAAAACACAACCAGCACAACTATCCAGGTATGCCCTAGACTCAATGGTTAGTCCACAATAGAATATATCAAGTAAATCATGCTTTTCCAAATCATGTCCAGGCTGAGCTCTGATAAGATTGCAAAATCTTGCCCAAGCTTCGGGCAATTTCTCTCCATCTTCCTGGTCAAAACTATAAATTTTCTGCAAAGCAATATGTTGAGCACTAGCAGGAAAGTATTTTCGAAAGAAAACATCAAGCAAATCTTTTGGACTATCAATAGAATCAGGAGGCAAACTATTATACCAGGTTTTAGCATCATCCTTTAATGAGAAAGGAAAATTTTTTGCAACAAAATAAGTACGCTTCTTAATATCATCAGAAAACAAGCTACTCAAAGTAGAAAGCTCATTCATGTGCTCTACAGCACTTTCTTTTTCAGTACCACAAAAAGGTGTTTTCTCAACAATAGATATATGAGATAGATCAAGAGAAAAATCATAATCCTTATCCTTAATGTTTATAGGAGATGTGGCAAATTTAGGATCAGGAGACAGTTTATATCTAACAGCACGTTGTGCAATAAGCTTTTTAAGGTTACCTGTACCAGTAGTAGCATTGCATTTATCCATAAAATCATCATCAAGTTCCACATAATCTTCATCAAGGTCATCACTAGAGTATTCAACAGACTCAGGTGAATTAACAGGTGTAACAATATTTTCATTAGGAGTTTCAGTATTTTCAATTTGTCTAGACCTAGAAATTGTAGCATCTAGAAAAGATCCTAACGAACCACTATCATCAAGCACAGCAGAAGCATCATCAAAATTATAAGAATTTTCAGATTCAACAGAAGTACCAGCATGTGAAGCTTGTGGCGGTGAAACAAGTTGACTTATCACAGATGGTGAATCAAGAGCAGCAGAGGTACTCAGAGTTGTACCTTTTCTTGTAGTGGATGGTAATATGGCGACTTTAGTATCGCGAGGTTTACCCATGATGGAGGATTTGCAGCGAACAATATCAATTCAGGTGAACTTGCAAATAAAGCTATGCTCCCCGGCAACGGCGCCAGAAAATAGTCTTGATGACCCACAAGTATAGGGGATCGCAACAGTATTCGAGGGAAGTCAAACCCAATTTATTGATTCGACACAAGGGGAGCCAAAGAATATTTGTAAGCCTTAACAGGAGTTGTCAATTCAGCTGCACCTGGAAACAGACTTGCTCGCAAGAGTTTATCGGTAACAATTTTATAGCGATGCGTAGTGAAATATAAGCAGTAGAGCAATAAAGACAGCAGTAATGATTATAGTAAACAGCAGGATTAAAATACTGTAGGCACAGGGATGGATGAATGGGCGCTACATGGATAAGAGAACTCATGTAACAATCAAGGTAGGGCATTTGCAAATAGTAATAAAACAGTATCCAAGTACTAAACAATTATAGGCATGTGTTCCATATATAGTCGTACGTGCTCGCAATGAGAAACTTGCACAACATCTTTTGTCCTACCAGCCGGTGGCAGCCGGGCCTCTAGGGAATCTACTGGAAATTAAGGTACTCCTTTTAATAGAGCACCGGAGCAAAGCATTAACACTCCGTGAACACATGTGATCCTCATATCACCGCCTTCACCTCCGGTTGTCCCAATTTCTGTCACTTTGGGGCCTCGGGTTCCGGACAGCAACATGTGTATACAACTTGCAGGTAAGATCATAAAACAATGAATATCATCATGAAACAATAACATGTTCAGATCTGAGATCATGGCACTCGGGCCCTAGTGACAAGCATTAAGCATAACAAGTTGCAACAATATCATAAAAGTACCAACAACGGATACTAGAAACTATGCCCTAACAATCTTATGACTATTACATGATCAATCTCATCCAATCCCTACCATCCCCTTCAGCCTACAGCGGGGGAATTACTCACACATGGATGGGGGAAACATGACTGGTCGATGGAGAGGCGTCGGTGGTGATGATCTCCTCCAATTCCCCGTCCCGGCGAGGTGCCAGAACGGAGTTTCCGGTCCCGAGACGGAGTTTCGTGATGGCGGCGGTGTTCTGGATGTCTTCTGGCAATTTCGTCTAACCCCCCGTGCGATTTTAGGTCGAAACCCTTAAGTAGTCGAAAGAGGGGCACCTGGGGCTGCCCGAGGCGCCGCCACCATAGGCCGGCGCGGCCCAGGGCCTGCCGCGCCGCCTGGTGGGGTGGCTGCCTCGTGGCCCCCTCCTTCTGGTCTTCTGGCTCCGTTATTCTTCGTGAAAATAGGCCCATTGGCATTAATCCGGGGATTTTCCTGAAAGTTGAGTTTCTGCACAAAAACAAGACACCAGGGCAATTCAGCTGAAAACAGCGTTAGTCCATGTTAGTTGTACCCAAAATACACAAATTAGAGGCAAAACAATAGCAAAAGTGTTCGGGAAAGTAGATACGTTTTGGACGTATCAAGGACCAGCACCACGAGGAAGTAACTTGGACTTCCGCAGCTTCGGGAACCTATCCTTGCGAAAATGTATCCAGACCATATCACCAGGCTTGAACAAAACCTCCTTGCGCTTCTTGTTCATTCTTGTAGCATTGCTCTTGCATTTCTTCTCTATCAACTCTTTAGTCTTCTCATGAATCTTTCGCACAAAATCTGCCCTCTTGGATGCCTCCATATTGACTCTCTCATGTATGGGTAGAGGCAACAAATAAAGTGGCGTAATGGGTTTGAAACCATACACCACCTCAAAAGGACATAGCTCTATGGTAGAATGTACCGCCCTGTTATAAGCAAACTCCACATGCGGCAAACAATCTTCCCACTCCTTCAGGTTCTTCTTGATCATGGATCTCAACAGTTGTGACAATGTTCTATTCACCACTTCAGTTTGACCATTAGTTTGGGGATGACAAGTAGTGCTGAAAAGCAGCTTCGTCCCCAGCTTTCTCCAAAGTGTCTTCCAGAAGTAGCTCATAAACTTCACGTCACGATCAGAAACAATAGTCTTCGAGACTCCATGTAGACGTACAATCTCCCTGAAAAACAAGTTAGCAATATGCGACACATCGTCGCTCTTGTGGCAGGCAATAAAATGTGACATCTTAGAGAATCTATCCACTACCACAAATATAGAATCATGACCTCTTTTAGTACGCGGCAAACCCAACACAAAATCCATACTAATATCCTCCCAAGGTGTAGTAGGTGCCGGTAAAGGAGTATACAAACCGTGAGGCTTCAGCTTGGACTTGGACTTGTTGCAAGTAATGCATCTCTTCACATATCTGTCCACATCCCGCCTCATCTTTGGCCAATAAAAGTGGTCAGCTAGCATGAGTAGCGTCTTCTCACGCCCAAAGTGACCCATCAAACCTCCAGCATGAGATTCCTGCAATAAGAGCAAACGCACAGACGATTCTGGAACACATAGTTTGTTAGCTCTAAACAAGAACCCATCATGTATGTGATATTTTTTCCATGTTGTACCAATAGCACACAAGCGATATGGTTCAGCAAAATCATGATCAGTAGCAAACAAATCACATAGAACCTCTAAACCAGGAACTTTAATATCAAGTTGAGTTAATAGAATATTCTTCCTAGATAGAGCATCAGCAACAATATTATCTTTTCCCTTCTTATGCTTAATAATGTATGGAAAAGACTCAATGAACTCAACCCACTTAGCAAGACGCTTATGCAAAGTAGATTGGGCTTTCAGATATTTCAAAGCTTCATGATCAGAATGTATGATAAATTATTTTGGCCACAAATAATGTTGCCAAACCTCAAGAACTCTAATTAAAGCATACAATTCTTTATCATATATAGGATAGTTCAACTTAGCACCAGAAAGTTTCTCAAAAAATATGCAATTGGACGACCCTCTTGCATCAACACACCAGCAATTCCAATACCACTAGCATCACATTCAATCTCAAATTGTTTATTGAAATCAGGAACTGCAAGCAATGGTGCAGAAGTTAACAATTATTCCAGTTCATAAAATGCATGATCTTGGGCTGCACCCCACTCAAAGACAACACCCTTTTTAGTCAAATCATTCAAAGGTGCAGCAATAGTACTAAAGTTGGGCACAAATCTTCTATAAAACCCATCTAGACCATGAAACTTCTTACTTGACTCACATTCATGGGAGTAGGGAAATTTTGAACAGCTTCAATTTTAGACACATCTACTTCTACTCCATGCTTAGAGACAACATAACCCAGAAATATGACCTTATCTTTACAAAATGTGCACTTCTCAAAATTACCATAGAGTTTATTATCACACAACACTTGCAAAACATGTCGAATATGTATAGTATGATCAGGTTCATTGCGGCTATAGATTAATATGTCATCAAAGTACACAATCACAACTTGCCAATAAAATCACGCAAAACATGGTTCATCAGTCTCATGAAAGTGCTAGGTGCATTAGTTAAACCAAAAGGCATTACTAACCACTCATATAAACCAAATTTTGTTTTGAAGGCTGTTTTCCATTTCATCCCCTCTTTCATCCTAATTTGATGATAACCACTACGCAAATCAATTTTAGAGAAAACAGCAACACCACTCAATTCATCTAGCATATCCTCTAAACGGGGAATAGGATGACGATATCGAATAGTAATGTTGTTTATCGCTCTACAATCTATGCACATACGCCATGTACCATCTTTCTTAGGAACTAAAATAACAGGAACATCACAAGGACTAAGGCTTATGCGGATATAACCTTTGTCGAGTAGCACTTGTACTTGCTTCTGTATCTCCTTCGTCTCTTCGGGGTTCATTCTATATGGCGCCCTATTGGGCAGCGAATGTCCGGGGATCAAGTCAATTTGACGCTCAATACCACGTAATGGTGGTAGACCTGCGGGTACCTCCTCCGGAAACACGTCGCTGAATTCCTGCAAAACATTAGAAACACCAAGAGGAATAGGGGTCATGTTGTTAGAAACCAAAACCGTACCCCTGTACATGAGCACAAGAGGCATGGCAGTAGGATCCTTACTAAATTCTCTCATGTCTTCTTTGGTGGCTAATAAAACTAAGGAATTCACTCGCTCACTTTTAGTTATATCACTCACGACATTACAATTCTCTCGCCTATCTATAGGTGCATCCTCCAAGTTGACTTCAACTTTCTGACGAGATTGATTGACAATTTGTTGTGGTGACATAGGCTGCAAGTTGATTTTCTTGCCCTTGAACTCCAAGTGATATGTATTGGCACGGCCATTGTGTTGCACAGAACGGTCATAGAGCCAAGGCCGACCCAATAGTAGGTGACACACCATCATAGGAACCACATCAAAATCAATGGAATCCTTATACGGTCCAATCTCAAACTCAACACGCCCCATGTGGTTTACCTTCATCTCACCATTGTCGCTCAACCAGTGAATATAGTATGGATGCGGGTGCGGTAGATACTTCAACTTCAGCTTGGTACACAACTCCTTGCTTGCTAAATTGCGGCAACTCCCGCCATCAATAATGACCTTGCAAGCCTTGTCAGGACCAACTAAAGTCTTTGTTTTGAACAAATTGCAGCACTGAGTAGATGCAGTTGGCAACACATTAAGAGCACGCTGAGACACAACAATAGTGTGAGCATCAGACGGATATGCATCTACACCATCAGTGTCATAGTCATCATCTTCTGGAGCATATGGATCAACATCATCTCCAGTCTCATACTCATTGTCCTCATTAACAATCATAACTTTACGGTTAGGACAATCTCTCTTAAAGTGACCCTTGCCACCACATGTATGGCAATTCATATCGCGGTTGCGTGCAGTAGAGATGCTAGAACCATTCGTACTCGCAGCAGGTTCGGACTTCTCTGTGTTGGGCACATTGGAGACCGGCTTGCTAGACGGAGTAGAAAACTGTGAGGGACGCGAGGACGATGTCAGCGCCGTAGTTGGGGACGCCCTAGGCGTGTAGCGCCCGGCTCCAGTAGTACGACTTTTGATTTGCGCCGCCTCAGCCAACTGTGCTTCAGCTTCTCTTGCATGATGTAGCAACCCATTCATAGTGGTGTAACTGTGATAACGAACAATGCCTTTGATATCATACTTCAAGCCATGTAGAAAATGCTGCATTGTCATCTCAAGTGACTCACGGACACGGCCACGCTGCATAAGCATCTCCATGTCCATGAAATATTCATCAACAGTCTTCACACCTTGTCTCAATAGGGTCAACTTATCATATATAGTTCGCAAATAATTAGTGGGCACGAAACGAGATTGCATTGCCGCCTTCATAGCACGCCATGTGATAATAGGCAGCTCACCATCCTCTTCTCGAGCACGAACAAGTCCATCCCACCAACACAATGCATAGCCATTAAATTCAGAAGAAGCAAGCTTGATCTTCCTATCTTCAGTATAGTTATGTAAGCGCCATAACTTCTCAATCTTTAGCTCCCAAGTGAGGTATTCTTCAACATCAGCTCATCCTTCAAACTTGGGTATGGAGAACTTGGGCTTACGCAATCCGTCTTCTTCATCAAGCCCACGACCATGGCGTCCGAGTTCAACAAAGCCACGACCACGGTAACCACGTCCAGCACCACGACCAACACCAGGTGCTTCATCCTGAAGATCAGGGTCTTCTGCTTCTTCTTGTTGCTGTTGTTGTGTAAGATTGTCAACAGCCAGTTGTAGAACTTGAAGACTGCGCTGGATATCCGTCATTTGATCTTTCATTGTAGTGACGGTCTCACTAGTAGCATCCAGCTTCTGGGAGATCCCTTGGACCGTCCCCCTAAGCTCATCATCCTGAGTGCGGAATTCACGTCGCATCTCATTACGAAGAGCTTCATACTCCCTCCATGTCATGATATCAGCAGAACTTGTTTTCCTGGTTAACAAGTTTGGCATCACTAGCAGACATGGTTAGTAGGTTAGTGCACTAAATCAAAAATATATGGTGGTACTCTCACAACTCACTCAAAACTGATAAGAAAAGGAAATCTTACCGTTCCAAAGTAAATTAGTGTTGCTTACCACTTGTAGTAACAACTAGTGCACGGATGTAGCGAAGCGAATATCAAGGGTATAAGAACAATCACACGACAAAGCAGGATATATGTGGGACTGTAGGTAGGCAACCTATTTGCACCAATAATAAGCTCTAGCGCTGACCGTAGACAACCAATGATACTCACACAAGGCGATAAATGTGGCAATGCAACTATATGGATGAAAGGTTGCAATGCACTCGAGAGACACTAGCAAATCTCAACAAAACAGGCACAAGATTGCTCAACTACAGGTGCAGAAAAGTAAACTAGGCCTTCAGTTGATCTTACTAGCACTTCACACTTTTTCTTTTTGGATTTTCTTTTTGTAACACACGCAGCAATGTAGCTCTTTTTGCTTTTTTCTATTTTCTTTTTAAAAAAAATTTGTATGACTCAACTCCTTGATAACACGGCCAACAGATAATGCAAAGCACCAAAACCCTAATGAACAGCCTGTCGAGCGGTAAAACTAGTCTCTTCTGGGAAAGTTCCTAGTCACGTATATCGAAAGGCTGTGGCTATGGTTTGGACAAACACACTGTATGCTATGTGGACTCGGAGTAAACAAAAACTGACTCTAGATGAAAGCGGAAACACAAACCCTAACAATACTAGATGGAAGAAAAAGATACGCAAAAACAACTACGAAAAGCAACTAAAACTCGAAATTAGTGCAATCTAAAGCTATGGCAAACCCTAACCCTAATATTTTTGGCTTTTTCTGGATAGGAAACACTCACAACTCAACTATGGGGTGGATTGTGGATGGCTTACCGAGGAAACCCGAGAATCTGATACCAAGATGATAATGGGTGGCCCGATCTTCTTAGTAAGCAACGGTGGTGATGATGATCACGGGATGAACACAACGGAGAGACACGACGATGAAGTGGAAGATAACTTGTATGACACAACGAGATCTCTCGATTGGTACCTGTCCCAATGCAACAGCTCTCAACCCTGCAAGATATTCGCAACTCCACACACTTGCGCACGTAGCCGCCGACCACGAAGCGGTAAGTTGCAACCTTCTAATTCCCAATGGAACAACAGATCACACAAGACTTTCAGAGGTTCCACACTAAATTAATGCAATAGGGTGTAGAGATTCAATAGAGTTGCAAAGCAATCAACTATGAACTAGGGTTTATCTTATACGTGGTCTAAAGCTACTTTGGGGGCGTCCTGGGCACTTATATAGGAGTTCAGGACGACCTCAGGTCAAAAAAGTACGAAAATAAACGATCCAGAATAGATCTGGTCAAGACAGACTCGGACTCGGCCGGCCTGGGGGCCGGTCGACCGGCCTGGGACTGGCCGGTCCGGTTTGGACCGGACCTGGCGCCGGGTGGAAACCGGCTAAACTTCCAGGCTTACTAGATGTGCCCCGGCTGGCACAGGCGTAGCGCCCGGTCGACGCCGGGCTGGGTCGGTCTGGCGCTCGGTCAGACCGGGCCTGGGACCGGATGCACCGGCGTGGCGGCCGGTCAGACCGGGTCTGGCGCCGGCCTGGACTTTGTCTTCTTCCCTCGCGCATGCCTCCCTCTCCTCCCTCGCGCTTTCATGGGATGTCTTCATGTCTAGCTTCATGGCCAGCTCCATGTCCAGCTTTTTGTCCAGCTGCTCCTCTCCTCCTCGTGCGATGCTTGCTCCCTCCTCATACCTAATCATACATAAGTAATAGGACTTAGGCAGTATAATGTTCTCATCGATCAAAGTATCACTTAGGAACAAATTCACCTGTTGTTTAAGTAGCTTCGCACGAGCTCGTGTCATTGGTCCAATCCTGACTTCATTGGACTTGAGCTTCACAACAGGATCATCTTTAACTTGTAATGACAGAAGTAGTAGGGTGGTAGGGATGTCCTCATCAGAAGAGGATGACGACAACCTCCTCTCGTTGATATTTCAATGAAGGGGTATGGTGGGTTGGGCTGCTGGCGGGCTTGGTCGGCATGGGGGTGATGATGGGCTGTAGTGTTGGGCCGTTGTGGCTGCTCTGGTAAGTTTCTCTCCTTTTCTATTTTCTATTTTCCATTTTCTATTTTCTAATTTCTTTTTCTATATCTTATTATATATTTTCAATTCAATTGTTGTTTTGAATTCTTGTTTAAATTCACTTCTGTTTTGCAGGTTTTCTTATTTTAAGTTGATTGGAACTAATCAAAATGATTATGAGTAATATTGTTGGATTAGAGTCTTGTATATGTGTATTAACACATACACATAATGAACATTATTTGATTGAGCATAGAATATTCTACCTCTATGTGATATTATATTTCAACTTTAAAGGTTTCAAATTATTCTCCAAAATACCTTTCTAATTATCTAATGGTTGTTAGGGTTTTATGTGGTATTTTTTGCAAGGAAGAATTTATAAAGTAAAGCTTATTATGTGATTTCTTATTTAAAAATGTGATCTAGTGGCATGATTTCATGTGCCTTAATATTTCTAAGGACTTGGAGATTACCAATGATATTCAAAGGACATTGGTGGAATATTTGAATGGGTGGTATTGGATTTTTAGAGGTTTTATTATTGCTCCCATAAGAAGATATATTTTCTTAGAACTAGGGTTTGAATACATTTCAGTTCTTACTTACTTATTTCAGAAGCTTGAGTAAAATATAATAAATGTTTGGTTAAATACCATGGTTTGAAAGATAGAGTTTAATACTAGGATTGATCAACTAATTATTGTACTAGTACTTGAGTTTAGGATATGGTCTTAATTAGAGTTTACATGTGATCACCAAGTGATGCACAAGTTAAGGTTTAGGCATAGGTTCTATGTGGATGTTGATACCATGTTAAATTGACTAGGGTTTGATCTTCCTCACCACTCATAGGATGGTTCCATCAAGGACCATTTAGGTTGATATAGAGGATGAACTATACAAAGGGTTGTTACTGTTCAGTTGTTTCTCTAATTAAAATATTGGAAATGATTTATGGTTGCTAGTAGTCTCCCTATGATTTTATGTGAGGGTTGATGTCTTCTTATCATATTAGAATTTAACTTATCCTCACATATCTCTAAAGCATGATCATGTATTAGACATGATCAACTTATTCTTAATGGCTTCTACTTCAAGTTGTTAAGGTTTATGATCATTACCCAATGGTGATGATTGATACGTCTCAAACGTATCCATAATTTCTTATGTTCCATGCTACTTTTATGATGATACTCACATGTTTTATACACATTATATGTCATTATTATGCATTTTCCGGCACTAACCTATTGACGAGATGCCGAAGAGCCAGTTGCTGTTTTCTGTGTTTTTGGTTTCAGAAATCCTACAAAGGAAATATTCTCGGAATTGGACGAAATCAACGCGCAGGGCTTATTTTTCCACGAAGCTTCCGAAGACCGAGGGAGAAACGAAGTGGGGCCACGGGCGCCGCCACACTAGGCGGCGCGGGGGCCCCGCGGCCCTAGCGTGTGGCCCCCGTGACTCCTCCGACTCCGCCCTTCCGTCTACTTAAAGCCTTCGTCGCGAAACCCCCGTACCGAGAGCCACGATACGGAAAACCTTCCAGAGACGCAGCCGCCAATCGCATCTCGGGGGATTCGGGAGATCGCCTCCGGCACCTGCCGGAGAGGGGAATCATCTCCGGAGGGCTCTTCATCGCCATGATCGCCTCCGGATCGATGTGTGAGTAGTTCACCCTGGACTATGGGTCCATAGCAGTAGCTAGATGGTTGTCTTCTCCTCATTGTGCTATCATGTTAGATCTTGTGAGCTGCCTATCATGATCAAGATCATCTATTTGTAATGCTACATGTTGTGTTTGTTGGGATCCGATGAATATTGAATACTATGTCAAGTTGATTATCAATCTATCATATATGTTGTTTATGTTCTTGCATGCTCTCCGTTGCTAGTAGAGGCTCTGGCCAAGTTGATACTTGTAACTCCAAGAGGGAGTATTTATGCTCGATAGTGGCAGAAAGTTCTAAGGTTGTGGATGTGCTGTTGCCACTAGGGATAAAACATCGATGCTTTGTCTAAGGATATTTGTGTTGATTACATTACGCACCATACTTAATGCAATTGTCTTTGTTTGCAACTTAATACCGGAAGGGGTTCGGATGATAACCTGAAAGTGGACTTTTTAGGCATAGATGCATGCTGGATAGCGGTCTATGTACTTTGTCGTAATGCCCTGATTAAATCTCATAGTACTCATCATGATATATGTATGTGCATTGTTATGCCTTCTTTATTTGTCAATTGCCCAACTGTAATTTGTTCACCCAACATGCTATTTATCTTATGGGAGAGACACCACTAGTGAACTGTGGACCCGGTCCATTCTTTACATCTGAAATACAATCTACTGCAATACTTGTTCTTTACTGTTCTTCGCAAACAAACATCATCTTCCACACTATACATCTAATCCTTTGTTACAGCAAGCCGGTGAGATTGACAACCTCACTGTTACGTTGGGGCAAAGTACTTTGATTGTGTTGTGCAGGTTCCACGTTGGCGCCGGAATCCCGGTGTTGCGCCGCACTACACTCCGTCACCAACGACCTTCACGTGATCCTTGACTCCTACTGGTTCGATAAACCTTGGTTTCTTACTGAGGGAAACTTGCTTCTATACGCATCATACCTTCCACTTGGGGTTCCCAACGGACGTGTGCTTTACGCGTATCAAGCTAAATTTCTGCGCCGTTGCCGGGAGATCAAGACACGCTGCAAGGGAGTCTCCACTTCCAATCTCTTTACTTTGTTTTTGTCTTGCTTTACTTTACTTTATTTACTGCTTTGTTTGCTCTTATATCAAAATACAAAAAAATTAGTTGCTAGCTTTACTTTATTTACTATCTTGTTTGCGTTCTCTATATCAAAAACACAAAAAAATTAGTTACTTGCATTTAGTTTATTTTGTTATCATGTCTAGTTCTGTACCTGTTACTTCTTCACCTGAGGAATTAATCTTCACTTTTAAACAAGGGGATGAGGAGAGTTTTAAAGATGCTTGGTCTAGAATTTTTGATTCTTATCGTAAAGCTGAACCTAAAATGACTCTAAGTCTGCTTCTTAGTAACTTTTATTTTGGGCTTATGCTTCGCTATAGATATGCCTTGGATGCTGTAGTGGGAGGAGATTTCCTTCATTGTGATGGGGATCAAGCTTTTAATTCCATAAAAAAATTGGTTGCATCATATGGTTCAGCTAATAATCTTGATTCATCCCTTGTTAGTATTTATAATAGATTGAACACTCTTGAGACAAATACATCTTGCTTGAAAGAAAGGTATAGTCAGATTCGTGAGCGTCTTGATCATGTTTTAGTAAACTCTGAACCTTCAATGTGGGACCCTACTATTAAAGTTACTATTGGTGGTGAATTTTTTTATGCCCGTTGTGATATTACGTCTGAATTTTGCCTAGTATTTATGAATCTTTGACACTTTGGGGACTTACTGAAGGTGGAGAAGGAATAACTCTTACTGATAACTCTGTTATAATCCCTAAGGGAATAGCCGAGGGCGTGTTCACGACCATTCTTGGAAGAACGGTATCCACTGATTATCTTGTTATTGAATGTGTAGGAACAGGACAAATCACACTTGGAAGATCCCTGTTGAAACTATTGGGAGCAACCATAGATGTGGGAAAAGGCACCCTAAAATTCACCTCTACACCGGGAGGCGGTCATGTATTCCCTAAACCAAAGAGTAAGAATAAGAATAAGAAGGGCAGGCGTAAAGCCCGAGGTAATAATGTCGATGCTTCATCTCTTGATAATACTTGATTAACACTTTCTGCGCCTAGCTGAAAGGCGTTAAAGAAAAGCGCTTATGGGAGACAACCCATCATTTTACTACAGCACTTTTGTTTCATATTTGAGTCTTGGAAGTTGTTACTACTGTAGCAACCTCGCCTTATCTTTATTTTATTGCATTGTTGTGCCAAGTAAAGTCTTTGATAGTAATGTTGATACTAGATTTGGATTACTGCGCCGAAACAGACTTCTTGCTGTCACGAAATTGAGCAGCCCCTGCTGTAGAAAATTTAGAAAAATCTGCCAATTTACGTACGTGATCCTCAGATATGTACGCAACTTTCATTCAATTTGAGCATTTTCATCTGAGCAAGTTAAGTGCCCCTGAAAATTCGTCTTTACGGACTGTTCTGTTTTGACAGATTCTGCCTTTTATTTCGCATTGCCTGTTTTGCTATGTTTTGATGGATTTCTTTGTTCCATTAACTTTCAGTAGCTTTGTGCAATGTCCAGAAGTGTTAAGAATGATTATGTCACCTCTGAATATATGAATTTTCAATTATGCACTAACCCTCTAATGAGTTTGTTTTGAGTTTGGTGTGGAGGAAGTTTTCAAGGGTCAAGAGAGGAGGATGATACAATATGATCAAGAAGAGTGAAAAGTCTAAGCTTGGGGATGCCCCGTGGTTCATCCCTGCATATTTTAAGAAGACTCAAGCATCTAAGCTTGGGGATGCCCAAGGCATCCCCTTCTTCATCGACAACTTATCAGGTCACCTCTAGTGAAACTATATTTTTATTCAGTCACATCTTATGTGCTTTACTTGGAGCGTCTGTTTGCTTTTATTTTTGTTTTTGTTTGAATAAAATCAGATCCTAGCATTCTTTGTTTGGGAGAGAGACACGCTCCGCTGTTTCGTATGAACACATATGTTCATAGCTTTATTCTTAATGATCATTGCGAAGGTTGAACTACCTCGTTCATTGATATATGGTTGGAAACGGAAAATGCCGCATGTGGTAATTGGTATAATGTCTTGAATAAATTTGATACTTGGCAATTTTTGTGCTCATATAGATCATGTTTAAGCTCTTGCATCATGTACTTTGTACCTATTAATGAAGAACTACATAGAGCTTGTTAAAATTTGGTTTGCATGATTGGTCTCTCTAAGTCTAGATATTTTCTGGTTGAGGTGTTTGAACAACAAGGAGACGATGTAAAGTCTTATAATACTTACAATATGTTCATATGTGAGTCTTGCTGCACAATTTTATACTTGAGTTTGCTTCAAACAACCTTGCTAGCCTAGCCTTGTATTGAGAGGGATTCTTCTCGTGCATCCAAATCCTTGAGCCAAAAACTATGCCATTTGTGTCCACCATACCTACCTACCACATGGTATTTCTCTGCCATTCCAAAGTACATTACTTGAGTGCTACCTTTAAACTTCTATTCTTTGCCTTTACAATACATAGCTCATGGGAAAATAGCCTTAAAAACTATTGTGGTGAAGAATATGTACTTATGTATCTTATTTCTTAATAAGTTGCTTGTTGAGCGGTAACCATGTTTCTGGGGATGCCATCAACTTTTACCTTTGTTGAATATCATGTGAGTTGCTATGCATGTTCGTCTTGTCTGAAGTAAGGGCGATTTTCATGATCAAATGGTTTGAGTATGCATATTGTTAGAGAAGAACATTGGACCGCTAACTAAAGCCATGAACCATGGTGGAAGTTTCAGTTTGGACACAAATCCTCAATCTCTTATGAGAATATTATCTGTTGTTAAATGCTTAAGAATTAAAAGAGGAGTCCATTATCTGTTGTCTATGTTGTCCCGGTATGGGTGTCTAAGTTGAGAATGATCAAAAGCGAGAAATCCAATGCGAACTTTCTCCTTAGACCCTTGTACAGGCGGCATAGAGGTACCCCTTTGTGACACTTGGTTGAAACATATGTTATGCAATGATAATCCGTGTTAATCCAAGCTAATTAGGACAAGGTGCAGGCACTATTAGTATTCTATGCATGAGGCTTGCAACTTATAAGATATCTTATACATAACACATATGATTTATTACCACCGTTGACAAAATTGTTTCTATGTTTTCAAAATGAAAAGCTCTAGCACAAAAATAGTAATCCATGCTTCCCTCTGCGAAGGGCCATTCTTCTACTTTATTGTTGAGTCAGTTTACCTATTCTTTCTATCTTAGAAGCAAACACTTGTGTAAACTGTGTGCATTGATTCTTACATGTTTACCTATTGCACTTGTTATATTACTTTGTGTTGACAATTATCCATGAGATATACATGTTGAAGTTGAAAGCAACCGCTGAAACTTATATCTTCCTTTGTGTTGTTTCAAAGCTTTCTACTAAGAATTTATTGCTTATGAGTTAACTGTTATGCAAGTCTTATTGATGCTTGTCTTGAAAGTACTATTCATAAAAAGTCTTTGCTATATGATTCAGTTGTTTACTCATTGTCTTCATCATTGCTTCGAATCGCTGCATTCATCTCATGTGCTTTACAATAGTATTGATCAAGATTATGATAGCATGTCACTTCAGATATTATCCTTGTTATCGTTTACCGAGGGCGAGTAGGAACTAAGCTTGGGGATGCTTGATACGTCTCAAACGTATCCATAATTTCTTATGTTCCATGCTACTTTTATGATGATACTCACATGTTTTATACACATTATATGTCATTATTATGCATTTTCCGGCACTAACCTATTGACGAGATGCCGAAGAGCCAGTTGTTGTTTTCTGCTGTTTTTGGTTTCAGAAATCCTACAAAGGAAATATTCTCGGAATTGGACGAAATCAACGCCCAGGGGCTTATTTTTCCACGAAGCTTCCAGAAGACCGAGGAGAAACGAAGTGGGGCCACGGGGCGCCGCCACACTAGGGCGGCGCGGCCTAAGGGGGGCCCGCGCGTCCCTAGCGTGTGGGGCCCCGTGACTCCTCCGACTCCGCCCTTCCGCCTACTTAAAGCCTTCGTCGCGAAACCCCTGTACCGAGAGCCACGATACGGAAAACCTTCCAGACACGCCGCCGCCAATCCCATCTCGGGGATTCAGGAGATCGCCTCCGGCACCCTGCCGGAGAGGGGAATCCTTTCCCGGAGGGCTCTTCATCGCCATGATCGCCTCCGGATCGATGTGTGAGTAGTTCACCCCTGGACTATGGGTCCATAGCAGTAGCTAGATGGTTGTCTTCTCCTCATTGTGCTATCATGTTAGATCTTGTGAGCTGCCTATCATGATCAAGATCATCTATTTGTAATGCTACATGTTGTGTTTGTTGGGATCCGATGAATATTGAATACTATGTCAAGTTGATTATCAATCTATCATATATGTTGTTTATGTTCTTGCATGCTCTCCGTTGCTAGTAGAGGCTCTGGCCAAGTTGATACTTGTAACTCCAAGAGGGAGTATTTATGCTCGATAGTGGGTTCATGCCTCCATTGAATCTGGAAGTGACAGAAAGTTCTAAGGTTGTGGATGTGCTGTTGCCACTAGGGATAAAACATCGATGCTTTGTCTAAGGATATTTGTGTTGATTACATTACGCACCATACTTAATGCAATTGTCTGTTGTTTGCAACTTAATACCGGAAGGGGTTCGGATGATAACCTGAAAGTGGACTTTTTAGGCATAGATGCATGCTAGATAGCGGTCTATGTACTTTGTCGTAATGCCCTGATTAAATCTCATAGTACTCATCATGATATATGTATGTGCATTGTTATGCCTTCTTTATTTGTCAATTGCCCAACTGTAATTTGTTCACCCAACATGCTATTTATCTTATGGGAGAGACACCACTAGTGAACTGTGGACCCCGGTCCATTCTTTACATCTGAAATACAATCTACTGCAATACTTGTTCTTTCTGTTCTTCGCAAACAAACATCATCTTCCACACTATACATCTAATCCTTTGTTACAGCAAGCCGGTGAGATTGACAACCTCACTGTTACGTTGGGGCAAAGTACTTTGATTGTGTTGTGCAGGTTCCACGTTGGCGCCGGAATCCCTGGTGTTGCGCCGCACTACACTCCGTCACCAACGACCTTCACGTGATCCTTGACTCCTACTGGTTCGATAAACCTTGGTTTCTTACTGAGGGAAACTTGCTTCTATACGCATCATACCTTCCACTTGGGGTTCCCAACGGACGTGTGCTTTACGCGTATCAATGATCATGCATTATATGGGCTTCCTAAAGTATCACTAGAAGTATTTGGATATGGTTATACCAATTACCCCTCTCACTCCACAAGGACTTAGACTATAATCTATGGTTCTACTCAAGGAATGATGATGTGATTATCTAAATATGTGGTCTGCCTAAGAATTCTACCTTGCTATCTTCTGTAGCTTGTTCTTCAGGAAATCTGATAAACCTGCTTCTTGTGGTATGCCTCCACCTCCTAGCTGCTTCATCTTGGTCCTATCTAAAGCATGGAGTGGCCCAACTCTTTGGTTTGCTTGTATCATGGTACAAGATGATGAAATGGATGAGGTATATGGTTCCTTTTATAGGCTTGGGAATGCTCTACTATCATGACACATATGTGAGTAAGATGCTTGGTTTTCATGCTCTCACCCATAGCAATCCTTTAAGCATGAGGTGGCATAGCTTAGGATTCAAGCTATGTAGATATTTTCATCCTATGTGGCATGGGTATTATCCTCTCATGTGATTTGTTTTTGGATAGCCAAGTGGCTTTTGTTACTAAATATCTTGTGAATGATTTTATGCTTGTGGTGAGTCACTATATCATATGTGATTGTATTTATATTATAATTGGAATAAAAATGTCAAAGATAAGGATTATACCCCAATTTTGAATGATGATGTTTGATTTCACCAAGGCATGATCATATGAGTTTCAAAATACTGATATTTAATTTTATTCAAATAGTTTGAACTATAATTCGTAATGTAAACGAATTTAGTTTTGTGATATTCCATATATTTAATAAGTTATGATTTAAATAAGAATATGTGGCTTTTATGCATTTTAGACCCTGTGTTCTACCATATTTGGTAATAAGTTTAGAATTGAACTAGGTTTAACACAAAGGTAATTTCTTTACTTTCAAGTGTTAATAACTTAGAGTTTGATTCTTATCTATGTGATGATAGGCCTCTCCCGTCTCTAGGGTTTAATGATAAGCTTGTGTTGGTGTTGAGTTCAAGAGTTTAGTTCAAGAAATACCATGAGGTTCATGGTAGGGATATTTATTTTGTAAAAAGGATATGGAAAAGATAAGTAAGGAATGATTTCTCACTTCTCTCTATTCTTTGGTTTGTGGTTGAATATATCCATATATTATGACAAGGAATATCATCTTATGATCTTTTAGAAGATCAAGTAATTGATCCTTGCTTAATGTGTTGTTGTGTTGGTTTTAGTTCCATTTGATCTAACCCCTTAGATCAAATCATCTCTACCCAAAACAAGGTTTTAGCAAAGGTCACATTGAGGTTTATAGCGCTTGACTTGATCTACTTCAATTCCATCAACTCAAGTGAAACTTCAGTTAGTGTGACAGGTTTCATTTGAAAGCGCGAAAATTCCCCGGATTTTCTATGCATGAATGCAATGCACACATCTGTTTCCTCTCTTTTTTTAACCCCAAATCCTAGGATGTTACATTAATCTCAGAAATGATGGCGTCTCGCCTTGCCCCCCTAATGAATGGCATTGTTTCTAATGCCCAAAGTGCTTTCATTAGAAAGCAGAGCATACTTGGCAACTTTCTTTATGTGAGGAACCTTGCGCGAAGGTTGCATAAGAGCAAAAAGCCCACTCTCATTTTCAAGCTTGACATCAAGAAAGACTTTGAGTTGGTCTGTTGGTACTATTTGATGGACCTTTTAAGGCACCTTGGCTTCCCCACCAAATTTTGCGATTCGATCTCGGCCCTTCTCACTTCGGCCTCCTCTAGGGTCCTTATTAATGGTGTGCCCGGCGACCCCATTGTTCATGGAAGAGGGTTAAGACAAGGGGACCCTTTGTCGCTGCTTCTCTTTGATATTACAATTTATCCGCTCCACAACATCGTTTGCAAAGCCACTAACCAAGGCCGTCTCCACAAGATAAGGGGCAAAATTCCAACTCTTCAGACGTTTCTCTATGCGGATGATGCGGCCATCTTTGTCTCTCCTATCAAAAGTGATGTTGATTTTCTTGCCACGTCGCTTCATCGGTTTGGAGACGTAACCGGGCTAGTCACTAATTGCTCCAAGAGTCAAGTTTCCCCCATTAGATGCGACGGCGTGGATCTTGATGACATTCTCCAATCCTTCCCGGCTACCCGTGCCTCCTTCCCTCTGAGATACCTCGGGCTGCCTTTGTCGGTCACTAGGCTAAAAAGTATCCACTTCCAATACTTCATTGATAAGGTTGTGTGTAAGCTCATCCTTGGATTGGAAAACATGCCACTATGGCGGGCAGGTCGGTTCTTGTCAAGTCGGTGCTCACTAGTGTGGTCATTTACTTCATCACCGTCCTCAAAGTTTCGATTGAAGTGCTCAACAAGATTGATGGGCTTAGGAGAGCTTTTCTTTGGGCAGGTTGTGACAAAGTGACGGGAGGAAAGTGTAAAGTTAATTGGGACTTGGTTTGCAAGCCTAAAGATAGAGGAGGATTTGGAATCCTAAACCTTCAAATGTTTGCAATGGCTCTCCGTCTTAGATGGCTTTGGCATGACTGAAGGATGAAGGAAAACCGTGGATTGGCCTTGGAAACCCATGTAGTGAATATGATCAAGATCTCTTTGCGGCGGCAACGAAGGTTACTATCGAAGATGGCAAAAAATGCCAAGTCTTGGGTCTCCTCTTGGCTTGATGGCATGAGACCTAAGGATATTGCTCCTCTTATCCATGGCATTTCGGTTGGCAAGAATGCCACCGTCTACAAGGCCCTTTCGAATGACTCATGGATCCACAAAATTAAATTGCAACATGGGATATCTACAGAGCACATATCTCAATTTGTTGCCCTTTGGGGGAAGATGAATCATGTTCAACTCAACCATGCATGATGTGGCGGACTCTATTGTATGGAAGTTTACGGGGGATGGGAGCTACTCCTCCAAGATGGCGTATGCGGCACAATTTCTGGTTCTTACCACCTCGGCCATGCCAAAGTGGGTTTACATGCAGTGGGCGCCTCCCAAATGCAAATTGTTCGGTTGGTTGATCATTTAAAATAGGGTGTGGACGGCGGATAGGCTTGAAAAAATAGGGTGGGACAATTGTGGGCGATGCTTGCTTTGCGACCAAGTTGACGAGTCCACAGAGCATCTACTCTTCAAGTGTAGGTTCAACCTAAGAGTGTGGTCTAGTGTTAAGGAGTGGCTTGGAATTCATGATATCAACCCTTCGGATTGGAATTCCTCCCCTTCACTGAGAGCTTGGTGGGCGGATGTTATTCATAGACGAAGTCCTACGGGGAAGGCGGTCGCCTCTTTGGCAATGCTAATCTCTTGGGAGATTTGGAAAGAGAAACGCGAGGGTGTTCCGGAACACCTTCTCCACTTTGACGGCTGTGCTAGGAAAGATAAAGGTTGGGGCTAGACTTTGGTCCTTAGCCGGGGCTAAGGCTTTGAGTGTCCTTATGCCGCGAGAGTAGGCTTGTTTGCTGGCCTTAGGTTTTTGTCTAGGCCTCGTGTTTGTAATATTTATAAGACCTCTTCTATATTAATTAAAGTGGCAAGTTTTTGCCCTGTTTAAAAAAAGAAGATAATAGGCCCCGTAAGCACTGCTCTTTTTGAAGAACACTTCATGAAATGCATGAGAGTGGTCGCATAATGGAATTGGACACAATAGATGGTTTCAATAATCCTTGCCCTTTTACTCTAGGGCAAATAATATTTTACCCGCTTACAAAACGTGTTGTGGGAATCGATTCCCCTGGATTCTTACTTGAGAATGCTTTGTCATTTTAATTCTACTTGGGTATATCCTTTGATATATACTGGTTATGAAATACATAAATGGAAAGGAAGCAAGCTATTTGTGTACCATGGGAAAAGAAAGGCAGTAGACAAATGCATGTATTTGTCTGGGATAAAAATCTAAGAAGATCCACGCAATACACATCAAATCTAATGAAACAAATATGATATGAAATATTAACTAACAGATGAGTAAGAAGAGGTAAAATTGCATAAACGGATGTACCTGTCCAGCAGCCATGGTCTCAGGCTCTCATAACTACTATACTAAAGATGAACAGCTTTGATTTTTTTTCTTCATAATTTTGGAACCTCTTTTGAATTACTATGGTGATGACACGTATCTTTTTAGGATGGTTTGATTTCTGCAGAGCTTCTCTCGTGTGCAGTCTGGGATTGTATAGCGTTTTGAGTAATTTGATTACTTATGGTGTCATTCCAATGCTTCAATGCTGGGTTGCCTTGGCGTTTCTTCGATGTGGCTGTAGCCCATAGCTGTGACCCTGTTGGGATGGTGGTGAGGTCGTTTTGGTTTCCGAGTTGTTGGTTGGTTCGTCAGCTTAGGTTTCGACACCCTGGTTCTCACACCGCTTTAAGTGGATATTTTCTATCCTCCTCCTCCGTCTCCCTCACGCGAGAACGTCGCGGTGGCTCAACCCTGCCACGCCGTCGACGCTCCTGTTTTAGGCGGCGACGTAGGCGTCCGTGAGGACACGCTCGCCAATGGGGCGAGGCCGTGGTGGTTTTTCTAGCGCCACTCTTCGCGCATCTTGGCAGACCCACCTACATGGGCCCATCCGGCTGCAGGCAGAGCAGCAAGGTCGCCAACCAGATAGCCGTCGTCGGCGCGGCGGTCGGCCTCGGCGAGTCTCTGGCCTTCGCCAACGCCGGCGGTCTCGACACGGGATAGTTCGTAGGTGCCATCTCCAAGGGAGCGGAGGGGTCGCACGTCATGGACCTTTTCGGCGATGAGTACGGCAGATGAGCGAGTCTCTCCTTGTGTTTTGCTCCAGAAGCGAGAGCCGAATGGCAACGATCTAAACTTCTAGAGTATGCGTGTAGGTGGTCATGGGCCGTCCACGGTGCCGCCAGCCCAGCCCAATTAAAGACTTTTAACGAACACCCACGGTGAAGAGAAAAAGCTTGGTGGGCTTCCGCTACGCGTTCGCTACCGCCGTTGCGCCGCCTCGACGGATTAGGTCGTCGTCCTTGGATACTTCTCCCTGGCTCCGGTTCCTTGGACGGGCGCCGCACCATGGCCGGTGGAAGTCCGCCGCCGCTCCCTCCGATCCCTCCCTCCGCTCAATCAGCAGCCCCTCCCTCCGCTCCACTTCTCCCACCATGGCCAAGCTCACGCCGTCCCTTGAGCAGCAGATCGGAGGTCCCGGCGGCCGGCGATGTTCTTGGGGATCCTCAACTGCAGGTCGGTGGGGAGCCAAAGATGTCCAGCAAAATTCATGGAAAGCTGTTGTTGGCATGTTTCCATTGACTTTAACGCTGCACGGTTAGATGATCAAACTGATTGGGACCTAAACTGAATTGATTGGGGATCCTTGGACAAACCATTCTGCAGATATGCTGCATCCTATTATTTTGTAAAATGAGACTTCCTGTTCCAGCTATTCCTGTCGATATCATCAAATCAATAGACAAGCATGTCTGTCATTTTAAGTTTCAGTATGCAAGTTAGCACATCCTGTATTTGGCACCTTAGAGTGCTTTTGCCGAACTGTCATTTTAAATTTCAGTATGCAAGGATTTCCACCTGCTCACCAATTTCATAATCATATCTGTAGCATATCTTCTAGTGCAAATTCTGTGCTTGATGGGTAATGAGAATATGTCCAATTGTTGATACCCGTTAATGTTGGTCCACGTGAACTTCTGAATGTCTGGGGTAGGAACAAGATGTTTTAATTGTTAGTACTTTGTAGCTGAATTATTTTCTGACTGTTGTGCACTTGGTTCTTCATCGTCGCTAGCTAACTGATGTATTTTGTAATCCTGCTAAACAAAAATTGTGTTTCCCTTGTATGATTGGCCTAAGCACTGCACTACACATTTTTCCTTTTCAAGCTGGCGTGAAGCTAGACTTGTTTTTTTTTATCAGGACATTTTGTTGAACCTGTCGTGATTTGGTTGGTCCACTCTCTAGGCAGATCACCTTGATTGTGAGATGAATCATTTACTGCAAGTGGGGGCAGAATGAACTTCGGTGTGATAAACATGATCATAAACGTGATGTCGGTGTGAGATAGGCAGATAGCTATATTCCACTTTGTTTTTGTGTGCCTTACTAACTAAATTATGTGGGGAATCATAGAAGTCCATTGATGGATGTGGGGAGCTGCAGCGGGCCAGCGACGTCCGTGACAGTAACGAGGTTCCCACGTCACTTCCATTATAAAAAAAGAGCGCCAAGAAGGTTATATTTTTTTTGTATCTTTTGTTTCTCCAGAGTATTATGTTTGCCATGATTTCTCTAGTGCTTGGGTGGAAGAATAGGAAGTACAATACAATGCCCGTATGTACTGATGTTTATTGACTGAATGACTGCAGGTTACAATAAAAAATTCGGATAAAAGTCCAACTGCAGGGACCAAAAGACCACTTTCAGAGGCTAGTGGTAGCTCAAGAGCAAAAAAGGCTGCCAAATTGATTAATGCCAAGGTAAACTTGTTTCTTCTTATACTAGATAAGACCATGAGTGCTTTATATACTGACAATGTGATGCTAATGTAGCATGTTATTGTAAATTTATGTTGAAATGACTCAACTTCAAAACAAGTCTAAACCCGTAAGAAAAGTTGCTCCAATCGTATCTAGATCTCCTATGATAAATAGGATGGCAAGACAAAGGGCGCAATCACATGGAAGTCCAAATTCGCATGCAATATCTCCCACTATAGCCGCGACTTTGAAGCTCCCTTCTTTGCATGATCTATCACCTACTGCTACAAATGGCACATCAGCATTTATGCATGATCTATCACCTACTGCTACAAATGGTACCCCAGCATCTATGCATGATCCATCACCCACTGCCACAAATGGTACGTTTAAATCTCTACCAAATATTGTCAAATATGGTCATTCATACAATGAAAATGGCAACATTTGACAATGTCATACTTGTAGGCTCCAAACGCAGGCCACACAAGCTTGCCTCTAAAATATGGAAGGATGCTGAGCCAATATATGTCGGGGGATTATTAATACAAGGCCGATGCAAGTATTGCGACAATGTATTTCCAGCTTCAAAGGTATCAGGTACCAACCAACTTGGTAGACATTTGAAGGTATGTGAGGTGAAAGATTCAATGGATGGTGTGATTAAGCAAATTAAAACTTCCAATGAAATAGACCCTGATTGGAAATTTGATCAAGAAGCTGCCAGAATTGAGCTTGTCAATCTAGTTGTCTTGCATGTGCTCCCGTTTACATTTGTTGAGTATGCTGGTTTTAGGAAGTTTTGTGCATCATTGAATCCATGGTTCAAGTCAGTCAATAGAGTAACTATCCAAAATGATTGCGTGGAAGCTTACCGTCAGTTTAGAGATCAACATGAAACTTCCTTCAAAAATTTCAATCATAGAGTATCTCTTACTGGTGATATGTGGACCTCGAACCAAAAACTTGGGTACCTCTGTAAACTTGCCACTGGATTGATGATAAATGGAGAGTGAGGCATAGAATTATCAGGTTTTGTTTAGTTGAAACACCTCATGATGCATGGAACATGTTTGGTGTGGTACAAAATAGCCTCCGCGACTGGAACATTGAGAACAAGCTATTCAGCTTCACACTAGATAATGTAGAAGTTAACACCAAAATGGTTGGCCATCTTAGAAAAAATCTAGTTGATCAATACCTTCTCCATCATGAAGGGAAACTATTACACGTTAGATGTGCAGCCCACGTGCTGAATCTAATAGTGCAAGATGGATTGAAAACTATGAATTGTGTTGTGGACAACATTAGAGAGAGTGTCAAATTCATCAGAAGTTCTCAGTCTAGACAAGAACTGTTTGATAAGATGGTTGCAAAAGTTGGCATAAAATGCAAACACCACCCATCATTAGACGTGTCTACTAGATGGAACTCCACATTTTTGATGCTACAGTCCATGCTACCATTCAGAAAAGTCTTCCAGACCTTACACGAACAAGACCCAAATTACTCATTTGGTCCATCAAATGAGGAATGGAAAATGGTTCATGACATTTGCGAGCTTCTAAAGGTATTCTGCCATGCCACAAATGTCATCTCAGGCTCAGATTACCCAACCTATAATCTCTATTTCCTTGAGATTTGGAGTGTGAAAGTAGTCCTAGATGAACAAGCGAAGAGCGAAAATGGTACGGTCAGAATTATGGTGAAAGAAATGAAGATAAAATTTCCGGATGTTTAACAAGGCATTGTGAAGCTTACTTCTTTCAGTAAATTTTCCATGACATGATAATATTGTGTACTCATTTTAAAAGAGATGCTCATGTGTTTGAGAGGCATTCTCCAGTCATTTCTGTTTTTGTTGTTTTGAGATATACTCTCAATTTACTGGGACATTTTCCTGTCATTTTCATTGGTATTTCCATTTGTATTGTTTTGAAATACTCTGAATTTCTGGACGCTGCTTATACATGTATGTATTATAGCAAGTATACGTCTGAAGGAATAAACAGATAGTGGGTAAAGTCTGAAGGAATAAGCAGTAGGCGTAGTAACAAGCCTCGATCGCTTGATCCCAGCGATCACTTTTTTTCGGAGCGGAATCCCAACGATCGCTTCGGCAAGCAGCTGCGCGATCCACGCCAACGGCCCATGCGCTTGGCGGGTTAAAGTGAGCCGACTGGACGCCACTTCCTTTTAGGAAAATAAAAGTGCAGGAAGTGGGCTCCCGCTTTGGGCTGGCGACAGAGGTGGCCAAGTAGTGGTTTCCCACGGACAGGCCTACCTACAGTCTGATTCTAGAGGCACCACCCGGAGTAGCATCCGTTGGACGATTCAGTGCGTGGGTATGGTCTCTTCCTCATGTGCTCCATCCTTTCCATAACTACTTTTGGTTGATTCATCTCAATCCCTTCCCCAACCCTGCGCCTCACTTCGTCTCTCTCTGGTAGCACCGGACAGGGCGAGGACGAGGACGGCGGCGGCCGCGTTGACCACCGGACCGGCGTGGACACCAGCGGCTGCACCTGTAGCTGCGCACGTATGTCCTCCTAGCCTCTCCCCCATCTACTCTGCGCCTCTCCTGTGTCATCTCTCTCTCAGGCAGACGGCCGTGTTGACCACAAGCCGGTAGCTGCCTCTGCCATGTGCCTCCCTCTCATAAAAAAGAACGCCTTCGCCCACATTCTTTTCCCCTGCCCCTCATGTGACATGGCTGAATCCTACCCTGCTTTTCCTCTCCCACTCCTGATCTTGGTTTGCCTATGGTCTTCATTTGAATTTTGATGCCCTCTAGAGTTAATTAAAGTCGGTTCTTAGAGCATCTCCAGCCGCGTCCCTCAAAAAACATCCGGCACGATTATTTGGGGCGTATTTGAGGACCGCGCCGGATAAAAAGAAACCAAAAAGCTATACAAAAAAGAGGCCCTTCCTAGCCGTGTCCCTCAAACGAGCGTTCGGATGCATGCATTTTAATAGAGGGGACCACCCTATGTGGGAAAGTAGGTGAGAGAAAATATGGAAAAAGAGAATGGCATGTGGAGACTAGGGGTTGCATGCATGTGGACGATGTTTTTGTGTCCAGCGTCCCCGGTAGAGACTCTATACACAGAGTCTCTACCGGAAACGCCGAACACAAAATGAGACGCTATTTAGCTTTGTGGGACACAACTGGACAACTGTTTTTCTCCATTTTTTGTCCGCGGCCCCCCAAACGTCATTTGGGGGACGCGACTGGAGATGCTCTTATGAGGTTGAATCAATCGGATGAAGGGGTGCCTGCTAAGCAGTAATATTGAAGTTGATCTAACCTACACATACTAGCTTTTAACAATACAAATTTGGTTAAGATAATTAAGGTGTTTTTTTCCCGGAGGTCCGCTGTCGCGGTTTAGATGCACCTCTTGTTAGTCTGCTTCTGTTGCCAGAGCCGTGGGGTTGGTCTCCACCAGGCCTGCGTGGTAAAGCTTCATGTTGAAGGCGTGTTGTTGCTTTGTCCCAGCTGCCTCCTGTCCACCCTCTTGCTGGATCGTCTTCTTGCTCAGTTGAGGTGGTTCTCCATGCATTAATGTAATCATTGACCTGAAACATTTTTTTCGATAAAGAGCGTTTTATTACTTAAAATATTCAAACATTACATCCAGCCTCTGCATAACTAATATGAACACAGCCGTTCAAGTATCAAGTGTGAAAACAAAAAACTATAAAGGCAGACAAAAAGAGCCAACTAGACTAAGCTTTGTTGAATTCAATCTGTCTAATATGCAGCCATCCATGTTTCTGAAACATGGCTACCTCGATGCGTGTGTACGCTTGCGTGTGTAATAGGTGTCTCCGTTTCTGCTCTTTTCCATTCTACATTTTGTATTACGCTGCAAATGGGTACTTCTATACATCATGCCATTGTTTTGGTTGTCATGATAAAAGAAACTCTATTTTTTTTTGCCTTCTATAGTGCTAAGAGTCATTACCAATTATTTTGTGTCTGGCCAAGGGGTCGTCTAACATAGTTGTTTTTAGTCAACTCTCAAAGTTTTGTTAAGACATCTAAGAGGTTAGTACCAACTCTTATGTAATAATTTTTCAGCAGTATACTTCACTGCCGTTTTAGACTTCTGTAGTCAAATGTCATTTTAACGGTAAAATGTAGGGAACACTACGAATAATTAAATTGCAAATCCATTTAAAGGATTTATTTAGGTTAGTGATTCAGTTACACATAGATATAATATCCTTTGCCATTCTTCCAAATGTCATGCCATAATCCTATAGCTTATTTGCAAATCTTTTGAGCATTATGCTTATTTCTTTTTGGTTATTTGGCAGCAAGTAACATGCAGATCAATTATTTTCTATGTCTGTAAATATATATATTACTGACGCCTTCTTGAGTTTATCATTGCATATATGCTAAAAACACATTTGTTCACGTCGTCAATCTCATGCAAACAAAATTGAAACTGCAATACTCTTAGTGTTGTCAGAGTCGAGTCATATTGTATTAAACTATTAGTTTCTTGGGTAATTAGCTCATGGGTTGATCTTATGATGGTGCTATACAATTTAAGTCTAGATTTTATCTATGCACTACTTGGGGGAATTGTTTTGCTGCTATTTTAGTTTCATCTTGGTGATCCCATGTTGAGTTTACTTTCATGTGTTTTAGAAAGTCCTGCTCCAAAATGTTCCATTTCTGGCACCTTAACACGCACGCTGAATCTGAAGGGAAAATCAGTGTCATGTGTTTGCACAACGTAGGGAGCAACAACAAAGCACAACACGGCTGCTGTTATTTTGAAAATTGGAATGCAACCCAATCATATAAGTGTGCCCTGGTAGAGTAAAAAAAATCATCTGACTTTTTCCCTACGCCATAGTCTCGGAATTTCTAATCTGAATATGTATAGACATATTGTTAGTGTGATTCAGTTTTTCCTAAAGAGAGTTCGCCAATCAGGAAAACCTCCCGTTATTTAGTGAATATCAAGTGATTTAAACCAGCATCAAATCAAGATTATTACGGTATGTATGTGTCTTAGGAATTTCTGTTTTCTGATTTACTATTTAGTCTATTGAAGATGAACTCAACTGTTTGGATCTGAGCCTACAAGTTACTTTGTGTCAAGGAATCCATTTTTTGGGTTTATTTTTTTTCCAAATGAACTCAAGTCATTTGGAACTAAACCTGCAAGGTTGCTCTGGTTCATGGAATGTGTGCATATAGAGGACATGGAGATATCTCTGCCAAATAAGGTGATAGAGCCTGAACTTTCGACTATTCGATCATTTTTTTGCTGCTCTAATTTGCTCTCTATGAAAAAGAACCAAGGTTTGTACTGTTAATTAGTCTCTTGAACAAACATATTTGATTTGAGAGTAATAAGTAGGAGTAACATCACAAGATTGACTGCATTTTCCTATTAGGCACAACCTGATAGCAATATGCACTTCCAAAATCTTGAATGAACCTTGCAACAAATGGAAAAATAAATATGTGATAGTAATTTAGTTTATAGTCTGACTCTAGCTTTGTAGTTTGCCTAAGGTTGGTTGCTCAAAAATTCTTTCATGCGGTTGGGTGGTGTGTCCATAATTCTCTTCCTTTTTCTTCGATAAGAAAAACTTAAGTGGCCAGGAGATCTCTGAGAAGGTAATAAATTGTGGAGCTGTCAATTTGGTTCGTCTTGCAAGAGAATCGCTGTTTTTGTTATTCCTATGGTACTTTGCAATTCTTTATTTTTTTGGTGATAAAAGGTACGGTGTCAAAGGTGGAGTAATTCTTTTATTGGAAGAGATGTATTATTTGCTCCTGACTATTATTTTGGGATTCATTTCTGTAGTCCAAATGATTGGCACATTGTTTGCATATCCAAGTATTCTCCACAAAGGTCCTATAGTCAAGAATATACATGTAATCATGTATACTCTTTATGATTCCTTCGTGTTTGAACTATGTTGCTATCAAACCCTATATTAATGAAAATATAGTTTAACTCGTGGGCCTTGAATTGACATCTCTAGGCAAGATGCCATGTTTGGATTATGCTATTGTTGGGTTAAGTTATCATTTTCAAATAACTAACCAAACTGCAGTAGTTGCAACAGTTATCCCATTTTGAGACGATGACTGTTATTTTTTCTTGGTTTTCATTTTCGAGAACATGGTAACATGCAAGATGAATATTGTGAGGCATATTTATGTTTTCATAGGTAGCTGCCAAATTCACCGAAGTGGAAAACGGAGAGAAAGAGTAATTGATGAGGGTACTATGGTTTGTCCCTTGGGAGAAGAGGGTAACTGAAGATCCATTTTCTGAGCTTACTGGTACAAAATGATGCTTATTGCGTTTTATTTATGTTGGTCAGGTCAAACGTTTGAGTGGTTGTTCCCTGTATTCCAAAGTATTCTCTTCTACTATTGTTGCGTCAGGTTCTATATAGAAGTCTTTGTATATCAGGCAGATTATATATTGTTCTCTGTTAAGGAACTAGCCTGTAGATCTTCTCACTACATATTCGTTCTAAGATTAAAGTTTAAGTCTGCTTATGTAAATGTCAAATTTTAGATAGATTATAAGTTTTCAGATTATTTATGTTTCCCCAATACTATACAAGTATACATGTACTGTCTCTGCTTGATCTGAAGGCCACTCTTCTTCTACCATCAATAGTATTAGAGTAATGCTACAGCTACGGGATATTTTTTACGGAATTGGTGTTACGGACTGACGTGGAAATCAACCGGGGATCACAGCCCCTATAATCACGGAGGGATGGGGATTTAAGCCAACCAATTCATCCCACGTCCTCCCGTAAGATTTGTCCGTAGGCAGAATTCCGTAAGTCTAGGATTACTGATAGTATTACCATTATTCAAAGGAATGTACTTACTTATTTTTTGTAGTTCAAAAAATAATTTAGAATCCACCAAGGGAAGTTGAGCTTTACTATTGGGTAGTACTATGAATATATTTTTGCAGCTTCTTTGCAGCTGCAATATATTCTTGCCACTTTTTTGCAGATGTCAATTTAGTTATCACTAAATCTGTCACACTTATTTGCATATGTCGTTATCATCAAATTTTTCATAGGTGTTTCATTGTCGTGTGGAGAGAAAACGATATGGACTAATTTGCAGTTCCTCTTTGGATCAAACTGCGGAAGCCCCCAACACTGCATTGCTCCATTATTTTTTCTACCACCTGCCCCTCGAGACCACGGACCTGTGCCGGACAGATGTTATAAACATCAAATTACTCAAACAAAGATGAACTGCATGTGTGGTTCTAACTTTGTTCAATTCACTATAAATTTCAGGTTTACTCTCGGCTAGATGAAGAGTTGAAGTTGGAGTGGCGCAGGATGAGCTAGACGAAACACCCGGCCAAGGACTAGAGAAGAAGAGCAAGAGCACATTATGCGTGCCGCTGAGGTGAAAGCTGACCATGATAAATTCACCTGGTGTATTTCTGTAGACACATTCTGCAGAGATTTAGAAACAACTAACTGAAGGTAAATGCCGTGTGAAGTGTAGACACGCAGTAATTTCTTAGCCAGGTGACTATTTAGTGTGTTATCAGTTATTCGAACTCAGAATATGTTTTCCTAATTGTTCAGGAGGAATTACATCACCGCTACTTGGTTCCCTAACATGGTTTTAAATAGCCAGCTATAGCCTGGCTATAGCCTTTCAGGAGACCTGCCGCTGCGGCTATGCCCTTTGTAGGCTAAATGAGAAAAAACCGCTAATAGCCGCTATAGCCTAATTTAGCCCCTGTTTAGCCTCTAATTTAGCTGCTAAACCTCCTGTATTTTGAATTTATCTTCTCTTTTATTTTGTATTTCTTGTTTTCCGAATTTGCGTTCAGTATAATTAGATAAAACTTGTGAGTTGAATGTCTGAATACTTGTTTGCCTTGAATAGTTAAATAAGTTGTATCACGAATCGTATTTGAGTCATAGTTTTCCTCTTCTTTTGGTAAGATATGACAAAAATATTTTAAATTTTGAAAAAAGGCTAAATGGAATAGCCCGCTATAACCCGGCTATAGCCTTTTATAGCCTCTTAAAAAATTACGGCTAAATGAGATAACCGGCTATTTTAAACTATGTTCCCTAACGGTTTGGCACCTCCAGACCCTCTGCACAGGACCTGACAAATACTCTTCGCACTCAGATGTTGATAAACTAATGGAACTTTTGTTCATTCCACTCAGCCCATTGCATATCATCCTTCTTCCCTCGACCCTGAATATCTCTCTAGTGTTGGCATTTGCATCGTGGCGATGAGATCGACGGTGTCAAATCACCGTGGTTGACATCCTGTATATACGTTTCGTCACTTCGTTACATGGTTGTTCCGATCTCTGTAACCTAATTGTGCTCCTGCAGGTACACCAGAAGGAGATCAAGGCCGAGAAAGGATCTCCAGTGACGCCACCACCGGCAAGGAAGGGGGGATGCATAGCGCAATTGGAGCTCCGCCTGGCTTTCGGACGTTGAATTGCTCCACTGGAAAACGACCAGCTGCACAATCGAGCGCAAAAGGCAATAAAAGGAAGGCCAGACATGATTCATAAGGGAGCAGGTCAGGAACAGCAAACCGAGGACAGCACCAGCTGGTTGGGTATTTGCTCGAGGCCAGGTTTCACCGTCGTTTCAAACGCAATCACCGACAACGCTTATGGTACACTCAAGATTCCAAAGGCATTACCACCAATGATATTCCACAGAAAATCATGCTCGGAAGCAGCGTTGCAGACACATCACACATGGAGTGTTCAACTGGTGGAGGAACCGTATCTTCGTTGAGCACGGATGGGAATGCTTTCGCGGAGGACAACGATGTTGTGGAAGGTGATACTCTGCTCTTTAGTTACATCGTAGAATCTTCAATGGAGGTAGCCATCTTCGGAGGCAATGACTGCAAAAAAATCCCAGGCCGCATCGAGTGAAATGCCATTTAGGCATTAGGCCAGAATATTCTTTTGCTTACTAGCGTAGTAATCCATGTCATTGTATGTGTTCTATCTTGATCACACATTGTGCTTATATTGCTTATTCTATATATATCCAAGTTGTCCCTTTGTTTAACCCACCTGGTAGAATCAGATAATGTATTATACCAACGTTAACAAATTAATTGGTAATACCGGTTGATGCACGCATACTCGCTATCTGAATAAACCATGCCATTCATTCAACGATGTTATTTAGATTTAATGTCCTACCAGCAGCATGCAAGGACAGTAACAATTCGCCGTTCAATCAGTTCATGTACCATTGAGCCATCAGAGTTCACCCCACAGAGCTACAGCACGGGCGCGGCGTGCCGCCGCGCCAGCTCTTGCTAGTGAATACTAATCCCAAACAAACAAGCTCGTCAAGCCCTGAAACAAACAACAGTAGGTTAGTTATCTAGCTACAGGGAAGAAGGAGGATGGAGGCAAACAGGAAATTAACCCCGAACAAGGAGCAGAGCTGAAGAATAATGTGAGGTCGAAGGCGAGACCGAAGAGATAAAAAAAGGATGGTTGCTGCCAGCACATATAGGGCATAGCCTAGAGACACCTTGGCTCGTATCGGACCAGCAATTTTCAGTCTATTTGGTTGCCCAGAAGGCCTCCAAGTTGTGGCCCAACCGGTTCTTAAAGCACGAGTAGAACATGCCCGGGAGGAACGACCAAATCGAGCATTTCTAGCCGGCCTATCCCGTTGTTGTCCAATTTTGCAGGCGGGCGTGCAACGGTTGCACGCTTGGAGAAGCGCGGGAGACATCGCGTTTCCTCGGCCCTCTCTCCCCACTTCCAGTCACCGGTTCACTCCTCTCTTTCTCCACTCAACTCCCGCACGGACACATGCCAACGTCCCATCCACTGCCACCCATGGCCTCTTAGCCTCCTCCGCCTCCTTCGGCCCCAGCGCCAACTGATCCCACCGCCCCGACAGTCATCCAGCCGAACATTGAGCAACTGCGCATGGTTCGGGAGTACGAGGCAGACGGTCGCGATGCGGCGACCTAGATCGACCCCGGTCTAGTACATGTGTTGAATCGGCCGTCTCACATCGTTTTGAGGCCCGTCGTGATGGGTACGAGGAGCGCGGCCGTGGCTGCACTACAAGCCGCCGGGCTTCGATTCGCGGATCCCATGATGGGGTTTTTTCACCCCTGCAACCTAGGGTTTTGCTTCCACCAGGGCGGCGGCAATGGTGGCGGATGCAGAAGGCTCCAGCCGGGAGATGGAGCCTCCTCCGGGGTTTCCTGCTACCCCGATGCACGCGCCGATGCCATGGGGCCACCCGCATCCGGCTGGTCCCAATGCCACGCCACCGGTCGCGCCTCCGCCCTTCGGTCGACTCCGTGCTCGTCGACAGCCGTTAGCTCCATCAGCGCCCCGTCCTCTGACCGCTGCTCCAGCACCCTGTCCTCCGACCACTGCTCCGGCTTCGCCGCCGCCTCCTTCGGGATTTGGGGTGCGACCTCGTGGACCACATGCTGACACTGTTGCGCAGCCTCCTCCTCTGACAGCCTCGCTTGCGCTCCGTCCCATTGTAAGTACTCCATCCCTTCCAAATCAGATTGATGTCAATGTAGATTGATGTCATTGGCAATGTGCATTGACATGTTAATTTCACTGGCATGGTGATGTTGATCTTGTCATTGGCATGGTGATTATGAGCTTGTGCATCGGCATGGTGATGTTGAGCTTGTGCATTGGCATGTCAATGACAAGCACGCCGTTGGAGCTCACCATGACAACTATAGCTCACTCTTCTGATTTGCATTGCATCTGCAGAACTGGCTCTTCCTCGAGACCTTCCCGGACAGGCCCATAGGGGAGGCATGGGACATTGTCGTACGGGTGCAGCTTCGGGACCCCAATGAAGGGTTCAGGCTAGGAAGCCCACCGGTAGGTCACCGAGCCTAGGGTTCACGTCGGGCATCCTGCTAACCAGGGGCATGGTCCCAGGGAAAGGCTGCCTGCGTTCTTCATGCAGCTAGAGAGCCAGGACCTCCATGCCCTCACTGTGCCGCCCGCCATGGAGCAACTTCTTACCAAGAAGTACAAGCTCAAAAACAATGGACATCCGGTGAAGGTGGCCTTGTACATAGCCGAGCACTGCGAGCACAAGGTGCAGCTCCAGTGAAGGCTGAGCGCGTCGGCTTTATCAAGTCCTGGAGCAAGTTTGTCAGTAAGATTCAGCTTGAGGCCGACGACAGGATCGTCTTCACCCCTGCTGACGACGGCTTCCAGGTCGAGGTGTACAGGAATGCGACTTCTGTTCGGGCATCTGGAGCTGCAAGAAGCATCGCTAGGGTCCTTATGCTGATCCTCGCCGTTAAGGTTGTCTGCTTTTTCTCTGTCTCTGCTTTTGCGAAGTTGTAGTTGTTGGAAGGTTGTTAAACACTTGCATTTGTGCATACGTGTCTGTAATGTTGGCCTCTACATGCTGCTGAACAATGCTTTTGGACCTGGATAGTCTGTCCCAAGTAGGCGTCTTACCACTCTAACACTAGGATTATGTACTAAGTACTATGCTCCATGTGTATATATCTGTGTAGTGTGCTGATATCTACGCACGCTTCTATTCCTGTAGACAGTGTTGGGCCTCCAAGAGCAGAGGTTTGTAGAACAGCAGCAAGTTTCCCTTAAGTGAATCACCCAAGGTTTATCGAACTCAGGGAGGTAGAGGTCAAAGATATCCCTCTCAAGCAACCATGCAATTAAGATACAAGAATTCTCTTGTGTCCCCAACACACCTAATACACTTGTCAGATGTATAGGTGCACTAGTTCGGCGAAGAGATAGTGAAATACAAGTAATATGGATGATTATAAGTAGTAATTGCAATCTGAAATAAAAAATGGCAGCAAGCGAACATGTAGCAGAACTTGTTGGAAACGGTGTTTCAATGCTTAGAAACAAGGCCTAGGGATCATACTTTCACTAGTGGACACTCTCAACAATGATCACATAATTGAATAAATAAATGCTACTCTCAAACACTCTCTTGTTGGATAACAAACACCATTCATTGTGTAGGGCTGCAAAAGCACACCTCAAGCCAGTAAACAAGCTCCACAACGTCATAAAGGAATCACACACGATGCGCACACTGTCACCATCACACCGTGGAGAGTGACTCCGGAGTTCATATTAAAGTGACCTCTAGAGTGCATAATAGACAAGAGTAACATCTACATATTCAACTAGATTACAAAGCTCATGATCACATAAAGATCACACCATGGGAGAGAGAGATGAACCACATAGCTACGGTAGAGCCCTCAGCCTCGGGGGAGAACTACTCCCTCCTCATCATGGGAGTCAGCAGCGGCGATGAAGATGGCGGTGGTGTCGATGGAGATGACTCCAGGGGCAATTCCCCGTCCCGGCGGCGTGCCGGAATAGAGATTCTGTCCCCGAAACTTGTCGTCGATGACGGCGGCGCTGCGGAACTCTTCGTTGAAATTGGCTGGATTATTTAGGGTTTTCGCGTCTGGGGCAATATATAGGCGAAGGGGCGGCGTCGGTGGAGTCCCGAGGGGCCCACCCCATATGGCGGCGCAGCAGAAGGTGGGGCCGCGCCACCCTATGAGGTGGCCAGCTCGTGGCCCCCCTTCGTCTCTCCTTCGGACTCCGTGAAGCTTCGGAAAAATAGGGACGTGGCCTTTTGTTTCGCGCAATTCCGAGAATATTCGCAGAAGTAATTTTCTGGAACCAAAAATAGCAGAAAACAGGAACTGACACTTCGGCATCTTGTTAATAGGTTAGTCCCGGAAAATGCATAAAAATGATATAAAGTGTATATAAAACATGTAGCAATTGGTATAATATAAGCATGGAACATAAGAAATTATAGATACGTTGGAGACGTATCAAGCATCCCCAAGCTTAGTTCCTACTCGCCCTCGAGTAGGTAAACGATAAAAAGAATAATTTCGTAAGTGACATGCTACCAACATAATCTTGATCAATACTATTGTAAAGCATACGAGATGAATGAAGTGACTCAAAGCAATGGTCTATAGTTTGCTAACAAATAGATAATGACTAAACAACTGAATCATATAGCAAAACCTTTTCATGAATAGTACTTTCAAGACAAGCATAAAAAAGTCTTGCATAAGAGTTAACTCATAAAGCAATAGATTCTTAATAAAAGGTTTTGAAGCAATACAAAGGAAGATTTAAGTTTCAACAATTGCTTTCAACTTTTAACATGTATATCTCATGGATAATTGTCAACACAAAGTAATATGATGAGTGCAATAAGCAAGCATGTAAGAATCAATGCACACAGTTGACACAAGTGTTTGCTTCTAAGATAGAAAGAAGTAGGTAAACTGACTCACCATAAAGTAAAAGAAAGGCCCTTCGCAGAGGGAAGCAGGGATTAAATCATGTGCTAGAGCTTTTCAAGTTTTGAAATCATAAAGAGAGCATAAAAATAAAGTTTTGAGAGGTGTTTGTTGTTGTCAACGAATGGTAGTGGGTACTCTAACTACCTTGTCAACCAGACTTTCAAGAGCGGCTCCCATGAAGGACGTTATCTCTACCAGCAAGGTAGATCATCCCTCTTCTCTTTTATTTACACATGTATTTTAGTTTTATTTATAGATGACACTCCTCCCAACCTTTTGCTTTCACAAGCCATGGGTAACCGAATCCTCGGGTGCCTTCCAACATTCACATACCATGGAGGAGTGTCTATTTGCAAAATTAAGTTGCTTACTGATAAATCAGGGCAAAACATGTGAAGAGAATTATTAATGAAAGTTAATTAATTGGCGCTGGGCACCCCGTTGCCAGCTCTTTTTGCAAAATTATTGTATAAGCGGATGTATATGCCGCTAGTCCATTGGTGAAAGTCTGCCCAACAAGATTGAAAGATAAAACACCACATACTTCCTCATGAGCTATAAAACATTGACACAAATAAGAGATAATAGCTTTTGAATTGTTTGAAGGTAGCACATGAAGTATTTACTTGGAATGGCAGGAAATACCACATAGTAGGTAGATATGGTGGACACAAATGGCATAGGTTTTGGCTCAAGGTTTTGGATGCACGAGAAGCATTCCCTCTCGGTACAAGGCTTTGGCTAGCAAGGTTGTTTGAAGCAAACACAAGTATGAACCGGTACAACAAAACTTACATAAGAACATATGGCAAGCATTATAAGACTCTACTGTCTTCCTTGTTGCTCAAACACTTTTACCAGAAAATATCTAGACCTTAGAGAGACCAATCATGCAAACCAAATTTCAACAAGCTCTACGGTAGTTCTCCACTAATAGGTTTAAACTACATGATGCAAGAGCTTAAACATGATCTACTTGAGAGCTCAAAACAATTGCCAAGTATCAAATTATTCAAGACAATATACCAATTACCACATGAAGCATTTTTGTTTCCAACCAAATAACAATCAATGCTGAGGCTTTCAGCTTTCGCCATGAATATTAAAGTAAAACGAAGAACACAAGTGTTCAAATGAAAAAGCGGAGCGTGTCTCTCTCCCACACAAGCATGCTAGGATCCGATTTATTCAGAGAATGAAAATAACAAAACGAAAATAAAAGCACACAGACGCTCCAAGTAAAGCACATAAGATGTGACGGAATTAAAATATAGTTTCACTAGAGGTGACCGATAAGTTGTTGATGAAGAAGGGGATGCCTTGGGCATCCCCAAGCTTAGACGCTTGAGTCTTCTTGAAATATGCAGGGATGAACCACGGGGGCATCCCCAAGCTTATACTTTTCACTCTTCTTGATCATATTATATCATCCTCCTCTCTTGATCCTTGAAAACTTCCTTCACACCAAACTCAAAGCAATCTCATTAGAGGGTTAGTGCATAATCAAAAATTCACATGTTCAACAAGGACACAATCATTCCCAACACTTCTGGACATTACCCAAGGTTACTGAAATTTAATGGAGCAAAGAAATCCACTCAAACACAGTAAAAGAGGCAATGCGAAATAAAAGGCAGAATCTGTCAAAAACAGAACAGTCCGTAAAGACGAACTTTTTCGAGGCACTCCAGTTGAATTAAAGTTGCGTACATATCTGAGGATTACTCATGAATTTTTTCAGAATTTTTAGATTTTTCTACAGAGAGAAAAGCTCAAATTCATGACAGCTAAAAATCTGTTTCTGCGCAGAAATCCAAATCTAGTATCAACTTTCTATCAAAGACTTTACTTGGCACAACAATGCAATAAAATAAAGATACAAAGGTATTTATACAGTAGTAACAAGCACCTTGACTCAAATATAAAACAAAAATTGCAGAAATGAAACAATGGGTTGTCTCCCAAGAGCGCTTTTCTTTAAAGCCTTTTAGCTAGGCATGATAATTTTCATGATGCTCTTATAAAGATGAGAGTTGAATATAAGAGAGCATCAAAAAGCAAATACCAAAAACATTTAAGTCTAACCCACTTTCTATGCAAACGAATCTTGTAAGAAAACAAATTATTGAAGCATGAAGCTACTATCATAGAAAGACAAAGCAAGTGCAACTTCAAAATTTTCAACAAAAAGAGAGGTGACTTAATATTATTGAGATATATAAAACCATGTCTCCCTCTCTCATAATAATTTTCAGTGGTATCATTGATAAACTTAACAATATAGCTATCGCATAAAGCATTCTTGTCATGATCCACATGCATAAAAGTATCATTACTCTCCACACAAGCATAATCAATTTTATTAGTAATAGCGGGAGTAAAACTATCACATCCATCGTTATAATCATCATAAATTGGAGGCATAGAATAATCATAATGAATTTTATCCTCAATAGTAGATGGACTGAAAATATCATAATCACCATAACGAACTTGAATATGATAGACAAGCTGTATATTAGAGAGATGGTTTTGGGTAATCCCTCCATAACTATGACAAGTTTCATGAGGATGATTGTAATTATAACCTATGTCTTAGTATTCTTTATAATAATTGTCAAAGATTCGAGGCATAGTGTCATCATAAGAAATAGAATAGTTATCTTCCAAAGTGTGTTCATCTGTAAAATACCATCATTGTTACTAGAAGGAGATGTATCAAACATATAATCATCAGTAGCAAAAGCATTTTCAAACACCTCATCCCCAAGCTTAGAGCTTTCTATATCATCATGGGAAGAAACATGGATAGTACTAATACTATGGCAATTATTAACATCATCATTTTCAGAATTAGTGTCCCAGAGATCTTCAATATCAAAAGAAGTGTGCTTTTCCCAATCATGATCACTAATATAAATAACAGGCATAGGTTCATCATCAAGTTCAGAATCATCGAATTCAGAATTATAAGTATCAATTGTAATAGGAGCAACAAGTTTGGGAGAAGATACCGTTTCCTCTCTCCTTTTACTCCTCTTCTTCTTCTTCGTTCCCTTCTTCTTCTTTTCCTCTTTAGGAGGGAGAGGCTTGAAAGGAAGCTTCTCCACATAACCTGGTTTATTATTACAAACAATAGAAGAAACTTGGGAGGATACCTCTCTTTCATTAATAAGAACAAAACACATATTAGTCCTGTCATATTTTGGTAAAGTCCCATCCTTCATAACACTTTATATGTAGGTGTTGGCATGGCAATTATTAACACAATAGAGATAACATCCATGCAACACACTATTCATATCAAGATCACTCATATCTAACAAAGAAATTTTTCTTGATAACTCTTCACACCCCAAAAATAAAGTAAGTTCATCATGCTGATTAGGAGTGATCATGTTATCACAATATAGACTTGAAGTACTCATTAAATTCGAAATACTATCATCATGACCAGAACATTGAAAATTAAAATGACCCACTTCATAGCAAAGTTCACAAATAAAAGGATGGAGGTCACAAACTTTTTCACCAAGATCTTTTAGAGCCTTGTACCACATTCTAGTTTTTTCATTCCTATGATGGATACAATATTCATCTTCGATTTGATTAATTCCACAAGGTCTATGCATTCCACAAAAATTAACATGCTTATAAGAAATAGTATTTTCAGAAGTTTGGGCATGTTTATTGCAATCATTAACAACAATTTCATTTTCCATGCAAGTGTCTTTGAAAGGTTCATGATACACGTCCCAATTTTCTTTAGGAACATTAATATGAGAAGCAAAGGTTCTACAACAATCAACAATAATTTGAGAATCAAGACCATAATTATCACTAAGCTTTTGAAAACCAGCAGTTTCAATGAAAGACTTAATGCATTCATATTCATAATTTATACCTGATTCTTTACCTTTGTCGTTCTCCCAATCTTCAGTATTGCTTTGAATTCTTTCAAGAAGATCCCATCTAGCTTCAACCTTCTTACTTGTGAAAGAACCCTGTGAACATGCATCTACATAATCCTTATAATGACTTGAAAGCCTTGCATAAAAATTAGTAACAATTATTTCCTCAGAAAGCTCATGGTTAGGACATTTGAGTATTAATGTTTTTAGTCTTCCCCAAGCTTGAGCAATGCTTTCTCCATCATGAGGGTAAAAATTATAAATGCGATTCCTATCTAGATGCACTTCATGAAGAGGATAAAATTTAGAGTAAAAGAGAGATTCAAGCTGTTTCCAATTTGATGGTTGTTCATCCAGCAGCCTATACCATTCCTTTGCTTTGTCCTTAAGTGACAATGAAAATAGTTTCCTCATAACATTTTCTCTTGATAAACCTGCAATCTCAAATAACTCACAAAGTTCTGTAAGTTTAGACAAGTGAACACTTGGATGGACTGATCCATCCCCTACATACTGATCATTCATAACCCTTTCAACAATTTTCATAGGTATTTTAAAAGGAATACTTTCAACAGGTGGATTTGGAATATCACAAGCATCATTCGAATTACCACATATTGGAGACAAAGCATTATCAAGGCAAAATACTTCATCCAAAGCTGAGGAGCAAAAAAGATTATTTTTATATAAACTAGCTTCCCCAAGCTTGGGTTTTTCCATAGCATTAAAAATAATGGTGTCCAAAAAATTTATACTAATAACATTACTACCACTATTATGCAGACAAACTTCCATAGGTTTTTTAATTTTCTCTTCAAAAGCATCATGTCCTAATTCAATATAAATTTCATAAAGATCTGTAATTTTTTTTTGTTTTCCATTAAGCCTAACTAGTGAAATAAAAACAAGAAACAAAAAGATATAATTGCAGAATATAAAGGAAATAGCTTCGAGCACTCTACACCGGCAACAGTGCTAGGAAATAGCTTAGTAGTCGGAGGATGTGAGTACCTTTTACCTTACCTCCCCGACAACGGCGCTAGAAAATAGCTTGATGTCTACGCACGCTTCTATTCCTGTAGACAGTGTTGGGCCTCCAAGAGCCGAGGTTTGTAGAATAGCAGCAAGTTTCCCTTAAGTGAATCACCCAAGATTTATCGAACTCAGGGAGGTAGAGGTCAAAGATATCCCTCTCAAGCAACCCTGCAATTAAGATACAAGAAGTCTCTTGTGTCCCCAATACACCTAATACACTTGTCAGATGTATAGGTGCACTAGTTCGGCGAAGAGATAGTGAAATACAAGTAATATGGATGATTATAAGTAGTAATTGCAATCTGAAATAAAAAAATGGCAGCAAGCGAACATGTAGCAGAACTTGTTGGAAATGGTGTTTCAATGCTTAGAAACAAGGCCTAGGGATCATACTTTCACTAGTGGACACTCTCAACAATGATCACATAATTGAATAAATAAATGCTACTCTCAAACACTCTCTTGTTGGATAACAAACACCATTCATTGTGTAGGGCTGCAAAAGCACACCTCAAGCCGGAGTAAACAATCTCCACAACATCATAAAGGAATCACACACGATGCGCACACTGTCACCATCACACCGTGGAGAGTGACTCCGGAGTTCATATTAAAGTAACCTCTAGAGTGCATAATAGACAAGAGTAACATCTACATATTCAACTAGATTACAAAGCTCATGATCACATAAAGATCACACCATGGGAGAGAGAGATAAACCACATAGCTACCGGTAGAGCCCTCAGCCTCGGGGAGAACTACTCCCTCCTCATCATGGGAGTCGGCAGCGGCGATGAAGATGGCGGTGGTGTCGATGGAGATGACTCCGGGGGCAATTCCCCGTCCCGGCGGCGTGCCGGAATAGAGATTCTGTCCCCCGAAACTTGTCGTCAATGGCGGCGGCGCTGCAGAACTCTTCATGGAAATTGGCTGGATTATTTAGGGTTTTCGCGTCTGGGGCAATATATAGGCGAAGGGGCGGCGTCGGTGGAGTCCGGAGGGGCCCACCCCAAATGGCGGCGCGGCAGAAGGTGGGGCCGCGCCACCCTATGACACTACAAGAAAAGTTTCCATGGCCGACGAAGTTGAAGTCGCGCCGTGGTTGTTGGTGCACCATGGCCGACGATTTTTGGTCTCTCCGTTGTGCATGTCAAAACGTTTTTTTTCTCGTTTTTGAGGCCACCTAGCCCGAAGAAAACGGCCAAAACGTCGCGTATGGTGGCCCGGGATGTGGTGCATCTCGAAATCTCGGGTTCGCCGGCCGAGTCAACGCAAATCCGCACCGCCCAGTGATGTAGGGCCCACAGCCTCTCTGGCATTGTTTTTTTTCTCGATCGCGCCATCTCGTTCAACGCTCTCCGATCGAGCCGTTTACGATGCAGGATCATGGGTCCCGCATGTCATCCTCTATGAACCAAAATTCTTTCTATTCTTGGATTTTTTGACCCCCTGATTTCTGGCTACTTCCTTTTTCTTTTGATCCCTTGCCGCCTTGGAAACGTTGAGACCGCTGCTGCTAATTAGGACCCGCATGTCATCCTCTATGAGCAATCAACTTTCTTTTCTTGGAGTTTTTTTGGCACCTCATATTTGGTCACTTGCCTTTTCTTTCGATCCCCCGCGCCTCTCAAACGGTGATGCTGCTAAATGGGACCCGCATGTCATCCTCTATGTACTATAAAACTTTCTTTTCTAGAATTTTTTTTGGAACCTCATATTTGGTCACTTGCCTTTTTCTTTCGATCCCGTGCCGTCTCTCAAACGGTGATACCTCTACTGCTAAATGGGACCCGCATGTCATCCTCTATGTACTATAAAACTTTCTTTTCTTGAAGTATTTTTGGTCCTGATATTTGGTCACTTGCCTTTTTCTTTCGATCCCGTGCAGCCTCTCAAACGGTGATACCGCTGCTCCTAAATGGGACCCGCATGTCATCCTCTATGTACAATCAAGTTTCTTTTCTTGAATTATTTTTGGATCCTGATATTTGGTCACTTGCCTTTTTCTTTCGATCTCATGCCACGTTTGAAACGTTGAGGAACCTGCTGGGCTCATGGGACCCGCATGTCATCCTCTATGTGCTATAAAAGTTTATTTTCTTGGATTTTTTTCACCCTCTAATTTTTGGCTATTTCCTTTTTCTTTTGATCCCCTGCCACCTTGGAAACGTTGAGTAAGCTGCTGACTCATTGGACCCGCATGTCATCCTCTATGTACAATCAAGTTTCTTTTCTTGAATTATTTTTGGATCCTGATATTTGGTCACTTGCCTTTTTCTTTCGATCTCATGCATTGAAACGTTGAGGAACCTGCTGGCTCATGGGACCCGCATGTCATCCTCTATGTGCTATAAAAGTTAATTTTCTTGAATTTTTTTCACCCTATGATTTTTGGCTATTTCCTTTTCTTTTGATCCCCTGCCACCTTGGAAACGTTGAGTAAGCTGCTGACTCATGGGACCCGCATGTCATCCTCTATGTACAATCAACTTTCTTTTTCTTTTGATCTCAAGCCGCATTTGAAACGTTGAGACCGCTGCTGCTAAATGGGACCCGCATGTCATCCTCTATGTACAATAAAGTTTCTTTTCTTGGATTATCTTTGGCTCCGATATTTTGTCACTTGCCTTTTTCTTTCGATCTCATGCCGCCTTTGAAACATTGAGTAAGCTGCTGGCATGGGTCCCGCATGTCATCCTCTACGAACAATAAAAGTTTTCTTTCTTGGAGTTATTTTTGACCCCTAATTTCTGGCTATTTGCCTTTTTCTTTTGATCTCCTGCCCCCTCTGAAACGATGAGGACGCTGTTGGCAGGTCGGTCCCACATGTCATCCTCTATGAACAATAAAAGTTTTCTTTGATGGATTTATTTTGAACCCCTAATTAATTTCTGGATATTTCCTTTTTTCTTTTGATCCCCTGCCGCTGCTGCCTCATAGGTCCCGCATGTCATCCTCTCAGAACGGTAAATGTTTCTTTTTTTGGATTTTGTTGACCAAATGATTTTTGGCTTATTTTTTCTTTCGATCTCCTGCAGCCTTTAAAACGTTGAGGATGCTGGGTTCAGTCCCACATGTCAACCTCTATGAACAATAAACGCTGAGGATGCGCTGCCTCATGGGTCCCGCATGTCATCCTCTCGAACGAAAATGTTTCTTTTCTTGGATTTTTTACCAACAGATTTTTGGTTTATTTTTTCTTTCCATCCCCGCCGCCTTTAAAACGTTGATGACGTTGCTGGCTCATGGGTCCCCGATGTCAGCCTCCCGTACAAGAAACATGTGATATCTTGATTATTTTGCAGACAATAAACAGTGTATTTCGCTCTGAGCTATTGCAAACGGATAAATTAAATCTTTATTTTTACATAAACAAACTTATATGTTGAATCTCCTTGTTTTGTGTTTTTGCGAAGCATAGGACTTTCCTGTTTTAGAAAAATCCGAAGTTTCTGTTTTGGAGTGGGCTGAAATTGTACGAGTCAAAAGGCCCCGGATAGTTCGAAGGCCCAGATGTCCAGATGCAGCCCAATTGAAATCTTTCTTTTCTTGGATTTTTTTCACCCCCTGATTTTTGGTCATGTGCTGCCTTGGAAACGTTGAGGCCGCTGCTGCAAAATGGGACCCGCATGTCATCCTCTATGTACAATAAAATTTCTTTTCTTGGATTATTTTTGGCTCCTGATATTTGGTCACTTGCGTTTTCTTTCAATCTCATGCCGACTTTGAAACGTTGAGGAAGCTGCTGGCTCATGGGTCCCGCATGTCATCCTCTATGAACTATAAAAGTTTCCTTTGTTGGATTTATTTTTTATCCCTAATTTCTAGCTATTTGCCTTTTTCTTTTGATCCCCTGCCCCCTTTGAAACGATGATGACGCAGCTGGCAGGTCGGTCCCACATGTCATCCTCTATGAACAATAAAGGTTTCCTTTGATAGATTTATTTTTGACCCTAATTAATTTCTGGCTATTTCCTTTTTTTATTTTGATCCCCTGCCACCTTGGAATAGTTGAGGATGCTGCTGCCTCATGGGTCCCGCATGTCATCCTCTCGGAAAGGTAAATGTTTCATTTCTTGGATTTTGTTTACCAACTGATTTTTGGCTTATTTTTTGTTTCGATCTCCTGCCGCCTTTAAAACGTTGACGACGCTGGTGGCTCATGGGTCCCCAATGTCAGCCTCCCCGTACTTCAAATCCTCTTTCTGCAAAGGTTGTATTTCTAGCTAGATAGCTAAGGTGGATTCGAATCTGCCGTGGTTCAGGCAGCTCAGGTAAGCCTTCTTGCACTGATTAATGGAACTAGTGTATAGCAAGGTCAAGACATGTGGCTCGGTGTAATGAATCTATTTGAATCATGTTGTGGATTCAATCTAATAGTTCTCTAACAGGTCAGCCAAAATAGAAATTAAGTGTTTTTCTAAAACGGAAATGCAAATTAAGATGAACACAAACATTAGTTATCATAATAGCTGATCATACATACATACTTGCTAAGAGCAAAAGCTTGCCAGTTTTACCACCCATACAATTAATTAGCAGTTCAGATAAGATAACCTTATATAAGTATAACTACAAATGCGTTTGCTAAGGGCTCATGGGACAACAGAACTAGACAACCGCAAACTTTATGACCAGCATGTCACAGCGGCATCGAAAGATCTTGACCTTCAACTTTGATCCAATGCGAAGTTTGGCACCGTCAATGAACTTTTTCCACCTGAGTAACAGCCAAGCGGCCATCTGTGGGACTGACGAGTACCGTCCCTCCACGGTGAGACCTTCACTCTCCATGACGAGGGAAATCTTGCCCCTTTGGCCAGCATTGAGATCCTTGGAGATACTTTTAGGCAATTTCTGATTCAAAGCAAGAGATACCACCAAAAATTAGTCAATGGCACCAATGCACTGAAGACTGAACCATGTGAGACTTTGAGCAGAGAAGATATCAAGATAAGAGCAGTTATGCTGTCATATACTCACGAACATAGCCTTCGATGCGTCCTGGTCACCACACGGGTGGCCACAGCAATGAGCTGAGACCTCGGTGATACCGGGGCAGGTGCAGAGCTGGGCTGGTACACGAGCTGGGTGCTGATGCGAGGAGACTCGGGGTGCACAAACGGTGCCTCTAGAGGAACCGGTCTGCAGGAGACTATTGGGGTGCAGAACGGTGCACTAGAGGAACCAGTGCTGATGCAGAGCCCGCTGGGCAGGTGTAGTATATGGGGCCTCTAAGGGAACCAATGCTGATGTAGGGGCCTGCCGGGTAGATGCGTAAACGGAGCCGGTACAGAACCTGCCGATGCAGAGAGTGGGAAGCCGGCCGGTGTGTGGGTGCCCTTTGTGACATCCACTCCTGTTCCATCATGGGATCTGCAGCTTTGATCATGTTAAACCCAGCAAGCTAGAACAGAGGGAATGGTTTAGAACAACTGCTCAGAATGCAGTAATCAAAGGATATGAGTACAAAAAAGTTACATATTATATATTTGGAAGTGTCTCCAACTCTGTAAGCAGTTACGTATATCTGCCCGTTTGAGTTTCTGATCCTCAGCTCGTCGCCCTTCTTCGACCGTAGTCAAAAGCAAACTTTCTCCAATCATGTCCATACAAATATGTGATGGCCTGCGTCTTGTAGACATACACCTCATAGACCGTGTAGGTGTTCATCAATTTGCCATTGCCATGCATATTGAAAGACCCTTCATGCGGACACATCTGGTTAATCATTGGACGAAGTTCACAAGGTACAGTCTGCAGGTGAAAATTGATACTAATGTAAGAAGCAGGAAGACTAAAAACAAGACTTTACTATATGCCAATTCATGCTAAACCACCGAGAATACATACCTGTAACTCTGTGAAGGAGTTATTAGAAAGGTAGATAGAGCCATAGGAGGTGTTATATGCGGGTATGTACATGGGCCCGCCATATTCCCGCAAGCTCGGCATCGGGATGGTGAAGGAAACATGGGAGGTACTACTGGTGCGTAGCGCTGAATGTAAGTGGAAGAATTAGGTTGTGTAAAGTGCATAGTTCAGAGCAATGCAAATGTTGACAAGCGAGTGCACAACACTATGTTACAAACTGAACAGTCAAAATTTAGTGTATGATGAATATAAGCATGCTAATTTGGCGTTTCTGAATTCCAAAAAGCATTAGACAGAGCTGGTGATAATATCGACATAAATCATGGCATGTATATGTGGCTTAAGAAAATATACCCGAACCCTTGGATGGTTACGGCCCGGCTGGTCCTTGGACTTGAGCTTATATAAGCATCCGGAAGGTGGGGCTGACAGTAACTTGGTGGCAGCCTCTGCAGATGCCTCATCAGCAGCAGTTGCAATCCTTTTGACCAATGAAGGCTTAGCAGTTTCAGTCTGCATATGAAAATTGAAGAGCAACATACATTAGCAGGATATATAAAATGAATCTATGAGACACCGATGCATATAGTGCTGGATGTAAGTGGAAGAATAGGGTTGTGTGTGTTTCCGAACTATTGGTAAGCATTAGACAAAGCCGGCAATAAACAGACAAATCAAATCATGTACGAGGATTAAGAAATATACCTGCTTCGAAAAGGATACCACCCAGCCCTGTGGCCTTGTGCTTGAGGAGGTTTTCAGAAGATGGTGGCGGCACCATCGTCTTCACAGTAGCCTCATCAGGATCATTTTTTTCCATTTGAGTAGAGGCACAGAAGCTTCATCCTGCATATGAATAGCAATAGAACTCATCATTGATATTTAATAAATCTATGAGATAGACTGATGCAAATAGTGCGGGATGTAAGTGGAAGAATAGGGTTGTGCATAGACAACAGTTGACAACAATGCAAATGATTATAAAAGAAGCCAACGGAACTCAACAGTTTATATACTGGATGAGACAAACTGAAAAGTGAAAAATTAGTGTATGATGATTGTAAGCAAACGCAGTGTTTCTGAACTTTTGGTAAGCATTAGGCAAAGCCAACAGTAATTAAACAGATAATAATAAAATCATGTATGTGGATTAAGAAAATATACCGATTCATTAAAAGGTCACCACCCACTGCCCATGGCCTCGTGCTTGTAGAGGTTTTCGGATGATGGTGCCGGCACCATCGTCCTCATAGCAGCCTCACCTCATTTTGCATCCACTTGAGTAAAGGCGCAACAGCTTTCAACTGCATAAGAATGGGAACAGATCTCAGATGATATTGAATGACTCTCGAGACAGTGATGCATATAGTGCTGGATGTAAGTGGAAGGGTATGGCTGTGTATGGACAACAGTTCACAACAATGCAAGGGTGTGTTCGGTTCTGAAACAGCGTGGAATGGAATGGTTACATTTTTGTTCGGTTGGGAAAAATGGAGAGCAGAACAGATCGAGGTTAAACTAATCATTTGTCTCAAAATTGTAATTAGCAATTGCAAATGACATTTTAATCTCAAAGTCGTAATTAACAGCGCCTAATGGTGCTCTTTTAATCTAAAAATCGTAATTAACATCATTTTTTGTTGGGTTAGGGGAACTGGAGTAGATGAACATTACTGTATGATGATTGTAAGCAAACGAATTTGGTGTTTCTAAACTTTGGCTTCGAGATCTTATGTGCTTCAACTCTAGCCTACCCCAACTTGTTTGGGATAAAGGCTTGGTTGTTGTTGTTGTTGTAAACTTTTGGCAAGCATTAGAAAAAAACAATAAACAGACAAAAATCAAGGCATGTTTTGTGGATTAAGAAAAAAATACCATATTCATTAAAAGATCAACACCCAGCTGGCGCGTGGCCTTGTGCTTGTAGAGGCATTTAGAAGATGGGGGCGGCATCAACGTACTGGCAGCCTGATCAGCCGCAGTTTTGATCTTCCTTTTGAGTAAAGGCCCTAAAGTTTCAGTCTGCATATGAATAGCAAAACAAAAGGCAGACCTCAGCAGTGATATTGAATTACTGTATGAGATAGACCGATGCATATAGTGGATGCTCTTAGCCTTTTGCACCATGAACACTAGCTATGGAGAGACAAAAAAAAACTAGTTGACTCAGCTTTGTCTAGATACCTCCATCCCAAAGCTTAAGGCTTATTTATTTTTGAGAAATCAAAACAAGTAAAGTTTGATCAAAATTTTAGAACATTCTATCAACAAATATAATATTGTGTATATACCGTAGGAAAATATATTTCACAACCTATTTAATGATATTAATTTTGTATTTTGCATGTTAATGATTTTTGGTAAAGCTTAGTCAAACATGGTATAGTTTGACTTTCTAAAAATAATATAAGCCCTAAGCTTTGGGATGGAGGTAGTAGTATCTAGAGCTAAAACACATCTAGATACATCCATATCTACAGATAGTTGAGACAATTAATTTGGATCTGAGGGAGTATCAGATTCAGACTACATCATGGTAAGTTGGTTAAAAAATTACCCCCGGGCGGTCCCCGCCCAGCTCGGCAGTGGCATTTCGCTTCTTGTGCTGCAGATCTGGCCATGCTCCTGCAGAGGTGGGGCGCTATCGTTCCCCATAGCCTCAGCACGGAACCTGGAGGTACCAACCTGATACAGAGAATATAGAGCATGGTGTCACAGAGGCTTTACGCACAAACAGCTGAAGACATGTGCTACTTTAAGCATTTTCCACAGAACAGATTGAGGATGCAGACAGACGAGTGGATAAGCAAACGGAGTACCGCGGCGGGCCGGGACGCAACTCGCTCAGCCAACCGCCCACATGCGTGGTGGCCTTACGCTCCATTGCCCCCACCACCACCACCGAGGTCTTTCCTTTCCTGTACAAGCTGACAAAAGATACAGTGAGGATCAGCAGAAACTACAAAGGTTGCAAATGTCGACAAATAAAGGAAGAACACCCCAATCCAAGCAAAGGTAGCCCCCGCCCCACCCCCATCAATCACTCCCAGCGCGAGGGTGACTAGAAAGACACCCCTTCGCCCAGAATAGGAAATAGATGCGCAAGATATCGAGGTGAGGAAAAAAGAACCAATCTCGAGAAAGGAAAGAACATTACTAGTACTACCTAATCCACTTGGTCTAGATGCAGCTTGCCCAAGCTGGATGCCTGGACGGCGGAGGCGAAAGGAGGGGATCGAGTTAGCGGCTTGCATCCGTCGGCTGTCGGCACTCGATCGGGAGAGACAAGGGGGCTACATAAAGGGGAGGGGTAACATATTTTATTACACAGTGAACTTACGGATGTGACTAGTCATTACATGTCTCACTGAAACTTGGGCCATAGTGTGGCACCCCAAATTCACTTGAACCTGCGGGGGGACGCATTGGCGCGTCAAGAAAACCCCCGAATTGTAGCGGGGAAATGAAATATTTCACAAAAATTAAATTCAAGCACACACTGCCACGCGCCACGCGGCTGTTCCTTCTTCCTCGGTTCCTCCTCCCATCCGAAAACCCCAAATCCCAAGCTCAAACAACAACAAAAAACCCCAACCCCGCCGCCATGCATGTCCTCGTTAACCCGCTGGAGATCGTTCCCGACGAGGCGGACCCCCGCCCTGAGATCCCGAGTTCGTCCGTTCCGTCCACCTCGAGGCACTGCGTGCTGTCTCGCAGCGGCGGCTTGAGGGTGCTGCAGAGGAAGTTCCGCCGGAAAGTGCTCATGGCAACCGTGCAAGCTCACCGGCGTGATGTATCCCGAGAGGAACTGGTCAAAGCTTTGCTATTCGCAAAAAAAGCGGGCCAAGATCTGGTCAAAGCTTCGTCGATGGCTTGCCGCGAGAGGCTTGGAGTCCAGAGTCAATAAACTAGCTGCTCGAGGACTTGGGCGGTTTACACCGATTCATATTAACTGACTCAAGTTTGTTAGTCTAGTTAACAAATGCATCTAGATACATCCATATCTAGACAAAATTGAGTCAATTAATATGAATCGGAGGAGTGCCTGAAAGTGTTTCATGCTACCAATTAATGCGCTGGCAGGACTGGCTGTAGAAGTAATTGTGCTACTACTCATACGATGAACTGATTGTGTGGGTGTCAAATTTTGCAACGCGATCATCCACTGAATGCTTAATTATAGTTCTAGCGCCAAAGGCGTACAAATCATAACAAAGATAGTACATACTACAACACCAGAACATAAGAGTACGAATCATAAAGTAGCTCAACATTTTGCATCAGGGCTGGGTGGTCTTGAGACCATCGGACGCCTGATGTCTCCGGGCGTACATCCACTTCAACGCAAAGCTTTGTACTCGGTCCACGACCTCCTTCATAGGCTGGATAATCTCAGGTGCAGGACCTTCGTCTATGAAAGGCTCGTCATCGGTACCATCCACAGGTGCATCAGGGCTGGGTGGTCTTGAGACTACCCGGACGCCCCTGATGATCTCTGGGCGTGCATCCACTTCAACGCAAAGCTGTGTACTCGGTCCAAGGCCTCCTTCTGTAGGATGGATAATCTCAGGTGCAGGACCTTCGTCTATGAAAGGCTCATCATCAGTACCATCCACAGGTGCATCAAACTGAGATTCATCTTCAAATCTCCCATCAAACTGAGAGACCTCTTCAACTCTATGCTTCTGCAATTAGTACATCAACAGATTAGACAAACATCTAAGGGATGCAACCTGAACAAATGCCGTTTTACATATTTACCTTCTCATCCGGCACAGCACATGTCCCAGAGCTGAAACCCGTTTCCTGAAGCAAGCGCTTTTTCTCTCCTTCCCGTCCATCCATCTGCAACAAGTTAAATTTGAGTACAGAACCTTGCACATCAATGCAAACTATTGATCGAAACAGCGGCAGCATCAATATAAATAATTAACTACATATGCCAGCACACATACAGTGTGAGCAAGATCTGCTTCTCCCGCTGAAGGATCATTATATGGTTCACCATGATAAACCCACCTAACATATGTGCGGTCCATCCCAAAAATGTGTAAATGATCTTCCACTACATGGTGAGACCTCTTCTCACCATTCATACATGTGCAGCGCGGGTCCAGGTTGTGACCTTCATGAGCTCTAATAAACCCCATAAAGGGTTGAACACTATTTATATATGAAGGGGAACATAAGTGTCCATGCAATATCCAAGTTCTGTCCATCTGTTTAATTATGAGATACAATGGTTGGTGATTAATTTAAGGCGAAGTAGGAAATGTATATCCATCGAGTACAAAACTATACTACATGATTATGCATTTCAGCAATCATGTCGAGTACAAAAAAAAATCCCCATCGACATTTTAGCAAACAGATCGTGTACAAAACTTTGCCATGGCATTTCAGCAAATTAACGGATCGAGTGCAGAACTGACTCTATATGCCCACGCAAATGAACAAATTGATCGAGGACAAATCGAGCGGAAAACTATAAAGTGCCAATTAGTTCGAGCATACTGACGATTTTTTTAGCAGCATCAAGAAAATATAAATCGTTAGGCCGTCTTGCCCGATGCATGATTGAGCTAGAGATAGCAGCCCTACCGTGGATCAACTTGACCGCCGGTGCGTCTCGAGAAGAACGACAGGAGGGGAAGCTTCTTCTTCGCATGAACGGGACGGGGAGGGGAGTCTCTTCGCACGGACGGGGATAAGTTGTGTAGGGGTGGGTGGGGGGTCATGCGGGGTCGGTAGGTGGTGTTTAATGGAGTTGCGTGTGTAATTTGCCGTGCACAAGGTTGAGGAATAGGCGGTTCCCTTTGCCGCGCGCACAATTCAAACTATCCCGCCCATGTAGTTTAAATTCGCCCTATTTTCGTTAAATCGACATAAAGTCATGTGAGTGGGTGGAAATTAGCAAAGTTGCTTGAAAAATAGTAAAACTCTGGAATTATCCTTTAAATATGCTCTACTTCGTGTGAAAATCGGGGTGTGGAGGCATGTTGAGCTGTTTTATTTGTACTTTCTTCACTAAAACTCCCATTTTATGCACTTTGGATGGAAAGAAATCATTTGTACATAAATTTTGACAACGCCATTTGCAAACATTAATTGTTTTACATGCCAAGATGCACCCATCCACCAAATATGGGGCAAAAGTTTATCACAATCTAGATATATATGTATAATTAGTGAGGGACCCCTTTTGATTTTGTGCAATTTCCACTAATTAGCTAGAGAGAAGGGGTCAATTAATTAGGCCATGTTAGGGGCTATGTGTTTTAGATTAGGGTTGTGTGGATTCAAATACAACTTCTTTATTTGTATGCTATGATTAATCAAAACTAGATCGATCGACTGCGCACACATTATTAGAGGCACATGCCTTTGCGCACAATGTGCATGTGTGTGTTGTTGGCCACCAACGAGAGAGCGGCGAGAGAGCGATTGAAATCCCCAAATTAAACACATATATAAGTATGCATGGTTAGGCCATGCATGCATATTAATTATATATATTGTGAGGCAAATTAATTAAAGTGTGTTTTCATTTCAGACCATGTCAAAATTCAAGTTAATTAATTGAATTATCAGTACTTATTATATAATAATGAATACCAATAATGTCTATATATATATATGATCGATATAGACCATATATTAATTGGGGTTATATAATCTAGGGTTTACTAGCTATATATATAGCAAGGTTTTATTAGATTGGATTATTAATTAGCTTGAAGTTATGTGTTTTAACGAGGGTTTGATTAGCTAAGGTTAGTTTTCTATATATATACGGTTTAGGGTTTAGGGTTAATGGCACATATATTTAATTAGAGGACCGCGAGGACCCCTGGCCTGCTTGATGCGCAATTAAGGGTCGTCGTTGGCCTATAGCTAGCTATATAGGGTTTTATGGTTTATTTAGAGGGTTTATGTGTTAGGGTTAATTATAACTTGTTGTGAATTAAATTACAACTTTTTTATTAGTGTGCTACACAATTAATCAAAACTCTAGCTAGATCGATCGAGTGTGCACAGACATGCACTATTAGAGGCACCCGCCTTTGCGCGTAAAGTGCAAGCATAATGTGTGTCGTTGCGCTGGCCACACCAATCGATAAAGAGAGAGATAGAGATGAGAGATTATTGAAATCGCCAAGAATGTTCAAATATATGTATATATATATATAAATATGCATGCATGGTAGGCCATGCATGCATGCACATTAAATATATATATATATATTGTGAGGCAACTTAATCAAAGTGTGTGTTTTCATTCGAGAACTTGTCAATATATTCAAGTTAATTAATTTATCAGCGCTAATTATATAATTAATTAATGAATGAATCTCAGGGATGTTCGATCATACATGATCGATATAGGCCATATATATTAATTGGGGTTAATCTAGGGTTTGCTAGCTAGCTATATACATATAGAGGTTTTTATTAGATCGGGTTATAGCTAGTATAGTTTGGGGTTATGTGTTTTAATTAAGTAGCCAGGTTTGATTAGCTAGGACGGGTTAGTTATATATATATGGTTTAGTTAGGGTTAATGTCACACTTAATTTAGAGGACCGCGAGGCCCCCTGGCCTGCGTGATGTGCAATTAAGTGTCGTTTGGGGCCTATATATATAGCTAGAGCTAGGGTTTAGGGTTTATAGGGTTTAGGATTTAGGGATTAGGGTTCGAGTTTAGGGATTAGGGTCTAGGGTCTAGGGTCATTAGGGTTAGGGTTGTTAGGGATTAGGGTTAGCTAGGGGTTATGGTTTAGGGTTTAGGGTTTAGTGTTTAGGGTCTAGGGCTTATGTGTTTTAATTATGGGTTAGGGTTAGGGTTTAGGGTCTAGGGTGTTTAATTAGGGTGTTTAGCTAGGGTTTTAGGGTTTTAGGGTTTAAGGTTTAGGGATAATATATCGATCGAGTGCGCACACACATTATATATTAGAGGCACCCGCGCCTTTTGCGCATAAAGTGCATGCGTATGTCTGTGTTTTTGGCCACAAACGATATATAGATCGCGAGAGAGAGAAAGATTGAAATCCCCAAGAATATGTTCAAATATATATTTAAAAAAATATATGCATGAATGCATGCATGGTAGGCCATGCATGCACACTAATTATATATATATATTGTGAGGCAACTTAATCAAATGTACGTGTTTTTCATTCGAGAACTTGTCAAAATTCAAGTTAATTAATTTATCGCGCTAATTAGTTGGTCGCCTGCTTGATGCGCAATTAAGTGTCGTTGGCCTATATATATATATGTAGGGTTTAATTAGGGTTTAGGGTTTAGGGTTAGCTACACCTAGGGTAGGGTTAGGGTTAGGGTTAATTAGGGTTTAGGGTCTAGGGTTTAGTGTACGTTTAGTGTTTAGGGTTTAGGGTTTAGTGTTTAGGGTTTAGGGTCTAGGGTTTAGGGTTTAGTGTTTAGGGTGTATGTTTAGGGTTTAATTAGGAATTAGGGATTAGGGTTTTAGGGTTTAAGGTTTAGGTATCATCGATCGAGTGCACACAAACATTATTAGAGGCACCCGCGCCTTTGCGCATAAAGTGCATGCGTATATAAGTGTGTTTTTGGCCACCAACGATACATAGATCGAGAGAGAGAGAGATTGAAATATATATATATATATATATCCCCAAGAATATGTTCAAATATATATTGAAATATATGCATGAATGATATGTGCAAGGTATGCCATGCGCGCATGCACACTAATTGTGTATATATTATGAGGCAACTTAATAAAATGTGTTTTCATTCGAGAGAACTTGTCAAAATTCAAGTTAATTAATTTATCAGCGCTAATTAGTTTGTCGCCTGCTTGATGCGCAATTAAGTGTCGTTGGCCTATATATATGTAGTGTTTAATTAAGGTTTAGGGTTTAGGGTTAGCTAGCTAGGGTTTTAGGGTTAGGGTTAGGGTTAATTAGGGTTTAGGGTCTAGGGTTTAGGGTTTAGGGTTTAGGGTTTAGAGTTTAGTGTTTAGGGTTTAGGGTCTAGGGTTAGGGTTTAGGGTTTAGGGTTTAGTGTTTAGGGTTTAGGGTTTAGGGTTTAGGTGTAGTGTTTAGGGTTTAGGGTCTAGGGTTTAGGGTTTAGTGTTTAGGGTGTTTAGGGTGTACGTTTAGGGTATAATTAGGATTAGGGATTAGGGTTTTAGGTTTAAGGTTTAGGGATCATCGATCGAGTGCACACACACATTATTAGAGGCACCCGCGCCTTTGCGCATAAAGTGCATGCGTATATATAAGTGTGTTTCTTGGCCACCAACGATATATAGATCGAGAGAGAGAGAGAGAGATTGAAATATATATATATCCCCAAGAATATGTTCAAATATATATATTGAAATATATGCACGAATGATATGCAAGGTATGCCATGCGCGCATGCACACTAATTATATATATATATATATTATGAGGCAACTTAATCAAATGTGTTTTCATTCGAGAGAACTTGTCAAAAATCAAGTTAATTAATTTATCAGCGATAATTATATCGCTGCTTGATGGGCAATTAAGTGTCGTTGGCCTATATATGTAGGGTTTAATTAGGGTTTAGGGTTAGCTACCTAGGGGTTAGGGTTAGGGTCAGGGTTAATCAGGGTTTAGGGTCTAGGGTTTAGGGTTTAGTGTTTAGGGTTTAGTGTTTAGTGTTTAGGGTTTAGGTTTTAGGGTTCAGGGTTTAGGGTTTAGGGTTTAGTGTTTAGGGTGTTAAGGGTGTTTAGGGTTTAGGGATTAGGGAGATTAGGGTTTTAGGGTTTTATGGTTTAAGGTTTAGGGATCATCGATCGAGTGCGCACACACATTATTAGAGGCACACGCGCAAAAGTGTCGTTGGCCTATATATGTAGGGATTAATTAGGTTTTAGGGTTAGCTAGGGGTTAGGGTTAGGGTTTAGGGTTCAGGGTTTAGTGTTTAGGGTTTAGGGTTTAGTGTTTAGGGTTTAGGGTCTAGGGTTTACGGTTTAGTGTTTAGGGTGTATGTTTAGGGTTTAATTAGGGATTAGGGATTAGGGTTTTAGGGTTTAAGGTTTAGGATCATCGATCGAGTGCACACACACATTATTAGAGGCACCCGCGCCTTTGCGCATAAAGTGCATGCGTATATAAGTGTGTTTTTTGGCCACCAAGGATATATAGATCGAGAGAGAGATTGAAATATATATATATCCCCAAGAATATGTTCAGATATATATTGAAATATATGCACGAATGATATGTGCAAGGTATGCCATGCGCGCATGCACACTAATTGTATATATATTATGAGGCAACTTAATCAAATGTATTTTCATTCGAGAGAACTTGTCAAAATTCAAGTTAATTAATTTATCACGCTAATTAGTTGGTCGCTGCTTGATGCGCAATTAAGTGTCGTTGGCCTATATATATATGTAGGGTTTAATTAGGGTTTAGGGTTTAGGGTTAGCTAGCTAGGGTTTTAGGGTTAGGGTTAGGGTTAATTAGGGTTTAGGGTCTAGGGTTTAGGGTTTAGGGTTTGGGGTTTAGTGTTTAGGGTTTAGGGTCTAGCTAGGGTTAGGGTTTAGGGTTTAGTGTTTAGGGTTTAGGGTTTAGGGTCTAGTGTTCAGGGTTTAGGGTCTAGGGTTTATGGTTTAGTGTTTAGGGTGTTTAGGGTGTACGTTTAGGGTATAATTTGGGATTAGGGATTAGGGTTTTATGGTTTAAGGTTTAGGGATCATCGATCGAGTGCACACACACATTATTAGAGGCACCCGCGCCTTTGCGCATAAAGTGCATGCGTATATATAAGTGTGTTTCTTGGCCACCAACGATATATAGATCGAGAGAGAGATTGAAATATATATATATATATATATCCCCAAGAATATGTTCAAATATATATTGAAATATATGCACAAATGATATGGAAGGTATGCCATGCGCGCATGCACACTAATTATATATATATTATGAGACAACTTAATCAAATGTGTTTTCATTCGAGATCGAGAACTTGTCAAAATTCAAGTTAATTAATTTATCAGCGCTAATTAGTTGGTCGCCTGCTTGATGCGCAATTAAGTGTCGTTGGCCATATATGTAGGGTTTAATTAGGGTTAGGGTTAGTGTTAATTAGGGTTTAGGGTCTAGGGTTTAGGTTTAGTGTTTAGGGTTTAGGGTTTAGTGTTTAGGTTTTAGGGTTTAGGGTTTAGTGTTTAGGGTTTAGGGTTTAGTGTTTAGGGTTTAGGGTTTAATGTTTAGGGTGTTTAGGGATTAGGGTTTTAGGGTTTTATGGTTTAAGGTTTAGGGATCATCGATCGAGTGCGCACACACATTATTAGAGGCACCCGCGCCTTTGCGCATAAAGTGCATGCGTATATATGTGTGTTTTTTGGCCACCAACGATATAGATCGAGAGATAGAGATTGAAATCACCAAGAATATGTTCAAATATACGCACACACATGAATTATTAGAGGCACCCGCGCCTTTGCGCATAAAATGCATGCATATGTGTGTTGCTCTGGCCACCAACGGTAGGCCATGCATGCACACTAATTATATATATATATGTATATTGTGAGGCAACTTAATCAAATGTACGTGTTTTTCATTCGAGAACTTGTCAAAATTCAAGTTAATTAATTTATCAGCGCTAATTAGTTGGTCGCCTGCTTGATGCGCAATTAAGTGTCGTTGGCCTATATATATATATGTAGGGTTTAATTAGGTTTAGGGTTTAGGGTTAGCTACACCTAGGGTAGGGTTAGGGTTAGGGTTAATTAGGTTTAGGGTCTAGGGTTTAGTGTACGTTTAGTGTTTAGGGTTTAGGTTTAGTGTTTAGGGTTTAGGGTCTAGGGTTTAGGTTTAGTGTTTAGGGTGTATGTTTAGGGTTTAATTAGGGATTAGGGATTAGGTTTTAGGGTTTAAGGTTTAGGTATCATCGATCGAGTGCACACAAACATTATTAGAGGCACCCGTGCCTTTGCGCATAAAGTGCATGCGTATATAAGTGTGTTTTTGGCCACCAACGATACATAGATCGAGAGAGAGAGAGATTGAAATTTATATATATATATATCCCCAAGAATATGTTCAAATATATATTGAAATATATGCATGAATGATATGTGCAAGGTATGCCATGCGCGCATGCACACTAATTGTGTATATATTATGAGGCAACTTAATAAAATGTGTTTTCATTCGAGAGAACTTGTCAAAATTCAAGTTAATTAATTTATCACGATAATTAGTTGGTCGCCTGCTTGATGCGCAATTAAGTGTCATTGGCCTATATATATGTAGGGTTTAATTAAGGTTTAGGGTTTAGGGTTAGCTAGCTAGGGTTTTAGGGTTAGGGTTAGGGTTAATTAGGTTTAGGTCTAGGGTTTAGGTTTAGGGTTTAGGTTTAGTGTTTAGGTTTAGGTCTAGGGTTAGGGTTTAGGTTTAGGGTTTAGTGTTTAGGGTTTAGGGTTTAGGTTTAGGGTTTAGGGTGTAGTGTTTAGGGTTTAGGGTCTAGGGTTTAGGGTTTAGTGTTTAGGGTGTTTAGGGTGTACGTTAGGGTATAATTAGGATTAGGGATTAGGTTTTAGGGTTTAAGGTTTAGGATCATCGATCGAGTGCACACACACATTATTAGAGGCACTCGCGCCTTTGCGCATAAAGTGCATGCGTATATAAGTGTGTTTCTTGGCCACCAACGATATAGATCGAGAGAGAGAGAGATTGAAATATATATATATCCCCAAGAATATGTTCAAATATATATATTGAAATATATGCGCAAGGTATGCCATGCGCGCATGCACACTAATTATATATATATTATGAGGCAACTTAATCAAATGTGTTTTCATTCGAGAGAACTTGTCAAAAATCAAGTTAATTAATTTATCAGCGCTAATTAGTTGGTCGCCTGCTTGATGCGCAATTAAGTGTCGTTGGCCTATATATGTAGGGTTTAATTAGGGTTTAGGGTTAGCTACCTAGGGGTTAGGCTTAGGGTCAGGGTTAATCAGGGTTTAGGGTCTAAGGTTTAGGGTTTAGTGTTTAGGGTTTAGTGTTTAGTGTTTAGGGTTTAGGTTTTAGGGTTCAGGGTTTAGGGTTTAGTGTTTAGGGTGTTAAGGGTGTTTAGGGATTAGGGATTAGGGAGATTAGGGTTTTAGGGTTTTATGGTTTAAGGTTTAGGGATCATCGATCGAGTGCGCACACACATTATTAGTGGCACCCGCGCAAAAGTGTCGTTGGCCTATATATGTAGGGATTAATTAGGTTTTAGGGTTAGCTAGGGGTTAGGTTTAGGTTTAGGGTTCAGGTTTAGTGTTTAGGGTTTAGGGTTTAGTGTTTAGGGTTTAGGGTCTAGGGTTTACTTAGTGTTTAGGGTGTATGTTTAGGGTTTAATTAGGATTAGGGATTAGGGTTTTAGGGTTTAAGGTTTAGGATCATCGATCGAGTGCACACACACATTATTAGAGGCACCCGCGCCTTTGCGCATAAAGTGCATGCGTATATAAGTGTGTTTTTTGGCCACCAAGGATATATAGATCGAGAGAGAGATTGAAATATATATATATATCCCAAGAATATGTTCAGATATATATTGAAATATATGCACGAATGATATGTGCAAGGTATGCCATGCGCGCATGCACACTAATTGTATATATATTATGAGGCAACTTAATCAAATGTATTTTCATTCGAGAGAACTTGTCAAAATTCAAGTTAATTAATTTATCATAATTAGTTGGTCGCCTGCTTGATGCGCAATTAAGTGTCGTTGGCCTATATATATATGTAGGGTTTAATTAGGTTTAGGTTTAGGGTTAGCTAGCTAGGGTTTTAGGGTTAGGGTTAGGGTTAATTAGGTTTAGGGTCTAGGGTTTAGGTTTAGGGTTTGGGGTTTAGTGTTTAGGGTCTAGCTAGGGTTAGGGTTTAGGGTTTAGTGTTTAGGGTTTAGGGTTTAGGGTCTAGGTTCAGGGTTTAGGGTCTAGGGTTTATGGTTTAGTGTTTAGGGTGTTTAGGTGTACGTTTAGGGTATAATTTGGGATTAGGGATTAGGTTTTATGGTTTAAGGTTTAGGGATCATCGACCGAGTGCACACACACATTATTAGAGGCACCGCGCTTTGCGCATAAAGTGCATGCGTATATATATAAGTGTGTTTTGGCCACCAACGATATATATCTAGAGAGAGAGATTGAAATATATTTAGGATTTAGGGTTTAGGGTCTAGGGTTAGGGTTTAGGGTTTAGTGTTTAGGGTTTAGGGCTTAGGGTGTAGTGTTTAGGGTTTAGGGTCTAGGGTTTAGGGTTTAGTGTTTAGGGTGTTTAGGGTGTACATTTAGGGTATAATTAGGGATTATGGTTTTAGGTTTTAAGGTTTAGGGATCATCGATCGAGTGCACACACACATTATTAGAGGCACCCGCGCCTTTGCGCATAAAGTGCATGCGTATATATATAAGTGTGTTTCTTGGCCACCAACGATATATAGATCGAGAGAGAGAGATTGAAATATATATATATATATCCCCAAGAATATGTTCAAATATATATTGAAATATATGCACAAATGATATGGAAGGTATGCCATGCGCGCATGCACACTAATTATATATATATTATGAGACAACTTAATCAAATGTGGTTTCATTCGAGATCGAGAACTTGTCAAAATTCAAGTTAATTAATTTATCGCTAATTAGTTGGTCGCCTGCTTGATGCGCAATTAAGTGTCGTTGGCCTATATATGTAGGGTTTAATTAGGGTTAGGGTTAGTGTTAATTAGGGTTTAGGGTCTAGGGTTTAGGGTTTAGTGTTTAGGGTTTAGGGTTTAGTGTTTAGGTTTTAGGGTTTAGGGTTTAGTGTTTAGGGTTTAGTGTTTAGGGTTTAGGGTTTAATGTTTAGGGTGTTTAGGGATTAGGGTTTTAGGGTTTTATGGTTTAAGGTTTAGGGATCATCGATCGAGTGCGCACACACATTATTAGAGGCACCCGCGCCTTGCGCATAAAGTGCATGCGTATATATGTGTGTTTTTTGGCCACCAACGATATATAGATCGAGAGATAGAGATTGAAATCACCAAGAATATGTTCAAATATACGCACACACATGAATTATTAGAGGCACCCGCGCCTTTGCGCATAAAATGCATGCATATGTGTGTTGCTCTGGCCACCAACGATAGATCGAGAGGGAGAGATTGAAATCCCCAAGATTTAGAGGACCCCCTTGCACAAGTGTTGGCCATCTATATATAATATGAATCCCAATAATGTTCATACATGATAGGGCATATGTGTGAAGCATTTTTTTCGAGAACTTGTAAAGATTCAAATTTATCAGTGCTAATGGAAACTAGTGCACATTAGAGGACCCCCTTGCACACGTGTTGGCCATCTATGTATAGTTTGAATCCCAATAATGTTCATACATGATAGGCTATATGTGAATCAATTTTTTCTTCCAAGAACTTGTCAAGATTCAAATTTATCGGTGCTAATGGAAACTAGTGCGCACTAGACGAGCCCCTTGCGCAAGTGCTGGCCATTACATATAGTTTAAATCTCAAGAATGTTCATACATGATAGGCCATATATGCAAAGGAATTTTTTTCCCGTCAACTTGTCAAAATTCAAGTTTATCGGTGCAAATGGAAACTAGTCCAAAAAATTACATAGAGGTCCAAAAGAACTAGACAATAACTAATAGGACCTGCAACTTTACAAAAAGGACCCCAAAACATATAGAAGAAAATCAATCGAGTCCTTCTGGACCGCACATCAGATCTCTGCTCCGCATCCTTTCCAGCAACTCCGTCGTCGGGGACGCACCACTTGGGACGGTGTCGCCGGTAGTCGCCAGGATGAAGGAGAAGAATGGCCTCAGCAACGGCATATTGGCTCTGAGAAGGGCCGCTGAAAGGCCAAGATGTTCACGGGCAAGACGGATGACGCCGTCGTATGCCTCGAGCTTGTGAACGTTAGCAGCTTGACTTCCCCGTTGGCCAGATCAAGCACCGACCAAAGCAAGCCTCACCGTTAGCGCCATCACCTTGATGGCACTAGATCGGGGTTTGGCCGGCAAGATCCGCCAGATCTGATCCGCCAGATTCACCATAGGCCAGATCTGAAGCCGATGACGAGATCCCCGACTCCATTGCGCCATTCTGCTCATGGGAAACACTGGATCTAAGCTTACAACAACACTAACTCCCTCGGATCCAAATTAGCTGACTCAACTTTGCTTATCTAAATATGGATGTATCCACACATGTTTTTACTCTAGATACATACACGTCTAAGGAAAGTTGAATCAATTAATTTAGTTCGGAGGGTGTACGATATACAGAGAGAAGTCGGCCTCGTCTCCGGCCGGCGAGGCCGCCGGAGAGAAGGGGAGAGGAGCCGGGGGAGTGGGAGAGACTCGAGAGAGAAATAGAAGAGGAAGAAATGAGAGCTCCCTGGGGAAGAACATTATTTTTGTCGTTCTGCTCGTAGCTTGAAACTGAAAATTTCGGCCGCGCGCCAAATCATCCCGCCGCATCCATTCGAAAATCCCGTGACCAGTTTTACCCTTTTAACCCTGGTCCGGAAGCTACAACCCACCGACCATGGAGGGCTCATTCGGTAACAATGAAATATCTTGCCTAGATCCCCAACCCTCCCCACAGGCCCACACCCACCCACCAACCATTCGCCCCATTAGCTCAAAAATACTCTCACACGCCAAAGCTCTGACTCTCTACAGTAGTAGATCTGCTTCGCCGCCGGCATACTCCTCCACAGCGTAGCCTTATCGTGTTGGCTGTCCACCCACCTGATCCGCTCCCCGCCGCCCTCACCACCGACGGATCTGCTTCACCGCCGACCTCGCCATCGACGGATCTGCTTCACCGCCGATCTCGCCACCGACTGATCTGCTTCACCGCCGACCTCATCCACAGCGTAGCAATCAACACCTTTCCTGTCGACGCACCGGATCCTCTCCAACGGAACCGGGTCTACTTCACCCCCCCCCCTCCACAGAAGCCGATCTATTCCACCGACTACCTCGGCGCAGCGGCTGTATCAACTTCACCGAATCCCTTGCCAGCCAACCAGATCTGCTTCACTAACGCCCGCTTCTACTGAAACAGGGTCGACTCATCGTCTCCCGCGTTCGCCGCCGCTGGAATGCAAGTTGCCGCCCGTCCACCCCACCGCAGCTTGGTTAGTACGCTGGCCCGTTAGATCGCGGTGTTTCTTTAGCCATGTTTTGTGTAGTTATTTGCAGATCTCATATGCCATTAACTTTCTTGATGTGTTACTTCGCATGAAGTTCGTTTAAATATTGTACAGTACAAAAGCATTATCCGGTCGCTACCATCCTGTTCATTCTACTGACACCTGTGTGCATCCACATATTTATAGCCTTATACCCATTCATTTGCTGCCAACTGTTTTTGTACTGCATGCTATTCCTTTTATAGTCATGCTATAGGCATTTCCAATCTGGTTGTTCTTATACCACGTCATTAGCTCACCGCTAGCCGCTAGCTGTTTTCTCGTGCCTGCTATTCTCACACTGCTTTTATAATCATGCTATGTGCATTTCCAATCTGCTTGCTCTTATACCTCGTCTTTAGCTTATAGCTATTTTTTCCATGAATGCTCCTGTCGCACAACTTGTATAGTTATTGTTGCGTGCATGTCTGGTCTTTGTATTATCGTAGACTAACTTGTCAATGTTATTTTTCCTAGGGATTGATCATGCGAACCACTTATTAGAATATCCAACATTAACAGCGGGGACGCTAGGGAAGGTTGGAATCTGAGTTCTTGGTTGGTAATTTTGGCAGTTTACTTCCGTTATTATCTATAACCTATATGCATTGTTCCTTATGCAAGAGATTAACACTTGGAACCCTGCCATAGCAATGCCATTCATGTTTTACTATGTTTCTGCCTATTTGATATGCTTGTCTTGGAGCAACTGCGAAGGTGATTTGAACCTGACATTTGGTCATTCTTAATGCCAGTTTACTTTATGTGGAAAACCTTGGCATTACCCTACTCTAAATCTGAATGTCTGAAATTCGTATCTCATGCAAAGCAACATCTAGTTGGTTTTAATCTGATATCTGGTAAATATTGGCTTATTCATTTGACAGCTCAAGTTTTTTGTTATTTGAAACCAGCTGACTTGGTCTTAAATGTGATATCTAAACACAGATTAAGGACAATGGAGCAGGAGGATTAGCATTTCACTTGATGGCTGAACCTAAAATGACAGGCATGTTGACCACGACTAGTGCACGCAAGAGAAGGACCTGCAGCAAGCCAGTATGTGCTTAGTACATGCATCTTATCTTATCTTGTGCTTATTTCTGCTACATGTTGTTATCTGATCTCTACATTGCGTAATACATGTTTGAATAGTTAATTGTTGTAACTATGTTTGCAATAACCAGAATGCAGTTTTAATGAAGCAGCCATCATGTCTACGCACGTCGCCCTAGACAGGTTGGGCCTCCAACAGGTTTGTAGAACAGCAGCAAGTTTCCCTTAAGTGGATCACCCAAGGTTTATCAAACTCGTGGAGGAAGAGGTCAAAGATATCCCTCTCAAGCAACCCCGCAATCATGATACAAGAAGTCTCTTGTGTCCCCAACACACCTAATACACTTGTCAGATGTATAGGTGCACTAGTTCGGCGAAGAGATAGTGAAATACAAGTGGTAAGAATGAATATGAGCACTAGTGACGGCGCCAGAAAAGTGCTTGCTGGCGTGCAGTTGATGGTAAACATGCGTAAACAATAAACAAGCGGTGTTTGCAGTATTGGAAATAAGGCCTAGGGATCATACTTTCACTAGTGGACACTCTCAACATTGATCACATAAATAAATAAGTTCTCTTCCTTTGTGCTACATATACTCTTGTTTGATAATGAACACCACTAATTGTGTAGGGCTACAAGAGCACCTCAATGCCGGAGTTAACAAGCTCCACAACATTCGATATTCATGTTTAAGTAACCTTTAGAGCATAATAGATCTTTGCAATCTAAACCGAGTACTAACATAGCATACACACTGTCACCTTTACACTATGAAGGGGGAATAAATCACATCAATACTATCATAGTAATAATTAACTCCATAACCTACAAGAGATTATGATCATAACCTACGCCAAGAACTACACGATGCACACACTGTCACCATTACACCGTGAAGGAGGAATAGACTACTTTAATAACATCACAAGAGTATCACATAGACTAATAGCGATACAAAGCTCATCATATGGATCTCAATCATGCAAAGCAATTCATGAGATCATTGTATTGGGGTACAGAGAGAGAGATTAACCACATAGCTACCGGTACAGCCCTTAGCCTCGATGGAGAACTACTCCCTCCTCATCATGGGAGACAGCATCGGTGATGAAGATGGCGGTGGTGTCGATGGAGGAGCCTTCCGGCACTTCCCCGTCCCGGCGGCGTGCCGAACGAGACCCTGTCCCCGTATCTTGGCTTCGCGATGGCGGCGGCTGGAAGGTTTCTCGTACCGTGGCTTTTCCGTCTCGAAGATTTAGGTCAGGGACCTTTAAATAGGCGAAGAGGCGGAGTCGGAAGGCTGACGGGGCCACCACACAATAGGGCGGCGCGCCCAGGGTCTAGGCCGCGCCACCCTGGCGTGTGGCCCCCATGAGGCTCTCCTCTGGTGGCTCTCGGGTGTTCTGGAAGCTGTGGAATTCTAAGATGCTGGCGTTGATTTCGTCCAATTCCGAGAATATTTCCTACTAGGATTTCGAAACCAAAAACAGCAGAAACAGAACCGGCACTTCGGCATCTCGTCAATAGGTTAGTTCCGAAACGCATCAAAATGATATAAAGTGTGAACAAAACATGTATGGTATTGTCATAAAACTAGCATGGAACATAAGAAATTATAGATACGTTTGAGACGTATCAAGCATCCCCAAGCTTAGTTCCTACTCGCCCTCGAGTAGGTAAACGATAACAAGGATAATTTCTGAAGTGACATGCTACCAACATAATCTTGATCCAATATTATTGTAAAGCATATGAGATGAATGCAGCGATTCAAAGCAATGGTAAAGACAATGAGTAAACAAATGAATCATATAGCAAAGACTTTTCATGAATAGTACTTTCAAGACAAGCATCAATAAGTCTTGCATAACAGTTAACTCATAAGCAATAAATTCTTAGTAGAAGGCATTGAAGCAACACAAAGGATGATTAAGTTTCAGCAATTGCTTTCAACTTGTAACATGTATATCTCATGGATAGTTGTCAACATAAAGCAATATAACAAGTGCAATAGGTAAACATGTAAGAATCAATGCACACGGTTGACACAAGTGTTTGCTTCTAAGATAGAAAGGAGTAGGTAAACTGACTCAACATAAAGTAAAAGAAAGGCCCTTCGCAGGTAAGCAGGGATTAAATCATGTGCTAGAGCTTTTCAAGTTTTGAAATCATATAGAGAGCATAAATGTAAAGTTTTGAGAGGTGTTTGTTGTTGTCAACGAATGGTAGCGGGTACTCTAACTACCTCACAACCAGACTTTCAAGAGCTGCTCCCATGAAGGACGTTATCTCTACCAGCAAGGTAGATCATCCATCTTCTCTTTGTTTACACATGTACTTTAGTTTAGTTTTTATTTTTTATTTTTTAGATGACACTCCTCCCAACCTTTGCTTTCTCAAGCCATGGCTAACCGAATCCTCGGGTGCCTTCCAACAATCACATACCATGGAGGAGTGTCTATTTGCAAAATTAAGTTGCTTACTGATGAATCAGAGCAAAACATGTGAAGAGAATTATTAATGCAAGTTAATTAATTGGGGCCGGGAACCCCATTGCCAGCTCTTTTTGCAAAATTATTGGATAAGCGGATGAAGCCACTAGTCCATTGTGAAAGTCTGTCAAAGTAAATGACAAGATCGAAAGATAAAACACCACATACTTCCTCATGAGCTATAAAACATGCATTGACACAAATAAGAGATAATAGCTTTTGAATTGTTTAAAGGTAGCACATGAAGTATTTGCTTGGAATGGCAGGAAATACCATGTAGTAGGTAGGTATGGTGGACACAAATGGCATAGTTTTTGGCTCAAGGATTTGGATGCACGAGAAGAATTCCTCTCAATACAAGGCTAGGCTAGCAAGGTTGTTTGAAGCAAACTCAAGTATAAAACGGTGCAGCAAGACTCACATATGAACATATTGTAAGCATTATAAGACTTTACATCGTCTCCTTGTTGTTCAAACACCTTAACCAGAAAATATCTAGACTTAGAGAGACCAATCATGCAAACCAAATTTTAACAAGCTCTATGTAGTTCTTCATTAATAGGTGCAAAGTATATGATGCAAGAGCTTAAACATGATCTATATGAGCACAATAATTGCCAAGTATCAAATTATTCAAGACATTATACCAATTACCACATGAAGCATTTTCTGTTTCCAACCATATAAAAATGAACGAAGCAGTTTCAACCTTCGCCATGAACATTAAAAGCTAAGAACACATGTGTTCATATGAACCAGCGGAGCGTGTCTCTCTCCCACACAAGCATTTATTCAGAGAATGAAAATAACAAAACGAAAATAAAAGCACACAGACGCTCCAAGTAAAGTACATAAGATGTGACCGAATAAAAATATAGTTTCAAGAGAAGAAACTGATAAATTGTCGATGAAGAAGGGGATGCCTTGGGCATCCCCAAGCTTAGATGCTTGAGTCTTCTTGAAATATGCAGGGATGAACCACGGGGGCATCCCCAAGCTTAGACTCTTCACTCTTCTTGATCATAGTATATCATCCTCCTCTCTTGACCCTTGAAAACTTCCTCCACACCAAACTCGAAACAATCTCATTAGAGGGTTAGTGCATAGTCAAAATTTCACATGTTCAGAGGTAACAAAATCATTCTTAACACTTCTGGACATTGCACAAAGCTACTGGAAGTTAATGGAACAAAGAAATCCATCCAACACAGCAAAAGAGGCAATGCGAAATAAAAGGCAGAATCTGTCAAAACAGAACAGTCCGTAAAGACGAATTTCACAGAGGCACTTAACTTGCTCAGATGAAAATGCTCAAATTGAATGAAAGTTGCGTACATATGTGGATCACGCACGTAAATTTGCAGATTTTTCTGAGTTACCTACGAGAACCCTGCCCAAATTCGTGACAATAAACTGTTTCTGCGAAATCCAAATCTAGTATGAACCTTACTATCAAAGACTTTACTTGGCACAACAATGCAATAAAATAAAGATAAGGAGAGGTTGCTATAGTAGTAACAACTTCCAAGACTCAAATATAAAACAAAAGTGCTGTAGTAAAATAAACACATGGGTTATCTCCCAAGAAGTGCTTTCTTTATAGCCATTAAGATGGGCTCAGCAATTTTAATGATGCACTCCCAAGAAATAGTAGCTGAAGCAAAAGAGAGCATCAAAAAGCAAATTCAAAAAAAATTTAAGCCTAACATGCTTCCTATGAAAAGGAATCTTGTACACAAATAAATTCATGAAGAACACAGTGACAAGCATAGGAAGATAAAACCAGTGTAACTTCAAAAATTTCAGCATATAGAGAGGTGTTTTAGTAATATGAAAATTTCTACAACCATATTTTCCTCTCTCATAATAACTTTCAGAGGCATCATGAACAAACTCAACAATATAAGTATCACATAAAGCATTCTTATTCACATGCATAAAAGTATCATTACTCTCCACATAAGCATAATCAATTTCATTAGTTGTAGTGGGAGCAAATTCAACAAAGTAGCTATCATTGTTATTCTCAACATCAAATATAGGAGGCATATTGTAATCATAATTAAACTTATCCTCCATAGTAGGCGGCACCAAAATACCACTATCAATATAATCATCATAAATAGGAGGCATATCATAATCAACATAAACTTTCTCCTCAATACCCGGAGGACTAAAGAGATCATTTTCATCAAAACCGACCTCCCCAAGCTTAAATTCTTCCATAGCATTATCAACAATGGTGTTCATACTAATAACATTGCTACTAGCATGCAAATAAGATTCCATAGATTTTTTAATTTTCGGAGCAAACAATTCTATCTCAGGGAAAAGATTAAAAAGCTCACTGTTGCTTTCCATTATGCCTTACTAGTGTAAACAAGAAACAAAAAGATGCAATTGCAGGATCTAAAGGAAATAGCTTCGAGCACTCACACAATGGCAACAGAAAAGTACTTAGTTACCTGGGACCGAAGTATGAGTGCCTTTTACCTTTCCTCCCCGCAGGCCAGAAAAGTGCTTGATGTCTACGCACGCTTCTATTCCTCAGAGGTGTTGGGCCTCCAAGAGCAGAGGTTTGTAGAACAGCAGCAAGTTTCCCTTAAGTGGATCACCCAAGGTTTATCGAACTCGGGAGGAAGAGGTCAAATATATCCCTCTCAAGCAACCCTGCAATCACGATACAAGAAGTCTCTTGTGTCCCCAACACCTAATACACTTGTCGATGTATAGGTGCACTAGTTCGGTGAAGAGATAGTGAAATACAAGTGATATGAATGAATATGAGCAAAGTAGGCGAAAAGTGCTTGCTGACGTGCATTGATGGTAAACATGCAAACAGAAACAAGCGGTTTGCAGTATTGGAAATAAGGCCTAGGGATCATACTTTCACTAGTGGACACTCAACATTGATCACATAAATAAATAAGTTCTCTTCCTTTGTGCTACATATACTCTTGTTTGATAATGAACACCACTAATTGTGTAGGGCTACAAGAGCACCTCAATGCCGGAGTTAACAAGCTCCACAACATTCGATATTCATGTTTAAGTAACCTTTAGAGCATAATAGATCTTTGCAATCTAAACCGAGTACTAACATAGCATACACACTGTCACCTTTACACTATGAAGGGGGAATAAATCACATCAATACTATCATAGTAATAATTAACTCCATAACCTACAAGAGATTATGATCATAACCTACGCCAAGAACTACACGATGCACACCGTCACCATTACACCGTGAAGGAGGAATAGACTACTTTAATAACATCACAAGAGTAGCACATAGACTAATAGCGATACAAAGCTCATCATATGGATCTCAATCATGCAAAGCAATTCATGAGATCATTGTATTGGGGTAGAGAGAGAGATTAACCACATAGCTACCGGTAGAGCCCTTAGCCTCGATGGAGAACTACTCCCTCCTCATCATGGGAGACAGCAGCGGTGATGAAGATGGCGGTGGTGTCGATGGAGGAGCCTTTCGGGGCACTTCCCCGTCCCGGCGGCGTGCCGGAACAGACTCCCGTCCGATCTTGGCTTCGCGATGGCGGCGGCTCTGGAAGGTTTCTCGTACCGTGGCTTTTCCGTCTCGAAGATTTAGGTCGGGACCTTTAAATAGGCAAAGAGGCGGAGTCGGAAGGCTGACGGGGCCACCACACAATAGGGCGGCGCGCCCGGGTCTAGGCCGCGCCACTGGCGTGTGGCCCCCCCGTGGCTCTCCGGTGGCTCTGGAAGCTTCGTGGAATTCTAAGATGCGGCGTTGATTTCGTCCACCCGAGAATATTTCCTTACTAGGATTTCTGAAACCAAAAACAGAACTGGCACTGGCATCTCGTCAATAGGTTAGTTCCGGAAAACGCATCAAAACGATATAAAGTGTGAACAAAACATGTAGGTATTGTCATAAAACTAGCATGGAACATAAGAAATTATAGATACGTTTGAGACGTATCAAGCATTAGAAGATAGTCGCCAAAGCGACCTGTGCAACATTATGATGTAAGTCTGTGCTTAGTACAAGTTCCATACATTGTCTTATTTATGGAACTTGTTATTATCTTATATCTACATGGCATAATAAATGTTTGAATAGTTCACTGTTGTAACTATGTTTGCAATATTACTAGAATGCAGTTGTAATGAAGAAGTCCTTAGTAGAAGATAGAGCGCAAAAAAGGTTCCGGGGTGAGCCTATGCAATGATATAATGTAAGTATGTGCTTAGTACTTGTGACTATCTCATATCGACAATGCTTAATACATGTTTGCATAGTTCATCGTTTAACTCTTTTTGCATTATTATCAGAATGCAGTTGTGATGAAGCAATCTTCATCAGAAGAGAGGCCCACAAAAAGTTCTGATCTTTCTTCTGATGCATCCTCTCATAGCCGTCAACCTAGACCATTCCTTTCATCAAACAATAAATATCTCAAGGCTGTACTTTATAAAAGACATGGTATTGCTGCTTTAAGATCTGTAGCTGATATGTTGACCAAGAGTACACAAGATTCAATCAAGGCGATTGCCAAATGTCAACGTGTTATTGATGATGCTAATAGAAGTCCTCAATGATTCTATGTAATTTTTTTATTTGGGCACATTAATTGCCTTGTAATTTTCCTAGTTATTTTATTTGTGTATGTAATTGTGTGTATCATTGATATCATTTTTAGGCTCATGAAATTTAATGCAAGTTGACTAGTCAAACAACCAGGGCCCTACAACAGATTGGGCCGGCCCCACGTAGGTGGGACCCACTTTCATTTTGGGCACCCACTTACTTATTGGCCACCTAACACGATAGTGGGCCCCACTGCTTATTGGGCCGGCCCACTATCTTGTTGGGCCAGCCCTTACATATGGTGGACCCCACATACTAAATGGGCGGCCCTTTAACAGAAAGTGGGACCCACTGTGTTTTTGGCCCTACCACTATCTTGTTGGGCCCACTTGCTATATGGTGGACCCCACATACTAAATGGGCTGCCCTTTAACAGAATGTGGACCCACTGTGTTTTTGGCCCGCCCACTTTCTTGTTGGGCCACCCACTTGCTATATGGTGGACCCCACATACTAAATGGGCCGCCCTTTAACAGAAAGTGGGACCCACCCGTGTTTTTGGCCCACCACTATCTTGTTGGGCCCCACTTGCTATATGGTGGACCCCACATACTAAATGGGCCGCCCTTTAATAGGAAAGTGGCACCCACATGTGTTTTTGGCCGGCCCACTTTCTTGTTGGGCCACCCATTTGATCTATTGTGGACCCCACGTACTAAATGGGCGGCCGATACAGGAAAGTGGGACCCACAAAATTGGGCCCCCAACTTCTGGGCCGGCCCACTTGCTTTAAGGTGGATCCCACTTGTTAAATGGGCCGGCCCGATAACGGAAAGTGGGTCCCACATGTCTTGTGGGCCGGCCTTTTGCCTGTTGACCGGTCAAACGAGTGCATTCGGCCCGCCACATGCTTACCGGTCCGCCATTAAAGTTTTGACCGTCAACCTTAGAGGTTAGTCCCCCACGTAACTAATGGACCAGCCCAGCTATATAGTTGACCGGTCAAACTAAGTCAGCTGGCCCGGCCCGCAAACTTAATGGGCCGACCCGCTTAAGTCATGGCAGGCCTCGTGTGGGCCTACCATCTACCACGGGGTTTCAGTGGTTAACGCCGTTAACGCGCAACGGCGTCGCACGTGTCGGTTGCATGACGTCGCAATCAACGGGCTCCCGGAACACTTACGCAACGGTCCGATTTTCCGTGGCGAAGGGCGCCCAAGCGCGACGGACCGAAAAATCGTCGTAGGACTTTGCTCGACGTATTTCGACAATGAACCCATATCGTCGGGTTAGGCCCATAGGCGACGAAAAATGGCCCTTAGCGGACGATTTTGGGACGTTGTCTATCAGAACTTTTCTTGTAGTGTGAGGTGGCCAGCTCGTGGCCCCCCTTCGTCTCTCCTTCGGACTCCGTGAAGCTTCTGAAAAAATAGGGACGTGGCCTTTTGTTTCGCGCAATTCCGAGAATATTCGCAGAAGTAATTTTCTGGAACCAAAAACAGCAGAAAACAGGAACTGGCACTTCGGCATCTTGTTAATTGGTTAGTCCCGGAAAATGCATAAAAATAATATAAAGTGTATATAAAACATGTAGCAATTGGTATAATATAAGCACGGAACATAAGAAATTATAGATACGTTGGAGACGTATCATGTGCTTATGATCATCTTTGTGCTGTTGTGCGCTGTTGTGTGATGGTAAGGGTACCATATCTGAATATGGTGAGGAGAAGCAAAATCTGTGTGTCCAAAATGGCAATCAAACTGCATGTGCTTTGGCTCATCACAAATGACACACTTTTTCCACGCATCCAAACAAACTGGCACTTAGGCACCAACTTTTGTAAGACGGGTCATTTCTGGTCCATGTCCCGTCTGAAACGCACGGGGGATTCTTCTCCCTGGCGCAGTGGCGCAGATTTTCATCCCGGGCTACCAAATGGGCCCAGTCTTTTTAATAAACTTGCTATGGCTAATAGCAAAACTTTGCTTTCATTGATGTAATGTATGGTCGGTGTCATGTGCTTGTAATACTTTCATTCTTTGCTCCGGTATGAGCTCGTATTACTTCTTTGACTCGTATAGTCACTTTTATGTTACCGATTCTTCCACTGTTGTATCTCAAACTCTAACTTAGGCTTATGTCAGATGAAGGTCTGAATTTGTAAAGCCCAATCATGGGGGGTCCCACACCATTGCATTCACTTTAGGCCACGCTTCATTTTAACATTTTTATCTGTTCGCAAATGCGTGTGTTTGTTTTTCTCACTACTTTCTATCCATTGGCCGTTTATATCAATTTAGAGATTTTATTTATCACCAAAGAAATGTCAGCCCAAGAACCTGCTGGTGCACATTATTTGCACATTTCGATGAAGATGAATAAGAATAGTAGTAACACAAAATTATTGGGTAAATTTTGGATCAGAAGAGGATCTACCAAGTCCGTACATGGTTAGAAGAGCTGAACAAAGAAAAATCCCGCTGGGTAAAATTCCACGCCCCTCTTGCATCTTGAAATGATTTTTGAGTGCCACTGTATATAGAATTATGAATAAACCTTTTTTGTTTGGATCTAGATCAACGTTATCTATGAACTAGTCCATCGTTATCTATTTCTATTACTACACTGCATGCGACTGATCACCATGGCAATATGGCATGCGGTTGTTTAGTCAAAGATCAAGTGTTAGTTTAACTACGAACTAGTCTAACGCATCCATGCGAGCATAGTTCTATTATTAGACTGCACTACTGGCTATTTAAACAGAGAATCGTGAATCTAGTCCATCATTAAGCCACTCACACTTCAAGCGAAGAACATCCTCGATTCAAGTCTAGTTAATCATGGATGCGCGATACGTCGCTCTATGTTTTTTGCTAGTACTGGTCCTAAATGGAGATCCAACATTTGCACGTAAGTTTTCCTTTTATCCCTTGTTGTGCTCATCTATATTTCTTGAGATACCAGTACAAGATATGTTTCAGTGATTTGTCTGTTCCATATAGAATGTGATTATTTATCATGTATTCGTCTATGCTAGAAACTTACACGTGTTCCAGACTACTACTAGTACTTCGATTAGTATTTTCGTGTGATAAAAATTGAGTGAGATTGTAAGTCGCTAATGTGTTGGTACTTCTCATGCAGAGGACTGCAGGCCATATGCTATCGCGAGTCCATTTTGTTTTTCCTCTATGTGCCATGGGCAGTGTTGGGTAGAAGCGAAATTCTCAAATTCCTATGTCCAGGCATACAAATGTGACGGAAGTGGGTTCACGATTGCCTGTACCTGCGTTCTGTGCAGAAACTAGTGGACCTCTAGCAGGATTGAAGATAGTGAAGTCATCAAGGAGCATTCCATAGTTTGTGTTACCTTTTTTTCTTGTCACAATAAGTTCAGAAGGTGTTAGTTAGCTCTTATCTAGAGTAACAATTGCTAGTACTTAGTTTGTTCGAAGATTTAGTTGCAAGCTATATATAGCTTGATGCTCCTTTTATTATTTTTATGGATTCATTGCTTGTAACTAGTTGTCGGTTGCCTGAAATTTATAACAAGCATGGCTTGTGCTTGACCTTCATACATCGTGACAGCGCAACAGAGGCATTCCCATAATTTTTAATTTATAGGAAGACCATAAGAAAGACCCTGCTGTAACATAAACATGGGCACTAGAATTAAACCATGACACCCCACACTAAAGGAAACGCACAGCCGTTGGCATAGCTAGGAAAGTCGGCACAAATCATTTGAACGTCGGCACAGCCATCAGGTGGACCCATCGACCATCTAACGGTTGTTTTCCTTGTGCCAACGGCATTGCCAGAGGCACATGTGCATCAATTTTTTTTCAACTATGTGCCGATTGCAATGCCGTCGGCATAGGTGCATAAAAAAGCTTTCAATTTTTTCGAAAATTTTAAAATATTTGAATTATTTGACTTGTTAATCTCTCACGTGGGAATTTTTTACTCTAAGTACACTTAATGTTAGATCCAATTGCACTCGTGGTTAAACTAACTTCTCTGTTCCTTTTGGACGAGTTTTCGTGAAATAAATGACACCTTGCTGATAATACTACCATATCAATCTTATTAATCCCTAAGCCTTGATGTCGCGCCTCTTATTTTTTTGAATTCCAAACTATTACTTAAATAAACAACAATTAATAAATAATAATAATTTTTAATTCAAATAACAACAAAATGATTTTATCTTTTTTGTCCTTTTCTATTTAATATGGAATAATTGAAATCTGTAAATTGGAATTTGACAAATAATATGTCCAAATCGATCAGAAAAATGAGAAAAATATAAATATGACAAACATATCATATTGTGAACCTAAAAATGATTTTCCAAAAAAATCATGAGCATTAGATCATGTTCATGTAGTTCAAATCCAACCGACTTCCTACCGATTTGGCAGGAATTTGTCTTTCTAACGAGGGGTGCATGGAAATGTTTAAGATACTCTGGTTGGGAAATTGTCCATGTAAGGTGACCTAGTATTTTTGGAAAATAGGGTGGTACCATTGTGAAACTTTCATTTGGTGGTTGCTTCACAAAATATCCCCTTTTTGGAACTAGGAAAATGGAAAATAGCTTTTTGGTGCGACGAAAAGGAAATTGTCCTCCTGCAACATTGTTCGCAATCTGAATATGCACATTTATGCATAATACGGACACATTATCACAAACTATGCGACTATTCTAGCAATAACATTGGTCGTCCGACCTAAAAGCCATGAAACATCGAACATGATAGCTAAGGATGACAATTTTACCACGGGTATGGGTACCCGCGGGTACCGTACCCGCATGGGCAGGGTATGGGTACATTTTTATGTTCATGGGTAGTACCCATATACTACCCATTAAATCACAGGTAGGGCACGTGTATAGCCTCGTACCTGCGGGTATACCCATTTATTGTAAAAAAATTACGTGACACGTCTATTTTTTTTGACTTACGAGCTAGAATATGACAATATGATTATTATATTTTTAATTGTTATGTACTTAACTACATCTTATTAAGTTGAGATATTTCTTTTTTTAATTAAATTCGTTATCGATAAATTTAAAATTATGAGTAACTTCTGTACAATTTGACCTACCCACCGGGTACCCAATGGGTATGGGTAGCCGCCGGGTATGTATATGGGTAAAGTTTTATATCCATGGGTACGTACGGGTACGGGTACGGATAGAAGTGTACCCATTAACTATACGGGCATGGGTATGGTATTGCTCTAGCCTACCCATACCCTACCCATTGCCATCCTTAATGATAGCTTATTTCTAAGAAGATTTTTTTTTGTGATATTTGCAATATTCCAAGTCTGATAGTTTCCAATATAGATCTTATTCTTTACAAATTTTGATAAATTATCTATATTTTTCTGAATTATAATGATTTAGTTATGATTTTTCTAAGATTAATGTGGTAAAATGGAAAATATTTGGGCTGAAGAGAAAAAAAGTCGTCGGCACAGGTCAAACGCTGTTACCTCTCACCTCATGACGGAGAGACTATGTCGATGGCTAACCAATGCCTTCGACTAGACCAGGGTTGTGCCGACGGCTGAAACTGTGCCTACGGCTAGCGTCGACATATGGCTTCCTGTGCTCGATGGCTTCCTGTGTCGACGGCTTGCCTGTTGGTCTGATCGGAACGGGACCCGTGCCGACGACCCCGACATTTAGCCATCGGCAAACAGTGGGTGGCCGTCGGCACCTTGTATCTTTCCCATAGTACCATATCGACTCTTTCACTCTCTTCAGCTACAGTGCCATGGGCGCAGCGAGCTAAACTCAAGTACCTACCAGCGAAGCCGGTTGCCCTCTTCAGTTCCGGCGTTCAGAACCCATAGATATTTGTAATGTTACATGAACTTCATTTTATTATCGGGTTGACCTTATGTTTTGTTGGTGGATCAGAAATTATCAAATTTCATAATTGTAGGTCTAACAGTTGCTCCAGTGAAGCTCATCACTAATGGACCACGTAGTGTAGATATTCATATGTGTTCAACTAATACCATATCCAAACTTTTAGATAGTACTAATTTGAGTTTTAATTCCACGATCAACCAAATGTCACATATAAATTGTTGGCTAGCTTTAGGTCTTACCTTAAAATTTCAGCTATTGTTATATCACACACAAACATAACATACAATAATTTCTTAATACTATAGTGCCGCTCTGTGGGGACTCCGCAGCCAATAACCGCTGCGGTCGTCTATTTATTTAGAGAAAGGGAAAATCATATAGAGCCGCTCTGTGGGGCTGCCTCAGCCAATGACCGCAGGGGTCGCCCTTAGTGAAAAGGCATATATCCCTGCTTTTAGTTAGAGAGAAGCAACAAGTTCGTTAATTAATTTTTCTTAAGCTAGAACCAGCAGGTGACTATTTTCGCAGCTTAATCTAAAATGAATCTTATGCTAAACATGGCTGGAACCTAGTGTTGTGTATCTCATTAGTCATCGGAGAACCGCGGGCAGCTCGTTCCCCACCCTCGGACGGAGCAGCCATCGCTGGCGCCTCGTCGCGCCGCAGGCTCTGTCCCCCGGCGGTGTCGGACGGACTGCGGCGCTGCACGTCAACCACGCCTCCAGCACTTGTTTCGTCCGCACACATTGTACCCACCGCAGGAAAGTCCGCCGCAAGCAGATCCGCCGCCCACGGCGACCGGGATTTGTTCCGCGCACCAATTGGTAGTATAGCTTGGTAAGACCTCCGCTTCTGCCTCCCCCGCCCCCTAATCGATTCGGTTCCCATAATTTATTGGAGTTTGTAGGTGCGAAATAGTCCTCAATGTCTGGTCGTAGCGGGTACACTGGCGAGGGTGGGGATTCGATCATGTCGTGGACACGTTCTACTTCTTCTACCTCGTCGGAAGTGCAGGTATCTAGCTTCTGTTCTTTGTACTATACCGTTGAATTTGAAGTGCCGCCATGGCCTATTGGAGTGATTTCAATTGTTCTTTTTTTCATTATTGTTACAGTTTGTCAGGCAAGCCGATGATCCATGGTACATTGCATACCAAGATGAATCAACCTATTGGTATAGCCAGAGGATGGATTTGGAGGAGAAGGTGGCCAATTTAGGTGATGAATTGGCCCGTAAAAACCTGATGATATTTGAGCTGAAGCGTACTGTGGAGGAAGAAAAGAAGAATTCAGAGCTTATTCGCAAGGAGAAGTTGATACTTGAGACATATCTTGCCGTATTTGATCAAGTGGTAGAAAATCTAGAATATGAACTTCAAGTGATGGGAGAGGAGAAAAGTAGATTCATCTGGGCAGTTTTATTAGGTGTCATCCCTGTCCTAGCAGTTATGTGGTTGTGGTAGATGATTTAGATAGTATAGAATTGTTATTCAGTAGATGGCTCTAACCAATGTATTTTGGTGTGGCTCTAACCACTGTATTTTGGCATACAATTTCCTAGTTGTGCTAAGTAATGCGCGCGATAATTTTAGCATGCATGAACATCTTATAAAAGTGAAGGGATCCCAAAAGTGAAAGCATGTACCAGCCTCTCGGATCAAATACATATCAATCTTCCCAATCAAGTTGGGATAAAATTCAAATCATACATACGAATGTACATGGACACATCGAGAAAGTGGAGAAGCTTTTTTTTGAGACGGAGGTAGTAGTTCGAACAATTTTATCCCAATTTGAAACTGAAAAATACAAATTTATCATAATTTATCCCAATTTGCGGAGTCGAACACGGCCGCGCAGCTATGGGCTAGAAGGGCCGGGACGACGAGCGGCTGAGGGTCGGTCATCTGCGCCATCCGCAAACTCGGACATGGAGGAGGGCTGGATCTGCGGCTTCGCAACCACTCTTAGCACCGCCGCCGTCTTGGTGTACTTCATCAGCAACAGATCGGCGGCTTCGCAACGCGGTTGTAGACGATGGCTTCAATCATCTTGGCATCGATTCACACTCTCGGCACCGCCGCCGTCAACATTGAAGGCTGGATCTGCGCCGTCGCAACAATGTTGTAGGCGATGGCTTCAATGTTCTTGGTATCGATGAGCACTGTCGGCACGGCCGCCGTCTTGATGTTCTTCATCAGCAACGGATCTGAGGAGGGCAACAGAAGTGAGACATCGGCAGGCTCCGACATTGAAGGCTGGATTTGCGCCATCGCAGCGATGTTGTAGGCGATGGCTTCAATGTTCTTGGCATCGATGACCACTGTCAGAGACAGAGAGAGACATTTCAACTATTTCTGAGGGTTAGATCCTCACCGGCTCTCTTAGATCCACGCCGCCGCACGCACGCTGCAGATCCACGCCCCCGCACGCACGGTTAGATTCGCGCCGCTGATGCGCGTGAGACACACGTCCGTTGGGAACCCCAAGAGGAAGGTGTGATGTGCACAGCAGTAAGTTATCCCTCAGAAAGAAACCAAGGTTTATCGAACCAAGTAGGAGCCAAGAAGCACGTTGAAGGTTGTTGGTGGCGGAGTGTAGTGCGGCGCAACACCAGGGATTCCGGCGCCAACGTGGAACCGCACAACACAACCAAAGTACTTTGCCCCAACGTAATGTGAGGTTGTCAATCTCACCGGCTTGCTGTGAACAAAGGATTAACCGTATTGTGTGGAAGATGATTGTTTGCGAAGAACAAAAAACAAGTATTGCAGTAGATTGTATTTAGATGTAAAGAATAGGACCGGGGTCCACAGTTCACTAGTGGTGTCTCTCCCATAAGATAAATAGCATGTTGGGTGAACAAATTACGGTTGGGCAATTGACAAATAAAGAAGGCATAACAATGCACATAAATATATCATGATGAGTACTATGAGATTTAATCAGGGCATTACGACAAAGTACATAGACCGCCATCCAGCATGCATCTATGCCTAAAAAGTCCACTTTCAGGTTATGATCCGAACCCCTTCCGGTATTAAGTTGCAAGCAACAGACAATTGCGTTAAGTATGGTGCGTAATGTAATCAACACAAATATCCTTAGACATAGCATCAATGTTTTATCCCTAGTGGCAACAGCACATCCACAACCTTAGAACTTTCTGTCACTGTCCCAGATTTAATGGAGGCATGAACCCACTATCGAGCATAAATACTCCCTCTTGGAGTCACAAGTATCAACTTGGCCAGAGCCTCTACTAGCAACGGAGAGCATGCAAGAACATAAACAACTCATATATGATAGATTGATAATCAACTTGACATAGTATTCAATATCCATCGGATCCCAACAAACACAACATGTAGGATTACAAATAAACGATCTTGTTCATGATAGGCAGCTCACAAGATCGAACATGATAGCACAATTAGAGAAGACGACCATCTAGCTACGCTATGGACCCATGGTCCAGGGGTGAACTACTCACACATCGATCCCGAGGCGATCATGGCGATGAAGAGACCTCCGGAGATGATTCCCCTCTCCCAGGGTGCCGGATGCGATCTCCTGAATCCCCCGAGATGGGATTGGCGGCGGCTGCGTCTCTTGAAGGTTTTCCGTATCGTGGCTCTCGTACGGGGGTTTCGACGAAGACTATATGTAGGCGGAAGGGTAGGTCAGGGGGCGTCACGAGGGGCCCACACAACAGGGCCGCGCGACCAGGGGCTGGGCCGCGCCGCCCTAGTGTGGCGTCGCATCGTGGCCCCACTTCGTTTCCTCTTCGGACTTCTGGAAGCTTCGTGGAAAAATAGGCCCCTGGGCGTTGATTTCGTCCAATTCCGAGAATATTTCCTTACTAGGATTTCTGAAACCAAAAATAGCAGAAAACAGCAACTGGCTCTTCGGCATCTCGTTAATAGGTTAGTTCCGGAAAATGCATAATAATGACATATAATGTATATAAAACATGTGAGTATCATCATAAAAGTAGCATGGAACATAAAAAATTATAGATACGTTTGAGACGTATCAGCCGCCGCAGCTTAGCTCCTTGCTGCCCCTTATTCCGCGCGACCGCGGTAAGAGAAGAAATAGGAGAGAGGAAGATGCGACTGGAATATGCGATTGTCAGGGTTTTTAGGTATGTGCTCTGCTTTTCTCTCCGTATGCGTCCATCGAGGTAGAGAGAGATATACAGGCCGTCCGATCATAAATGATCCAACGGTGCAAGCGTACGTTGAGCTATCAACCAACCAAGATCCGTGCGATATACATCTCGGCCAATCAGAGATCATCCAGTGAGTACAAGTGAGGAAAACTGAGTAGAACTAAGAGGGGGAAAAGTGAGGAAATTTTTATCGGAAGGGCAAAACTGAATAGGACTGAGTAAAACAAGTGGACCTGGAGGGGGAAAACTGAGTAAAATTAAGTAAAACAGGGGAACCCAAATAATAAAGGGAGTAAGGGAAATATAAGCTTTTGGCATAAAAATTGTTAGATTGTGTTATTTGAACAATATAGTACATTTTGGCCGACGTGATATTGTTTGCAATTCAAAGATACACAAGTGTGACGAATTTGGACTCATTTGGACAAAGTTTGTAAGCATAGGGGGTATTTAGGAGGTGTGTTGAGTAGAAAGCCCTGCATCTTCATAGCTAGTAGCTCATGGACTAGGAAGTGGTTTTGAAAAAAAAACTTCATATCTCTATATTTCTTTTTCCATTATTATTTCTCTAGGTTGTAGGTAACATAACAAAGACTCCATGGGAAGGTTCCACCATGTTTTGAATTATTTTGAATTAAACTAAACCCAAAACTATTTTTTTTGAGTTTAGTCACTTAGAAAATTATAAATGTGGCTTAAGCGATGAACTTATTCGAGGTGCATGACCGTAGAAAACTTGCAACAATACATACATTATTGTGATTATTCAACATACAAAGGGATCCCCAATACAAATTGTTCATACAAAGGGATCCCCAATACAAAGGGATCCGAAATACAAATTGTTCATACAAATTCAAATTAATTGTTCAAAATAAAATCTTGCTCTTGCTCCTTGTGTGACTCATACAAAGGGATCCCCAATACAAAGGGACCCACCACCTAACTACGGGTAATCCTACCAGGGATATTACCGGTGTCTACCTTCCTTTTGCCCTCTTTCTTGTTCTTCTTCTTCACTTCGGGTTGTACCAAGACCGAGACAACCATATGATACGAAGCTTGTGCTCTTTCTTCTAATGCATTTTCTTCCCTTACTTCTACAATCTGATCTTGATCCATCGTTTTACCCAGCTCTCGATCCATTGCTTCACTCAGCTCTCTATGCATTGCTTCAACGGCCTCTCGATCCATCTGTTCCCTCTGCTCTTGATCCATCGGTTCAAGCAGCTCTAGATTCATCTGTTCAATCTGCTCTCGATCCATCGGTTCAAGCAGCTCTCGATCCATCGGTTCAAGCAGCTCTTGATCCATCGGTTGAAGCAGCTCTCAATCCATCGATTCAAGCAGCTATCGATTCATTGCTTCAATCTCCTCATGTTGAATTGCTGCTTCATTCTCCTCTGCATTTCCTGCTCCCGCCTGACCTTTCATTCCAAAAGCCGGGTCAACTGGATTTTACAAAGCCTAGCAATGTGTCCAGGGGTTCCACAACGTTTGCACTTACATCGTCGAATCGGTGCACCACCCTCTGCACTAGCTCTGATCCTATTCTTCCTCGGCCTACCTGCCGGTCTAGTCAAAACTGGAGAGTACAGTTTGAAGCCTGGATCGACTTTCATCCATTGGTCTTTTCCCAACAAGGTAGGAACATTCATAGTATATGCAGCCCTAAATTTGGCAACAGAGAAATACTCTGACACATAGTGATCAACTTCACCTTCTGCACCCCCTATATCACTCATGAAAAACAATGCGTGTATGCAGGGTATCCCACGAATCTGCCATCGCCTACAATTGCATGCCCTATCAATCAAACTCATTGGATACCTCCACGGCCTGTTTTTATTGTCAGTGTAGGTTACCTCAGCCTCCATTCCTTTTCTGATGCATTTCATCTTCAATTGTTTTGCCCTGGCATGCAAAGACTTAATCAAAGATTGGAGCATGAGATGGCCTTGATATTTTGTGGCTGCAATTCTTTGACGCAGATCGATCTTTATCATGATCATCTGCCTAATCCTATCAAATATTTGACACAGCATAATCCCTTTCAATGACTTGACCTTTCCATTGAAACTCTCCGCAAGGTTACTTGTTACATAGTCTACCTTGCAAATTTCATTGAATTGGCTTCTTGACCACACCCTACGTACCATGATGTTCATCCAATTACTCCTTCACCTCGGGTTTTTGTTTATACAACACATCCAAATGAAACAGATGCTTCCTAATGCTGCATGTGTATGAAGCTAGCCATAGGTTGTCAGTAAAAACTTTACCCTTGAATTTCTTTGTAAAATTTTGTACCAAGTGTCGCATACATTCCCTATGCTCCACTCCAGGGAATACTGCTTCTACTGCACTCTCCAAACCATTGCAAGCGTCTGTGTGGATAGCAAGTCTTGGTGGATGACCTATAAGGTCGCGCAAATTCTGCAGAAACCAAGTCCAACTTTCCTCTGACTCAACCTCCAAAACTCCATAAGCAACAGGGAACATCCAATTGTGTCCATCAACTGCAGTAGCAGCAACTAGCGGTCCTTTAAACCTGCCATGAAGAGTTGTTGCATCCATGGCCAAATAAGGCATGCAATCATCCAGAAAGCCTTTCCAGCAAGCTTTGAAACAAACAAAAGCCCTTCTAAAACATTCCTTATGCATTATCCTCCCGCTTTTCAATTTGTAGGGAACTGTATGCTTGTCTATCGCTACAACACTGCCTGGACTAGCCATCTCCACTTCAGCTTTGAAAGTGTAAAGCAACTGAAAGCTTTCATTCCATGGACCATTGATCCTGTCAAGAGCCATTTCCTTTGCATAGAACATCCTCATGTAAGGTATTTTTATATCAAACTTCTCATATATCTTGGATATGAGTGATGTTGGACCAAATGATGGAGTTTCTCTCAGCCAATCTATGATTGCATCTGCCAACCACCTAGTATTTTCCAGCTTTGATTTCTCCTCTGGCTCTCCCGCTCGAGGTGGACAAGTATGGTCGATCGATTTCTTCTTTATCTAATACATAATGATAAGGGATGTCAGTAACAGTTAACCAAATTTTACACCGTGATCTAAAATACACAACTGGTTAGCGTAGTACCTGAACCACGGTGCTTCTGAGAATTGTGGATGCATGCAGCCTCCACCTACACCTCTTGTATGGGCACTTAACTATGAACCTACCTGTCTCACTTTTAATAACCTCATAATTATTCTTGGTGAGAATGCAATATGTAGTAATTGCATTACGGCAATCCATCATCGTTTGAAATACGGTGCCTTCTGCAAGCTGAGGATCCTCCCTGTTCCACTCAATTGTTGGCAAGTCATCACCTTCGTAATCGTCTAAAACGAGGCTGTCATTGTTCTCATCCTTCTTCATCATCAGTGTCATCAAATCTGGCACCTTGTGTAATATCTTCCATGTATTGATCCTCCATTGCCTACTTACTGTATCGATCTACCAATTCAGGAAACATCAACTCATCATCATCATCTTGAGGAGACAGATCCTCAATCTCTGCATCGTCATCCACATCGACCGCAGGAACGATCTGGCTACCACTAGCATTGGGGACAGATGGTGTTGTTGTGGACCTACAAGGAGCGTAGCGGCCGTTGAAATTAGTGGACCTACAAGAACCATTCAAAGTAAAAAAGAATTCCCAGATCCTCGTCGGAAATTAGTGGAACAAATCTTCCCTCCGTGCCGTTGAAATATTGGAAATCAACTGAATCGCGAGGGCCCTAGGGGTACATAGCGCATATGTTATCTTTCAAATTCCTCAACGAGATGGTGGTTGCAACTACAGCTGGGATGTAAAATCCGCTCATATTGCGTTCAGAATCACGCGAAAAGCTAGTATCAAGCCTAACCACCAGCCGAAAAGCCAGCGCTGGATCAATCCTATTCAAAAAGCAACGCAGTTAGTTGAGCAACAACGATTGGCGCTCAAAAACTGCCTACTGTTAATTCACATAGGCAGACGATGCTTACCCAGATGGAATCCATGCGTTAGATCCCTCCGATTCCCAATCTTCTCCGCCATTGAGGGGCATAATCGGCACACCAGACGGCTGTAGAAACTCTACCGTGAGAGGGGTAGATCTAGTGGAGGCGGAGAGGGGGTGGTGGTGGGGGCGGCGGCGGCTCGGGGGCGGACGACGCCATAAGGTAGGAGGGCAGAACAGCGTGGCGGCGGAGGAGCGGTGTGTGAGCTCTTCCAGTCTCGGGCGGAGGGGAAAGATTTGGGTGAGTTAGAGACCGCCAGTCCGAACGTGTCCAATTGGGTCAACAGTCAACACCATTCAAAAGCAACGGTCAATTCACAACCATCGCGGCTCCCTAGCCGTCACCGGTAACGGCCAAGGCCTCTGACCAGACGGCAACCCTCCCGTCCGAGCGTCTGCGAGGGGTTTCAAACTAGAGGGAGGGGAAAACTGAGGAAAAGTTAAGCGGCTGGGGAAAACTGAGTACAACTAACGAACCAGGGGCACGGAAATAGAAATGCCAATTAAGTATTGTATGGATCACAACAAAATTGGATTGGGTTCCTAGTCATGTAATGGTTGCATGGTTTGGGTTAAGCAAGGGCATACTAAGCAATTGATTATAAATGGTTGCCACCATGGTTGGTTATATCTTACTGGTGATAGATAGCTAGGGTTTATAGGTCCTATTAGGCAGGTTTAATGACTACTCTTTATTTACTACAAAATAATAACTTTTGAAGAACATATTATTTAAATAATAATAAGTAGTTCAATTAAGGCTTATGGTTTCTAGGGTTTGCTATTGGATCCACTAAGTAAATAATAGTTGATCCCTAAATAGGATGGTTCATAATTCTTTAGTACTTGTAGGTTTTAGTGGAGTATAGGTATGTAATGCAAAATATTGGATATGGCTGCTATTAGAGTTCATCACAATGGTTTGATACTAAATATGGTCAATTAAGGATGATGGACTTAGCAAGATGAACTAGGGTTTATATTTAGGTGGTCCTACTTGATCATTTAGGTTTTATTAGTATTAACACATGAAATACCAACTTATTAGTAATAAGGCTTCTATTATTTTATGAGGACATGCACATGTATATTTACTTGCTAATTATGGATCTGTAACTGAAAATAAAGTAACATGATCACATTTTGTAACCTAGGGTTTAGGTTTAGAAGCAATTTAGGGTTCACATAAAATAATAGAGTTAGGGTTCTTGATAGGATTTAGGGTTTTAGGGTTCTCACATGAAATGATAAGGTTATGATTTTGTTCAATATGGAATTAGGGTTTCCTATTTGTGATGCAAGTCTTAAAGTAATAGGTTTGTTATAAGGTTGAAGTTATTAATAACTTTGAAATAAAAATAATAATGGACTTAGCATTTATTATTTTCAGAATATTAATAATGAAGCTAAACAATTAATTTTTTATTTAAAATAAAATTTTCATATTATATTTTTATTGGATAGATTTTATTTGTGTGAGCATTTTTATATCTTATTTATATTTTTCTAAATTGAAATGAGTTTTCTATAATTTGACAAAGTTACAAATATTTTCTAAAATTTGACTTTTAAATGATATGCTATTTACATCCGGACTAAACCTACTCATAGCTATTGACAGGTGGGCTAGTGGCCACGTGGGTGACCACTTAGGCGTGGACCTAGTCAAAATGGGTGACTAGGCAGGGGACACGGTGGCCGGCGGGCAGACGTCGTCGGCGGCGACGATTCCGGCCACGCGCGGACGAGCGACCGGTTCCATTCGAACCAGCGCATCACGAGGAGCCTAAAGGTGGCGGCACCGCTCCGGTTAGGTCACCGGAGCTTGACTGATAGCGTGGTACTGCGGCGGCGCTCGCAGGTGATCAACGCGGTGGCGATACAAGACGGTATCAAGCATGCCGAGCACACGAGGAGGAAGAGAAGCTCACCCTGAGCATGTAGGGCTTGACGGCGAGGCAATGGGAGGACTCGTTCCCCGGAATTTGCAGATGCCGGCGTCGGATAAGACGAGGTCGACGAGGATGCTCCATGGGTCTTCGGCTCGATTCCTCGCGTATGATGAGCAAGTCGAGGGTGTCGATGATGATGGTGGCCACGGCGGTGCTCGAGGAGGCTCCAAATGGCGGCGATGAACAGAGACTGATGAGCTAGGGTTTCGGTATGAGAAGAAATGGAGCAGAGAAAGAGAAACGAAGGGCTAGGGTTCCTCCAGGGTATTTATACTGCTCAGTAGAACGCCTCATCACACTGCCGAGCGAGGAGGCGTCTACAACGACGGAGAGAAGATGGCCACGACGTCGTGCTGTCCTCCATGCGCGAGGAAGAGGATGACGACGACCTCCTCTCGTTGATATTTCAACGAAGGGGTATGGTGGGTTGGGCTGCTGGTGGGCTTGGTCAGCGTGGGGGTGATGATGGGCTGCTGTGGCTGCTCTGGTAAGTTTCTCTCCTTTTCTATTTTCTATTTTCTATTTTCTGTTTTCTGTTTTCTTTTTCTATATCTTATTATATATATTTCCAATTCATTTGTTGTTTTGAATTCTTGTTTAAATTCAATTCTGTTTTGTAGGTTTTATTATTGTAAGTTGATTGGAACTAATCAAAATGATTATGAGTAATATTGTTGGATTAGAGTCTTGTATATGTGTATTAACACATACACATAATGAACATTATTTGATTGAGCATAGAATATTCTACCTCTATGTGATATTATATTTCAACTTTAAAGGTTTCAAATTATTCTCCAAAATACCTTTCTAATTATCTAATGGTTGTTAGGGTTTTATGTGGTATTGCTTTGCAAGGAAGAATTTATAAAGTAAAGTTTATTATGTGATTTCTTATTTAAAAGGGTGATCTAGTAGCATGATTTCATGTGCCTAAATATTTCTAAGGACTTGGAGATTACCAATGATATTCAAAGGACATTGGTGGAATATTTGAATGGGTGGTATTGGATTCTTAGAGGTTTTATTATTGCTCCCATAAGAAGATATATTTTCTTAGAACTAGGGTTTGAATACATTTCAGTTCTTACTTACTTGTTTCAGAAGATTGAGTAAAATATAATAAATGTTTGGTTAAATACCATGGTTTGAAAGATAGAGTTTAATACTAGGATTGATCAACTAATTATTGTACTAGTACTTGAGTTTAGGATATGGTCTTAATTAGAGTTTACATGTGATCACCAAGTGATGCACAAGTTAAGGTTTAGGCATAGGTTCTATGTGGATGTTGATACCATGTTAAGTTGACTAGGGTTTGATCTTCCTCACCACTCATAGGATGATTCCATCAAGGATCACTTAGGTTGATATAGAGGCTGAACTATACAAAGGGTTGTTACTGTTCAGTTGTTTCTCTAATTAAAATATTGGAAATGATTTAGGGTTGCTAGTAGTCTCCCTATGATTTTATGTGAGGGTTGATGTCTTCTTATCATATTATAATTTAACTTATCCTCACATATCTTTAAAGCATGATCATGTATTAGACATGATCAACTTATTCTTAATGGCTTCTACTTCAAGTTGTTAAGGTTTATGATAATTACCCAATGGTGATGATCATGCATGGTATGGGCTTCCTAAAGTATCACTAGAAGTATTTGGATATGGTTATACCAATTACCCCTCTCACTCCACAAGGACTTGGACTATATTCTATGGTTCTACTCAAGGAATGATGATGTGATTATCTAAATATGTGGTCTTCCTAAGAATTCTACCTTGCTATCTTCTATAGCTTGTTCTTCAGGAAATCTGATAAACCTGCTTCTTGTGGTATGCCTCCACCTCCTAGCTGCTTCATCTTGTTTCTATCTAAAGCATGGAGTGGCCCAACTCTTTGGTTTGATTGTATCATGGTACAAGATGATGAAATGGATGAGGTATAGGGTTCCTTTTATAGGCCTGGGCATGCTCTAGTATCATGACACATAGGTGGGTGACTCTTGTTTTGATTTGATGAGTAAGATGCTTGGTTTTCATGCTCTCATCCATAGCAATCCTTTAAGCATGATGTGGCATAGCTTAGGATTCAAGCTATGTAGATATTTTCATCCTATGTGGCATGGGTATTATCCTCTCATGTGATTTGTTTTTGGATAGCCAAGTGGCTTTTGTTAATAAATATCTTGTGAATGATTTTATGCTTGTGGTGAGTCACTATATCATATGTGATTGTATTTATATTATAATTGGAATCAAAATATCAAATATAAGGATTATACCCCAATTTTGAATGATGATGTTTGATTTCACCAAGGCATGATAATATGAGTTTCAAAATACTCATATTTAATTTTATTCAAATAGTTTGAACTATAATTCATAATGTACGAATTTAGTTTTGTGATATTCCATATATTTCATAAGTTATGATTTAAATAAGAATATGTGGCTTTTATGCATTTTAGACCCTGGGTTTTACCATATTTGGTAATAAGTTTAGAATTGAACTAGGTTTAACACAAAGGTAATTTCTTAACTTTTAAGTGTTAATAACTTAGAGTTTGATTCTTATCTATCTTATTATTATAGGCCTCTCCCGTCTCTAGGGTTTAATGATAAGCTTGTGTTGGTGTTGAGTTCAAGAGTTTAGTTCAAGAAATACCATGAGGTTCATGGTAGGGATATTTATTTTGTAAAAAGGATATGGAAAAGATAAGTAAGGAATGATTTCTCACTTCTCTCTATTCTTTGGTTTGTGGTTGAATATATCCATATATTATGACAAGGAATATCATCTTATGATCTTTTAGAAGATCAAGTAATTGATCCTTGCTTAATGTGTTGTTGTGTTGGTTTTAGTTCCATTTGATCTAACCCTTAGATCAAATCATCTCTACCCAAAACAAGGTTTTAGCAAAGGTCACATTGAGGTTTATAGCGCTTGACTTGATGATCTACTTCAATTCCATCAACTCAAGTGAAACTTCAGTTAGTGTGACAAGTTTAATTTGAAAGCGCGAAAATTCCCTGGATTTTCTATGCATGAATGCAATGCACACATCTGTTTCCTCTCTTTTTGTAACCCCAAATCCTGGGGTGTTATATTAATCTCAGAAATGATGGCGTCTCGCCTTGGCCCCCTCATGAATGGCATTGTTTCTAATGCCCAAAGTGCTTTCATTAAAAAGCAGAGCATACTTGGCAACTTTCTTTATGTGAGGAACCTTGCGCGAAGGTTGCATAAGAGCAAAAGGCCCACTCTGATTTTCAAGCTTGACCTGAAGAAAGCCTTTGAGTTGGTCCGTTGGGACTATTTGATGGACCTTTTAAGGCACCTTGGCTTCCCCACCAAATTTTGCGATTCGATCTCGGCCCTTCTCACTTCGGCCTCCTCTAGGGTCCTTATTAATGGTGTGCCCGGCGACCCCATTGTTCATGGAAGAGGGTTAAGACAAGGGGACCCTTTGTCGCTGCTTCTCTTTGATATTGCAATTTATCCGCTCCACCACATCCTTTGCAAAGCCACTAACCAAGGCCGTCTCCACAAGATAAGGGGTACAATTCCAACTCTTCGGACGTCGCTCTATGCGGATGATGCGGCCATCTTTGTCTCTCCTATCAAAAGTGATGTTGATTTTCTTGCCACGTCGCTTCATCGGTTTGGAGACGTCACCGGGCTAGTCACTAATTTCTCCAAGAGTCAAGTTTCCCCCATTAGATGCGACAGCATGGATCTTGATGACATTCTCCAATCCTTCCCGGCTACCCGTGCCTCCTTCCCTCTGAGATACCTCGGGCTGCCTTTGTCGGTCACTAGGCTAAAAAGTATCCACTTCCAATACTTGATTGATAAGGTGGTGTGTAAGCTCATCCCTTGGATTGGAAAACATGCCACTATGGCGGGCAGGTCGGTTCTTGCCACTAGTGTGGTCATTTACTTCATCACCGTCCTCAAAGTTCCGATTGAAGTGCTCAACAAGATTGATGGGCTTAGGAGAGCTTTTCTTTGGGCAGGTTGTGACAAAGTGACGGGAGGAAAGTGTAAAGTTAATTGGGACCTTGTTTGCAAGCCTAAAGATAGAGGAGGATTTGGAATCCTAAACCTTCAAATGTTTGCAATGGCTCTCCATCTTAGATGGCTTTGGCATGACTGGAAGGATGAAGGAAAACTGTGGATTGGCCTTGGAAACCCATGTAGTGAATATGATCAAGACCTCTTTGCGGCGGCAACGAAGGTTACTATCGAAGATGGCAAAAAATGCCAAGTTTTGGGTCTCCTCTTGGCTTGATGGCATGAGACCTAAGGATATTGCTCCTCTTATCCATGGCATTTCGGTTGGCAAGAATGCCACCGTCTAAAAGGCCCTTTTGAATAACTCACGGATCCACAAAATTAAATTGCAACATGGGATATCTACGGAGCACATATCTCAATTTGTTGCCCTTTGGGGGAAGATGAATCATGTTCAACTCAACCATTCATGATGTGGCGGACTCTATTGTATGGAAGTTTACGGGGGGATGGGAGCTACTCCTCCAAGATGGCGTATGCGGCATAATTTTTGGTTCTTACCACCTCGGCCATGCCAAAGTGGGTTTAGAAGCAATGGGCGCCTCCCAAATGCAAATTATTCGGTTGGTTGATCATTTAAAATAGGGTGTAGACAGCGAATAGGCTTGCAAAAAGAGGGTGGGACAATTGTGGGCGATGCTTGCTTTGCAACCAAGTTGACGAGTCCACGGAGCATCTACTCTTCAAGCGTAGGTTCAGCCTAAGAGTGTGGTCTAGTGTTAAGGAGTGGCTTGGAATTCATGATATCAACCCTTCGGATTGGCATTCCTCCCCTTCACTGAGAGCTTTGTGGGCGGATGTTATTCATAGACGAAGTCCTACGGGGAAGGCGGTCGCCTCTTTGGCAATGCTAATCTCTTGGGAGATTTGGAAAGAGAGAAACGCGAGGGTGTTCCGGAACACCTTCTCCACTTTGAAAGCAGTGCTAGGAAAGATAAAGCTTGAGGCTAGACTTTGGTCCTTAGCCGGGGCTAAGGCTTTGAGTGTCCTTATGCCGCGAGAGTAGGCTTGTTTGCTGGCCTTAGGGTTTAGTCTAGGCCTCGTGTTTGTAATTTTTCTAATACCTCTTTTATATTAATGAAAGTGGCAAGTTTTTGCCCTGTTTCAAAAAAAAGATAATAGGCCCCGTAAGCATTGCTCTTTCTGAAGAACAGTTCATGAAATGCGTGAGAGTGGTCGCATAATGGAATTGGACACAATAGATGATTTCAATAATCCTTGCCCTTTTACTCTGGGCAAATAATATTTTACCCACTTACAAAATGTGTTGTGGGAATCGATTCCCCTGGATTCTTACTTGAGAATGCTTTGTCATTTTAATTCTACTTGGGTATATCCTTTGATATATACTGGTTATGAAATACATAAATGGAAAATAAGCAAGCTATTTGTGTTTCATGGGAAAAGAAAGGCAGTAGGCAAATGCATGTGTTTGTCTAGGATAAATATCTAAGAAGATCCACGCAATACACATCAAATCTAATGAAACAAATATGATATGAAATATTAACTAACAGATGAGTAAGAAGAGGTAAAATTGCACAAACGGATGTACCTGTCCAACAGCCATGGTGTCAGGCTCTCATAACTACTATACTAAAGATGAACAACTTTGATTTTTTTTTTCAAAATTTTGGAACCTCTTTTGAATTACTATGGTGATGACACGTATCTTTTTAGGATGGTTTGATTTCTGCAGAGCTTCTCTCATGTGCAGTCTGGGATTGTGTAGCGTTTTGAGTAATTTTGATTACTTATGGTGTCATTCCAATGCTTCAATGCTGGGTTGCCTTGGCGTTTCTTCGATGTGGCCGTAGCCCATAGTTGTGACCCTGTTGGGATGGTGGTGGGGATTTGTCAGCGTTTTGGTTTCCGAGTTGTTGGTTGGTTCGTCAGCTTAGATTTCGACACCCTGGTTCTCACACCGCTTTAAGTGGATATTTTCTGTCCTCCTCCTCCGCCTCCCTCGCGCAAGATCGTCGCGGCGGCTCAACCCTGCCACGATGTCGCGACCCCGGAGGTCAAGGCTAGACAAACCCAGATATCACATCTGGCATAAGTCTAACCTAGATCTCTAGGGCCTACAGGGTGAGAATCGGTAACACAACATTGACTCTACACCTGAAAGCAAATATATTACAACTCTTAGCAGAGTTAAGATCCAAATTTATTACACGCAGAGGTCACTGACCACAATTCAACAAACAACGGAAAGCAAATTATGTTATCTAGATAACAACACTGCAAAGGGCCTAAGAGGCCATAGCATAAGGCGACGTCCCAGCCCATAAGTCTCAGGCTACCGCCTGGGGAACTCCGAACTACTCGTCGACATCGAGGTAGAACCCACCATCAGTTGGAAGGACTTCGTCTGAAACAAAGCAGGTGATACGTCTCAAACGTATCTATAATTTCTTATGTTCCATGCTACTTTTATGATGATACTCACATGTTTTATACACATTATATGTCATTTTCCACTAACCTATTGACGAGATGCCGAAGAGCCAGTTGTTTTTTCTGCTGTTTTGGTTTCACAAATCCTACAAAGGAAATATTCTCGAAATTGGACGAAATCAACGCCTGTGGTCTTATTTTTCCACGAAGCTTCCGAAGACCGAAGGATCACGAAGTGGGGATGAGGCGCCGCCACACTAGGGCCGCGCGGCCTTGGGGGCCCGCCGCCCTAGCGTGTGGGGCCCCGTCAGCCCTCCGACTCCGCCCTTCCGCCTACTTAAAGCCTTCGTCGCGAAACCCTCCGTACCGAGAGCCACGATACGGAAAACCTTCCAGAGCCGCCGCCGCCAATCCCATCTCGGGGATTCAGGAGATCGCTCCGCACCCTGCGGGAGAGGGGAATCATCTCCCGAGGGCTCTTCATCGCCATGATCGCCTCCGGATCGATGTGTGAGTAGTTCACCCCCGGACTATGGGTCCATAGCGTAGCTAGATGGTTGTCTTCTCCTCATTGTGCTATCATGTTAGATCTTGTGAGCTGCCTATCATGATCAAGATCATCTATTTGTAATGCTACATGTTGTGTTTGTTGGGATCCGATGAATATTGAATACTATATCAAGTTGATTATCAATCTATCATATATGTGTTGTTTATGTTCTTGCATGCTCTCCGTTGCTAGTAGGCTCTGGCCAAGTTGATACTTGTAACTCCAAGAGGGGGTATTTATGCTCGATAGTGGGTTCATGCCTCCATTGAATCTGGGACAGTGACAGAAAGTTCTAAAGTTGTGGATGTGCTGTTGCTACTAGGGATAAAACATCGATGCTTTGTCTAAGGATATTTGTGTTGATTACATTACGCACCATACTTAATGCAATTGTCTGTTGTTTGCAACTTAATACTGGAGGGGGTTCGGATGATAACTGAAGGTGGACTTTTAGGCATAGATGCATGCTGGATAGCGGTCTATGTACTTTGTCGTAATGCCCTGATTAAATCTCAGAGTACTCATCATGATATATGTATGTGCATTGTTATGCCTTCTTTATTTGTCAATTGTCCAACTGTAATTCGTTCACCCAACATGCTATTTATCTTATGGGAGAGACACCACTAGTGAACTGTGGACCCCGGTCCATTCTTTACATCTGAAATACAATCTACTGCAATACTTGTTCTTTACTGTTCTTCGCAAACAAACATCATCTTCCACACTATACGGTTAATCCTTTGTTTTTAGCAAGCTGGTGAGATTGACAACCTCACTGTTCCGTTGGGGCAAAGTACTTTGATTGTGTTGTGCAGGTTCCACGTTGGCGCCGGAATCCCTGGTGTTGCGCCGCACTACACTCCGCCACCAACGACCTTCACGTGATCCTTGACTCCTACTGGTTCGATAAACCTTGGTTTCTTACTGAGGGAAACTTGCTGCTGTACGCATCACACCTTCCACTTGGGGTTCCCAACGGGCGTGTGCTTTACGCGTATCAAGTTAAATTTCTGGCGCCGTTGCCGGGGAGATCAAGACACGCTGCAAGGGGAGTCTCCCACATCCAATCTCTTTACTTTGGTTTTGTCTTGCTTTACTTTATTTACTGCTTTGTTTGTTCTCTATATCAAAAACACACAAAAAAAATAGTTGCTAGTTTTACTTTATTTACTTCTCTTGTTTGCTTCTATATTAAAAAACACAAAAAAATTAGTTACTTGCACTTACTTTATTTAGTTTGCTTTATTTACTACTGTTAAAATGAATACTCCTGAAAACACTAAGTTGTGTGACTTCACTAGCACAAATAATAATGATTTCCTATGCACACCTATTGCTCCACCTGCTACTACGGAATTTTTTGAAATTAAACCTGCTTTACAATCTTGTTATGAGAGAGCAATTTTCTGTGTTAGTTCTGATGATGCTGCTGCCCATCTTAATAATTTTGTTGAACTTTGTGAAATGCAAAAGTATAAGGATGTAGATGGTGATATTATAAAACTGAAATTGTTTCCTTTCTCCTTAAGAGGAAGAGCTAAAGATTGGTTGCTATCTTTGCCTAAGAATAGTATTGATTCATGGACTAAATGTAAAGATGCTTTCATTGGTAGATATTATCCTCCTGCTAAAATTATATCTTTGAGAAGTAGCATAATGAATTTTAAGCAATTGGATAATGAACATGTTGCTCAAGCATGGGAAAGAATGAAATCTTTGGTAAAGAATTGCCCAACCCATGGACTAACTACTTGGATGATCATCCAAACCTTCTATGCAGGATTGAATTTTTCTTCGCGGAACCTATTGGATTCAGCTGCTGGAGGTACTTTTATGTCCATCACCTTGGGGCGGCTACAAAGCTTCTTGATGATATGATGATAAATTACTCTGAATGGCACACTGAAAGACCTCCACAAGGTAAGAAGGTAAATTCTGTTGAAGAAACCTCCTCCTTGAGTGATAAGATTGATGTGATTATGTCTATGCTTAATGGTAGATCTAATGTTGATCCTAATAATGTTCCTTTAGCTTCATTGGTTGCTCAAGAAGAGAATGTTGATGTGAATTTCATTAAAAGTAATAATTTCAACAACAATGCTTATATAATTCTTGTAACAACTATAGGCCATATCCTTCTAATAATGGTAATGGTTATGGTAATTCTTACAACAATAATAGAGTGTACCCTCTGGTCTTGAAGCCATGCTTAAAGAATTTATTAGTACACAAACTGCTTTTAACAAATCTGTTGAGGAAAAGCTTGGTAAAATTGATATTCTTGCTTCTAAGGTTGATAGTCTTGCTGCTGATGTTGATCTTTTAAAATTGAAAGTTATGCCTAATGAAGATAAAGATACTAAGTTATTTGCTACAACAAACGCCATACAAGTTCGAATTAATGAAAATATTAGATTGATGGCTGAATTGCACGCTAGGTGGGAAAGAGAAGAAAACGAAAAACTTGCTAAAGAGAATAATGTAGCTAAAGTTTGGACTATTACCACCACTAGTAATGTTGATGCCTCACATGTTGCTAAACCTCCTACTATCAATGGTAAAATAATTGGTGTTGGCAATGTTTCTACTCCTAGTACAAAGCGTACAAAACGCCTGAAATTGCTAAAACACTGAAACTGCTTGTGATAAAACTGCTGAAATTTTTCAAAATATTGGGGACAATGATCCCATTGCTGTAGATCATAATGGTTTAGATTTTGATGATTGTCACATCTCTGAAGTTATAAAGTTCTTACAAAAACTTGCTAGAAGTCCTAATGCTAGCGCTATAAATTTAGCCTTTACAAAACATATTACAAATGCTCTCATAAAAGCTAGAGAAGAGAAACTAAAACTTGAAACTTCTATTCCTAGGAAGTTAGAAGATGGTTGGGAGCCCATCATTAAGATGAGGGTCAATGATTTTGATTGTAATGCTTTATGTGATCTTGGTGCAAGTATTTCTGTTATGCCTAAGAAACTCTATGATATGCTTGACTTGCCACCATTGAAGAATTGTTATTTGGATGTTAATCTTGCTGATCATTCTATAAAGAAACATTTGGGGAGGATTGATAATGTTAGCATTATGTTTAACAATAACCTTGTCCCCGTTGATTTTGTTGTCTTGGATATTGAATGCAATGCATCCTGTCCCATTATATTGGGAAGACCTTTTCTTCGAACTGTTGGTGCTACCATTGATATGAAGGAAGGTAATATTAAGTATCAATTTCCTCTCAAGAAAGGTATGGAACACTTCCCTAGAAAGAGAATGAAGTTACCTTTTGATTCTATTATTAGAACAAATTATGATGTTGATGCTTCATCTCTTGATGTTACTTGATTCACACTTTCTGCGCCTAGCTGAAAGGCGTTAAAGAAAAGCACTTCTTGGGAGATAACCCATGTATGTTTTTACTACAGCACTTTTGTTTTATATTTGAGTCTTGGAAGTTGTTACTACTGTAGCAACCTCTCCTTATCTTTATTTTATTGCATTGTTGTGCCAAGTAAAGTCTTTGATAGTAATGGTGATACTAGATTTGGATTACTGCGCAGAAACAGATTTCTTACTGTCATGAAATTGAGCAGCCCCGTCTGTAGATAACTCATAAAATTCTGCCACTTTACATGCGTGATCCTCAGATATGTACGCAACTTTCATTCAATTTGAGCTTTTTCATCTGAGCAAGTTAAGAGCCCCAGAAAAATTCGTCTTTACGGACTGTTCTGTTTTGACAGATTCTGCCTTTTATTTCGCATTGCCTCTTTTGCTATGTTTGATGGATTTCTTTGTTCCATTAACTTTCAGTAGCTTTGTGCAATGTCCAGAAGTGTTAAGAATGATTATGTCACCTCTGAATATATGAATTTTTGATTATGCACTAACCCTCTAATGAGTTTGTTTCGAGTTTGGTGTGGAGGAAGTTTTCAAGGGTCAAGAGAGGAGGATGATACAATATGATCAAGAAGAGTGAAAAGTCTAAGCTTGGGGTTCATCCCGCATATTTCAAGAAGACTCAAGCATCTAAGCTTGGGGATGCCCAAGGCATCCCCTTCTTCATTGACAAGTTATCAGGTCACCTCTAATGAAACTATATTTTTATTCAGTCACATCTTATGTGCTTTACTTGGAGCGTCTGTTTGCTTTTTTTTGTTTTTGTTTGAATAAAATCGGATCCTAGCATTCTTTGTGTGGGAGAGACACGCTCCGCTGTTGCATATGAACACATGTGTTCTTAGTGCTACTTTTAATGTTCATGGCGAAGGTTGAAAACTGCTTCGTTCATTGTTATATGGTTGGAAACGGAAAATGCTTCATGTGGTAATTGGTATAATGTCTTGAATAATTTGATACTTGGCAATTGTTGTGCTCATATAGATCATGTTTAAGCTCTTGCATCATGTACTTTGCACCTATTAATGAAGAACTACATAGAGCTTGTTAAAATTTGGTTTGCATGATTGGTCTCTCTAAGTCTAGATATTTTCTGGTTGAGGTGTTTGAACAACAAGGAGACAGTAGAGTCTTATAATGCTTACAATATGTTCATATGTGAGTCTTGCTGCACCATTTTATACTTGAGTTTGCTTCAAACAACCTTGCTAGCCTAGCCTTGTATTGAGAGGAATTCTTCTCGTGCATCCAAATCCTTGAGCCAAAACCTATGCCATTTGTGTCCACCATACCTACCTACTACATGGTATTTTTCTGCCATTCCAAGTAAATACTTCATGTGCTACCTTTAAACAATTCAAAAGTTATTATCTCTTATTTGTGTCAATGTTTTATAGCTCATGAGGAAGTATGTGGTGTTTTATCTTTCGATCTTGTCATTTACTTATGACTTTCACCAATGGACTAGTGGCTCATCCGCTTATCCAATAATTTTGCAAAAAGAGCTGGCAATGGGGTTCCCACCCGATTAATTAACTTGCATTAATAATTCTCTTCACATGCTTTGCCCCGATCAATTAGTGAGCAACTTAATTTTGCAAAAAGAAAAAAAAAGAAAAATAGACACTCCTCCATGGTATGAGATTGTTGGAAGGCACCCGAGATTCGGTTAGCCATGGCTTGAGAAAGAAAAGGTGGGGAGGAGTGTCATCCATAAATAATAAATGCATGTGTAAACAAAAGAGAAGAGGGATGATCTACCTTGGTGGTAGAAATAACGTCCTTCATGGGAGCCACTCTTGAAAGTCTGGTTGATAAGGTAGTTAGAGTACCCACTACCATTCATTGACAACAACAAACACCTCTCAAAACTTTACTTTTTATGCTCTCTATATGATTTCAAAACTTGAAAAGCTCTAGCACATGATTTAATCCCTGCTTCCCTCTGCGAAGGGCCATTCTTTTACTTTATGTTGAGTCAGTTTACCTACTTCTTTCTATCTTAGAAGCAAACACTTGTGTCAACTGTGTTCATTGATTCTTACATGTTTACCTATTGCACTTGTTATATTGCTTTATGTTGACAATTATCCATGAGATATACATGTTAAAGTTGAAAGCAACTGCTGAAACTTATATCTTCCTTTGTGTTTCTTCAAAACTCTCTACTAAGAATTTATTGCCTTATGAGTTAACTCCTATGCAAGTCTTATCGATGCTTGTCTTGAAGTATTATTCATGAAAAGTCTTTGCTATATGATTCAGTTGTTTAATCATTGTATTTACCATTGCTTCGAATCACTTCATTCACTTCATATGCTTTACAATAGTATTGATAAAGATTATGATAGCGTGTCACTTCAGAAATTATCCTTGTTATCGTTTACCTACTCGAGGGCGAGTAGGAACTAAGCTTGGGGATGCTTGATACGTCTCAAACGTATCTATAATTTCTTATGTTCCATGCTACTTTTATGATGATACTCACATGTTTTATACACATTATATGTCATTATTATGCATTTTAAGACTAACCTATTGACGAGATGCCGAAGAGCCGCTTGCTGTTTTCTGCTGTTTTTGGTTTCAGAAATCCTACAAAGGAAATATTCTCGGAATTGGACGAAATCAACGCCCGTGGTCTTATTTTTCCACGAAGCTTCCAGAAGACCGAAAGGATCACGAAGTGGGGCGACGAGGCACCGCCACACTAGGGTCGCGCGGCCTAGGGGGGGGCCGCGCCGCCCTAGCGTGTGGGGCCCCTGTCAGCCCTCCGACTCCACCCTTCCGCCTACTTAAAGCCTTCGTCGCGAAACCCTCTGTACCGAGAGCCACGATACGGAAAACCTTCCAGAGCAGCCGCCGCCGCCAATCCCATCTTGGGATTCAGAGATCGCCTCCGGCACCCTGCCGGAGAGGGAATCATCTCCTGAGGGCTCTTCATCGCCATGATCGCCCGGATCGATGTGTGAGTAGTTCACCCCGGACTATGGGTCCATAGCAGTAGCTAGATGGTTGTCTTCTCCTCATTGTGCTATCATGTTAGATCTTGTGAGCTGCCTATCATGATCAAGATCATCTATTTGTAATGCTACATGTTGTGTTTGTTGGGATCCGATGAATATTGAATACTATGTCAAGTTGATTATAAATCTATCATATATGTGTTGTTTATGTTCTTGCATGCTCTCCGTTGCTAGTAGAGGCTCTGGCCAAGTTGATACTTGTAACTCCAAGAGGGGGTATTTATGCTCGATAGTGGGTTCATGCCTCCATTGAATCTGGGACAGTGAAAGTTCTAAGGTTGTGGATGTTGTTGCCACTAGGGATAAAACATCGATGCTTTGTCTAAGGATATTTGTGTTGATTACATTACGCACCATAATTAATGCAATTGTCTGTTTGCAACTTAATACTGGAGGGGGTCGGATGATAACCTGAAGGTGGACTTTTTAGGCATAGATGCATGCCGGATAGCGGTCTATGTACTTTGTCGTAATGCCCCGATTAAATCTCATAGTACTCATCATGATATATGTATGTGCATTGTTATGCCTTCTTTATTTGTCAATTGCCCAACTGTAATTCATTCACCCAACATGCTATTTATCTTATGGGAGAGACACCACTAGTGAACTGTGGACCCGGTCCAGTCTTTACATCTGAAATACAATCTACTGCAATACTTGTTCTTTCGTTCTTCGCAAACAAACATCATCTTCCACACTATACGGTTAATCCTTTGTTTTCAGCAAGCCGGTGAAATTGACAACCTCACTGTTACGTTGGGGCAAAGTACTTTGATTGTGTTGTGCAGGTTCCACGTTGGCGCCGGAATCCCGGTGTTGCGCCGCACTACACTCCACCACCAACGACCTTCACGTGATCCTTGACTCCTACCGGTTCGATAAACCTTGGTTTCTTACTGAGGGAAACTTGCTGATGTACGCATCACACCTTCCACTTGGGGTTCCCAACGGGCGTGTGCTTTACGCGTATCAGTAGGCAAGGCTGAGTACAGGGACTCAGCAAGATTTAGTACAACCTGTTAGCAAAGCGGGTATGCGAGGCTTTATGTGGAGCTTATTTTGCGGAAAGCCTGTTTTCCTTTATAAACAGGAGGGAGCAGAAGTTCGTCTATTCAGACCATTTTCAAAAGGGATAAGAGAGCGATATCAAATCTAGCTCTAAGATCATCATGTTGAATCCACCGAATCTTCATCATCACCTGAACCTGTTACCTAGGATCAACCCTCGGCACCCTGAGAAGGGATCCTTATTCACACATAGATATCAAGTTTACGATCAGGTCCTTCCCCAAGTCGTCCTTAACCGTGGATACGGCTTTTCGAAAAGATTTACCCTGCAGGGGTGTACAACTTTACCGACACGCGCCGACCGACTCTTAGCGCCGTCATGTACACGCTTCCTTGGCGTGCCAGCAGAGGGTGGTCGACCAAAACCTTTCCCTTACTTCGCCTATTCCATGAGTCAAACTAACTGGGGAACTCCGTCATCGTAGGTAGCCATCTCCGAGGCGGTCCCGACCATTGTGCACATGGGATCCAGTTCAATGCCTCCAGCATCCTTCACCCCGGCCACGCCCCGTATGATTCACTTTGAAAACCTTTTCCACCTTTTCCCCAATGCGTATGGCAAATGGAACTCGCGAACTAATTGACTCATGGGTAAGCTAGGCAAGTTCGGGCCAAGGTGTTCCCATGGGCCCCATGTGGCTGTACGCTCAGTCTTGGTTCCGAAGGCGAGAACCTCAGGTCCTAGTATCGGCGAGAACGAGTCAAATCACCACATCACCATGTGGCGGCCCATCCAAGCCTTTAAACATGTTAATTATCATCACTGATGTTACCACGTCATCCTGCCAAACTAGGTTCATTCGTAGCTCTGATTCATCAACCGGATGGATCAGACTTCAACAGCTAAGCATGGCTAAGCATAACACATATACGACTCTAGCGATGCGAACAAGCTCAGACCTAGTTTTGCTGGGAGCGGTGGATCAGGAACTATGGGTTACAAGGATGGAATATGCACACATAGGATATCTACAACTGCCGATAAAACATATTTGAAGCGGATGCAATATGTAAGAACCAGAAGTAAAGCATTTCGCAACCATATATGAACCAGGTTAGGGCTTGCCTTGTCCCTCGTTGTTCGGTTGCTGCTCTTCGGTGGCGTTGATCTCCGGCTCGCGTTCGGTCCCTATCGTGAAGAACCAAACACCAGAAATGGAAGAGCACCATCAAGACGTGGTACAATGCAATGCACACACAGTATGATGATATGTCATATTAAAGGGGTTTGGGTAACCCTAGGTGCATCGACGGAAAATGAGGGGTTTCGGCATCGACTCTGACACATGAGAGGGGTCGATTAGGGTTTCCACTAAGGGTCCACATTTAATTGGTTCAAGCATGTATGAAACATGGATAAACAGCTAGGAAATGTTTTTCTGATCATTTTGATACATAATTTTATATTTTTCTGAATTAATATGAATTATTTAAGAATTACTGAAAATAAAATAGAAAATATAAACTATTACTGCGTCACGCTGACGTCATGCTAACGTCAGCGCGACCTTGAGCTTGCAGGTGGCGCTGCAATTGTACGATTGAGGCCGTCATCGAGCGCGTGCACGGGGGCAATAGATGCGGATCGACGCGAGGATCGGAGTTGCTTGGTGGCGGCGCCACCAGCTATTGGTCGCCGGAGCGCAGCCGGCGACAAGCTCATGCGGCGGCCCGGACAGCTACGCATCGCGACGGCGATCGAGAGGGAGAGGGAGCAGGGCGAGGGCATGGGGAGGAGCAGCGGCTCACCCTGAGCATGGAGGAGGGGTAGGCGACGGCTGGGGAGCCTCGCTGTAACGACCCGCAAAAATCCCATAGATTTGTTTTTCTCCGCTGCTTGTTTTTCCGTGTCATTCCAAGTTCATCATGGCATATGCATCATATCATTCATGTTTTATCTAATAAAATAAAATTATTTTATAAACCCTAGTATCATTTTTCCCTCTCATATGGTTTTAATAAACCCTTCTCTCTCTTTTTGATCTAATAAACCTTAAAACCAAAATAAATAAAACTATTTTATAAACCGAAATATTTTATTCTGTCTATCTCATCTCTCTGTTTCAAGTTCAAAACTTATTTGATTTTATTTCAAATCTTTTGCAAACAGTTTTCAAAAAGAGAAAAGGATTTGAAAATAAAAACCCTATCCTATCCTGACTGGGCTCCTCCCTTTCTGGCCCGTCCCCTTTTCAACTCTAACCCGCAGCAGCCCTGCCAACCATCCCTGCAGCCCATCTCTCATCTCCCTTTCTCCTCCATACAGCCTGGCCCAGCCCAGCTGGCCCTCTTTTCTTTATCTGCCCGAAACACCATTCTCCACCGAAGGGGTATCCCCTTCTGTTGTCATCCTTCACACGCAGGAGGCGTGCTCGCTGCCCACCACCGCACCATCCTCCCCCGCATGAGCCTCCCCTCTCCTCACCTTTTTCTCTGGACCACGTGGTCCATCCCGATCCTCTCAACCACCCAGCCTCAATCCCCATCGCCTCCCCTTTTTCTTCTTCCTCTGCAAGCAAACGAGAGAGGGAACAAACCCCACCGCCATCGCCCACAATTCGCTGGCGCCCCGTCGACTCCGGCCCTCCCCCGCCACGGCAAGGCCACGCCCAGAACCGCCTCGTCGCCCTCGTTCCGCCGGTGCCCTCAATCGAATCGGGGGCTCCCAGAATCGTCCCCAGCATCGCCGTTCCCCCGCCACGGTGACCGCGTTCCGGCGACGTTTCCGGCGACGTCCTTCATCTTCCGGCCATGCTGACCGCACCTTCACGCTCCTGGTATCATCCCGCACCTCCCAGACCTCTTCCTCGTCCTGAACCCCTTTCCTACCCGTTGCCGATGGTGACCACCGCCTTTGCCGCAGATCCTCACCACCGGCGGCCTGTCACGATCCTCCTCCGGCCGCGCGAACCGCCGTGGTCGCCTCAACTCTGTCGTCGTCGCCCCGCGTGCCAACGGGCCTCTTCCTCGCCCTAGATCATCGTGAGCGCGCCCTGGTTCGGCTCGGCATCGTCGTCGCCCTGCACCATGCTCGCGGGCGCTTCACACATATGTCCCTGGAATCGCTCAGCACCGCCCGTCTTGGTCTCCGTCGACCAGTCGTCCGTGTCCCTGGCACCTCCGGTGAGCCACATCCTCTTTACCTTGTTCAACACCACGTCTGCGCCTCACGCGCCGATGCTCCCCTCTGTTTTAGTCGCCGTCGACAACTGCCTGACAGCCACCACTGTTTCCCTTCAGTTTCGTCAGTTATCAGGAGCAACAACAGCGGATGGTTGCCACGTCTTCTGCCTCGTCAGCGCCACGCTGGCTTCCCTTGTCCCACCTGTCTGCGACTCCGGCTGGCACCATCTCTTGTGAGAAAAGTTCACATATCCAGATCTGGCAACCCTTTCGCATCAAGCCCCTGGCTTCTTTTGATTCTAACCCGCAGTGCAATCAGCAGGTTGTTTTCTAGATAACCCCCTGCGCGTGTCAGAATCCAACCGGACCCCCCTGCCTCGTCAGCTCCTCCCGGCCCCGCGTGTCAGCCGCTCAGGCTAGTCTCCGCTTGGGTGAGAAAAGCTTTTCCTTTTTCTCTGTTTTCCAGAATTTCAGAAAATGTGTTATATCTCGTATAATTCATATCTTTTAAATGGTAACTCGAAATAATAAGTGTTCTATATGAAAATTGATCAGAAAAATATGTGGAACATGAATATGCCACCCAATCATCTGGTTGCATCTTGCATCATGTCGTGACGTGATAGTTGGTGCATTTCACCTCACATATATGCGGAGTATTTCGGAACACCGCCTAAGGTTTTTCCCGCTCCGTTTAATTTTGAAGTAGCTCATCCTTGCCATGCTAACCAACACTTAAATTTGCCGGTAGAAATGCAACTCCAAACCTAATTTGATTGTCCGGGGCTCCGACTCCGCTTAAATTGGATAAGTGCATTGCATCATCGATGCCATGTCATGCATATCATCTTGATCATGCTGGATCTTCTTTATCCGTAGTAGTAAGACTTGCATACGTTGTGTGTTCCAGCATTTGCTTCTTCCCGGATAGGATCACGAAGTGTTGATGTGAGATACGACGAGTTCTCCGACAAGTTCTTCTGCAACTTTCCACAGGCGAGCCCACCTCCTTCACCTATTTTATATTTTGCTCTCCCTCTCACTGCTATCCTTATGTTGCGATTCTTTATCGAGTCACGTGTCCTATTCCACTTGTTTACCATAATAATCCTATATGTATCATTCCTTACCCATAGTCGTTGCTTGATGTTTGAGCCTTGCGAGTCGTAGGCGTGTTTAGTCTCTGTTGTTATCTCGATCTGTTATCGGGATATGTTGGGTTGTTGGGAGGTTATCACATGCTATATCAGTTGTTGAAGATACACATGCTTTACTTAATTGTTAACAACTAAAATTGTGAGAGGCATCTGTGAGCCCCTTTGCGAAAGCATCGGAACTTTGACTTGCTAATGTCCCCTAGGATCCGAGTTCTTGTTATCTGTTCCGAGATTGTGCGCTCTACCCGTACGTGGGGACGTTTATTGGGACCCCCCCTCACCCATTACCTTTTCTCAAGTCCGTTGAAAAGGGGCCACAACCTTGGTTTTATTTGCTCATATGCACGATATGCACGATTTACTTCATGTTGCCTTCGGGTGTTTATATTCTGTACTGTACTGCATAATTGCTAGACGACTTATCTAGTGCTTGGCCGTTAGTGCCCGCCTAGACGCCTACGCAACCTCTGGGTCCGTCTCGGAGTACGGCCGAACTTCGTCACGGGTAGCTTAGTTGGGTGGCCCCCCTAGACTTTCTTGTTGAACTGGGAACGGTCTTGTTGTGAGACATCGCCTGTAAGAAGCGGGTCGAGCATGCGTATGGTTACATTTGGGCAACCCCTGCAGGGTGTACATCTTATCGATAAGCCGTGTCCGCGGTTATGGACGACTTGGAATTGTATAGCTTGATCATAGAAAAACTTACACCTTTATGTTGTTGGTAATAATTTGCTAATAACTTGATTAGTAATATAGCATTACTACAACTGATAGCTAATAAAACTTGTCCACCGTTGAGTGCCTTTTGCATTGCCTCTTTGCTTTGTTGAAGGGGATATGTGTAATCGGCTGGGTTATGTTTGTGTAGTATTTATCTGTTACCTTGTGCGCTCTCTTATCTTCTCTGAGTAGACGGATGTTGTAGCGTGTCTATTGGTTATAGCTGCCGCTAAACCTACCATATAGTCCCAGGCGATATATATATTCGCCGCGAGCATAGCCATTTCTAGTCTCGCTAAGTACGTGCCGGAGTTCGTTCCTTGGTACTTACTCGCCTTTTCTCTTCTCTTTTGCTTCCTCCCTTTGTCGGCAACCGATGGCCCGACTTTGACAGGTACGAGATGACGACGTTAGCAAGGTTACCCTTCCGACTTGGCCTGGGTAGGGTTATGGACGCCACTGGTTATCTTTAGGACTCTTAGTCCGATTTGTATCTTGTCCGTACTCGGATGTATTTGATTTTTTGTATGATTTGGATCTTTGTATTGTATATTTGTATCTTGACTCGTTGGAGTCGTTGTTGTTATATATCTGTTTCTTGTGGGCTCTATTGTAATCCTGTTGTAATGTTACCGCTCGTGTTAATTCCTCTGGCATCACGTGTGTGATTCGCGCACATCGTGTCGAAGGGCGTATCCGAATCGATATCGTGCGGATTTTGGCGGGATCACCGGAATCCTCATGGTACCGGTTCCGGGGCCACAAGTTGGTATCAGAGCTCAGGTTGACGGTACCCCACTAGTCCAGCCTGTAGGATAACCTTGCCAACGGACGTTGTGTCTAGTGTCAAAACTATTTTCTAAAATCGTTGGATAGATCTGATTAGCTCTGATTTTTCTCCTTACCTAAATTCTTTCTCATCTTACCTTTGCGAGTTTTGAGTCTTCTCTCTTATCCAAGTTTTCTGAGTCTTAGGTCTCTACGCGGGTTGGACGATCTTTGCCCCTCACCTATTAGGTCCGATCTTTGGAGGATCCAGACGGAAGCGCATCATCGACAGCGGAACAAGGACTTCTTGTTAGTGGTGTCAACCATTCTACATGGAGCAACAATTCTTGTTATTGGTGTCGAGGAGATCGACACGTCGCTTGAAGATCCGATAGATCACCTCTCTCCCCCGTACCAGGACGTGGAACCTCGGGGCGAGGTTCCTTGTTAGTGGTGTCGTTTGTAACGACCCGGAAAAATCCCATAGATTTGTTTTTCTCCGCTGCTTGTTTTTCTGTGTCATTCCAAGTTCATCATGGCATATGCATCATATCATTCATGTTTTATCTAATAAAATAAAATTATTTTATAAACCCTAGTATCGTTTTTCCCTCTCATATGGTTTTAATAAACCCTTCTCTCTCTTTTTGATCTAATAAACCTTAAAACCAAAATAAATAAAACTATTTTATAAACCTAAATATTTTGTTCTGTCTATCTCATCTCTCTGTTTCAAGTTCAAAATTTATTTGATTTTATTTCAAATCTTTTGCAAACAGTTTCAAAAAGAGAAAAGGATTTGAAAATAAAAACCCTATCCTATCCTGACCTGGGCTGATCTCTCCCTCTCTTTCTGGCCCGTCCCCTTTTCAACTCTAACCCGCAGCAGCCCTGCCAACCATCCCTGCAGCCCATCTCTCATCTCCCTTTCTCCTCCATACAGCCTGGCCCAGCCCAGCTGGCCCTCTTTTCTTTCTCTGCCCGAAACACCATTCTCCACCGAAGGGGTATCCCCTTCTGTCGTCATCCTTCACACGCAGGAGGCGTGCTCGCTGCCCACCACCGCACCATCCTCCCCCGCATGAGCCTCCCCTCTCCTCACCTTTTTCTCTGGACCACACGGTCCATCCCAATCCTCTCAACCACCCAGCCTCAGTCCCCATCGCCTCCCCTTTTTCTTCTTCCTCTGCAAGCAAACGAGAGAGGGAAGAAACCCCACTGCCATCGCCCACAATTCGCCGGCGCCCCGTCGACTCCGGCTCTCCCCCGCCACGGCAAGGCCACGCCCAGAACCGCCTCGTCGCCCTCGTTCCGCCGGTGCCCTCAATCGAATCGGGGGAACCCAGAATCATCCCCAGCATCGCCGTTCCCCCGCCACGGTGACCGCGTTCCGGCGACGTCATTCATCTTCCGGCCATGCCGACCGCACCTTCACGCTCCTGGTATCATCCCGCACCTCCCAGACCTCTTCCTCGTCCTGAACCCCTTTCCTACCCGTTGCCGATGGTGACCACCGCCTTTGCCGCAGATCCTCACCACCGGTGGCCTGTCACTATCCTCCTCCGGCCGCGCAAACCGCCGTGGTCGCCTCAACTCTGTCGTCATCGCCCCGCGTGCCAACGGGCCTCTTCCTCGCCCTAGATCATCGTGAGCGCGCCCTGGTTCTGCTCGGCATCGTCGTCGCCCTGCACCATGCTCGCGGGCGCCTCGCACATCTGTCCCTGGAATCGCTCAGCACCGCCCGTCTTGGTCTCCGTCGACCAGCCGACCGTGTCCCTGGCACCTCCGGTGAGCCACATCCTCTTTACCTCGTTCAGCACCACGTCTGCGCCTCACGCGCCGATGCTCCCCTCTGCTTTAGTCATCGTCGACAACTGCCTGACAGCCACCACTGTTTCCCTTCAGTTTCGTCAGTTATCAGGAGCAACAACAGCAGATGGTTGCCACGTCTTCTGCCTCGTCAGCGCCACGCTGGCTTCCCTTGTCCCACCTGTCTGCGACTCCGGATTGCACCATCTCTGGTGAGAAAAGTTCACAGATCCAGATCTAGCAACCCTTTCGCATCAAGGCCCCTGGCTTCTTTTGATTCTAACCCGCAGTGCAATCAGCAGGTTGTTTTCTAGATAACCCCCTGCGCGTGTCAGCATCCAACCGGACCCTCCTGCCTCGTCAGCTCCTCCCAGCCCCGCGGGTCAGCCGCTCAGGCTAGTCTCCGCTTGGGTGAGAAAAACTTTTCCTTTTTCTCTGTTTTCCAGAATTTCAGAAAATGTGTTATATCTCGTATAATTCATATCTTTTAAATGGTAACTCGAAATAAAAAGTGTTCTATATGAAAATTGATCAGAAAAATATGTGGAACATGAATATGCCACCCAATCATCTGGTTGCATCTTGCATCATGTCGTGACGTGATAGTTGGTGCATTTCACCTCACATATATGCGGAGTATTTCGGAACACCGCCTAAGGTTTTTCCCGCTCCGTTTAATTTTGAAGTAGCTCATCCTTGTCATGCTATGCCATGCTAACCAACACTTAAATTTGCCGGTAGAAATGCAACTCCAAACCTAATTTGATTGTCCGGGGCTCCGACTCTGCTTAAATTGGATAAGTGCATTTGCACGTCGTGTCGGAGGGCGTCTCTGAATCGATATCGTGCGGATTTTGGCGGGATCGCTGGAATCCTCATGGTACCGGTTCCGGGGCGTCACACTCGCCGGCGGCGAATCGACGACGACCGACCCGCAAATGCTCGGGTTAGGGTTTGCTCTGGGGGCGCGGGAGAGCGCGGGGGAGAAGTGGGGCTAGGGTTCCTCGGGCGGCGGCGGCGCGCTATTTGTAGCTCGGGGGGCGGCGGGGCGCATCGTGGCCGCCAGCGCCATCGGGTGGCCGCGCTGCGGCCACTGAGCTGCTTCGGTCGGCGGGAAGACGATGGCTAATTTGCGGAAAACCCCCTGCGGGGGTTAGTTGGGCTGGTGGGAGCGGCTGCTGGGCCTCGGCCAGGAAGAAAGAGAGGGGGGGAAGTGGGCTGAGCCCAGGGAAGAGAATTTGATTCACTCTTTCGGTTTGACCACCGGTTTGAGGATGATAGGCTGTGCTGAAGGAAAGACGAGTTCCCATAGCTTTCTGAAGACTTTCCCAAAATTTGGAGGTAAACAAACTTCCACGATCAGAGATGATCTTCTTGGGAACACCATGAAGAGCGATTATCCGGGATATGTATAGATCGGCCAGTTGACTAGCACAGATATCTTCCCGAACAGGAAGGAAATGAGCAACCTTGGATAGACGGTCAACCACTACCCATATAGCATCTTTTCCATTTTTGGTCTTGGGGAGATCGGTAATGAAATCCATGCCAATTTCATCCCATTTCCATTCTGGAGTAGATAAAGGTTGGAGAGTGCCAGCAGGTCTTTGATGTTCAGCTTTCACATGACGACAAACGTCGTATTCAACAACAAACTTAGCGATCTCTTGTTTCATCCCAGACCACCAGAATCTTTGGCGGAGATCCCGATACATCTTGGTACTACCAGGATGGATGGAGAGGAGTGATTCATGAGCTTTTGTAAGGATTAGCTCTTTGATATCCGGTTACGGCACGACTAGATGCTTACCGAAATAAATGGTACCTTGAGCATCAATGGAGAAACATTTAGCAACTCCACTAGCAATGTTCTTCTTGATCTCGGTAATGCCAGAATCTTGCTTCTGAGCCTTGTTGATCTGGTCTTCAAAAGAGGGCTTCACCTCTAGGTTAGCAAGGAATCCACTAGGAACAATCTCAAGGTTGAGTTTTGCAAGTTCCTCGTAGAGAGAAGGTTGCGCTTGCTTAACCATCAGATTGTTGCAATAGGACTTCCGACTTAGCGCATCAGCAACGACATTGGCTTTGCCGGGTTTATAGTTGAGACCCAAATCATAATCTTTGATGACTTCCAACCATCTTCTCTGTCTGATATTCAGATCCGGCTGGGTGAAAAGATACTTCGGACTTTGATGATCCGAGTACAACTCGCAACGATTACCATAAAGATAAGGCCACCATTGCTTAATAGCATGGATCACAGCTGCAAGATCGAGATCATGAGTAGGATAATTGAGCTCATGTGGTTTCAACTGTCGAGAGGCATAGGCCACCACATGGCCATCTTGCATCAACACACATCCGAGCCCTTGGAGAGAGGCATCGCAATAGACAACAAAGTCTTTGCTTGTGTCCGAAAGGATGAGCACAAGAGCAGTAGTCAGCTTGGTTTTCAAAACCTAGAAACTTTCTTCAGCCTTTTCTGACCATTCGAACTTCTTGTCTTTCTTGAGAAGATCGGTCATTGGCTTGGCAATTTTTGAGAAATTTTCAATGAAATGGCGGTAATAACCCGCCAAACCGAGAAAACTCCAAATCTCCTTAGCTGACTTAGGTGTCTTCCAGTCAAGAAGGGCTTGAAATTTATCTGGAATGAATGCAACACCTTTTTCAGAGATAACATGACCCAGGAATATGAGCTCTTTTAACCAGAACTCACATTTGGAAAACTTGGCGTAGAGACGGTGCTCACGAAGTTTTGTTAGCACTAGACGGAGATGTTCTTCATGTTCATCTTCGGTTTTGGAGTAGATCAAAATATCGTCGATGTAGACCACGACGAACTTCAAAGATACTCCATGAAAACAGAGTTCATGAGCCGCATAAAAGTGGCAGGAGCATTTGTGAGGCCAAAGGACATGACAATGTACACGTAAAGACCATAACGAGTTGTGAACGCTGTCTTTGGAATGTCCTCCTTGCGGATTTTGATTTGATGGTACCCTGATCTCAAATCCATCTTTGAGAAGACTGTGGCACCGGACAACTGATCAAAAAGATCATTGATTATAGGAAGAGGGTATTTGTTCTTGATTATCACTGCGTTGAGCGGGCGGTAATCAACAACCAGCCGCGGAATGTTGGTATCTCTTTTCTTGACAAAGAGGGTAGGGCAACCCCAGGAAGAAGTACTAGGTTGGATGAAGTTCTCCTCTTCTAACTCCTCTAACTGCTTCTTCAGTTCAACCAACTCTTCCGAAGGCATACGATATGGTCTCCGAGAAACAGGGGCAGTTCCAGGAACTAACTCAATGACAAAGTCCACACTTCGATCAGGTGGCATGCCAGGTAACTCTTCAGGAAAGACATCTGGAAAGTCACGGACCACCCAGACATCGGAGATTTCTGGTTTAGGTAGGGCTTCAATGGCATACAACTCGGCTTCAGGGGTAAACCTTGCTGATGGAGGTATTGCGGATGGAGCCCAATACAGAACACTTTTGCCGGAAAGATTGGTTAGTACAACAGACCTAGTTGCGCAATCAATGACAGCCTTGTGCTTTACTAGCCAATCCATGCCCAAGATGACATCAATGTCAGTTGACTTGAGGGCAATGGGAGAGGTGGGGAACCACACTGGCCCTATACTGATTACGACCTCACGGGTAATCCAAATGGTTTGCCAACGAGACCCAGGAGTTGTGATCTCTAGAGGGGAGGGCATTGTCTCGAAGGGTATATAATGCTTTCTTGCAAACTCTTGAGATATGAATGTATGCGATGCTCCGGAATCAAACAGAACTGTAGTTAGGATTGAGTTTATATAGAGCGTACCCATTAGGACGCTTGGATCCTCTTCAGCCTCATCAATAGAGACATGGGTCAGACGAGCACGACCAGAGGGATATTTGTCATCCTTCTTGGGTTGAGAATATCCACGACCAGCAGACTTCTGGGGGTACTCCTTTGAGTAGTGGACAGGCTAACCACAAGAATAGCAGGCACCACTAGGCACAGTACACATGGCAGGACGATAGTTTGAACCACCAGAGGGTGGCTTTGAGTTACTGATAGAGGACCTTGGTGCATAGGGAGCACGAGGTACAACACTGTAAGGGATCCAGACTCGGCGCTTCTTGTTGTTAGAGGAAGACGCACGAGAGTCACCTTCTTCACGCCTCTTGGATTTTTCCACTCCATCAGAAGAGCACGGTTATGCAGGTCTTGGAATGACTGGAAGGTGAAAGGCAGCATCTCATAGCGAAGCTCAGGGTTAAGTCCCTTGCGGAACAGATCTTGCTTGTCAGCATCATCAACCACATCACGGGGTGCATAGCGAGACAGCTGAGTGAACTCACGTCCATATGTCTCCACATCCAGCTTCCCCTGATTGAAGTCCAGGAATTCCCTCCTTTTGATGTCCATGACAGTCTTGGGGATATAGGCTGCACGGAAAGCTGTGACGAACTCCTCCCAGGTAACATCATGTCCTGGCACTTGAAGAGCCAGAAAACCTTCCCACCAAGAACCAGCGGCACTAACTGGTAGGTGGAGAAGTTCACGCATTCACCTGGTGGAACATGAAGAGCGTTGAACTTGCGCTCGATGGTGCGAAGCCAATCATCAGCATCAAGAGGCTCCTTGGGGTGAGTGAAGTGCACGGATGAAGTCCCCAAGTGTCACACAGTTGTCGGGACGATGTTCTGTGTTTTGAGCTACACGCTCCAGGAGTTGTTCATTCCTCAGGCGGTTGGTCTCAATGTTGTTAAGAACCTGCGCCATTGTGGGAGGTGGCGGCAGTTCCTGTTCAGCATTGTTTTGTCCACGTCGGTTACGACCACGACCACGACCAGCCATCCTGAAGAGAAAGACAAAGACCATGAGAAACAGATTCCTTGGAAAGAATTCAACGAAATGATAACATTGACTGAATGGATGGAACACAATTCAGATCAACTGATGTAACTTTAGGAACACTAAGTTAAGCAACCAAGTACGGAGTACTTATGGAGAAAACTACCCAAACCCGTAGATTCTATAAGTTTGGAAATATCAGGGTAGAGGTAAAACCTTTGAAATCAAAACAAGGTAAGATGACTCAGCATTAGAGTGACACCAGATAAGGAGTAAAAAGTATCCTATTCAGATTATTGCAGGTACTTTTAGGTTTCAAATAGTTTTCACAAGTACAGACTCAACATCGACCAGTCGAAAGGGTTTCCTATAGGCAGTGATATCCAAATTGTCGGGACCCCGGAGGTCGAGCTAGACAAACCCATATATCCATCTGCATAAGCCTAACCTAGATCTCTAGGGCCTACAGGGTGAGAATCGGTAACACAACAGTGACTCTACGACTGAAAGCAAATATATTACAACTCTTAGCAGAGTTAAGATCCAAATTTATTACACGCAGAGGTCACTGACCACAATTCAACAAACAACGGAAAGCAAATTATGTTATCTAGATAACAAGACTGCAAAGGGCCTAAGAGGTCATAACATAAGGCGACGTCCCAGCCCATAAGTCTCAGGCTACCGCCTGGGGAATTCCGAACTACTCGTCGACGTCGAGGTAGAACTCACCATCAGTTGAAAGGACTTCGTCTGAAACAAAGCAGGCAAGGCTGAGTACAGGGACCCAGCAAGACTTAGTACAACGTGTTAGCAAAGCGGGTATGCGAGGCTTTATGTGGAGCTTATTTTGCGGAAGCCTTTTCCTTTGTAAATAGGAGGGAGGAGAAGCTCGTCTATTCAGACCATTTTCAAAAGGGATAAGAGAGCGATATCAACTCTAGCTCTAAGATCATCATGTTGAATCCACCGAATCTTCATCATCACCTAAACCTGTTACCTAGGATCACCCCCTCGACACCTTGAGAAGGGATCCTTATTCACACATAGATATCAAGTTTTACGATCAGGTTCAAGTTGTCTATGATCATCACGTCCTTCCCCAAGTCCTCCTTAACCGTGGACACGGCTTTTCGAAAAGATTTACCCTGCAGGGGTGTACAACTTTACCCACACGCGCCGACCGACTCTTAGCACCGTCATGTACACGCTTCCTTGGCGTGCCGGCAGAGGGTGGTCGACCAAAACCTTTCCCTTACTTCGCCTATTCCATGAGTCAAACTAACTGGGAACTCCGTCATCGTAGGTAGCCATTCTCCGAGGCGGTTCCGGTCATTGTGCGCAGGGATCCAGTTCAATGCCTCCAACATCCTTCACCCCGGCCACACCCTGTATGATGCACTTTGAAAACCTTTTCCACCTTTTCCCCATACGTATGGCAAATGGAACTCGCAAACTAATTGACTCATGGGTAAGCTAGGCAAGTTCGGGCCAAGGGGTTCCCATGGGCCCCATGTGGCTGTACGCTCGTCTTGGTTCCGAAGGCGAGAACCTTAGGTCCTAGTATCGGCGAGAACGAGTCAAATCACCACATCCCCATGTGGCGGCCCATCCAAGCCTTTAAACATGTTAATTATCATCACTGATCTTACCACGTCATCCTGCCAAACTAGGTTCATTCGTAGCTCTGATTTATCAACCGGATGGATCAGACTTCAACATCTAAGCATGGCTAAGCATAACACATATACGACTCTAGCGGTGCGAACAAGCTCAGACCTAGTTTTGCTGGGAGCGATGGATCAGGAACTATGGGTTACAAGGATGGAATATGCACACATAGGATATCTACAACTGCCGATAAAACATATTTGAAGCGGATGCAATATGTAAGAACCAGAAGTAAATCATTTCGAAACCATATATGAACCACGTTAGGGCTTGCCTTGTCCCTCGTTGTTCGGGTGCTGCTCATCGGTGGCGTTGATCTTAGGCTCGCGTTTGGTCCCTATCGTGAAGAACCAAACACCAGAAATGGAAGAGCACAATCAAGACATGGTACAATGCAATGCACACACAGTATGATGATATGTCATATTAAAGGAGTTTGGGTAACCCTAGGTGCATCGACGAAAAATGAGGGGTTTCGGCATCGACTCCGACACATGAGAGGGGTCGATTAGGGTTTCCACTAAGGGTCTACATTTAATTGGTTCAAGCATGTATGAAACATGGATAAAGAGCTAGGAAATGTTTTTCTGATCATTTTGATATATAATTTTATATTGTTCTAAATTAATATGAATTATTTAAGAATTACTGAAAATAAAACAGAAATAGAAACTATTACTGCGTCACGCTGACATCATGCTGACGTCAGCGCGACCTTGAGCTCACAGGTGGCGCTGCAATCGGCCGATTGATGTGCCGTAATCGAGCGCGTGCACGGGGGCAATAGATGCGGCTCGACGCAGGGAGTTGCTTGGTGGCGGCGCCGCCGACTATTGGTCGCCGGAGCGCGGGCGGCGACGAGCTCATGCGGCGGTTCGGACAGCTGTGCGCCGCGGCGGCGATCGAGAGGGAGAGGGAGCAGGGCGAGGGCATGGGGAGGAGCAGAGGCTCACCCTGAGCATGGAGGAGGGGTCGGCGACGGCCGGGGAGCCTCGCCGGCGACGAATCGACGACGACCGACCCGCAGATGCTCGGGTTAGGGTTTGCTCTGGGGGCGCGGGAGAGGGCGGGAAGGGGAGAAGTGGGGCTAGGGTTCCGCGGGCGGCGGCGGCGACGCGCTATTTGTAGCTCGCCGGAGGCGGCGGGGCGCATCGTGCCCGCCGGCGTCGTCGGGTGGCCGCGCTGCGGCCACCGAGCTGCTTCGGTCGGCGGGAAGACGATGGCTAATTTGCAGAAAACCCCCTGCGGGGGTTAGTTGGGCTGGTGGGTGCGGCTGCTGGGCTACCTGGGCCTCGGCCAGGAAGAAAGAGAGGGGGAGGGAAGTGGGCTGAGCCTAGGGAAGAGAGAGGAGAGCTCTCTCTCTATATTTTCCTTTTTTTCTGAAAATTATCTCTCATTTCAAATTCAATTTCAATATGTTTGAATGGAATTTTGACAACTCAAATTTTCCAGAGAATAAACTATACATGGACTTGTTGAGAAAATCCATGTTGCTTGTTTTATAAAATCTTCAGAGATTTGAATGGAGAAGAAATAGAAGAAGAATTTGCATAATTGAGAATGGAGATGCAAATTTTGCTCAAAAGCAAACTAAATGCATGAAATGCACATGATCACTCATTTATTTATGTTAACAAGGTTGGGATGTTACACACGCCATCGACGCCCCTGTTTTAGGTGGTGACGTAGGTGTCTGCGAGGACACGCTCGCCAATGGGGCGAGGCCGTGGTGGTCTTTCTAGCGCCACTCTTCGCGCATCTTGGCAGACCCACCTACATGGGCCCATCCGACTGCAGGCAGAGCAGCAAGGTCGCCAACCAGATAGCCGTCGCCGGCGCGGCGGTCGGCCTCGGCGAGACTCTGGCCTTCGCCAACGCCGGCGGTCTCGACACGGGATAGTTCGTAGGTGCCATCTCCAAGGGAGCGGAGGGGTCGCGCGTCATGGACCTTTTCGGCGATGAGTACGGCAGTGAGCGAGTCTCTCCTTGCGTTTTGCTCCAGAAGCGAGAGCCGAATGGCAACGATCTAAACTTCTAGAGTATGCCTGTAGGTGATCACGGGCCGTCCACGGTGCCGCCAGCCCAGCCCAATTAAAGACTTTTAACGAACACCCACGGTGAAGAGAAAAAGCTTGGTGGGCTTCCACTACGCGTTCGCTACCGCCGTTGCGCCGCCTCGACGGATTAGGTTGTCGTCCTTGGATACTTCTCCCTGGCTCCACTTCCTTGGACGGGTGACGCACCATGGCCGGTGGAAGTCCTCCGCCCCTCCCTCCGATCCCTCCCTCCGCTCAATCAGCAGCCCCTCCCTCCCTCCGCTCCACTTCTCCCACCATGGCCAAGCTCACGCCGTCCCTTGAGCAGCAGATCGGAGTGGAGGTCCCGGCGGCCGGTGATGTTCTTGGGGATCCTCAACTACAGGTCGGTGGGGAGCCAAAGATGTCCAGCGAAATTCATGGGAAGCTACCGAAGAAGATCCGCAAGAAGGTATACTTTTCCACCCATTTGTGCTGTAATTATCTCGTTGGCATGTTTCCATTGACTTTAACGCTGCACGGTTGGATGATCAAACTGATTGGGGCCTAAACTGAATTGATTGGGGATCCTTGGACAAACCATTCTGTAGATATGCTGCATCCCATTATTTTGTAAAATGAGACTTCATGTTCCAGCTATTCCTGTCGATATCAGAAAATCAATAGACAAGCATGTCTGTCATTTTAAGTTTGGCACCTTAGAGTGCTTTTGCCGATCTGTCATTTTAAATTTCACTATGCAAAGATTTCCACCCTGCTCACCAATTTCATAATCATATTTGTAGCATATCTTCTAGTGCAAATTCTGTGCTTGATGGGTAATGAGAATATGTCCAATTGTTGATACCCGTTAATGTTGGTCCACGTGAACTTCTGAATGTCTGGGGTAGGAACAAGATGTTTTAATTGTTAGTACTTTGTAGCTGTATTATTTTCTGACTGTTGTGCACTTGGTTCTTCATCGTTCGCTAGCTAACTGATGTATTTTGTAATCCTGCTAAACAAAAATTGTGTTTCCCTTGTATGATTGGCCTAAGCACTGCACTACACATTTTTCCTTTTTAAGCTGGCGTGAAGCTAAATGTGGCATGCAGGCTTGTTTTTTCTTAGGACATTTTGTTGAACCTGTCGTGATTTGGTTGGTCCACTCTCTAGGCAGATCACCTTGATTGTGAGATGAATCATTTACTGCAAGTGGGGGCAGAATGAACTTCGATGTGGTAAACATGATTATAAACGTGATGTGGGTGTGAGATAGCTATATTCCACTTTGTTTTTGTGTGACTTACTAACTAAATTATGTGGGGAATCGCAGAAGTCCATTGATGGATGTGGGGAGCGGTAGCGGGCCAGCGACGTCCGTGACAGTAACGAGGTTCCCACGTCACTTCCATTATCAAAGAAGAACGCCAAGAAGGTTATACTTTTTTTTTGTATCTTTTGTATCTCTAGAGTATTATGTTCGCCATGATTTCTCTAGTGCTTGAGTGGAAGAATAGGAAGTACAATACAATGCCCGTATGTACTGATGTTTATTGACTGAATGACTGCAGGTTACAACAACAAAAATCAGATAAAAGTCCAACTGCAGGGACCAAAAGACCACTTTCAGAGGCTAGTGGTAGCTCAAGAGCAAAAAAGGCTGCCAAATTGATTAATGCCAAGGTAAGCTTGTTTCTTCTTATACAAGATAAGACCATGAGTGCTTTATATACTGACAATGTGATGCTAATGTAGCCTGTTGTTGTAAATGCAAGTTGAAATGACTCAACTGCAAAACAAGTCTAAGCCCGTAAGAAAAGTTGCTCCAATCGTATCTAGATCTCCTATGATAAATAGGATGGCAAGACAAAGGGCGCAATCACATGGAAGTCCAAATTCACATGCAATGTCTCCCACTGTAGCCGCGACTTTGAAGCTCCCTTCTTTGCATGATCTATCACCTACTGCTACAAATGGCACAGCAGCATTTATGCATGATCTATTACCCACTGCTACAAATGGTACCCCAGCATCTATGCATGATCCATCACCCACTACTACAAATGGTACATTTAAACCTCTACCAAATGTTGTCAAATATGATCATTCATACAATGAAAATGGCAACATTTGACAATGTCATACTTGTAGGCTCCAAACGCAGGCCACGCAAGCTTACCTCTAAAATATGGAAGGATGCTGAGCCAATATATGTCGGGGGATCATTAATGCAAGGCCGTTGCAATTATTGCGACAATGTATTTCCAGCTTCAAAGGTATCAGGTACCAGCCAATTTGGTAGACATTTGAAGGTATGTGAGGTGAAAGATTCAATGGATGGTGTGATTAAGCAAATTAAAACTTCCGATGAAATAGACCCTGATTGGAAATTTGATCAAGAAGCTGCCAGAATTGAGCTTGTCAATCTAGTTGTCTTGCATGTGCTCCCGTTTACATTTGTTGAGTATGCTGGTTTTAGGAAGTTTTGTGCATCATTGAATCAATGGTTCAAGTCAGTCAATAGAGTAACTATCCAAAATGATTGCATGGAAGCCTATCGTCGGTTTAGAGATCAATATGAAACTTCCTTCAAAAATTATAAGGTTTTGTTTAGTTGAAACACCTCATGATGCATGGAACATGTTTGGTGTGGTACAAAATAGCCTCCGCGACTGGAACATTGAGAACAAGCTATTCAGCTTCACACTAGATAATGCAGAAGTTAACACCAAAATGGTTGGCCATCTTAGAAAAAATCTAGTTGATCAATACCTTCTCCATCATGAAGGGAAACTATTACATGTTAGATGTGCAGCCCACGTGCTGAATCTAATAGTGCAGGATGGATTGAAAACTATGAATTGTGTTGTGGACAACATTAGAGAGAGTGTCAAATTCATCAGAAGTTCTCAGTTAGACAAGAACTGTTTGATAAGATGGTTGCAAAAGTTGGCATAAAATGCAAACACCACCCATCATTAGACGTGTCTACTAGATGGAACTCCACATTTTTGATGCTACAGTCCATGCTACCATTCAGAAAAGTCTTCGAGACCTTACACGAACAAGACCCAAATTACTCATTTGCTCCATCAAATTAGGAATGGAAAATGGTTCATGACATTTGCGAGCTTCTAAAGGTATTCTGCCATGCCACAAATGTCATCTCAGGCTCAGATTACTCAACCTCTAATCTCTATTTCGTTGAGATTTGGAGTGTGAAAGTAGTCCTAGATGAACAAGCGAAGAGCGAAAATGGTACGGTCAGAATTATGGTGAAAGAAATGAAGATAAAATTTCCGGATGTTTAACAGGGCATTGTGAAGCTTACTTCTTTCAGTAAATTTTCCATGACCTGATAATATTGTGTACTCATTTTAAAAGAGATGCTCATGTGTTTGAGAGGCATTCTCCTGTCATTTCTGTTTGTGTTGTTTTGAGATATACTCTGAATTTACTGGGACATTTTCCTGTCATTTCCATTTGTATTTCCATTTATATTGTTTTGAAATACTCTGAATTTATGGATGCTGCTTATACATGTACTAGATGGTCATGCGCGCTTCGCTGCGCCGGCTGCCAGTCGTTCTTGCATGACTAAATTCTTGTTCCTATATTTATGTGTTCATAGTCATAGTCTTATATTCTAGGTGGTGGAGCCTCCATAGTTGTAGGACGGATCAAGAGGTCCCTGTCTTAGCCGCAGCTCACCAATGCCACCGAGAATGTCTGTGATTATTTCTGCCCAGTCGAAACTAATCTAGGGTGCCGACGAAACATTGAAGGGACGTACATAATTCTCCCAAAGAATCGTAAGGGATAGCTTTTTTTTTTTTTGAGAAACCACGCAAGGGATAGCTGTCACCTCTACATTCTGCTTGGGAAGATCAATCTAGGCCAGGACTCGCAGACGTGAAGCCCATACCGGTAAATATATCAATGGGCCTCCGCTAGCAACAACATTGTCCACAACAGAAACAAACATATTGTCAACAAAGAAAAGCTGAAACAAACAAAGAACTAATGAAATAGCTTAACAACTAACCTCGCAAATTTGCTAAGTAATATTAACCTAGCCAACATTGCGACAAACATAGGCTAATTTATTTTAACGACTAACCTCGCAAATGTGCTAAAAAAATATTTACCTAGCTAACATTGCGACAAACACAGGCTAATTTATTTTTTCTGGCATACCGCGAGATACAACACATTAATCATGATCCATCGCAACCAAAGATGCAAAATAAAGCCAAAGCAAGCTTCTCGACCAGCCGCCAGTGTTCACCAAGTACTGTCAATCCATTTGGAGGACACGTCATAACACAACATCCACTGGCATAGCATACGTCATAAACATCACACAAACATAGATAGTACATGGCCTAAGCTCAAGGATTTTTAGGTAGCATACTTGCACATCGACCTAAACAACATATCAAGTTCGGATTCATACATACTACATGACGATGACGCACAAACAAAACACAAGAGCACACGCCATCCTGAGAATGCAGCAAACGCCTTGCTGATGCAACCTGCTCCAATGAAAGAGTAGAGTTCCACACATTCATACAGTTATGACCAAGTGAGGCAACGCACAACTGGTGAAAAAAACGCATATAGTGATACGACAAAGGCATGTATCACAACACCTTCCCTAACTTCTCAGCACCATATGGGAATAGCTGCCTCTTCACAAAAGCAGGCAAAGAACATGCTTTTTCTTAGAGTGATTTCCCGAATGCAAATCTGGATCATCACTACATGGACCTGGAGGGGAAAAAAAGCTTTCAGCCCTGCCACTTAGCATATCTCTTATTTTTCTTTATGCTTCTATATATTTTAGTAAATTATTGAATATAATATATCCATGGTAACATTTGATATACAGTAAATCACTCCTTTTATTCAATTATCATCTTTTTTCTATAAATTTCCTTAAATTGCTTAATTGAGCTATATGCTTGCCAGATGGTTATACGATCAATAAAAGAGTAGAAATATATATTACTTTGAACAATATTTGCATATAGAAAAAAACTATATATGCCTTAATAACAAACATATTATGGCTGTAGCATGCTATTATGAAAAAAATATACAACAGTTACCGCATATCATCAGTCACAGATTTTTAGATGAGGTAAAACTATGCACAGGCAAATTTATAATGCTGTATGCCTTGGTGGACAACATAGTTGGAAATGCAAACTTCAGTACATGTTCCATTTCCCACTAACCTGTAAGTACGTAAAAGTATCAAAAATATTTCTACTGTAGCATGTGTGTCTCTTTGGCCACGAAAATACTAAACAATATAATAGTTTCATATAGTGATTAACAACCAACATTTATACATAATTTTTCTGAATAATATAAGAGATTTCACTTTAATCTTGTAAGGCCTGCTAGCATGAATAGTATCTATTAACCTTGGTGGGATAGATTGTGTGAACAATAAAAAAGCAAGAAACTCCTTGCAAGTTGCAACTGGAGGAGGCATTTAAGTGATTCTACTAAGAGAAAAATGGTGCCATTTCAGCGATTTGCATAGTTAATCCAATTAAGTAGTTAGTACTTCTATTTTCCTAATAAACTTAATACAGACTGTTAAATAATAGTCCAAGGATAGATATTTAAATCTGTTAACTGAATAAACTAAGTAGCTGATCTCATGTGACAGAATGTGCAAACTGGCATGATTCAGTCGCAAGATAAGAGCTTATTAACATGGAAGCAACATTTAAGCCACAAAATTAGATACTGCTACAGAAATTACGAATCTATGCATCTTTGTTACTTAGACGTAGTGAATATACCATGAATAGATACTGCTACTGTAATTATGAATCTGTGCATCTTTGTTACTGAAACTCTGTGCCATGGTTGGGCAATACTACGATGGTAAACAATAATAAATGTCCAAACAGTTTCTTCTACATACACCAATCGGCATATTAAACGGTATATTATTATGTACTGAATAGTGGAATTCCCTAACAAGGTCAATGCGTCCAAAATTTGAGTAATCTTTTTTGAACTTGTCTAGATGGAGGAAACTAAAAGCGTAATCAAATTCTCCAACAACATCATCCTCAGTGTTGTACTTTCTTTTGATATTCACATTTAGTTCCTTGGTTTACTTCCTTACATTGATATTGTGTTATGCCACGAATGAAAGTGTGGCACAAATATACTTAATGCAAGCTATACAAAATGGTAAATTTTAACCTTAGTATTAGAGCGATACCCGCCAAAAATCTATGAAAAATCAACATCTTTCATGCCGCAACCTCATCAAGCAAACCTGAAGAGTTCCATTAAAATTCAGTCTTCCACGTCTAACTGGAGGAGAGATTAAACTATATATGTACATAAAACAGAAACTACAAACATAGATGGATAAATGTTGCTGATAAGTTGTTGAGTAAACAGGTTCTTGTACATTAAGTTATGTTGTAAGGAGAACCATAATACATACATATATGTATATACACACACTAATTTGCTGGCAATGCTTGTACTGATGCATTCTTTGGAGCACTGTATCAACCTCTAAAGTCCAAACAATACTATTCTTGTTAATTCGGTATTCGAGAATTAGGAGGAAAAGGTTCTAGTCTCAGGTGAAAAGATCCAATGACCTTCCAGTCCAAATATCCCGAGTCGCTAGATCTTATCCAAGTAACAAAATCGCATACAGTCTACCTTGAGCCCAATATGGAATCACCCTGGCATCTCGCGACGCCTGCGCCTCCCTTACCACATGGCGCGCCGTCCGTCGCGCCCTCCACCTTGAATTACTCATATCGTTCTTAGACTTCCTATCAAAGTAATTTACAGTACAAATAGACTGAAATCTACTGCAAATATATTCAATATATTTAAACACATGCTAGAAAAAAGTTAATGTTGCGTTGGCATTAGCGTCCTCCAGGAAAAAACTACCACTTGTATTTGGTAAGATCATTTTACCAACATCCAAATTGATACATCTTTTGTGAAAATTCCGCCGATCTATTAATAATCATCAACATCTGTACAAACAGCCCCGAAAGTAATACAAATTAATAAATAGGTTGGAACAATACTACTTTCTTTTCCTTTAAGGTTCAAATCTTATGTTATGTACAATTCAATTCAATGGACAGAGAGGGACCGATGATGGCAGGCCACAGCATTCCATAATTTCCACTTAATATAATGAGATAAATTATAAGAGTACCACCATGTACAATACATGTTATGTACCACTATGTTTGTTCGGTGGAGATTGATGTTGAGAACCCGTGCTTGCCGCGCCCTTGGTGGTGTGTTGGAGTTCCGAGCGAAAGCTCTAGCATTGACTTTGTCGGTGCCGGCTGCGGCGGCACATTCGTCGTGTCGTCTTCCTTGTTGGAGGCGTTGGCCGTGGAGCTCCATTCATACACTTATGGGTTTCGCCTCTCCGGGAGAAATCCTAGCCCCGGTTTCTCGGGCGGGCGATGGCGTCGGCTACGTCGCGACCTTCTTGGAGGCGTCGTCTAGGAGGGCTTGTTCAGTTGCTGGCTTGTGGTTCTCTCATCGTCGGATTGGTGGATGTCGGGGCGGCGGCTCCGAGTAGAGGTTGTTTGCAAGTCGAGGCGGTGGCCTCGGAATCCACAGCAGGTGGCAGCTTCATGGGGCGAAGTTGTTGTCCTTGGTGGCTTGGGCGACGATCTGGTGTCGCTAGTGCGGCGAGATTATCGGCCCGGTCAACGCGTCTCAGCGGAGGCGGTTCGACTTTATGTCGGGGCGGCGGCCCCGGATGTTGGTGCGGCGGCCGTGGTCTGCGAGCGGTGTGCTCTGTGCAGCTTGGGCTGCGGGTTGCCGAGTCGTGCGGCGTCGTGGCTCCGAGTGCGAGCGGCGGTATGTCGGGATGGCGGTCCCGGAAGGTGGTGTTGGTGGTCTCTGCGCCGGGCGTGGTGGGTTAGTTGGATGTCGGGGCGGCGGCCCCGAGAGCTTGACAGTGTTGAGGACATCGACCTTGTGTCGCGAGGGCGACAAGGTCGTTTTGGCGCAGTTCTCTGAGAGGTTCGTCTTCAGCTATGTTGGAGTCCCGTGTCTGCTCCTCCCATAGTAGGCACGGCGTCTTCTCTCCGGCTTGGTTTGAAGGCAAGCTGGTCTTGGCGAGTGTGTCGTCTGCTTGTATCAGTGGTGGGTTTGAGTGGGCTTAGCCCCGTGGTGTCCTGTTGTATGGTTTTTGCCCGGTTTTCTCCTAAAAACTGTGCACTTTCTGCTTAATTAATGAAGAAAGCTTGCCTGTCAAAAAAAAAAATTTCACGCTCCACCGGGAACACAGAGATATAATTAATATGATGTGAGTGAAAATTGACAAAATGGCGATGGAACTGGTATAGCACGTACATCATTTACTAATACGCAAGAATTATCCCTTCACTTAATAGATTGACGCTGATATCAAATATTCAAATTTCATCCTGATGACGATTCTCCAAACTCGTGGACAAAATCTGCGGTAGATAAACAACAACGATAGAATCAGTCCTTGGAGCTTGAACATCGATATAAAATATCACTGCCTAGCATACAAATAATTTCTCGCATTCCAACTTCTACTCCAATGGTTTGTCACATTGCAAACATTCATCGATCTGCAACATTTGAAACACCTCAGCTTACTGGCATTATTTGGTTTTCTATGTGTGAAAATCTGAATGCTGTCTTTTAGAAGGCGTATTTTAGAAGGCATATAATCTTTGATTTAGTGACATGTTGTAAATAAATCGGTGGTAAGATATCTCAGTGTTCTTGATTTGAGAAATGGTTATTGAACTTGCATACCTGAATGACAGCTGAGGAGTCCTGGATACAAAGGCGAGCTGCTACACTGTCCGTTCATGGAGGAGGAGAAGCACTTGCCGCGTCCTGAGGCGAAAGAAGATGATGACGACCCTGGTGAGGATCCATGGCCCAAAGAAGACCACAGCCACTCCAGCATCGAGGATTATGGCGGCACCGCTGCTGAAGGGCAGGGAAGAGAGACCGGGGCGAGGTCAGGCCTGATCCTGATGCCGATTAACAGAAGAAACCGCAAGCGATCAGTGATCAATAGAGAAACCAAGTATGTCCTCCGGAGGAACGGCTTGTTGTGTTGGGGGATCGGCGTATATACGTACCACGAGTTTCTCCAGGAGGAGGACAGGGCTGTCGGAGATGCGGAGGAAGAGGCCCTTCTTGCGTGGCGGCGGCGTTGCGGGCAGCTCCCAGCGGCGAGCGGCAGGAGGACGCGGGGAAGGAAGCAGGCCCAGACAGAGTCGGAGTCGGCCGCGGCGCGGAAGGCCGGCGAGATTTTATAATTTGCCACGCTTTAGTTAGGTTCTTTATAATTTGCCACACATTACTTGACCTTCAACTATTTGCCACACATTACATCAATTCCTTGTTTTTTTTTTTTCTGCGAGGACATCAATTCCTTGTTAATTTGCCCTTTTTCTCTCTTTACAGATTTATTCATTTTTTAAACTTCAAAATACACTGCTAAATACATTACCCCAGTGACAAATGATACCTGGACCAAACCAGGCCGAGTCTGTGGATCAATCCCCAAGTTGCTCCTTCCCCTGCAGCAGGGGACAAAAAATAATGAGGACGAGATACACATAGGAGCTGGGCGGGATCGCCGGCGGCGGCAGTGGCCGGACCATGAGTAGCGGAGCCATGAGCGGTAACCATGAAGAAGGTTAATGAGTTCGAGAAGGTAGGAACATGCTGCAGCATATAACAGATTGCACGAACCACCTTGCCCAAACTGTTTAGCAACTGCAGTCTCCTGTTAATTATAGAATCTCCACCCATCTAAAAATGTAGAATCTCCAATACTGATACACCTCAGGCTCAGGGTCAAACCATGGTTAATCGATGAGAGCTAAAGTATGATAGCAGTGGCAGATTCAGTTTTCACTATGAAAACTATACTAGACATGAATTGAATTGACTCCTCTATATTCTGTACTTGACAACGAGCCTTGCAATTATGCCCTCCCTCATGAAGACCAATATGAGCGATGCTTTGTAGACATTAGTTGTGTAAGGCAGGGAGATTTAATCTGCGTCGAGGAGGGCTTCTGCCCTTGGTCCGGTCAGTGTCGCCGGCGAGCGGCAACTTTGCACCTCCTCCGCCGTCATGGTGGGCGTATTGTACGTGGTCGCCGCCGGGAGGAAGGTTGCAGTGCGTGCTATATCCGGGCGGCGGCAGCGCTCCAGCCCAGTTGTTTATCGGGATGCTCTGTTTTTCCCTCTGATGCCGAAGGTTGACCGATCAATCAGCTTGATACGTTTGCCAAGTGGTACCAAGGTACTGTATTTGGCAGTGTATTTTGGAGTTAAAATAATAAATAAATCTGTAAAGAGAGGAAAAGGGCAAATTAGCAAGGAATTGATGTAATGTGTGACAAATAGTAGAAGATCAAGTAAAGTGTGGCAAATTATAAAGAACCTAACTAAAGCGTGGCATATTATAAAATCTCCCAACGGTACGAAACGAGGTGATCGATCGGCCCCTTCTTTTCCCGTGTAGCAGATCGATCAGCTGGGCAGCCCCCTGGGCTCGATCCTATTGTTAATCAGATGGCCCGCATGTGGAGTTTCCTGCTGGCTTCCAGGCCTGCCCGGTGTCCTCAAATTTTTTTTAGGGGTGTCACAACCATTATCAGGGCTATATACAACAGGTAAGATGAAAATCTACCCGGTGTCCTGTGACACCGGCTGGGCCAACGTAGGTCCGCCCCGTTTGGAAGCGATGCGACGTTTCAATTACATGAGAAGGAAAAGCACGTTCGATTTGCTAGAGGAAACAACATGTTGCGAGTTATTGGGTTAATGTTGAATGTTGATAAATTTTGTGAATCTAACTGTCTGTTTTCAACCTTTGTCCTCTAATCAGCACTAGATTAAGCATCTACTCCTGCCCGGTTTCGTTGCATTTCAAACATAATTTATATTCGTTTGCGTTTATTTTGGTTGAATCGAGCATATGAAAATGACCAGTTTTCGACGATATGAAATTGTTTGGTTTAGGTACGGAGCTACCCCTAGCAGTCCAACACATTTTTTTTCCGATAATAGTTCGAACCTGGTTTCATATACGTCCTTCCCCGATTCCTCTCACAAGAAATCGTGTCTCGTTCATGAAAATTTCCTCCCGTTAATTTCTTTCTTCTGGAGTAGCAGTGTGCCAACCATGAAAACTTCCTTTAAAAAATGTAGTGATATTCTTCATCGCTGTTCAATAAAATTAAATTGTAGCCGTAAACTTGTTTGGATTTATATCTTAATACAACATCTGGAGATTATCCTAGAAACCCTTAGACAGCATAAGTTGTACGCCAAGTTCAGCAAATGTGAGTTTTGGTTGAATGAAGTAGGATTCCTGGGACATATCTTGTCTGCAGGAGGAATTGCCGTAGATCCCGCCAAGATCAAGACCGTTGAAGAATGGAAAGCCCCAACCACTCAGACTGAGGTTCGTGCATTTCTTGGATTAGCGGGATATTACCGCAGATTTGTTGAAAGATTTTCAAGCATAGCCAGACCCATGACTCAACTGTTGAAGAAAGACAAGAAGTTTGAATGGACTGAGAAATGTGAAGATAGCTTCCAAAAGCTCAAGGAAAGATTAACCAAAGCCCCAATCCTGATCATGCCGGACATCACCAAGCCATTTGACGTCTATTGTGACGCATCCAAGATTGGTCTCGGATGTGTGTTGATGCAAGAAGGCAAGGTGATATCTTATTTGTCTAGGCAACTGAAGCAGCATGAGCAGAATTATCCAACCCATGACTTAGAGCTTGCAGCAGTAGTTTTAGCCCTGAAAGTATGGCGTCATTACCTCATGGGTAATTGATACGTCTCAAACGTATCTATAATTTCTTATGTTCCATGCTAGTTTTATGACAATACCTACATGTTTTGTTCACACTTTATATCGTTTTGATGCGTTTCCGGAACTAACCTATTGACGAGATGCCGAAGTGGTCCTGTTTTCTTTTTGTTTCAGAAATCCTAGTAAGGAAATATTCTCGGAATTGGACGAAATCAACGCCCAGGACCTTATTTTCCCCGGAAGCATCCAGAGAGTCAGAGAGGCACCGAGGGGAGCCCTGGGGGCCCCACCCCACAGGGCGGCGCGGCCTGGACCCCGGGCGCCAGCCTATTGGGGGCACCCCCTGGCTCCTCCGAGGCCGCCTCTTCGCCTATTTAAAGCTCCCTGACCTAAAACTTCGATACGGAAAAGCCACGGTACGAGAAACCTTCCAGAGCCGCCGCCATCGCGAAGCCAAGATCTGGGAGACAGGAGTTGATACGTCCAAAACGTATCTACTTTCCCGAACACTTTTGCTATTATTTTGCCTCTAATTTGTGTATTTTGGATACAACTAACACAGACTAACGCTGTTTCAGCAGACTGCTCGGTGTCTCGTTTTTGTGCAGAAATCCAACTTTCAGAAAATCCTCGGAATTTATGCGAAAGGTCCTATTTTCCCAGAATACGGAGCCGGGCAAGCCAGTGGGGGCCGAGGCCCCCACACACTAGGCCGGCGCGACCCAGGAGGGGGGCGCGCCGCCCTATTGTGTGGCCCCCTCGGCTGGCCCCCGACGCCCTCCTTCGGACTACTTATTGCCTTCGACCTAAAAACGCACGGGGGATAGTCGAAATCGCCAGAAACCATCCAAGACGCCGCCACCGTCGCAAACTCCGTCTCGGGACCAACTCCGTTCTGCACCTCGCGGACGGGGAATTGGAGGAGATCATCGCCATCATCATCACCGACGCCTCTCCATCGACCAGCCATGTTTCCCCCATCCATGTGTGAGTAATTCCCCCGCTGTAGGCCGAAGGGGATGGAAGGGATTGGATGAGATTGGTCATGTAATAGTCATAAGATTGTTAGGGCAGGGTGCCTAGTATCCGTAGATGTTACTTTTATGATATTGTTGCAACTTGTTATGCTTAATGCTTGTCACTAGGGCCCGAGTGCCATGATCTCAGATCTGAACATGTTATTGATTCATGAAGATATTCATTGTTTATGATCTTACCTGCAAGTTGTATACACATGTTGCTGTCCGGAACCCGAGGCCCCAAAGTGACAGAAATTGGGACAACCGGAGGAGAAGGCGGTGATGTGAGGATCACATGTGTTCACGAAATGCTTTGCTCCGGTACTCTATTAAAAGGAGTACCTTAATATCCAGTAGTTTCCCTAGAGGCCCGGCTGCCACCGGCTGGTAGGACAAAAGATGTTGTGCAAGTTTCTCATTGCGAGCACGTACGACTATATATGGAACACATGCCTATTGATGGATTAGTACTTGGATACCGTTTTATTATTATCTGCAAATGCCCTGCTTTGATTGTTACATGAGTTTCTCTCATCCATGCAACGCCCGTTCATCCATCCCTGTGCCTACAGTATTTTAATCCTGCTGTTTACTATAATCACTACTGTCTTTGTTACTCTCGTTGTTATTTACCACTACTCGCTATAAAACTGTTACTACCGATAAACTCTTGTGAGCAAGTTCGTTTCCGTGTGCGGAATTGACAACTCCGCTGTTAAGGCTTTGAGTATTCTTTGTCTCCCTGTGTCGAATCAATAAATTGGGTTTTACTTCCCTCGAAGACTGTTGCGATCCCCTATACTTGGGTCATCAAGACTATTTTCTTTGTCGAGCATAGCTTTATTTGGAAGTTCACTTGGATTGATATTGTTCGCTGCAAATTCTCCATCATGGGTAAACCTTGCGATACTAAGGTCGCCATATTACCATCCACTACAAGAAAAGGTACAACTCGAGTACCTCTGCTGCTCTTGATTCACCATCTGTGATAAGTAAACTTGTTTCACCACCACAAGCTTCAAATGCTGGTACTTCTGAATCTGAAAATTCCTCTTATAATTTTGATGATGCTTCTCCTGTGCTTGATAATGATGGTTCGTTAGGATCTTTTCTAGATGCTACAATTGCTAGGTCTAGACAAATTGAAAATACAAACTCCTAATGAAAATGCTGCTACACCTGTTAATTCACCTGAGTCTGTTGAATACTCTAGTGATGATCTTGATGAAGATTATGTGGAACTTGATGATGATTTTATTGAAACTGCAATGCTACTACTGATGCAAGAAAAATTAAAAAGTTACTTGCAGAACATGCTGTTAGATATAAACTGTCTCCTGATCCTAAATTTTCCACATCTCCTATAAACATTAAGGATAAAGATTATGATTTTTCTCTTGATCTATCTCATATAGCTATTGTTGAGAAAACACCCTTTTGTGGTACTGAAAAAGAAAGTGCTGTAGAACACATGATTGAGCTATCGACTTTGAGTAGCTTGTTTTCTGATGATGTTAAGAAGCGTACTTACTTTGTTGCTAAAATCTTTCCATTCTCATTAAAGGATGACGCTAAAACTTGGTATAATAGTTTGCCACCTGATTCTATTAATAGTCCAAAAGAATTGCTTGATGTTTTCTTCCGGAAATACTTTCCTGCTAGTGCTCAACATATTGCTTTGCAGAGAATTTATAATTTTGACCAGGAAGATGGAGAGAAATTGCCCGAGGCTTGGGCTAGATTTTGCTCTCTTATTAGAGCTCGGCCTGACCATGATTTGGAAAAGCATGATTTACTTGATATATTTTATAGTGGACTAACCATTGAGTCTAGGGCATACCTGGATAGTTGTGCTGGTTGTGTTTTCAGGAAAAGAACTCCAGACGACGCTGAGGAATTATTGGCTAGAATAGGCCAGAATCATGATGATTGGTCTACACCTGAACCAACCCCGACACCTATATTGAAGAAGAGGGGCTTGATTAAATTAAATGATGAAGATATGAGGGAAGCCAAGAAGTCTCTTAAAGAGAAGGGTATTAAATCCGAAGACGTGAAGAATTTACCTCCTATAGAAGATTTATGTAAGATAACTCCCCCTTCATCCATGATTGAGGTACACTCTCTTGAACGCTTTACTAGAGAAGATATTCCGTATTCAAAACCTCCTGCTCAATGCTTAGATGAGTTTGATAATTATATTGTTAAGCAAGAAAATTTTAATATGAGAATAGAGAATCATTTAATGGAAAATTCTCAAGCTATTAGTGAATTGCATGGTATTGTGGAGATAACCTCCAATGATGTTAAGATGCTTGTTAAACACTTTCATATGGTTCAAACTCAAATTGATCAACTCACTAAAGTGCAAAATGACTTGTTGAAAAATAATTCTAAAGAAAAACATGCTTATGAAGTAACAACTAGAGGCGGTGTTTCTACCCAGGATCCTCTATATCCTAAGGGCATCCCAAAAGAGTTGAACAAGATTCTCAACGAACTGAAACTAGTGCTCCATCTAAGAAAAAGAAAAAGAAACATAAAACTGTTGTAGAATCCTCTGAGCCCGTTAATGATCCTAATAGTATTTCTATTTCTGATGCTGAAACTGAAAGTGGTAATGAACATGATAAAGATAATGATAAGAATGATGCTTCTGATAAAGAAGAGGTTGAAGAAGAACCTGAAAAGCATGCTAAAAATAAGAAGTATACTAAAGAAGATTTTATTGCTAAGAAACATGGTAGTGAAAGGGAACCTTGGGTTCAAAAGCAAATGCCTTTTCCTGCTAAGAAACTAAAATCAAAGGAAGAAGAGCACTATAATAAATTCTGTGATTGGATGAAACCTTTATTCTTGCAAATACCTTTGACCGATGCTATTAAATTGCCTCCTTATTCAAAGTATATGAAAGATATTGTGTCTAACAAAAGGAAAATTCCTAATGAGGAGATTTCCACTATGCTTGCTAATTACTCTTTTAATGGTAAGGTTCCAAAGAAGCTTGGCGACCCAGGTATACCGACTATTCCTTGTTCTATTAAGAATAATTATGTTAGAACTGCTCTATGTGATTTGGGAGCGGGTGTTAGTGTTATGCCTTTCTCTTTATAAGAGACTTTATTTAGATAAGTTGATACCGACTGATATATCTTTGCAAATGGCTGATAAATCTACTGCTATTCCTGTTGGTATATGTGAGGATGTTCCTGCTCAAGTTACTAATAACTGCTTGATATTAACCGATTTTGTTGTGTTGGAAATGCCCGAAGATGATAATATGTCTATTATTCTTGGGAGACCTTTTCTTAACACCGGCTGTTATTGATTGCAATAAAGGAAAAGTTACTTTCAATGTTGATGACAAGGAGATATACTATTTTCCAAGAGGATTGAGAAAGCATGTGGAGTTAATACAATTTCTAATGTGAGAACTATCAAAGTGGGAACCATTGATTGTCCTATATATGAGCCCGAACAAGGATATCAAAATATTATGATTGGATCAATGTCAATACAATTCAAGGTAACATGATTGATTTGAGGTTTAATTCTTCTTATGTTATGTAAAATTTATTTGGTGGCAAGACTTGATCACCCTTGTTAACAAATTCATTTTATATGCATAGAAGAGCTAAACAACATCTCTTTCTTCCTCCACTTGATCTACTTGCTGTAGCACTTTTGTTTTGCAAAGTTCTTTAGTTAATTAGAGATTTCAAAATCTTTTTCTGCCCAGTAATAATAAATTTAACACCCAGAAATGTGCATTTTTCAAAGTTTTCAAAAATTCACAAAAATTATACCAGTAGTCCTATTTTTCGACGAGGCACCTGGGACACCAGTGGGGCACCCTGGGTGGCACCCCACAGGCCGGGCGCGGCCAAAGGGGGCGCGCCACCTGGCGTGTGGGCCCTCCTTGCCCCACTTCATCACCTTTTCCTCCCACTCTCTTCTCTCTCCCGAAAAAACTCGCACCAGGTTCCTCTCACTCGCGTTTTTGCTCAAGAGCTCCAGATTTCTCGATCTCTTTGCTCAGCCCAGATTTCTGTCTGAAATTTGGCATATTTGCTCTCCGGTATGTGACTCCTCCGATTATCCAAGTAGAATTTTGTTTGGTGGAGTATATCTTGAATGCTGTAGGTAACATGTTTAGTGAGCTTGCATGCTTGTTCTAAGTGGTAGAAACTAGTTTTGATGCATGATTAGTACTCTAGCAAGTTCCTATGGTAGTTTCCCTCAAATATATGTCACCAAATCAAATTTTATAATGTTTGTTGAAAAATTTCAGAAAAGGAAGATGGATAATTGTAACTTTGGAGAAGTGTTTGAAAGAGAGACAACAAGCACGGGGAGGCCCTCGAGGTCATCCACCCGATTCAGGCAATCCTATAATGAGGACCTCATCGCACCAAGCTTCGCACCCGAAGAGGACAATGGAGTCCCTAACGCTTCATCCTTCCCATGTTATGACTTTTTGAGAAATGCAGGTTTGTTGGATGATTTCTTGACCCTTGTCGGTAAGGCAGGGTTAACCACCTATGTGGGAGATGAGAGTGAGCAATACTACACGCTCACTAAAATCTTTGTGGAGAGCTTCAAGTTCAACAATAAGCACTTTCGCCCGACAGTTTCATTCAAGATCTATGGTAAACCTATTACTATGAAGTTGGAAATTTTTTGTGCTGCATTGGGTATTGCCCCTGTAGGTACAACAAGGAAGATCGAGGATAACCCCAAGGAATTGCTGGAGCTCTATCGAGGGATCACCAATGATGATTGTCGCACCATTCAGCGTGGCAAGATAAGAAACATTCAACTCCCGCCATTAAGTATTTTGCTTATTACCTTGCTACTAGCATTCTTGGTAGGGAGAACACTAGTAACATATCTAGCTATCACCTTGGTTTCTTAATTGCTGCACTCACTGGGGACACGCCTTATCATCTTGGTGCTCTTGTTGCTCACCGCTTGTCTAACAAGGGGCCTATATTTGGAGGAATTATTGCTTCGCGCGTTTTAGCATATTTAGAGCTTCCTCTTGACCCTACTGATGTAAAAATAACTCCTATGAGGCTCGATATTGCTGCTATGAAGAGTCACCAATTTGTTACGGCCGACTCTAGTTTAGATAACATTGTCTATAGAATATTGTTTGCTGACGGGGAAGAGAGGGAAATCCTTTTGCCGCAGCCAGATTTGTTCAGTATTGACAGGAAACCATGGTCGCGCTCTAAGGAGGAGGTGGATGAGCAATTGAAGATACAAGGCTTCCACCAGCAGCATGACTCCGAGGACGCCGAGCCCTCTTATGACTACACCGTCACGTATCCGGGTGCTTCTTCCAGCACATACCCGGAATATGATCCATCTTCGTCGTACTACGGAGGTGCTACTTCATGGGCACCATGGGATTGATCTCCACTTAGGCCAAAAGCCTAAGCTTGGGGGAGGTATACCGGCATCACTCATTCTTTGCATATTATGGTTGCTGGATACTTGTACATACTTGTTTAGTTTCTTTGAGTGGTTTTCTAATAAGAGGGAGATGATATTTGGGAAGTGCTGCCTGAAAACAGATTCTGGACTGTTACAAAAAAAAATCGTGCGCACAGCCAGAACGTTATTTTGAGTTGAAAATTTGTGTGCATGTTCCCCAGGTTGTTATCTAACTTTCATTATTTGAGCACGTTTCGAACTGAGCAACGTAAGATTTTTGTAAAAATCGATTTCGTACTGCTGTCAAGTTGGCAGATTTCTGCCATCCCGCTTTTCTGTGTTTCTAGTTTTCATTCTCTTGTTTTTGCTTTGTTTCTTTCCTAAAACACAAAAGACCAAAAATATTTCTGTTGTTTCTCTTTACCATTTGTTTATTTTGGTTTCTTGCTTTCATTTTGCTTTATTTGCTATCGTTGGTTTGCTATAAGAAAATCCAAAAAGATTTTGCTTTGTTTGCTTGTTTCATTTTGTTCTTGTTTCAAAAAACACCAAAAATATTTGCTGTTCTTCTTTGGTTTTGTAAAGTTCATTATGGAGTTCAATGGTTTTCGGTGGCTGGAGCGTGCTTCCATTCCATATTATTCAAGCTACACAAGTGAAAAGGCAATAATGACGATCTACAACAATCTGATTGTGGTGAGAGGCTGGTATGAACTCTATTTGTTTTCATTTTTGTACATATACTCATCCATGTGAGCGTGCTTAGTTGGTTCATGTGAGGTATATGTCATTTAAGAAAGTATAGTAGTTCATGGTCTCTCATGTTTAGTTCCAATTTATTAATATGAGTAGCATGTCATAAATATTTGCTTGCATTGCTTTATTCATAGATAGATATGACATTGTGGTATCCTCCTCTGAATAATCCACTTGAATCAACTTGGCACATGCTCACGCATGCATATGACTGAACAAAAGTCAATTAAGCCTCGATGATTTACTTCACCTCAGAGTTCTTGTATCACTTTTATGCCTCCGTTAATTTATTTTGCCGCAAGCATGATTATGACAGTTACTGCTCTCTTGATTGTCGCTCGCCTATTGCTAGCCTTCACTTGTACTGAGCGGGAATGCTGCTCGTGCATCCAAATCCGTATAAAACCAAGTTGTTCCAAAGTGTCCACCATAAATACCTATGCATGGCATTTCAAACCATTCCAAGTAAATTCTCATGTGCTACCTTTAAAACCTTCAAAATGCTTTTCAATTTGTGTTTATGTTTTATAGCTCATGAGGAAGTATGTGGTGTTTATCTTTCAATCTTGTCATTTACTCCGGACGGACTTTCACAATGGACTAGTGGCACACCCGCTTATCCAATAATTTTGCAAAAAGAGCTGGCAATGGGGTTCCCAGCCCCAATTAATTAACTTTCATAAATTTACAAATAGACACTCCTCCATGGTATGTGATTGTTGGTCGGCACCCGAGGATTCGGTTAGCCATGGCTTGAGAAAGCAAAGGTGGGGAGGAGTGTCATCTAAATAAAACTAAAACAAAGAGGCACTCCTTCATGGTATGAGATTGTTGGCAGCACCCGAGGATTCGGTTAGCCATGGTTTGTGAAAGCAAGGTTGGAAGGAGTGCCACCTAAAAATAAAATTTCATGCGAGCCGCTCTTGAAAGTCTGGTTGATGAGGTAGTTAGAGTACCCATTACCATTCGTTGACAACAACAAACACCTCTCAAAATAATTTTACTCCTGTCTTTAGAAAAATGAAAAGCTCTAGCACATGTTAATCCCTGCTTCCCTCTACGAAGGGTCAATCTTTTACTTTTACATTGAGTCTCCATCCTTTCTTTGAGTACTTTCTTGAGAGCACAACTGTCATTCTTAGTATAATATGCTTGTCCCAAAATGTGATTAATTGTGGTATAACTGTGATGCTTTTATCTTTGATAATCTCTACTTCTAGTCTTCCCATGAACTTCAAAGGTGCCCAAGCATTTATGTTTTGCTGTACAAACACGGGCAAGCGAGATACCACTTTATCATATCCTTTTATGAACATTGCAATCCTGCTTATAGACATGATTCATGATGCTTTTTATTAATTTGTTGGTACCTTTTCCATGATTGATATAGCTATTAGATGATTTTATTTGCATGTATCTTATTATGAATTGCTAAGTACTTGCCATATCATGAGAATATTTACATCATATGAACAAATGTGTTCGTGAAAGTTCTTTTATCGCACTCAGTTGTTAACTGAATTGCTTGAGGACAAGCAATAAGCTAAGCTTGGGGGATACGTCCAAAACGTATCTACTTTCCCGAACACTTTTGCTATTGTTTTGCCTCTAATTTGTGTATTTTAGATACAACTAACACGGACTAACGCTGTTTTCAGCAGAACTGCTCTGGTGTCTCGTTTTTGTGCAGAAATCCAACTTTCAGGAAAATCCTCGGAATTTATCGCAAAGGTCCTATTTTCCCAGAATACTGACGGAGCTGCATGGCAAGCTCAGTGGGGGCCCGAGGCCCCCACACACCAGGCCGGCGCCCAGAGGGGGGGCGCGCCCTATTGTGTGGCCCCCTCGGCTGGCCCCGACGCCCTCCTTCGGACTACTTATTGCCTTCGACCTAAAAATGCACGGGGGATAGTCGAAATCGCCAGAAACCATCCAGTACGCCGCCACCGTCGCAAACTCCGTCTCGGGACCCGAACTCCGTTCCGGCACCTCGCCGGACGGGGAATTGGAGGAGATCATCGCCATCATCATCACCGACGCCTCTCCATCGACCAGCCATGTTTCCCCATCCATGTGTGAGTAATTCCCCCGCTGTAGGCCGAAGGGGATGGTAGGGATTGGATGAGATTGGTCATGTAATAGTCATAAGATTGTTAGGGCATGGTGCCTAGTATCCGTAGATGTTACTTTTATGATATTGTTGCAACTTGTTATGCTTAATGCTTGTCACTAGGGCCCGAGTGCCATGATCTCAGATCTGAACATGTTATTGATTCATGAAGATATTCGTTGTTTATGATCTTACCTGCAAGTTGTATACACATGTTGCTGTCCGGAACCCGAGGCCCCAAAGTGACAGAAATTGGGACAACCGGAGGGGAAGGCGGTGATGTGAGGATCACATGTGTTCACGGGTTAATGCTTTGCTCCGGTAACTATTAAAAGGAGTACCTTAATATCCAGTAGTTTCCCTAGAGGCCCGGCTGCCACCGGCTGGTAGGACAAAAGATGTTGTGCAAGTTTCTCATTGCGAGCACGCACGACTATATATGGAACACATGCCTATTGATTGATTAGTACTTGGATACTGTTTTATTATTATCTGCAAATGCCCTGCTTTGATTGTTACATGAGTTTCTCTCATCCATGCAACGCCCGTTCATCCATCCCTGTGCCTCATGATAATCCTGCTGTTTACTATAATCACCTCGCTGTCTTTGTTACTTCCGTCTGTTATTTCACTACTGCTACTGCTATAAAATTGTTACTACCGATAAACTCTTGCGAGCAAGTCTGTTTCCAGGTGCAGCTGAATTGACAACTCCGCTGTTAAGGCTTTCGAGCATTCTTTGTTTCCCCTTGTGTCGAATCAATAAATTGGGTTTTACTTCCCTCGAAGACTATTGCGATCCCCTATACTTGTGGGTCATCAGGAGTCTCTGTTCCGGCACGCCGCCGGGACGGGGAAGTGCCCGGAAGGCTTCTTCATCGACATCACCGCCATCTCCATCAACACCACCGCCATCTTCATCACCGCTGCTGTCTCCCATGAGGAGGGAGTAGTTCTCCCTCGAGGTTAAGGGCTGTACCGGTAGCTATGTGGTTAATCTCTCTCCTATGTACTTCAATACAATGATCTCATGAGCTGCCTTACATGATTGAGATTCATATGAGCTTTGTATCACTATTCATCTATGTGCTACTCATGTGATGTTATTAAAGTAGTCTATTCCTCCTTCACGGTGTAATGGTGACAGTGTGTGCATCGTGAAGTACTTGGCGTAGGTTATGATCATAATCTCTTGTAGGTTATGGAGTTAATTATTACTATGATAGTATTGATGTGATTTATTCCCCCTTCATGTAAAGGTGACAGTGTGTATGCTATGTTAGTACTCGGTTTAAATTGCAAAGATCTATTTGTTGAGATATGCCCAAGAGGCAATAATAAAAGTGGTTATTATATATCTTTATGTTTATGATAAATGTTTATATACCATGCTATAATTGTATTAACCAAACATTGATACATGTGTGTTATGCAAACAACAATGAGTCCCTAGTAAGCCTCTTAACTAGCTTGTTGATTAATAGATGATTAGTTTCATAATCATGAACATTGGATGTTATTAATAACAAGATTATATCATTATATGAATGATGTAATGACACACCCAATTAAGCGTAGCATAAGATCACGTCATTAAGTTATTTGCTATAAGCTTTCGATTCATAGTTACCTAGTCCTTATGACCATGAGATCATGTAAATCACTTATGTCTGGAAAGGTACTTTGATTACATCAAACGCCACCGCGTAAATGGGTGGTTATAAAGGTTTAGTATCCGGAAAGTATGAGTTGAGGCATATGGATCAACAAAGTGGATTTGTCCATCCTGATGACGGATAGATATACTGGGCCCTCTCTGGAATGTCGTCTAATGTCTTGCAAGCATATGAATGGTTCATAAGAGACCACATACCAGGTACGAGTAAAGAGTACTTGTCAGAGACGAGGTTGAACAAGGTATAGAGTGATACCGATGATCAAACCTCGGACAAGTAAAATATCGCGTGACAAAGGGAATTGGCATCGTATGTGAATGGTTCATTCGATCACTAAGTCATCGTTGAATATGTGGGAGCCATTATGGATCTCCCGTATCCCGCTATTGGTTATTGGTCGGAGAGAGTCTCAACCATGTCTACATAGTTCGCGAACCGTAGGGTGACACACTTAAGGTTTGATGTTGTAATAGTAGAACTTGAATATGGAATGGAGTTCGAAGTATTGTTCGAAGTCTCTGATGGGATCCCGACATCACGTGGAGTTCCTGAATGGTCCTGAGAATAAGATTCATATAGGAAGTCATTTTATGTGTTTGAAAATGATCCGGCGCATTTATGGAAGGTTCTAGAAGGTTCTAGAAAAGTCCCGAAGAAATCACTTTGGAAGGCGGAGTCCCGAAGGGACTCCACCACCCATGGCCGACCCTAGAGGGGGGAGTCCAAGGTGGACTCCACCAAAGGTGGCCGGCCACCCCCTCCCAAGGAAAGGTGGGAATCCCACCTCAAGTGGGAATCCCACCTTGGGTAGGTTTCATGTCATATGGAAGGTTTTGGTTTGGGGTCTTATTCGAAGACTTGTAGACCAACTCTTGGGTGTTCCACCTATATAATGAGGGACAAGGGGAGGGGGCCGGCCACCCCAACACCACAAGGTGGCCGCACCCCTAGTGGCCGGCGCCCCCTCTCCTCAAACCCTAGCCGCCCCCTCTCCTCCACCTCTCCCGCACGCTTAGCTAAGCTCCGCCGGAGTTCTCCATCGCCACCGCCACCACGCCGTCGTGCTGCCGGATTCAAGGAGGAGCTACTACTTCCGCTGCCCGCTGGAACGGGGAGAAGGACATCGTCTTCATCAACACCGAACGTGTGACCGAGTACGGAGGTGCTGCCCGATCGTGGCACCGTGATCAAGATCTTCTACGCGCTTTTGCAAGCGGCAAGTGATCGTCTACCGCAGCAACAAGAGCCTCATCTTGTAGGCTTTGGAAATCTTCAAGGGTGTCTCGATCATCTCCTCGTTGCTCCCGTCTTCTAGATTGCATCTTGGCTTGGATTGCGTTCTCGCGGTAGGAATTTTTTTGTTTTCTATGCTACGTTATCCTACAGTGGTATCAGAGCCGTGTCTATGCATAGATGGTTGCACGATTAGAACACAATGGTTTTGTGGGCGTTGATGCTTTTGTTGTCTTTAGTTTGAGTACTTTGCATCTTTGTGGCATAGTGGGATGAAGCGGCTCGGGCTAACTTTACATGACCGCGTTCATGAGATTTTGCTCCACGCTCGACATGCAACTTGTATCGCATAAGTGGCTTTGCGGGTGTCCTGTCTCTCCTACTATAGTGAAGATTCAATTTACTCTTCTATTGACAACACTAGTATCACCGTTGTGTTCATGTTCGTAGGTAGATTAGATCTCTCTCGAAAACCCTAAACCACGTAAAATATGCAAACCAAATTAGAGAACGTCTAACTTGTTTTTGCAGGGTTTGGTGATGTGATATGGCCATAATGTGATGATGACTATGTATGAGATGATCATTATTGTATTGTGGCAACCGGCAGGAGCCTTATGGTTGTCTTTAAATTTCATGTTGAGTAGTATTTCAAAGTAGTTGTAATAGTTGCTACATGGGAGAACAATCATGAAGACGGCGCCATTGACCTTGACGCTACGCCGACGATGATGGAGATCATGCCCGTTGATGATGGAGATCATGTCCGTGCTTTGGAGATGAAGATCAAAGGCGAAAAGAAAAAGGCCATATCATATCACATATGAACTGCATGATGTTAATCCTTTTATACATCTTATTTTGCTTAGATCGCACGGTCGCATTATAAGATGATCCCTCACTAAAATATCAAGATAATAAAGTGTTCATCCTTAGTAGCACCGTTGCCAAGACTTGTCGTTTCGAAGCATCTCGTGATGATCGGGTGATAGACTCAACAAGTGCATACAACGGGTGCAAGCCAGTTTTGCACATGCGGATACTAAGGTGGCCTTGACGAGCCTAGCATCTACAGACATGGTCTCGGAACACGTGATACCGAAAGGTAGAGCATGAATCATATGATTGATATGATGAACACTTTGAGTGTTCGCCATTGAAGTTACATCTTGTCTCGTGATGATTGGACTTGGTGTGGTGGATTTGGTTCGTGTGATCACTAAGATGCGAGGGATATTGTTTTGAGTGGGAGTTCACCTAGTTTTTAATTATGTTGAATTAAAATTTGAACTCAATTTGTCATAAACATTAGTCTAAACTATTGCAAATATATGTTGTAGATATGGCGTCCCCAATCAATTTTAACCAGTTCCTAGAGAAAGAAAAGCTTAAGAGCAACGGTAGCAACTTCACCGACTGGTTCCGTCATGTGAGGATCTTCCTCAATGGCGGAAATCTGCAATATGTGCTTGATGCACCGCTAGGTGACCCTCCTGCAGAAACTGAAACCGATGAAGTAAAGAATGTTTACGCGACTCGGAAAACTCGGTACTCTCAAGTTCAGTGTGCCATCCCCGTGCAGCCTGGAAGCCGATCTTCAAAAACGTTTTGAGCACCACGATCCACATGAGTTAGTCAATGAGTTGAAAACTATCTTTGAAACTCATGCGGCCGTGGAATGCTATGAAGCACGAAACACTTCTTCAGTTGCATGATGGAAGAAGGCAGCTCCGTTAGTGAGCACATGCTCGCCATGACCGGGCATGCGAAGAAACTCATTGACTTGGGAATAGTGATTCCTAACAGACTGGGGATTAATCGTCCTTCAATCACTGCCACCTAGTTACAAGAACTTTGTGATGAATTACAATATGCAGAACATGAACAAAGAGTTACCCGAACTCTTCGCCATGCTAAAATCTGCTGAGATTGAGATTAAGAAAGAGCACCAAGTGTTGATGGTCAACAAGACCACCAGTTTCAAGAAACAGGGCAAGTCTAAAGGCAAGAACAAGAAGAGTGGCAAGAAAGCTGCCACGCCTCCTATGAACGGCCCTAAGCCTGATGCTGAGTGCTATTACTGCAAGGAGAAGGGACACTGGAAGCGTAATTGCTCCAAGTATTTGGCGGATCTGAAGAGCGGCCTTGTCAAGAAGAAGAAAGAAGGTATATCTCGATATACATGTTATAGATGTTTATCTTACTGGTTCTCGCTAGTACCTGGGTATTTGATACTGGTTCGGTTGCTCATATTTGTAACTCGAAACAGAACTAAAGAATAAACGAAGACTACTAAAGGATGAAGTGACGATGCGGAAATGGATCCAAAGTCGATGTGATCGTTGTCGGCACACTTCCTCTACATCTACCTTCGGGATTAGTTTTAAGCCTCAATAATTGTTATTTTGTACCCGCGTTGAGCATGAACATTATATCTGGATCTTGTTTAATGCAAGACGGTTATTCATTCAAGTCTGAGAATAATGATTGTTCTATTTTTATGAATAATATCTTTTATGGTCGAGCACCTGAAAAGAATGGCTTATTTCTGTTAGATCTCGATAGTAGTGATACACATATACATAACATTGATGCTAAGCGAATTAAATTGAATGATAATTCTACTTATATGTGGCACTGTCGCCTTGGTCATATTGGAGTGAAACGCATGAAGAAACTCCATATGATGGATTACTTGAATCACTTGACTTTGAGTCACTTGATAGATGCGAAGCATGTCTAATGGGAAAAATGACTAAGACTCCATTCTCTGGTATTATGGAGCGAGCTACTGACTTATTGGAAATCATACATACCGATGTGTGCGGACCAATGAGTGTAGCATCGCGCGGTGGTTATCGTTATGTTCTAACCTTCACAGATGATTTGAGTAGATATGGGTATATCTATTTAATGAAACATAAATCCGAAACTTTCGAGAAGTTTAAGGAATTTCAAAGTGAAGTAGAAAATCAACGTAATAAGAAGATTAAATTTCTACGATCTGATCGACGGAGGTGAATATCCGAGTTATGAGTTTGGCATGCATTTAAAGAAATACTGAATACTTTCACAATTGACACCGCCGGGAACACCACAACGAAACAGTGTGTCCGAACGTCGTAATCGAACTCTCTTAGATATGGTTCGTTCTATGATGTCTCTTACTGATTTGCCATTATCATTTTGGAGTTATGCATTAGAGACAATGCATTCACTTTAAATAGAGCACCATCAAAATCCGTTGAAACGACGCCATATGAATTATGGTTTAATAAGAAACCTAAGCTGTCGTTCCTAAAAGTTTGGGGTTGCGAAGCCTATGTAAAAAAGTTACAAACGGACAAGCTAGAACCCAAAGCGGAGAAATGCATCTTCATAGGATACCCTAAGGAAACTATAGGGTACACTTTCTATCACAGATCCGAAGGCAAGATCTTTGTTGCTAAGAACGGAACCTTTCTTGAGAAAGAATTTCTCATTAAAGAAGTGACTGGAAGAAAAGTAGAACTCGATGAGATTGAAGAATCTTTGCTCGTTGATCAGAGTAGCGCAGTACCGGAAGAAGTTCCTGTGCCGCCTACACCGGCAACAGAAGAAGCTAATGATAATGATCATGAAACTTCAAATGAGATAGCTACTGAACCTCGCAGATCGACAAGGGAACGTGCCACTCCTGATTGGTATGATCCTTGTCTAAATGTCATGATTGTGGACAACAATGATGAAGACCCTGCGACGTATGAAGAAGCGATGATGAGCCCAGATTCCAACAAATGGCAAGAAGCCATGAAATCCGAAATGGGATCCATGTATGATAACAAAGTGTGGACTTTGGTAGACTTACCTGATAGCCGCAAGGCTGTCGAGAATAAATGGATCTTCAAGAGAAAAACAGATGATGATGGTAATATTACTGTCTATAAAGCTCGACTTGTCGCAAAGGGTTTCCGACAAATTCAAGGTGTTGACTACGATGAGACTTTCTCACCTGTAGCGAAGTTAAAATCTGTGAGGATTTTGTTAGCAATAGCTGCATTTTTTGATTATGAGATTTGGCAGATGGATGTCAAAACGGCGTTCCTTAATGGAGACATTGAGGAAGAGTTGTATATGGTACAACCCAAAGGTTTTGTCGATCCTAAAAATGCTGACAAAGTATGCAAACTTCAGCGTTCAATTTATGGACTGAAGCAAGCATCAAGAAGTTGGAACCGACGCTTTGATAAGGTGATCAAAGACTTCGGGTTTATACAGTGTCATGGAGAGGCCTGTATTTACAAGAAAGTGAGTGGGAGCTCTGTAGCATTCCTGATATTATATGTAGATGACATATTATTGATTGGGAATGATATAGAACTATTACAAAGTAAAAGGTTATTTGAATAATAGTTTTTCAATGAAAGACCTTGGTGAAGCATCATATATATTAGGCATCAAGATTTATAGAGATAGATCAAGACGTCTAATAGGGCTATCACAGAGTACATATCTGGACAAGATTCTAAAGAAGTTTAGAATGGACGAAAGTAAGAAAGGATTCTTACCTATGTTACCAGGCAAGGTCTTGAGTAAGACTCAAGGTCCGGCTACGGCAGAAGAAAGAGAAAGGATGAGTCAGATCCCCTATGCCTCGGCAGTAGGCTCTATCATGTATGCCATGCTATGTACAAGACCGGATATAGCACATGCTGTTAGTTTGACTAGCAGATATCAAAGTGATCCAGGAATGGAACACTGGACAACGGTCAAGAATATCCTGAAGTACTTGAAAAGAACTAAGGATATGTTTCTTTGTTATGGAGGTGACCAAGAGCTCGTTGTAACAAGTTACACCGATGCAAGTTGGAACACTGATCCTGATGACTCTAAGTCACAATCTGGGTACGTGTTTATATTGAATGGTGCTGCAGTAAGCGGGCAAGCTCGCAAAGGCACGGTGGCGAAGTCTTCAACATCGGAGTACATAGCGGCTTCAGAGGCTTCATCAGAAGCGGTATGGATGAAGAGGTTCATTGTAGAGCTTGTGGTTCCTAGTGCATTGGACCCATTAGTCATATATTGTGACAACATGGGTGCCATCGCCAATGCACAAGAACCAAGGTCACACAAGAGGCTGAAGCATATCAAGCTGCGTTATCATTTGATTCGCGAGTACATCGAAGATGGAGAAGTAAAGATTTGCAAAGTACACACTGATCTGAATGTAGCAGATCCGTTGACTAAAGCTCTCCCTAGGGCAAAGCATGACCAACACCAAAATGCCATGGGTGTTAGGTACCTTACAATGTAATCTAGATTATTGACTCTAGTGCAAGTGGGAGACTGTTGGAGATATGCCCAAGAGGCAATAATAAAAGTGATTATTATATATCTTTATGTTTATGATAAATGTTTATATACCATGCTATAATTGTATTAACCGAAACATTGATACATGTGTGTTATGTAAACAACAATGAGTCCCTAGTAAGCCTCTTAACTAGCTTGTTGATTAATAGATGATTAGTTTCATAATCATGAACATTGGATGTTATTAATAACAAGGTTATATCATTATATGAATGATGTAATGGACACACCCAATTAAGCGTAGCATAAGATCACGTCATTAAGTTATTTGCTATAAGCTTTCGATTCATAGTTACCTAGTCCTTATGACCATGAGATCATGTAAATCACTTATGCTGGAAAGGTACTTTGATTACATCAAACGCCACTGCGTAAATGGGTGGTTATAAAGGTGGGATTAAGTATCCGGAAAGTATGAGTTGAGGCATATGGATCAACAGTGGGATTTGTCCATCCCGATGACGGATAGATATACTCTGGGCCCTCTCGGTGGAATGTCGTCTAATGTCTTGCAAGCATATGAATAAGTTCATAAGAGACCACATACCACGGTACGAGTAAAGAGTACTTGTCAGGAGACGAGGTTGAACAAGGTATAGAGTGATACCGATGATCAAACCTCGGACAAGTAAAATATCGCGTGACAAAGGGAATTGGTATCGTATGTGAATGGTTCATTCGATCACTAAGTCATCGTTGAATATGTGGGAGCCATTATGGATCTCCAGATCCCGCTATTGGTTATTGGTCGGAGAGAGATCTCAACCATGTCTACATAGTTCGCGAACCGTAGGGTGACACACTTAAGGTTTGATGTTGTAATAGTAGAACTTGAATATGGAATGGAGTTCGAAGTATTGTTCGAAGTCTCGGATGGGATCCCGGACATCACGAGGAGTTCCGGAATGGTCCGAGAATAAGATTCATATATAGGAAGTCATTTTATGTGTTTGAAAATGATCCGGTATTTATGGAAGGTTCTAGAAGGTTCTAGAAAAGTCCGGAAGAAATCACTTTGGAAGGCGGAGTCCCGAAGGGACTCCACCACCCATGGCCGGCCAACCCTAGAGGGTGGAGTCCAAGGTGGACTCCACCAAAGGTGGCCGGCCACCCCCTCCCAAGGAAAGGTGGGAATCCCACCTCAAGTGGGAATCCCACCTTGGGTAGGTTTCATGTCATATGGAAGGTTTTGGTTTGGGGTCTTATTCGAAGACTTGTAGACCAACTCTTGGGTGTTCCACCTATATAATGAGGGACAAGGGGAGGGTGGCGGCCACCCCAACACCACAAGGTGGCCGCACCCTATAGTGGCCGGCGCCCCCCTCTCCCAAACCCTAGCGCCCCCTCTCCTCCACCTCTCCCGCACGCTTAGCGAAGCTCCGCCGGAGTTCTCCATCACCACCGCCACCACGCCGTCGTGCTGCCGGATTCAAGGAGGAGCTACTACTTCCGCTGCCCACTGGAACGGGGAGAAGGACGTCATCTTCATCAACACCGAACGTGTGACCGAGTACGGAGGTGCTGCCCGATCGTGGCACCGTGATCAAGATCTTCTACGCGCTTTTGCAAGCGGCAAGTGATCGTCTACCGCAGCAACAAGAGCCTCATCTTGTAGGCTTTGGAAATCTTCAAGGGTGAGTCTCGATGATCTCCTCGTTGCTCCCGTCTTCTAGATTGCATCTTGGCTTGGATTGCATTCTCGCGGTAGGAAATTTTTTTGTTTTCTATGCTACGTTATCCTACACTATTATGCTCTAAAGGTTACTTAAATATGAATGCCGAATGTTGTGGAGCTTGTTAACTCCGGCATTGAGGTGTGATGTCTACGCACGCTTCTATTCCTGTAGACAGTGTTGGGCCTCCAAGAGCAGAGGTTTGTAGAACAACAAGTTTCCCTTAAGTGGATCACCCAAGGTTTATCGAACTCGTGGAGGAAGAGGTCAAAGATATCCCTCTCAAGCAACCCTGCAATCACGATACAAGAAGTCTCTTGTGTCCCCAACACACCTAATACACTTGTCGATGTATAGGTGCACTAGTTCGGCGAAGAGATAGTAAAATACAGGTGGTATGAATGAATATGAGCAGAGTAACGGCGCTAGAAAAGTGCTTGCTAGCTGCAGCTTGATGGTAGTAATATTGCAGAAGTAAACATGCAAGAGAACAGAACAAGCGGATTGCAGATTTGGAAACAAGGCCTAGGGATCATACTTTCACTAGTGGACACTCTCAACATTGATCACATAAATAAATAAGTTCTCTTCCTTTTGCTACATATACTCTTGTTTGATAATGAACACCATTCGTTGTGTAGGGCTACAAGAGCACCTCAATGCCGGAGTTACAAGCGCCACAACATTCGGTATTCATGTTTAAGTAACCTTAGAGCATAATAGATCTTTGCAATTTAAACCGAGTACTAACATAGCATACACACTGTCACCTTTACACTATGAAGGGGGAATAAATCACATCAATACTATCATAGTAATAATTAACTCCATAACCTACAAGAGATTATGATCATAACCTACGCCAAGAACTACACGATGCACACACTATCACCATTACATCATGAAGGAGGAATAGACTACTTTAATAACATCACAAGAGTAGCACATAGACTAATAGTGATACAAATCATCATATGGATCTCAATCATGCAAAGCAATTCATGAGATCATTGTATTGAGTATGAGAGAGAGAGATTAACCACATAGCTACCGGTATAGCCCTTAGCCTCGAGGGAGAACTACTCTCCTCATGGGAGACAAAGCAGCGTTGATGAAGATGGCGGTGGTGTCGATGGAGGAGCCCCCGGGGGCACTTCCCCGTCCCGGCGGCGTGGCCGGAAAGAGACTCCGTCCCCGCATCTTGGCTTCGCGATGGCGGCGGCCGGAAGGTTTCACGTACCGTGGCTTTTTCCGTATCGAAGATTTAGTCGGGACCTTAAATAGGCGAAGAGGCGGAGTCGGAGGGCCGACGAGGCGGTGACACAATAGGGGCGCGCCCCCCGGCCGCGCCGGCCGGCGGTGGGCCCCCTGTGGCTCTCTCCGCGGCTCGGGTGTTCCGGAAGCTTCGGGAATTCTAAGATGTCGGGCGTTGATTTCGTCCAATTCCGAGAATATTTCCTTACTAGGATTTCTGAAACCAAAAACAGCAGAAAACAGGAACTGGCACTTCGGCATCTCGTCAATAGGTTAGTTCCGGAAACGCATCAAAACGATATAAAGTGTGAACAAAACATGTAGGTATTGTCATAAAACAAGCATGGAACATAAGAAATTATAGATACGTTTGAGACGTATCAAGCATCCCAAGCTTAGTTCCTGCTCGCCTCGAGTAGGTAAACGATAACAATGATAATTTCTTGACATGCTACCAACATAATCTTGATCAACTATTATAAGCATATGAGATGAATGCAGCGATTCGAAGCAATGGTGAAGACAATGAGTAAACAACTGAATCATATAGCAAAGACTTTTCATGAATAGTACTTTCAATACAAGCATCAATAAGACTTGCATAAGAGTTAACTCATAAGCAATAAATTCTTAGTAGAAGGCATTGAAGCAACACAAAGGATGATTAAGTTTCAGCAATTGCTTTCAACTTGTAACATGTATATCTCATGGATAGTTGTCAACATAAAGCAATATAACAAGTGCAATAGGTAAACATGTAAGAATCAATGCACACAATTTACACAAGTGTTTGCTTCTAAGATAGAAAGAAGTGGGTAAACTGACTCAACATAAAGTAAAAGAAAGGCCCTTCGCAGAGGGAAGCAGGGATTAAATCATGTGCTAGAGCTTTTAAGTTTTGAAATCATATAGAGAGCATAAAAGTAAAGTTTTGAGAGGTGTTTGTTGTTGTCAACGAATGGTAGCGGGTACTCTAACTACCTTATCAACCAGACTTTCAAGAGCGGCTCCCATGAAGGACGTTATCTCTAGCAAGGTAGATCATCCCTCTTCTCTTTTGTTTACACATGTACTTTAGTTTAGTTTTTATTTTTTTATTTTTTAGATGACACTCCTCCCAACCTTTGCTTTCTCAAGCCATGGCTAACCGAATCCTCGGGTGCCTTCCAACAATCACATACCATGGAGGAGTGTCTATTTGCAAAATTAAGTTGCTTACTGATGAATCAGAGCAAAACATGTGAAGAGAATTATTAATGCAAGTTAATTAATTGGGGCTGGGAACCCCATTGCCAACTCTTTTTGCAAAATTATTGGATAAGCGGATATGCCACTAGTCCATTGGTGAAGGTCTGTCCGGAGTAAATGACAAGATCGAAAGATAAACACCACATACTTCCTCATGAGCTATAAAACATTGACACAAATAAGGGATAATAGCTTTTGAATTGTTTAAAGGTAGCACATGAAGTATTTTCTTGGAATGGCAGAAATACCATGTGGTAGGTAGGTATGGTGGACACAAATGGCATGGATTTTGGCTCAAGGATTTGGATGCACGAGAAGAATCCCTCTCAATACAAGGTTTTGGCTAGCAAGGTTATTTGAAGCAAACTCAAGTATAAAATGGTGCAGCAAGACTCACATATGAACATATTGTAAGTATTATAAGACTTTACATCGTCTCCTTGTTGTTCAAACACCTTAACCAGAAAATATCTAGACTTAGAGAGACCAATCATGCAAACCAAATTTTAACAAGCTCTATGTAGTTCTTCATTAATAGGTGCAAAGTACATGATGCAAGAGCTTAAACATGATCTATATGAGCACAACAATTGCCAAGTATCAAATTATTCAAGACATTATACCAATTACCACATGTAGCATTTTCCGTTTCCAACCATATAACAATTAACGAAGCAGTTTCAACCTTCGCCATGAACATTAAAGCAAAGCTAAGAACACATGTGTTCATATGAACGAGCGGAGCGTGTCTCTCTCCCACACAAGGATGAACTTATTCAAACAAAACAAAAACAAACAGACGCTCCAAGTAAAGTGCATAAGATGTGACCGAATAAAAATATACTTTCAAGAGAAGAAACCTGATAAATTGTCGATGAAGAAGGGGATGCCTTGTGCATCCCCAAGCTTAGATGCTTGAGTCTTCTTGAAATATGCAGGGATGAACCACGGGGCATCCCCAAGCTTAGACTTTTCACTCTTCTTGATCATAGTATATCATCCTCCTCTCTTGACCCTTGAAAACTTCCTCCACACCAAACTCAAAAACAAACTCATTAGAGGGTTAGTGCATAATCAAAAATTCACATGTTCAGAGGTGACACAATCATTCTTAACACTTATGGACATTGCACAAAGCTACTGAAAGTTAATGGAACAAAGAAATCCATCAAACATAGCAAAACAGGCAATGCGAAATAAAAGGCAGAATCTGTCAAAACATAACAGTCCGTAAAGACGAATTTTACAGGGGCACTTAACTTGCTCAGATGAAAATTCTCAAATTGAATGAAAGTTGCGTACATATCTGAGGATCACGCACGTAAATTGGCAGATTTTTCTGAGTTACCTACAGAGAACCCTGCCCAAATTTGTGACAGACAGAAATCTGTTTCTGCGCAGAAATCCAAATCTAGTATGAACCTTGCTATCAAAGACTTTACTTGGCACAACAATGCAATAAAATAAGATAAGGAGAGGTTGCTACAGTAGTAACAACTTCCAAGACACAACAAAACAGTAGCAAAATAAACACATGGGTTATCTCCCAAGAAGTTCTTTCTTTATAGCCATTAAGATGGGCTCAGTAATTTCAATGATGCACTCCCAAGAAATAAGAGTTGAAGCAAAAGAGAGCATCAAGAAGCAAATTCAAAACACATTTAAGTCTAAAATGCTTCCTATGCATAGGAATCTTGTAAATAAACAAGTTCATGAAGAGCAAAGTAACAAGCATAGAAAGATAAAACAAGTGCAGCTTCAAAATTTTCAGCAAAAAGAGAGGTGTTTTAGTAACATGAAAATTTCTACAACCATATTTTCCTCTCTCATAATAACTTTCAGAGGCATCATGAACAAACTCAACAATATAAGTATCACATAAGGCATTCTTATTCACATGCATAAAAGTATCATTACTCTCCACATAAGCATAATCAATTTTATTAGTTGTAGTGGGAGCAAATTCAACAAAGTAGCTATCATTATTATTCTCATCATCAAATATAGGAGGCATATTGTAATCATAATTAAACTTATCCTCCATAGTAGGCAGCACTAAAAGACCAATATCATTATAATCATCATAAATAGGAGGCATATCATAATCAACATAAACTTTCTCCTCAATACCCGGAGGACTAAAGAGATCATGCTCATCAAAACCAGCTCCCCAAGCTTAAATTCTTCCATAGCATTAGCAACAATGGTGTTCAAAGCATTCATACTAATAACATTCCCATTAGCATGCATAAGTTCCATGGGTTTTTTAATTTTCTCTTCAAACACATCATGTCCTAATTCAAGATAAAGTTCATAAAGATCTCTCATTTTGTTGTTGTCTTCCATTAAGCCTTACTAGTGAAAATAAAAACAAGAGACAAAAAGATGCAATTGGCAGATCTAAAGAAAATGCTTCGAGCGCACACACAACGGCAACAGAAAAGTACTTAGTTACCTGGGACCGGAGTATGAGTGCCTTTACCTTTCCTCCCCGGCAACGGCGCCAGAAAAGTGCTTGATGTCTACGCACGCTTCTATTCCTGTAGACAGAGTTGGGCCTCCAAGAGCAGAGGTTTGTAGAACAGCAGCAAGTTTCCCTTAAGTGGATCACCCAAGGTTTATCGAACTCAGGGAGGAAGAGGTCAAAGATATCCCTCTCAAGCAACCCTGCAATCACGATACAAGAAGTCTCTTTGTGTCCCAACACACCTAATACACTTGTCAGATGTATAGGTGCACTAGTTCGGCGAAGAGATAGTAAAATACAGGTGGTATGAATGAATATGAGCAGTAGTAACGGCGCTGAAAAGTGCTTTGGCGTGCAGTTGATGGTAGTAATATTGCAGGAAGTAAACATGCAGTAGAACAGTAAACAAGCGGTGATTGCAGTATTTGGAAACAAGGCCTAGGGATCATACTTTCACTAGTGGACACTCTCAACATTGATCACATAAATAAATAAGTTCTCTTCCTTTGTGCTACATATACTCTTGTTTGATAATGAACACCATTCGTTGTGTAGGGCTACAAGAGCACCTCAATGCCGGAGTTAACAAGCGCCACAACATTCGGTATTCATGTTTAAGTAACCTTTAGAGCATAATAGATCTTTGCAATTTAAACCGAGTACTAACATAGCATACACACTGTCACCTTTACACTATGAAGGGGGAATAAATCACATCAATACTATCATAGTAATAATTAACTCCATAACCTACAAGAGATTATGATCATAACCTACGCCAAGAACTACACGATGCACACACTGTCACCATTAAATCATGAAGGAGGAATAGACTACTTTAATAACATCACAAGAGTAGAACATAGACTAATAGTGATACAAAGCTCATCATATGGATCTCAATCATGCAAAGCAATTCATGAGATCATTGTATTGAGTACGAGAGAGAGATTAACCACATAGCTACCGGTACAGCCCTTAGCCTCGAGGGAGAACTACTCCATCCTCATGGGAGACAGCAGCGTTGATGAAGATGGCGGTGGTGTCGATGGAGGAGCCTTCCGGGGGCACTTCCCCCCGCGGCGTGCCGGAACAGAGACTCATGTCCCCGACATCTTGGCTTCGCGATGGATGCGGCTCTGGAAGGTTTCTCGTACCGTGGCTTTTCCGTATCGAAGATTTAGGTCAGGGACCTTAAATAGGCGAAGAGGCGGAGTCGGAGGGCTGACGAGGCGGTGACACAATAGGGGGCGCGGCCCTGGCTCCGCCGCGCCGGCTCGGGGGCCCCCAGGGCCCCCCTCGGCGGCTCTCGGTGTTCTGGAAGCTTCGGGAATTCTAAGATGTGGGCGTTGATTTCGTCCAACCGAGAATATTTCCTTACTAGGATTTCTGAAACCAAAACAGCAAAAAAAGAACTGCACTTCAAGATCTCGTCAATAGGTTAGTTCCAAATGCATAAAAACATCATAAAGTGTGAACAAAACATGTAGGTATTGTCATCAAACTAGCATGGAACATAAGAAATTATAGATACGTTTGAGACGTATCGTTGTGCTCTGTAGCCCTACACAACGAATGGTGTTCATTATCAAACAAGAGTATATGTAGCACAAAGGAAGAGAACTTATTTATTATGTGATCAATGTTGAGAGTGTCCACTAGTGAAAGTATGATCCTAGGCCTTGTTTCTAAGCATCGAAACTCCGTTTATTTACTGTTTTGTTGCATGTTTACTCGCTGCCATATTTTATTCAGATTGCTATTACCACTCCTACTGCTGCTGTGTTACCGTTACTACTGCTCTCATATTCCTGCACTCTACTTGTATTTCACTATCTCTTCGCCGAACTAGTGCACCTATACATCTGACAAGTGTATTAGGTGTGTTGGGGACACAAGAGACTTTCTTGTATCGTGATTGCAGGGTTGCTTGAGAGGGATATCTTTGACCTCTTCCTCCCTGAGTTCGATAAACCTTGGGTGATCCACTTAAGGGAAACTTGCTACTGTTCTACAAACCTCCGCTCTTGGAGGCCCAACACTGTCTACAAGAATAGAAGTAGACATCAAGCTACTTTCTGGCGCCGTTGTCGGGGAGGAAAGGTAAAAGGCACTCATACTCCGGTCCCATGTAACTAAGTACTTTTTTGTTGCCGTTGTGTGTGTGCTCGAACTATTTCCTTTAGATCCCGCAATTGCATCTTTTTGTTTCTTGTTAAACACTAGTAATGCATAATGGAAAACATCGAGCTTTTAAATCATTTCGAGTCAAGACATGAATGGCTTAATGCGAAAAATTAAAAAACCTATGGAACCTTATTTGCTAGTAAATGATATTAAACAACGCTTTGAACACCATTGTTGATAATGATATAGAAAATTCTAAGCTTGGGGAGGTCGATTTTGATGAAAATGATCTCTTTAGCCCTCCGGGTATTGAGGAGAAAGTTTATGTTGATTATGATATGCCTCCTATATATGATGATTATAATGATAGTGGTCTTTTGGTGCCGCCTACTATGGAGAGTAAATTTTATTATGATTATACTATGCCTCCTACACTTGATGAGAATAATAATGATAGCTACTTTGTTGAATTTTCTCCCACTACAACTAATAAAATTGATCATGCTTATGTGGAGAGTAATAATTTTATGCATATAGCTCATGATAAGAATGTTTCATTTGATAGTTATATTGTTGAGTTTGTTCATGATGCCTCTGAAAGTTATTATGAGAGAGGAAAATATGGTTGTAGAAATTTTCATGTTACTTAAAACACCTCTCTATATGCTGGAAATTTATTTTTTGAAGTTACTCGTGTTTCATCTTCCTATGCTTGTTGCATTATGCTTCATGAATTTGTTTATTTACAAGATTCTTTTCATAGGAAGTGGGTTAGACTTAAATGTGTTTTGAATTTGCTTTTGATGCTCTCTTTTGCTTCAAATACTATTTCTTGCGAGTGCATCATTTAAAACTGCTGAGCCCATCTTAATGGCTATAAAGAAAGAACTTCTGGGGATATAACCCATGTTTTTATTTTACTACAGCACTTTTGTTTTGTTGTGTCTTGGAAGTTGTTACTACTGTAGCAACCTCCTTATCTTTATCTTATTGCATTGTTGTGCCAAGTAAAGTCTTTGATAGTAGAGTTGATACTAGATTTGGATTACTGCGCAGAAACAGATTTCTGTTTGTCACGAATTTGGGCAGGGTTCCTCTGTAGGTAACTCAAAAAAAATCTGCCAATTTACGTGCGTATCCTCAGATATGTACGCAACTTTCATTCAATTTGAGCATTTTCAACCGAGCAAGTCCGTTGCCTCTAAAAATTGTCTTTACGGACTCGTTCTGTTTTGACAGACTGCCTTTTATTTTGCATTGCCTCTTTTGCTGTGTTGGATGGATTTCTTTGTTCCATTAACTTCCAAGAGCTTGTGCAATGTCTGGAAAAGAGAGTGATTAAAGCCACTGAAACAACTGACATACCAAATCTCCAAATGAGATCTGTCTGAGGTTCCAAGTGATAAGCTCAGGACGAGAGATGACACACATGATCGGGTAGTGATTAGTGAGTCTGGAGTCTGGATGCTCATGACTATCTGAGATCATCGATATCAATCAGATGCTGGTATCTTCATCTATACCTACTATTTTCTGAATTTATATTTCGCTCAATACTTTACTTCATCGATATCAATTGTTTCTCATTTCGCTCATTTGAAGAATAATAATGTTGATACGTCACGCCGCATAAATACATATTTAGGTTTCGCTCAGCGGCGATAACGAAACGCTCGTTTTATCATTGCGCTATCAAAGAAATATTGCACATCATATATTGCTCGAGTTAATTGATATCGGTAACGTCGCGTTTACACGATCGTTGTAATGCCGCACTTGCATTTATTACCAGAAATTGCATGAGTTCACAAACAATCGCTGATCGATTGTCGAGGTCATTAGCATCACAATATGATTACAGCCCTTACAATGCTTATTCGCGCGAATGCCATCGCTTGCATTGATCGTTTCAAACACCGCGATCAGCTCATCGATAGCCTCATCTCACCTGATAAAGATCCACGCGATTCATATCATCACATCATCTTACCACACGGCACTCATTCCAGCAAACATCGATGCCACTTCACTTTTATCTGCTTCAGCTAAGATTTCGCCAAGAGCTCAAAACCACCGTTTAGAGAATGTAGTTTTGTTTTAATACAGTAGTGAGGTATACCAGCTGACGCACCAACTTTAAATTTTGTTAATGGTTAAGGCGCAGGTAAGCCAAGCTTTAAACTGGTAGGTGATTTTATGATCAAATGGTTTGAGTCCATATTGTTAGAGAAGAACATTGGGCCGCTAACTAAAGCCATGAATCATGATGGAAGTTTCAGTTTGGACACAAAATCCTCAATCTCTTATGAGAATATTATCTGTTGTTGAATGCTTAAGATTAAAAGAGGAGTCCATTATCTGTTGTCTATGTTGTCCCGATATGGGTGTCTAAGTTGAGAATGATCAAAAGCGAGAAATCCAATGCGAACCTTCTCCTTAGACCCTTGTACAAGGCTGCATAGAGGTACCCCTTTGTGACACTTGGTTGAAACATATGTTATGCAATGATAATCCGTGTTAATCCAAGCTAATAGACAAGGTGCGGGCACTATTGGTATACTATGCATGAGGCTCGCAACTTATAGGATATCTTATACATTAATACATATGATTTATTACTACCATTGACAAAATTGTTTCTATTATGTTTTCAAAATGAAAGCTCTAGCACAAAAATAGTAATCCATGCTTCCTCTCGAAGGGCCACTCTTTTACTTTTTTATGTTGAGTCAATTTACCTACTTCCTTCTATCTTAGAAGCCAAACACTTGTGTCAACTGTGGGCATCACTGATTCTTACATGTTTACTTATTGCACTTGTTATATTGCTTTATGTTGACAACTATCCATGAGATATACATGTTACAAGTTGAAAGCAATTGCTGAAACTTAATCTTCCTTTGTGTTGTTTCAAAGCTTTCTACTAAGAATTTATTGCTTATGAGTTAACTGTTACGCAAGTCTTATTGATGCTTGTATTGAAAGTACTATTCATGAAAAGTCTTTGCTATATGATTCAGTTGTTATCAATCTTTTGTTCAGATCACTCCATTCATCTCATATGCTTTACAATAATGTTGATCAAGATTATGTTGTAGCATGTCACTTCAGAAATTATTTGTGTTATCGTTTACCTACTCGAGGACGAGTAGGAACTAAGCTTGGGGATGCTTGATACGCCTCAAACGTATCTATAATTTCTCTATGTTCCATGCTAGTTTTATGACAATACCTACATGTTTTGTTCACACTTTATATCGTTTTGATGCGTTTCTCGGAACTAACCTATTGACGAGATGTCGAAGTGTCAGCTCGTTTTCGTTGTTTTTGCTCTGTAAATCCAGTAAGGAAATATTCCCTGGAATTGGACGAAATCAACGCCAGACTCATTTTCCCCGGTACATCCGTGAGAGTCGTGAGATGCACTGTGAGGGAGTTCTGGGGGCCCCACTTACAGGCGGCGCTGGCCAGACCCCAGCGCGCCACCCCATGGGGGCCACCCCCTCGGCTCCTCCGGGGAGGCCGCTATTTGGAAGCCTCCCCGACCTAAAACTTCGATACGCAAAAGCCACGACGAGAAACCTTCCAGAGTCGCCGCCACGAAGCCAAGATCTGGGGACAGGAGTCTTTGTTCCGGCACGCCGCCGGGACGGGGAAGTGCCCCCGGAAGGCTTCTTCATCGACATCACCGCCATCTCCATCAACACCACCGCCATCTTCATCACCGCTGTTGTCTCCTATGATGAGGAGGGAGTAGTTCTCCCCCGAGGGGTGGGCACTACTTGTTATCACCAGATTTTAACCGGATCAAGAGATGGGCCGTAATTGAGATGGGCTTGGAGGATATACACGTGGAGTATCTCCGAATCGGCCTCGTGCGAGAATTTGGGCTAGATTGCCCGTGTATCTGTATATTATAGTAGATTGCATCTTAGTTTAGAATTAAGAGATAGAGTTTAGCTCGTACACGGTTAGGTGTATTCCAAAGATAGAAAGTATACGGACTATAAATATGTACCTAGGGTTATTGAGAAAGGAGGACGATCACGTCACAACAAACACAATCTAGGCGCACGCTCACCCCTCTTGTTTCCGAGGGTTTCTTCCGGTAAGATTATGTCGCCAGATCGCATCTTAAGCATCTAGGCAGCATAGATTTATTCGTTATCCGGTGTTGCTCGTATCGAAGCCTTGCTGATGGAGAGTAACATTACTTATCGCAGGTGTTTTGGGGCTTGCATCATTGTTCTTCCGATATGCCTGCTTAGCTATGCGCCCTCGATATCTAGCTGCCCTTACACCTATCTTAGGTGTAAGGGCAACATCTTGCTGCTTGATCTTTATTTAGTAGATTTGATCTGATTATAGTTGCTCCTTGTTCTTCTTTAAGGATTAGTTTGATATCCGTATGGTTAGGCCTGCAAAACGGGTTGAACGATCCGTAGTAAGGTACAGTTTGCCGATCCAAGAAGGGATGTTCTGGGAATCGACTCCGTGTTGGTTTTTTGGCCTCTTTTAGGGTTAGTTTTCCATCATCTTTCGTATCTGCTAGGCTCAACTACGCGTAGGATGTTCCGATTGTGCGGTGAAAACCCTAAACTGTCGTAGATCGATTTAGCTTAATATTAATGAAGCAGGATACCCATGTTATTGCAAGATCTAATATGAACCATGGGTCAATCGGCTCTTTGAGCCGATGAGCAGGGTAACCTGAGAGCCGATCGAGGCTCATTTAATGTTTACGTGTCTACCATGCAGGAAACTAATCGAAGCGATCCAACACCTTCCTGACCAGGTATAGGTCAGGTGGCACGCCCTTGCGACCGCCAGGACGTGTGCCGGAGCATTGCGGGCCGTTGCCCGAGGGACCAGGGCCCACCAGCAGTCCTGGGAGCCTCCCGGCTCTCCGTGTTGCCTGTCGCTGCTCGCCGGGGTTTTGGCAGTGCAACACATTTCGCACCACACGGTGGGACAATCTGTAGCAACCACGTCAACATCTGTACCGAGATGTCGGACGAACCAGTCAAGTACGAAGATCTGCCTGAAGAGCACAAGAAGAAGTATGATGAGCTTAAGGCTCTCTTCGAAGCCGATCTCATCGGCTCTTTCGAAAAAACCCGTTCACATGGCATTAGGTTCAAAGGATTCACACCCGAAGGCGTGCTCGATGGAGTAGATCTGTCTCTTCCTTCGGAGGAGCGCACCAGAGCCCTGCGCCAGGAAACCAATTATATGGTGGCTCATTCTCTACATCATCATTCTGAGAGCCTGGTGAACGCTTTCGAGCTGCAGTTGCGCCCCTCGTGTGGTCTGTGAAATCATGAAGCATCGCATTCTCCGTCAGACTCTGGCTTAGGGACTCACCAAGGAGAAATACCGTTCCACACCAGGCCGCAACTGCCATTCACGCTTGCAGCTCCACAGCGCAACAAGGTTCACCGGCATACGTCGTCTACAAGGTTGGAGGTGATCCCGGCGATTACCAACCCTCGTATGAGCCACCCAAAGAGATCCCACATGGATACGTGTGCACATACGTGCTGGACTGCAACAACTGGGCGCACACGAACCAGATTACAGCAGGAGGGATTGCCGGAGCAGGGAGGGAGTTCTGGAGCAGATGCTGAGAAACATGCGTGGCTAGCTAAATATGCCACCGAATCTAGCCGAAGAAAGCTCAACCCCCGTAGCTCATACCGTGGACTGCAATCAAGACAATCTGAGAGTATCCGTCGGTATCCCTTCCGCCAAAAGAGGAGAACAATCGGCTATTCCAAGCCGTATCCCAACGAATATGATTTGATTCCGTTGCCACCCAAGTATCGGCTCCCTGACTTCACAAAATTCAGTGGATCAGAAGGGTCTAGCTCAATTGAGCATGTGAGCCGATATTTAGCCCAGTTGGGCATGGTTTCAGCATCGGATCAGCTACGGGTGAGGTTCTTCTCACAATCTCTCACGGGTCCAGCTTTTGGGTGGTACACCTCATTGCCACCGTATCTGGCCATAGCTACAACTGGAAGAGCAACATGTACAACATCACCTGGGAGCCATCAATGGGCAGCATTGCCGATCTCAGTTTATAAAAGTGGCAAAGTATAGAGACGTGTCCGAGTACATTCAGCATTTCAGAACTGTCAAGAACCGATGTTATTCGGTTCGTTTAACTTAGAAAGAAGCAATGCTGGTGCAAAGGGCAAAGCCTCAGCCTTGCTGATCCTCGACTTTCAAGTGGACTACAATTCATCGGCACATATGGTCTTGGTAAATCGACATTGTATGAGCAGCGCCACCCGTAATTGTACTAAGACAAAGTCTGCTCGACAGGCCCGGCTGAGGTACAGTTGAAGACTCGTGTAGAAGATTTAGAAGCTGTCGTGGCTGAATGGGCTCTGGGGGCACCCGTGTCCTTCAAATGGGTGAAACAACCAGGGCCTGGTTTGACTTTGATATAAGCAAAACTGAGCAGATTTTCGATTTGCTGCTGAAGGAAAACAGCTGAAGTTACCCGAAGGCCATAAAATCTCTACGGTGAAAGAGTTGAACTGAGACCAGATTCAAATGGTGTATCACACTGCTCACCTGACGCCACGCAACGACCGCAAAGAGTTGCGTCGATGTATTCAAATGGCGATAGAACAAGGCCGCATTGATCTTCGGTCAGTTTGCTATGAAAGTGGACATGCAACCGTTTCCTGGCGTCAACATGGTGGAACTCAATCACTCCATGAGGTGCGAGCCAGGTTTCTCTTTCGATATCAACATGGCAGGGCCTGTTGATCCGCCATGGCAAAGATAAAGAAGAAAGCAAGCCTCTCGTGGCAAGGATAAGAAGGAGGCCGATCCACGCGACCGGCCCTAGATGATAGACGGTACATCACCGAGGAACAAGTGAGGAGCGTGCGGTACCAACGACCATCTCTCGCGCATCTCCAACAAGTATGAGCATCAAGACGAGACCGGACGCTGGTCGCGCCAGACACTTAGATAACAAATGTATATCGCTTGTCTGATGCATAACAACAGAAATCTCGCGATATGATAGAGACGACGAAGGATATGAACACCGCGTAAGGGGAGGTCAAGAGAGCAGGAAGACATGGACAGGCACTGGGATTGTCCTTTCTTCAAACACCGCCGACCGTGGATTTGAGCCGATTGCTCATAATCGACAACTGCCTGTGACTGTGACAGCAGAGGGGAAGGACACAAACGAGGTTTCATTGTCTGCCGTCTAGGCCTCTCTCCCACCTGAGCAGACGAGCCGAGTCATCTCGAGATGAGGACTTGAGGAGTCGAAGATGAAGAAGAAGATAGATACCACGGCCAAGGTGGTGCCCCGATGGACTCAGCCATTCTCAGACGCAGAGTGCAACGGCTACGGAACTTGGAGGAAGCCGAGGCGCAGTACCTGTACGCGTTGGAGGAAAGCACGGCCCGATCTCGGCCGTGAAAATTGAAGAGAGCCCAGACGATGGGCACGGCTACTAAGAAAGGAATGGCGCCCAGTGAGACAAAGTCGATGTGCAGAGGCATCGGGCCGACACGAATATGTGTTCACTGCCGTCGAGTTTATGCTCCAAGAACCGGAAGGCCAGCAGCATGGCTTTCCCACTGCGGCCCACAACACGCTGTGCCTTAGAAGCCACGAGGAGAGGAGCCACAGGCACTTGAAGGCCCTACCTAAGAGGTTATATCAATGGGCAGCCTGTCAACAAGATGTTGGTTGACACGGGGCGGCAGTCAATATAATGCCATACTCCATGCTACGGTGTTTGGGACGCTCTAACGAAGATCTGATCAAGACCAACATCACACTAAGCGACATTTCAACGGCTACATCGTAAGCGTGCCAAGTTTGAATCGTGATCTAACCCAGAATGGAAAACCATCCCTACGTTTCACTATCGACAAGAAAAGCACCTACGCCTCGGGTCTCGCTAGGGAGGATTGGATTCACGCTAATTTGCCGCATTCCATCCACGATGCACCAATGCCTGATACAGTGGGATGGAGATGACGGAGGTTGTTCATGCAGATGACTCGATCGAGATCTCACTAGCTGGCATGAATATTTGGGATGCAGACGACCAAGAGCCATCAGTTTGGACGGCTGCGAGCGCATCGAAGCTTCAAAAAACATGGGGTGAGGCTGGTCTTATCCACCAGCCTGACAGAGTAGCAAGACCAAAGTCAAAGAGATCTATAGGTGGGCAAGGCCGATCCCTGCGATCGGCCCAAAAATAAAAAAAGCAATGATCTCACCTCAAGCATGTCACGTAGTCGTAGAGCACAATAAGTTGTAAACCTCATTGAGCAATGCAATGAAAAGGAGGCCGATTCCAGCAATCGGCCCAAATTATCCTCACCATACGTTTTGCCTGTGTTCAGCATCGATCTAGCAGGCGACGGAAAGCTAGGATATGGGTTTACATCAGCTGATGAGCTAGAAGAGATTGACATTGGTCCTGGGGATAAGCCACGACCAACATTTATCAGCAAAAAGTTAGATCCGCATCTGAGGGGCCTGATGATAGCTTTGTTGAAAGAATACCCAGATTGCTTTGCCTGGGATTACACAGAGATGCCTGGGTTAGACAGGAGCATTATTGAGCATCGGCTCCCTCTGAAGAAAGGATTTCGGCCGTTCCAGCAGCGAGCACGACAGATGAAGGCCGAAATTCTGGTAGAAGTCAAGAAAGAGATCGAGAAAATGTTGAACGCCGGATTCATCAGGCCATGCAGGTATGCTGAGTGGATTTCTAACGTCGTACCTGTGGAGAAAAAGGACGGCCGATGGCGCGTCGCCATAGATTTTCGGGATCTCAATAGAGCCACTCCAAAGGATGAGTACCCAATGCCGGTAGCAGAGACATTGATCAATGCAGCTGCTGGTCATAAGGTTCTAAGTTTCATGGATGGCAATGCCGGCTACAACCAAATTTTTATGGCTCCAGAAGATATACACAAGACTGCATTCAGAGTACCAGGCTCGGTGGGCTTGTTTGAATATGTAGTCATGACATTTGGGCTGAAAAATGCCGGCGCAACGTACCAAAGAGCCATGAATTACATCTTTCATGATCTGATCGGCAAATTGGTGGAGATTTACATTGATGACGTGGTGGTCAAGTCTGTTGCAGTGGAAGGACACTTGGAGGATTTGCGACATGTCCTGGACCGAACTAGAAAGTTCGGACTAAGAATGAATCCAAAGAAGTGTGCTTTTGGTGTAACGGCCGGTCAATTCTTGGGTTTCTTGGTTCATGAACGCGGAATTGAGATCGGCCTGAAAAGCCAAGAGGCAGTGCGAACGATGAAGCCACCTACCACGAAGAAAGAACTCCAGTGTCTCATCGGCAAAATCAACTTCGTCAGAAGATTCATCTCCAATCTGTCAGGGCGAATCGAGCCATTCATGGGATTGGTAAAAATTAAATCTGATGAGGAGTTTCGCTGGGGGGCAGAGCAACAACAAGCATTTGACGAGATTAAGGAGTATCTAACGAAGCCACCTGTGTTGGTTCCGCCGCAGCAAGACAGGCCATTCTACATTTACTTGTCAGTAGCTGACACCTCCATCGCCTCAGTGGTGGTGCAAGTTTATGATGGTCTGGAGAGAGTGGTTTTCTACCTCAGCAGAAGGATGTTGGATGCAGAAACGAGGTACCCTGAGATCGAGAAGTTGTGCCTCTGTCTGTTCTTCACCTGCACCAAGATTCAGCACATCTTGCTGTCAGCAGAAATCATCGTCATATGCAAATCGGATGTCATCAAGCACATGCTGTCGGCTCCTGTATTGAAAGGCCGACTCGGCAAATGGATGTTTGCACTATCGGAATTTGATATCCGGTATCAGCCGAAAGCAGTCAAGGGACAAGCGTTGGCCGATCTTATTGCTGAACGAATAAACACGGACGTAGCAGCACTATCTGTGCGTGCATGGGCCATGTTCTTCGATGGATCGGTCTGTGAGGATGGTTGCGGCATCGGCATTCTACTCGTGTCGCCTCGGGGGGCAACATATTCCTTCTCCATCAGGTTACCTACCCCTTGCACCAACAATGTCGCTGAGTATGAAGCAATATGCAAGGGAATGGAGTTGCTATTGGAAGCCGGGGCAGAAGCAGTGGAACTTTTTGGAGACTCCAAATTGGTGATTTCTCAACTCACGGAGGAATACAAATGTGAGAGCGAGTCGCTCTTCCCATTATGGATGCAATGCCGTGAGCTGATGACACAGTTCAGGTATATAAATTTCAATTGGATCCCAAGGTCGCAAAACCGAGGCGAACGATTCCACAGATGGCAGCCTGCACAAGGACGTAGCAGTATGAAACCGATGTTCAGGTGCGCTCTATGGAACCAGATGATCGGAGAGCCGATATTTTCAATTACTTGAAAGATTCGGCTCGGGGGGCACCTAAACGGATAAGATACAAGGCCATGAAGTACGTCCTGATTGGGGATGACATGTTCTACAGGACTTTGGAAGGGTTACTTCTCAAATGTTTGGGACCGGCCGAGTCTAATCGGCTCCTACACGAGGTACACGAAGGCGCCTGTGGAACTCACCAATCGGCTCATAAGATGAAATGGCTAATCAGGCGATCGGGATTTTATTGGCCCACCATGCTTGAAGATTGTTTTAAGTACTATAAAGGGTGTCAAGCATGTCAGAAGTTTGGGAGCATTCAGATGGTACCCGCATCAGCAATGAATCCCATCATCAAGCCTTGGCCATTTCGAGGTTGGGGCATGGATATGATCGGCAAAATCAATCCTCCATCGAGCAAAGGCCATGTGTGGGTTCTGGCCATTACAGATTATTTTACTAAATGGGTGGAGGCCGTCCCTATGAAGTCAGTGGCATCGAAAGATGTTATCAATTTCGTGAAAGAACATGTCATTCATAGATTCGGGATTCCCCAGACTATCACGACCGATGGAGGTTCGGTCTTCGTTTCTAAGGAGTTTAGAAAGTTCTGCGAGGATATGGGAATCAAGCTGATCCGATCGTCTCCATACTATGCTCAAGCAAATGGGCAGGCTGAAGCATCCAACAAGAGTCTTATCAAGCTGATTAAGAGGAAAATCGACGAGTATCCTAGACGTTGGCACGAGGTATTGTCAGAAGCTTTGTGGGCGTATCGCATGTCATGTCATGGAGCGATAAAAACCTCGCCATACCATCTGGTCTATGGACAAGAAGCTGTATTACCCTGGGAAATCACGGCTGGCTCGAGATGGATTGCGTTTCAGAATGACTTAACTACTGAAGAATATGCAGCCCTGATGAGTGACAGCATTGAGGATGTAACGGAACTCAGACTATGGTCGCTTGAGAAAATTAAGGAGAACAAAGCCAAGGTAGCTCGCGCATATAATAAGAAGGTGAGACCAAAGGAGTTCCACGTTGGTGATCTGGTATGGGAAGCTGTGTTGCCGTTGGGGACTAAGGATAAAGTGTATGGTAAATGGTCTCCAAATTGGCACGGGCCGTACAGAGTCGACCAAGTTTTAAAGGGTAGACAATGTTGCTCCAAGAGCAGAGGTTTGTAGCAGAGCAAGTTTCCCTTAAGTGGATCACCCAAGGTTTATCGAACTCAGGGAGAAGAGGTCAAAGATATCCCTCTCATGCAACCCTGCAACCACAAAGCAAGAAGTCTCTGTGTCCCCAACACACCTAATAGGTCACTAGTTCGGCGAAGAGATAGTGAAATACAGGTGGTATGAATGAATATGAGCAGTAGTACGGCGCCAGAAAAGTGCTTTTGCTGCAGCTGATGGTAGTAATATTGCAGGCAGTAAACATGCAGTATAAATTTAGGAACAAGGCCTAGGGATTAGACTTTCACTAGTGGACACTCTCAACATTGATCACATAACATAATAGATAAATGCATACTCTACACTCTCTTGTTGGATGATGAACACCATTGCGTAGGATTACACGAACCCTCAATGCCGGAGTTAACAAGCTCCACAATTAAATGTTCATATTTAAATAACCTTAGAGTGCATGACAGATCAACACAACTAAACCAAGTACTAACATAGCATGCACACTGTCACCTTCACACTATGTAGGAGGCATAGATCACATCAATACCATCATAGCAATAGTTAACTTCATAATCTACAAGAGATCATAATCATAGCCTACGCCAAGTACTAACACGGGGCACACACTGTCACCATTACACCGTGCAGGAGGAATAAAACTACTTTAATAACATCACTAGAGTAGCACATGGATAAATTGTGATACAAAACACATTGCAATCATAAAGGGATATAAATAAGCACTTCACTATGCCATTCATAACAATGAATAAGTATTCTGTGAAATATAGCCTAAGAGACCCACACGGTGCACACACTGTCACCTTTACACACGTGGGACAAGGAGTCTCCGGAGATCACATAAGTAAAACTCACTTGACTAGCATAATGACATCTAGATTACAAGCATCATCATATGAATCTCAATCATGTAAGGCAGCTCATGAGATTATTGTATTGAAGCACATAGGAGAGAGATGAACCACATAGCTACCGGTACAGCCCCGAGCCTCGATGGAGAACTACTCCCTCCTCATGGGAGACAGCAGCGTTGATGAAGATGGCGGTGCGATGGAGAAGCCTTCCGGGGGCACTTCCCCGTCCCGGCGGCGTGCCGGAACAGAGACTCGTCCCCCAGATCTTGGCTTCGTGGATGGCGGCGGCTCGGAAGGTTTCTCGACCGTGGCTTTTTCCGTCTGGTTTTAGGTCTGGGACCTTTATATAGGTGAAGAGGCGGCGTCAAAGGTCGAAGGGGCGACGACACTATAGGGCGGCGCGGCTGTGGCCTGGGCCGCGCTGGCTCATGGTCCTGGGGCCCAGGGCTCCTCTCCCGGTGCCTGATGCTTCCGGGCAAAATAGAAACCTGGGCGTGATTTCGTCCAATTCCGAGAATATTTCGTTACTAGGATTTCTGAAACCAAAACAGCAGAAAACAGGAACTGGCACTTCGGCATCTTGTTAATATGTTAGTTCCAGAAAATGCACGAATATGACATAAATTGTGCATAAAACATGTAGATATCATCAATAATGTGGCATGGAACATAAGAAATTATCGATACGTCGGAGACGTATCAGCATCCCCAGTTAGTTCTGCTCGTCCCGAGCAGGTAAACGATAACAAAGATAATTTCTGGAGTGACATGCCATCATAACCTTGATCATACTATTGTAAGCATATGTAATGAATGCAGCGATCAAAACAATGGTAATGACATGAGTAAACAAATGAATCATAAAGCAAAGACTTTTCGTGAATAGTACTTTCAAGACAAGCATCAATAAGTCTTGCATAAGAGTTAACTCATAAAGCAATAAATCAAAGTAAAGGTATTGAAGCAACACAAAGGAAGATTAAGTTTCAGCGGTTGCTTTCAACTTATAACATGTATATCTCATGGATAATTGTCAACATAGAGTAATATAACAAGTGCAATATGCAAGTATGTAGGAATCAATGCACAGTTCACACAAGTGTTTGCTTCTTGAGGTGGAGAGAGATAGGTGAACTGACTCAACATAAAAGTAAAAAGAATGGTCCTTCAAAGAGGAAAGCATCGATTGCTATATTTGTGCTAGAGCTTTTATTTTCAAAACATGAAACAATTTTGTCAACGGTAGTAATAAAGCATATGTATCATGTAAATTATATCTTACAAGTTGCAAGCCTCATGTATAGTGTACTAATAGTGCCCGCACCTTGTCCTAATTAGCTTGGGTTAACACCGATTATCATTGCATAACATATGTTTCAACCAAGTGTCACAAAGGGGTACCTCTATGCCGCCCTACAAGGGTCTAAGGAGAAAGTTCGCATTGGATTTCTCGCTTTTGATCATTCTTCAACTTAGACACCCATACCGGGACAACATAGACAACAGATAATGGACTCCTCTTTTAATGCTTAAGCATTCAACAACAGTTAATATTCTCATAAGAGATTGAGGTTTTATGTCCAAACTGAAACTTCCACCATGATTCATGGCTTTAGTTAGCGGCCCAATGTTCTTCTCTAACAAGATGCATACTCAAACCATTTGATTGTGAAACCGCCTTACTTCAGACAAGACGAACATGCATAGCAACTCACATGATATTCAACAAAGAGTTGATGGCGTCCCCAGAAGCATGGTTATCGCACAACAAGCAACTTAATAAGAGATAAAGTGCATAAGTACATATTCAATACCACAATAGTTTTTAAGCTATTTGTCCCATGAGCTATATATTGTAAAGGTGAAGAATGGAAATTTAAAGGTAGCACTCAAGCAATTTACTTTGGAATGGCGGAGAAATACCATGTAGTAGGTAGGTATGGTGGACACAAATGGCATAGTGGTTGGCTCAAGGATTTTGGATGCATGAGAAGTATTCCTCCGATACAAGGTTTAGGCTAGCAAGGTTATTTGAAACAAACACAAGGATGAACCGGTGCAGCAAAACTCACATAAAAGACATATTGTAAACATTATAAGACTCTACACCGTCTTCCTTGTTGTTCAAAACTCAATACTAGAAATTATCTAGACTTTAGAGAGACCAAATATGCAAACCAAATTTTAGCAAGCTCTATGTATTTCTTCATTAATGGGTGCAAATTATATGATAAGAGCTTAAACATGAGCACAACAATTGCCAAGTATCAAATTATTCAAGACATTTTAGAATTACTACATGTATCATTTTCCAATTCCAACCATATAACAATTTAACGAAGGACAACCTTCGCCATGAACATTAAAAGCTAAGAACACATGTGTTCATATGAACCAGCGGAGCGTGTCTCTCTCCCACACAAGGATGAACTTATTCAAACATAAACAAAAACAAAAGCAAATGGCACGCTCCAAGTAAAGTACATAAGATGTGACCGAATAAAAATATAGTTTCAAGGGAGGAACCTGATAAATTTGTCGATAAAGAAGGGGATGCCTTTGGCATCCCCAAGCTTAGATGCTTGAGTCTTCTTAAATATGCAGGATGAACCACCGGGCATCCCCGCTTAGACTCTTCACTCTTCTTGATCATAGTATCATCCTCCTCTCTTGACCCTGAAAACTTCCTCCACACCAAACTCGAAACAAACTCATTAGAGGGTTAGTGCATAATCAAAACTCACATGTTCAGAGGTGACACAATCATTCTTAACACTTCTGGACATTTCTCAAAGCTACTGGACATTAATGAAACAAAGAAATCCATCCAACATAGCGAAAGAGGCAATGCGAAATAAAAGGCAGAATCTGTCAAAACAGAACAGTCCGTAAAGACGAATTTTAAAATGGCACCAGACTTGCTCATATGAAAATGCCCAAATTGAATGAAAGTTGCGTACATATCTGAGGATCAAGCACGTAAATTGGCAGATTTTTCTGAGTTACCTACAGAGAGGCAGGTCGAAATTCGTGACAGCAAGAAATCTGTTTCTGTGTAATCCAAATCTAGTATCAACCTTGCTATCAACGACTTTACTTGGCACAACAAAACACAAAACTAAGATAAGGAGAGGTTGCTACAGTAGTAAACAACTTCCAAGACACAAATATAAAACAAAGTACTGTAGCAAAATAAACACATGGGCTATCTCCCAAGAAGTTCTTTCTTTATAGCCATTAAGATGGGCTCAGCAGTTTTAATGATGCATTCGCAAGAAATAGTAGTTGAAGCAAAATAGAGCATCAAGAGGCAAATTCAAAACAAATTTAAGTCTAACATGCTTCCTATGCATAGGAATCTTGTAAATAAACAAGTTCATGAAGAGCAAAGTAACAAGCATAGGAAGATAAAACAAGTGTAGCTTCAAAAATTTCAGCACATAGAGAGGTGTTTTAGTAACATGAAAATTTCTACAACCATATTTTCCTCTCTCATAATAACTTTCAGTAGCAACATGAGCAAACTCAACAATATAACTATCACATAAAGCATTCTTATCATGAGTCTCATGCATAAAATTATTACTCTCCACATAGGCATAATCAATTTTATTAGTTGTAGTGGGAGCAAATTCAACAAAGTAGCTATCATTATTATTCTCATCATCAAATATAGGAGGCATATTGTAATCATAATCAAATTTATCCTCCATAACAGGCGGTACTAAAAGACCAATATCATTATAATCATAAATAGGAGGCAAAGTATCATCAAAGTAAATTTTCTCCTCAATTCTTGGGGGACTAAAAAGATCAAGCTCATCAAAACCAGCTTCCCCAAGCTTAGAACTTTCTATATTATTATCAACAATGGTGTTCAAAGCGTTCATACTAATATTACTACCAGCATGCAAATAAGATTCCATAGGTTTTTTAATTTTCGCATCAAACAATCCATGTTTTAAATCAGGAAATAGAATAAGAAGCTCATTCTTGTCCATTATGCCAAACTAGTGTAAACAAGAAACAAAAAGATGCAATTGCAGGATCTAAAGGAAATAGCTTCGAGTACTTACAACGGCGAAAATAGCTTAGTAGCCGAGATCCGGAGTGTGAGTACCGTTTACCTTTCCTCCCCGGCAACGGCGCCAGAAAAGTAGCTTGATGTCTACGGGTGCTTCTATTCTTGTAGACAGTGTTGGGCCTCCAAGAGCAGAGGTTTGTAGAACAGCAGCAAGTTTCCCTTAAGTGGATCACCCAAGGTTTATCGATCTCAGGGAGGAAGAGGTCAAAGATATCCCTCTCATGCAACCCAGCAACCACAAAGCAAGAAGTCTCTTGTGTCCCCAACACACCTAATAGGTGCACTAGTTCGGCGAAGAGATAGTGAAATACAGGTGGTATGAATGAATATGAGCAGTAGTACGGCGCCAGAAAAGTGCTTGCTGGCGTGCGTTGATGGTAGTAATATTGCAGCAAAAACAAGCAGATAGCGCATTGGAAAAGGCCTAGGGATTAGACTTTCACTAGTGGACACTCTCAACATTGATCACATAACAGAATAGATAAATGCATACTCTACACTCTCTTGTTGGATGATGAACACCATTGCGTAGGATTACACGAACCCTCAATGCCGGAGTTAACAAGCTCCACAATTAAATGTTCATATTTAAATAACCTTAGAGTGCATGAAAGATCAACACGACTAAACCAAGTACTAACATAGCATGCACACTGTCACCTTCACACTATGTAGGAGGCATAGATCACATCAATACCATCATAGCAATAGTTAACTTCATAATCTACAAGAGATCATAATCATAGCCTACGCCAAGTACTAACACGGATGCACACACTGTCACCATTACACCGTGCAGGAGGAATAAAACTACTTTAATAACATCACTAGAGTAGCACATGGATAAATTGTGATACAAAACACATTGCAATCATAAAGGGATATAAATAAGCACTTCACTATGCCATTCATAACAGTGAATAAGTATTCTGTGAAATATAGCCTAAGAGACCCACACGGTGCACACACTGTCACCTTTACACACGTGGGACAAGGAGTCTCCGGAGATCACATAAGTAAAATCCACTTGACTAGCATAATGACATCTAGATTACAAGCATCATCATATGAATCTCAATCATGTAAGGCAGCTCATGAGATTATTGTATTGAAGCACATAGGAGAGAGATGAACCACATAGCTACCGGTACAGCCCCGAGCCTCGATGGAGAACTACTCCCTCCTCATGGGAGACAGCAGCGTGGATGAAGATGGCGGTGGTGTCGATGGAGAAGCCTTCCGGGGCACTTCCCCGTCCCGGCGGCGTGCCGGAACAGAGACTCCTGTCCCCCAGATCTTGGCTTCGCGATGGCGGCGGCTCTGGAAGGTTTCTCGTACCGTGGCTTTTCCGTCTCGAAGTTTTAGGTCTGGGACCTTTATATAGGCGAAGAGGCGGCGTCGAAGGTCGAAGGGGCGACGACACAGGCGGCGCGGCCAGGGCCTCGGCCGGCCGCCTATGGTCTGGGGCCTGTGTGGCCCTCCGCGACTCTCGGGTGTTCGGATGCTTCCGGGCAAAATAGGAACTCGGGCGTTGATTTCGTCCAATTCCGAGAATATTTCGTTACTAGGATTTCGAAACCAAAAACAGCAGAAAACAGGAACTGGCACTTCGGCATCTTGTTAATAGGTTAGTTCCGAAAAATGCATGAATATGACATAAAGTGTGCATAAAACATGTAGATATCATCAATAATGTGGCATGGAACATAAGAAATTATCGATACGTCGGAGACGTATCAGCCGTACAGAGTCGACCAAGTTTTAAAGGGGAATGCATACATGCTCGAGCAGTTGGATGGTGTGAAGTTCCCAGTGGCCGTCAATGGCCAGCATCTCAAGAAGTATTTCCCAAGTATGTGGGATGATGGGCAGTAAAATATGGAGGCCGATGCACGAAATCGGCCAGTAAAAAAAAACAATTATCTTCCCAAGTATGGGGATGATGAACAGTGGAATATGGGGGCCGATGTATGAAATCGGCCGGTAAAAAGAAATATACGTGCAAAGCAACAGGATGCTAAGTACAGCCGATGCACAGACATCGACTTAAGAACAAAACAGCCGATGCAAAGACATCGACTTAAGAACAAAACAGTATGATCACCATCGACTTAGAGGTACAAATATTAGCAGGTATCAAGAACTATTTGGATTTGGTAATGTTTGCTTGGACCTGTCTAATTAGGTCATTGAGTTTGGCCTTATTGGCGTTTGACGATGAAAGACCGATGCGTTGCTATCGATCCTTGGAGCGTCGACCTACTTTGACAATCGGAAGAATTACTTTGACAATCGGAAGAATCGAATCGAACCATTGGAAAGTCGAATCGGAGAAGTATTCTTCATTGATTAAAGGAGGGATTTTACAAGAAAGAGCCGATTGCTCTCAAAGGATGAGCTACGCCTAGTGCACTACTACTAGTCCCTAATCTACGGGCGTCGCTTCCCTCGTTGCCGCCGTCTGCGCCGCTGCCGGCGCTGTCGCCGGCGACCTCCTCGTCACTGCTGCCGTAGCCCTCGAGGGCTCTTCCTCGTCGCCGTCGTTGCCGGCGTATCCGACCGGCGCGGAAGCGCTCGCCGGCGGCTCGTCGGAGGAGGTGTCATCCTCCTCTTCCTCCTCCTCGTCGGATGAGGAGAAGCCGTCCCAGGAGAAGAGGTCGTCGTCGCTCTCCTCTTCCAACCCCCATCCACAAGGAACTGGAGGTTGTCCTCCCGTCGGTCGGGAGGCGTCGTCCTCTGACCCGTCGGTGAAGACCCAATCCCTCTCGTCCCACCATTCTGGGGCGAGGGCTTCGTACGCTGCCATCAGGTCGAATCCGGCTCCGGCTCGCTGGAGGAGGAGGATTGGAAGGATAGGCCGGAGGAGGCAGAGGAGGAAGAGGAATCCATGGTGCATGAGGGGTTTTTTGCCGATGGCTAGTACGGAGCAGGGGGATGAAGAAGCGAACTGCTCGACGCGGTTAAATAAAGGGGATATAGTGGAGATTTAATGCTTGAGCAGTTTTCGAGGACGCGGTGCCAAAACTGTCAATCGTGCAGAAGTTGAGAAGACAGGGCATCATGATGGAAAGACACTGAAGCGGTTCTGCTCTGCAACGCATGACCCGATGAAGGAGAAACAGAGTGGTTTTGGAATTATCATTACCAAAACCAGGGGGCATGTGTTATCACCAGATTTTAACCGGATCAAGAGATGGGCCGTAATTGAGATGGGCTTGGAGGATATACACGTGGAGTGTCTCTGAATCGGCCTCGTGCGAGAATTTGGGCTAGATTGCCCGTGTATCTGTATATTATAGTAGATTGCATCTTAGTTTAGAATTAAGAGATAGAGTTTAGCTCGTACACGGTTAGGTGTATTCCAAAGATAGAAAGTCTACGGACTATAAATATGTACCTAGGGTTATTGAGAAAGGAGGATGATCACGTTCACAACAAACACAATCTAGGCGCATCGCCACCCCTTGTTTCGAGGGTTTCTTCCGGGTAAGCATCATGCTGCCTAGATCGCATCTTGCGATCTAGGCAGTATAGGTTTATTCGTTATCTGGTGTTGCTCGTACTGAAGCCTTGTTGATGGCGAGAAACATTACTTATCGTAGGTGTTTTAGGGCTTGCATCGTTGTTCTTCTGATATGCTTGCTTAGCTATGCTGCCCCTCGATATCTAGCTGCCCTTACACCTATCTTATGTGTAAGGACAGCATCTTGCTTCATCTTTATTTAGTAGATTTGATATGTTATAGTTGCTCCTTGTTCTTCAAGGATTAGTTTGATATCCGTATGGTTAGGCCTTGCAAACGGGTTGAACGATCCGGTAGTGCGTTAGGTATGGTTTGCCGATCCTAGAAGGGATGTTCCGGGAATCGACTCCGTGTTGGTTTTTAGGCCTCTTTTAGGGTTAGTTTTCCATCATCTTTCGTATCTGCTAGGCTCAACTACGTGTAGGATGTTCCGGTTATGCGGTGAAAACCCTAAACTGTCGTAGATCGATTTAGCTTAATATTAATGAAGCAGGATACCCATGTTATTGCAAGATCTAACATGAACCATGGGTCAATCGGCTCTTTGAGCCGATGAGCAGGGTAACCTGAGAGCCGATCGAGGCTCATTTAATGTTTACGTGTCTACCATGCAGGAAACTAATCGAAGCGATCCAACACCTTCCTGACTAGGTATAGGTCAGGTGGCACGCCCTTGCGACCGTCAGGACGTGTGCCAGAGCACTGCGGGCCGTCGCCCGAGGGACCAGGGCCCACCAGCAGTCCTGGGAGCCTCCCGGCTCTTCGTGTTGCCCGTCGCTGCTCGCCGGTGGGTTTTGGCAGGCAACAGGTAGCTATGTGGTTAATCTCTCTCCTCTGTACTTCAATACAATGATCTCATGAGCTGCCTTACATGATTGAGATTCATATGAGCTTTGTATCACTATTCATCTATGTGCTACTGATACGCGTAAAGCACACGTCCGTTGGGAACCCCAAGTGGAAGGTATGATGCGTATAGAAGCAAGTTTCCCTCAGTAAGAAACCAAGGTTTATCGAACCAGTAGGAGCCAAGAAGCACGTTGAAGGTTGTTGGTGGCGAAATGTAATGCGGCGCAACACCAGGGATTCCGGCGCCAACGTGGAACCTGCACAACACAACCAAAGTACTTTGCCCCAACGTAACAATGAGGTTGTCAATCTCACCGGCTTGCTGTGAACAAAGGATTAACCGTATTGTGTGGAAGATGATTGTTTGCAAAGAACAGTAAAGAACAAGTATTGCAGTAGATTGTATTTCAGATGTAAAGAATAGACCGGGGTCCACAGTTCACTAGCGGTGTCTCTCCCATAAGATAAATAGCATGTTGGGTGAACGAATTACAGTTGGGCAATTGACAAATAAAGAAGGCATAACAATGCACATACAAATATCATGATGAGTACTATGAGATTTAATCAGGCCATTACGACAAAGTACATAGACCGCTATCCAGCATGCATCTATGCCTAAAAAGTCCACTTTCAGGTTATCATCCGAACCCCTTCCGTATTAAGTTGCAAGCAACAGACAATTGCATTAAGTATGGTGCGTAATGTAATCAACACAAATATCCTTAGACAAAGCATCGATGTTTTATCCCTAGTGGCAACAGCACATCCACAACCTTAGAACTTTCTGTCACTGTCCCAGATTTAATGGAGGCATGAACCCACTATCGAGCATAAATACTCCCTCTTGGAGTCACAAGTATCAACTTGGCCAGAGCCTCTACTAGCAACGGAGAGCATGCAAGAACATAAACAACTCATATATGATAGATTGATAATCAACTTGACATAGTATTCAATATCCATCGGATCCCAACAAACACAACATGTAGGATTACAAATAAACGATCTTGATCATGATAGGCAGCTCACAAGATCGAACATGATAGCACAATTAGGAGAAGACGACCATCTAGCTACTGCTATGGACCCATGGTCCAGGGGTAAACTACTCACACATCACTCCGGAGGCGATCATGGCGATGAAGAGTCCTCCGGGAGATGATTCCCCCTCCCACAGGGTGCCGGAGGCGATCTCCTGAATCCCCCGAGATGGGATTGGCGGCGGCGGCGTCTCTGGAAGGTTTTCCGTATCGTGGCTCTCGGTACTGGGGGTTTCGCGACGAAGACTATATGTAGGCGGAAGGGTAGGTCAGGGGCATCACGAGGGCCCCACACAACAGGCCGGCGCGGCCCAAGCCCTGGCCGCACCGCCCTAGTGTGGCGTCGCCTCGTGGCCCCACTTCGTTTCCTCTTCGGACTTCTGGAAGCTTCGTGGAAAAATAGGCCCCTGGGCGTTGATTTCGTCCAATTCCGAGAATATTTCCTTACTAGGATTTCTGAAACCAAAACAGCAGAAAACAACAACTGGCTCTTCGGCATCTCGTCAATAGGTTAGTGCCGGAAAATGCATAAATATGACATATAATGTGTATAAAACATGTGAGTATCATCATAAAAGTAGCATGGAACATAAGAAATTATAGATACGTTTGGGACGTATCAGCTACTCATGTGATGTTATTAAAGTAGTCTATTCCTCCTTCACGGTGTAATGGTGACAGTGTGTGCATCGTGTAGTACTTGGCGTAGGTTATGATCATAATCTCTTGTAGGTTATGGAGTTAATTATTACTATGATAGTATTGATGTGATTTATTCCCCCTTCATAGTGTAAAGGTGACAGTGTGTATGCTATGTTAGTACTCGGTTTAAATTGCAAAGATCTATTATGCTCTAAAGGTTACTTAAATATGAATGCCGAATGTTGTGGAGCTTGTTAACTCCGGCATTGAGGTGCTCTTGTAGCCCTACACAACGAATGGTGTTCATTATCAAACAAGAGTATATGTAGCACAAAGGAAGAGAACTTATTTATTATGTGATCAATGTTGAGAGTGTCCACTAGTGAAAGTATGATCCCTAGGCCTTGTTTCCAAATACTGCAATCATCGCTTGTTTACTGTTCTACTGCATGTTTACTTCCTGCAATATTACTACCATCAACTGCACGCCAGCAAGCACTTTTTTCTGGCGCCATACTACTGCTCATATTCATTCATACCACTTGTATTTCACTATCTCTTCGCCGAACTAGTGCACCTATACATCTGACAAGTGTATTAGGTGTGTTGGGGACACAAGAGACTTCTTGTATCGTGATTGCAGGGTTGCTTGAGAGGGATATCTTTGACCTCTTCCTCCCTGAGTTCGATAAGCCTTGGGTGATCCACTTAAGGGAAACTTGCTGCTGTTCTACAAACCTCTGCTCTTGGAGGCCCAACACTATCTACAAGAATAGAAGCACCCGTAGAAATCAGTAATCGATGCGAGATCTATTCGGATCACAAGAGCCTGAAGTACATTTTCACTCAGAAGGAGCTGAATATGAGGCAGAGAAGATGGATAGAATTGATTAAGGACTATGATATGGAAATTCACTACCACCCCGGCAAGGCCAATGTGGTAGCGGATGCTTTGAGTAGACAACCATGTCGTTGAACTCCATGATTGCGAAGAGCAACCTAGCTTGTATGAAGAATTTGAGCAGTTTAGACTAGAGCTAGTTAGTGAAGGATTCCTAGCAAGCATAGAGCTTCAGCCTACCTTGATTAGCCAGATCAAAGAAGCCCAGAAAGGAAATGCCAGCATTGACGGAATCAAGAGCCAAATAGCGGCAGGAAAGGCACCTGGATTCACCGAAGATGAAGAAGGAGTTCTTTGGTACAACGGACGCCTATGTGTACCGTCAGATTCAGAGTTGAAGCAAGTTATTCTGAAGGAAGCCCATGACACCTTATACTCCATCCACCCCGGAGGTACCAAGATGTACCAAGATTTGAAGGAACAATTTTGGTGGCATGGAATGAAGAGAGAGATTGGAAGCTACATAGCCAAGTGTGATATCTGTCGAGAGTCAAAGCAGAACATCACGACCCGCAGACTGCAGCCATTACAGATTCCCGAATGGAAGTGGGATTCCGTAGGAATGGACTTCATCACCGGATTGCCCAAATCTAGTAAAGGAAATGATTCTATTTGGGTAGTGGTCGATAGATTAACCAAGGTAGCCCATTTCATCCCCGTCAAGACCACCTACCAAGGCCCAAAGCTAGCAGAGTTGTATATCTCAAGAATAGTCGCCCTGCACGGAACCCCAAAGTCAATTGTGTCAGATAGAGGATCCCAATTCACCTCAAGATTCTGGCAGAAAGTACATGAAGGACTAGGAACCCGACTGAATTTCAGCATATCACCCGCAGACCGATGGACAGACTGAAAGAGTCAACCAGATACTGGAAGATATGTTGAGAGCCTGTGTGCTGGAATATGGATCTAAGTGGGAAGACTGCCTGCCTTACGCAGAATTCTCGTACAACAACAGTTATCAAGCCAGCTTGCAAATGGCCCCCTTTGAAGCATTGTACGGAAGGAAGTGTCGTACCCCTCTGAACTGGTCAGAAGTCGGAGATAGCCAAGTCTTTGGACCAGATATTCTCCGAGAAGCTGAAGAGAAGGTGCACAAGATCCGTGAATACCTCAAGACTGCCCAATCAAGATAGAAGAGTTACGCTGACAAGAGACGCCGAGAGATGACCTTCGAGATCGGAGATTTTGTGTATCTCAAAGTATCACCCCTCAAAGGAATGCAGAGATTCCAACTTAGAGGAAAGCTTGCACCCAGATATGTTGGACCTTTCAAAGTTCTGAGCCGCCGAGGAGAAGTATCCTATTGATGTCTACGTGTGCTTCTATTCTTGTAGACAGTGTTGGGCCTCCAAGAGCAGAGGTTTGTAGAACAGCAGCAAGTTTCCCTTAAGTGGATCACTGTAACATCCCAAATTTTAAAGCAAAGAGAAAATGAATTTCCTGTTTCCAAAAATGAGAACCAACAAAAACTTTTCTTACATTGGGTGCTATGCATAGTGCTCATACCTAGTATTTGTGTTTTGCCATGATGAGTGTTATTATGCTTATGTGCTAAACCCTAAAACCCTAAAGTGATCAAGTGAAGATCACCAACCAAATAAAATAAAAGAGAAAGAAATCAAATAAGAAAAACCCTAAACCCTAACCTTCTCAAAAATCATTTGGATCTATTTTGAGAAACCAAAATAAAAGAAAAGACATATGTGGGCATATAGCCCTAATAGGTAAATCTTGAACCCTACCTTTATTACTTTATGCTAAAGCTTCATGGAAAAATAGGCCCTGGGCGTTGATTTCGTCCAATTCCGAGAATATTTCCTTACTAGGATTTCTGAAACCAAAAACACAGAAAAGCAACGGCTCTTCGGCATCTCGTCAATAGGTTAGTGCCGGAAAATGCATAAATATGACATATAATGTGTATAAAACATGTGAGTATCATCATAAAAGTAGCATGGAACATAAGAAATTATAGATACGTTTGGGACGTATCAAGCATCCCCAAGCTTAGTTCCTACTCGCCCTCGAGTAGGTAAACGATAACAAAGATAATTTCTGAAGTGACATGCTATCATAATCTTGATCATACTATTGTAAAGCACATGAGATGAATGCAGCGATTCGAAGCAATGATGAAGATAATGAGTAAACAAATGAATCATATAGCAAAGACTTTTCATGAATAGTACTTTCAAGACAAGCATCAATAAGTCTTGCATAAGAGTTAACTCATAAGCAATAAATTCTTAGTAGAAAGCTTTGAAACAACACAAAGGAAGATATAAGTTTCAGCGGTTGCTTTCAACTTCAACATGTATATCTCATGGATAATTGTCAACACAAAGTAATATAACAAGTGCAATAGGTAAACATGTAAGAATCAATGCACACAGTTGATACAAGTGTTTGCTTCTAAGATAGAAAGAAGTAGGTAAACTGACTCAACAATAAAGTAGAAGAATGGCCCTTCGCAGAGGGAAGCATGGATTACTATTTTTGTGCTAGAGCTTTTCATTTTGAAAACAAGAAACAATTTTGTCAACGGTAGTAATAAATCATATGAGTTATGTATAAGATATCTTATAAGTTGCAAGCCTCATGCATAGTATACTAATAGTGCCCGCACCTTGTCCTAATTAGCTTGGATTAACACGGATTATCATTGCATAACATATGTTTCAACCAAGTGTCACAAAGGGGTACCTCTATGCCGCCTGTACAAGGGTCTAAGGAGAAGGTTCGCATTGGATTTCTCGCTTTTGATCATTCTCAACTTAGACACCCATACCGGGACAACATAGACAACAGATAATGGACTCCTCTTTTAATGCTTAAGCATTCAACAACAGATAATATTCTCATAAGAGATTGAGGTTTTATGTCCAAACTGAAACTTCCACCATGATTCATGGCTTTAGTTAGCGGCCCAATGTTCTTCTCTAACAATATGCATACTCAAACCATTTGATCATGAAAATCGCCCTTACTTCAGACAAGACGAACATGCATAGCAACTCACATGATATTCAACAAAGGTAAAAGTTGATGGCGTCCCCAGAAACATGGTTACCGCACAACAAGCAACTTATTAAGAAATAAGACACATAAGTACATATTCTTCACCACAATAGTTTTTAGGGATTTCTATTTTCGTGCCCTCGGCTCCTTAGTTGTACTCAGTTTTCCCCAGATCCTTAGTTTTTCCTCAGTTTTCCCCCCCTTGTCTATAACCCGCAGAAAGAGCTCGGACGGAAGGAATCCCGTTTAGTTGACGTTGGTTGGTGCTGGCAAGTGGGGCCGCTGTTGGTGCCCCGCAGTGGACACGTCTCCACTTATCCAGATCATCGTGGGACCCACAACTTGTCCACGTTAGCGCGCCGGACCCACAGCTTACCCAGGTGACCGTTGCAAAATGGGAGCCCGAGCTAGCCCCGTGCCCGTGCCCGTGCCATTGCTTCCCCTTTCTTTCTCCGCGCCCCATTGTTCTTCTTCTCCGCCAGCGGCAGCCCTTCTCCGGCACGCGGGTGATGTCTAGTTTCTCTTCGACCTCCCGTTCTTCATGGCCGCAGTATGGACCCGTGCCTTTGACAAGATGCCCTGACTGCCCACGCCAGGAGCCTCTGAAGCGGTCGATCTGTAAGACGGACGAGAACGGCAACCGTGGACGTGAGTTCGTTGCATGCGAGAGCTTGCCATATAGAGAGGGGGATAAGGTTAGATCTCGCTCCAATTTCTCTGTTTTCTCTCGATTTTCTTGTTATTCCCTCGAATTTGGGATTTAGGGTTCACGTTGTTGTTTTCAGATCTTGAAGAAATGCAGGCATTTCGAGTGGATCGATGTGTACGTTCAGAGGCTTCAGTTGCAGGAATCAATTGGCGCTATTGGGGGCGCAATTTGGGAGGGGGGACTTGCTGTAGAGAATGCGGCGGAGAGAGGAGCCGTTCCGATTAGGGACCTTCCGATTATGCCTAATGCTCCCAATGCAGAACTGGTGGAAGTGAAGGGAGAACTGAAGAAAATGAACAAGCAGTTAAGGCAGCTGATCGAGTTGAAGAAGCAAGCTAATATGATGGCTGGTTGTTTTTTTTGTTGTATAATTACGATCGGATTCTTATCATTGCTCACCAGGCGCTAGAAGTTGTTACAAGGGATACCTTGTTACAAATCCATTATTCAGTTACATGTACTTGTAGTTGTTTTCAAAGTTAGTGTGTGCATTCACCGAAATTACCAACTATATTCCCTAAAAGAAAAGGAAAGCTAAAGATAGTTGATAATTGTTAGAGGGGTGACAAATAATGCAATCCCCGAAATCCGCAAATATGTATGCCTCATGTTTATACCAAAATTATACCACTTTTAGGCCTTTCCAAAATACCAATACCATATCCCAAACTATATTCCCTAAAAGAAAAGGACAGCTAAAGATAGTTGATAATTGTTAGAGGGGTGACAAATGATGCAATCGCCGAAATCCGCAAAAATGTATGCCTCATGTTTATAACAAAATTATACCACTTTTAGGCCGTTTCAAAATACCAATACTATATCCCAAACTATATTCCCTAAAAGAAAAGGAAAGCTAAAGATAGTTGATAATTGTTAGAGGGGTGACAAATAATGCAATCCCCGAAATCCGCAAATATGTATGCCTCATGTTTATACCAAAATTATACCACTTTTAGGCCTTTCCAAAATACCAATACCATATCCCAAACTATATTCCCTAAAAGAAAAGGAAAGCTAAAGATAGTTGATAATTGTTAGAGGGGTGACAAATAATGCAATCCCCGAAATCCGCAAATATGTATGCCTCATGTTTATACCAAAATTATACCACTTTTAGGCCTTTCCAAAATACCAATACCATATCCCAAACTATATTCCCTAAAAGAAAAGGACAGCTAAAGATAGTTGATAATTGTTAGAGGGGTGACAAATAATGCAATCGCCGAAATCAGCAAAAATGTATGCCTCATGTTTATAACAAAATTATACCACTTTTAGGCCGTTTCAAAATACCAATACTATATCCCAAACTATATTCCTCATGTTTATTCTCCACCGACAGAGAGAGAGAGAGAGATGGGTGGCCACGAAGAGAGAGAGAGAGAGAGAGAGAGAGAGAGAGAGAGAGAGAGAGAGAGAGAGAGAGAGAGAGAGAGGTTGCCACGAAGAGACGGATAGGGGTATACTGCCCGTTAGATCAGTGGATCAACGGTTCGTGGAGTCGATCCGTGTGACAACGGCTCAACCAATCAGGATAAGTTTGGGCTTCTCAGAGCATTTGTGACAGTACTTGAGGGCAAAACTGAGTAGTACTAAGAATCCAAGGGCACATAAATAGTAAATAGACTAAGGGATTCAAACAAAAGAATTACAAAATGAAAAATGTGTGTTTTGTACAATATAATTCATATTGGGCTACATCAAATTATTTGCAATTCAAATATACATCAGTGTGACAATTATGGCATCATTTAGACAAACTATGTTTTGGGAAAGATGTTTTGCAAAGGGGTTTGGGTGGAAAACCATGCATCTTCATAGCTACACTAGTGATTCTGAGAAGTGGCAATTTGTGGTAAAACTTGATTTATATATGTTTGTTAAGGTTTTCTAGGTGGCAGGTTGCGTAGGAAGACTCCATGAGTAGTTGCCACTATGTTTTTATTTTTTTGGATTTTTTTGCGCATGAAATGACTCGATTAGCTATGTTAATCTCATTTGTTGACTCTCTGTTGACCAGCTACTTGAGGGTAAAACTGAGTATATTGCACTTGCCGGTCTAAGTCCTCGAGGGGAAAACTGAGTACAGATAAAATTTCTGTATAAGGCCTGAGGTTATAACTGAGTACACCAAACGTCCCAGGGTTAGACTCGTGTAGCGGTGCACGCTGCAGCCGTGCATAGCGGACGCGTGTTGCGGTACACGCCACCTTCGTCTTTATAGAGCCCCTCTTTCTCTCCCTCGACGCACGTTCTCACTGGCTCACTGCAACCGCCTCTCCTGTCCCATCATCTTCTCCACAACCGAAGAAAAAACCCCGAAGAAAACCGCCGGCGATGGAGAAGAATGAGATGCCCATTGTCGGCGCATCGGCCGCCGCCCCCGTCCAGGCCCCTGTCGCTGCTTCCAACGTAGCAGCCGGCGCATCGGCCGCCGCCCCCGTCCAGGCCCCTGTCGCTGCTTCCAACGTAGCAGCCGGCGCATCGGCCGCCGCCCCCGTCCAGGCCCCTGTCGCTGCTTCCAACGTAGCAGCCGGCGCATCGGCCGCCGCCCCCGTCCAGGCCCCCTTCGATTGGGACCCGTACGAACCAGTGCAGTACGACGCGCCGGAGAACCCCTACGACACCACCATCGTCGACTACGCGCCGGAGGTAACCTTGTTCTTATCTCATTTCAATCAGTTTGTGTTAGATCTAGCGTTATTACGGTTCGTCTGTTCCTAGTTCAATCCTTTTGTGTTAGATCTTGCGTTATTACTGTTCGTTTCTTCCTAGTTCAATCCTTTTGTGTTAGATCTTGCGTTATTACTGTTCGTCTGTTCCTAGTTCAATCCTTTTGTGTTAGATCTTGCGTTATTACTGTTCGTCTGTTCCTAGTTCGATCCTTTTGTGTTAGATCTTGCGTTATTAGTGTTTGTGCCGATGATGATGAATATTTGGGCATCCCTAAATTGATTCAGGGTTTGGTCAGTAAACAATTGGTGTGTACAAATTTGTTGTGCATGATCTTTGGTTTACTTACTCAAATCCTGGATATAAGTGTGTCCAATGTAACTGAGGCTACCTCTTTTTTTCGAGCCCATATTATCATGCATGATTTTTTGTTCACTCTCTGTTCAATCATCGTTGCAATTGACTCCGTGTTTTTTGCACGATCTTTGGTGCTACGTGACAGGTGGAGAGCAGCGACGTCGACAGCGACGACGAGTCCTTCCACACCAAGACTCGTCACGTCCTCAGGAGGCTGCAGTCCGGCCAATACGATGGCCCCTTTGCTCGAGGCATTTACAAGTGCCCCTTCTGCAACAGGAGGCTCCGCGACACCGACTTCAACACCCTGCTGAACCATGCTGAATCCATTGGCAGATATGGCGCTAGAGTTGGAAGGACCGTGAACGTGCATGCGTACATGGCCAAACACAAAGCACTTGGGATTCACCTGCGCAACCTCCAAGCGAGTCACACGCGCCACCTGGAGGCGTTGAACGTGCCTACTGCACTCTCTGTATGTGACTGCTCTATCTGTAGAGCAGCTTAAATTCATGTAAAATGTAGCTTATGTTGGATCTATCTGTCCTGAATATATCTATGCTATGTTGGTTGCTGTATGCAGCTTATCCTATATTTTCTCTCTGGATTTGTGCCCTAGATTTCCTACCTGATTGGGTAAAAACGAAGGCATAAAGAAATGAATGGCGTTAAAAAACAGAAGGAGAAGCTTCTCTAGATTTGCTATCAATTTGGGCTATCAAATATGAATGAGATCGAGCGATAGAGAGGAAAAAGGTACATTGAAAACTGCTAATCTGGGCGAAAGAGACAGAAACCACTCGTGCCCCCGTCCCGGACCCACACGGCTCCACACGCTACGGCCCTACACGCTACGGCCCCACAAACACGGCCTCGTCCTGTCCCACGCGGTCCCTTCCTACCAGCCCCACACGACGCGGTCCCACACGACGCGACCCCACAAACGACACGACCCCACTCGTCAGCACGGAACGGTCAACTTAACGGATTCCTTCCGTCCGAGCTCCTTCTGCGGTTCAGACAAACGTTTGGGTAAAACTGAGGAAAAACTAAGGAGCTGGGGAAAACTGAGTACAACTAACGAAGCAGGGGCACGAAAATAGAAATCCCTAGTTTTTAAGGCTATTTGTCCCATGAGCTATATATTGCAAAGGCAAAGAATGGAATTTTAAAGGTAGCACTCAAGTAATGTACTTTGGAATGGCAGAGAAATACCATGTGGTAGGTAGGTATGGTGGACACAAATGGCATGGATTTGGCTCAAGGATTTGGATGCACGAGAAGAATTCCTCTCAATACAAGGCTAGGCTAGCAAGGTTGTTTGAAGCAAACTCAAGTATGAAATGGTGCAGCAAGACTCACATATAAACATATTGTAAGCATTATAAGACTTTACATCGTCTCCTTGTTGTTCAAACACCTTAACCAGAAAATATCTAGACTTAGAGAGACCAATCATGCAAACCAAATTTTAACAAGCTCTATGTAGTTATTCATTAATAGGTGCAAAGTACATGATGCAAGAGCTTAAACATGATCTATATGAGCACAACAATTGCCAAGTATCACATTATTCAAGACATTATACCATTTACCACATGCGGCATTTTCCGTTTCCAACCATATATCAATGAATGAGGTAGTTCAACTTTCGCAATGAACATTAAGAATAAAGCTAAGAACACATGTGTTCATACGAAACATCGGAGCGTAATATCTCCAATATAAAGGATTGTGGGATCCAACTTTATTCAAACAAAACAAAAACAAAAACAAACAGACGCTCCAAGCAAAGCACATAAGATGTGACTGAATAAAAATATAGTTTCACTAGAGGAACCTGATAATGTTGTCGATGAAGAAGGGGATGCCTTGGGAATCCCCAAGCTTAGATGCTTGAGTCTTCTTAAAATATGCAGATGAACCACGGGGGCATCCCCAAGCTTAGACTTTTCACTCTTCTTGATCATATTGTATCATGCTCCTCTCTTGACCCTTGAAAACTTCCTCCACACCAAACTCGAAACAAACTCATTAGAGGGTTAGTGCATAATTGAAAATTCATATATTCAGAGGTGACATAATCATTCTTAACACTTCTGGACATTGCACAAAGCTACTGAAAGTTAATGGAACAAAGAAATCCATCGAACATAGCAAAACAGGCAATGCGAAATAAAAGGCAGAATCTGTCAAAACAGAAAGACGAATTTTACAGGGGCACTTAACTTGATCAGATGAAAATGCTCAAATTGAATGAAAGTTGCGTACATATCTGAGGATCACGCACGTAAATTTGCAGATTTTTCTGAGTTACCTACAGAGAATTCTGCCCAGATTCGTGACAGCAAGAAATCTGTTTCTCGCAGTAATCCAAATCTAGTATTGACTTTACTATCAAAGACTTTACTTGGCACAACAATGCAATAAAATAAAGATAAGGAGAGGTTGCTACAGTATTAACAACTTCCAAGACTCAAATATAAAACAAAGTACTGTAGTAAAAACATGGGTTGTCTCCCATAAGCGCTTTTCTTTAACGCCTTTCAGCTAGGCGCAGAAAGTGTGAATCAAGTATTATCAAGAGATGAAGCATCAACATCATAATTTGTTCTAATAATAGAATCATAAGGTAACTTCATTCTTTTTCTAGGGAAGTGTTCCATACCTTTCTTGAGAGGAAATTGATATTTAATATTACCTTCCTTCATATCAATGGTAGCACCAACAGTTCGAAGAAAAGGTCTTCCCAATATAATGGGACAAGATGCATTGCATTCAATATCCAAGAAAACAAAATCAACGGGGACAAGGTTATTGTTAACCATAATATGAACATTATCAATCCTCCCCAAATGTTTCTTTATTATCAGCAAGATTAACATCCAAATAACAATTTTTCAATGGTGGCAAGTCAAGCATATCATAGATTTTCTTAGGCATAACAGAAATACTTGCACCAAGATCACATAGAGCATTACAATCAAAATCATTGACCCTCATCTTAATGATGGGCTCCCAACCATCTTCTAACTTCCTAGGAATAGAAGTTTCAAGTTTTAGTTTCTCTTCTCTAGCTTTTATGAGAGCATTTGTAATATGTTTTGTAAAGGCCAAATTTATAGCACTAGCATTAGGACTTCTAGCAAGTTTTTGTAAGAACTTTATAACTTCAGAGATGTGACAATCATCAAAATCTAAACCATTATGATCTACAGCAATGGAATCATTGTCCCCAATGTTGGAAAAAATTTCAGCAGTTTTATCACAAGCAGTTTCAGCAGTTTTAGCAATTTCAGGTAGTTTTGCACGCTTTGCACTAGGAGTAGAAACATTGCCAACACCAATTATTTTACCATTGATAGTAGGAGGTGTAGCAACATGTGAATCATTATCATTACTAGTGGTGGTAATAGTCCAAACTTTAGCTACATTATTCTCTTTAGCTAGTTTTTCATTTTCTTCTCTATCCCACCTAGCACGCAATTCAGCCATTAATCTTATATTCTCATTAATTCTAACTTGGATGGCATTTGCTGTAGTAACAATCTTATTTTCATTATCCTTATTAGGCATAACTTTCAATTTTAAAAGATCAACATCAGAGGCAAGTCTATCAACCTTAGAAGCAAGAATATCAATTTTATCAAGCTTTTCCTCAACAGATTTGTTAAAAGCAGTTTGTGTACTAATAAATTCTTTAAGCATGGCTTCAAGACCAGGGGTACACTCCTATTATTGTTGTAAGAATTACCATAACCATTACCATTAGCAGAAGGATATGGCCTATAGTTGTTACCAGAATTATTCCTATAAGCATTGTTGTTGAAATTATTATTTTTAATGAAGTTCACATCAACATTCTCTTCTTGAGCAACCAATGAAGCTAAAGGAACATTATTTGGATCAACATTAGATCTACCATTCACAAGCATAGACATAATCACATCAATCTTATCACTCAAGGAGGAGGTTTCTTCAACAGAATTTACCTTCTTACCTTGTGGAGCCCTTTCCGTGTGCCATTCAGAGTAATTGATCATCATATCATCAAGAAGCTTTGTAGCCGCCCCCAAAGTAATGGACATAAAGGTACCTCCAGCAGCTGAATCCAATAGGTTCCGCGAAGAAAAATTCAATCCTGCATAGAAGGTTTGGATGATCATCCAAGTAGTCAGTCCATGGGTTGGGCAATTCTTTACCAAAGATTTCATTCTCTCCCATGCTTGAGCAACATGTTCATTATCTAATTGCTTAAAATTCATTATGCTACTTCTCAAAGATATAATTTTAGTGGGAGGATAATATCTACCAATAAAAGCATCCTTACATTTAGTCCATGAATCAATACTATTCTTAGGCAAAGATAGCAACCAATCTTTAGCTCTTCCTCTTAATGAGAAAGGAAACAATTTTAATTTTATAATGTCACCATCTACATCCTTATACTTTTGCATTTCACATAGTTCAACAAAATTATTAAGATGGGCAGCAGCATCATCAGAACTAACACCAGAAAATTGCTCTCTCATGACAAGATTCAGTAAAGCAGGTTTAATTTCAAAGAATTCTGCTGTAGTAGCAGGTGGAGCAATAGGTGTGCATAGGAAATCATTATTATTAGTGTTTGTGAAGTCACACAACTTAGTATTTTCAGGAGTATTCATTTTAGCAGTAGTAAATAAAGCAAACTAGATAAAGTAAATGCAAGTAACTAATTTTTTTGTGTTTTTAATATGGAGAACAAGACAGTAAATAAAGTAAAGCTAGCAACTAATTTTTTTGTGTTTTGTTTAAGTGCAGCAAACAAAGTAGTAAATAAAGTAAAGTAAAGCAAGACAAAAACAAAGTAAAGAGATTGGAAGTGGAGACTCCCCTTGCAGCGTGTCTTGATCTCCCCGGCAACGGCGCCAGAAATTTAGCTTGATACGCGTAAAGCACACGTCCGTTGGGAACCCCAAGTGGAAGGTATGATGCGTATAGAAGCAAGTTTCCCTCAGTAAGAAACCAAGGTTTATCGAACCAGTAGGAGCCAAGAAGCACGTTGAAGGTTGTTGGTGGCGAAATGTAATGCGGCGCAACACCAGGGATTCCGGCGCCAACGTGGAACCTGCACAACACAACCAAAGTACTTTGCCCCAACGAAACAGTGAGGTTGTCAATCTCACCGGCTTGCTGTGAACAAAGGATTAACCGTATTGTGTGGAAGATGATTGTTTGCAAAGAACAGTAAAGAACAAGTATTGCAGTAGATTGTATTTCAGATGTAAAGAATAGACCGGGGTCCACAGTTCACTAGCGGTGTCTCTCCCATAAGATAAATAGCATGTTGGGTGAACGAATTACAGTTGGGCAATTGACAAATAAAGAAGGCATAACAATGCACATACAAATATCATGATGAGTACTATGAGATTTAATCAGGGCATTACGACAAAGTACATAGACCGCCATCCAACATGCATCTATGCCTAAAAAGTCCACTTTCAGGTTATCATCCGAACCCCTTCCGGTATTAAGTTGCAAGCAACAGACAATTGCATTAAGTATGGTGCGTAATGTAATCAACACAAATATCCTTAGACAAAGCATCGATGTTTTATCCCTAGTGGCAACAGCACATCCACAACCTTAGAACTTTCTGTCACTGTCCCAGATTTAATGGAGGCATGAACCCACTATCGAGCATAAATACTCCCTCTTGGAGTCACAAGTATCAACTTGGCCAGAGCCTCTACTAGCAACGGAGAGCATGCAAGAACATAAACAACTCATATATGATAGATTGATAATCAACTTGACATAGTATTCAATATCCATCGGATCCCAACAAACACAACATGTAGGATTACAAATAAACGATCTTGATCATGATAGGCAGCTCACAAGATCGAACATGATAGCACAATTAGGAGAAGACGACCATCTAGTTACTGCTATGGACCCATGGTCCAGGGGTAAACTACTCACATCATCCGGAGGCGATCATGGCGATGAAGAGTCCTCCGGGAGATGATTCCCCTCCGGCAGGTGCCGGAGGCGATCTCCGAATCCCCCGAGATGGGATTGACGGCGGCGGCGTCTCTGGAAGGTTTTCCGTATCGTGGCTCTCGGTACTGGGGGTTTCGCGACGAAGACTATATGTAGGCGGAAGGGTAGGTCAGGGGGCGTCACGAGGGCCCCACACAACAGGCCGGCGCGACCCAAGCCCTGGCCGCGCCGCCCTAGTGTGGCGTCGCCTCGTGGCCCCACTTCGTTTCCTCTTCGGACTTCTGGAAGATTCGTGGAAAAATAGGCCCCTGGGCGTTGATTTCGTCCAATCCCGAGAATATTTCCTTACTAGGATTTCTGAAACCAAAAACAGCAGAAAAACAACTAGCTCTTCGGCATCTCGTCAATAGGTTAGTGCCGGAAAATGCATAAATATGACATATAATGTGTATAAAACATGTGAGTATCATCATAAAAGTAGCATGGAACATAAGAAATTATAGATAGGTTTGGGACGTATCAGCTACTCATGTGATGTTATTAAAGTAGTCTATTCCTCCTTCACGGTGTAATGGTGACAGTGTGTGCATCGTGAAGTACTTGGCATAGGTTATGATCATAATCTCTTGTAGGTTATGGAGTTAATTATTACTATGATAGTATTGATGTGATTTATTCCCCCTTCATAGTGTAAAGGTGACAGTGTGTATGCTATGTTAGTACTCGGTTTAAATTGCAAAGATCTATTATGCTCTAAAGGTTACTTAAATATGAATGCCGAATGTTGTGGAGCTTGTTAACTCCGGCATTGAGGTGCTCTTGTAGCCCTACACAACGAATGGTGTTCATTATCAAACAAGAGTATATGTAGCACAAAGGAAGAGAACTTATTTATTATGTGATCAATGTTGAGAGTGTCCACTAGTGAAAGTATGATCCCTAGGCCTTGTTTCCAAATACTGCAATCATCGCTTGTTTACTGTTCTACTGCATGTTTACTTCCTGCAATATTACTACCATCAACTGCACGCCAGCAAGCACTTTTCTGGCGCCGTACTACTGCTCATATTCATTCATACCACTTGTATTTCACTATCTCTTCGCCGAACTAGTGCACCTATACATCCGACAAGTGTATTAGGTGTGTTGGGGACACAAGAGACTTCTTGTATCGTGATTGCAGGGTTGCTTGAGAGGGATATCTTTGACCTCTTCCTCCCCGAGTTCGATAAACCTTGGGTGATCCACTTAAGGGAAACTTGTTGCTGTTCTACAAACCTCTGCTCTTGGAGGCCCAACACTGTCTACAAGAATAGAAGCACCCGTAGACATCAGTAATCGATGCGAGATCTATTCGGATCACAAGAGCCCGAAGTACATTTTCACTCAGAAGGAGCTGAATATGAGACAGAGAAGATGGATAGAATTGATTAAGGACTATGATATGGAAATTCACTACCACCCCGGCAAGGCCAATGTGGTAGCGGATGCTTTGAGTAGACAGCCATGTCAGTTGAACTCCATGATCGCAGAAGAGCAACCTAGCTTGTATGAAGAATTTGAGCAGTTTAGACTGGAGCTAGTTAGTGAAGGATTCCTAGCAAGCATAGAGCTTCAGCCTACCTTGATTAGTCAGATCAAAGAAGCACAGAAAGGAAATGCCAGCATTGACGGAATCAAGAACCAAATAGCTGCAGGAAAGGCACCTGGATTCACCGAAGATGAAGAAGGAGTTCTTTGGTACAATGGACGCCTATGTGTCAGCAGATTCGGAGTTGAAGCAAGTTATCCTGAAGGAAGCTCATGACACCCTATACTCCATCCACCCCGGTGGAACCAAAATGTACCAAGATTTGAAGGAACAATTTTGGTGGCATGGAATGAAGAGAGAGATTGGAAGCTACATAGCCAAATGTGATATCTGTCAGAGAGTCAAAGCAGAGCATCAGCGACCCGCAGGATTACTGCAGCCATTACAGATTCCCGAATGGAAGTGGGATTCTGTAGGAATGGATTTCATAACTGGATTGCCCAAATCAAGTAAAGGAAATGATTCTATTTGGGTAGTGGTCGATAGATTAACCAAGGTAGCCCATTTCATCCCCGTCAAGACCACCTACCAAGGCCCCAAGCTAGCAGAGTTGTATATCTCAAGAATAGTCAGCCTGCACGGAACCCCAAAGTCAATTGTGTCAGATAGAGGATCCCAATTCACCTCAAGATTCTGGCAGAAAGTACATGAAGGACTAGGAACCCGGCTGAATTTCAGCACAGCCTATCACCCGCAGACTGATGGACAGACTGAAAGAGTCAACCAGATACTGGAAGATATGTTGAGAGCCTGTGTGCTGGAATATGGATCTAAGTGGGAAGACTGCCTGCCTTACGCAGAATTCTCGTACAACAACAGTTATCAAGCCAGCTTGCAAATGGCCCCCTTTGAAGCCCTGTACGGAAGGAAGTGTCGTACCCCTCTGAACTGGTCAGAAGTCGGAGATAGCCAAGTCTTTGGACCTGATGTTCTTCGAGAAGCTGAAGAGAAGGTGCACAAGATCCGTGAGTACCTCAAGACTGCCCAATCAAGACAGAAGAGTTACGCTGACAAGAGACGTCGAGAGATGACCTTCGAGATCGGAGATTTGTGTATCTCAAAGTATCACCCCTCAAAGGAATGCAGAGATTCCAACTTAGAGGAAAGCTTGCACCCAGATATGTTGGACCTTTCAAAGTTCTGAGCAGCCGAGGAGAAGTATCCTATTGATGTCTACGTGTGCTTCTATTCTTGTAGACAGTGTTGGGCCTCCAAGAGCAGAGGTTTGTAGAACAACAGCAAGTTTTGTAAACATCCCAAATTTTAAAGCAAAGAGAAAATGAATTTCCTTTTTCCAAAAATGAGAACCAACAAAAACTTTTCTTACATTGGGTGCTATGCATAGTGCTCATACCTAGTATTTGTGTTTTGCCATGATGAGTGTTATTATGCTTATGTGCTAAACCCTAAAACCCTAAAGTGATCAAGTGAAGATCACCAACCAAATAAAATAAAAGAGAAAGAAATCAAATAAGAAAAACCCTAAACCCTAACCTTCTCAAAAATCATTTGGATCTATTTTGAGAAACCAAAATAAAAGAAAAGACATATGTGGGCATATAGCCCTAATAGGTAAATCTTGAACCCTACCTTTAATATTTTTGCTAAATAGTGGTGAACCATGGTGAACCCCACTAAACCCTAAACCTCATCTCTCTTGTCACAAATCTTTGAAAAACCAAAATAAAAAGAAATGATCTTAATTAAGAAAAAGGCATATGCAAGCCTATGGCTACTTTTTGCAAATGCTCCAACCTTGAGTGTTAACCTTGGTAGATGTTTTGAAATACATCAACACACTCAACAAAGTACTTACCAACCAATTCAAGTGAGAAACAAAATAAAATCAAACATATGCATAGAGGCATATGTGGCACTTAGCCAAAATATCCAATCTTGACCTAGGCACTCCCATTACCCCAAAATGGTTTGAACCTTTTACCCAACTCAATCTAACACCAAATAAACCTCACTTTTGTCAAAATGAAGCAAAGAAAAATAAAAGAATAAAAGTAGGAAATCACAAAACCCTCACATATGGTTTATGCCATTTTTCCAAATCTTTGACCTAGACCAATTTGGCCTTCACCATTAGTTGTATTATGTCATAAACACTTATTATAGATACGTTTGAGAGGTATCAAGCATCCCCAAGCTTAGTTCCTGCTCGCCCTCGAGTAGGTAAACGATAACAATGATAATTTCTTAAGTGACATGCTACCAACATAATCTTGATCAACTATTATAAGCATATGAGATGAATGCAGCGATTCGAAGCAATGGTGAAGACAATGAGTAAACAACTGAATCATATAGCAAAACTTTTCATGAATAGTACTTTCAAGACATCAATAAGACTTGCATAACAGTTAACTCATAAGCAATAAATTCTTAGTAGAAAGCTTTGAAACAACACAAAGGAAGATATAAGTTTCAGCAATTGCTTTCAACTTGTAACATGTATATCTCATGGATAGTTGTCAACATAAAGCAATATAACAAGTGCAATAGGTAAACATGTAAGAATCAATGCACAGTTGACACAAGTGTTTGCTTCTAAGATAGAAAGAAGTAGGTAAACTGACTCAACATAAAGTAAAAGAAAGACCCTTCGCAGAGGGAAGCATGGATTAAATCATGTGCTAGAGCTTTTCAAGTTTTGAAATCATATAGAGAGCATAAAAGTAAAGTTTTGAGAGGTGTTTGTTGTTGTCAACGAATGGTAATGGGTACTCTAACTACCTTATCAACCAGACTTTCAAGAGCGGCTCCCATGAAGGACGTTATCTCTACCAGCAAGGTAGATCATCCCTCTTCTCTTTTGTTTACACATGTACTTTAGTTTAGTTTATATATTTTTTTATTTTAGATGACACTCCTCCCAACCTTTGCTTTCAAGCCATGGCTAACCGAATCCTCGGGTGCCTTCCAACAATCACATACCATGGAGGAGTGTCTATTTGCAAAATTAAGTTGCTTACTGATGAATCAGAGCAAAACATGTGAAGAGAATTATTAATGCAAGTTAATTAATTGGGGCTGGGAACCCCATTGCCAGCTCTTTTTGCAAAATTATTGGATAAGCGGATGAAGCCACTAGTCCATTGGTGAAAGTCCGCCAAAAGTAAATGACAAGATCGAAAGATAAAACACCACATACTTCCTCATGAGCTATAAAACATTGACACAAATAAGAGATAATAGCTTTTGAATTGTTTAAAGGTAGCACATGAAGTATTTGCTTGGAATGGCAGAGAAATACCATGTAGTAGGTAGGTATGGTGGACACAAATGGCATAGTTTTTGGCTCAAGGATTTGGATGCACGAGAAGAATTCCTCTCAATACAAGGCTAGGCTAGCAAGGTTGTTTGAAGCAAACTCAAGTATAAACGGTGCAGCAAGACTCACATATAAACATATTGTAAGCATTATAAGACTTTACATCGTCTCCTTGTTGTTCAAACACCTTAACCAGAAAATATCTAGACTCTAGAGAAACCAATCATGCAAACCAAATTTTAACAAGCTCTATGTAGTTCTTCATTAATAGGTACAAAGTACATGATGCAAGAGCTTAAACATGATCTATATGAGCACAACAATTGCCAAGTATCAAATTATTCAAGACATTATACCATTTACCACATGCAGCATTTTCTGTTTCCAACCATATAACAATGAACGAAGAAGTTTCAACCTTCGCCATGAACATTAAGAGTAAAGCTAAGAACACATGTGTTCATACGCAACAGCGGAGCGTGTCTCTCTCCCACACAAGCATGAATTTATTCAAACAAAACAAAAACAAACAGACGCTCCAAGTAAAGTACATAAGATGTGACCGAATAAAAATATAGTTTCAAGAGAAGAAACCTGATAAATTGTTGATGAAGAAGGGGATGCCTTGGGCATCCCCAAGCTTAGATGCTTGAGTCTTCTTGAAATATGCAGGGATGAACCACGGGGCATCCCCAAGCTTAGACTTTTCACTCTTCTTGATCATAGTATATCATCCTCCTCTCTTGACCCTTGAAAACTTCCTCCACACCAAACTTAAAACAAACTCATTAGAGGGTTAGTGAATAATCAAAAATTCACATGTTCAGAGGTGACACAATCATTCTTAACACTTCTGGACATTGCCCAAAACTACTGGAAGTCAATGGAACAAAGAAATCCATCCAACACAGCAAAAGAGGCAATGCGAAATAAAAGGCAGAATCTGTCAAAACAGAACAGTCCGTAAAGACGAATTGTTTAGAGGCACTGGACTTGCTCAGATGAAAATGCTCAAATTGAATGAAAGTTGCGTACATATCTGAGGATCACGCACGTAAATTGGCAGATTTTTCTGAGTTACCTACAGAGAACCCTGCCCAAATTCGTGACAGACAGAAATCTGTTTCTGCGCAGTAATCCAAATCTAGTATCAACATTGCTATCAAAGACTTTACTTGGCACAACAATGCAATAAAATAAAGATAAGAAGAGGTTGCTACAGTAGTAACAACTTCCAAGACTCAAATATAAAACAAAATTGCTGTAGTAAAATAAAAACATGGGTTATCTCCCAAGAAGTGCTTTCTTTATAGCCATTAAGATGGGCTCAGTAATTTTAATGATGCACTCCCAAGAAATAGTAGTTGAAGCAAAAGAGAGCATCAAAAAGCAAATTCAAAACACATTTAAGCCTAACATGCTTCCTATGCATAGGAATCTTGTAAATAAACAAATTCATGAAGCATAATGCAACAAGCATAGGAAGATAAAACCAGTGTAACTTCAAAAATTTCAGCATATAGAGAGGTGTTTTAGTAACATGACAACCATATTTTCCTCTCTCATAATAATTTTCAGAGGCATCATGAACAAACTCAACAATATAAGTATCACATAAAGCATTCTTATTCACATGCATAAAAGTATCATTACTCTCCACATAAGCATAATCAATTTTATTAGTTGTAGTGGGAGCAAATTCAACAAAGTAGCTATCATTATTATTCTCATCATCAAATATAGGAGGTATAGTATCATCATAATAAACTTTATCCTCCATAGTAGGCGGCACCAAAAGACCACTATCATTATAATCATCATAAATAGGAGGCATATCATAATCAACATAAACTTTCTCCTCAATACCCGGAGGGCTAAAGAGATCATTTTCATCAAAACCGACCTCCCCAAGCTTAAATTCTTCCATAGCATTAGCAACAATGGTGTTCAAAGCATTCATACTGATAACATTCCCATTAGCATGCATAAGTTCCATGGGTTTTTTAATTTTCTCTTCAAACACATCATGTCCTAATTCAAGATAAAGTTCATAAAGATCTCTCATTTTGTTGTTGTCTTCCATTAAGCCTTACTAGTGTAAAACAAGAGACAAAAAGATGCAATTGCAGGATCTAAAGGAAATAGCTTGAGCACGCACAACGGCAAAAAAAGTACTTAGTTACCTGGGACCGGAGTATGAGTGCCTTTTACCTTTCTCCCCGGCAACGGCGCCAAAAAGTGCTTGATGTCTACGTGTGCTTCTATTCTTGTAGACAGTGTTGGGCCTCCAAGAGCACAGGTTTGTAGAACAGCAGCAAGTTTCCCTTAAGTGGATCACCCAAGGTTTATCGAACTCAGGGAGGAAGAGGTCAAAGATATCCCTCTCAAGCAACCCTGCAATCACGATACAAGAAGTCTCTTGTGTCCCCAACACACCTAATACACTTGTCGATGTATAGGTGCACTAGTTCGGCGAAGAGATAGTGAAATACAAGTAGTATGAATGAATATGAGCAGTAGTAACGGCGCAGAAAAGTGCTTGCTGGCGTGCAGTTGATGGTAGTAATATTGCAGGAAGCAAAGATGCAGTAAAACAGTAAATAAGCGGTGATTCGATGTTTGGAAACAAGGCCTAGGGATCATACTTTCACTAGTGGACACTCTCAACATTGATCACATAACTGAATAAACAAATACTACTTTCTCTACACTCTCTTGTTGGATGACAAACACCATTCATTGTGTAGGGCTACAAGAGCACCTCAATGCCGGAGTTAACAAGCTCCACAACATTCGATATTCATATTTAAATAACCTTAGAGTGCATGATAGATCAACGCAATTATACCGAGTACTAACATAGCATGCGCCTGTCAACATTAGCTATGAAAGGGGGAATAAATCACATCAATACCATCATAGTAATAGTTAACTTCACAATCTACAAGAGATCACGATCATAACCTACGCCAAGTACTACATGATGCACACACTGTCCACATTACATCATGAAGGAGGAATAGACTACTTTAATAACATCACTAGAGTAGCACATAGATGATATTCAACTAGATCACAAAGCTCATGATCACATAAAGATCACATGGGAGAGAGAGATGAACCACATAGCTACCGGTACAGCCCTTAGTCTCCAGGGAGAACTACTCCTCCTCATGGGAGACAAGCGGTGATGAAGATGGCGGTGGTGTCGATGAAGGAGCCTTCCGGGGGCACTTCCCCGTCCCGGCGGCGTGCCGGAACAGAGACTCCTGTCCCCCAGATCTTGGCTTCGCGATGGCGGCGGCTCTGGAAGGTTTTTCGTACCGTGGCTTTTCCGTATCGAAGATTTAGGTCAGGGACCTTCTTATAGGCGAAGAGGCGGAGTCGGAAGGCTGACGGGGCGGTGACACAATAGGGGGGCGCGGCCCAGGCCCTGGCCACGCCACCCTGTCATCTGGTGGCCCTGTGGCCCCCCTCTGCTGGCTCTCGGTGTTCCGAAGCTTCGTGGAAAAATAGGATGTCGGCATTGATTTCGTCCGATTCCGAGAATATTTCCTTACTAGAATTTCTGAAACCAAAAACAGCAGAAAACAGAACTGCACTTCGGCATCTCGTCAATAGGTTAGTTCCGGAAAACGCATCAAAACGATATAAAGTGTGAACAAAACATGTAGGTATTGTCATAAAACAAGCATGGAACATAAGAAATTATAGATACGTTTGAGACGTATCACCTATCAACTGGAACTGCCGGAGGAAATGCCAGCGGTGCATGATGTGTTTCACATCTCATTACTCCGGAAATGTTTGGAAGTGCCGGAGAAGACCGAGGTTTTCAAAAACATCGATCACAGAGCTGTGGATATCAACAAGGACTTGACCTATCGCGAAGTACCTATTCGCATCCTGGAAGAAGCTTTCAGAACCACCCGCACCAGGAGTATCAAGTTTCTGAAGATTCAATGGAGTAACCATACCGAAGAAGAAGCCACTTGGGAGCGAGAAGATTGCATGAGGACTGAATTCCCAGATCTCTTTAGTACCTAGTTTTTCTTTAAGATCTCGGGACGAGATCTTTTGTAAGGGGGAAGGGTTTGTAACATCCCAAATTTCAAATCAATAAGAAAAGGAGTTTCCAATATTCAAAATTTAGAACTAACAAAAACTTTTATTTGAATATGGTGCTATGCATAGTGTTCATGCATTATTATGTGACATTGCCATGATGATTGTTTGTGTGCTTACCATGATGATAAAACCCTAGAGTGTGATCATTGGATCAAGAAGAGAGAAAGAAGAAAAATAGAAAAAAATACAAATAACCTCACATATGTGCTTATGGCCATTTTTGCCAACTCTTAACCTAGGCCAATTTGACTTGTGCCAATGGTTGGGTAATGTTACTAAACACTTAAGAACCACTTTTGAATCAAAGAAACTCAAATCAAATCAAAATAAAATGCAAAACCATGTCACATATGATAATGGTCAAAACTGCCATTTATATCATGATCCCACTTTGAGCCCCTGGATTAAGAGATTTCTAAACTAAAACCTCCCAACTCTTTGCACCTCATCCAAGACCTCATCAAGATGAACAACTTTGGTAATGAGCACCCCTGCAAATTCTTTCTAGATTTCAAAATATCATCAAGCAAAGTAGCAACATCAAAACAGATTTAAGATTATGTCACTTTTGGTTTTTCACAAATCAACTCAATTTTGCACACCACCACCACCAGTGTGTGCCAAATAATATTTGAATGAACTCCACCAAAAATCTTTGCAAAATTCCAAAATTCATCTCTTGCGGCCATTGTGCCGAACACATGGCAGGCACTGATCTACCAACTCAATACATGCAATTATCTGTTGGGTTTTAGCCTAAACCATCATGCCAAAGTCAGCTCACACACTCTCCTCAACCCCCTGGACCAAAGCCAAGCACCAGATACCAAGTACCTGCATGATATCATCGGGTACATGACCATGCCGAGCATGTCATGCCCCTCTCCATGCCACTCTCCTCTCTGGTCAATTCTGCCGTGCACCACCATGTCATCCACCTTCCCCTCTCTCTGCTGAGCAAGATAGACACGGCCCTTGGCCAAGGAGAGCAAGCCATTGGCCGGAACGCGATGCGCCCAGGACACCCAGAACACGCCAGGACGTGCATGGTGACGCCTGGACGCGCCGCAGCACACGCCCCGTCGTCACTCTCCCTCCCCTGACCTCTCTCTCCGCACAGAGCACCACCACGTCACCCTCTACACGCTAGACATGCTCACCTACGCCGGAGAGGACGCTCGCCGTCATCATCGTCGGAGACTTCCGCCACTGTACTGAACACTCGCGTCACGTTCTAGCTCACGTCACTGCATAATTTTCACCGCCGTCAAGCGCCCCGTGCTCGCCATGACGTCGCCAACACTGCAGCACCGTTGCCCAGCTCCCTCTGCCCCTGTAGCCTCGTCGCCATGGTCGACCTCATCCACCGAGCCGCAGACCTCCTCGCAGCTATAAATAGAGGCCTGCCGTGCCTCAAATCTTCACACCACTCGCCTCTCCTCTCGTCTCTGACCCTCCTCGAGCTCTCCCTCCTCTCAATTTGATCCATAGCTAGCCAATTTGATCGCCGGAGTCCGTGGAGCCGCCGCAGAAGAAGGAGAAGATTAGCGCCACCCCTGGAGCCGCCGCTTGTACCAGGAGGATCGCTGTTGTCCACAACGTCACTGTGCACCCTCGCCGATGATCGCCGGAGCTCCGGTGAGCCTCCGACCCCCTACCCGCGCCGCCAGTGAGCCCATGTCTCGCCGGACGACGGCCCGCGCCGTTGGATCGTGTTCTAATCCTGCGTCTCAGAGAGAAACTTACCACTTCGCGTTTTATGAGCCACTGACCGGTGGACCCCGCTGTCAGGCGGCCTGCTCGTGCTTGACGCGAAGTGGGCTGGCCCAATTCCTTTTTCTCTCGCTGGCCCGTTAGTTTTCCCGCGCGAGCCCATCCATTCAAATTCGAATTAATAAATTTGGTTTGAATTCTTTACAGATGATATGTTCAAAATTAAATAGAATCAAATCTACTGAGCCAAATTTGATGAATTTTATATATTTGGAAAGCTTAGGAAATTCTCTAAACAACTACACTGGTCTCAACCCTAGATTCATTGTAGAACTTGTGTAGTAAAAATAACAAGGCAGGGCCTTTTCAAACTTCAAACATTTATTAAAAATCAAGAATAAATGATTTTGAGGTAATTCCAACTCTCAAAAATCGCATTTCATATTGTCTACCTGAATATGTAAAAATATGACATGGTTGCTACATATGATCATGGTCTAGAATAAATAATGGCTATGTGGCTATTTCTAGTCCATTTAAATTACCCAAACTTTAATTATGAAATAGTATGAGAGGTATCCTCTCATTTAAATCTTTGTCTCAAGTAATTCAACATGAGGTAGTGACCTTGGTCTATATAATCTCATATTGTATTATTTGGTGATATTAAATTATTACTAAGGTAGTGTTAAATTGCATGAGGTGTAATACTTCATTTAACTCATTTTCCCAAATAATAAATATGAAGTGTTGACCTTGGTCAACATGTATTCATACCTTATTATTATTTGAGGAAATTAAATCTTAACAATATTCAATGAGAGGAAATTATTCCTCAAAGAACATAAATAACAACCCTAATAATTATTTCAATGAGAGGAAATTATTTTTCTTAAAAGGAAAACAAAGTCAACCAACATGTGAATAATGTTGTGAAGCTAGAATAGTTTGTGTGAACCATGTGTGTGCTTAGTCTAGCCCTTAAGATTTGTTTGGTGATTGTATACCTCGTATTCGTTTATAGACGCTAGTACCGAGGAATACCAGGAGGAGGAGGTCTACTTTGAAGAAGAAGAAGAAAACTTTGACCACTGTACCACTCAAGGCAAGCTATACTCTTGCAAGCTACCCTAATGCAAAGCTCTACTAGAGCAAGGCACCATTACATATTACTTTGTGTTTAATGATCCCAACCCAAGTTTTTACCTTACAAGTTTTTGACTTTGGTTTATCAAAGTTTATTTTTGATTCATGATTCACTTGGTCTAGATATAGAGTAGTACAAGAGCATCAAATTTAGCCTAGAGCAATACAAGCTAATTAGCACCCCTCATGACTAGTTGCTAGTGCTAAAAACTAAAAGTGACTACTCTAGATGGGAACATGTGAAATGAAATGACTTTGAAAACCTTGGAATGACGAGTCATTCTATTGAAAGATTTTGAAGGTGAATGTGACTTGAATGTGTTGGAGATATGCCCAAGAGGCAATAATAAAAGTGGTTATTATATATCTTTATGTTTATGATAAATGTTTATATACCATGCTATAATTGTATTAACCGAAACATTGATACATGTGTGTTATGTAAACAACAAGGAGTCCCTAGTAAGCCTCTTAACTAGCTTGTTGATTAATAGATGATTAGTTTCATAATCATGAACATTGGATGTTATTAATAACAAGGTTATATCATTATATGAATGATGTAATGGACACACCCAATTAAGTGTAGCATAAGATCACGTCATTAAGTTATTTGCTATAAGCTTTCGATACATAGTTACCTAGTCCTTATGACCATGAGATCATGTAAATCACTTATACCGGAAAGGTACTTTGATTACATCAAACGCCACTGCGTAAATGGGTGGTTATAAAGGTGGGATTAAGTATCCGGAAAGTATGAGTTGAGGCATATGGATCAACAGTGGGATTTGTCCATCCCGATGACGGATAGATATACTCTGGGCCCTCTCGGTGGAATGTCGTCTAATGTCTTGCAAGCATATGAATAAGTTCATAAGAGACCACATACCACGGTACGAGTAAAGAGTACTTGTCAGGAGACGAGGTTGAACAAGGTATAGAGTGATACCGATGATCAAACCTCGGACAAGTAAAATATCGCGTGACAAAGGGAATTGGTATCGTATGTGAATGGTTCATTCGATCACTAAGTCATCGTTGAATATGTGGGATCCATTATGGATCTCCAGATCCCGCTATTGGTTATTGGTCGGAGAAAGTTCTCAACCATGTCTACATAGTTCGCGAACCGTAGGGTGACACACTTAAGGTTTGATGTTGTATTAGTAGAACTTGAATATGGAATGGAGTTCGAAGTATTGTTCGAAGTCTCGGATGGGATCCCGGACATCACGAGGAGTTCCGGAATGGTCCGGAGAATAAGATTAATATATAGGAAGTCATTTTATAAGTTTGAAAATGATCCGGTGCATTTATGGAAGGTTCTAGAAGGTTCTAGAAAAGTCCGGAAGAAATCACTTTGGAAGGCGGAGTCCCGAAGGGACTCCACCTCCCATGGCCGGCCAACCCTAGAGGGGTGGAGTCCCAGGTGGACTCCACCAAGGGTGGCCGGCCACCCCCCTCATGGAAGGGTGGGAGTCCCACTTGAGGTGGGAATCCCACCTTGGGTAGGTTTCCCTACAACATGGAAGGTTTTGGGTTGGGGTCTTATTCGAAGACTTGTAGTCCAACACTTGGGGGTTCCACCTATATAAAGAGGGGCCAAGGGGAGGGGGCCGGCCACCACAAGCCACAAGCTGGCCGCACCCCTTGAGGCCGGCCACCCCCTCCTCCCAGCCCCCCCACCTCCTCCAACGCTCCAAGTGATGCGTGTAGTTGACACGTCCGTTGGGAACCCCAAGAGGAAGGTGTGATGCGCACAGCGGCAAGTTTCCCTCAGTAAGAAACCAAGGTTTAATCGAACCAGTAGGAGTCAAGAAGCACGTTGAAGGTTGATGGCGGCGGGATGTAGTGCGGCAACACCAAGGATTCCGCCAACGTGGAACCTGCACAACACAACCAAAGTACTTTGCCCCAACGAAACAGTGAGGTTGTCAATCTCACCGGCTTGCTGTAACAAAGGATTAACCGTATTGTGTGCAAGATCATTGTTTGCAAGAAAACAGTAACACAAGTATTGCAAGAGATTTATATTTCAAGTATAAAAGAATGGACCGGGGTCCACAAGCTCACTAGAGGTGTCTCTCCCATAAGATAAAAGCATGTTGGGTGAACAAATTATAGTCGGGCAATTGACAAATAGAGAGGGCATAACAATGCACATACATGTCATGATAAATATAGTGAGATTTAATTGGGCATTACGACAAAGTACATAGACCGCTATCCAAAGCATGCATCTATGCCTAAAAAGTCCACCTTCAGGTTATCGTCCGAACCCCTTCCAGTATTAAGTTGCAAAACAACAGACAATTGCATTAAGTATGGTGCGTAATGTAATCAATAACTACATCCTCGGACATAGCATCAATGTTTTATCCCTAGTGGCAACAGCACATCCATAACCTTAGGGGTTTCTGTCACTCCCAGATTCACGGAGACATGAACCCACTATCGAGCATAAATACTCCCTCTTGGAGTTAATAGCAAAAACTTGGCCAGAGCCTCTACTAATAACGGAGAGCATGCAAGATCATAAACAACACATAGGTAATAACTTGATAATTAACATAACATAGTATTCTCTATCCATCGGATCCCGACAAACACAACATATAGCATTACAGATAGATGATCTTGATCATGTTAGGCAGCTCACAAGATCCAACAATGAAGCACAATGAGGAGAAGACAACCATCTAGCTACTGCTATGGACCCATAGTCCAGGGGTGAACTACTCACTCATCACTCCGGAGGCGACCATGGCGGTGTAGAGTCCTCCGGGAGATGAATCCCCTCTCCGGCAGGGTGCCGGAGGAGATCTCCTAATCCCCCGAGATGGGATTGGCAGCGGCGGCGTCTCAAGGTTTTCCGTATCGTGGCTCTCGGCACCGGGGGTTTCGCGACGAGGCTATTTGTAGGCGGAAGGGCAGGTCAAGAGGCGGCACGAGGCCCACACCACAGTCCGGCGCGGCCAGGCCTGGGCCGCGCGCCCTGGTGTGTCGCCACCTCATGGCCCCACTTCGACTCTCCTTCGGTCTTCTGGAAGCTTCGTGGCAAAATAGGACCCTGGGCGTTGATTTCGTCCAATTCCGAGAATATTTTGTTACTAGGATTTCTGAAACCAAAAACAGCAGAAAACAGGGCTCTTCGCATCTTGTTAATAGGTTAGTTCCGTAAAATGCACGAATATGACATAAAGTGTGCATAAACATGTAGATATCATCAATAATGTGGCATGGAACATAAGAAATTATCGATACGTTGGAGACGTATCAGCATCCCCAAGTTCTGCTCGTCCCGAGCAGGTAAAACGATAACAAAGATAATTTCTGAAGTGACATGCCATCATAACCTTGATCATACTATTTGTAAACATATGTAATGAATGCAGCGATCAAAACAATGGTAATGACATGAGTAAACAAGTGAATCATAAAGCAAAGACTTTTCATGAATAGTACTTCAAGACAAGCATCAATAAGTCTTGCATAAGAGTTAACTCATAAAGCAATAAATCAAAGTAAAGGTATTGAAGCAACACAAAGGAAGATTAAGTTTCAGCGGTTGCTTTCAACTTATAACATGTATATCTCATGGATAATTGTCAACATAGAGTAATATAACAAATGCAATATGCAAGTATGTAGGAATCAATGCACAGTTCACACAAGTGTTTGCTTCTTGAGGTGGAGAGAGATAGGTGAACTGACTCAACATAAAAGTAAAAAGAATGGTCCTTCAAAGAGGAAAACATCGATTGCTATATTTGTGCTAGAGCTTTTATTTTGAAAACATGAAACAATTTTGTCAACGGTAGTAATAAAGCATATGAGTTATGTAAATTATATCTTACAAGTTGCAAGCCTCATGCATAGTATACTAATAGTGCCCGCACCTTGTCCTAATTAGCTTGGACTACCGGATCATCGCAATACACATGTTTTAACCAAGTGTCACAATGGGGTACCTCCATGCCGCCTGTACAAAGGTCTAAGGAGAAAGCTCGCATTTTGGATTTCTCGCTTTTGATTATTCTCAACTTAGACATCCATACCGGGACAACATGGACAACAGATAATGGACTCCTCTTTAATGCATAAGCATGTGGCAACAATTATTATTCTCATATGAGATTGAGGATATATGTCCAAAACTGAAACTTCCACCATGAATCATGGCTTTAGTTAGCGGCCCAATGTTCTTCTCTAACAATATGCATGCTCCAACCATTAAGGTGGTAGATCTCTCTTACTTCAGACAAGACGGACATGCATAGCAACTCACATGATATTCAACAAAGAATAGTTGATGGCGTCCCCAAACATGGTTATCGCACAACAAGCAACTTAATAAGAGATAAAGTGCATAAGTACATATTCAATACCACAATAGTTTTTAAGGCTATTTGTCCCATGAGCTATATATTGCAAAGGTGAATGATGGAATTTTAAAGGTAGCACTCAAGCAATTTACTTTGGAATGGCGGAGAAATACCATGTAGTAGGTAGGTATGGTGGACACAAATGGCATAGTGGTTGGCTCAAGGATTTTGGATGCATGAGAAGTATTCCCTCTCGATACAAGGTTTAGGCTAGCAAGGTTATTTGAAACAAACACAAGGATGAACGGTGCAGCAAAACTCACATAAAAGACATATTGTAAACATTATAAGACTCTACACCGTCTTCCTTGTTGTTCAAAACTCAATACTAGATATTATCTAGACTTTAGAGAAACCAAATATGCAAACCAAATTAGCAAGCTCTAGGTGTTTCTTCATTAATGGGTGCAAAGTATATGATGCAAGAGCTTAAACATGAGCACAACAATTGCCAAGTATCAAATTATCCAAGACATTTAAGAATTACTACATGTAGCATTTTCCAATTCCAACCATATAACAATTTAACGAAGAAGAAACTTCGCCAAGAATACTATGAGTAAAGCCTAAGGACATACTTGTCCATATGCTACAGCGGAGCGTGTCTCTCTCCCATACAGTGAATGCTAGTATCCATTTTATTCAAACAAAAACAAAAAAAACAAAAACAAACCGACGCTCCAAGCAAAGTGCATAAGATGTGACGGAATAAAAATATAGTTTCAGGGGAGGAACCTGATAATGTTGTCGATGAAGAAGGGGATGTCTTGGGCATCCCCAAGCTTAGACGCTTGAGTCTTCTTAGAATATGCAGGGGTGAACCACCGGGCATCCCCAAGCTTAGAGCTTTCACTCTCCTTGATCATATTGTATCATACTCCTCTCTTGATCCTTGAAAACTTCCTCCACACCAAACTCGAAACAACTCATTAGAGGGTTAGTGCACAATAAAAATTAACATGTTCAGAGGTGACACAATCATTCTTAACACTTCTGGACATTGCATAAAGCTACTGGACATTAATGGATCAAAGAAATTCATCCAACATAGCAAAAGAGGCAATGCGAAATAAAAGGCAGAATCTGTCAAAACAGAACAGTTCGTAAAGACGAATTTTAAAATGGCACCAGACTTGCTCAAATGAAAATGCCCAAATTGAATGAAAGTTGCGTACATATCTGAGGATCACTCACGTAAATTGGCTTAATTTTCTGAGTTACCTACAGAGAATTAGACCCAGATTAGTGACAGCAAAGAAATCTGTTTCTGCGCAGTAATCCAAATCTAGTATGAACCTTACTATCAAAGACTTTACTTGGCACAACAAAACATAAAACTAAGATAAGGAGAGGTTGCTACAGTAGTAAACAACTTCCAAGACTCAAATATAAAACAAAAATACTGTAGTAAAAACATGGGTTGTCTCCCATAAGCGCTTTTCTTTAACGCCTTTCAGCTAGGCGCAGAAAGTGTATATCAAGTATTATCGAGAGATGATGAATCTTCAGCGGGGTTTGGAGTTTTCTCAACCATGCATAGTATATTGGATACATAAGTTTCAGCGGCTCCCTTTTCATTAGTCTTGGGCTTGCTACTCTCATCAAACAAATTTTCAGGAACAAGCCAAGCATAGTTATTTTCTAGCGCTTCATTCATCGCTAGGAGCTTACATGGTATTGGTGCTTTGATCTCCCCACCATCATTAATATTATTAGTGTACCTTATTCTCTCCATGTCCATCTTTTCAAGGATACTAGCAAAATTGGTATAAGAACCAAGCATCTTATATTTACTAAAGACCTTTCTAGCTTCTCTTGCTAAACCACCAAATTCTCTAAGAAGGGTTTCTAAAACAAAATCTTTCTTTTCCCCTTCTTCCATATCACCGAGTGTAAGAAACATGTGTTGGATTATAGGATTGAGATTAACAAATTTAGTTTCCAACATGCGAACTAAAGCAGCAGCAGCAATTTCATAGGTAGGTGCAAGTTCTACCAAGTGTCTATCTTCAAAATCTTCAATAGTACTAACATGATTGAAAAATTCTTCTATATTATTTCTCCCAACTATAGACCCACGTCCTACCGGTATGTCTTTTGTGGTAAAATTAAAAGGAAACATGATGAATCAAGTAAAGTAAATGCAAGTAACTAATTTTTTTGTGTTTTTGATATAGAGTGCAAGACAGTAAATAAAGTAAAGCTAGCAACTAATTTTTTTGTGTTTTGATATAATGCAGCAAACAAAGTAGTAAATAAAATAAAGCAAGACAAAAACAAAGTAAAGAGATTGAGAAGTGGAGACTCCCCTTGCAGCGTGTCTTGATCTCCCGGCAACGGCGCCAGAAATTTGCTTGATGCGTGTAGTTGACACGTCCGTTGGGAACCCCAAGAGGAAGGTGTGATGCGCACAGCGGCAAGTTTCCCTCAAGAAACCAAGGTTTAATCGAACCAGTAGGAGTCAAGAAGCACGTTGAAGGTTGATGGCGGCGGGATGTAGTGCGGCGCAACACCAGAGATTCCGGCGCCAACGTGGAACCTGCACAACACAACCAAAGTACTTTGCCCCAACGAAACAGTGAGGTTGTCAATCTCACCGGCTTGCTGTAACAAAGGATTAACCGTATTGTGTGGAAGATGATTGTTTGCAAGAAAACAATAAAACAAGTATTGCAGTAGATTGTATTTCAGATGTAAAGAATGGACCGGGGTCCACAGTTCACTAGAGGTGTCTCTCCCATAAGATAAAAGCATGTTGGGTGAACAAATTACAGTCGGGCAATTGACAAATAGAGAGGGCATAACAATGCACATACATGTCATGATAAATATAGTGAGATTTAATTGGGCATTACGACAAAGTACATAGACCGCTATCCAGCATGCATCTATGCCTAAAAAGTCCACCTTCAGGTTATCATCCGAACCCCTTCCAGTATTAAGTTGCAAACAACAGACAATTGCATTAAGTATGGTGCGTAATGTAATCAATAACTACATCCTCGGACATAGCATCAATGTTTTATCCCTAGTGGCAACAACACATCCATAACCTTAGGGGTTTCTGTCACTCCCAGATTCACGGAGACATGAACCCACTATCGAGCATAAATACTCCCTCTTGGAGTTAATAGCAAACTTGGCCAGAGCCTCTACTAATAACGGAGAGCATGCAAGATCATAAACAACACATAGGTAATAACTTGATAATTAACATAACATAGTATTCTCTATCCATCGGATCCCGACAAACACAACATATAGCATTACAGATAGATGATCTTGATCATGTTAGGCAGCTCACAAGATCCAACAATGAAGCACAATGAGGAGAAGACAACCATCTAGCTACCGCTATGGACCCATAGTCCAGGGGTGAACTACTCACTCATCATCCCGGAGGCGACCATGGCGGTGTAGAGTCCTCCCGGAGATGAATCCCCTCCGGCAGGGTGCCGAGGAGATCTCCGAATCCCCGAGATGGGATTGGCGGCGGCGTCTCGAAGGTTTTCCGATCGTGGCTCTCGGCATCTGGGGTTTCGCGACGGAGGCTATTTGTAGGCGGAAGGGCAGGTCAAGAGGCGGCACGAGGGGCCCACACCACAGGCCGGCGCGCCGGGGCCGCGCCGCCCTGGTGTGTCGCCACCTCATGGCCCCACTTCACTCTCCTTCGGTCTTCTCGAAGCTTCGTGGCAAAATAGGACCCTGGGCGTTGATTTCGTCCAATTCCGAGAATATTTCGTTACTAGGATTTCTGAAACCAAAACAGCAGAAAACAGCAACTGGCTCTTCGGCATCTTGTTAATAGGTTAGTTCCAGAAAATGCACGAATATGACATAAAGTGTGCATAAAACATGTAGATATCATCAATAATGTGGCATGGAACATAAGAAATTATCGATACATTGGAGACGTATCACGAAGCTCCACCGGAGATCTCCATCGCCACCGCCACCATGCCGTCGTGCTGCCGGATTCAAGGAGGAGCTACTACTTCCGCTGCCCGCTGGAACGGGGAGAAGGACGTCGTCTTCATCAACACCGAACGTGTGACCGAGTACGGAGGTGCTGCCCGATCGTGGCACCGTGATCAAGATCTTCTACGCGCTTTTGCAAGCGGCAAGTGATCGTCTACCGCAGCAACAAGAGCCTCATCTTGTAGGCTTTGGAAATCTTCAAGGGTGAGTCTCGATCATCTCCTCGTTGCTCCCGTCTTCTAGATTGCATCTTGGCTTGGATTGCGTTCTCGCGGTAGGAAAATTTTGTTTTCTATGCTACGAATCCCTTCAGTGGTATCAGAGCCGTGTCTATGCATAGATGGTTGCACGAGTAGAACACAATGTTTTTGTGGGCGTTGATGCTTATGTTGTCTTTAGTTTGAGTACTTTGCATCTTTGTGGCATAGTGGGATGAAGCGGCTCGGGCTAACTTTACATGACCGCGTTCATGAGATTTGCTCCACGCTCGACATGCAACTTGTATTGCATAAGTGGCTTTGCGGGTGTCTGTCTCTCCTACTATAGTGAAGATTCAACTTACTCTTCTATTGACAACACTAGTATCACCGTTGTGGTTCATGTTCGTAGGTAGATTAGATCTTACTCGAAAACCCTAAACCACGTAAAATATGCAAACCAAATTAGAGACGTCTAACTTGTTTTTGCAGGGTTTGGTGATGTGATATGGCCATGATGTGATGATGAATATGTATGAGATGATCATTATTGTATTGTGGCAACCGGCAGGAGCCTTATGGTTGTCTTTAAAATTCATGTTGAGTAGTATTTCAAAGTAGTTGTAATAGTTGCTACATGAGGAGAACAACCATGAAGACGGCGCCATGGACCTTGACGCTACGCCGACGATGATGGAGATCATGCCCGTTGATGATGGAGATCATGTCCGTGCTTTGGAGATGAAGATCGAAGGCGCAAAGACTAAAGGGCCATATCATATCACATATGAATTGCATGTGATGTTAATCCTTTATGCATCTTATTTTGCTTAGAACGCGACGGTAGCATTATAAGATGATCCCTCACATTAATATCAAGATAATAAAGTGTTCTCCCCTCGTATGCACCGTTGATATAGTTCGTCGTTTCGAAGCATCTCGTGATGATCGGATGTGATAGACTCAACGTTCACATACAACGGGTGTAAGCCATGTTGCACACGCGGAATACTTGGGTTTGCTTGACGAGCCTAGCATGTACAGACATGGCCTCGGGACAACGGAAACCGAAAGGTTGAACACGAGTCATATGGATGATATGATCAACATGTTGATGTTCACCATTGAAGCTACATCATCTCACGTGATGATCGGTTTTGATGTAGTGGATTTGGATCGTGTACCACTTAACAACTATGAGGGATGTTGTATTAAGTGGGAGTTCATTAGTAATTAGATTAAAACATGAACTAATTATCATAAACATAGTCTGAGTAGTATTTTGAATTAATTTTGTAGTATTGGCATCCGTTTTCTACCAAGCGCTAGTCTTGTTATTGAGATAGAAATACTGTTAAAATCTGAAAATAAACTTTACGGACTGGTACCGTATTGTTAAAGAATCAAGAAATGATTAAGTCCTATTGCAAACTTTTAGTAAACCTCACATTGTTGATTCAAAGAGCTATGGTTTCAATTAGTACCTAAAGTTATCTTGTCTCCGTGAAACTTGAAGTTCAAATCTGTTTGAAAAGTAAGGAGCTGAAAATTTTGTTTTCAGAAATAATCAAAGGTATGAGATATATGTGATATCTAAAACCTTATTGCAAGATGATAGAATATAATTTGGTGAGACTACATAAACTCATAAGTTTTATGGGAATGTACGAAGGTTGAAGACGCAAGGCGTCCCAATCCTCCAACTATTGGGGCACTAACGATATTCGCATATCCATGAAGTGATCGTCCTTAGTATGCACCGTTGCTAAAGACTCGTCGTTTCGAATACTAAGGTATAGATTCTACATGTGCATACAACGGGCGCAAACCAGATTTGCACATGCGAATACTGAGGTTAAACTTTACGAGCCTAGCATGTACAGACATGGTCTTGGAAAGTCGTCATGAATTGATGGATAAAATTATGAGTGAAATTGTTCATCATATTACAAAGTTACTAATAGTGAAATCTGCAACACTTGTCATATGATGATCAACTTCAGAACCTCAAGGTTATTGGTATTTGACCAACAAACCTAGAAGTTATTGATGTTGAAGTGTTTTTCTGAATAATGAGGAAAGCTAAAAGAGAAACTACAAAAGATATTTTGGCAGAAAGAAAAGAAAAGACTAGAAAGTCTAGCTCAGGTGTATATAAATGATATACATGTTATGGTTGTATTCCTAGTTTGATCACACAATGAAATTCTTGGGTATTAGTACCATATTGGTTGGTATGAAGTGTCATACAAAACAATGCAATACAAGAATACAATGGCCTAAGTGACTGACAAGGAATATGATAGGAATGCACGTCTGGAACAAAAATAAAGTGTTATTATGTTCGTCGTTGGCATTCTATCTAGCCCTTAGAATTTATAATAAAGAACTTAATAATTGTTATTTTGCTCTGGTCAAATGAAAACAATGAGTTGTTCAAATTATGACATTACTCCATGTACGATGGATAAGTTATTATAAATCTTAATGGTGAAACACACATACATAACACTGACGCTAAAATGCCATAAGGCAAATGATTTGAATTCCACTTATTTGTGGAACCGCCATTTAGGTCATGTTAGAGAGGAACGCATGAAGGAACTCCATGCAAATGGATTTTTGGAGTCATTTGATTTTTGAATCATTTGGCGCTTGCAAATCTTTTCTAAAGAGAATGACTAAAATACCGTTCATAGGCCAAGAGTTGAAACGGGCAACTAACTTAGTGGAAATATACATGATGATGTATGTGGTTCACTGGGCATAGTTGTGTGCGGGAGATTCTTCTACTTCATGAAAACTTCCAACAATGAATTGAGTATATATGTGGATATATTCGATAAGGAAGAAGTTTGAAACATTTGAATGGATTCAAATAAATTTCAGCATGAAGTGGAAATCATCGTAATAGAAAAGTCAAATATCTATGATTGGATCATAGTGGAAATATTTGAATTACGAGTTTTAGCGAACATCTAAGAGAGTTATGAAGTTGTTCTACAACTCACGTTTCTTGGAGTATCATAGTGATGATGGAGTATCCGAGAGATGTATCCAAACCTTGTTGGATCAATGATGAAATAAAATAAAATGACGCCATTATATTTTTGTGGATTATGCTTTAGAGACTACCGCTTTTACACTGAATAGAGCATCATCATGATCCGTTGAAATGACACCATACGAGTTATGGCATGGGTATGAACCCTAATAGTCCTTTCTTAAATTTTGGTATGCATAGCATAAGGTAAATAAGTTTACAACCAAAATCGGATGAATGTCTTTGTTGGTTATCCCAAAGAATTAATTGGGAATTCTTTCCACTATGAAGTAAAAGACAAAAGTGTTTGTTAATGTTACTTGCTTATTTCCAAGAAATTGTTTTCTAGCGAAGTATTTGAGTGGGAGGACAATAGAACTTGATAAGGTTTATGAACCTGAGCATAATGATCAGAGTAGCGCAGCATCGGAAATGGTTCCGGAAGCGACCACGACGATCATGGCTCCCATGTCTACAAAATGTTATAGTCATGGAGATCAAAGTACCTATTGAACCTTGTAGGTATGGTTTACTTTGTGATCAAATAAATGATTTGTGAACAAAGGATTGATTTTGAACAATGATAAACCAACTACAAACAAAGAAGTTATGATGGGCCCTGACTCCGTTAAAATGGCTATACGCCATGAAATCCAAGATAGATGAATACTTTTTGAAAGTAAATGGATCTATAAAATTGATGGACTTGGATGGAATATCCTTGAATAAGCTCGACTTATCGAAAAGTAGTTTACGACAAAGTTCAAAGAGTTGACTACGATAAGATTAGATCTTTCGTAGCGATGCTTATAGTCTATGTGGATTATTCTAGTAATCGCTACATATTTCTTTATGAGATATGCTAGTAGGATGGCAAAATACATTACTTAACAGAAGTGTGTATTAAAGGTGTATACAAGATACAACCAAGAGTTTTGCTAGTCCGTGGAATACTAGATAGGTATACGAACTTCAATTGGATGAAGTGAGTATCACGGAGTTGGAATCTTCACCGGATGAAATAGTCAAAGAGTTTTTTATTTCATCAGAAACGATGAAGATGCTTGCATTTGCAAGAAATTAAGTGGGAGCGCTGAGACATATTTATAATACTTTATGTAGATGACATATAGTTGGTTATAAATGATGTAATTATATACTTGATTATAAAAGGTTTCATTGAGAATTAACTTCAATGAAAGAATATGGACTGAAACATATTTAGTGTCAAGATCTATGAAGATAGATTGAAACACATAATAAGTTTAAGTCAAAGTACATAGAAAGGATATTGAAGTAGTTCAATATAGAAATATTAAGAAAATGTTCTTGTCATGTGAAGTTTTAACAAGACTTGAGTGTATCTGACACTCAATGAGTAAAAACACATGAGTGATTTTAGATCACAATTAATATGTACACAATCAGATGTCCTGAGCTCTAAAAAGTTAGGAGCATATACCAGAATGATTCATGTGATGATCATTGACAAACAGTAAGAATATCCATGTGTGCTTTAGAAGAACCAAGGATATATATATAGTTTTATATGGGTAATGACAAACAAAATCGCTGTAAAGTGTTGCACCGATATTAGTTTGGTCACATATAAAAATAAATTTCAATCTCAATTAGGCTAAGTGTTATTAAAAAGGTAGCACAATGCTAGATTTAGAAGAGTTCTAAATATTGTGACGGATTCTACAAAAGAAGGCAGAGTATGTCATTGTTTTGACAATGATTGAGGATGTTGAGTCAAGAAGTTCTTTGAGAACTTGGTGTAGTTCCGATAGTGTCAGAACTTTGAAGCTATATTGTGTGTGACAATATTAGTGACATATTTCAGACCGCGGAATTAAGGTTCCACCAGAAGACCAAACATATTTAATGCCGACTCATTTGGAAAATGAGTGATGCGTGAAGACGCAAATGAATTGCAAAATACATACGTTTCTGAGTGTGTCAGAACCGTTGACTAAAACCTCTCCCGTGAGAAAAACATGATAAAGCACCAGAAGGCCAAGGTGTTATATCTTTACAAATGTAAACTAGATTATTGACTCTAGTGCAAGTGGGAGACTGTTGGAGATATGCCCAAGAGGCAATAATAAAAGTGGTTATTATATATCTTTATGTTTATGATAAATGTTTATATACCATGCTATAATTGTATTAACCGAAACATTGATACATGTGTGTTATGTAAACAAACAATGAATCCCTAGTAAGCATCTTAACTAGCTTGTTGATTAATAGATGATTAGTTTCATAATCATGAACATTGGATGTTATTAATAACAAGGTTATATCATTATATGAATGATGTAATGGACACACCCAATTAAGCGTAGCATAAGATCACGTCATTAAGTTATTTGCTATAACCTTTCGATACATAGTTACCTAGTCCTTATGACCATGAGATCATGTAAATCACTTATACTGGAAAGGTACTTTGATTACATCAAACGCCACTGCGTAAATGGGTGGTTATAAAGGTGGGATTAAGTATCCGGAAAGTATGAGTTGAGGCATATGGATCAACAGTGGGATTTGTCCATCCCGATGACGGATAGATATACTCTGGGCCCTCTCGGTGGAATGTCGTCTAATGTCTTGCAAGCATATGAATAAGTTCATAAGAGACCACATACCACGGTACGAGTAAAGAGTACTTGTCAGGAGACGAGGTTTGAACAAGGTATAGAGTGATACCGATGATCAAACCTCGGACAAGTAAAATATCGCGTGACAAAGGGAATTGGTATCGTATGTGAATGGTTCATTCGATCACTAAGTCATCGTTGAATATGTGGGAGCCATTATGGATCTCCAGATCCCGCTATTGGTTATTGGTCGGAGAAAGTTCTCAACCATGTCTACATAGTTCACGAACCGTAGGGTGACACACTTAAGGTTTGATGTTGTATTAGTAGAACTTGAATATGGAATGGAGTTCGAAGTATTGTTCGAAGTCTCGGATGGGATCCCGGACATCACGAGGAGTTCCGGAATGGTCCGGAGAATAAGATTAATATATAGGAAGTCATTTTATAAGTTTGAAAATGATCCGGTGCATTTATGGAAGGTTCTAGAAGGTTCTAGAAAAGTCCGGAAGAAATCACTTTGGAAGGCGGAGTCCCGAAGGGACTCCACCTCCCATGGCCGGCCAACCCTAGAGGGGTGGAGTCCCAGGTGGACTCCACCAAGGGTGGCCGGCCACCCCCCTCATGGAAGGGTGGGAGTCCCACTTGAGGTGGGAATCCCACCTTGGGTAGGTTTCCCTACAACATGGAAGGTTTTGGGTTGGGGTCTTATTCGAAGACTTGTAGTCCAACACTTGGGGGTTCCACCTATATAAAGAGGGGCCAAGGGGAGGGGGCCGGCCACCACAAAGCCACAAGCTGGCCGCACCCCTTGAGGCCGGCCACCCCCTCTCCCAAACCCTAGCCGCCCCACCTCCTCCACCTCTCCCGCAACGCTTAGCGAAGCTCCACCGGAGATCTCCATCACCACCGCCACCACGCCGTCGTGCTGCCGGATTCAAGGAGGAGCTACTACTTCCGCTGCCCGCTGGAACAGGGAGAAGGATGTCGTCTTCATCAACACCGAATGTGTGACCGAGTACGGAGGTGCTGCCCGATCGTGGCACCGTGATCAAGATCTTCTACGCTTTTGCAAGCGGCAAGTGATCGTCTACCGCAGCAACAAGAGCCTCATCTTGTAGGCTTTGGAAATCTTCAAGGGTGAGTCTCGATCATCTCCTCGTTGCTCCCGTCTTCTAGATTGCATCTTGGCTTGGATTGCGTTCTCGCGGTAGGAATTTTTTTGTTTTCTATGCTACGAATCCCTTCAGAATGACATGATGAATTTGATAAAAACTGATGATTGGGTTCGGATGCGATACCATTCCAATTATACAAGTACCCCCACAATACCTGATTATGGGTAGGGCTTAACTGGAAGTTTATGTATTTTAGTATGGGTTCCCTCTAAACAAGCGTCATAGGGGTTATGCCGAGGCTGCCTCCGTTGAAAGTGAAATGACGTGAAATGAGGTGAATGTCCGGCCCAAGCCCTGTGCAGTTCCCAGGTTGACGGTTTGTCTTCACTGGGAGGCCAAGCTCATGGGGAGAGGTGCCTATACTAGGATATGTAAGTGAAAGGTTATGGTTGATGATCCGCATACTGAGTATGATTATTCAGGGCTATCCCTGACGGATGTAATCAAAAGTTGTGGCACAAGTGTACAACCTCTGCAGAGTGTAAACCTATTCGAATAGCCGTGTCCGCGGTTATGGACGGTTGGATGGCCATACTGTTCCGTTGTCAGATGTTTTCTAAAAAGGAATGATGAATTGAAAGGTGATCTTGACTTGATCACAACAGAGTTGTGGGAATGACACTAATGTTCCCACTTGAGTTAGTTAGACAATGAAGAGTCTCTAACTAAATGCTTATGAACTAAAATTGGCTTTATGCAAATAAAATTAGAGCTTAGCACCCCCTTACTAAAATTGATAGTACTTACACTAGTATTAGTTTGCGAGTACTTTAAAGTACTCACGGCTGTGTCCCTGGCTATTCAAATGGCCAGACTATGAAGAAGAGCAACAATATCAGGATGACGGACAGAAGGACGTCTACGATAACTAGGATCGTCTTCTAACGTCAACCGTTGCCTGTGGACTAGATGGACTACTACAACTTCGCTTCCGCTATGTGTTGTGTGTGTGTTGATCTCTAGATCAACTATTATTGTAAGTGTGGATCATGTGATCTATTGTTGTAAGACGACTATGGTTTGTAATGAATGATGACTCTATGATATTCAACTGTTATGTCTCGCAAAAACAATCTTCCTGGGATTGCGATGTATGGCATAATAGGCATCTGGACTTAAAAATCCGGGTGTTGACAATCCCGCATTTATGCACTTTGTATTCAAATGCAAAATCCTAAATAGTGCACTAATTTTGGGGGAGCTCTCCTATGTTTGCTAGAACACTCTCTTGTTTCAAGAATTTGACTTGGAAGACAAACCTTTTCTTTTCGGTACTTTGTGCCATCATGAAAAGCGTTGAGGGTTTGGTTTATTTGGAACCTTGCTTTCTTTGGGAGTTGGCTATCTCATTACTTGATATTTGGTTTTACTTTCCTAAAATGAGATAAGTCCTTGAGCATGCTTGTTTTGGATATCTTGCTCTATTTCTCTTGTACCTATCTTGTGTGTGCATGTTTCTTTGTGGATAAATATCTTTGTGATGTTGTCCACTTAGAGAAACTTATATACATGAGAGATGGTACATATCTTTTGATATCCCTCTTTGTTGGAGTCCATTCCTTCCATTCTTGTTTGTCTCTTGATGGCTCCACAAAGAATTTGATATGAGTGCTCATTTTATCCTATTTGCATCTTCAAGCACTCATATTTGATTTTGGCACAAGCTTTGTTTTACTTGCTTCTTATTAAGCTTGTGTTTCTTTTTGGTTCATTGATTGCTTGCTTCATTTGTCGAAGCTTTCTCACCTTCATATCCTCTTGCAATCTTTGATCCTCAATATAGTTTGATTTCCTCCGAATATTCATCATTGAATATGTGCATTTGATTTCACTCACAATTATGAGAAATGCACAACTTATGGAGGAACGCTCACTATATTGGCCTTCCAAACCTTTCGTCCATTTTGGCAATCGATGCCAATGGGGGAGAAGTTTGGAGGGTTTAAGGGAATTGCTTTTGTTGGTTCTTAAGCATTTGCCTTTCATGCCTTGCATTGGTTGCTTTGCATGGTTGAATATTTAGAGGATACTCCGCTAGGCTTTAATTGCCGATATATGCAATGAAATTCAAGTTCATTCACACATGCATATATTATGGGGGAGTTTGTTCTAAATATTCAACTTGGGTTGTTCGCTAAATTCCATATTTAAACCCTCTCAAAGAGATTGTCATCAATTACCAAAATGGGGGAGATTGAAAGAACATGTCCATTACCCCATGTGTGGTTTTGGTAATTGATGACAATCCCTATGGACTAACGGTTGCATTGAGAATCTATCTTAGGTCAAGTCCATAGCCATGTGTTGGTCTCAAGGTTGCAAGATGGAGAAGATGGAGTACAATGACGAAGACGGTGTCGAAGAGAGACGAAGACGGTGTTGAAGATGAAGAGAGAAGACGGCGTAGAAGATGGATGAAGACGGTGGCGTGCGTACAAGATCGAAGAAGACGGTGGCGTGAATGTTGGAGGAAGACGGTGGCATGTACAATGATGAAGAGGGTGAAGACGGAGCTTGCCGACTCGAGAGGAACGCGCAAGGATAAGGTTTGTGCTCGATAGGATAGTGGATCGCATCATCGGAGAGAGCTCAAACCTTGCATGCATTGCATCGTGTTTCTTGGTTGTTCTTAGTTCTTATCCATGAGATGAGTTAGAGCTTGTGTTCATTCTCATGACAAGCTCTAGCTCATCGGAAACGGATTCCGGTTGCATCGCATGTTGCATGTGCGAGGGTGATGATTTTCCCGATATACCATATTGAGAGGTTACACCTCTATGACCATGAGAAAATCATCATCCACTCTTTTCCATGATTTCATCATGTGAGAAGGTAGCTCTTGTCGCCCTCTTTCCAACAAAATTGGTTTCACCGTATTCCGAGTTTCCTAGCTCAAGTTATGGATTTTGCAGTTGCATCATATTTGAAAAGAAAAGAAAAAGCGTTGTGGGCCGAGCGGTACTACCGGGCCCAGTACCGCATCAGCCTTCAAGGCTTACTGGACCTAGAGCGGTACCGGCCGGTACTAGGCCGGTAGTACCGTAACAATTACGGTACCAGGCCGGTACTACCGGCCCACGTTCTGTTTTTTTTCTTTTCTCCTTTTTCCTCCAACAGCCACCCAGCCCGCTTTGGCCGCCCACCACCTCCCAGGCCCAGCCAGCACCACCCCGGCCCCGCACTGGGCCGCTGGCTGCCACGCCGCTGCCCCCGGCCTGCCCGTGCGATCGCCTCGCCTCAGCCGCCGCCTGGCGCACGCCCGCACGCGCATTGACCGCGGGGAGAGCTTCTCCGCTCGAACCCACGCCCGCGCCGTACGGCTCCCGCGCTGGAGTGGCACGCGCCCGCCTGGCCCCACCCTGCGCTGTCGCGCTGCACGCTGATTGCTGCGCTGCTGCGCACGTTGCCTGGCCCCACCTGCTGCTCTGCACTGCATGCTGCCACTGCTGTCTGCTCTCTCTCTCGCGCGGGCGTTTGTTTCAGATTTGCTCCAGTTTTGGTCCAAGCGTTATTACCGCCCCAGACACCAGTACTACCGGTTTGGGGCTTTCATCTGTTTTTTGCGCAGTTCGCGCGCGAGCGGTGGTGCCGCTTGACAAGCGGTAGTACCGCTCATGCGCGAATCTGACCAGCCCAGCCCAACGGACATATTTTGGAGCCCCTATTTATACCTCTCTCCACCTCCGACCCAACCACTTCTTCCCCTCCATTCTCTCTCCTCCATTGTTGACCTTGAAGTGATTCTTCCTCCTCTTGATCCCCCCACTATTTCTTGCATATTTTTGGGGGAAAGGAGAGAGGAGATCTAGATCTAGAGCTTCACCAATTGAATCCCTCTCCAAGTGAGGGGATCTTGCTAGATCTAGATCTTGGAGTTATTTGGTGTTTCTCCTCATATTTGTTCTTCCTCCCTTATTCCCCCAATAGCTTTTGTAGCTTTGTTGGAATTTGGGAGAGAAGAACTTGGACATCTTAGTGGTGTTCCTAGCCATTGCATTAGGTGCATCGGTTTGGGTTCTCTCCGGGGTTTCGGTCTCGTAGAGGGCGTGTTTGACCTTAGTGGTGTCCTTGTCGCCTTTTGTGGCCTTGTCGTATTTGTGGCGTGGTAGTCTTTGTGGCGTTGTTGCCTTTGTGGAGTGTGGTAGCCTTTGTGGTTTTGGTGCCGGTTGTGGCGCGTTGGTGTCTTGGTGGCTTTGTTGCCGGTGTGGCGTGTTGTAGCCTCTTGTGGCCTTGTACTTGAGAGCCTCCGTGTTGTGGAGTTGCCTCAAGCTTGATACTTGGGAGTTTGCCCAAGCTTGTACGGGTTCGGTGACCACCCTCAAGGGTCCCTTAGTGGATCGAGGCTTTCCTCCTTGGAGGAAAGGCTCGAGGAGAATACGGTGGCCCTAGTGGCTCATTGGAGTGCCTCGTGCCTCCACACCGCTCCAACGGAGACGTAGCACCCTTGGGTGTGAACTTCGGGATACATCGTCGTCTCCTCGTGCACCGGTTACTTCTCAACCCGAGCTCCTTTACCTATGCGCTTTACATTGTGATATCTATCATGCTTGATGTGCTATACCTAGCTTGTTATCACCTTGTTGCTCATCATGCTAGCATAGGTTGTTGGTGCACTTAGGCAAACCCCTAGTTGATAGGCTTTGAGCTAAACTAGTAAACACTTAGTAGTTTTATTCCGCCTAGTTTAGCTCTCAAGTAGAAGTTTTTATACACCGCCTATTCACCCCCCTCTAGGCGACGTCCTAGTACATTCAATTGGTATCAGAGCTAGGGCTCTCTTATCTTGTTGGGCTTCACCGCCTAGAGAGTATGACGTCGGCTAGAGGATTAGTGCACATTTCCACCTTTACATTTGATGGCACTAATTATGATGCTTGGAAATTCTACATGCTTGATTATTTTAGGGGCATGCACCCACATATGGAGCAAATTCTTGATATGGGTTTTTCTCCTCCTAAGGATCCACAAAATCCATCTTATGAGGAGAAGAAAAACTCTTATCTAGATGCTCAAGCTACTAATGTGCTTTGCCGTGTTGTGAGCCATGTAGTTATCTCCTCCATCGCGCCTTTCCGGAGTGCTCATGAGTTTTGGACAAAGCTTCGAGATACATATGGTGGGTCCAAGACCATTGAGGATGATCGCACTCCTTCCACTTCACCAATGTGTGGTAAGACACAAGATAATGGTATGGTGAGTGGTGATGAACATTGCATTGTTGATGGTGAGCTTTCTCTTGATGATTCTTCATCCCTATCCCATTGCAATGTTTCATCTTTGGACTTGAACACTTATAGCACTATAAATGCTTTACATGCTAGTGTTGGTAGTCCTTGCATATCTTCATTCCATGATGATATGCTTGCCTTGTCTTGTTGCCATAATGAAAATACTTTGCTTTCCTCTAGTATTTGTGTGACTAACAATGTAGAGGAAACCGAAGATGCTATGGGCCAAGACAAGATCTTGGATGGAGCTTCAACTAGTTCATCTTCTTCATCTCATGGTACTTACACTTGCCTTATGGCTAAGGCTTCTAAGGTATCTCCTTCCTTGGAACCCTATCTATCTAGTGATGATGAGGATGATGATATGGAAGAACTTAATGTTGCTTCCTTAAACATGATGGGTGAGTTGGTTTTTCATGCTCTTCATAAGAAGAAATTTGCTTGCTCTAACTTTATGAAAATCTTGGCTTTTGCCATTGAGAGCACAAAAATTATTGAGAAAAAGGAAGAGCATGAGCGCGAGTATGCAAACGAGATTGCAACTCTTAGTGAAGCTCTTGAAGAACAACAAACCACCAATGAATCTCTTGAGGAGACCTTTACTCTAGAGCTATCTAAAGTAAAGGAATCTCGTGATAGAGCTTTAGAGGTGGCACATGATTTTCAAATTAAAAATGATGAGCTAGTAATTGCTCATGCTAAACTCCTTGAGGATTTTGAGCTTCTCAAAAATGGTTCTAGGACCATTGAGAGTGAGCTCATCAAACTCACCGAGTCACATGAGCAATTTAAGGCTCTCAACCTAATAGAGCTTGCTAAGTTGCCTTCTCCTTGTGCTATAATTGATAATGCTTGTGCTACTAACTCTACCTCTTGTGAAGCATCCATCTTGAAGGAGAATGTTGAGCTAAGGGCTCAACTTGCTTTGCTAACAAGCAATTATGAGAAATTGGAAGAAAGTCATGGAAAGCTTTCTAGCTCCCATGATGATCTTCTAGTCTCTCATGATTTTCTAAAGTTAGCTCATGAGGCTATCATGTCAAAGGTAAAATCTTGTGAGCCTCATGTGAGTACTAGCACTACCTCTCAAAATGCTATTTTGCCATGTGCTAGTGCTTTTAGTTCACCCACTCATGCTATTGATTTATCTTGTGGTGAACTACCTTCTATGCCTTGTTGCTCTACAATTCCATGTGCTAGTGCTAGTAATTCACCCACCCATGCTATTTCTATATCTTGTGGTGAATTACATACCTTGCCTTGTTGCTCTAACAATGAAGCTTCCACTTCCTCTAGTACTTGTGTTGTTACTAACCATGTAGGGGAAATCGAAGAGCTCGAGGCCCGAGTCACTTCTTTGAAGAAGGACTTGGTAAAGGGTCATGAAGGGAAGCAATCCCTCAATGACAAGAGTGGACTTGGATTCAACTCCAACAACAAGAACAAGTCCACCACGCACAAGCGGAAGAAGGGCCATGGGCATGTGAAGGACCCCGCCAAGATTGTGTGCTTCAAGTGCAAGATTGAAGGGCATCATGTTAGATCGTGCCCCTTGAAGAAGAAGCCACTTGGCGAGAAGAAACAAGGGAAGCGGCCTCAAGATGGAGCTCATGGTCTACCTCAAGGCCAAGCTCAAGGTCTACCTCGACTTGAAGAAAGGCCGCTACCCAAGAAGGATCAAGCCAAGGCTCCCGTTGTGGAGAAATCAAGTGAGAAGAAGGAGAAGAGAAGGACATGCTACATATGCCGTGAGAAGGGCCACATCTCCTCCTTTTGCACTAGTGGTAACTCATCCAACCCTATCTTGATCGATGGTGCTTATTCTCTTTGCAAGGATAAGGTTGGAAATGTGTTTGCCAAATATATGGGCACTCAATGTGGTTTCTCAAAAAGAACCATTTGGGTTGCCAAGCCTATTGTGACTAACTTCTTAGGACCCAACTTGGTTGGGGACCATCAAGCCAAAATTTGATCAATAGGTACAAGTGGAGGGCATGGAGACTTGACTAATCCATGAAGACTTAGGGGATCTTCATCATTCTCATTTCCTCAAGTTAAGTATTATTCCTTTCATCCTTTACCCATGCACCTCCTTGCGGTAACGAGTCCTCAACTCCTTTACATTGAAAGTTACTCGCTCCCCTTTTACATGTGTTGGTTTTGTACCTTGCATGTGGTTGTGTATGTTGTGCCTCCTACTTGCTTATCTTGCATTCATGCTTATATATGTTGGGTGGCACATCATGTACAATTGTTGTTAAGTTGAGCCTATGCATCTTGTTGATATCTTAGTTGTTGGCTCGTGTGAGAAATTAATGGACTATCCCATTTTGGGGGAGTGATATGCTTTGTGCACTTCACAATCCTAAAATGTGCGACATGATGAATTAAAATTCTATAATGTCCATTAATTATCTCACGTGGTTCTTATTTGCCTCTTGCACGAAAAATGTCTTTATCACATTATGGGGGAGTATTATGCTTTGTGCATCTTACAAGCCTAGAAAATGTGAACACTTGAGGTTGTGTCACATAGAATTGATATTTTAGATTATCTTGTTCCTATGTGACATGTGTGCTCAAACAAATCCCACTTTACCATATGCTTTCTTAGTTGTGAAGATGATCTTGGACATACTCACAAAGTACCATATGGAAGTATTTCCTATATACCTCTTGTCCTTGGACAATGGGTAATAAATTGTGTGGTATTGTTCCGGATCATCCTCACACTTGGCTCATGTGCTCAATTGCTTTATCTCTTGCCAAGAATTTGTCCTTGTGGGTTAGACTCCCATATGTCTTCCTTGCTTCTTATGTATCTCCTCTTTTCACTTGAACCTTGTTAGTGTTTTGATAAACAATGGTTGAGCGATGATCCCGCATTTGTGCATTTTGTATTCAAATGCAAAATCCTAAATGGTGCACTAATTTTGGGGGAGCTCTCCTATGTTTGCTAGAACACTCTCTTGTTTCAAGAATTTGACTTGGAAGACAAACCTTTTCTTTTCGGTACTTTGTGCCATCATGAAAAGCGTTGAGGGTTTGGTTTATTTGGAACCTTGCTTTCTTTGGGAGTTGGCTATCTCATTACTTGATATTTGGTTTTACTTTCCTAAAATGAGATAAGTCCTTGAGCATGCTTGTTTTGGATATCTTGCTCTATTTCTCTTGTACCTATCTTGTGTGTGCATGTTTCTTTGTGGATAAATATCTTTGTGATGTTGTCCACTTAGAGAAACTTATATACATGAGAGATGGTACATATCTTTTGATATCCCTCTTTGTTGGAGTCCATTCTTTCCATTCTTGTTTGTCTCTTGATGGCTCCACAAAGAATTTGATATGAGTGCTCATTTTATCCTATTTGCATCTTCAAGCACTCATATTTGATTTTGGCACAAGCTTTGTTTTACTTGCTTCTTATTAAGCTTGTGTTTCTTTTTGGTTCATTGATTGCTTGCTTCATTTGTCGAAGCTTTCTCACCTTCATATCCTCTTGCAATCTTTGATCCTCAATATAGTTTGATTTCCTCCGAATATTCGTCATTGAATATGTGCATTTGATTTCACTCACAATTATGAGAAATGCACAACTTATGGGGGAACGCTCACTATATTGGCCTTCCAAACCTTTCGTCCATTTTGGCAATCGATGCCAATGGGGGAGAAGTTTGGAGGGTTTAAGGGAATTGCTTTTGTTGGTTCTTAAGCATTTGCCTTTCATGCCTTGCATTGGTTGCTTTGCATGGTTGAATATTTAGAGGATACTCCGCTAGGCTTTAATTGCCGGTATATGCAATGAAATTCAAGTTCATTCACACATGCATATATTATGGGGGAGTTTGTTCTAAATATTCAACTTGGGTTGTTCGCTAAATTCCATATTTAAACCCTCTCAAAGAGATTGTCATCAATTACCAAAATGGGGGAGATTGAAAGAACATGTCCATTACCCCATGTGTGGTTTTGGTAATTGATGACAATCCCTATGGACTAACGGTTGCATTGAGAATCTATCTTAGGTCAAGTCCATAGCCATGTGTTGGTCTCAAGGTTGCAAGATGGAGAAGATGGAGTACAATGACGAAGACGGTGTCGAAGAGAGACGAAGACGGTGTTGAAGATGAAGAGAGATGAAGACGGCGTAGAAGATAAATGAAGACGGTGGCGTGCGTACAAGATCGAAGAAGACGGTGGCGTGAATGTTGGAGGAAGACGGTGACATGTACAATGATGAAGAGGGTGAAGACGGAGCTTGCCGACTCGAGAGGAACGCGCAAGGATAAGGTTTGTGCTCGATAGGATAGTGGATCGCATCATCGGAGAGAGCTCAAACCTTGCATGCATTGCATCGTGTTTCTTGGTTGTTCTTAGTTCTTATCCATGAGATGAGTTAGAGCTTGTGTTCATTCTCATAACAAGCTCTAGCTCATCGGAAATGGATTCCGATTGCATCGCATGTTGCATGTGCGAAGGTGATGATTTTCCCGATATACCATATTGAGAGGTTACAGACCATGAGAAAATCATCATCCTCTCTTTTCCATGATTTCATCATGTGAGAAGGTAGCTCTTTTCGCCCTCTTTCCAACAAATTGGTTTCACCGCATTCCGAGTTTCCTAGCTCAAGTTATGAATTTTACAATTGCATCATATTTGAAAAGAAAAGAAAAAGCGTTGTGGGCCGGGCGGTACTACCGGGCCGAGTACCGCATCAACCTTCAAGGCTTACTGGACCCGGAGCGGTACCGGGCCGGTACCAGGCCGGTAGTACCGTAACCATTACGGTACCAGCCCGGTACCGGGCCGGTACTACCGGCCCACCTTCTGTTTTTTTCTTTTCTCCTTTTTCCTCCTCCAACAGCCACCCAGCCCGCTTTGGGCCACCGCCCACCACCTCCCAGGCCCAGCCAGCACCACCCCGGCCCCGCACTGGGCCGCTGGCCCGTCACCACGCCGCTGCCCCGGCCTGCCCGTGTGGCCGCCTCTCCCGCGCCCAGCTGCCGCTGCTGGCGCTCGCCCGCATGCGCGTTGACCGCGGGGAGAGCTTCTCCGCTTGATCCCCGCGCCCGCGTCGTACGGCTCCCGCGCGGGAGTGGCACGCGCCCGCCTTGCCCCACCCTGGGCTGTCGCGCTGCACGCTGCTTGCTGCGCTGCTGCGCACGTTGCCTGGCCCCACCTGCTGCTCTGCACTGCATGCTGCGACTGTTGTCTGCTCTCTCTCGCGCGCGCGCGTTTGTTTCAGATTTGCTCCAGTTTTGGTCCAAGCGGTAGTACCGCCCACAGCGGTACTACCGGTTTGGGGCGTTTTCTGACCGTTTTCTGCGCAGTTCGCGCGCGAGCGGTGGTACCGCTTTGACAAGCGGTAGTACCGCTCGGGCGCGAATCTGACCGTTTTTCCAGCCCAACGGACATATTTTGGAGCCCCTATTTATACCTCTCTTCCACCTCCGACCCAACCACTTCTTCCCCTCCATTCTCTCTCCTCCATTGTTGACCTTGAAGTGATTCTTCCTCCTCTTGATCCCCCTACTATTTTTTGCATATTTTTGGGGGAAAGGAGAGAGGAGATCTAGATCTAGAGCTTCACCAATTGAATCCCTCTTCAAGTGAGGGGATCTTGCTAGATCTAGATCTTGGAGTTATTTGGTGTTTCTCCTCATATTTGTTCTTCCTCCCTTATTCCCCCAATAGCTTTTGTAGCTTTGTTGGAATTTGGGAGAGAAGAACTTGGGCATCTTAGTGGTGTTCTTAGCCATTGCATTAGGTGCATCGGTTTGGGTTCTCTCCGGGGTTTCAGTCTCGTAGAGGGAGTGTTTGACCTTAGTGCTGTCCTTGTCGCCTTTTGTGGCCTTGTAGCCTTTGTGGCCTTGTCGTCTTTGTGGCGTGGTAGTCTTTGTGGCATTGTTGCCTTTGTGGAGTGTGGTAGCCTTTGTGGTTTTGGTGCCGGTTGTGGCGCGTTGGTGTCTTGGTGGCTTTGTTGCCGGTGTGGCGTGTTGTAGCCTCTTGTGGCCTTGTACTTGAGAGCCTCCGTGTTGTGGAGTTGCCTCAAGCTTGATACTTGGGAGTTTTCCCAAGCTTGTACGGGTTCGGTGACCACCCTCAAGGGTCCCTTAGTGGATCGAGGCTTTCCTCCTTGGAGGAAAGGCTCGAGGAGAATACGGTGGCCCTAGTGGCTCATTGGAGTGCCTCGTGCCTCCACACCGCTCCAACGGAGACGTAGCACCCTTGGGTGTGAACTTCGGGATACATCATCGTCTCCTCGTGCACCGGTTACTTCTCAACCCGAGCTCCTTTACCTATGCGCTTTACATTGTGATATCTATCATGCTTGATGTGCTATACCTAGCTTGTTATCACCTTGTTGCTCATCATGCTAGCATAGGTTGTTGGTGCACTTAGGCAAACCCCTAGTTGATAGGCTTTGAGCTAAACTAGTAAACACTTAGTAGTTTTATTCCACCTAGTTTAGCTCTCAAGTAGAAGTTTTTATACACCGCCTATTCACCCCCCCTCTAGGCGACGTCCTAGTACATTCAATAGGAACAAAGTGGTGCACCATAAGCCATTGCTATCCATTGAGAGCTCGAAGCGCTTCCTCTGCAGCTACATGGATTCGCTGCTGATAATTAAACAAGACCCGGGTGCTGATCCCGTAAAAGGAAAATCTGTTGTATCATATGGTCATATGGTCAAGGAGAAGAGGGAGCAGAGGGAGGCAGCATGTGTTCAGCAGCCTCAAAACTGGACCATGCCAGGGAGAGGAAAAGTGAAGTTAAATGTAGACAGATCGTTCTGTGCGTCTAATGATACGGAGGCACAGGGATGATACTTCGTGATGAGAATAGGTCGATTGTGGTGTTCGCTTGCAGCTTTCTGAGTTCATGCGGTAGTCCTTTGCATGCTTAACTCGAATCCTGCCGTGAGGGCATTGCCATGGCGTTGGAGTGGTGTACACTCCTCTGCTTGATTGAGATGGACTGTGCGGAGGCAGTCAGGATGATCAAGGAGCCGGGCATCGACCGTTCGCTGTTCATGGGCATCGTCCAAAAAAATAAAAGAGCAAGTTGCTGCTGGGGTCGATCTTCATATTAGCCTTATTAGTCGTGATCAGGATAGAGCTAGTCATATTTTAGCAAACATTAGTCGTTCTTTGTCTAGTTCTAGGCTGTGGCCAAATTCTGGTCCTGATGAAGTCCTGGCAGTTTGTCAGGCAGGCTGTAATCATGTGAGCTAAGCAATATAAACCCCATTTGGTCGCAAACAAAACTATGGGTTTTGAGTAGTGTTTGGCAAAATAAATATATCAATGAGTGTCATCGTTACATTTTCTCCAATCTATCACCAAATCTTAGGCTTCGAATAAAGATTAAATGACTGAAACTAATTTAGGTGATGAAGATTAGTGTGATTCCACAGAACGACCACAAATCTTGCTTTTAGCATATAAGAGATACATCTTCCCATCGAAAAATGTAAATCTTTTTAGCCTGATGCAGCGCAACTCTTTCTGCACTCTTATTGATCTTTTTTTTTTTTGAAATCAGAGACTCGCCCCAGCTTCTGCATCAATGTGATGCACACGGCTTTGATTTTATTGCAAAGAGTCAAGTATATAAAATTTTACAGCTCATGGATCACATAAAGTTAAGATAAAAATCAACCATTTTTTCTACACAAGATAAACAAAACTCCTCTATGCATCTTGAAGACGATTAGAAAGCTCTCCTGCTTTTTTATCATTAAACCTCTCACTCATTACATAAAGAATTGAATCTATGATTTTGGAGTTTACTGTGTTTGATAAGGAATTGCAAAAATAGTACAATAAATTAAGGGTGACACTGGTATTTGTATTTCACCCACAAGCTTTAAGCTTGTCCGTTGAAGCCTATTACTCGGTTAGGGATTTATCTAACATAATGCATATGGCCAAACTTCTAAATTAACTGATCTTGCATTATTGATCCATCTTGAATGTTTGGTATGTAGAGAATAGACTGTTGAACATTTATTTTTCTCAATTGCATGTACCTATTTTATCCACATTTGTAACGTACTATCATTTGCATATATGTGATTATCTCAGTATATTTCATGATGTATGTTATTCAACGTGTCTTGTATAGTTTAATATGGATATTTTTAACTAGTATACTGAAAAATACGGTGCAACATGGAATTCTAATTTTAAACCTGGTGTTGTCTATTATATATTAAAAGCAAAATATGGATGTTTAAAATAGAGACACGAGATTAATCCACATTATTAGAATTATTTTGGCTGTTAGATCTGTAATTTAATGGTCAAGATTTGAAGATTTTACGTAACATGTACCGGCACATATTTTGGAAACATACCTGACATGTCATGTTTGATATGTACTCCGTACATGCACCAGAAAATCTTAAAACAGATGGCCTGCAAAATAAGGATATGTACATGCCATAAATGGAGACCGAACTTATTTCGATGCATCACTTGAATAGTATGTGCCAAATACATATAAAAAAGAAGCGTGCAATTGGTTTCACGGATTGACACGGGGGCCTACTCAAACTAAGTTTGATCCATAGCCTAAAAGAAAAAAAATCGATGACGTGTGTGCGCTCGGTTTGGATTGTGACTACAACCAAATTAAAAAACATAATTCCTCTGTTCATAAGAACATGTTAAATATTTGTATATATATTTGGATATATCTATACACCAAAACGTGTCTACGTATATAAAAAATTGTATAAATTTGAGACATCAATCAAACTTGATCATGTAGAATCAGGCCGGATACGGAGATCTACATAGACACGTGCTGAAAAAAGATTTGACGATCCGCTGTTCAGATTTCTAAACAGTTTAGATTTGTTTTTCCATAAAATATTTTTTGAGGCACCAGAATAATTTACATGTGCTTAAAAAATTATAAACCGGTAAAATTAATCTTAACGTATGAGATAAAAAAATAAAAAAATTGCGTACAATATTATACATGTACAAAAGTAAATTGATAGCACGTAAACTTAGATGGATACACACGTTCATTAGGAATAAGAGTACATGACAAACCCGGCGGATCGGTTTCTTGCCAAATTTTGATTCCTAAAATAATTGAACCGGTTCCCGGGTCATGTACGAGAATGGACCTACCCGGCTACACGTAATTAAAAAAATACCATGTAAAGAGATATCGATGTTCAAAAATATATTTCCTAAGATATTTTGTGTTATCCAAAAGTTGGAGACTTCTTGCCACTATACCCAAATGACCTTAACAGATCAATTTCTATAGGTGAGTCTCGAACTCGGACCGAAACATTCTAATTTGCCGATGAAGAGTTCTATCTTGAAGAGGTTTCTAAATTTTCTAAAAATGTAACCATGGATATATAAATTGGCTATCAATATAGAGAAATATATAAGTTAAGATCAGCTTCTTTCCTACTTCTATTTGTGTTTATTACTTTCAATTTAAGATAATATTCGTATATAAAACAATTCACCAATTGGGACTTTGAGTACGCGTTCATATTTAGATTATACGATATTTTAGAAGAGTGACATGTATTTTAAATGGGTATAGAAAATGAGTCGAAGAAAATTCCACACAGAGCAATAAAATTTCTCATTAATTAGTTATCCTACCTATCAAAAAGGGATAAGTTATTCTCTACTAATTACATCATGAACAAATTACTTTACTATTCTATTTAGAAAATCATTCCACGTTAAAGATGGTACATATAACATACTTATTTTTCACCCAAACACTACAACAATGCCCTCGCATTTGCGAGGGCCACCTTGCTAGTTATTGTTTAAAAGTAAAATATAGTGCATGTGGAAATTATCATGAGTGTACTAATATCTAGTATAAAGTTGTTGCCTGCCAAAACCCACCGGCGAGCAGCGGCGAGCAACAAGAAGAGCCGGGAGGCTTCCAAGACTGCTGGTGGGCCCTGGTCCCTCGACGTCGTCCCGCAATGCTCTGGCACACGTCCTGACGGTCGCAAGGGCGTGCCACCCACCTATACCTGGTCAGGGAGGTGTTGGATCGTTTCAATTAGCTTCCTGCATGGTAGACACGTAAACATTAAATACGAGCCCGATCGGCTCTCAGGTTGCCCTGTGGATCGGCTCAGAGAGCCGATTACCCCATGATTCACGTTGGATTTACGATGACATGGGGATCCTGCTTGATCAAAACAAAGCTAAACCAATCTGCGACAGTTTAGGGTTTTCACCGCATAACCGGAACATCCTACGCGTAGTTGAGCCTAGCAGATACGAAAGATGATGGAAAACTACTCCTAAAAGAGGCCTAAAAACCAACATTAAGTCAATTCCCGGAACATCCCTTCTAGGAACGGCAAACCATACCTTACGCACTACCGGATCGTTCAACCCGTTTGCAAGGCCTAACCATACGGATATCAAACTAATCCTTGAAGAACAAGGAGCAACTATAACAGATTGGATCTACTAAATAAAGAACAAGCAAGGTGTTGCCCTTACACCTAAGATAGGTGTAAGGGCAGCTAGATATCGAGGGGCGGCATAGCTAAGCAAGCATGCATAAGAAAAGCATCGATGCAAGCCCCAAAACATCTACGATAAGTAGTGTTACTCGCCATCAACAAGGCTTCAGTACGAGCAACACAAGATAACGAATAAACTTACTGCCTAGATCGCAAGATGCGATCTAGGCAGCATGATGCTTACCCGGGAGAAACCCTCGAAACAAGGGGTGGCGATGCGCCTAGATTGTGTTTGTTGTGAACGTGATTGTCCTCCTTTCTCAATAACCCTAGGTACATATTTATAGTCCGTAGACTTTCTATCTTTGGAAATACACCTAACCGTGTACGGGCTAAACTCTATCTTTTAATTCTAAACTACCATAATATACAGATACACGGGCCATCTAGCCCAAACTCTCGTGCAAGGCCGCTTCAGATACGCTCCACGTGTATATCCTCCAAGCCCATCTCAACTACGGCCCATGTCTTGCTCTTGGCTAAATTCTGGTGATAACACATGCCCCCTGGTTTTGGTAATGATAATTTCAAAACCACTCTGTTTTTTCTTCGCAGGGCCATGTCGTGGCAGAGCAGAACCGTCACAGTATCCCTTCATCATGACGCCTTGTCTTCTCGACTTCTCTGCACGATTTGACGGTTTTGACACCATGTCCTCGGAACTGCCGTAGCATTAAATCTCCACTATATTCCCTTTATTTAACCGCGTCGAGCAATCCGCTTCTTCATCCCCAGTAGCCATCGGAAAACCCTCCTTCGCACCATGGATTCCTCCTCCTCCTCCTCTACCACCACCTCTCCTCTCTATCCTCTTCTTCTCGCGAGCCGACGCCAGAGTGGGGCTCGTTGGCGGCGCACGACATCCTTGCCCCAACGACATGGGACAAGGAGGACCACGATTCCTCCATCTGGTCCGAGGATGACAAGTCCTTGACCGACGGAGAAGACGACCTCCAATTCCTCGTCGATGGGGAGGAGGAGGCGGAGAGCGAGGACGACCGCTTCTCCTGGGATGACTTCACCTCCTCCGACGAGGAGGAGGAAGAGGAGGAGGACACCTCCTCGTTCTCCGACGAACCGCCGGCGAAGCGCTTCCGCGCCGGGTCGGACGACGATGACGACGACGACGAGGAGGAGGACGAGGCCCCTGCCGAAGGCTACGGCAGCAGCGACGAGGAGCTCGCCGGCAGCAGCGCCGACGGCAGCCACGACAGCACCGACGAGGGCAGCGACGGCCCTTAGACTAGGACTACTAGCATAGGACTAGCAGCAATCGGCTCTTCTTTTGTTCTTCTTGTCTTAAGCAATCGGCTCTTCTCTGTAAAAATCCTCTTTAGTAATGAAGAAAATATTTCTATGTCAATTTCGCTTTCATACTAATTTTGCCGATTGTCAAAGCAAGTCAACGCGCAAAGAGCCGATGGCAGCGCATCGGCCTTTACCATAAAACGCGAGTAAGGCCAAATCAGTTGCCTATTCCAAACGGTAACCTGCAACCCTTGCCTGAAGAGTAAACTCAGATCCCCAAATCGCCGTTCGAACAGATCCAACTTACAGCCACGCGAATCTCAGATCTCAATCGCGCAGATTCAACTCCGCAGCGAACCCAATGGCGGAATCATCCAACGCCAACGCTACGGTTTCTGGCCTGAAGGTAATCCTCAACCGCTCCCACTATCCGAGCATAGCGTTAGAATTAACAGCAAACACCTGAATTAATGTCTCATTCCGTCATTAATTTTTAGGTCTCAGACATTCTGCTGCCGCATCCTTCTCTTCCAAATTCTCTCTGTCTTGGCCCTCGTTCTACTGAAAGTCCTGCCCATTTGATTTCATGCGAGGCCAATAGAATTCCCTTCGTGAACCAGAATTTAGATCTAACTTCTTGGGCCGACTGCTTACGAGCCTGGCCTAATCCTCCTGAAGATTGGGTTTCATGGTACAAGAGAATATCCAAAACCCACCAAGCCACCTGGGAAGCCACGGGAATAGCCGATGCTTTAGCTTTATCACTGTCTCCACTTGAGAAACATGAAAACCTTCTGAAAACCATCGGCTACTTTTGGTCTGATGCTTTGAATTGCTTCATGTTTGGCCATGGCCCCATGACACCAACCCTACTAGACGTGGCCATGATCACTGGTCTAGACATTGCATCCCCCAGCCCCTCTGCTTTTATGCTGCCAAAGGTCCCTTTCACACTCTCTTCCAAAACAGAGTGCACAAACTGGGGTGCTTATCTTCGCCACATGAAAAACAAAGGCCCCGTAACAGAGAAAGAACACACGGCCTTCCTGAATTTCTGGTTGGAGCACTTCATATTCTGTGGCCCTTCACTTGCTCCAACCAAGAATTACCTTTCCCTGCCTATGAACTTGCCAGAGGCACCCAGCTTGGCAAACTGTTCCTTGGAGAGGTCTATCGGTATCTCCAATTAATGTCTGTCAAGCTGTTTTCCCAAAAGACAGTCAAAACAGGAGGCCCCTGGTGGTTTATTCAGTTATGGGCTCAGCTATACTTCCAGAACCACACTCCAAACTTCCCACTTCTGGCCACTCGCACCTTTCCAGATGCCAACGGGAAGCAAATCCGATGCACTAGCTACGGCCAAGCTTTGTACAACCTTCCAGGCAGTAAACTGACTCCCAAGGAAGCATCAAAATGGTTCAGCACTTTCTTCCAAGGCCTGGATAATCCTCTCTTCTTCCCTTACACGGAATCTGAGCATTTTGAGAATCCGATCTCCTTCAGGCTAGACAGTTTTGCCGATGACACCAGCACCCGGCAATTGTATTCTACCATGATCCGTCCCTGCTTCCTTCCAGTGGGCATGAGTACCTCAAACAGGATCATCAAACCTGGTTATGAGTCTTATCAGCCGGTCGTAGCAGCCCGGCAATTAGGTCTTGGGCAGGTGTCTCCCCATTTCTTCCTCCACCACTTAACAGAGCTGATCTGCCCGATGTCCTCACGAGTCAGAGGTGTTACTCTTTCTTTGATGCTCTAGCCATCCCAATCCCTCACAACCTCTCTTTTACCTCATCAACCGATGGTTTTGAGACTTGGTGGTCAATGTGGAAAACTCATGCCTTCAGGAGAGCTCTAGGACCATTGCTGAAACAACTTGATGCTGAATATGATATCCCTGCCGAACAGGTACCACTACTCACGAATTATCTTGAAGTGGCTCACAATGATTTCTTTCCTTTTATAATCCTGCTCTGTCTTCTTGCAGCAACAAGATGGTCCAGAACCTGTCCATGATGACGGCTCCCCTTTCAAATTCCTCCCACCAGCTCCGGTGGTCCTTTTCTGCAAAAACTCACCACCCTTGAAAAAGGTTGTGATGCAGAGCCAGCCGATTTCACCAAAATCGGCTTCCAAGAGCAGAGTATCTTCTAGGCCAGCTGCCCCCCGAGCCTCAACTAAGGCGAGAACAGCAGTGAGGAAAGTAGCCGCCAGGAAGACCTTGAAGCGCCAAAACCCTACCCAGCCCAAGAAAGTTTGCACGTAAGCTGATCCATGCCTTGGCTGATTTCATTTATCCTTCTAGGCTTCTGCATCATGCTCGTATTTCTTTTACAGACCTCTACTGAAGAAAACTCCAACGAGGAGACACAGTCCAGTCAAAGGGACTCGAGCTCGAGCAACTCTAGGAAAACCACCACGCAGAGCCAGCCGACTCGCCACCGTCGGCTTCCAAGAAAAGGTCAGCTCCTGAACCTATGCTTCCCAAGCTCCCATCACAAGCAGGGCAGGGCGGATTACGCACAAAGAGCCGATGTATCAAGAGAGCTCGCAAGGAACCGCAAACCTCTTCATCACACCAGGAGGTTTTGGATGTAATTACTCTCCATACTCTCCTTGGCTCATATTTCATGCTAACCTGTTGCGGTTCCATCGGCTAATCACTTCCTCTGCAGACTGATGACACCTCCAGTGGGGGAACTCGAGGAAGTAATGCCATCCGCCACCCTGGACCTAGCACCCCCTGACAGTGTGGCTGACAAGGTTGCCACCTTGGCCAAGCCCACAGCAGAAACACAAGAGCCGATCACTTCTTCATCGGCTGTTCCTCTGGTCTTAGGAGAGGTACACTCCCTTTCCTTAGCTCTGTCTTTCTCTTCCGCTGTATACTGACGTTGTTCTTGTTGCATATCAGGGTTATGACCTCTCAAGACTGCTCACCTTCGACCCTGAATCCATCGAGCCAGCTACATCTAAAGCAAGTGCAGAGTCAGGGCCCAGTGCTACACGTGATCAACTCCAGCATCTCAAGGCCCTGCTCTCTTCCTCAATTGAGACGTTGGTTGAAGACCCCGGAGAAGTGAAGAGCATCCTTGAAGACATTCAGCCTCATCTCCCGGTGACGTTGCAGGTGAAACTTTGGCCGGTTGTGACTTTGTCTGCTTATAGGTCAAGGGTGAAATTGGCTCGTCAGAGAATTGGCCTACGCCACGCCCAACTTCCATTGAAAGCCGATATTGCAGACAGATGTCAGCGGCTTAATGAGAAAAAGGCAGCTTTGGACGCCAAAACTGACACCTCTGTCAGTACTGCTGAACTTGAGACCTTGCGCAAGGAGTTGGAGGACCTTGAAGAGAGGGTCCGGGCCACCAAACAGCTCATCCAAGATAAGGAAGCCCTTATTGCCCACTCCCACGATGAAGCAGAAGGCATCAAAGCTGAACTGAAGACTGATCTGGCCGAAATACGTGCCCTGAACAAGCAGCTGGTGACAGGCCAGGATGAAGATGATGAGGCCGAGATCGCCGAGGTGGATCGTGTTCATGCTAACGCCCTCCATGCCCTTGAGGCATTCCTTCAGAGAGCCTTCTTGTAACCGATAACTGCTCGCTCGAGCTTGTACCTCTGCTTGTAACAGTTTGTATTTCTTGAGTCGATGGCTGCGCATCGGCTTTTTATTCTAAAGTCGATGCCCGTGCATCGGCTGTGCTTAAAAATTAAATATTTTTTATGGCCGATTGATTTATGCATCGGCCCCCATATTTCAACTGGGCACCTACTTCGTAGCCTCGTACCTTATCCGTTTAAGTGCCCCCCGAGCCGAATCTTTCAAATAATTGAAGATATCGGCTCTCCAGTCATCTTACTACGTGACATGCTTGTGGTGAGATCATCGCTTTTTATTTTTTGGGGCCGATCGCAGGGATCGGCCTTGCCACGTACGTCTACTGACTCTGGTCTTGCTACTCTGTCAGGCCGGTGGATAAGACCAGCACCCCGTTTTTTGAAGCTTCGCGCCACAGCCGTCCAAACTGATTCCAGATCGGCTCTTGATCGTCTCGTATCCCAAATGTTCATGCCAGCTAGTGAGATCTCGATCGAGTCATCTGCATGAACGACCTCCACTTCATCTCCATCCCACCGTATCGGCATTGGTGCATCGTGGATGGAATGCAAAGCGTGAATCCAATCCCTCCCTAGTAGGACAGCGTAGGTGCTTTTGCTGTCGACGATGAAGAACGACGTAGGGACGGTTTTCCGGCCTACGGTTAGATCCACGTTCATAACGCCTTGCGCTTCTGATGCTTGGCCGTTGAAATCGCTTAGTGTGACGTTGGTCTTGATCAGATCTTCGTTGGAGCGTCCCAAACGCCGTAGCATGGAGTATGGCATTATATTGACTGCCGCTCCCGTGTCGACCAACATCTTGTTGACAGGCTGCCCATTGATATAACCTCTCAGGTACAGGGCCTTCAAGTGCTGTAGCTCCTCTCTCGTGGCTTCTCAAAGACAACGCCGTGGACCGCAGTCAAACTGTGCTACGGGCACTTCTTCAATTCTTGGAGCATGAAACTCCGACGGCAGTATAAACACCATATTTGTGTCGCCGATGCCTCTGCATCTTTTCGTTTGGGGCGCCATTCTTTCTTTGGCGGGCGCGCCCTCCGTCTCCAATGTTTGCTGAATTTTCACGGCCAGATCGGGCCGTGCTCTCCTCAATGTATGTACACGCCGGCTTCTTCCAAGTTGCGTAGCCGCTGAACCCCGCGCTCAGGGAATGACTGAGTCCATCACGGCACCACCTTGGTCGGTGGTACCTATCTTCTTCTTCTTCTTCTGACTCCTCGAAGTCTTCATCTTGAGAGGATGATGACCCACAAGTATAGGGGGTGTATCGCAGTATCTTCGATAAGTAAGAATGTCGATCCCAACGAGGAGCAGAAGGTGTTGACAAGCAGTTTCGATGAAGGATTCACTGTAAATGCTCACAGACAAGTATTCAGGGGAGTTTTGATGTAACAAATGAATAAAGTACGAGTAAGTAAAGTGCGAGAGTAACAATTGCAGCGAGTGGCCCAATCCTTTTTAGCACAAAGGACAAGCTGGTTTGTTTACTTATAATGACCAAACGTTCTTGAGGACACACGGGATTTTAGTCTAGTGCTTTCGCTACATACGGCTAATTCATCTTCATTGTTTTGATAAGTGTTGTGTGGTGAACCTATGCTAATTTACCGCCCTTCCTAGGACTAATACATACTTGTGATTATACCCCTTGCAAGCATCCGCAACTACAAGAAAGTAATTAAGATAAATCTAACCACAGCCTTAAACTCTGAGATCCTGCGATCCCTCCTGCATCGATATACCAACGGGGGCTCAGGTTTCTGTCACTCCGGCAACCCCGCAATTGGCAAACGAGTACAAGATGCATTCCCCTAGGCCCATAAAGGTGAAGTGTCGTGTAGTCGACGTTCACACGACACCACTAGAAGAATAACACCACAACTTAAATATCATAACATTGAATACTACTCAACCATACTTCACTACTAACATTTAGACTTCACCCATGTCCTCAAGAACTAAACGAACTACTCACGAGACATCATATGGAACATGATCAGAGGTGATATGATAATGAATAACAATCTGAACATAAACCTTGGTTCAACGGTTTCACTCAATAGCATCAATAACAAGTAGAAATCAACACCGGGAGAGTTTCCCCTATCAAACAATCAAGATCAAACCCAAATTGCTACAGCGGTGACGAGGTGCAGCGGTGGAGACGGCGGTGATGATGATGAAGATGATGGTGATGGTGCTGGAGATGATGTCCAGCTCGATGGCGGTGACGATGGCGTCGATTCCCCCTCCGGGAGGGAATTTCCCCGGCGGATTCCTGCCCGCCGGAGAGCTCTTTTCTCTCTGGTGTTCTCCGCCCCGCAGAGGCGGCTGTGGCTCTTCGCGACGTACCCTCTCTGGCTTAGGTTTTCGGGACGAAGGAGTACGCGAAGAAAAGGAGGCGAGAGGGGCGTGGGCCCCTCCTCACAGGGCGGCGCGGCCGGGCGGCCCGCGCCGGCCTGTGAGGGCCCATGGCCCTCCTCAGCTCCCCTCTTCGGCTCCCTTCGTCATCTGGAAAAATAGGAGTTTCGTGTAATTCCCGTCAATTGTTGATCTTCCGAAATATTGCGTTCTGACGATGCTTTTTCGAATCCTGGCTCCGGTGCGCGATCCTCCAATAATCATGAAACATGCAAAATAGATGAAATAACATAAGTATTATCTCCAAATATGAAATATATCAATGAATAACAGCAAATTATGATATAAAATAGTGATGCAAATTGGACGTATCAACTCCCCCAAGCTTAGACCTCGCTTGTCCCAAGCGAAACTGAAACGGACCACATGTTTATGGAGTGAAGAGTCGATAAATCAAATACGGACAAGAAGCATCATGTTCATTCACACAAGACATACTAGTAAACAACTTCCTCATATAACTCAACTTGAAACAAGTATAAGGTAATCACAAATAAAGGTGCATAAGAAATCATAATTGGTGATGGCAAACTTTGTTCTTTGTCAGAGAACAGTTAACAGATTATACTTATCTATTGAGCAGCGCTCTCATATTAAAGCTTATGTGGCTCATCTTGCATACTCAATCATAATGATCATTGATAACTTTCAAAGCTATATTCATTCAGATAAAACTTGTACTAAACAAGGAAGAATAAAAGCATGATGAAGCAAATCACAATATATTGGTTCGATCACAACAACTCAAATGCTTGCTTGAGATGGAGGGAAATAGGTGTACTGACTCAACATAAAGTAAAAGACAGGCCCTTCGCGGAGGGAAGCAGGGATTAAATCATGTGCTAGAGCTTTTCAGTTTTGAAATCATATAAAGAGAATAAAAGTAAAGTTTTGAGAGGTGTTTGTTGTTGTCAACGAATGGTAGCGGGTACTCTAACCCCCTTGCCAAACAGACCTCCAAAGAGCGGCTCCCATGAAGGACGTTATCTCTACCAGCAAGGTAGATCATCCCTCTTCTCTTTTGTTTATACATGTACTTTAGTTTATTTAGGGATGACACTCCCCCCAACCTTTGCTTACACAAGCCATGGCTAACCGAATCCTCGGTGCCTTCCAACAATCTCATACCATGGAGGAGTGTCTATTGCAAAATTAAGTTGCCTACTGATGAATCAGAGCAAAACATGTGAAGAGAATTATTAATGAAAGTTGATTAATTTGGGGCTGGGAACCCCGTTGCCAGCTCTTATTGCAAAATTATAGGATAAGTGGATGAAGCCACTAGTCCATTAGTGGAGGCTGCCTAACAAGACTGAAAGATAAAACACCACATACTTCCTCATGAGCTATAAAACATTGACACAAATAAGAAATAATAAATTTTGAATTGTTTAAAGGTAGCACATGAAGTATTTACTTGGAATGGCAGGAAATACCATAGTAGGTAGATATGGTGGACACAAATGGCATAAGTTTGGGTTCAGGTTTGGATGCACGAGAAGCATTCCCTCTCACAGGTCTTTGGCTAGCAAGGTTAATTAGCAAGCATAAGAGTTGAGGGAAACAAGCAAATATACATGTGATAGACATAATCATGCATCTTTCTTGCAAGCACAAACAATTTTAACTTCAGAATAATAAGCTATAAGCTAACAAGAAAAGAAGACAATGAAACAACTATATGTATTTCTCTTTTCTACTTAAACCTCAAGGTGTTGTTGCTATTGACCAATGCTAAGTTTGCCAAAACCAAATAGATTTACTCAATGCTCCCAAAGTGGTACCAATACTAAAATCAAGATCAATCATATAGTAGAAATTGCAAACTAAAATAAGGTGTGAAATATGTAAATGATAAGACTTCTCATTAATATTTCATATCGATAACTCACCCCAAGGGATACATAGACAACCAACTAAAGGAGAGATACTTCCTAACTGCAACCCATCTTATATGATAACTTCCCTACTCATGATATGACACTACTTGATAGTAAAAAGTAAAAGATAGTGATGATGTGATACCGCGGCACTCCCCAAGCTTGGAACAAACCAAGGGGATGCCAATACCGATGATGAATTAACCCTTTGGCGATGGTGGTGATGAATTCCCGACAAGCTTCTTACAGATCTCCTTCAGCTTCAACTTCTCAGCTTGGCAATTCTGCACTAAGACTCGAAGAGATTCATTGTTATCTGAAGTTGGCGGTGGCGACCTTGTGATGGGCATCGAGTAATATTCCAACATTCTACGGAGTCGGTAATTCTCCTCCCTGAGTATCTCCACTTCTCTTCTTAGAGCCCGATATTGACCACAAAACTCATCGGTAGTCCGTAGAGCTTCTTCCAACACAGGGAAAGAGTCGAGGCCAAGAGCAGGTGGTAAGGGTCCCTGCAAGTTATGAGAGAAAGAACGTCGAGTGTCAACAGATCCCACCAAGATTTGCTTACTCCCAACAGCTTGTTGCTCTTGTTTTGACGACACCCTTTTCACTTCTTCCTTCGAAGGCCCTTTGCCCTTGTTGTCGGAGGCCATGGTGCTCCTAGATTGAGAATAGATCCTGGCAGAAACAGCTCGAAACAAAACACGTCGAGAAAACGATATACGGACCTCCAGGGGTCCGGGGGATTATATAGCAATTTTACGACGAAGGAAAGTACCAGATCGAACAAGAGTCGGGGAGGGACAACGAGGCGGTGTCCTCATAGGGCGGCGCGCCAGGCAGGCCCGCGCCGGCCTATGGGGGCACGCCCTCGTGCGTCTCCTCCACTCCGTTTCGATCTCGTAATTTTTCATATTTTCCAAAAACAGCAAAAACATTGTTCGAAAAGTAAATCGCGAACTTTTTATTACCTGTACTGTTACCTATTCAAAGTCGAGTTCTGGCGGACTGCCAATTTGACCTTTGATGAAAGCCTCCGGTGTTTCCACTCGAATAACATCAACATCTACATTATAAGAATCACCTGAGATATAATGCTTGAGTCTTTGTCCATTCACCACTTGCGTGGCATTGCCTTGGAGAGAACTAATTTTAATTGCTCCTGAACGATACACCTCCTCAACAACATATGGTCCTTCCCATTTCGAGAGTAATTTCCCTGCAAAGAATCCGAGACGAGACCGATACAATAGGACTTTATCCCCAATATTAAACTCTCTTTTGATAATCCTTTTATCATGCCATTTCTTAACTTTCTCTTTAAAGAGTTTAGCATTTTCATAAGCTTCACTTCTCCATTCATCTAGAGAACTTAATTGCAACAACCTCTTATCACCGGCTAGTTTAGGATCTTTGTTTAGTTCTCTAACAGCCCAATAAGCTTTGTGCTCTAGTTCTAAAGGTAAATGACAAGCTTTCCCATAGACCATTTTATAAGGTGACATTCCCATGGGGTTTTTATAAGCAGTTCTATAAGCCCATAGTGCTTCCTTCAATTTACTAGCCCAATTCTTTCTAGTTTTATTAACAGTCTTTTGCAAGATAGATTTAATTTCTCTATTTGATAGTTCTACTTGCCCACTAGTTTGAGGATGATAAGCTGAAGCAATTCTATGATTAATACCATACTTAGCAAGAGTTTTTCTAAAACCACCATGAATAAAATGAGAACCTCCATCTGTCATAATATATCTAGGAACTCCAAATCTAGGAAAAATAATATCTAAAAGCATTCTTAAAGAGGTCTCACCATCAGCACTTTTTGTAGGTATGGCTTCCACCCATTTAGTAACATAATCAACAGCAACAAGTATATGAGTGTTACCTTCTGAAGAGGGAAAAGGTCCCATGAAGTCAAATCCCCAACAATCAAACGGTTCAATAACAAGAGTATAATTCATAGGCATTTCATTGTGTCTGGAGATATTACCAACCCTTTGACATTCATCACAAGATAAAATAAACTTCCTTGCATCTTTGAAGAGAGTTGGCCAATAAAAACCTGATTGTAGAACCTTTTGCGCGGTTCTATCTCCGGCGTGATGTCCTCCATAAGCGCTACCATGACATTTACTCAATATTTCTTGTTGTTCATATTCGGGAACACACGCAGAATACCATCCACTCCTTCTTTATATAAGTGTGGGTCATCCCAAAAATAATGCCTCAAGTCATAAAAGAATTTCCTCCTTTGCTGAGCTGAAAAGGTTGGAGGCAAGTACTTGGAAACAATAAAGTTAGCATAATCAGCATACCAAGGACTGTCTCGCGAGCTCACCTTTATTACAGCCAATTGCTCATTTGGAAAACTATCATTAACAGGAACAGGGTCATAAGCAATATTTTCCAATCTAGACAAATTATCACCAACAGGATTATCAGCACCTTTCCTATCTACAATATGTAAATCAAATTCTTGCAAAAGAAGTACCCATCTAATAAGCCTCGGCTTAGCATCTTTCTTTGTCATAAGGTATCTAATTGCAGCATGATCAGTATGAATTGTAACTTTTGAATCAACAATATAGGATCTAAATTTATCACAAGCAAAGACTACAGCTAACAATTCTTTTTCAGTTGTAGCATAATTTCTTTGAGCAGCATCAAGAGTTTTACTAGCATAATGAATAACATTCAGTTTTTTTTTTTTTTACTGTCCAAGAACAGCGCCTACAGCAAAATCACTAGCATCACACATAATTTCAAATGGTAAATTCCAATCGGAGGTTCAACTATAGGGGCAGTTGTTAAGGCTTTCTTTAGAGTTTCAAAAGCTTCCTTACAATCATCATCAAAAACAAAAGGTACATCTTTTTGAAGAAGATTAGTAAGAGGCTTTGAAATCTTAGAGAAGTCTTTAATAAACCTCCTATAAAACCCAGCATGACCAAGAACACTACGAATACCTTTAACATCCCTCGGATAGGGCATCTTCTCAATTGCTTCAACTTTAGCTCTATCAACTTCAATACCTCTCTCAGAAATTTTATGTCCCAATACAATTCCTTCATTAACCATAAAGTGGCATTTCTCCCAATTAAGAACAAGGTTAGTTTCTTCACATCTCTGCAAAACTTTATCAAGGTTTCAACAAGCAATTAATTTCCATGACGGAAAAATCATCCATGAATACCTCTACAATACTCTCACAAAAGCCATGAAAAATAGCAGACATGCATCTTTGAAAAGTAGCAGGAGCATTACATAAACCAAAAGGCATACGCCTATAAGCATAAGTTCCATAGGGACAAGTGAAAGTGGTTTTCTCTTGATCTTTAGTTTTAACAGCAATTTGTGAAAACCCAGAATAACCATCAAGAAAGCAAAAATGAGTATTTTTAGATAACCTTTCTAACATTTGATCAATAAAAGGCAAAGGGTAATGATCTTTCTTAGTAACCTTATTAACTTTTCGATAATCAATGCACATTCTATAACCTACAACTACTCTTTGAGGTATGAGCTCATCATTATCATTAGGCACAACAGTCATTCCTCCTTTCTTAGGAACACAATGCACGGGACTAACCCATCTACTATCAGCAATAGGATATATAATACCAGCTTCAAGGAGTCTTAATACCTCATTTCTTACCACATCCTTCATCTTAGGAATTAGACGACGCTGAGGTTCAACAACAGGCTTCGCATCATCTTCCATATTAATGGCGTGTTGGCAAATAGAGGGAGAAATCCCCTTCAAGTCATCAAGAGTGTAGCCAATAGCACCTCGGTGTTTCTTCAGTATTTCCAATAACCTTTCTTCTTCAAACTCTGAAAGCTTAGAACTAATAATAACAGGATATATTTTCTTATTATCAATATGAGCATATTTAAGATTATCAGGCAATGGTTTTAAATCAAAGATAGGGTCTTCCTTTGGTGGTGGTGTTGTACCCAAGTCTTCCACCGGTAAATCATGCTTAAGAATAGGTTGACGAAGGAAAATTTCATCAAGCTCATTTCTTTCTTCCCTAAAAACTTCACTCTCACTATTCTCCAAATGTTGCTGCAAAGGATTATTAGGAGCAAGAGCAATAGATGCACACTGTTCAACTTTAAAATCACTATTAGGCGAATCAATTTTATAAGGAGTTTTGGTAAATTTAGAGAAGTTAAACTCATAAGATTCACCAGCAAATTTAGTCAAAATTTTCTCTTTCTTGCAATCTATAATAGCTCCACATGTATTCAGAAAAGGTCTACCAAAAATGATAGGACAATATTTACTAGCAGCAGAACCAAGTACCAAAAGTCAGCAGGATATTTAATCTTACCACATAGAACTTCCACATCTCGAATAATACCAATTGGAGAGATAGTTTCTCTATTAGCTAGCCGAATAACCACATCAATATCTTCAAGTTCACAAGAGCCAATTTCGTGCATAATCTCCGTGTAAAGCTCATAAGGAATAGCACTAATACTTGCACCAATATCACATAATCCATAATAACAATGATCACCAATTCTAACAGATAGCATAGGAACACTAGCTTTCCTAGACTTATTAGGATGCGAAACAATATTAGAAGCATCTTCACATAAAATAATATGACCATCTTCTACATTTTCAGTCACAAGATCTTTAACAATTGCGATAGCAGGTTCAACTTTTATTTGTTCTTCAGGTTCTATAGGTTTCTTTTCACTTTTATGAACCGCACTATTTATAACAGTACTCCTTCATTTTAGCAGGGAAAGGAGTTTTTTCAATATAAGCTTCAGGAATAACATGATCAACAGTTTCAACTACAACACATTTATTTATAGATGAATCAATTTTATCTTTATACGGTTCATGATACTTATCAAAGTTCTTCTTAAGCAATTCATAATGAGAAGCAAAAGCTTTATAAAGATTTGCAGCAACTTGAGAATCAAGACCATAAGTAGCACTCATATTACGAAATTTATCAGTATCCATAAAAGTTTCAATGCATTTATAATCATAAATTATACCTGATTCTCTATCCTTGTCGTTCTCCCAACCTTCAGTATTTTCTTGGATCCGATTAAGAAGGTCCCTTTTAAACTCTTCCTTGTTGCGTGTAAATGATCCAGAACAAGAAGTATCCAGCAAGGTCTTGTCTTGAAAGAAAGTCTTGCATAGAAATTATCAATAATAATATTACCAGGAAGCTCATGAATGGGGCATTTGAGAATTAAAGACTTCAATCTCCCCAAGCTTGGGCAATACTCTCTCCTTCATGAGGCCAAAAATTATATATGCGATTCCGATCTTTGTGAATCTCACTTGGAGGATAGAACTTAGAATAAAACCGGGGCACAATATCATTCCATTCAAGAGAATCCCCATTATCCAGTAATTTATACCACACTACAACAAAAAATGCACGTGGAGACGTCCAATTCATATGCTAAAGACGCTTAATTTCATCTCTACATGAGTGTAGAGTCGTCATGTAAAACGTCTCAGGAGCGTCTCCTTATGCACCGTCACAAGATTTGTAGAGACGTTATGCAAGCGTGTTTAGGAGAAATTAAGACGTTTGTAAAGCATCCTTTATCATTGTAGAGACGTTTTAGTAGATGCCCTTACCCAGCGTCTCTACTTGTGTTGAGCCGCTTTATTGCATCTTAAATAATTGTAATAATTTTTCCGTTTTTATACAGTTTATTTCTATTTGGTATTGCCTATAATTACCGATTCAAATCAAGAAGTTATACACGTTCAAACTGTATACACAAGCAACTTTATTTCTCCACAGCAATCGTATTTTACAATCAAACTGTAGACTTATTACAAAAATGAAACAGACTCAATCTGACAAAATCCTTTACATCATAAATACTTGGTCCAACTAGTTCGAGCCTATCTACCTACAAGCTTTTGCATACAGTTAACAATACATGAGCTCGCAGGTCACCATCTTAACTTCTTAGATTTCCATTATATATTTGTTTTCCGGCTTCAAGAAATATCGGAAACGGTTAACCTGTACAGAAAGTCAAATTAAATACAAATAAGTCAAATCAAAGTCTCACCAATAAGAGAAATTTATGATGTATATCAGTATATACATATGCAGAGTAAATATGGTGTTGAACATACATGAGATCATTTGTTGGAAACTGGTGGCCCAAGAGAACCGTGGTTTGCTAACTGTCAATTTTTGTTCTCTCTCAAACAGAGACAACTTAAGGTCCATTAGCTCTTACAAAACCATCATAATATCCTGCACTGTCTAAACAAGACAATTGGATCATTCGTTAAAAAAAAACTAGATCTGCATAGATATTCAGTTATTGCCACCCTCAACCACCAAACATTAAGCAGCAGTAGCACAACCGAGGTAGTTTACCATTAGGGGCAGTACACATAACAAAGGAGCACCATTTCTTGACTTGATACTAGCTTCATGTTTGCACCGTGCAGATATGCAGATCTACAGGGGTAAACGAAACAACATTCAGACATGTTTTTGTAATTTAGAGCTAATAGTTGTAGTCCTTAACAAATACAAAAGCATGTGGTAAAACATGAGAGATTAAGCATGTGAAGCATGTCAATCTACATTGAATAGAATCTCGCTTGGAGATGAGAATTACAAATCTTGCACAGCATTGGTATACTTAATCATCAGCTAATAATTGATGCACAACCAAGTTTAATCAAAAAAATGTAAGACAGCCTGCAATGCATCTGGCACAGGGGATAAATGTGGTGATTTCGTACTACCGTGGTGATGCCATGTGGTAGAAGTTAACCGGAAACAGAAAGATTTCTTATTTGAGTAAAATTAGCAAACACCTTACATAGGATGGAGGGCAACGACGATCAAACCTGTGGATGTCGCCCTGTGTGAACCAGCAATACCACAAGCACGAAGGAGACGCGGAGTTCGTCACTCGCAGCCATCGGATAGCGACGTGACCGCTGATGTGGTGGACAGAAAGAGTGCTGCCTCCTAACCTGGCGTCCGTGGAGAGAGACGACGCAGATCGCAGAAGGTGGACTCAAGAACGCCGGCGGTGTGAACTGACGATGCCGGGAGAGAGCACGGCGGTGAGAGGAGCAGTAGGAGGAGGGGGACGGAGAATTCTCTGGAGATCGGGGGCGTAAAGAGATCTCTGAGCGAATGGAGATGGGAACCGGCGGCGCACGGCGGCGCACGGCGGCAGTATGAGATCTGATGGCGGTTTTCTAATCTAAGAGAAAAAACTTTGACCAGGGTGGGATAAGTATTTTTTGTTCTAACTCACGGGATTCTTTTTTTGAGAGAAACTCACGGGATGAGGGTGTCTAAACGTGGTGCAGGTAAAAAACATGCGACGATCCTTGCATCGTCTCAAAAAAACGTCTTAACATGCTAATTGCTTTTGAATTTTGAGACGACTATAGAAGCGTCCTAGGTAGAACGTCTTTACATGAGCATTTTCTTGTAGTGCCAATGCGCCGCTTTACCAGACAGCGATACAGAGAATAGTTTCTTCCTCACTTCATCCATAGCAATACCTGCACACTTGAATAAACCGCATAATTCATGTAAAAACAGTAAATGATCTCCAGGGTGGACAGTTCCATCCCCTGTATAACGGTTACCCACTACACGTTCAATAATTTTCATAGGTATTTTGTATGGTAATTCTTCCTTACCTGGCGCCTCATCCACTACCTTTGCAGTAGTAGTACATTTCCCAAATAAACACTCAAGAGAAGATCTCTCCATAATGAGTTATAGCAGCAGGCAGAAATAAAATCAGCACAAACAGTAGAAATTTCCCTTACCAATTCCACTTACCAATAGCGCTTCACTCCCCGGCAACGGCGCCAGAAAATAGTCTTGACCCACAAGTATAGGGGGTGTATCGTAGTATCTTCGATAAGTAAGAATGTCGATCCCAACGAGGAGCAGAAGGTGTTGACAAGCAGTTTCGATGAAGGATTCACTGTAAATGCTCACAGACAAGTATTCAGGGAGTTTTGATGTAACAGATGCATCAGACCGACGATATCTGTCGTCATCTACGTCATACCGCCGACGTCGGTCATACTGATATTCGTATTTGTTAAGGAGATGCGCGGAGAGTGGTCGTTGGTACCGCACGCTTCTCACTTCTTCCTCGGTGAGGTACCGTCTGTTATCATATTGGGGCCGGTCGCGTGGATCGGCCTCCTCTTTATCCTTGCCACGGGAGTGACTGCTCTCCTCTTTATCTTTGCCATGGCGGTCTACAGGACCTGCCATGTTGATATCGAAAGAGAAACCCGGTTGACGCTTCGTGGCATGGTTGAGCTCCACCATGTTGACGCCAGGAAACGGTTGCATGTCCACTTTCATGGCAAATTGACCGAAGATTAATCGGCCTTGCTCTATCGCCATCTGAATCTGTCCACGCAACACTTTGCAGTCGTTGGTGGCGTGGGTGAACGTGTGATGCCATTTGCAGTATGGTCTCCCATTCAACTCTTGCACCGTAGGGATTTTATGGCCTTCGGGTAACTTCAGCTGTTTTTCCTTCAGGAGCAAATCGAAGATCTGCTCAGTTTTGCTTATGTCAAAGTCAAACCCTTTTGCAGGCCCTGGTTGTTTCACCCACTTGCAGGACACGGGTCTGCCCCCGAGCCCATTCAGCCACGGCGACTTCCTGATCTTCTGCAGTCTTCAACTTCATCTGCCTCGACCAGGCTTATCGGGCGCTTGAACTTGTCTTGGTACAATTCTGGGTGGCGTTGTTCATATAATGTTAACTTCTGAACCATGTGTGCCAGTGGTTGTACTCCACTTGGAAAGTCGAGATCCTTGAGTGGCGCTGCAGGCCTGCCACTGCCCGACTGCTTCTTTTTCAGTTAAACGAACCGAATAACATCGGTTCTTGACAGTCCAAACGCTGAATGTACTCAGACACCGTCTCTCCCCGCCTTTGCACCTGCGTCAGATCGGCAATGCCGGCTTCGGTAGCTTCGAGTGATATTGTACATGGAACTGCTCTTCCAGCTGCTTCCATGTCGCGAGTCAGTGGCAACGAGGTGTACCACCCAAAAGCTGGACCCGTGAGCGATTGCGCAAAGAACCTTACACGTAGCGGGTCAGATGCGAACCATGCCCAAGCTGTGCCAAATATCGCTCACATGCTCAATTGAGCTAGACCCTTCTGATCCACTGAACTTTGTGAAGTCAGGGAGCCGATACTTGGGTGGCAGCGGGATCAGGTCATATTCGTTGGGATACGGCTTGGAATAGCCGATTGTTCTCCTCTTTGGCAGGATACCAAACTGGTCTCTCAGGATTGCACTGATTTGATCCATGGTATGAGCTGCAGGGGTTGAGCTTTCATGACTCGTTCCGGTGGCATATTTAGCTAGCCACGCCTGTTTCTCAGCGTCTGCTCCAGAACTCCCTCTGCTCCAGCAATCCCTCCTGCTGTAATCTGGTTCGTGTGCGCCCAGTTGTTGCAGTCCGGCACGTATGTACACACGTATCCATGTGGGATCTCTTTGGGCGGCTCATACAGGTAATCGCCAGGATCACCTCCAACCTTGTAGACAACGTATGCCGGTGAACCTTGTTGCTGAGCCGCAAGCGTGAATGGGAGTTGCGGCCTGGTGTGGAACGGTATCTCTCCCTGGTGAGTCCCTAAGGCAGGTCCTGACGGAGAATACTGATGCTTCATGATTTCTGAACCACACGGAGCGCAACACGCTCAAAAGCGTTCACCAGGCTCTCAGAATGACGATGTAGAGAATGAGCCACCATATAATTGGTTTCTTGGCGCAGGGCTCTGGTGCGCTCCTCCGAAGGAAGAGACAGATCTACTCCATCGAGCACGCCTTCGGTGTGAATCCTTTGAACCTAATGCCATGAGAACGGGTTTTTTCTTGAAAGAGCCGATGAGATCGGCTTAAGAGAGCCTTAAGCTCGTCATACTTCTTCTTGTGCTCGTCAGGCAGCTCTTCGTACTTGACCTGGTCCGCGACATCTCAGCTGGATGTTGACGTGGTTGTTGCGAGATGGTCCCACCGGCGTGCCGGAAATGTTGCTGCCAAAACCCACCGGCGAGCGGCGAGCAACACGAAGCCGGGAGGCTTCCAAGACTGCTGGTGGGCCCTGGTCCCTCGACGTCGTCTCGCAATGCTCGGCACACGTCTGACGGTGCAGGCGTGCCACGACCTATGCAGTCGGGGAGGTGTTGGATCGTTTCAATTAGCTTCGCATGGTAGACACGTAAACATTAAATACGAGCCTGATCGGCTCTCAGGTTGCCCTGTGGATCGGCTCGAAGAGCCGATTGCCCCATGATTCACGTTGGATTTACGATGACATGGGGATCTGCTTGATCAAAACAAAGCTAAACCAATCTATGACAGTAGGGTTTTCACCGCATAACCGAACATCCTACGCGTAGTTGAGCCTAACGGATACGAAAGATGATGGAAAACTACTCCTAAAAGAGGCCTAAAACCAACATTAAGTCAATTCCCGGAACATCCCTTCTAGGAACAGCAAACCATACCTTACGCACTACCGGATCGTTCAACCCGTTTGCAAGGCCTAACCATACGGATATCAAACTAATCCTTGAAGAACAAGGAAACTATAACAGATTGGATCTACTAAATAAAGAACAAGCAAGTGCTGCCCTTACACCTAAGATAGGTGTAAGGGCAGCTATATCGAGGGGCGGCATAGCTAAGCAAGCATATCAGAAGAACAACGATGCAAGCCCCAAAACATCTACGATAAGTAGTGTTACTCGCCATCAACAAGGCTTCAGTACGAGTAACACCAGATAACGAATAAACCTATACTGCCTAGATCGCAAGATGCGATCTAGGCAGCATGATGCTTACCCGGAAGAAACCCTCGAAACAAGGGGTGGCGATGCGCCTAGATTGTGTTTGTGAACGTGATTGTCCTCCTTTCTCAATAACCCTAGGTACATATTTATAGTCCGTAGACTTTCTATCTTTGGAAATACACCTAACCGTGTAGGGCTAAACTCTATCTTTTAATTCTAAACTACCATAATATACAGATACACGGGCCATCTAGCCCAAACTCGTGCAAGGCCGCTTCAGATACGCACGTGTATATCCTCCAAGCCCATCTCAATTACGGCCCATGTCTTGCTCTTGGCTAAATTCTGTGATAACACATGCCCCCTGGTTTTGGTAATGATAATTTCAAAACCACTCTTTTTCTTCGCAGGCCATCGCAGAGCAGAACCGTCACGTATCCCTTCATCATGACGCCTTGTTTTCTCAACTTCTCTCACGATTTGACGGTTTTGACACCATGTCCTCGGAACTGCTGTAGCATTAAATCTCCACTATATTCCCTTTATTTAACCGCGTCGAGCAATCCGCTTCTTCATCCCCAGTAGCCATCGGAAAACCCTCCTTCGCACCATGGATTCCTCCTCCTCCTCCTCTACCTCATCGGATCTCTCCTCTCTATCCTCTTCTTCTCGCGAGCCGACACCAGAGTGGGGCTCGTTGGCGGCGCACGACATCCTTGCCCCAACGACATGGGACAAGGAGGACCATGATTCCTCCATCTGGTCCGAGGATGACAAGTCCTTGACCGACGGAGAAGACGACCTCCAATTCCTCGTCGATGGGGAGGAGGAGGCGAGGCGAGACGACCGCTTCTGGATGACTTCACCTCCTCCGACGAGGAGGAGGAAAAGGGAGGAGGACACCTCCTCGTTCTCCGATGAACCGCCGGTGAAGCGCTTCCGCGCCGGGTCGACGACGACGGCGACGACGAGAGAGGAGGACGAGGCCCTGCCGAAGGCTACGGCAGCAGCGACGAGGAGCTCGCCGTAGCAGCGCCGACGGCAGCCATGACAGCACGACGAGGGCAGCGACGGCCCTTAGACTAGGACTACTAGCATAGGACTAGCAATCGGCTCTTCTTTTGTTCTTCTTGTCTTAAGCAATCGGCTCTTCTCTGTAAAAATCCTCTTTAGTAATGAAGAAAATATTTCTATGTCAATTTCGCTTTCATATCAATTTTGCCGATTGTCAAAGCAAGTCAACGTGCAAAGAGCCGATGGCAGCGCATCGGCCTTCACCATAAAATGCGTGTAAGGCCAAATCAGTTGCCTATTCCAAACGGTAACCTGCAACCCTTGCCTGAAGAGTAAACTCAGATCCCCAAATCGCCGTTCGAACAGATCCAACTTACAGCCACGCGAATCTCAGATCTCAATTGCGCAGATTCAACTCCGCAGCGGACCCAATGGCGGAATCATCCAACGCCAACGCTACGGTTTCTGGCCTGAAGGTAATCCTCAACCGCTCCCTCTATCCGAGCATAGCGTTAGAATTAGCAGCAAACACCTGAATTAATGTCTCCTTCCGTTATTGATTTCTAGGTATCAGACATTCTGCTGCCGCATCCTTCTCTTCCAAATTCTCTCTGTCTTGGCCCTCGTTCTACTGAAAGTCCTGCCCATTTGATTTCATGCGAGGCCAATAGAATTCCCTTCGTGAACCAGAATTTAGATCTAACTTCTTGGGCCGACTGCTTACGAGCCTGGCCTAATCCTCCTGAAGATTGGGTTTCATGGTACAAGAGAATATCCAAAACCCACCAAGCCACCTGGGAAACCACGGGAATAGCCGATGCTTTAGCTTTATCACTGTCTCCACTTGAGAAACATGAAAACCTTCTGAAAACCATCGGCTACTTTTGGTCTGATGCTTTGAATTGCTTCATGTTTGGCCATGGCCCCATGACACCAACCCTACTAGACGTGGCCATGATCACTGGTCTAGACATTGCATCCCCCAGCCCCTCTGCTTTTATGCTGCCAAAGGTCCCTTTCACACTCTTCCAAAACAGAGTGCACAAACTGGGGTGCTTATCTTCGACGCCACATGAAAAACAAAGGCCCCGTAACAGAGAAAGAACACACGGCCTTCCTGAATTTCTGGTTGGAGCACTTCATATTCTGTGGCCCTTCACTTGCTCCAACCAAGAATTACCTTTCCCTGGCCTATGAACTTGCCAGAGGCACCCAGCTTGGCATTGGCAAATTGTTCCTTGGAGAGGTCTATCGGTATCTCCAATTAATGTCTGTCAAGCTGTTTTCCCAAAAGACAGTCAAAACAGGAGGCCCCTGGTGGTTTATTCAGTTATGGGCCCAGCTATACTTCCAGAACCACACTCCAAACTTCCCACTTCTGGCCACTCGCACCTTTCCAGATGCCAACGGGAAGCAAATCCGATGCACTAGCTACGGCCAAGCTTTGTACAGCCTTCCAGGCAGTAAACTGACTCCCAAGGAAGCATCAAAATGGTTCAGCATTTTCTTCCGAGGCCTGGATAATCCTCTCTTCTTCCCTTACACGGAATCTGAGCATTTTGAGAATCCGGTCTCCTTCAGGCTAGACAGTTTTGCCGATGACACCAGCACCTGGCAATTGTATTCTACCATGATCCGTCCCTGCTTCCTTCCAGTGGGCATGAGTACCTCAAACAGGATCATCAAACCTGGTTATGAGTCTTATCAGCCGGTCGTAGCAGCCCGGCAATTAGGTCTTGGGCAGGTGTCTCCCCATTTCTTCCTCCACCACTTAACAGAGAGCAGAGCTGATCTGCCCTCACGAGTCAGAGGTGTTACTCTTTCTTTGATGCTCTAGCCATCCCAATCCCTCACAACCTCTCTTTTACCTCATCAACCGATGGTTTTGAGACCTGGTGGTCAATGTGGAAAACTCATGCCTTCAGGAGAGCTCTAGGACCATTGCTGAAACAACTTGATGCTGAATATGATATCCCTGCCGAACAGGTACCACTACTCACGAATTATCTTCAAGTGGCTCACAATGATTTCTTTCCTTTTATAATCCTGCTCTGTCTTCTTGCAGCAACAAGATGGTCCAGAACCTGTCCATGATGACGGCTCCCCTTTCAAATTCCTCCCACCAGCTCCGGTGGTCCTTTTCTGCAAAAACTCACCACCCTTGAAAAAGGTCGTGATGCAGAGCCAGCCGATTTCACCAAATCGGCTTCCAAGAGCAGAGTATCTTCTAGGCCAGCTGCCCCCCGAGCCTCAACTAAGGCGAGAACAGCAGTGAGGAAAGTAGCCGCCAGGAAGACCTTGAAGCGCCAAAACCCTACCCCAGCCCAAGAAAGTTTGCACGTAAGCTGATCCATGCCTTGGCTGATTTCATTTATCCTTCTAGGCTTCTGCATCATGCTCGTATTTCTTTTACAGACCTCTACTGAAGAAAACTCCAACGAGGAGACACAGTCCAGTCAAAGGGACTCGAGCTCGAGCAACTCTAGGAAAACCACCACGCAGAGCCAGCCAGACTCGCCACCGTCGGCTTCCAAGAAAAGGTCAGCTCCTGAACCTACTGCTTCCCAAGCTCCCATCACAGCAGGGCAGGGCGGATTACGCACAAAGAGCCGATGTATCAAGAGAGCTCGCAAGGAACCGCAAACCTCTTCATCACACCAGGAGGTTTTGGATGTAATTACTCTCCATACTCTCCTTGGCTCATATTTCATGCTAACCTGTTGCGGTTCCATCGGCTAATCACTTCCTTTGCAGACTGATGACACCTCCAGTGGGGAAGTCGAGGAAGTAATGCCATCCGCCACCCTGGACCTAGCACCCCCTGACAGTGTGGCTGACAAGGTTGCCACCTTGGCCAAGCCCACAGCAGAAACACAAGAGCCGATCACTTCTTCATCGGCTGTTCCTCTGGTCTTAGGAGAGGTACACTCCCTTTCCTTAGCTCTGTCTTTCTCTTCCGCTGTATACTGACGTTGTTCTTGTTGCTTGTCAGGGTTATGACCTCTCAAGCCTGCTAACCTTCGACCCTAAATCCATCGAGCCAGCTACATCTAAAGCAAGTGCAGAGTCAGGGCCCAGCGCTACACGTGATCAACTCCAGCATCTCAAGGCCCTGCTCTCTTCCTCAATTGAGACGTTGGTTGAAGACCCCGGAGAAGTGAAGAGCATCCTTGAAGACATTCAGCCTCATCTCCCGGTGACGTTGCAGGTGAAACTCTGGCCGGTTGTGACTTTGTCTGCTTATAGGTCAAGGCTGAAATTGGCTCGTCAGAGAATTGGCCTACGCCACGCCCAACTTCCATTGAAAGCCGATATTGCAGACAGATGTCAGCGGCTTAATGAGAAAAAGGCAGCTTTGGACGCCAAAACTGACACCTCTGTCAGTACTGCTGAACTTGATACCTTGCGCAAGGAGTTGGAGGGCCTTGAGGAGAGGGTCCGGGCCACCAAACAGCTCATCCAAGATAAGGAAGCCCTTATTGCCCACTCCCACGATGAAGCAGAAGGCTGATCTGGCCGAAATACGTGCCCTGAACAAGCAGCTGGTGACAGGCCAGGATGAAGATGATGAGGCCGAGATCGCCGAGGTGGATCGTGTTCGTGCTAACGCCCTCCATGCCCTTGAGGCATTCCTTCAGTAGAGCCTTTCTCTGTAACCTGATAACTGCTCGCTCGAGCTTGTACCTCTGCTTGTAACAGTTTGTATTTCTTGAGTCGATGGCTGCGCATCGGCTTTTTATTCTAAAGTCGATGCCTGTGCATCGGCTGTGCTTAAAAATTAAAAAAAAAATTATTTTTTATGGCCGATTGATTTATGCATCGGCCCCCATATTTCAACTGGGCACCTACTTCGTAGCCTCGTACCTTATCCGTTTAAGTGCCCCCCGAGCCGAATCTTTCAAATAATTGAAGATATCGGCTCTCCAGTCATCTTACTACGTGACATGCTTGTGGTGAGATCATCGCTTTTTATTTTTTGGGCCGATCGCAGGGATCGGCCTTGCCACGTACGTCTACTGACTCTGGTCTTGCTACTCTGTCAGGCCGGTGGATAAGACCAGTCTCACCCCGTTTTTGAAGCTTCGATGCGCTCACAGCCGTCCAAACTGATTCCAGAGATCGGCTCTTGATCGTCTGCATCCCAAATGTTCATGCCAGCTAGTGAGATCTCGATCGAGTCATCTGCATGAACGACCTCCACTTCATCTCCATCCCACTGTATCAGGCATTGGTGCATCATGGATGGAATGCAGCAGTTGGCGTGAATCCAATCCCTCCCTAGTACAACGTAGGTGCTTTTGCTGTCGACGATGAAGAACGACGTAGGACGGTTTTCCGGCCTACGGTTAGATCCACGTTCAGAACGCCTTGCGCTCCGATGCTTGGCCGTTGAAATCGCTTAGTGTGACGTTGGTCTTGATCAGATCTTCGTTGGAGCGTCCCAAACGCCCTAGCATGGAGTATGGCATTATATTGACTGCCGCTCCCGTGTCGACCAACATCTTGTTGACAGGCTGCCCATTGATATAACCTCTCAGGTACAGGGCCTTCAGATGCCTGTAGCTCCTCTCTCGTGGCTTCTCAAAGACAACGGCCGTGGACCGCAGTCAAACTGTGCTACGGCACTTCTTCGATCCTTGGAGCATGAAACTCGACGGCAGTATAAACACCATATTTGTGTCAGCCGATGCCTCGCATCGGCTTTTGTCTGGGGGCGCATTCTTTCTTTGGCGGGCGCGCCTCCGTCTCCAATGTTTGCTGAATTTTCACGGCCAGATCGGGCCGTGCTCTCCTCAATGTGTACAGTGCGTGCTTCGGCTTCTTCAAGTTGCGTAGCCACTGAACCTGCGCTTAAATGGCCGGAGTCCATCAGGGCACCACCTTGGTCGGTGGTACCTATCTTCTTCTTCTTCTTCGACTCCTCGAAGTCTTCATCTTGAGAGGACTCAGCTCGTTTATTCTGAGGTGGGAGAGGTCCTAGACGCTTGAACACTGAAACTTCACTTGTGCCCTTCCTCTGCTGTCTACACTCTGGGCAGTTGTCGATTGTAGGCAATCTGCTCATTCCTGAGTCCCAGCAGTGCTTAAAGAAAGGACAATCCCAGTGCCTGTCCACGTCTTCCTGCTCTCTTGACCTCCCTTTAGCGCGGCGCTCATACCCTTCATCGTCTCTGTCATATCGACGATGTTTTCTGTTGTCTGCATCAGACCGACGATATCTGTCGTCATCTACGTCATACCGCCGACGTCGGTCATACTGATATTCGTATTTGTTAAGGAGATGCGCGGAGAGTGGTCGTTGGTACCGCACGCTTCTCACTTCTTCCTCGGTGAGGTACCGTATGTTATCATATTGGGGCCGGTCGCGTGGATCGGCCTCCTTCTTCTCCTTGCCACGGGAGTGACTGCTCTCCTCTTTATCTTTGCCATGGCGGTCTACAGGACCTGCCATGTTGATATCGAAAGAGAAACCCGGTTGACGCTTCGTGGCATGGTTGAGCTCCACCATGTTGACGCCAGGAAACGGTTGCATGTCCACTTTCATGGCAAATTGACCGAAGATTAATCGGCCTTGCTCTATCGCCATCTGAATCTGTCCACGCAACACTTTGCGGTCGTTGGTGGCGTGGGTGAACGTGTGATGCCATTTGCAGTATGGTCTCCCATTCAACTCTTGCACCGTAGGGATTTTATGGCCTTCGGGTAACTTCAGCTGTTTTTCCTTCAGGAGCAAATCGAAGATCTGCTCAGTTTTGCTTATGTCAAAGTCAAACCCTTTTGCAGGCCCTGGTTGTTTCACCCACTTGCAGGACACGGGTACTGCCCCCGAGCCCATTCAGCCACAGCGACTTCCTGATCTTCTGCAGAGTCTTCAACTTCATCTGCCTCGACCAGGCTTATCGGGCGCTTGAACTTGTCTTGGTACAATTCTGGGTGGCGTTGTTCATATAATGTTAACTTCTGAACCATGTGTGCCAGTGAATTGTACTCCACTTGGAAAGTCAGATCCTTGAGTGGCGCTGCGAGGCCTGCCACTGCCCTCGACTGCTTCTTTTTCAGTTAAACGAACCGAATAACATCGGTTCTTGACAGTTCTGAAACGCTGAATGTACTCAGACACCGTCTCTCCCGCCTTGCCGCTGCGTCAGATCGGCAATGCCAGCTTCGGTAGCTTCGAGTGATATTGTACATGGAACTGCTCTTCCAGTTGCTTCCATGTCTGACGAGTCTGGTGGCAACGAGGTGTACCACCCAAAAGCTGGACCCGTGAGCGATTGCGCAAAGAACCTTACACGTAGCGGGTCAGATGCTGAAACCATGCCCAACTGTGCCAAATATCGGCTCACATGCTCAATTGAGCTAGACCCTTCTGATCCACTGAACTTTGTGAAGTCAGGGAGCCGATACTTGGGTGGCAGCGGGATCAGGTCATATTCGTTGGGATACGGCTTGGAATAGCCGATTGTTCTCCTCTTTGGCAGGATACCAAACTGGTCTCTCAGGATTGCACTGATTTGATCCATGGTATGAGCTGCAGGGTTGAGCTTTCATGACTCGTTCCGGTGGCATATTTAGCTAGCCACGCCTGTTTCTCAGCGTCTGCTCCAGAACTCCCTCCTGCTCCAGTAATCCCTCCTGCTGTAATCTGGTTCGTGTGCGTCCAGTTGTTGCAGTTCGGCACGTATGTACACACGTATCCATGTGGGATCTCTTTGGGCGGCTCATACAGGAATTGGTAATCGCCAGGATCACCTCCAACCTTGTAGACAACGTATGCCGGTGAACCTTGTTGCTGAGCCGCAAGCGTGAATGGGAGTTGCGGCCTGGTGTGGAACAGTATCTCTCCCTGGTGAGTCCCTAAGGCAGGTCCTGACGGAGAATACTGATGCTTCATGATTTCCTGAACCACACGGAGCGCAACACGCTCAAAAGCGTTCACCAGACTCTCAGAATGACGATGTAGAGAATGAGCCACCATATAATTGGTTTCTTGGCGCAGGGCTCTGGTGCGCTCCTCCGAAGGAAGAGACAGATCTACTCCATCGAGCACGCCTTCAGGTGTGAATCCTTTGAACCTAATGCCATGAGAACGGGTTTTTTCGAAAGAGCCGATGAGATCGGCTTCGAAGAGAGCCTTAAGCTCGTCATACTTCTTCTTGTGCTCGTCAGGCAGCTCTTCGTACTTGACTGGTTCGCCTGACATCTCAGCTGCAGATGTTGACGTGGTTGTTGCGGATGGTCCCACCGGGCGTGCCGAATGTGTTGCTGCCAAAACCCACCGGCGAGCAGCGCGAGCAACACGAAGAGCCGGGAAGCTTCCAAGACTGCTGGTGGGCCCTGGTCCCTCGACGTCGTCCCGCAATGCTCGGCACACGTCTGCGGTCGCAGGCGTGCCACCTGACCTATACCTGTCAGGGAGGTGTTGGATCGTTTCAATTAGCTTCCTGCATGGTAGACACGTAAACATTAAATACGAGCCCGATCGGCTCTCAGGTTGCCCTGTGGATCGGCTCGAAGAGCCGATTGCCCCATGATTCACGTTGGATTTACGATGACATGGGGATCCTGCTTGATCAAAACAAAACTAAACCAATCTACGACAGTTTAGGGTTTTCACCGCATAACCGGAACATCCTACGCGTAGTTGAGCCTAGCAGATACGAAAGATGATGGAAAACTACTCCTAAAAGAGGCCTAAAAACCAACATTAAGTCAATTCCCGGAACATCCCTTCTAGGAACGGCAAACCATACCTTACGCACTGGATCGTTCAACCCGTTTGCAAGGCCTAACCATACGGATATCAAACTAATCCTTGAAGAACAAGGAGCAACTATAACAGATTGGATCTACTAAATAAAGAACAAGCAAGGTGCTGCCCTTACACCTAAGATAGGTGTAAGGGCAGCTAGATATCGAGGGGCGGCATAGCTAAGCAAGCATACCAAAAGAACAACGATGCAAGCCCCAAAACATCTACGATAAGTAGTGTTACTCGCCATCAACAAGGCTTCAGTACGAGTAACACCAGATAACGAATAAACCTATACTGCCTAGATCGCAAGATGTGATCTAGGCAGCATGATGCTTACCCGGGAGAAACCCTCGAAACAAGGGGTGGCGATGCGCCTAGATTGTGTTTGTTGTGAACGTGATTGTCCTCCTTTCTCAATAACCCTAGGTACATATTTATAGTCCGTAGACTTTCTATCTTTGGAAATACACCTAACCGTGTACGGGCTAAACTCTATCTTTTAATTCTAAACTACCATAATATACAGATACACGGGCCATCTAGCCCAAACTCTCGTGCAAGGCCGCTTCAGATACGCTCCACGTGTATATCCTCCAAGCCCATCTCAACTACGGCCCATGTCTTGCTCTTGGCTAAATTCTGGTGATAACAAAAGTGGAATCCACACTTATGTTATTAAGTAAATGATAAACATGTTCTGAATAACAGATTAATGTACAAACAGCAACTACACCACAAATTTAACAAAAATCCCTTGACAAAGTAGCATGCCAAGCATAAAAGACTTTCTTGCACGAAGGATTTTTTTAATGAAAGCGAGAAGCACATTCCCATTCTTCAGTGTATGGCCATGCCCTTGAAGAAGAAGGTAACACTACGTCGTCGTTAGTGGCTTGTGCTATCTTAGGCCACACTTTATGCCAGAATAACCTTAGGAGCTCTAGATCAGCGAAGCCAAATTTAACTCCTAGTCTCCCCTCGGTCGCCTCCTCCAGGCGACAGGGGAGCCCAACCCCAGCCCGCTGCCGACGCCTCCTAGCCCCCTGCCCGCTCCCTCGTCGCCTCCCGAGGCCGCCGGCGGCTAAGCCGTCCGCCGCCAATGAAGGGGGCGGCGAGGACCTATGCCTCTCGGGCTCTCGCACGGTCGTCTCGGAGGGAGGACGCCATGCCGGACCCCGGAGGTCGTCGCCGTCCTCCGCCCCTCCTGCGCCCTTCGCCGTGGTGTCGCGCCTCGCGGCCTCCCTGCAGCCTGCTGCAGCTCGCCGTCCGTTGACGCCCGGCCATGGCGCGGTCCGGCTGGGGAGGGCCCGATCTGGGCCCGTTTGGGCTCGATCTGGGCCTAGAAGGCCACGGCCTGTGCGCCGATCCCCGGCTCTCCCGGTGTGCGCCCCGTCCTGCTGTCTTCCCCGGGGCCTCCCGCGGTCCTTCGCTGCCGCCTGCCCTGGTGAAGGCGTTCCTGCCCGCGTCGCCCTATCCTTGGTGTGGTTTGCCGTCGTCCCTGCCGCGGCGCATCTCCGACCGCTCCTCGCATCGGTGCCCCTGCGCGTCGGCCCTGCCGGTGGGTTTGCAGGGCGGCTTCGGCCTTCGCTGCTCTTCGCAGCTCGCCGTCCGTCCTGCTTCTCGCCCCGTCCAGCCATGGCGCGGTTTCTGTCTGGCTTGTGGTGGACGCGGTTCGCCTGGCATGTGGCTGCTCGGCTTCCCGGTGTCTTCCTAGTGCATCGCTGGCGCTAGCGCGTGCGGCCTCGTTGGGTGGTGACAAGCTTCATGCCCTTATGGCTGGCCCAACGGAGGAGAGGATGCCGGACGAAAGTTCTGCACTGTGCCTGGCCGGTGCCGATGGCGGCGGCGCCTTTTGGTGTCGTTCCCCTTCTTGCAGGCGTCATCGCGTGTGGAATCTCATACCGTTGTGTGTGTCGTGTGGTCTCTGGGTGAAAACCCAAGCTCCTTCGGAGTGGGCGACGGCGTCAGCTATGCCGCTACCTTCTTGAAGGCGCCGCCTATGGAGGCTTCGACTTTGTGGCGTTTTAGGGTGTGTGTTAGTCTTGTTCCACTTCTCGGATTTTCGACTCGGTTTCCCTCATAAACTGGGTCGCTTTGTGCGGTTTTTGGACCCGGTTTCCCTGATTAACTGGATCAATCTTCTTCTATTAATATATCGAGCAGCTCACCTGCCGAATTCTCAAAAAATTTAACTCCTAGTGGGCATACACCCGAAGCTTTGAAATTTATGGTACCAAGGATAGACTTCAGAATTTATGCCAGTGTGAATGACGCAGTACTAAAATTGCATTAGCACTTTTTCGAAATGGAGATTATGCCCCAGCCTCTGCATCGTTAGATGCATAATTGCATTAGCACTTGCATTTATGGAATGTATAATTCTGAAGTATACTTTAGTAGATTTATCTAAGACAGAGTCCAGGGTAGTATACAGTCAATGGTCTGGCGATTCATGCCTGAACCTAGGCGACTTGCTCTGCTTGCCCTGTTTCATCTAACAGCACTTTGTTGAAGGTTAAACTAAGAAAAAAAGAGAAAGCAGCATCCTGTTCGGTGGGGGTTCATGGGTACAATAACCACATATAGATGAATCCAACAGTCTCTAGATTATCAATAGCAAAGTAGGAACATACAAAGATCACACCCAACTGGAAGCTAAAGAAAAGGAATGTCACAACATTGAATTATATTTATCTAGAGGTGGGCTGAATAATGGATCATGCAGCTGGCGCCACCATAGAGGCTCCAGCAGGTCTCGCCTGCGTAGAATTTGATGTCACAGCAAGCATCAAATTCCACAACTCTTGAGAAACCAGCATCAAAACTGCAAATCCAACCATTGATGCGTCAGTGAACACCATCCATATAGTATAGTTTGTTTTTTAAAAAATGTGATATGGGAGTAGTTCACTTACTGTAGCAGATTGCTACTACCAATCCACTAGTAGCCCGCACCCTCGTACTTGCCCAGCCTACGTCCACAGTCCATCTGAAATAAGACACGTCGGCTCAAAATTGTTTATGGTAACTGAAGTTAGTTGAGTATTTATTTGTTGTGGGAACTTACTTCTCCATGGTTCTATGTGCATTCCATCCAACAAATAGCATCCCAATATACATTGCCCCCGATGCAAAGACAAGATGGAAAAATCCATATCCATATGGGACGTCGTCTTCTAACATTATTATCCTGTTGCTGAACTGCAAGTGTTCGATATATTTCAATTTCCAGTGGTATACCACATCTAGCATGTATTTATCCATCTATGAATCAGTTCTGTTCGGATGAGCAACATACCTGGATGCATTTGTAGTCTTTGCCTACAGTGTAAGTTGATGTGATGATGACGACTGCCGCAATAACAAAACTCTGCAAGTATTTAAGTAACACTCAGATATCTACTGAAACACCACCAAAGATAGGAAGGTTGACTAAAGAGAGCATAATTTTACCAGGATGTTTTGCCAATCTGTCGTGGGTTTTGTTTTCTGGTTACAAGTCTCTGTGTGGGGCTCACTTTTGACATAATTTCATGGTACACAGATAACAAAGTTATGTCATAAAATAAGCTCAATGTTATAACAAGTTGCATCAACCAAAAAATCTACTTCCTTTTTCTCTACAATTTAGTGCATTGTAGTTTTATCCAAAAAAGTAACCATTTAAGTTTTGACAAAATAGGTATAAGACATCAACATCTAAAACATCAAGTTAAAATGTTAAATGCATGAAGAAAGCGGATCTCATATGAATCTAATTTGGTATCCTAATTATTGATATATTTTTCTTGCACACTTGGTCAAACATACAACAGATCAACCTAAAGACAAACATGCGATGTACTATATTGTGAGAACGAGGTAGTACCTTGTAATGGTTGTCCAGCACATGAAGACAACATACGCCATCATCATACCTGGTGCCAAGTAGCCTCCCGAGACCTAGTTTTGGCGAAAGATGACAAATTCGGAATGCATGTTTTAGTATTTCAGTTACACAGAACTTGATGAGATCATGGCATTTTACCCAAGAGTGTATATACCTTGCGCACACATGATATGATGAACATGAGGCAGACGACCGACGCCGTGACAGAGATGTATATGCTTGTGGTGGGCTTGCAATATGGAGCGGAGTAGTACATGAAACCCAGTCCCAGGAAAGACCCAATGTACAAGACAACCGGAGCCGCACGCAACGGAAGGAGACCGTAAGTCATCCCAGCCCTGCATGAAGATTTTAGTGTTGGTAAAAACTCCAACAAAATAAGAGCTAACACAACAGGAACGGAAAACCTACCATCTTTGGCGGTTGGACTCTACCCGGCACCATCTATTCACCCACATGATAAGGCTGGTCATACTGAAGAATTGAATGACAAGAAATAACCTGTTACATTCACAAACACGTTAACGACGTGTTACTAAATGCAAGCAAAGTACAACAAGAACTGTATGGCTGCTGCCGAAAAGAATAGATGTGTGCTGTGTGGGCTAGTGGGCTACCATGCTCCAACATGTGCGATCGTCCCTGGTGAAATCCAGAAGAACAGATAAAAATCAGCAACAGCATTCGGCAGTTGTAACAAATTCCATTGCAAGCTATAATGAAGGAGGGACTGACCATAAAACTGTAGCAAGGATGACGGTGCATAATTGGCGAATCCATAGCCTATTAAGAAGATAGTGGCCTTGAGAATCCACCACTGGGAGTGCCAGAAGTTGCGGAATTCGTACAGCTTCCTTGTGTTCACAGTCGACGCAAACATGATTAAGAAGAAGATCTTATTGACTCTTGTCAAGGGCAACCACTGAATTGAGCTGTGCTGTTAGTTCATAATTTCCAATTACCGAATACTAGTATGTAATGTTGTTAATTTCTATATTCATGCAAAACAAACAGCAAGGCGGCCGGAGCCAAAATCAATACAGGAAGATGCAGTCCAACAATTGATTGAAACTGCAGCTACAACTTACAAGTTGCGACTTGCGACCTAGTCACTACAGGTCCGGATTAACGAGATGGCGCACTGCTAGGTGCTAGCTCAAGTGGCAAGTTTGCATGGCACTATCGGCTATGTAAACAAGGGAAAAGGTCCTTTTTTTCATTTTTATTTTGATCCTGACTCTGGTAGGGGCTTAACATAGCGTAATGACTTATGTAATATCATACTTCTAGGAGCTAAACATGCACTTTAAATAATTAGAACTACTGTACCACAATCATACTTTAGGGAACTGCATTGCATTTTACTCTGTTGTACTAATTGAGAGAGTAGTTGTTAGGAAAAGATAACAAGGAACCAGAATTCGAAACAACAGAACAGAGAACACTAGAAACAACAACGCATTTAAAAGAGAAACCAAGTAGTATTAGCATGAAAAAGGATACAGCAACGCCCATGCTAACTCTAAGTACACCGTTAGCGGCGATGCAGTCGTGGGATCCATCGCAGACGTAGTGGTCGTCGAACCCTGGTAGTTCGATGTCCCGCACAGTCCAGGCTACAATGGTCATCAGGCCGAAGAGGGCGCCGTATACGTACCTCACGGCCATGGGGTTGGGGACGATAAGCGCGCGCGTGAACAAGTTGTTCAACACGGGCACGAAGATCAAGTTCGCCTCCAACATCTCCCTTTCCACCTCCTGCAGCTCGATCTCGCCAGTGTCGGCGGTGTCGGGTGCTGGAGCCGCAGGAACTGCAGCTGCTGCAGGCGAGTCCTCCTGACGCTCGACGCCCGCGCCAGAGGATGAGCCCGCGAGCTGGCTGAGCTCGGGCGCGCTCATGTCGGCGGTGTCGGATGCAGAAGCCAGAGGAACTGCATCACCACCAGCAGCAGCAGCAGAGTCCTCCTGGCGCTCAACGCCCTCGCCAGAGGATGAGCCCGCGAGCTGGCTGAGCTCGGGCGCGCTCATGTCAGCGGTGTCTGGTGCTGGAACCAGAGGAGCTGCAGCCGCGGCTGCAGGTGAGCCCAAGTCCTCCTCCTCCTGATGCCGCCGTTCAACGCCCTCGCCAACGGACGAGCCCGGGAGCTGGCTGAGCTCGAGTTCAGGAAGCGACGACATCTCTACTCGAAGTTTGTTTGGAGGAAGAACTAAAGAGCAGAGAACTATGAATCGGCAACGCTGGCTAAGCTCATTTTATAGCAGAGCTGCCCGAGCCAGCAACACCAACGGGCAACAGGCGCGTGAGTAGCTAGCCAGCAACGCGAGCGGCGTGAGTAGCAGCTCTACGTCGAGCATGTCCCCCACAGCTTGACTGCTTTCCAGCAGGAGGAGCATCTCCCTACGTTAAGCACGGCGCCCATGCATTTGGTGCTGCTCGGAAAGGTCCTGGAGCTCTGCGGCGTCAAGGAGGCCGTGGCCGTCCAAGCATGAAGATTTTTTACGATTTCAGCGGACCGTTGCAGATTTGAATGGGTAGTCTCGTGCCTCTCTGTACTTCATCGTTTTAACAAGTGTGTTGCTTGGCTAATACTACTAGCCCTGCTATGTACAATCTGAAGTCCTAACACGGCTCAGATGATGACTGTAATTAGCTCTCCAGCACTTCTGTTTTGGGCTAGTGTAGCAGAAATGCAGAATACTGCATGTTGTCTAGCACTCTAGCATATGAATGGGGGTAGAAACCCAACACATGTTTAAGAATGACTGAATCAGTGACGAGTGACGGGCCATGTCCTTCAGATTCTTCCCACATTTTCAGCATGGGTGTTGTGAGTTGGAATAACGTGGTGCACGTATTAATGTCCAGTAATATGGAGCAAGGCGGTCCATTGGCAGCAGGCTTGAATTTCTAATGCATGTGTTCCATTATATATATGCTCTGTTCAAATTAGCACCGTATAAGAGGAGATACTATTCAGTTAGCTGAGACCTCCAATAGGTACATTTGATGGTTTCCGAGTTTACATATTGCATTGATGTTTAGTCAATTATTATTGAAGATATATGTATTCTCATCTGCTTCGGCTAACATGGGCTATTCTGTAATCTCAGCCTTTTCAGTTAAGCGTAAGGCAAACCCTCTGAATGTTTTATGTACAGTTTGTATCTAAAATCAATAATGTACTACTAATTCTGTGTAAAATGCATTTGTACTTCCATCCTTATGTGGTGTCTAGCGAAAAGGAATGCTTACCAGAGTATCATTATCTTGGCACTTACAATGTTCCTCTGCTGTAAGATCCAAAGGCTCCACGTTGATAGACAAAACCTCTAGATCAAATTTTCCCAGATGTAAATGTAACTGACAAGCACAAGCAAGCCATAGGTTCATTTGTAATAGCCTACATGTTGCTTTCTTAGTAGGTCCCATAGTTAGATTTCAGAACTGTAGCCCTAGAAAATATAATTGGCCATTCAGTTATCAAAGATTAATGTTTGTCCATGATTCACATTTTATATGGATAAGTATTCTAAGTATATCAACCTCGGGAAAAAAAGTATTCTTAGTATATTTTCACGGATATTTCCACAAAATTAGTAGATTTATTCGTGACTGCATTTGAGTATGTAACAGTAAAGAAGTTTTAATGCATTTTGGTCCACTCCGGCATGCCATGTTATATGTAATACTTCGCTTTAGAAACTCACAAAAAGGTATGTTATCATGCTAACCTATATACACATTTACGCTGCATACCATATATTTATAGATTTTCCTCTAGGAAATATTCCCATCTGTACGCATATTTAGACTTCACTTATGCCATTTTCATACATGTTTCCAACCAAATATAAATATGTACCGAAGAAAATTTTAAGTTCTAGGGATATGAATATATGATAAGTCCTACACGGTGTGGATACATGGAGCGCACCAAGATAACTCGTGCACGAGATCACGTAACTATTTCATTTCCATGCTATGTCCATGGTTTGCTTTATTTCTTCGAAGGAAATATAATTACTTGACCAATGTTAATGTTATGATACTTAGCTTCGTAGTGCTGGAAATCACATTTTTTTCAAAGTGCCATTCACGTAACTTATGATTAAAGTAATATTTTTCTGAAATTTATAAAAGGGGTACTATAATTTGAAATTTACTTGCATACATAGGAATTATAACGATGTGCTTATGTACATGAACAAATTATATGCTTGCTCAATTTCTTATATGAGTGTTATTTTAATATATTCCTATGTGCAATACATAGTGCACACTTTCTGCACTAGGTTACATTTATATGTCCTTTCAATAGTTTTTCTTTTGCTACAATATCTACTTGCTTAAGTTTATTAGAACATAATATATGTAGATAGTGTGTTTATGCACATCTTGCTTGCTTCAACTACAAATACAAATGGTAAAAAAGGGAGGATTGTTTTAGTGTGGGATCGCATGATCAAGGAGTTGACCCGATGGTAACAATAACAACTTCTATAGGTTCTATAAACGTACATCACTAAATTGGTCATCATGAAACATGATGAGAATTTCTACAGATGATAGGGATTGCCTTACTTAATATGTGTATGCCTGATGACCCACAAGTACTATAGGGGGTGTATCGTAGTACTTTTGATAAATAAGAGTGTCGAACCCAACGAGGAGCAGAAGGTGTTGACAAGCAGTTTCAATGAAGGATTCACTGTAAATGCTCACAGACAAGTTTTCAGGAGGTTTTGATATAGCAGATAAATAAAATACAAGTAAGTAAAATGCGAGAATAATAATTGCAGCGAGTGGCCCAATCCTTTTTAGCACAAAGGACAAGCTGGTTTGTTTACTTATGATGACCAAACGTTCTTGAGGACACACGGGAATTTAGTCTAGTGCTTTTGCTTCATATAGTTGATTAATCTTCATTGTTTTGATAAGTGTTGTGTGGGTGAACCTATGCTAATGCACCGCCCTTCCTAGGACTAATACATACTTGTGATTAAACCCCTTGCAAGCATCCGCAAATACAAGAAAGTAATTAAGATAAATCTAACCACAGCCTTGAACTCTGAGATCCTGCTATCCCTCATGCATCGATATACCAACGGGGGTTCAGGTTGCTGTCACTCCGGCAACCCCACAATTAGCAAACAAATACAAGATGCATTCCCATAGGCCCATAAAGGTGAAGTGTCATGTAGTCGACGTTCACATGACACTGATACGTCTCAAACGTATCTATAATTTCTTATGTTCCATGCTAGTTTTATGACAATACTCACATGTTTTATATACACTTTACATCATTTTGATGCATTTTCGGCACTAACCTATTAACAAGATGCCGAAGCGTTCCTGTTTTCTGCTGTTTTTGGTTTCAGAAATCCTACACAGGAAATATTCTCGGAATTGACGAAACAAAAGTCCACGGTCTTATTTTGCACGGAGCCATCCAGAAGTCCGAAGAGGAGACGAAGAGGCGACGAGGCGGCCACACCCTAGGGGCGCGGCCCCACCCTGGCCGCGCCGCCCTATGGGGTGGGCCCCTCGAGCGTCCCGACTCTGCCCCTCGCTATATATTCTCTCCGTCGCAAAAACCCTATTACCGAGCCACGATACGGAAAAAGTTCCAGAGACGCCGCCGCCGTCAATCCCATCTCGGGGATTCAGGAGATCGCCGCCGGCACCCTGCCGGAGAGGGGAATCATCACCGGAGGGCTCTACATCACCATGTCCGCCTCCGGATTGATGCGTGAGTAGTTCATCTTTGGACTATGGGTCCATAGCAGTAGCTAGATGGTTGTCTTCTCCTCTTGTGCTATCATGTTTAGATTTTGTGAGCTGTCTGTCATGATCAGGATCATCTATTTGTAATGCTACATGTTGTGTTTGTTGGGATACGATGGATATTGAATACTATGTCAAGTTGATTAATTGATCTATCATATATGTGTTGTTTATGTTCTTGCATGCTCTCCGTTGCTAGTAGAGGCTCTGGCCAAGTTGATACTTGTAACTCCAAGAGGGAGTATTTATGCTCGATAGTGGGTTCATGCCTCCATTGAATCTGGGACAGTGACAGAAAGTTCTAAGGTTGTGGATGTGTTGTTGCCACTAGGGATAAAACATCAATGCTTTGTCTAAGGATATTTGTGTTGATTACATTACGCACCATACTTAATGCAATTGTCTGTTGTTTGCAACTTAATACTGGAAGGGGTGCGGATGCTAACCTGAAGGTGGACTTTTTAGGCATAGATGCATGCTGGATGGCGGTCTATGTTCTTTGTCGTAATGCCCTAATTAAATCTCATAATAGTCATCATGATATGTATGTGCATCTCTATTCTGTCAATTGTCCAACTGTAATTTGTTCACCCAACATGCTATTTATCTTATTGGAGAGACACCACTAGTGAACTGTGGACCCCGGTCCATTCTTTTACATCTGAAATACAATCTACTGCAATCTCTGTTCTCTGTTGTTCTTCGCAAACAAACATCATTCTCCACACCATACGTTTAATCCTTTGTTTTCAGCAAGCCGGTGAGATTGACAACCTCACTGTTAAGTTGGGGCAAAGTATTTTGATTGTGTTGTGCAGGTTCCACGTTGGCGCCGGAATCCCTGGTGCCTCCACCAACAACCTTCACGTGGCCTTCATCTCCTACTGGTTCGATAACCTTGGTTTCTTTCCGAGGGAAAACTTACTGCTGTGCTCATCACACATTCCTCTTGGGGTTCCCAACGGACGTGTGCATCACGCGCCATCAAGACTGTTTTCTGGCGCCATTGCTGGGGTGATCAAGACACGCTGCAAGGGGAGTCTCTCACACCCAATCTCTTTACTTTGTTTATTGTCTTGCTTTACTTTATTTTATTTTCTGTTTTGTTTGCTTTCTTATATCAAAAACACAAAAAATTAGTTACTTGTTTTTTACTTATTTAATTCAGTTTGCTTAGTTTATTTTTATTACTGTTAAAATGAATACTCCTGAGAACACTAAGTAGTTGTGTGATTTCACTAGCACCAATAATAATGATTTTATATGCACTCCTATTGCTCCACCTGCTACTACAGCAGAATTTTATGAAATTAAACCTGCTTTACTAAATCTTGTTATGAGAGAGCAATTTTCTAGTGTTAGTACTGATGATGCTGCTGCCCATCTTAATAATTTTGTTGAACTTTGTGAAATGCAAAAGTATAAGGATGTAGATGGGGATATTATAAAACTGAAATTGTTTCCTTTCTCCTTAAGAGGAAGAGCTAAAGATTGGTTGCTATCTTTGCCTAAGAATAGTATTGATTCATGGACTAAATGTAAAGATGCTTTTATAGGAAAATATTATCCTCCTGCTAAGATTATATCTTTGAGAAGTAGCATTATGAATTTTAAGCAATTGGATAATGAACATGTTGCCCAAGCATGGGAGAGAATGAAATCTTTGGTAAAGAATTGTCCTACCCATGGACTGACTACTTGGATGATCATCCAAACCTTTTATGCAGGATTGAATTTTTCTTCGAGGAACCTATTGGATTCAGCTGCTGGAGGTACTTTTATGTCCATTACTTTGGGTGCTGCAACAAAGCTTCTTGATGATATGATGATCAATTACTCTGAATGGCATACTGAAAGAACTCCTCAAGGTAAGAAGGTAAATTCTGTTGAAGAAACCTCTTCTTTGAGTGATAAGATTGATGTTATTATGTATATGCTTGTTAATGGTAGATCTCATGTTGATCCTAATAATGTTCCTTTAGCTTCATTGGTTGCTCGGGAAGAGCATGTTGATGTGAACTTCATTAAAAGTAATAATTTCAACAACAATGCTTATAGGAATAATTTGGGTAACAACAATTATAGGCCATATCCTTCTAATAGTTATGGTAATTCTTATGGTAGATCTGTTTTGCCTAGTGAGGAAAAGATGTTGGAAATTGAAAGAGCTACTAAGAGCTATATGCAATCACAATATGAGCAAAATCAATTGTTTACTAAAACTATGAATGAACAATCTGCCTTGTTGAAAAATATAGGGAAGCAACTTGAGAATTTGAATATGGAAATTTCTGGTTTGCAAACTAAGCTTTCAAATGCTGAAAACCGAATTTCATACATGTCTGAGTCACAAGCTTCTTTAATTAATAAAATGGCTGCTAAACCTGAGGATAATGATAACAAAATTCTTGCTAAAACAAATGCTATCCAAGTTCGAATTAATGATAATATTAGAATGATGGCTGAATTTCATGCTAGGTGGGAAAGAGAAGAAAAAGAAAAACTTGCTAAAGAGAATAATTTAGCTAAAGTTTGGACTATTACCACCACTAGTAATGTTGATGCTTCACATGTTGCTAAACCTCCTACTATCAATGGTAAAATATGTTGGAGATGTGCCCAAGAGGCAATAATAAATTGGTTATTATATATCTTTGTGTTTATGATGAATGTTTATATACCATGCTATAATTGTATTAACCGAAACATTGATACATGTGTGTTATGTAAACAACAAGAAGTCCCTAGTAAGCCTCTTGTATAACTAGCTTGTTGATTAATAGATGATCATCGTTTCGTGATCATGAGCATTGGATGTTGTTAATGACAAGGTTATATCATTATGTGAATGATGTAATGGACACACCCAATTAAGCGTAGCATAAGATCACGTCATTAAGTTCATTTGCTATAAGCTTTCGATACATAGTTACCAAGTCCTTTTCGACCATGAGATCATATAAATCAGTTGTGCCGGAAGGGTACTTTGATTACATCAAACGCCACTGCGTAAATGGGTGGTTATAAAGGTGGGATTAGGTATCCGGAAAGTATGAGCTTGAGGCATATGGATCAACAGTGGGATTTGTCCATCCCGATGACGGATAGATATACTCTGGGCCCTCTCGGTGGAATGTCGTCTAAATGGCTTGCAAGCATATGAATGGTTCATAAGAGACCACATACCACGGTACGAGTAAAGAGTACTTGTCAGGAGACGAGGTTGAACAAGGTATCATGATACCGATGATCAAACCTCGGACAAGTAATATATCGCAAGACAAAGGGAATCGGTATCGTATGTAAATGGTTCATTCGATCACTAAGTCATCGTTGAATATGTGGGAGCCATTATGGATCTCCAGATCCCGCTATTGGTTATTGGTCGGAGAGAAGTCTCAACCATGTCTGCATAGTTCGCGAACCGTAGGGTGACACACTTAAGGTTTGATGTCGTTTAAGTAGATATGGAATTTGGAAAAGGAGTTCGAAGTTTTGTTCGGAGTCTCGGATGGGATCCAGGACATCACGAGGAGTTCCGGAGAATAAGATTCATATATAGGAAGTCATATTCCATGTTTGGAAATGATCCGGTGCATTTATGGAAGGTTCTAGAAGGTTCTAGAAAAGACCGGAAGAAACGCACTATGGAAGGTGGAGTCCCGGAGGGACTCACAACCTAGCCGGCCAAACCCTAGTGGGGGAGTCCCAGGTGGACTCCACCAAGGGTGGCCGGCCAACCCCCCACCAAGGAAAGGTGGGAGTCCCACCTTGGGTAGGACTCCCTCCTTGAGTAGGTTTCCCTCCTATGGTAGGATTTCTTTTGGGGTCTTATTCGAAGACTTGGGATCCAACTCTTGGGGCTTCCACCTATAAATAGAGGGGCAAGGGGAGGGGGCCGGCCAACTCAAGCACCACAGCTGGCCGCCCCCATAGCCGGCGCCCAAACCCTAGCCGCCTCCTCCTACACCATAGCTCCCGCACACGCTTAGGCGAAGCCCTGCCGGAGTTCTCCACCACCACCGCCACCACGCCGTCGTGCAGCCGGGATTCCGAGGAGGATCTACTACTTCCGCTGCCCGCTGGAACGGGGAGAAGGACATCGTCTTCATCAACACCGAACGTGTGACCGAGTATGGAGGTGCTGCCCGATTGTGGCACCGTCGAGATCAAGATCTTCTACGCGCTTTTGCAAGCGGCAAGTGATCGTCTACATCCACCCCGAGATCTAATCTCGTTAAGCTTTGCGAATCTTCGAGGGTTAGTCTCATCATCTCCTCGTTGCTACCGTCTACTAGATTAGATCTTGGCTTGGTTTTCGTTCTTGCGGTAGGAAAATTTTTGTTTTCTATGCTACGAATCCCATCAGTGGTATCAGAGCCGTGTCTATGCATAGATTGGTTGCACGAGTAGAACACAATTGTTTTGTGGGCGTTGATGCTTTTGTTGTCTTTAGTTCGTGTACTTTGCATCTTGCGGCATGGTGGGATGAAGCGGCTCGTGCTAACTTTACATGACCGCGTTCATGAGACTTGCCCCACGTTCGACATGCAACTTGTATTGCATAAGTGGCTTTGCGGGTGTCTGTCTCTCCCACTATAGTGAAGATCCAATTTACTCTTTCTATTGACAACATTAGTATCACCGTTGTGGTTCATGTTCGTAGGTAGATTGGATCTTATGCGAAAACCCTAAACCACGTAAAATATGCAAACCAATTAGAGGCGTCTAACTTGTTTTTGCAGGGTTTGGTGATGTGATATGGCCATAATGTGATGATGTATATGTATGAGATGATCATTATTGTATTGTGGCAACCGGCAGGAGCCTTATGGTTGTCTTTAAATTTCATGTTGAGTAGTATTTCAAAGTAGTTGTAATAGTTGCTACATGGAGGACAATCATGAAGACGGCGCCATTGACCTTGGTGCTACGCCGACGATGATGGAGATCATGCTCTTTGATGATGGAGGATCATGTCCGTGCTTTGGAGATGAAGATCAAAGGCGCAAAGACAAAAGGGTCATATCATATCACATATGAATTGCATGTGATGTTAATCCTTTTTATGCATCTTATATTGCTTAGATCGCGACGGTAGCATTATAAGATGATCCCTCTCACTAAATATCAAGATAATAAAGTGTTCATCCTTAGTATGCACCGTTGCTAAGACTTGTCGTTTCGAAGCATCTCGTGATGATCGGGTGTGATAGATTCTACATGTGTATACAACGGGTACAAGCCAGTTTTGTACACGCGGGTACTAAGGTTGCCTTGACGAGCCTAGCATGTACAGACATGGTCTCGGAACACGGGATACCGAAAGGTAGAGCATGAGTCATATGATTGATATGATGAACACTTGGGGTGTTCGCCATTGAAATTACATCTTGTTCGTGATGATCGGGCTTGGTGTGGTGGATTTGGTTCGTGTGATCACTAAGACAATGCGAGGGATATTGTTTTGAGTGGGAGTTCACCTAGTTTTTAATTTTGTTAAATTAAAATTTGAACTCAATTTGTCATAAACCTAGTCTAAACTATTGCAAATAATTGTTGTAGATCATGGCGTCCCCATCAATCAATTTTAACCAGTTCCTAGAGAAAGAAAAGCTTAAAAGCAATGGTAGCAACTTCACCGACTGTTTCCGTCATGTGAGGATCTTCCTCAATGGCGGAAATCTGCAATATGTGCTTGATGCACCGCTAGGTTCCACACCACCTCATGTAGTATCCGAGGAAGAAAAGAATGTTTTCGAAGCTCGGGCTAAAGTGTACTCTCAAGTTCAGTGTGCCATCCTATGAAGCCTAGAGGCAGAGCTCCAAAAGCGTTTTGAGCACCACGACCCTTGTGATATGATGCGTGAGCTCAAAGTTATCTTTGAAACTCATGCGGCCGTGGAAAGCTATGAGGCCTCGAAGCAGTTCTTTGGCTGCATGATGGAAGAGGGCAGCTCCGTTAGTGAGCACATGTTCGCTATGTCCGGACATGCGAGGAAGCTCAGTGACTTGGGGATTGTGATCCCTAACCAGCTGGGTATTCATCGTGTTCTCCAATCACTGCCACCAAGTTACAAGAACTTCGTGATGAACTACAATATGCAGAACATGAACAAGGACTTACCTGAACTCTTCTCCATGCTGAAATCTGCTGAGGTTGAGATACAGAAAGAGCACCAAGTGTTGATGGTCAATAAGACCACCAAGTTCAAGAAACAGGGCAAACCTAAGAAGGACCTCAAGAAGGGTGGCAAGAAAGCTGCCGCTCATCCTGAGAAGCCTAAGGGTGGCCCTAAACCTGATACTGACTGCTATTACTGCAATGGGAAGGGGCACTGGAAGCGGAATTGCTCCAAGTATCTGGCTGATCTGAAGAGCGGCCTTGTCAAGAAGAAGAAAGGTATATCTGATATACATGTTATAGATGTTTATCTCACTGGTTCTCGTACTAGTGCCTGGGTATTTGATACTGGTTCGGTTGCTCACATTTGTAACTCGAAACAGGAACTACGGAATAAACGAAGCCTAGCGAGGGATGAAGTGACGATGCGCGTTGGAAATGGATCCAAGGTCGATGTGATCGTTGTCGGCACGCTCCCTCTACATCTACCATCGGGATTAGTTTTAGACCTTAATAATTGTTATTTGGTGCCTGCGTTGAGCATGAACATTATATCTGGATCGTGTTTAATGCAAGACGGTTATTCATTCAAGTCTGAGAATAATGGTTGTTCTATTTTTATGAATAATATCTTTTATGGTCATGCGCCTGAGAAGAATGGTTTATTTCTATTAAATCTCGATAGTAGCGATACACATGTTCATAACATTGATGCTAAGCGAATTAAATTGAATGATAATTCTACTTATATGTGGCACTGTCGTCTTGGTCATATTGGAGTGAAACGCATGAAGAAACTCCATGCAGATGGACTACTTGAGTCACTTGATTTTCAGTCACTTGACAGATGCGAAGCATGTCTAATGGGAAAAATGACTAAGACTCCATTCTCTGGTATTATGGAGCGAGCTACAGACTTATTGGAAATCATACATACCGATGTGTGCGGACCAATGAGTGTAGCATCGCGCGGTGGTTATCGTTATGTTCTAACCTTCACAGATGATCTGAGTAGATATGGGTATATCTATTTCATGAAACATAAATCCGAGACTTTCCAGAAGTTCAAGGAATTCCAAAGTGAAGTAGAAAATCAACGTAACAAGAAGATCAAGTTTCTGCGTTCTGATCGCGGAGGTGAATATCTGAGTTATGAGTTTGGCATGCATTTAAAGAAATGCGGAATACTTTCACAGTTGACACCGCCGGGAACACCACAGCGCAATGGTGTGTCCGAACGTCGTAATCGAACTCTCTTAGATATGGTTCGTTCTATGATGTCTCTTACTGATTTGTCGTTATCATTTTGGGGTTATGCATTAGAGACAGCAGCATTCACTTTAAATAGGGCACCATCGAAATCCGTTGCAACGATACCGTATGAATTATGGTTTAATAAGAAACCTAAGCTGTCGTTCCTTAAAGTTTGGGGTTGCGAAGCCTATGTAAAAAAGTTACAACCGGACAAGCTAGAACCCAAAGCGGAGAAATGCGTCTTCATAGGATACCCTAAGGAAACTATAGGGTATACTTTCTATCACAGATCCGAAGGCAAAATCTTTGTTGCTAAGAACGGAACCATTCTTGAGAAAGAATTTCTCACTAAAGAAATGACTGGAAGAAAAGTAGAACTCGACGAGGTTACTGAACCTTCTCTCGTTGATCAGAGTAGCGCAGTACCGGAAGATGTTCCTGTGCCGCCTGCACCGATAACAGAGGAAGCTAATGATAATGATCATGAAACTTCGAGCGAGGTAGCTACTGAACCTCGTAGGTCGACCAGGGAGCGTATCACTCCTGATTGGTATGATCCTTGTCTAAATCTCATGATGTGGACAACAATGATGAGGACCCTACGACGTATGAAGAAGCGATGATGAGCCCAGATTCCAACAAATGGCAAGAAGCCATGAAATCCGAAATGGGATCCATGTATGATAACAAAGTATGGACTTTGGTAGATCTACCTGATAGCCGCAAGGCTGTTGAGAATAAATGGATCTTCAAGAGAAAAACAGATGCTGATGGTAATATTACTGTCTATAAAGCTCGACTTGTCGCAAAGGGTTTCCGACAAATTCAAGGTGTTGACTACGATGAGACTTTCTCACCTGTAGCGAAGCTAAAATCTGTGAGGATTTTGTTAGCAATAGCTGCATTTTTCGATTATGAGATTTGGCAGATGGATGTCAAAACGGCGTTCCTTAATGGTGACATTGAGGAAGAGTTGTATATGGTACAACCCAAAGGTTTTGTTGATCCTAAAAATGCTGACATGGTATGCAAACTTCAGCGTTCCATTTATGGACTGAAGCAAGCATCCAGGAGTTGGAACCGACGCTTTGATAAGGTGATCAAAGACTTCGGGTTTATACAGTGTCATGGAGAGGCCTGTATTTACAAGAAAGTGAGTGGGAGCTCTGTAGCATTCCTGATATTATATGTAGATGACATATTATTGATTGGGAATGATATAGAACTATTAAGCAGTGTAAAAGGTTATTTGAATAAGTGTTTTTCAATGAAAGACCTTGGTGAAGCAGCGTACATTTTAGGCATCAAGATTTATCGAGATAGATCAAGACGCCTAATAGGGCTTTCACAGAGTACATACATGGACAAGATTCTAAAGAAGTTTAGAATGGATGAAAGTAAGAAAGGATTCTTACCGATGTTGCCAGGTAAGGTCTTGAGTAAAACTCAAGGTCCGGCTACGGCAGAAGAAAGAGAGAGGATGAATCAGATCCCCTATGCCTCGGCAGTAGGCTCTATCATGTATGCCATGCGTGTACTAGACCGGATATAGCACATGCTGTTAGTTTGACTAGCAGATATCAAAGTGATCCAGGAATGGAACACTGGACAGCGGTCAAGAATATCCTGAAGTACTAGAAAAGAACTAAGGATATGTTTCTTTGTTATGGCGGTGACCAAGAGCTCGTTGTAACAAGTTACACCGATGCAAGTTGGAACACTGATCCTGATGACTCTAAGTCTCAGTCTGGGTACGTGTTTATATTGAATGGTGCTGCAGTAAGCTGGTGCAGCTCCAAGTAGTGCACGGTGGCGAAGTCTTCAACAGAATCGGAATACATAGCGGCTTCGGAGGCTTCATCGGAAGCGGTATGGATGAAGAGGTTCATTGTTGAGCTCGGTGTGGTTCCTAGTGCATTGGACCCACTAGTCATTTATTGTGACAACATGGGTGCCATCGCCAATGCACAAGAACCAAGGTCACACAAGAAGCTAAAGCATATCAAGCTGCGTTTTCATTCGATTCGCGAGTACATCGAAGATGGAGAAGTAAAGATTTGCAAAGTACACACTGATCTGAATGTAGCAGATCCGTTGACTAAAGCTCTCCCTAGGGCAAAGCATGACCAACACCAGAATGCCATGGGTGTTAGGTACCTTACAATGTAATCTAGATTATTGACTCTAGTGCAAGTGGGAGACTGTTGGAGATATGCCCAAGAGGCAATAATAAATTGGTTATTATATATCTTTGTGTTTATGATGAATGTTTATATACCATGCTATAATTGTATTAACCGAAACATTGATACATGTGTGTTATGTAAACAACAAGAAGTCCCTAGTAAGCCTCTTGTATAACTAGCTTGTTGATTAATAGATGATCATCGTTTCGTGATCATGAGCATTGGATGTTGTTAATGACAAGGTTATATCATTATGTGAATGATGTAATGGACACACCCAATTAAGCGTAGCATAAGATCACGTCATTAAGTTCATTTGCTATAAGCTTTCGATACATAGTTACCAAGTCCTTTCGACCATGAGATCATATAAATCAGTTTATAAGGGTACTTTGATTACATCAAACGCCACTGCGTAAATGGGTGGTTATAAAGGTGGGATTAGGTATCCGGAAAGTATGAGCTTGAGGCATATGGATCAACAGTGGGATTTGTCCATCCCGATGACGGATAGATATACTCTGGGCCCTCTCGGTGGAATGTCGTCTAAATGGCTTGCAAGCATATGAATGGTTCATAAGAGACCACATACCACGGTACGAGTAAAGAGTACTTGTCAGGAGAGGTTGAACAAGGTATCATGATACCGATGATCAAACCTCGGACAAGTAATATATCGCAAGACAAAGGGAATCGGTATCGTATGTAAATGGTTCATTCGATCACTAAGTCATCGTTGAATATGTGGGAGCCATTATGGATCTCCGATCCCGCTATTGGTTATTGGTCGGAGAGAAGTCTCAACCATGTCTGCATAGTTCGCGAACCGTAGGGTGACACACTTAAGGTTTGATGTCGTTTAAGTAGATATGGAATTTGGAAATGGAGTTCGAAGTTTTGTTCGGAGTCTCGGATGGGATCCAGGACATCACGAGGAGTTCCGAGAATAAGATTCATATATAGGAAGTCATATTCCATGTTTGGAAATGATCCGGTGCATTTATGGAAGGTTCTAGAAGGTTCTAGAAAAGTCCGGAAGAAACGCACTATGGAAGGTGGAGTCCCGGAGGGACTCCACAACCCTAGCCGGCCAAACCCTAGTGGGGGAGTCCCAGGTGGACTCCACCAAGGGTGGCCGGCCAACCCCCCACCAAGGAAAGGTGGGAGTCCCACCTTGGGTAGGACTCCCTCCTTGAGTAGGTTTCCCTCCTATGGTAGGATTTCTTTTGGGGTCTTATTCGAAGACTTGGGATCCAACTCTTGGGGCTTCCACCTATAAATAGAGGGGCAAGGGGAGGGGGCCGGCCAACTCAAGCACCACAGCTGGCCGCCCCCATAGCCGGCGCCCAAACCCTAGCCGCCGCCTCCCCACCCCTAGCCGCCTCCTCCTACACCATAGCTCCCGCACACGCTTAGGCGAAGCCCTGCCGGAGTTCTCGACCACCATCGCCACCACGCCGTCGTGCTGCCGGGATTCCGAGGAGGATCTACTACTTCTGCTGCCCGCTGGAACGGGGAGAAGGACGTCGTCTTCATCAACACCGAACGTGTGACCGAGTATGGAGGTGCTGCCCGATTGTGGCACCGTCGAGATCAAGATCTTCTACGCGCTTTGCAAGTGGCAAGTGATCGTCTACATCCGCCCCAAGATCTAATCTCGTTAAGCTTTGCGAATCTTCGAGGGTTAGTCTCATCATCTCCTCGTTGCTACCGTCTACTAGATTAGATCTTGGCTTGGTTTTCGTTCTTGCGGTAGGAAAATTTTTGTTTTCTATGCTACGAATCCCATCAAAATAATTGGTGTTGGCAATGTTTCTACTCCTAGTACAAAGCATGCAAAATTGCCTGAAACTGCTGAAACTGTTTGTGATAAAAGTGCTGAAATTTTTCAGAATGCTGTAGATCATAATGGTTTAGATTTTGATAGTTGTCATATTTCTGAAGTTATTAAGTTCTTACAAAAACTTGCTAGAAGTCCTAATGCTAGTGCTGTAAATTTAGCCTTTACAAAACATATTACAAATGCTCTCATTAAAGCTAGGGAAGAGAAATTAAAACTTGAAGCTTCTATTCCTAGGAAGTTGGAAGATGGTTGGGAGCCCATCATTAAGATGAAAGTCAATGATTTTGATTGTAATGCTTTATGTGATCTTGGTGCAAGTATTTCTGTTATGCCTAAGAAACTTTATGATATGCTTGACTTGCCACCATTGAAAAATTGTTATTTGGATGTTAATCTTGCTGATAATTCTATAAAGAGACCTTTGGGGAGGATTGATAATGTTCACATTACGGTTAACAATAACCTTGTCCCCGTTGATTTTGTTGTCTTGGATATTGAATGCAATGCATCTTGTCCTATTGTTTTGGGAAGACCCTTTCTTCGAACTGTTGGTGCTATTATCGATATGAAAGAAGGAAATATTAAGTATCAATTCCCTCTTAAGAAAGGTATGGAACACTTCCCTAGAAAGAGAATGAAGATGCCTTTTGATTCTATTATTAGAACAAATTATGATGTTGATGCTTCTTCTCTTGATAATACTTGATTTGCACTTTATGCGCCTAGCTGAAAGGCGTTAAAGAAAATCACTTCTTGGGAGATAACCCATGTTGTTTTTATTTTTACTACTGTTTTGTTGAGTCTTGGAAGTTGTTACTACTGTAGCAACCTCTCCTTATCATGTTGTTGTGCCAAGTAAAGTCTCTAATAGAAGGTTGATACTAGATTGGGATTTCTGCGCAGAAACAGATTTCTTGTCTGTCACTAATTCGCGTCTTTCTCTCTGTAGAAGAATCAAAAAAATCAGTGAAACTTCATGCGTGATCCTCAGATATGTACGCAACTTTCATTAGTTTTGAGTTTTTCCATCTGATCAAGTTAAGTGCCTCAAAAAAATTCGTCTTTACGGACTTTTCTGTTTTGATAGATTCTGCCTTTTTATTTCGCATTGCCTCTTTTACTGTGTTGAGTGGATTTTTTTGTTCCATTAACTTTCAGTAGCCTTGGGTAATGTCCAGAAGTGTTAAGAATTATTGTGTCCTCTCTGAACACGTGAATTTTTGATTATGCACTAACCCTCTAATGAGTTTGCTTTAAGTTTGGTGTGGAGGAAGTTTTCAAGGGTCAAGAGAGGAGGATGATATAATATGATCAAGAAGAGTGAAAAGTCTAAGCTTGGGGATGCCCCGTGGTTCATCCCTGCATATTTCAAGAAGACTCAAGCATCTAAGCTTGGGATGCCCAAGGCATCCCCTTCTTCATGGACAACTTATCAGGTCACCTCTAGTGAAACTATATTTTTATTCCATCACATCTTATGTGCTTTACTTGGAGCGTCTGTTTGTTTTTATTTTTGTTTTTATTTGAATAAATTCGGATCCCAACAATCCTTGTATTGGAGAAAGACACGCTCCACTTTTTCATATTGAACACTGGTGTTCTTAGTTTTGCTTTAATGTTCATGGCGAAGTTGAAAACCGCTTCGTTGATTGCTATTTGGTTGGAAACAGAAAATGCTTCATGTGGTAAATGGTATATTGTCTTGAATAATTTGATACTTGGCAATTGTTTTGAGCTCTCATAGATCATGTTTAAGCTCTTGCATCATGTAGTTTAAATCTATTAGTGGAGAACTACCGTAGAGCTTGTTAAAATTTGGTTTTGGATGATTGGTCTCTCTAAGGTCTAGATATTTTCTGGTAAAAGTGTTTGAGCAATAAGGAGACAGTGTAGAGTCTTATAATGCTTGCAATATGTTCTTATGTAAGTTTTGTTGTACCGGTTCATACTTGTGTTTGCTTCAAACAACCTTGCTAGCCAAAGCCTTGTACTGAGAGGGAATGCTTCTCGTGCATCCAAAACCTTGAGCCAAAACTCATGCCATTTGTGTCCACCATAACTATCTATATGTGGTATTTTTCTGCCATTCCAAAGTAAATTTCTTGCGTGCTAGCTTTAAAATTTCATTCCTTGTCTTTACAATACATAGCTCATGGGAAAATAGCTTAAAAACTATTGTGGTGATGAATATGTTTCTATGTATCTTAGTTCTTATAAGTTGCTTGTTGAGCGGTAACCATGTTTCTGGGGACGCCATCAACTGTTACACCTTTGTTGAATATCATGTGAGTTGCTATGCATGTTCTTCTTGTCTGAAGTAAGGGTGATTTCTCATGATTAAATGGTTTGAGTATGCATATTGTTAGAGAAGAACATTGGGCCGCCAACCAAAGTCATGTATCATGGTGGAAGTTTCAGTTTGGACATTAATCCTCAATCTCTTATGAGAATATTATCTGTTGTTGAATGCTTAAGCATTAAAGAGGAGTCCATTATCTGTTTTCTATGTTGTCCCGGTATGGATGTCCTCAAGTTGAGATCTATCAAAACTGAGAAATCAAATGCGATCTATCTCCTTGGACCTTTGTACAGGTGGCATAGAGGTAACCCTTTGTGACACTTGGTTGAAACATGTGTAATGCAATGATAATCCATGGAAATCCGAGCTAATTAGGACAAGGTGCGAACACTATTGGTATTCGATGCATGAGGCTTGCAACTTATAAGAGGTTTTATGCATAACACATATGAATTATTACTACCGTTGACAAAATTGTTTCCATGTTTTCAAAATAAAAAGCTCTAGCACATGAGTAATCCCTGCTTCCCTCTGCGAAGGGCCTTTCTTTTACTTTATGTTGAGTCAGTTTACCTACTTCTTTCTATCTTAGAAGCAAACACTTGTGTCAACTTTGTTCATTGATTCTTACATACTTGCTTATTTGCATTCATCATATTACTTTATATTGACAATTATCCATGAGATATACATGATACAAGTTGAAAGCAATTGCTGAAACTTAATCATCCTTTGTGTTGCTTCAAAACCTTCTATTAAGAATCTATTGCTTTATGAGTTAGCTCTTATGCAAGTCTTTTTGATGCTTGTCTTGAAAGTAATATTCATGAAAAGTTTTTAATATATGATTCAGTTGTTTAGTCATTATCTTTTTGTTAGCAAACTATTGGTTCGAATCACTTCATTCATCTCATATGCTTTACAATAGTATTGATCAAGATTATGATAGTAGCATGTCACTTCAGAAATTATCCTTGTTATCGTTTACCTACTCGAGGGCGAGTAGGAACTAAGCTTGGGGATGCTTGATACGTCTCAAACGTATCTATAATTTCTTATGTTCCATGCTAGTTTTATGAAAATACTCACATGTTTTATATACACTTTACATCATTTTGATGCATTTTTCGGCACTAACCTATTAACAAGATGCCGAAGCACCAGTTCCTGTTTTCTGCTGTTTTTGGTTTCAGAAATCCTACACAGAAATATTCTCGGAATTGGACGAAACAAAAGCCCACGGTCTTATTTTGCACGGAGCCTTCCAGAAGTCCGAAGAGGAGACGAAGAGGGGCGACGAGGCGGCCACACCCTAGGGGGCGCGGCCCCACCCCTAGCGCGCCGCCCTATGGGGTGGGCCCTCGCGTCCCCCGACTCTGCCCGCCTATATATTCTCTCCGTCGCGAAAACCCTATTACCGAGAGCCACGATACAGAATAAGTTCCAGAGACGCCGCCGCCATCAATTCCATCTCAGGGGATTCAGGAGATCGCCTCCGTCACCCTGCCGGAGAGGGGAATCATCACCGGAGGGCTCTACATCACCATGCCCACCTCCGGATTGATGCGTGAGTAGTTCATCCTTGGACTATGGGTCCATAGCAGTAGCTAGATGGTTGTCTTCTCCTCTTGTGCTATCATGTATAGATCTTGTGAGCTGCCTATCATGATCAGGATCATCTATTTGTAATGCTACATGTTGTGTTTGTGGGGATCCGATGGATATTGAATACTATGTCAAGTTGATTAATTGATTTATCATATATGTGTTGTTTATGTTCTTGCATGCTCTCCGTTGCTAGTAGAGGCTCTGGCCAAGTTGATACTTGTAACTCCAAGAGGGAGTATTTATGCTCGATAGTGGGTTCATGCCTCCATTGAATCTGGGACAGTGACAGAAAGTTCTAAGATTGTGGATGTGCTGTTGCCACTAGGGATAAAACATCAATGCTTTGTCTAAGGATATTTGTGTTGATTACATTACGCACCATACTTAATGCAATTGTCTGTTGTTTGCAACTTAATACTGGAAGGGGTGCGGATGCTAACCTGAAGGTGGACTTTTTAGGCATAGATGCATGCTAGATGGCGGTCTATGTTCTTTGTCGTAATGCCCTAATTAAATCTCATAATAGTCATCATGATATGTATGTGCATCTCTATTTGTCAATTGCCCAACTGTAATTTGTTCACCCAACATGCTATTTATCTTATTGGAGAGACACCACTAGTGAACTGTGGACCCCGGTCCATTCTTTTACATCTGAAATACAATCTACTTCAATCTCTGTTCTCTGTTGTTCTTCGCAAACAAACATCATTCTCCACACCATACGTTTAATCCTTTGTTTTCAGCAAGCCGGTGAGATTGACAACCTCACTGTTAAGTTGGGGCAAAGTATTTTGATTGTGTTGTGCAGGTTCCACGTTGGCATCGGAATCCCTAGTGTTGCGCCGCACTACACTCCTCCACCAACAACCTTCACGTGGCCTTCATCTCCTACTGGTTCGATAACCTTGGTTTCTTTCTGAGGGAAAACTTGCTGCTGTGCGCATCACACCTTCCTCTTGGGGTTCCCAACGGACGTGTGCATCACGCGCCATCAGACACCACTAGAAGAATAACACCACAACTTAAATATCAAACCATTAAATATTACTCAACATAGTTCACTACTAACATTTAGACTTCACCCATGTCCTCAAGAACTAAACGAACTACTCACAAGATATCATATGGAACATGATCAGAGGTGATATGATGATGGATAACAATCTGAACATAAACCTTGATTCAACGGTTTCACTCAATAGCATCAATAACAAGGAGTAATTAACACCGGGAGAGTTTCCCCTATGAAATACTCAAGATTCAACCCTAGATGTTACAGCGGAGATGAGGTGCAGCGGTGGAGATGACGGTGTCGATGGTGGAGATGATGATTATGATGATCCCAATGAAGTCCAGCTCGATGACGGTGACGATGGCAACGATTTCCCCCTCCGGGAAGGAATTTCCCCGGCAGATTTCTGCCTGCCGGAGAGCTCTTTTCTCTCTGGTGTTTTCCGCCTCGAGGAGGTGGCGCTGACTATCCTCGATGCCCCCTACACCTTAGGGTTTTCGGGAGATGAAGTACGCGAAAGGGCGATGGCCGAGGGGGTCGTGGCCCCCCTCCCCACGTGGCGGCGCACCGGCATTGGGGGTCGCGCCGGCCCATGGGGAGGGCCCATGGCGGCCCTCCTCGGCCTCCCCTTTTGGCTGGCTATGTCATCTGGAAAAATAGGAGCTTCGGTATATTTTCCGTCAATTGTTGATCTTCAGAAATATTGTATCCTGACGGTGCTTTTTCCAGCAGAATTCTGACTCCGGTGAGTAATTCTCCAATAATCATGAAACACGCAAAATAGGTGAAATAACATAAGTATCATCTCTAAATATGAAATATATCAATGAATAACAGTAAATTATGATATAAAATAGTGATGCAAAATGGACGTATCAACTCCCCCCAAGCTTAGACCTCGCTTGTCCCCAAGCGAAACTGAACTCGTAAACAAGACCACATGTTTATGGAGTGAAGAGTCGATAAATAAAATACGGACAAGAAGCATCACATTTATTAATTCACACAAGACATTCTAGTAAACAACTTCCTCATATAACTCAACTTGAAATAAGTAAAGGGAAATCACAAATAAATGTGCATAGGAAATCATAATTGGTAATGGCAAACTTCGTTCTTGGTCAAAGAACAATTAACAGATTGTACTTATCTTTCGAGTAGAGTCTTTATATTAGAGCTTATACGGCAGAACTTACATGCTCAATCATAACAATCTCCTCATAAACATTGATAACCTTCAAAGTCATATTCATTCAGATAAAATTTGTACTAAACAAGGAAGAATAAAAGACATGATTAAATAGATCACAATATAAATGGTTGGATCACAACAACTCAATTGCTTGCTTGAGATAGAGGGAAATAGGTTTACTGACTCAACATAAAAGTAAAAGATAGGCCCTTCGCAGAGGGAAGCAGGGATTAAATCATGTGCTAGAGCTTTTTAAGTTTTGAAATCATATAGAGAGCATAAAAATAAAGTTTGAGAGGTGTTTGTTGTTGTCAACGAATGGTAGTGGGCACTCTAACCCCCTTGTCAAACAGACTTTCAAAGAGCGGCTCCCATGAAGGACGTTATCTCTACCAGCAAGGTAGATCATCCCTCTTCTCTTTTGTTGACACATGTACTTTAGTTTTATTTATGGATGACACTCCTCCCAACCTTTGCTTTCACAAGCCATGGCTAACCGAATCCTCGGGTGCCGTCCAACATTTTACATACCATGGAGGAGTGTCTATTGCAAAATTAAGTTTCTTACTGGTAAATCAGGGCAAAACATGTGAAGAGAATTATTAATGAAAGTTAATTAATTGGGGCTGGGCACCCCGTTGCCAGCTCTTTTTGCAAAATTATTGGATAAGCGGATGTATATGCCACTAGTCCATTGGTGAAAGTCCGTCCAACAAGATTGAAAGATAAAACACCACATACTTCCTCATGAGCTATAAAACATTGACACAAATAAGAGATAATAACCTTTGAATTGTTTTAAAGGTAGCACATGAAATATTTACTTGGAGTGGCGCAAAATACCACATAGTAGGTAGTTATGGTGGACACAAATGGCATGGGTTTGGTTTAAGGTTTTGGATGCACGAGAAGCATTCCCTCTCAGTACAGGTCTTTGGCTAGCAAGGTTGGTTAGCAAGCATAAGATTTGAGGGAAACAAACAAATATACATGTGATAGAAACAATCATGCATCTTCCTTGTAAGCACAAACAATTTTAACTTCAGAATACTAAGCTCATTAGCTAACAAGAAAGAAAGATAATGAAATAATATATCTACATGTACTTCCCTCTTTTCTACTTAAGCCTCAAAGTATTGTTGCTGTTGACCAATGCTAAGTTTGCCAAAACCAACTAGATTACTTGATGCTCCCAAAGTGATATCAATACTAACAACAAGATCAATCATATAACAGAAATTACAAACTAAAATAAGGTGTGCAAAAAGTAAATGATAAAACTTCTCATTAATATTCCATAACGATAACTCACACCAAGGGATACATAGATAACCAACTAAAAGAGAGATACTTCCACACTGCAAACCATCTTATATGATAACTTCCCTACTCATGACATGACACTACTTGACAGTAAAAAGGTAAAAGATAGTGATGATGTGATACCGCGGCACTCCCCAAGCTTGGAACAAGCCAAGGGGTGCCAATACCAATGATGAATTACTCCTTCGGTGGTGATGGTGGAACGACCCTGATGGGAGTGAGGAACCGCTCTAGCATTCTGCGAAGTCGGTTGTTCTCCTCCTGAAGAATCTCCACTTCCCTTCTCAGAACATGGTATTGATCACAAAACTCATCGGTAACCCGAAGAGCTTCCTCCACAGCAGGGAAAGAGTTGAGGCTAGGAGCAGGTGGTAAAGGTCCCTGCAAGTTATGAGAAAAAGAACGTCGAGTGTTAACCGATCCCACCAAGATTGGCTTACTCCCCACAGCTTGCCGCTCTCTTTTTATTGATGACATCTTCTTCACTTCCTCCTTGACACTCTCATCCATCTCTTTCCGTCTTGTCACGACCCTTTCCTCTTCCGCCCATCCAACGAAAGTTCCTTGATCTACATCCTGGAGGAGCTCACGTTTGCGACGCATTGCATTCTTCTGAGGATGAACCCTGCGACGACATCTGAACAGAAACAGATCGAAACAAAACACGATGAGAAGACGACATACGGACCTCGGGGGATTATATAGCAAAAAAATTCACGACAAAAGGAAAGCACCAGGTCGAACACGAGTGGGAGAGGGACTCCGAGGAGCCGTCCCCATATGGCGGCGTGGCCAGGGTGGGGCCCGCGCCACCACGTGGGGACGCGCCCTCGTACGCCTCCTCCACTCCGATTCGATCTCGTAATTTTTCATATTTTCGAAAAATAGCAAAAATATTGTTCGGAAAGTTAAACGCGGACTTTTTACTACCAAAACTGTTACCTATTCGAAGTCGAACTCTGCAGAACTATCAATTTGATCTTTAATGAAAGTTTCCGGAGTCACCACTCGAATAACATCAACATCTTCATTATAAGAATCTCTAGAAATATAATGTTTGAGTCTTTGTCCATTCACCACTTGTGTTGCATCATCTTTTAGCGAAGCAATTTTTATTGCCCCTGAACGATACACCTCCACAATGACATATGGTCCTTCCCATTTTGAGAGTAATTTTCCTGCAAAAAATCTGAGACGAGACCGATACAATAGGACTTTAACTCCAACATTAAATTCTCTTTTAATAATTCTTCTATCATGCCATTTCTTAACTTTCTCCTTAAACAGTCTAGCATTTTCATAAGCTTCACTTCTCCACTCATCTAAAGAACTCAATTGTAGCAACCTTTTCTTACCGGCAAGTTTAGGATCTTTATTAAGTTCTCTTACAGCCCAATAAGCTTTGTGCTCTAGTTCTAAAGGTAAATGACAAGCTTTTCCATAAACCATTTTATAAGGAGACATACCCATAGGATTTTTATAAGCAGTTCTATAAGCCCACAACGCTTCCTTCAACTTACTAGCCCAATTTTTTCTAGATTTATTAACAGTCTTTTGCAAGATAGATTTAATTTCTCTATTTGATAATTCTACTTGCCCACTAGTTTGAGGATGATAAGCTGAAGCAATTCTATGATTAATACCATATTTAGCAAGAGTTTTTCTAAAACCACCATGAATAAAATGAGAACCTCCATCAGTCATAAGATATCTAGGTACTCCAAACCTAGGAAAAATAACATCTAAAAGCATTTTTAAAGAGGTCTCACCATCAGCACTTTTTGTGGGTATGGCTTCCACCCATTTAGTAACATAATCAACAACAACAAGTATATGAGTGTTACCTTCTGAAGAAGGGAAAGGACCCATGAAGTCAAATCCCCAACAATCAAATGGTTCAATAACAAGAGTATAATTCATAGGCATCTCATTGCGTCTAGAGATATTACCAACTCTTTGACATTCATCACAAGATAAAATAAACTTTCTTGCATCTTTAAAAGAGAGTTGGCCAATAAAAACCTGACTGTAGAACCTTTTGTGCGGTTCTATCTCCGGCGTGATGTCCTCCATAAACACTACCATGACACTTACTCAATTTCTCTTGTTGTTCATATTCGGGGACACATCTTCGCATAATACCATCCACTCTTTTTTATATAAGTGTGGGTCATCCCAAAAATAATGCCTCAAGTCATAAAAGAATTTCCTCATTTGCTGAGCTGAAAAGGTTGGAGGCAAGTACTTGGAAACAATAAAGTTAGCATAATCGGCATACCAAGGACTATCTCGCGAGCTCACCTTTATTGCAGCCAATTGTTCATTTGGAAAGCTATCATTAACAGGAACAGGATCATAAGAAATATTTTCCAATCTAGACAAATTATCAGCAACAGGATTATCAGCTCCTTTCCTATCTACAATATGTAAATCAAATTCTTGCAAAAGAAGCACCCATCTAATAAGCCTTGGCTTAGCATCTTTCTTTTCCATAAGGTACCTAATTGCAGCATGATCAGTATGAACTGTGACTTTTGAATCAACAATATAAGGTCTAAACTTGTCACAAGCAAAAACTACAGCTAATAACTCTTTTTCAGTTGTAGCATAATTTCTTTGAGCATCATCAAGAGTATTACTAGCATAATGAATAACATTCAATTTTTTATCTACTCGCTGTCCAAGAACAGCACCTACAGCAAAATCACTAGCATCACACATAATTTCAAAAGGTAAATTCCAATCAGGAGGTTCAACTACAGGAGCAGTTGTTAAGGCTTTCTTTAGATCGAGTTTCAAAAGCTTCCTTACAATCATCATCAAAAACAAAAGGTACATCTTTTTGAAGAAGATTAGTAAGAGGCTTTGAAATTTTAGAGAAATCTTTAATAAATCTCCTATAAAAACCAGCATGACCAAGAATACTACGAATACCTTTAACATCCCTAGGATAGGGCATCTTCTCAATTGCTTCAACTTTAGCTCTATCAATTTCAATACCTCTCTCAGAAATTTTATGTCCCAATACAATTCCTTCATTAACCATAAAGTGGCATTTCTCCCAATTAAGAACAAGGTTAGTTTCTTCACATCTCTGCAAAACTTTATCAAGGTTTCGCAAACAATTATCAAAAGAATTCCCATAGACAGAAAAATCATCCATGAATACCTCTACAATCTTTTCACAAAAGCCATGAAAAATAGCAGACATGCACCTTTGAAAAGTAGCTGGAGCATTACATAAACCAAAAGGCATACGCCTATAAGCATAAGTTCCATAGGGACAAGTGAAAGTGGTTTTCTCTTGATCTTTAGCTCTAACAGCAATTTGTGAAAACCCAGAATAACCATCAAGAAAGCAGAAATGAGTGTTTTAATAAATGGTAAAGGGTAATGATCTTTCTTAGTAACTTTATTAACCTTCCGAAAATCAATGCACATTCTATACCCTACAACTACTCTTTGAGGGATGAGCTCATCATTATCATTAGGTACAACAGTTATTCCTCCTTTCTTAGGAACACAATGCATAGGACTAACCCATCTACTATCAGCAATAAGATATATAATACCAGCTTCAAGAAGTTTCAATACCTCATTCCTTACCACATCCTTCATCTTAGGGATTAGACGACGCTGATGTTCAACAACAGGCTTTGCATCATCTTCCATGTTGATGGCATGTTGGCAAATAGAGGGAGAAATCCCCTTCAAGTCATCAAGAGTGTAGCCAATAGCTCCTCGGTGTTTCTTCAATATTTCCAATAATCTTTCTTCCTCAAAATCTGAAAGCTTAGCACTAATAATAACAGGATATGTTTTCTTATCATCAATATAAGCATACTTAAGATTATCAGGTAATGGTTTCAAATAAAAAACAGGATCTTCCTTTGGTGGTGGTGTTGTACCTAGATCTTCGACCGGTAAGTCATGTTTAAGAATGGGTTGACGAAGGAAAATTTCATCAAGCTCATTCCTTTCTTCCCTGAAGACTTCACTCTCATGATCCTCCAAATGTTGCTGCAAAGGATCATTAGGAGCAAGAGCAATAGATGCAAGCTGTTCAACTCTAAAATCATTATTAGGCAATTCAGCTTCATAAGGAACTTTGGCAAATTTAGAGAAATTAAACTCATAAGATTCACCAGCAAATTTAGTTACAATTTTCTATTTCTTGCAATCTATAATAGCTCCACAAGTATTTAGAAAAATTCTACCAAAAATGATAGGACAAGCCTTACTAGCAGCAGAGCCAAGTACCAAAAAGTCAGAAAGGATATTTAATCTTACCACACAGATCTTCCACATCTCGAACAATACCAATAGGAGAGATAGTTTCTCTATTAGCTATCCAAATAACCACATCAATATCTTCAAGTTCACAAGAACCAATTTCATGCATGATTTCCCTGTAAAGCTCATAAGGAATGGCACTAGAACTTGCACCAATATCGCACAAACCATAATAACAATGATCTCCAATTCTAACAGAGAGCATAGGAACACTGGCTTTCCTAGATTTACTAGGATGTGAAACAATATTAGAAGCATCTTCACAGAAAATGATGTGACCATCTTCTACATTTTCAGTCACAAGGTCTTTAACTATTGCAACAGCAGGTTCAACATTTATTTGCTCCTCAGGTTCTATAGGTTTCTTTGCACTTTTGTTAACCAAACTAGTTATAACAGAATACTCCTTCATTTTAGCAGGAAAAGGAATTTTTTCAATATAAGCTTCAGGAAGAATGTGATCAACAGTTTTAACTTCAATACATTTACCTATAGGTGAATCAGTTTTATCTTTGTAAGGTTCATGATACTTATTAAAATTCTTCCTAGGCAATTAAAAATGAGAGGCAAAAGCTTTATAAAAATTTGCAACAACTTGAGAGTCAAGACCATTAGTAGCACTCATATTTCGAAATTTATCAGTATCCATAAAAGTTTCAATGCATTCATAATCATAATTTATACCTGACTCTCTACCTTTGTCATTCTCCCATCCTTCAGTATTCTCCTGAATCCGATCAAGAAGGTCCCATTTAAACTCTTCTTTGTTGCGCGTGAATGATCCAAAACAAGTAGTATCCAGCAAGGTTTTATCTTGAAAAGAAAGTCTTGCATAGAAATTATCAATGATGATATTACCAGGAAGCTCATGAATGGGGCATTTGAGCATTAAAGACTTCAATCTCCCCATGCTTGGGCAATACTCTCTCCATCATGAGGCCAGAAATTATATATGCGGTTTCGGTCTTTGTGAATTTCACTTGGAGGATAGAATTTAGAATAAAATAGAGGCATAATATCCTTCCAATCAAGAGAATGCCCATTCTTCAGCAGTTTATACCAATGCGCCGCTTTACCAGACAGCGACATAGAGAATAGTTTCTTCCTAACTTCATCCATAGAAATAGCTGCACACTTGAATAACCCGCATAATTCATGTAAAAACAGTAAATGATCTCCAGGATGGACAGTTCCATCCCTTCATAGCGGTTATCCACAACACGTTCAATAATTTTCATAGGTATTTTATATGGACTCACTTTCTCACCTGGCGCCTCATCCACTACCTCTGCAGTATTAGTAGAATTTCCAAATAGGAATTCAAGAGAAGATCTCTCCATACTGAATTATAGCAGCAGGCAGAAATAAAAACAGCACGTATAGTAAAAGTTTTCCTTACCAATTCCACTTACCAATAGCGCTTCACTCCCCGGCAACGGCGCCAGAAAATAGTCTTGATGACCCACAAGTATAGGGGTGTATCGTAGTACTTTCGATAAATAAGAGTGTCGAACCCAACGAGGAGCAGAAGATGTTGACAAGCAGTTTCGATGAAGGATTCACTGTAAATGCTCACAGACAAGTTTTCAGGAGGTTTTGATATAGCAGATAAATAAAATATAAGTAAGTAAAATGCGAGAATAATAATTGCAGCGAGTGGCCCAATCCTTTTAGCACAAAGGACAAGCCGGTTTGTTTACTTATGATGACCAAACGTTCTTGAGGACACACGGGAATTTAGTCTAGTGCTTTCGCTTCATATAGTTGATTAATCTTCATTGTTTTGATAAGTGTTGTGTGGGTGAATCTATGCTAATGCACCGTCCTTCCTAGGACTAATACATACTTGTGATTAAACCCCTTGCAAGCATCCGCAAATACAAGAAAGTAATTAAGATAAATCTAACCATAACCTTAAACTCTGAGATTCTGCTATCCCTCATGCATCGATATACCAACGGGGGTTCAGGTTGCTGTCACTCCGGCAACCCCACAATTAGCAAACGAATACAAGATGCATTCCCCTAGGCCCATATAGGTGAAGGGTCATGTAGTCGACGTTCACATGACACCACTAGAAGAATAACACCACAACTTAAATATCAAACCATTAAATATTACTCAACATAGTTCACTACTAACATTTAGACTTCACCCATGTCCTCAAGAACTAAACGAACTACTCACAAGACATCATATGGAACATGATCAGAGGTGATATGATGATGGATAACAATCTGAACATAAACCTTGATTCAACGATTTCACTCAATAGCATCAATAACAAGGAGTAATCAACACCGGGATAGTTTCCCCTATGAAATACTCAAGATTCAACCCTAGATGTTACAGCGGAGACGAGGTGCAGCGGTGGAGATGACGGTGTCGATGGTGGAGATGATGATGATGATGATCCCAATGAAGTCCAGCTCGATGACGGTGACGATGGCGACGATTTCCCCCTCCGGGAAGGAATTTCCCCGGCAGATTTCTGCCTGCCGGAGAGCTCTTTTCTCTCTGGTGTTTTCCGCCTCGAGGAGGCGGCGCTGACTATCCTCGATGCCCCCTACACCTTAGGGTTTTCGGGAGATGAAGTACGCGAAAGGGCGATGGCCGAGGGGGTCGTGGGCCCCCTCCCCACGTGGTGGCGCGCCGTCATTGGTGGCCGCGCCGGCCCATGGGGAGGGCCCATGGCGGCCCTCCTCGGCCTCCCTTTTTGGCTGGTCCGTCATCTGGAAAAATAGGAGCTTCGGTATATTTTCCGTCAATTGTTGATCTTCAGAAATATTGTATCCTGACGGTGCTTTTTCCAGCAGAATTCTGACTCCGGTGAGTAATTCTACAATAATCATGAAACATGCAAAATAGGTGAAATAACATAAGTATCATCTCTAAATATGAAATATATCAATGAATAACAGTAAATTATGATATAAAATAGTGATGCAAAATGGATGTATCAATGCCATGTGATGCTAATATGTTAATTCAATTACGAATTTTTAGCTTAATGTTCCTTTTTATTCAGCTTTCACTTATCTCAACTTCAACAACTACCTTTTTAACGAGGTGTTCAAAATTCTTCACTTTGCATTGCAAATATAAAAACTTATTGTGGTAAGTTTGTTCATAATAAAATATGTTTGAGTGGTATATGATACAAACAATGCGGTCTCGGACTCAACATTCTCCTATAAATATGAAATGACACACAAGGGAGGTGCATCGTGTAATATTTCAAGGGCTAGCATTACATAAACTAATTTATAAATATTTGCATCCATAAGCGGGTGTAATAATGATAGTTTCATTACAACATCGGTCAAGAAACAACAAGATTTCGTTAATGATCGACTACATTGATATTCCATAATCTCCAACTCTAGAAGGTCATAATTTAGATCTCTAGAAATGAGAACTGTGTGAAACAAGATTTTATGTTTTACATCAACATATTAACATTTGTTCAAACTATTTTACATCAACATATTAACATTCGTTCAACTAATGGTGTAGTTTGACAACAATGAAGAAGATGACTCATGATGATGTTTATGCTTGGGTTTTTAGGATGTTTCTATCATGTTAGACTTTATTTTCAAATTGTTATGGAAGAATAGCAAGAGAGCATGTCTTTGTGGAATAATAGCACAACTTAATTTTATTTTTTTCATATGGTTTTATTTTGATTTGACCATGTTTATTTATATTTCTATGTGTTTTCTTATTCCCATGAGCCAGAGAACAAATGTTATGAAATTCCAATGTTTTTATCCTCTGCTTGCGCATCCATTCAAAACATATTCATGTTTTTCTTTTATTATGGTGTTTTCAGAATCGTGCGAGTCAAGCAAGACATAATACATACAAATAGAAAAAATCCCCACGTAAATGGCTCTTACCAAGTAAATATTATGATAGTTTCTTACAATACAATAAAGCGAACATCTGCTCCGAGACGTTCATTATTTTGTGACATTTGCCAAAACACGCCGCTTGATCATGTCTTTGTCAAATACTATTACAATTTTGGGGTACATTTTCCTCTAACACACTACACAGTAAGAGAAGGAAGTTTCCAATGTAGAGATGGAAATAAGTGACTTCGTAACCTTTTGGCCATTCATGATTGTTTTGTGGTCAAGTTCGCCACCACTTTCGAGCACCTTATTATCGTCATCTCCATCCGCCAAGTAGTACGGCCGACGTTCGCTGGATTTTCCGGCCATACACCTCGCTAGCAGCCATGCAATTGATTGTTGAGTAACTACGAGCCCGATGAAGCGGTCAACTGAGTCCACCGTTCACGCAACATTGGAGTTGGTCCCGTGGATCCCACGTGCGGTGACCCAACATACCACTGCATGATGTAGTGCGCAAGTCGTTGGCATAATACTCACGAAACTCCGTTTCATAAATACTACATCCCTGAGAGTGATACAAAAGAAATATTGCGGATTGAACAGTCTTGTATTTCTTGTCACGTTACAAAAGAGTACAAAAGACCTAGATCTTTTTGGTCCAAAGGGATTTGCAAACAAATCTAAATTTAAATGTCCTAACTCTAAGTGTTATGGTACCTGGAGAAATGTAGTACCATATATTCTCCTATGCTAATCTAGCGTATCTAAGTTCTTGTTTCTGTCTACTAGTCTTCGGCTCCTTCAATCTAATTCTAGTATGTTGTCTCTATGTAGTCGTTTCCTCCATCTTCAGTTCCTCTGGAAACCTCTACTATGTATTCTTTTAGTATAAGCAAGGATTTAAGAAGGTATAGGTGAGTACGAGCATACTCGGCAAATTATAGATAAGTGGGTGTTTGATGCACGTACTATCTACAGCCGTGGATCGGTGATCCTACACTTATGCAAGTATTCAAGAACAGTTTCTTAAAGAAGGCAAGTTTTGTTCAGAAAAGCTATCTTTGTCATCCTTCACGGGTTGTGACATCTTCATGGAGATCCATTCCCGTTGTGGTTGTAGTTCTATTCCCTAAACAGGGAGTAACAAGCCACATTCATACACTCTGCGGAGGTGCGCTACTTTTTCCACAAACATCCTTAGTCGTGTCGCCATTTTCACACTTCTGGGGTATGAAGCTTGCGCCAAGTTTAACTGAGGCATACCAAGCCCCTCTTCACAACCCCGTATTTCACCCGTTGTAACAAGGTTCGGTCTAAAACCTACACTCACTTACCCTCTGTTCAAAGATACTAAAGTTGTCATCTTGCAGCATAGGATGGGAACGTTATGGTCTCACACCCGCTGATTCCACCAAGAAATATAATCCAACTAAGTATTTAAGAAGATATGAAAGGAAGAAGGTAGTTCTGACTCGCTCGCCCGGTAACAAGATGTGTCGTCAGTGATGTCTATAAGATGCTTAGATTGAATGACTACAGTCTTAATTCTAAGTTTCCTTCGCTGGTACAATAGAACCTCCACCAAAGAGGTTCAACTCTGTATTCATCCATGGTTCTATTGCCCTCCACACAATAGTTCATTTGAACATCCGTGAAACATTTTTTTTTGCTTTTGATGCAATGGTACTTTTTTAAAATAGTTTGATAAAAATAATCAAGAGGACATGCAAGATTGACCTTACCTAGAACAGTTCTAATGTTCTACTTGACCCTTGACCACGGGTCCTAAAGATTGTATCATTGTCCGGAAGGACAATGTTTAAAGAACCAAATGATGCAATAATCAAAATATATGTAATGCATTGTTGGTGTATTAATAAGGGTGACCAGGTCACGACCGACAATACGGATTTTGTATTTCGGTCTATTTAGAATTCAATCATAAAAAAAGAAAAACCAAAATATACTTGCTCGTTTTACTACCCGACAAATTTACCACATAATTCGGGTTCGGGTTCGGTCATGACCGAACATCATGGTCAATGTTGTCAACACAAATATTAGACATTATTTAGTAAAAAGTTGGAAACATTTTAGATGTATTTTGGATATTTTTCTATTGCATATATTATTATCAATTGGCAGGAACAAACGTTTAACAATCTAAACAAAAATGTAACAATCCTAGAAAAGTTTCATCAACATTCAAGAATACCACATCTCACGCATATCACACAATTCTAAAGATTGGACAGTCTCACGCAAAATTTGACCAGTTTGGTCTATTCGGTTACTTGGAAGACATAACCGAGAATTGACCAAACTAAATTTGGTCTACACAATTTTCTACCCAATTTCTTTATCGGTCATTTCGGTCTCGGTCCTTTCGGGTTCGGTCTCGGTCTTTTCGGTTTGGGTCTTCGGTCATCGGTTTTTTTTTCACCCCTATGTATTATTACCCTTGGGTTGTGGATTTCTCCTTATTTTAGGTGAAATTAGTATTTTGCCCTTTTTAGGTTTTGTGTGAACTTTAAATTGTATTATTACATGGGTAGCACTTTTAAGTGATTTTCAAGTTAATAATAATATTCTGAATTTGAAAATTATTATTCATTTTATTTTGGAATTTTATGAATTTTGGTGTTTTGGAGTATTTTAAACATCAAGGATGATTTTCTTTTACTTATTAATTCAACTAGGATTTTAACCTACTAGAAATAGATTTTTTAAAATCTAACAAAAATAAGATTTGAAATATTCATATTTTTCTCTACCTCCAGGTATTTATTTTAATTTTCTGATTTAGTTGATTTTTAGCCTTTTTTACCTATTTGCGAAATGACTAAAATACCCCTATAATAGGTCCCACCTGGCAGACTAGTGGGTCAAACCAATCAAACCAGTCCGGTCATACCATACCACATCGTCACTCTCTCCCCTTGTCTCTCACATGCCCTCTCTCGCTCTCTCTTGCCCTTGCACCTGTGGTAGCCTCCGGTGTTTCCCTGCCACCACAGCCATCTCTGGCCATCATACTCCCACACAAATGCTCACCTCTCTCTGCTCTTCCATTCTATCCAAATCGATTTGACTATCAAGCTCTCTCAAGGTTGGTCCAAATCCTAGGTTTCGGTATTCATCGTGCCGCTAAGCTCTAGTGAGCTTGGTGGCCTTCCTAGGGTTGTTGGTGTGGTCTAGGATATCGCGTTGCTACCTGCGTGGCCAGCCGTAGGTTGATATGCCCCTTGTGGTTGGTCTCGGTGCCATCGTTGCTGCAACAGCATCTTATTCTTCTCCAACAATGGCAGTGTGGTTGATTTAGGCTCCCCCATGGAGTTCTACGGCTACGAGAAGCTCCTCCTCTACCCCTCTCTCTCCCTAGCTCCCTATGGCCTCTGATGCTAGGCTTTCACCTCTATCAACCATGATTTGGTCCTCTATTCTAGGGTAAATACACATCTAATCATGATTATGTCCTTAGTTAATTAGATTGAGTTCCTTAGTATAGTACATTCTGGTTCATGTTTAGATCTAATTTCTACTTAACTAGCTATGTGTGTTTCTGAATCTCAAATGTCTCTAAACATGGGTCTAGTTTCATCACTAAAAGGTGTTAACTATGTTTTGAAAGTTTGCTTAAACTCCATTAGGGTACTGCTACGATACTTAACTACTATTGTATGTTTGTGATCATGTATTAGAATGCTTTTACTGTCCTAGATTGTGCCTAAGTGCCCTGATCATTTGGTTTTATATCATGTGGTGCCTCAGTAGTGAGTGTGCATAGGATAGATGCTCTAATGGTGTTGCTGGTGCTAGACTGCTAGTGTTTCTCCCGAGTAATATGAGACATGGAATCCATGCTCTAGTGCTACTTGCACAAGGTTTTGATCACGTGGATCAAGGCCTAAACTCGTTCTCCTATTACTTCTATTCCAACCGATCTAGTAGTAACCTTTGTGGCGTAGTCCTTCTTCCTTGTTGTTGAGGAAGAATTGTTGCATGCTCCTCCTTGCCTACTCCTCCTTGAGCTTGCTTGCTCTCAGATATCTCTCTAACTATACTACTGTGTGCTTTTGGTCTGTGCTAGACTGTGAGTTGTGAGGCTAGGGGTCGTGGATCCTGGTTATTTATAGTGTGGCATGTTCACTAAGTTTGTGACACCTCAATTTCATACATAAATGAGTAAGTTGCTTCTACTATTGTGAACCGTCTCTCTATTTTGGTTTCTGGTGAACGTGAGATGTTTTCGGTGGTTGTTTAACTTTGTTTTAGGTCGGCTGTGAGTTTTCCTTATTAGGCATGATTGAAATCTTGTCCCGAGGCTCAATATGAATAATTACAAGTGGCTTTTAATTATTCCTTTATTCATTAATACTTAAGGAATTATTTCCTTGATCAGTGATCTAATATTTTGATGTTTTAAATGCTAGTGAGGATTAGTTTGCTTCTGTTTCGGTGAAGTAACTTGACGAACTGCTTAGTCTTCATCCAGGCCATGTTAATTTTCCTTTATATGAATCCAAACTAAATATTGAGGTAGTTTCCAAGAATTTATATCTCTTGGGCTTGGGATTGAAAAGATCGCCTAAAATTTTCTACTAGTGAATTTGTTATCTTCTGTTTCTAAGCATGTTTTTCTCACTACAACACGACATACGGTCCCTGGCGTTTTTAGACGTCGAGGCATGCCCATAATCGCACTAGCCCAACAAACAAAATAGCCACCAAGGAAAACTCCGTTGGGAAAACTACATACCTGATGCTTTTTTCATGCATCGCAATCCAACGCGCCCTCTCATACACGGTACGATGACTGAAATGCCTCGGTCAACATCTTATTTAGTGTCGTGCACATATAAGATGCGACACATTTTTTGACATGTTGCATGCACCTATCGGCAGCAGAAAAGTTAATCGCAATTAGTGTTGACAAATCAGTTTCTCTTTTTTATTCAGATTTCACTTTCCATATCATTAAGATATGAAGATTCATTTCATTAACATATAAAATTACAGTACAGTACACTCAGTGGAGGATCTATCAACTATTTCTACTAGAAAATACTCCGCGCGTTGCTGCGGATTTTTTTGCATCTCATAATTAATGCGGAACCAAAATGTATCGAAATATGAAATGGAGATGGGATCTCGAGGCCAACATTTTAGATGACATAGAAACACAATTTTTTCAAAGGTAGAAAAAACAATTATCACGTCATAGGAACACAATTAGGTCCTCTAAAAACACAATTACGTGTATATCTAAACATAAAAAGAGCTATCACAAAAATGATATAATCACACCGTGTAATCAGTTCTGGCTTCTAAACCGTCATAATTTAATTACATAGCAAAAAGTATGATCCACCATATGGATTTACTTTTGGTCTTGAAGCAAGTGTACTTCTGGCTATAATCTTCCTTTGAAGATCTCAAACTTGTACTCCTGCTATTCAAAATCTGATGCTATGAGTTATGACTTAAGATTATTTCTTTTAACAGAACAACGAATCCAATTGCCCACCGATACATGAAGGACAATCAGTCGATTGCCTAAATTGGTTAACTCAAAACACCTGCATGGTTCTCTTCAACGTCCGGATACCTCCCCCCATATAAAAGGTCTAAACTTTTATACCAGTTCTAATACGTTATAGAGCACTGTTGTAAAAATACCTACAAAGGCAAGAGTGTCATATTATAAGCTATCCAATTTACACTTTTAATTTCTCAACGGAAGTAAAGAATAATAATGGGCATGTATTTGGAAGACACGTCTCCATGATTGCTTTGATAATCATACTTCCTGATCAAATAGCTTTTCAGTGTTGACAAACTGCACAACTTCAGAGAAGACACATAATAGACCACCATGTAGTAAATAAATATTTTTTCAACGAATGGATGCTAAAGGAGAGTAAATAATTTGCTCAAAAAAAGGAGAGTAAATAATCTTATATGAAGTAATAACAACATCCTAATACAGAGCAAGAGCTTTTACTCGAAGTAGAATCATGTATTCTTCTCTAATGCAGTAGGTAAAATCAATAATCAATCATTCCAATTATGTCGTTTTCTAAGTCAAAGAACTGCAGCCTTGTGTTTTCACCTGTGGCCTGCAAGGCAAGGCAATGCAATAGCTAAATAATTAATTAGGAAACCCCAAAAGATTCGACTACTAAGTGAAGTTAATCTTTCACATTCCGCAGTACAACCCAGGCCAAAAAGAGCTTTATGTATTTTAAAAGTTGCATACTGCAAAAAGGCATACGAGCTCAATACATGCTCACGTTGGAATTTCATCAAGCACTTACCAAGCTCAAAATATGGAAGATAAAGGAACATAAGAGGAGAAGGCATATTTGGAGATTACCAGCATTTGGAGTTGGGAACAGGGCCAGGGAGTAGGAACATAAGAGGAGAAGGCCAGATTTGGAGATTACCATTGAGCAGGACCTTCGTGGACATTTTTTTGTGGCAATCTACGATGAGCACAAGCTAATGGGGGAGCGGAGAGGGAGATCATGAGCAGGCAGCAAATGGAAGCTGTTGACGGCAAGATAAAAGTAGCGGAGACATCTAGTTTGCAGAGTGGAGGTTAGAAAGATCTTTTATAGGCTGAAGAATAGGGAGAAGAGAAGGCACAGAGAAAGTTAATGCCACGGAGTGGAAGAGACACAGACAACAGAGACTTGTACAATGCGTAGAGCTAAGAAGCAGAAATAAATTTGAGAATTGATGAGATCTACAAAGTGGCCTCTAAGGTCACGCACTATGAGTAATGAGAAATTCTCAAACAAAATGAATGGAATATTTTAAAAAGGCAAATTGCTGAGGTGGAAGCTTGATGAGGTGGCATGCTTGCATGTTGAGAGAAATCAACTTAGTGGGTTGCTCCTATTTAGATATTATAGATATGTGAAACGCGTAACAAATAATAAAAAAGAATTTCTTTGAAATTTAAAAACAAAACATTGCAGAAAATCCAAATCTAAAATTACGAAGTGTTCCCCATAATTAGAAAAAATCTCCTAGTTGTACTAGGATTTATTGAGCTCCTCTCTATTTTGATCAGTTTGTCATCGCGTTGTGCAAGCTCTTGTAGACACGGACGATAGATTTGGTCTTTTTGTCGACCCCGTGGCTTAAGCCGACCTTTCCGTGGATCTTCTCTTCATCCAACCCGTGATCTTAAGCCCACGACCTAGCCTTGGATCTGCTCTTCTCCCCGCGGTATGAGAATGAGGTAAGAGAATTAGGAAGTGAAAGGAACAAACAAAAAACACGACCGAGAATGGCTTGTAGATACGATGCAAAACAAACATGCGGGTTGGGAACGCTGGTGGAGGAATTGGACACGTCTTGAGGAGACAAGCCACGTCAAATCACCCAAGACAACCTTCTTGTGCCTTTAGCTTGTGGTGATCACAAGGAGATGTGGAGAGATCTCAGGGGAGGGGAGGAGATCTAGGGTTTGGGTGGGAATGATAGTTATGAGTGCGGCTGCATGGGATTGTTGGGAGTAGTGGTTAAGTACAAAATAGTAGTAGGGATTGGGGGTTAGGGTTTTTTTATATGGGCCCTTGCAAAAGTGAGTCGTTCTTGCACAAATGGCCCATGGTGGGGCCTCCAGTTTTTCATTTCGCAGCAAAATAAACATGGCGAGTTTTGACGAAAAGTGTTACTTAGAAACACAAATTTCTTATTACTAATTAAAATAGTATACTTGTTAATCACTAATGATGTCGCATACACATCATCTAATATAGCCCTAATTGCCTCTATAGATTCGGACAAGCCCTCGCGGGTTCCACGAATCGCATCTATTAAATGGCCAAGTCTCTGCCTCACTTGCTTCTATCTCCAACTCCTCATGGTCAGAGTAATTTGATATCTTCTCCAGTTTAATTCCGCATTTGGGTCAACGCTTGTTGTAGTTGATTCGAGTGCATCCGATCAATCCATAACTGATACGGCCACCTTGGAGTCAAGAAGTGACATCCGTAGAACCTACAGCTAGTGTGCTTGCCCTCAAACGTGATGAGTTTGCGCGGAAATATGATACACAAACATCTTCTTCTGTACCGATAAGCAATAGATCTACATCTTCATGAGAAAATCAATAATTATACATTAATGATATCAAAGAAACTTGGATCAAAACAAAATAAGTAACTTACATATCCCCATCCCATTCAATGTTGCATATTTGAGTCGCCACCATAAATCAGATAGTCTCCTCCTGTGCCGCGCACCTCTTAGGAAGGTTTCGGGAAGGAGAATGAGATATATATATAGATTTAAGGCAAAGCAAGGCTTGGACAGGACAGGACAGGAGGTGGTGGGTCAGACTAGTCACTGAGACATGCTTGACCAGTCAGCGGGATGCAGTTGACCATCCTCTAGCATACATGGGACCCCAATTAACGTCCCTCACAATCCACAACGTACTAGTATGTGCATCCCTTAACCTATCGCGCCATTAAATGGTCGGCGTAACACAACGTATTTTGCGTTGGTATGGGATCTAGCATGGCGAAAATTTGTGTTCCATCCTTGCTTGCGGCCGAGAATACTCATCTGCCCGCCAACACACATTTGCAGGTGAATATGGCTTGTGCGGTCAAACAATCCACCGGGTAAGGAAGGTTTTTTTGCAGTGTCTCTAGATCCATGCCATTGCCTATCTGGTTGAGGTTTAATGTCATGTCTGATGTTGCCTTCCTCTTTGATGCATTGATTTTCTCTACTTCTCTTTACTTTTATTTTCCTAAACACTCAACTTGACTCAGAAGTTCGAAATGGGAACATTTTCTTTGGATTCTATAGTAAATGGATTCACCATAGGGTGGATCCAACATTTCAACCTTAACCAATATGGCTTTGTCTACGATCTTGATTTTGCAGGTTCTATAAAACGATAAGAAGAAGAAAATTTATAGTAGATGTAGATAGGAGTTTACGTATGATTTTATTTTGGTAGTTTAATTGGTTTACTTACTTTTTATCTTGCTGAATCCCTCATGTAAACGGCCATGTAATGATTTTCTTATGAAATGGAAAAATATTTTGACAAAAAAGATTTTGATAGTTTTCTTATATTTTTTGTGTTTTTATTCAATTTATTATCAGTTTTTTAAAATTTGAACTCAAGTTTGAATTATTTAAACCTCAATTTTGAATTCAAATGCTAAGTGTTGTATATATAGTGACGTGTATGGATATATTTATCTTTAAATCATTTATATGCTTGATTAAAGTTTGACTTGGCCCTCTTTGCAAATACAAATTAAGGTCATGCCGAAATTTGAAATCAATTTCTAGTGGTGACATAAGTCAAATTCAACACTAGAGGTGAAATTCCAATCTCTTTGCAACTCAAAATCAAAAGTTTGGAATGTTCCCATTTTTTAGATGCATGATATGCAAACGGACAAATCAACCAGGTGCCTTTCCTAGTCCTACATTATTGGGATGTTACACCCGCGCCGTTGGCACACCTCAAGGTCCACATGGCCGCCCACGGACGTACCCACCGCAACCTCGAGCCCAAGATCCAAGAACTCTGAGCTTGACTCTTGCATCAAAGACAGCCGACCGTGGGGCTGAGTAGGTGGTAGCAGGCACGGTGCAGCAGGTGATGCGATGTTCAACGGCTACAACCGGGCGAGGGTGCAAACGTAGTCTAGGAGCATCTTCAACCATCGGCCTTGATTGAGGGGAGGGGAATCACTGGGGATGAAGGGATTGGGGAAAGTGGCAGCAAAAGGTCATTCTGATGGGTTATTCCCTTTCAAGACTTAACATTTCCTTTTTTGGCCATATAGTGTGTTACATCAAACATACCACAAAATTTTAATGGTACTCAACAAAGACATGATTGAGTGATGCGTTTTGGCAAATGCCACGAAATAAAAGTGTCCTAGAGCAAATTTTCCCTAGAATAAACATATATCTAATCTTGTAGAATTGTCAGGGGGCTATAAAGGACAAAAAATAGAATCTAAATAACATAAGATATTGTAGTGCTTACCATACATAAAATGGAGGACAAATGTCATTGCTAGTTCATTAAGCCATTGAGTCCTTTTGCCAATTTAGGATCAAATTTTGTTTACTATGGATTATATGTATAAATCAAGTCCAAGTGCATGCATAATTACTATTGTAGTTGTTCACCATAGTTCTAATAAATAAATTATTTCCAATGATCAAATTAAAACAAATATAGATGGTATGGGTATCTTCTCTGGGCTAGATTCTAGGATGGTGAACATATATCTGGCCCAGTCCGAGTGTTTTGCAAATTTTTGTTGTATCAATTATATTTATCAAATAAGATAAATTATATATATACTAGTCAGTGCCTTACCTTTGTTCTATTTTTCTTTACTTTGACCCATATGCATATCTAAATGAAATACCGACTTGATTTTTCATACAAAAATATTTTATTATTATTTAATTCTAGTTAAAATAGGCATATACATATATTCATATACAATCTCGCGGGATCCGATCGGTTTTCGTGTTCGTTGGTGTGGCTTCAGGTTAGTCTCTTCTGATTTACAGTTGTCATCTTTGGCGACGGTTGCTGCTCTGGTGCGCTGGTCCATTTGGACCTTAGCACGACGACTTCCCGTTTGCCTACTACAACAAACTCTACTACAACAAGTTTTGCCTGGCTCCGGTGATGGAGGGGCGAGGAGAGCGGCGCGCCTTCGGCTCGCGTCAGTGTTTGCAATCGTCGTTAGGTGGTCGAAAGACCTACTTGTAATTTTTATTACTTTTGGGTCAGTTTGTACTGCTATTGATGATTATTAATAGATCGGTGGAATTTTCATAAAAAAAATATACAAAATAAATTTGAAATTCACACATTTAAGAATGTATTTGTATTATCATGTCATGAATATTGCAGTGAATGGGGTGAATGGGAGAACAAAATAAGCGTTACAAAACTTAAGTACCTTACACTTTCTGCATACTAAAGATGATGCCTCACACTTTGCGAGGGCTACCTTGCTAGTTTGTTACTAGAAAACAAACAGGAAAAGAAAAATGAATCCCAAAGTATGAAGCACATCGGTACATGTATCATGTATGGATTTGTTTGCCCCATCATGCACGTTCTGCAATCACCCCACGAAGCTCACGCATCATTCCTAGCATTTAGCTCACAACAAGGGCACGACATTGCATGCAAATTCCGTTCAAAAAAGGAAAAAAGAAAAAGACAGTGCATGCAAAGCTACCATGTTACATGCCTCCTTGGCTCCTTCGTTCTCTTGTGCTCCTGACCTCCCGGGAAATACCATGAGCGACGCTCACAAGGGGAAGGGGTAAGAGCATCTCCACTCGTCCCCCGACGAGGCCCCCGAGCGACGTTTTTCCCATCCGGACGGCGAAATTCGGCCCAGTCGCGTCCCCGGTTCCTCGTTTTCGTCCGGATTTGGCCCTTCATCCATCTGGCGAGCCCACGCCAACCCCGGCCCCCCGGGGACCTATCATGGACTCCGGACGAGTGAAAAGCGGGGAAGGGCCCGATCTGTCGGTGACTCGACACACGAACCCCACCGCCACGTCGCTCAAAATCTCCCCCACCCCTCGTATCTCTCTCGCCGCCGGCACCACCCCGCCGGCTTGTTGCCCAGATTCCGCCGTCCCTCCTTCCCCACCTGCCTATATTCCGCCGTCTTTCGACGACGGCCTATCTGGCTGCTCTTCCGCCGGCCTGTTTTCCGACTTTGGCCTGCTCCTCGTCGCTCGCGGCTCTGGTTGCCTCGACCACGCCCGTCAGGTGTTCGTCCATTTGCCTCGCCGGCCATGGACTCGGACGAAGAGGAGGAGCAGATGTTCGTCGAGCTTATGCAAGAAGAGATGGCAGCAGCCGCCCAAGACGACGAGCACATGATGATCCTCGGTTGCTTGGCAAGCATGTACGCCGGACTGGCAACTGGTCGACGTGGTGGGTCGGCACCAGGTCGCCGGAAGTGCAAGCCGAGACAGCGAATGGAGGGCTACTGCATGTTGTACGCCGACTACTTCGCCGACAATCCATTGCACGGTGAGAGTGTTTTCCGGCGTCGTTTCAGGATGAGCAGAAAGCTATTTCTGCAAATTGTGTATGCCATCTGGGACTTTGATCCCTACTTCAGATGCAAGGCGGATTGCACTGGTTTGGTTGGATTTTCGTCACTGCAGAAGTGCACAGTGGCTATGAGGATGCTGGCGTATGGAGCTCCCGGTGATAGTGCAGATGACTATCTTCGGATGGCGGAGTCCACCGCCCTTGAATGTTTCTACCGGTTCTGCAGGGCCGTCATAGCAGTGTTCGGGGACTATTACTTGAGATCACCCACTGTCGAAGACACTCAGAGGATCCTTGCAACAAATGAAGCTAGGGGTTTTCCAGGGATGCTTGGAAGCATTGACTGCATGCATTGGCAATGGAAGAACTGTCCGTTTGCGTGGCAGGGAATATACAAGGGTCACAAAAAAGGATGCACTGTGATACTTGAAGCAGTGGCTACCCATGATCTCTGGATTTGGCACTCTTTCTTTGGTATGCCTGGATCCAACAATGACATCAACGTCCTAAACTGCTTCCCGGTCTTTTCCAAGCTTGTTGAGGGTCATGCTCCCCCGGTGGACTATGTGATCAATGGTCGGCACTACAACAAAGGATACTACCTTGCAGACGGTATCTATCCAAAGTGGGCAACATTTGTGAAGACTATCTCGAACCCTAGCACCCCCAAACTTTGCGAGTTTGTGAAGAAACAAGAAGCTTGCCGAAAAGACGTCGAGCGTGCATTTGGTGTCCTCCAGCAGATATTTGTTGTCGTCCGGTTCCCCGCTATGAGTTGGTCCAAAGATCAGATGTGGGAGGTGATGAACTGCTGTGTGTGCCTACACAATATGATTATTGAAAATGAGCGAAAGCATCCGGTTCCTCTGGCTGAGCAAGAAGCACCATATGAGAGAGAGGGTCCTCTTGCACAGCCTAATCACCAGGTGCCTCCATCATGGGCCGCCTTCATTGCTATGCGCCAGGAGATTCGAGACTCTACAATGCATCAGCTGCTGCAAGATGATCTGGTGGAGCACATATGGAGGCTCCGAGGCAACGCCAACGCCGACGCCAACTAGTCTGTCTTAATTTGTTTGAAAAATTGTGAAATTATGTGCTTCATTTATTTCAGCACTTGTTAAACATTGTACTGATTATCGCCGATTTTGTTTCAGCAATTTTCGTACTCTTGGTCGCCGAACTTGTTAAATTTTATGTTAAATTTGTTTGAAATATGTCAAATGGTCGAGGTTGGGGGTTTCCTGCCGGGGGGGCGGCTGGAACTTCGGCGCTCCCCAGACCAAATCTTTCTCCAATCCGGACGAAAATTTCGCTGGATTTAAATGTGGGAGCGCCAACGAGTGGGGATGCTCTAACACACGAGAGTGACCGGTTCGCCTGCAAGCAGCAGAGAAAGAACTCGTGCCACACGGGAAGCTAAAACACGTAGTACAGTATCTTAGCTTTTTTTTTTTGCCAAAGATAAAAAAATCTTGGCTAGGTTTAGCGGTCCACACAGCAGCCCCATGTACCGCGAAACAATCACCTGCCAAAACAACAGAAAGCTCACCGGCCGGGTCCTCTCGCACACGCCATAACAGTCAACAAGCAATGACACGCACCGTGCGAATATCTTGACTCAGTACAGGATTGAGATGCTCCTAGACTGGAAACGACAAATTTGACCTGCCATGCAAAGTTCAGCACAGATTGACCTGTTCCGAAAGGGGAAAAAACAGACCTGAATATTTTTTCATGACTCTTCGCTTTCGTCAACCTTGTTGCTCGATCGATGCTAAATTTGAACCATTGATTTCAAAAAAAAAGAAAAATTGAACAATTGTGCAATCACCGGGCTTGTAGACAGCTAGAGGCCTAAGAGCATCTCCACGCGTCCCCAGCGTCGGTAAATGATTTGGGCGCGTTTGGGACCGCGCGGACAAAAAGACCAAAATCTGTACAAAAAAGAGGCCCTTTCCAGCCGCGTCCCTCAAACAGTCCGCATGCATTTTAATAGAAGGGACCATCCCATGTGGAAAAAGTAGGTGAGAGAAAGTGTGGGGAAAGAGACTAGCATGTGGGGACTAGGGGCTGCATGCATGCATGTGGACGCTGTTTTTGTGTCCGGCGTCCCCGGTAGAGACGCCGGACACAAAATGAGGCGCTAATTAGCTTTGGGGACGCGACTGGACCGTTTTTGCTCCATTTTTTTTTGTCCGCGGTCCCCCAAACCTCATTTGGGGGACGCGACTGGAGATGCTCTAAGGGACGGGCTAACCTAGGTTGCGCTCGACCGCGGCGTTCCCACTTTCAGAAAGTCCGCATCCGCGCGAGGAGCTTGCCGTAAAAATATAATTGAGCATCGCAGGCGCAGATCGAAGCACCGCAGTGCGACGGGGCTGACCGGCTGACCAACCAACCAGCTCGTGTTACACTAGGAGATGGACAACATTTGTACTATATTCAACAGTCGTAGCAACAGTAAAATTATAAACTTTGTCGAAACTAAAAAAGTAGCAAATGAACTAGATGTAAGATGCAGACCATGCGTGCAATATTAGAGGGAAATTAATTATGTTGGAGTGAATATATTCTAATTAGAAAAATAAAATGTTTTATTTTGAAAATAACTTTGATTTAAAATTTGTTTCACCAATAAATCGGTCAAAGCAAGATCTTTAAAACTAGTATTCATGTTGATATATTTCAACAATTTTTTTGAACGAAAATTTATCATCCCTCCACACATTATTGATGAACGGTAAATAAGAGAACTTACTGACTCCAAAATTTAATTTATTTAGAATATATTGACTACTTTTTTAGCTCATAATTTATCAACGGTAAATGCGAAAAAATATCAACATTAATAACTCCGCTAAGAATAGAGATTTTCATATTTTAGAAACATTAAGCTCACAATTTATCAACCCCTTCACCCGTTATTTATCAATGATAAATCTGAAAAGTTATCGATCCATAAGAGCTAATTTTATTTAGAATGTTTTGGGGATATTTTTTGCTTAAAATTTATCAAACCCCTCTGTCAGTTATTCATCAACGGTAAATATGAAACGTTATCGATCCGAAAAGATAATTTTATTAGAATATCTTTGGGACATTTTAAGCTCCCTAATTTATCAACCCCTCTACTAGTTATATATCAACGTAAATGTGAAAAGTTATTTACCCGAAAAACTAATTTTATTTACAATAGTATGGGAATATTTTTAGCTCACAATTTATCAACCGCTCTGCCCATTATTTATCAATAGTAAATATGAAAAATTATCGACCTGAAAAACTAATTTTAGTTACAATATCTTTGGGACATTGTTAGCTTCCAAATTTATCAACCCCTCTGCCAGTTATATATCTGTTATCACCAGATTTTGGCCAAATCAGGAGATGGACCGTAAGTGAAGATGTGCTTGAAGGGTATACGCGTGGAGCGTCTTCGAAGCGGCCTTGCACGAAGAGTTTGGGCTGGATTGCCCGTGTATCTGTAAATATAGTAGATTGCATCTTAGTTTAGAGTTAAAAGATAGAGTTTAACCCGTGCACGGTTAGGTGCACGCCCGAATTAGAAAGTCCCTTGGACTATAAATATGTATCTAGGATTATCAAAAAAGGAGGACAATCACGTTCACAACAAACACAAATCAGGCGCATCGCCACCCCTTCTTTCGAGGGTTTCTCCGGGTAAGCATCATGCTGCCTAGATCGCATCTTGCGATCTAGGCAGTACGCGTTTATTCGTTACCTTGTGTTGCTCGTGCTGAAGCGTTGTTGATGGCGAGTAGCACTATTTTGTTGGAGATATGCCCAAGAGGCAATAATAAATGGTTATTATATATCTTTGTGTTTATGATAATGTTTATATACCATGCTATAATTGTATTAACCGAAACATTGATACATGTGTGATATGTAAACAACAAAGAGTCCCTAGTAAGCCTCTTAACTAGCTTGTTGATTAATAGATGATTAGTTTCATAATCATGAACATTGGATGTTATTAATAACAAGGTTATATCATTATATGAATGATGTAATGGACACACCCAATTAAGCGTAGCATAAGATCACGTCATTAAGTTATTTGCTATAAGCTTTCGATACATAGTTACCTAGTCCTTATGACCATGAGATCATGTAAATCACTTATACCGGAAAGGTACTTTGATTACACCAAACGCCACTGCGTAAATGGGTGGTTATAAAGGTGGGATTAAGTATCCGGAAAGTATGAGTTGAGGCATATGGATCAACAGTGGGATTTGTCCATCCCGATGACGGATAGATATACTCTGGGCCCTCTCGGTGGAATGTCGTCTAATGTCTTGCAAGCATATGAATAAGTTCATAAGAGACCACATACCACGGTACGAGTAAAGAGTACTTGTCAGGAGACGAGGTTGAACAAGGTATAGAGTGATACCGAAGATCAAACCTCGGACAAGTAAAATATCGCGTGACAAAAGGAATTGGTATCGTATGTGAATGGTTTATTCGATCACTAAAGTCATCGTTGAATATGTGGGAGCCATTATGGATCTCCAGATCCCGCTATTGGTTATTGGTCGGAGTGAGTACTCAACCATGTCCACATAGTTCACGAACCGTAGGGTGACACACTTAAAGTTGGATGTTGAAATGGTAGAACTTGAATATGGAATGGAGTTCGAATATTTGTTAGGAGTCCCGGATGAGATCCCGGACATCACGAGGAGTTCCGGAATGGTCCGGAGAATAAGATTCATATATGGGAAGTCATTTTATGTGAATTAAAATGATCCGGAAGGTTCTACGGAAGGTTCTAGAAGGTTCTAGAAAAGTCCGGAAGAAATAAGGATGGAAGGTGGAGTCCCAAAGGGACTCCACCCACCTTGGCCGGCCAACCTAAGGGAGGAGGAGTCCCAAGTGGACTCCCCACCATGGTGGCCGGCCACCCCACCAAGGAAAGGGGGAGTCCCACTCCCCCTAGGTTTGGACACTTGGAAGGTTTTGGTTGGGGTCTTATTCGGACTCTTTGACCTAAGCCTTGGGGCTTCCACCTATATAAAGAAGGGGAGAGAGGGGCTGGCCGGCCACTCAAGCCACCACCATGGCCGCACCCCTCAAGGGTGCTCTAGCCGGCGCCCTCTCCCCAAACCCTAGCGGTCTCTCTCTCCTCCACCATATCCCGCACGCTTAAGCGAAGCTCCGCCGGATTTCTCCACCGCCACCGACACCACGCCGTCGTGCTGTCGGATTCAAGAGGAGCTACTACTTCCGCTGCCCGCTGGAACGGGAGGTGGACGTCGTCTTCATCAACAACCGAACGTGTGACCGAGTACGGAGGTGCTGCCCGTTCGTGGCGCCGGAACCGATCGTGATCAAGATCTTCTACGCGCTTTTGCAAGCGGCAAGTGATCGTCTACCGCAGCAATAAGAGCCTACTCTTATAGGCTTTGGAATCTCTTCAAGGGTTAGTCTTGATCATCCCCTCGTTGCTACCGTCTTCTAGATTGCATCTTGGCTTGGATTGCGTGTTCGCGATAGGAAAATTTTTGTTTTCTATGCAACGTTTTCCTACAGTGGTATCAGAGCCGTGTCTATGCATAGATGGTTGCACGAGTAGAACACAATTGTTTTGTGGGCGTTGATGCTTATGTTGTCTTTAGTTTGAGTACTTTGCATCTTTGTGGCATAGTGGGATGAAGCGGCTCGGGATAACTTTACATGACCGCGTTCATGAGATTTGCTCCACGCTTGACATGCAACTTGTATTGCATAAGTGGCTTTGCGGGTGTCTGTCTCTCCTACTATAGTGAAGATTCAATTTACTCTTCTATTGACAACACTAGTATCACCGTTGTGGTTCATGTTCGTAGGTAGATTAGATCTCACTCGAAAACCCTAAACCACGTAAAATATGCAAACCAAATTAGAGAACGTCTAACTTGTTTTTGCAGGGTTTGGTGATGTGATATGGCCATAATGTGATGATGACTATGTATGAGATGATCATTATTGTACTGTGGCAACCGGCAGGAGCCTTATGGTTGTCTTTAAATTTCATGTTGAGTAGTATTTCAAAGTAGTTGTAATAGTTGCTACATGAGGTGAACAACCATGAAGACGGCGCCATGGACCTTGACGCTACGCCGACGATGATGGAGATCATGCCCGTTGATGATGGAGATCATGTCCGTGCTTTGGAGATGAAGATCGAAGGCGCAAAGACTAAAGGGCCATATCATATCACATATGAATTGCATGTGATGTTAATCCTTTATGCATCTTATTTTGCTTAGATCGCGACGGTAGCATTATAAGATGATCCCTCACATTAATATCAAGATAATAAAGTGTTCTCCCCTCGTATGCACCGTTGATATAGTTCGTCGTTTCGAAGCATCTCGTGATGATCGGATGTGATAGACTCAACGTTCACATACAACGGGTGTAAGCCATGTTGCACACGCGGAATACTTGGGTTTGCTTGACGAGCCTAGCATGTACAGACATGGCCTCGGGACAACGGAAACCGAAAGGTTGAACACGAGTCATATGGATGATATGATCAACATGTTGATGTTCACCATTGAAGCTACATCATCTCACGTGATGATCGGTTTTGGTGTAGTGGATGTGGATCGTGTACCACTTAACAACTATGAGGGATGTTGTATTAAGTGGGAGTTCATTAGTAATTAGATTAAAACATGAACTAATTATCATAAACATAGTCTGAGTAGTATTTTGAATTAATTTTGTAGTATTGGCATCCGTTTTTCTACCAAGCGCTAGTATTGTTATTGAGATAGAAATACTGTTAAAATCTGAAAATAAACTTTACGGACTGGTACCGTATTGTTAAATAATCAAGAAATGATTAAGTCCTATTGCAAACTTTTAGTAAACCTCACATTGTTGATTCAAAGAGCTATGGTTTCAATTAGTACCTAAAGTTATCTTGTCTCCGTGAAACTTGAAGTTCAAATCTGTTTGAAAAGTAAGGAGCTGAAAATTTAGTTTTCAGAAATAATCAAGGTATGAGATATATGTGATATCTAAGACCTTGTTGCAAGGTGATAGAATATAATTAGGTGAGACTACATAAACTCATAAGTTTTATGGGAATGTACGAAGGTTGAAGACGCAAGGCGTCCCAATCCTCCAACTATTGGGGCACTAACGATATTCGTATATCCATGAAGTGATCGTTCTTAGTATGCACCGTTGCTAAGACTCATAGTTTCGAATACTAAGGTATAGATTCTATGTGTGCATACAACGGGTGCAAGTTTGCACACACAAATACTGAGGTTAAATTTTACGAGCCTAGCATGTACAGACATGGTCTCGAAAAGTCGTCATGATATGATGGATAAAATTATGAGTGAAATTGTTCATCATATTAAAAGGTTACTAATAGTGAAATCCGGAACACTTGTCATATGATGATTGATGGCGTGTAACTCACACGTTCGTTGGGAACCCCAAGAGGAAGGTATGATGCGCACAGTAGCAAGTTTTCCCTCAGAAAGAAACCAAGGTTTAATCGAACCAGGAGGAGCCAAGAAGCACGTTGAAGGTTGATGGTCGCGAAATGTGATGCGGCGCAACACCAGGGATTCCGGCGCCAACGCGGAACCTGCACAACACAACCAAAGTACTTTGCCCCAACGAAACAGTGAGGTTGTCAATCTCACCGGCTTGCTGTAACAAAGGATTAAACGTATCGAGTGGAAGATGTTTGCAAAGAAAACAGTAAACACAATTGCAGTAGATTGTATGCTATGTAAAGAATAGGACCGGGGTCCACAGTTCACTAGAGGTGTCTCTCCCATAAGATAAAGCATGTTGGGTAAACAAATTACAGTCGGGCAATTGACAAATAGAGAAAGACATAACAATGCATATACATGACATGATAAATATAGTGAGATTTAATTGGGCATTACGACAAAGTACATAGACCGCCATCCAACTGCATCTATGCCTAAAAAGTCCACCTTCAGGTTATCATCCGAACCCCCTCCAGTATTAAGTTGCAAAGCAACAGACAATTGCATTAAGTATGGTGCGTAATGTAATCAATAACTACATCCTTAGACATAGCATCAATGTTTTATCCCTAGTGGCAACAGCACATCCACAACCTTAGAACTTTCTGTCACTGTCCCAGATTCAATGGAGGCATGAACCCACTATCGAGCATAAATACTCCCTCTTGGAGTTAAGAGCAAAAACTTGGCCAGAGCCTCTACTAATAACGGAGAGCATGCAAGATCATAAACAACACATGAACAATAGATTGATAATCACCATAATCATAGTACTCTCTATCCATCGGATCCCGACAAACACAACATATAGAATTACATATAGATGATCTTGATCATGTTAGGCAGCTCACAAGATCTAACAATGAAGCACAACAAGGAGAAGACGACCATCTAGCTACTGCTATGGACCCATGGTCCAGGGGTGAACTACTCACTCATCACTCCGGAGGCGACCATGGCGGTGTAGAGTCCTCCGGGAAATGAATCCCCTCTCCGGCAGGGTGCCGGAGGCGATCTCCAGAATCCCCCGAGATGGGATTCGCGGCGGCGGCGTCTCTGTAAGGTTTTCCGTATCGTGGCTCTCAGTCGGGGTTTCGCGACGGAAGCTTTAAGTAGGCGGAGGGTCAACGCGGGGGCCACACGAGGGGCCCAGGGGATAGGTCGGCGCGGCCAGGGCCTGGGCGCCGGCCACCCCCGGCTGCCTCGTGGCCCCACTTCGTTAGGTCTTCGGTCTTCTGGAAGCTTCGTGCAAAAATAGGACCCTGGGCGAAAGTTTCGTCCAATTCCGAGAATATTTCTTTACTAGGATTTCTGAAACCAAAAACAGCAAATGGCTCTTCGGCATCTTGTTAATAGGTTAGTTCCAGAAAATGCATAAATATGACATATAATGTGCATAAAACATGTAGGTATCATCAATAAAGTAGCATGGAACATAAGAAATTATCGATACGTTGGAGACGTATCAGCATCCAAGCTTAGTTCTGCTCGTCCCGAGCAGGTAAAACGATAACAAAGATAATTTCTGAAGTGACATGCCATCATAATCTTGATCATACTATTTGTAAACATATGTAATGAATGCAGCGATCAAAGCAAAGGTAATGACATGAGTAAACAACTGAATCATAAAGCAAAGACTTTTCATGAATAGTACTTCAAGACAAGCATCAATAAGTCTTGCATAAGAGTTAACTCATAAAGCAATAAATCAAAGTAAAGGTGTTGAAGCAACACATAAGAAGATTAAGTTTCAGCGGTTGCTTTCAACTTATAACATGTATATCTCATGGATATTGTCAACATAAAGTAGTATAATAAGTGCAATATGCAAGTATGTAGGAATCAATACACAGTTCACACAAGTGTTTGCTTCTTAAGGTGGAAGGAGATAGGTAAACTGACTCAACAATAAAAGTAAAAGAATGGTCCTTCAATGAGGAAAGCATCGATTGCTGTATTTGTGCTAGAGCTTTTATTTTGAAAACATGAAACAATTTTGTCAACGGTAGTAATAAAGCATATGAGTTATGAAAATTATATCTTACAAGTTGCAAGCCTCACGCATAGTATACTAATAGTGCCCGCACCTCGTCCTACTTAACTTGGACTACCGGATCTTCGCATGCCATGTTTCAACCAAGTGTCACAAAGGGGTACCTCCATGCCGCCTGTACAAAGGTCTAAGGAGAATGCTCGCATTTCGGATTTCTCGCTTTTGATTATTCTCAACTTAGACATCCATACCGGGACAACATGGACAACAGATAATGGACTCCTCTTAAATGCATAAGCATGTAGCAATGATTATTATTCTCATATGAGATTGAGGATATATGTCCAAAACTGAAACTTCAACCATGGTTCATGGCTTTAGTTAGCGGCCCAATGTTCTTCTCTAACAATTTTGCATGCTCCAACCACCAAAATGATAGACCTTCAGACAAGACGGACATGCATAGCAACTCACATGATATTCAACAATAGTTGATGGCGTTCCCCAGAAGCATGGTTATCGCACAACAGGCAACTTAATAAAATATAAAGTGCATAAGTACATATTCAATACTACGATAGTTTTTAAGGCTATTTTGTCCCATGAGCTATATATTGCAAAGGTGATGATGGAATTTTAAAGGTAGCACTCAAGCAATTTACTTTGGAATGGCGGAGAAATACCATGTAGTAGGTAGATATGGTGGACACAAATGGCATAGTAGTTGGCTCAAGGATTTTGGATGCATGAGAAGTATTCCCTCTCGATACAAGGTTTAGGCTAGCAAGGTTATTTGAAGCAAACTCAAGGATGAACAAGTGCAGCAAAACTCACATAAAAGACATATTGTAAACATTATAAGACTCTACACTGTCTTCCTTGTTGTTCAAAACTCAATACTAGATATTATCTAGACCTTAGAGAAACCAAATATGCAAATCAAATTTTAGCAAGCTCTATGTATTTCTTCATTAATGGGTGCAAAGCATGTGATGCAAGAGCTTAAACATGAGCACAACAATTGCCAAGTATCACATTATCCAAGACATTTTAGAATTACTACATGTAGCATTTTCCAATTCCAACCATATAACAATTTAACGAAGAAGAAACTTCGCCTTGAACATTATGAGTAAAGCCTAAGGACACATGTGTCCATATGCAACAGCGGAGCGTGTCTCTCTCCCACAAAGTGAATGCTAGGATCCATCTTATTCAAACAAAAACAAAAACGAAAACAAACCGACGCTCCAAGTAAAGAACACAAGATGTGATTGAATAAAAATATAGTTTCAGGGGAGGAACCTGATGATGTTGTCGATGAAGAAGGGGATGCCTTGGGCATCCCCAAGCTTAGACGCTTGAGTCTTCTTAAAATATGCAGGGGTGAACCACGGGGGCATCCCCAAGCTTAGAGCTTTCACTCCTCTTGATCATAGTATATCATTCTCCTCTCTTGACCCTTGAAAACTTCCTTCACACCAAACTTCAAGCAAACTCATTAGAGGGTTAGTGCACAATTAATAATTCACTCATTCAGAGGTGACACAATCATTATTTTCACTTCTGGACATTGCATAATGCTACTGGACATTAATGGATCAAAGAAATAAATCCAATATAGCAAAAGAGGCAATGCGAAATAAAAGGCAGAATCTGTCAAAAACAGAACAGTCCGTAAAGACGAATTTAGAAATGGCACCAGACTTGCTCAAATGGAAAAACTCAAAACTAATGAAAGTTGCGTACATATCTGAGGATCACGCTCGTAAATTGGCAGATTTTTTCGAATTTTCTACAGAGAATTGTGCCCAGATTCGTGACAGACAGCAATGCTGTTTCTGCGCAGCGATCCCAAATATAACATCAACTTTGACATAGAAACTTTACTTGGCACAAAAACATGATAAGGAGAGGTTGCTACAGTAGTAAACAACTTCCAAGACTCAACAAAACAAAAAATTGCTGTAGGTAAAAACATGGGTTGTCTCCCATAAGCGCTTTTCTTTAACGCCTTTCAGCTAGGCGCAGAAAGTGCAAATCAAGTAACATCGAGAGTAGAAGCATCAACATCATAGCTTGTTCTAATAATAGAATCAAAAGGCAACTTCATTCTCTTTCTAGGGAAGTGTTCCATACCATTCTTGAGAGGAAATTGATATTTAATATTACCTTCCCTCATATCAATAACAGCACCAACGGTTCGAAGAAAAGGTCTTCCCAACACAATTGGACAAGATGCATTGCATTCGATATCCAAGACAACAAAATCAACGGGGACAAGGTTATTGTTAACCGTAATATGCACATTATCAATCCTCCCCAAAGGTTTCTTTTTGACATTATCAGCAAGATTAACATCCAAATAACAATTCTTCAATGGTGGCAAGTCAAGCATATCATAAATCTTTTTAGGCATAACAGAAATACTTGCACCAAGATCACATAAAGCATTACATTCAAAGTCATTGAATTTCATTTTAATGATGGGCTCCCAACCATCCTCTAACTTTCTAGGAATAGAAGTTTCAAGTTTTAGTTTCTCTTCTCTAGCTTTTATGAGAGCATTTGTAATATGTTTTGTAAAGGCTAAATTTATAGCACTAGCATTAGGACTTTTAGCAAGTTTTTGCAAGAACTTTATAACTTCAGAGATGTGGCAATCATCAAAATCTAAATCATTATGAGCTACAGCAATGGGATCATTGTTCCCAAGGTTGGAAAAAATTTCAGCAGTTTTATCACAAGCAGTTTCAGCAGTTTTAGCAATTTCAGGCAGTTTTGTTCGCTTTGCACTAGGAGTAGAAACATTGCCAACACCAATTATTTTACCATTGATAGAAGGAGGTGAAGCAACATGTGAAGAATTAGCATTACTAGTGGTGGTGATAGTCCAAACTTTAGCTACATTATTCTCTTTAGCTAGTTTTTCATTTTCTTCTCTATCCCACCTAGCACGCAGTTCAGCCATTAATCTTATATTCTCATTAATTCTAACTTGGATGGCATTTGCTGTAGTAGTAATCTTATTATCAATATCATTATTAGGCATAACTTTCAATTTTAAAAGATTAACATCAGAGGCAAGCCTATCAACTCTAGAAGCAATAGTATCAATTTTATCAAGCTTTTCCTCAACAGATTTGTTAAAAGCAGTTTGTGTACTAATAAATTCTTTAAGCATGGCTTCAAGACCAGAGGGTACACTCCTATTATTATTGTAAGAATTCCCATAAGAATTACCATAACCATTACCATTAGCAGAAGGATATGGCCTATAGTTATTACCAGAGTTGTTCCTATAAGCATTGTTGTTGAAATTATTATTTTTAATGAAATTCACATCAACATTTTCTTGAGCAACCAATGAAGCTAAAGGAACATTATTAGGATCAACATTAGATCTACCATTCACAAGCATAGACATAATCACATCAATCTTATCACTCAAGGAAGAGGTTTCCTCAACAGAATTTACCTTCTTACCTTGTGGAGCTCTTTCCGTGTGCCATTCAGAGTAATTTATCATCATATCATCAAGAAGTTTTGTAGCCGCCCCAATGTGATGGACATAAAGGTACCTCCAGCAGCTGAATCTAATAAATTCCGCGAAGAAAAATTTAGTCCTGCATAGAAGGTTTGGATGATCATCCAAGTAGTCAGTCCATGGGTTGGGCAATTCTTTACCAAAGTTTTCATTCTCTCCCATGCTTGAGCAACATGTTCAGTATCTAATTGCTTAAAATTCATTATGCTACTTCTCAAAGATATAATTTTAGCGGGAGGATAATATCTACCAATAAAAGCATCCTTGCATTTAGTCCATGAATCAATACTATTCTTAGGCAAAGATAGCAACCAATCTTTAGCTCTTCCTCTTAATGAGAAAGGAAACACTTTCAATTTAATAATATCACCATCTACATCTTTATACTTTTGCATTTCACAAAGTTCAACAAAATTATTGAGATGGGCAGCAGCATCATCAGAACTAGCACCAGAAAATTGTTCTCTCATGACCAGATTTAGTAAAGCAGGTTTAATTTCAAAGAATTCTGCTGTAGTAGCAGGTGGAGCAATAGGTGTGCATAGGAAATCATTATTATTTGCATTTGTGAAGTCACACAATTTAGTATTTTCATGGTTGGCCATTTTAGCAACAGTAAATAAAACAAACTAGATAAAGTAAATGCAAGTAACTAATTTTTTGTGTTTTTGATATAGAGAGCAAGACAGTAAATAAAGTAAAACTAGCAACTAATTTTTTTGTATTTTGTTTAGGTGCAGCAAACAAAGTAGTAAATAAAATAAAGCAAGACAAAAACAAAGTAAAGAGATTGAGAAGTGGAGACTCCCCTTGCAGCGTGTCTTGATCTCCCCGGCAACGGCGCCAAAAAGAGCTTGATGGCGTGTAACTCACACGTTTGTTGGGAACCCCAAGAGGAAGGTATGATGCGCACAGTAGCAAGTTTTCCCTCAGAAAGAAACCAAGGTTTAATCGAACCAGGAGGAGCCAAGAAGCACGTTGAAGGTTGATGGTCGCGAAATGTGATGCGGCGCAACACCAGGGATTCCGGCGCCAACGGAACCTGCACAACACAACCAAAGTACTTTGCCCCAACGAAACAGTGAGGTTGTCAATCTCACCGGCTTGCTGTAACAAAGGATTAAACGTATCGAGTGGAAGATGTTTGCAAAGAAAACAGTAAACACAATTGCAGTAGATTGTATGCTATGTAAAGAATAGGACCGGGGTCCACAGTTCACTAGAGGTGTCTCTCCCATAAGATAAAGCATGTTGGGTAAACAAATTACAGTCGGGCAATTGACAAATAGAGAAAGGCATAACAATGCATATACATGACATGATAAATATAGTGAGATTTAATTGGGCATTACGACAAAGTACATAGACCGCCATCCAACTGCATCTATGCCTAAAAAGTCCACCTTCAGGTTATCATCCGAACCCCCTCCAGTATTAAGTTGCAAAGCAACAGACAATTGCATTAAGTATGGTGCGTAATGTAATCAATAACTACATCCTTAGACATAGCATCAATGTTTTATCCCTAGTGGCAACAGCACATCCACAACCTTAGAACTTTCTGTCACTGTCCCAGATTCAATGGAGGCATGAACCCACTATCGAGCATAAATACTCCCTCTTGGAGTTAAGAGCAAAAACTTGGCCAGAGCCTCTACTAATAACGGAGAGCATGCAAGATCATAAACAACACATGAACAATAGATTGATAATCACCATAATCATAGTACTCTCTATCCATCGGATCCCGACAAACACAACATATAGAATTACATATAGATGATCTTGATCATGTTAGGCAGCTCACAAGATCTAACAATGAAGCACAACAAGGAGAAGACGACCATCTAGCTACTGCTATGGACCCATGGTCCAGGGGTGAACTACTCACTCATCACTCCGGAGGCGACCATGGCGGTGTAGAGTCCTCCGGGAAATGAATCCCCTCTCCGGCAGGGTGCCGGAGGCGATCTCCGAATCCCCCGAGATGGGATTCGCGGCGGCGTCTCTGTAAGGTTTTCCGTATCGTGGCTCTCGCTTGGGGTTTCGCGGAAAGCTTTAAGTAGGCGGAGGGTCAACGCGGGGGCACACGGGGCCCAGGGGATAGGTCGGCGCGGCCAGGGCCTGGGCCGCGCCGGCCACCCCCTGGCTGCCTCGTGGCCCCACTTCGTTAGGTCTTCGGTCTTCTGGAAGCTTCGTGCAAAAATAGGACCCTGGGAAAGTTTCGTCCAATTCCGAGAATATTTCTTTACTAGGATTTCTGAAACCAAAAACAGCAGAAAACAGCAACTGGCTCTTCGGCATCTTGTTAATAGGTTAGTTCCAGAAAATGCATAAATATGACATATAATGTGCATAAAACATGTAGGTATCATCAATAAAGTAGCATGGAACATAAGAAATTATCGATACGTTGGAGACGTATCAATGATCAACTTCAAAGAACCTCAAGGTTATTGGTATTTGATCAACAAACCTAGAAGTTATTGATGTTGAAGTGTTTTTCTGAATAATGAGGAAAGCTAAAAGAGAAACTACAAAAGATTATTGGCAGAAAGAAAGAAAGACTAGAAAGTCTAGCTCAGGTGTATATAAATGATATACATGTTATGGATGTATTCCTCGTTTGGTCACACAATAAAATTCTTGGGTATTAGTACCATATTGGTTGGTATGAAGTGTCATACAAAACAACACAATACAAGAATACAATGGCCTAAGTGACTGACAAGGAATATGATAGGAATGCACGTCTGGAACAAAAATAAAGAGTTATTATGTTCATCGTTGGCATTCTATCTAGCCCTTAGAATTTATAATAAAGAACTTAATAATTGTTATTTTGCTCTGGTCAAATGAAAACAATAAGTTGTTCAAATTATGACATTACTCCATGTATGATGGATAAGTTATTATAAATCTTAATGGTGAAACACACATACATAACACTGAAAATGCCATAAGGCAAATGATTTGAATTCCACTTATTTGTGGAACCGCCATTTAGGTCATGTTAGAAAGGAACGCATGAAGGAACTCCATGCAAATGGATTTTTGGAGTCACTTGATTTTTTGAATCATTTGACGCTTGCAAATCTTTTCTAAAGAGAATGATTAAAATACCGTTCATAGGCCAAGAGTTGAATGGGCAACTAACTTAGTGGAAACATACATGATGATATATGTGGTTCACTGGGCATAGTTGTGTGCGGGAGATTCTTCTACTTCATGAAAACTTTCAACAATGAATTGAGTATATATATGTGGATATATTCAATAAGGAAGAAGTTTGAAACATTTGAATGGATTCAAATAAATTTCAGCATGAAGTGGAAATCATCGTAATAGAAAAGTCAAATATCTATGATTGGATCATGGTAGAAATATTTGAATTACGAGTTTTAGCGAACATCTAAGAGAGTTATGAAATTGTTCTACAACTCACATTTCTTGGAGTATCATAATGATGATATAGTATCCGAGATATATATCCAAACCTTGTTGGATTAATGATGAGATAAAATATTATGACGCCATTATATTTTTGTGGATTATGCTTTAGTGACTACCGCTTTTACACTGAATAGAGCATCATCATGATCCGTTGAAATGACACCATACGAGTTATGGTATGGGTATAAACCCTAATAGTCTTTCTTTAAATTTTGGTCTAAGAGTTTACAACCAAAATCGGATGAATGTCTTTGTTGGTTATCCCAGAGATTTAATTGGGAATTCTTCCCACGAGACAAAGACAAAAGTGTTTGTCAATGTTTCTTATTTCCGAGAAATTGTTTCTAGTGAAGTATTTGAGTGGGAGGACAATATAATTTGATAAGGTTTATGAACCTGAGCATAATGATCAGAGTAGCGCAGCATCGTTTGTTTCGGAAGCGGCCACGACAATCATGGCTCCCATGACTACAAAGTGTTTTAGCCATGGAGATCAAAGTACATATTGAACCTTGTAGGTATGGTTTACTTTGTGATCAAATAAATGATTTATGAACAAAGGATTGATTTTGAATAATGATAAACCAACTACAAACAAAGAAGTTATGATGGGCCCTGACTCCGTTAAAATGGCTATGCGCCATGAAATCCAAGATAGATAAATACTTTTTGAAAGTAAATGGATCTATAAAATTGATGGACTTGGATGCAATATCCTTGAATAAGCACGATTTGTCGAAAAGTTGTTTACGACAAAGTTCAAAGAGTTGACTACGATAAGATTAGATCTTTCGTAGCAATGCTTATAGTCTATGTGGATTATTCTAGTAATCACTACATATTTCTTTATGAGATATGCTAGTAGGATGGCAAAATATATTACTTAACATAAGTGTGTATTAAAGGTGTATACAAGATACAACCAAGAGTTTTGCTAGTCCGTAGAATACTAGATAGGAATACGAACTTCAATTGGATAAAGTTAGTATTGCGGAGTTGGAATCTTCACCGGATGAAATAGTCAAAGATTTTTGATTTCATCAGAAACGATGAAGGTGCTTGCATTTGCAAGAAATTAAGTGGGAGCACTGAGAAATATTTGTAATACTTTATGTAGCTGACATATCGTTGATTATAAATAGTGTAATTATATAATTGATTAAAAAGGTTTCATTGAGAATTAACTTCAATGAAAGAATATGGACTGAAACATATTTAGTGTCAAGATCTATAAAGATAGATTGAAACACATAATAAGTTTAAGTCAAAGTACATAGAAAGGATATTGAAGTAGTTCAATATTAAGAAAATGTTCTTGTCATGTGAAGTTTTAACAAGACTTGAGTGTCGACACTCAATGAGTAAAAACACATGAGTGATTTTAAATCACAATTAATATGTACACAATCAGATGTCCTGAGCTCTAAAAGTTAGGAGCATATACCAGAATGATTCATGTGATGATCATTGACAAACAGTAAGAATATCCATGTGTGCTTTAGAAGGACCAAGGATTTATATATATAGTTTTATATGGATAATGACAAAACAAAATCGTTGTAAAGTGTTGCACCGATATTAGTTTGATCATATATAAAATTAAAATTCAATCTCAATTAGGCTAAGTGTTATTAAAAAGGTAGCACAATGCTAGATTTAGAAGAGTTCTAAATATTGTGACGGATTCTACAAAAGAAGGCAGAGTATGTCATTGTTTTGACAATTATTGAGGATGTTGAGTTAAGAAGTTCTTTGAGAACTTGGTGTAGTTCCGATAGTGTCAGAACTTTGAAGCTATATTGTGTGTGACAATATTAGTGACATATTTCGGACCGCGGAATTAAGGTTCCACCAGAAGACCAAACATATTTGATGCCGACTCATTTGGAAAATGAGTGATGCGTGAAGACGCAAATGAATTGCAAAATACATACGTTTCTGAGTGTGTCAGAACCGTTGACTAAAACCTCTCCCGTAAGCAAAACATGATAAAACACCAGAAGGCCAAGGTGTTATATCTTTACATATGTAAACTAGATTATTGACTCTAGTGCAAGTGGGAGACTGTTGGAGATATGCCCAAGAGGCAATAATAAATGGTTATTATATATCTTTGTGTTTATGATAATGTTTATATACCATGCTATAATTGTATTAACCGAAACATTGATACATGTGTGATATGTAAACAACAAAGAGTCCCTAGTATGCCTCTTAACTAGCTTGTTGATTAATAGATGATTAGTTTCATAATCATGAACATTGGATGTTATTAATAACAAGGTTATATCATTATATGAATGATGTAATGGACACACCCAATTAAGCGTAGCATAAGATCACGTCATTAAGTTATTTGCTATAAGCTTTCGATACATAGTTACCTAGTCCTTATGACCATGAGATCATGTAAATCACTTATACCGGAAAGGTACTTTGATTACACCAAACGCCACTGCGTAAATGGGTGGTTATAAAGGTGGGATTAAGTATCCGGAAAGTATGAGTTGAGGCATATGGATCAACGGTGGGATTTGTCCATCCCGATGACGGATAGATATACTCTGGGCCCTCTCGGTGGAATGTCGTCTAATGTCTTGCAAGCATATGAATAAGTTCATAAGAGACCACATACCACGGTACGAGTAAAGAGTACTTGTCGGAGACGAGGTTGAACAAGGTATAGAGTGATACCGAAGATCAAACCTCGGACAAGTAAAATATCACGTGACAAAGGAATTGGTATCGTATGTGAATGGTTTATTCGATCACTAAAGTCATCGTTGAATATGTGGGAGCCATTATGGATCTCCAGATCCCGCTATTGGTTATTGGTCGGAGTGAGTACTCAACCATGTCCACATAGTTCACGAACCGTAGGGTGACACACTTAAAGTTGGATGTTGAAATGGTAGAACTTGAATATGGAATGGAGTTCGAATATTTGTTCGGAGTCCCGGATGAGATCCCGGACATCACGAGGAGTTCCGGAATGGTCCGGAGAATAAGATTCATATATGGGAAGTCATTTTATGTGAATTAAAATGATCCGGAAGGTTCTACGGAAGGTTCTAGAAGGTTCTAGAAAAGTCCGGAAGAAATAAGGATGGAAGGTGGAGTCCCAAAGGGACTCCACCCACCTTGGCCGGCCAACCTAAGGGAGGAGGAGTCCCAAGTGGACTCCCCACCATGGTGGCCGGCCACCCCACCAAGGAAAGGGGGGAGTCCCACTCCCCCTAGGTTTGGACACTTGGAAGGTTTTGGTTGGGGTCTTATTCGGACTCTTTGACCTAAGCCTTGGGGATTCCACCTATATAAAGAAGGGGAGAGAGGGGCTGGCCGGCCACTCAAGCCACCACCATGGCCGCACCCCTCAAGGGTGCTCTAGCCGGCGCCCCTCTCCCCAAACCCTAGCGGTCTCTCTCTCCTCCACCATATCCCGCACGCTTGGCGAAGCTCCGCCGGATTTCTCCACCGCCACCGACACCACGCCGTCGTGCTGTCGGATTCAAGAGGAGCTACTACTTCCGCTGCCCGCTGGAACGGGGAGGTGGACGTCGTCTTCATCAACAACCGAACGTGTGACCGAGTACGGAGGTGCTGCCCGTTCGTGGCGCCGGAACCGATCGTGATCAAGATCTTCTACGCGCTTTTGCAAGCGGAAAGTGATCGTCTACCGCAGCAATAAGAGCCTACTCTTATAGGCTTTGGAATCTCTTCAAGGGTTAGTCTTGATCATCCCCTCGTTGCTACCGTCTTCTAGATTGCATCTTGGCTTGGATTGCGTGTTCGCGATAGGAAAATTTTTGTTTTCTATGCAACGTTTTCCTACATATTTATCATAGGTGTTTTGGGGCTTGCATGGATGCTTTTCTTATACATGCTTGCTTAGCTATGCTGCCCCATGATATCTAGCTGCCCTTATACCTACCTAGGTGTAAGGGCAGCACCTTGTTCGTTATTTAGTAGATCCGATCTGTTATAGTTGCTCCTTGATTCTTCAAGGATTGGTTTAATATCTGTATGGTTAGGCCTTGCAAACGGGTTGAACGATCCGGTAGCATGTAAGGTACGGTTTGTTAGTCCTAAGAGGGATGTTCCGGGAATTAACGTAATGTTGGTTTTTAGGCCTCTTTTAGGGTTAGCTTCCCATTATCTTTCGTTTCTATTAGGCTCAACTACGCGTAGGATGTTCCGATCATGCGGTGAAAACCCTAAACTGTCGTAGATTGATTTAACTTTGTATTGATCAAGCAGGAGCCCCGTGTCATCGTTATCCCGACGTGAACCATGGGGCGATCGGCTCTATGAGCCGAGCCACAGGGCAACCTGAGAGCCGATCGGGCTCGTATTTAATGTTTACGTGTCCGCCATGCAGGAAACTAATCGAAGCAATCCAACACCTTCCTGACCAGGTATAGGTCAGGTGGCACGCCCTGCAACCGCTAGGACGTGTGCCGGAACATTTGCGGGACGACGTCGAGGGACCAGGGCCCCCGCAGCCTTGGAAGCCTCCCGGCTCTTCGTGTTGCTTAACCACTTCTCGCCGGTGGGTTTTGGCAGGCAACACATTCTGGCACGCCCGGTGGGACAATCGGGACAATCTTCCGCAACAACCACGTCAACATTCGAGATGGCGGAAGAACCGATCAAGTACGAAGATCTGCCTGCTGAGCATAAGAAGAAATATGATGATCTCAAGGCCACCTTCGAAGCCGATCTCATCGGCTCTTTCGAGAAGACCTGTTCGCACGACATTAAGTTCAAAGGGTTCCAACCCGAAGGCGCGTTAGAGGGACTAGATCTATCTCTCCCTTCGGAGGAACGTACCAGAGCCCTGCGACAGGAAATCAACTATGCCGTTGCTCATTCTCTTCATCGGCATTCTGAGAGCCTGGTGAACACTCTGGAGCGTGTTGCGCTTAATGTGGTGCAAGAAATCATGAAGCATCGGTATTCTCCGTCAGGACCTGCTCTAGGAACTCATCAGGGAGAGATACCGCTCTACACAGGCCACCACTGCCATACACGATGGCAGCTCCACGGCAACAAGGTTCACCGGCGTACGTCGTCTACAAGGTTGGAGGTGATCCGGCGATTACCAATTCCTGTATGAGCCGCCCAAGGAGATTCCACATGGATACGTGTGCACATACGTGTCGGACTGCAACAACTGGATGAGCTAGGTTACAAGGAAGGACTGCCACGGCAGGAGGGGTCGCCGGAACAGGAGTAGTTGCTGGAGCAGGAAACAGTTCTGGAGCAGATGCTGAGAAACAAGCGTGGCTAGCTAAATATGCCACCGGAACAAGTCATGAACGCTCAACCTCTGCAGCTCCTACGGTGGATGAGATCACCGCAATCTTGAGAGATCAGGTTCGGCATCCTGCCGAAGAAGAGAATGATCGGCTATTCCAAGCCGTATCCCAATGAATATGACCTAATCCCACTACCGCCTAAGTATCGGCTCCCTGACTTCACAAAATTCAGTGGATCAGAAGGAACCAGCTCAATTGAGCACGTGAGCCGATATTTGGCACAGTTGGGCATGGTCTCAGCTTCAGACGAGCTACGTGTGAGGTTCTTTTCACAATCTCTCACGGGTCCGGCCTTTGGGTGGTACACCTCGTTGCCACCGGATTCGGTTCGAACGTGGAAGCAGCTGGAGGAACAATTCCACATACAATACCATTCAGAAGCTACTGAAGCTGGCATTGACCCAGGTTCGGCAGAGGCGAGGAGAGACGGTGTCTGAATACATTCAGCGCTTCAGGACCGTCAGAAACCGATGTTATTCGGTTCGTTTATCTAAGAAGGAAGCAGTCGAGCTGGCGATAGCAGGCCTGTCAGCGCCGCTCAAGGATGTGACCTTCCAAGCGGACTACAATTCATTGGCGCACATGGTTCAGAAATTGACATCGTATGAACAGCGCCACCCAGAATTGTACCAGGACAAGTTCAAGCGCGTCGCCCTGATCGAGATGGAAGAAGATGAAGATTCTACAGGAGATCAGGAAGTCGCCAGCTGAATGGACTCGGGGGCAAAACCCGTGTCTGCAAGTGGGTGAAACAACCAGGGGCCTGCAAAAGGGTTTGACTTTGATTTAAGCAAAACGGAGCAGATTTTTGATTTGCTTGAAGGAAAAACAGCTGAAGTTACCCGAAGGCCACAAAATCCCCACGTTACAAGAGATGAACGGCAGGCCATACTGCAAATGGCATCACACGTTCACCCATGCCACTAATGACTACAAAGTCTTGCGCGGACAGATTCAAATGGCGATAGAACAAGGCCGATTACTCTTCGGTCAGTTTGCCATGAGAGTTGACACACAACCGTTTCCAGACGTCAACATGGTGGATCTCAGTCACTGCATAAGACGCGAGCCAGGTTTCTCTTTTGGGATCAACATGGCAGGACTTGCAGATCGCCATAACAAGGATAAGCCAGAGAGCAGTCACTCCCGTGGCAAAGATAAAGAGGAGGCCGATCCACGCGACCGGCCCCAGCATGATGACAGATGGTACTTGACTGAGGAAGAAGTGAGAAGCGTGCGGTATCAACGACCACTTTCCGCGCACCTCCTTAACAAATATGAGCGGCAATACGACCGACGTCGGCGCTACGACGTAGACGATGATAGATATCGTCGGTCTGATGCAGACAACAGGAAAGTACCGTCGATACGAAGGGGCGTCACGCAGAGGGTGGTCAAGAGAGCAAGAGGACATGGATAAGCATTGGAACTGTCCTTTCTTCAAACACTGTGGGACTCAGGAATGAGCCGATTGCCTACAATCGAGCGCGAGAATGTAGACGAGGAAGAGGGGAACGAATGAAGTTTCAGTGTTCAGCGTCTACGACCTCTCCCACCTCGGAACAAACGAGCTGAGTCATCTCAAGATGAAGACTTCGAGGAGTCGAAGAAGAAGATAGATATCACCGGCCAAGGTGGTGCCCCGATGGACTCAGCCACTCCCAAAAGCGCGAGTGCAACGGCTACGTTACTTGGAGGAAGGCGAGGCGCGTGCACTGCACGTTGAGGAAAGCACGGCCCGACCTGGCCGTGAAAATTCAGCAAACATTGGAGATGGAGGCTCGCCCACCAAAGAAAGTGTGGCGACCCAAGCAGACAAAAGCCGAGAGGCATCGGCTGATACAAACATGGTGTTTATACTTCCGTCAGAGTTTTATGCTCCAAAAGACGAGGAAGTGTCGGTGGCACAGTTTGACTGCGGTCCACGACCGGTTATCTTTGAGAAGCCACGAGAGAGGAGCTACAGGCATCTGAAAGCCCTATACTTGAAAGGATATATCAATGGGCAGCCTATCAGCAAGATGTTGGTTGACACGGGAGCAGCAGTCAATATAATGCCGTACTCCATGTTGCGACGTTTGGGACATTCCAATAAATATCTGATCAAGACCAACGTCACACTGAGCGATTTCAACGGCCAAGCGTCAGAAGCCAAAGGTGTCCTGAACATAGACTTAACTGTTGGCCGAAAAACCATCCCTACGTCGTTCTTCATCGTCGACAGCAAAAGCACTACGCTGTCTTGCTAGGAAGAGATTGGATCCATGCTAACTGTTGCATTCCATCCACAATGCATCAGTGCATCATACAATGGGATGGAGATGAAGTGGAGGTTGTTCATGCAGATGATTCGATCGAAATTTCTTTGGCCGCCATGAACATCTGGGAAGCAAACGACCAAGAATCAATCTGGACGGCTGTGAGCGCATCGAAGCTTCAAAAAACGGAGTGAGGCTGGTCTTATCCACTGGCCTGACAGAGTAGCAAGTTCCGAGTCTATGGACATACGTGGCAAGGCCGATCCCTGCGATCGGCCCCAAAAAAATAAAAGGCAAGGATCTCACGTCAAGCATGTCACGTAACCATAGCAGAGAAACAAGAAGTTGTAAACCCTCATCAAACATTGCAATGGAGATTTAGCAGGCGATGGGAAGCTGGGGTATGGGTTTAAATCATCTGATGAGCTAGAAGAGTTACAACTGCAAGGGAGGCCGATTCCAGCAATCGGCCAAAATCATTCTCACCACACTTGCTAATCGTTGTGCTATTCGGCACGGTGAATGGTGTGACAGGCTTGTAGTTGGCTGGAAAGCCGATATCTTCAATCACTTGAAGGATTCGGCTCGGGGCGCATACACACAGAGAAGGTACAAGGCCAAAAGTATGTACCCAGGAAGAGCCGATTCATGAAATCGATCGGCTAATAAATAAAAAAAATCGAAAATACGAAAATTTTAAGCACAGCCGATGCTCGGCCATCGACTCTAGAATTACAGAGCTTCAACTACCACTTGAGCCAGGCACCCTTGACTGAAGGCGGACAACGTCACGACTGGCCGAGCTTCAACTGCAGCGTCATTGGGACGTGGGGCTGGATTTCTTCAAGGATGTTCTTCACCTCTTCAGAGTTTTTGACCAATGTCTCAATGGGGGAAGAAAGCAGAGCTTTGAGGCGTTGGAGCTGGGACTTGGTTCATCACATGCTGTGGAGGGGCCGGCTTGATAGATTCAGGGTCGAACGACAGCAAGCCTGAGAGATCACAGCCCGACAAACAACAAGGGCAGCATAAGCATGCAGATCGAGAAAGGGTGAGCCCAACAAAGGGAGCATACCTCTCCTAGGACCATGGGAACAGCCGATGACGATGCGATCGGCTGTGGCGTTTCTGCCTGGGATTTGGCCAGGATGGCGACTTGGTCGATGTCACCTATAGAGGTTGTTACGTTCAGAGTTGTGGAGGGCATCAGAACTTCATCAACATTCCCACTGGAAGTTTCATCAGTCTGCAAAGAAGATGGTGAGCCAATCTGAGCAGTAAATCACAAGAATTGAGCTAGGAGGAGTTGGAGAGCCATTACATGTGAAGCTTCTTGGTTCGAGAAAGGGGTTTGCTGATCCTTCCGAGCCCTCTTGGTGCATCGACTCCTTGTGCGTAAGCTTCCTTGCCCTGTTTTGATGGGAGTTGGAGGGGCAGCAGGTTCAGGGGCTGACCTTTTCTTGGAAGCCGATGGTGGCACATCTGGCTGGTTTTACGTGGTGGTGTCCCCAGAGGTGCCCAAGCTGGAGCCTCGTCGGCTGATTGCGTCTCCTCGCTGATATCATCTTTGGTAGAGGTCTACAAGAGCAGGATTACTGAACTTAACATGCTACTAAAGCCTAGAGGGGTGTTTGCCCTTCAAAGGTTTCCTGGCAGCCACCTTTCTCACTGCTATTCTCGCCCTGACTGAGGCTCGGGGGGCAGCTGGCCCTGAAGATTCTTTGCTCTTGAGAGCCGATTTTGTTGGAATCGGCTGGCTCTGCACGTCTTTTGAAACGGTGAGTTCTTGCGAAGAAAACCACCAGAGCTGGTGGGAGGAGTTTGAAGAGGGAGCCATTATCATTGATAGGCTCTGGGCCATCTTGTTGCTGCAAAGAAACAGAGCATCACAAGGAAATTTGTGGGCAAGTGGTACATGTTCTGCAGAAGTATCAGCGTCAGCATCAGGTTGTTTCAGCAACGGTCCTAGAGCTCTCCTGAAGGCATTAATTCAGGAATTTTGCCGTTAAATCGAACATTACGCTCAGCTTATCGGGAAGAACTGATGCGTTGCCATCGGCTCATTGAGCATTGACCAAGTTGACAAATCGGCAAAGTCAGAATGAGGGGAAATCGGCTAAATCAACATGAAGGAAATCGACAAAATCGAATTGAAGGAAGTTCTTCATTGATAATAGGATTTCTTACATAAAAGAGCTGATTGCTCTCAAAAGGAAGAACTAGGGGATACATTGCCCCATCTACTACTACTGGTCCTATTCTAAGGATCCTATCTACGGGCCGTCGCTGCCCTCGTCGTCGCTGTCATCGCCGCTGTCGGCGCTACTCCCGGCGGGCTCGTCGTCGCTGCTGCCGCGGCCGCCGGCAGGACCTTCGTTGTCCTCGTCCTCCTCGTCAGCGTCATCGTCGCTGTCGTCGCTGAGGTTTCCCGGCCAGGGGCGGAAGCGCTTGGCCGGCGGCTCGTCGGAGGAGGTGTCGTCCTCCTCCTCCTCTTCCTCCTCCTCCTCTCTGGAGGTGAAGTCGTCCCAGGAGAAGCGATCGTCATCGCTCTCCTCCTCCGTTTCCCCGTCGGCGAGGAAGCGGAGGTCGCTCTCCCCGTCGGTCGAGGACTTGTCGTCCTCACACCAGACGGAGAAGTCGTGGCTGGCCTCATCCGTCTTCTAGGGCCCGGCGAATGTGGTCCGCCATTGGGACCCACTCCGGCGTCGGCTCGCGGAGGGGGAGGATTGGATGGAAAGACCCGATGAAGCGGAGGAGGAAGAAGAAGAAGACATGGTGGCAGAGGAGGGTTTTTGGAGTGCTAATGCGAAGGGGATGAAGAACGGAACTGCAAGATGTGGCTAAATAAAAGGGGATATAGCGGAGATTTAATGTTCAAGCAGTTTTCGAGGATGTGGTGCCACAACTGTCAAATCGTGCAGACAAGTTGAGAAGGCAAGGCATCATGATGAAGAATATTGCGACGGTTCTGCTCTGCCACGACATGACCCTTCGAAGGAAAAACAGAGTGGTTTTGAAATTATCATTACCAAAACGAGGGGGGCATGTGTTATCACCAGATTTTGGCCAAATCAGGAGATGTGCCGTAAGTGAAGATGGGCTTGAAGGGTATACGCGTGGAGCGTCTTCGAAGCGGCCTTGCATGAAGAGTTTGGGCTGGATTGCCCGTGTATCTGTAAATATAGTAGATTGCATCTTAGTTTAGAGTTAAAAGATAGAGTTTAACGTGCAGGTGCACGCCGAATTAGAAAGTCCCTTGGACTATAAATATGTATCTAGGGTTATCAAAAAGGAGGACAATCACGTTCACAACAAACACAAATCAGGCGCATCGCCACCCCTTCTTTCGAGGGTTTCTCCGGGTAAGCATCATGCTGCCTAGATCGCATCTTGCGATCTAGGCAGTACGTGTTTATTCGTTACCTTGTGTTGCTCGTGCTGAAGCGTTGTTGATGGCGAGTAGCACTATTTATCATAGGTGTTTTGGGGCTTGCATGGATGCTTTTCTTATACATGCTTGCTTAGCTATGCTGCCCCATGATATCTAGCTGCCCTTATACCTACCTGGGTGTAAGGGCAACACCTTGCTTGTTCGCTATTTAGTAGATCCGATCTGTTATAGTTGCTCCTTGATTCTTCAAGGATTGGTTTAATATCTGTATGGTTAGGCCTTGCAAACGGGTTGAACGATCCGGTAGCATGTAAGGTACGGTTTGTTAGTCCTAAGAGGGATGTTCCGGGAATTAACGTAATGTTGGTTTTTAGGCCTCTTTTAGGGTTAGCTTCCCATTATCTTTCGTGTCTATTAGGCTCAACTACGCGTAGGATGTTCCGATCATGCGGTGAAAACCCTAAACTGTCGTAGATTGATTTAACTTTGTATTGATCAAGCAGGAGCCCCGTGTCATCGTTATCCCGACGTGAACCATGGGGCGATCAGCGCTATGAGCCGATCCACAGGGCAACCTGAGAGCCGATCAGGCTCGTATTTAATGTTTACGTGTCTGCCATGCAGAAACTAATCGAAGTAATCCAACACCTTCGACCAGGTATAGGTCAGGTGGCACGCCTGGCAGCTAGGACGTGTGCGGAACATTTGCGGGACGACGTCGAGGGACCAGGGCCCCCTGCAGTCTTGGAAGCCTCCCGGCTCTTCGTGTTGCTTACCCACTGCTCGCCGGTGGGTTTTGGCAGGCAACAATATCAACGGTAAATATGAAAATTTATTGACCCGAAAATCTAATTTTTGTTAGAATATCTTTGCGATATTTTTAGCTCCCAAATTTATCAACCCATCTGCCAGTTATTTATTAACTGTAAATGTGAAAAGTAATCGACCTAAAAAGCTAATTTAATTTATAATATTATAGGATTATTTTTAGCTCACAATTCATCAACCGCTCTGCCCATTATTTATCAATGGTAAATGTGAAAAGTTATCTACCCGAAAAGTTAAATTTATTTAGAATAATTTGGGAATATTTTTAGCTCACAATTTATCAACCCCTCTGTTTGTTATTTAGCAATGGTAAAAGTAAAAAGTTACCGACCCTAAAAACTAATTTTATTTAGAATATTTTAGTCACATTTTTAGCTCAGAAGTTGTTTACCCACAGCTCGTTAATTATCAAAGGTAAAATAAAACAAAATTACCAACCCCAAAACACTAATTTCATTTGAAAAGTTTTCAGCTTGGATAAAAATTGATACAGAGTACTAAATTTGAGTTGCAAGTGGTAGTTTATTTGGGTTGCAAGTGATTTCCCCACCCGTTACCCCCCCTAAAAAACCACTAGCCCGAAAAAGGGAAATAGCATAACAAATAACCACAGTGTTCACGATGTTCACAAAAACCACTAGCCCAAAAAAAGAGAATTGCAAAAAGGGAATTGCACAATGGGAATATTTTGGTCAGTGTTTATGATGTTCACAAAATATTTGTTGATTGAGTAGTTCAAAAAAAATACAAAAAGCGGAAAATACAGGAGAAAATGAAAAGAAAACTCCCTCAGTACGGTCCATGTGGGAAAAACAGGCCACAGGGAGGGGTTTATCTCCAGCGGCGCGACGCAAACGATCGTCCGTTTGTGTCCGCCGTGACCGAAAATGCGTCGTGCATCACCTCCAGCGGCTCGACGCAAAGTGACCGGGCTGTCCGCAGAGACGCAAACCTGGCCCAAATATGCGCCAGGTTTGGTCTCGGCGGACGCTGCGCGGACGCACAAAGTGTCCACTCGGTCCTCGCACGGGCCCACCTGGCAGCGGCACAACTCGCTCGGGCATTACTTCGGGCGGCGCGCTGCAGCCTTCGCAGGGCCGCGTTAATGGCGTGCCTCGGCTTCCGCGAGCGTGCGCAGCTAGTAGACGTTGCACTGGCAGGCCATTGAAGGCGGTATGGCGTCGGAGCCTTTTAAATGGACGCTGCCGGCGTCCATTTCGACGACCAAACCATTGCCAAATCCCACAGTATCCACCCCACCGACGCCATGGGAAAGAAATGCTGGCCGTTCCGCAAGACGAAGAACGACCAGGAGGCAAGCGGCTCGCGTTCCGGCAAGAAGGCAAGGGTCGGCCGGTACGTCCGCGTTGAGCTCGCGCGGCAGCTATGGGAGGAAAACCGTCCTGTGCCATGGCCGGACGCGAACTTGCCGGGAGGGGGCTGGTACCTGAACTCGCGGCGCGTGCCGGTCCCCCGTGCCGCGCGAGGGCCGAGAGCGGCGGGACGAGGTGCGCCGCCGCCGAGCGATCTTGCCGCCGGATCTGCGGGAGGATGAGGCGTACGCGCTGAACTCCTACAACTGGATTTCATTCGGGACGTGGGAGTTCGACGCGCGCCGCCGCGCTGGCTACCTCGGCGACGTGGACTTCTTCGACCGAGAGATCGCCGCAGAAGAAGAAGAGAACGACCAGGAGGACGCGGACGAGGACATCGACATGGCCGACTACGACCACGACGACGGCGGGCCGGCGTGGGATCCGGAGACCCAGCCGCCGGACCTTTCCGAGGATGAGGCCATTGCCATGGCACTGGCCAACAGCGCGCAGGACGAGCTCAACGAGCTCGCTTTGTGGGAGGGGCTCGCAATCCAGCTGCGGGAGTCAGCGCTCGCGCAGGGGAGGCCGGCGACTCCTCCGGCTACGCCGACGCGTTCCAACGACCGCGCTCCGCCTGCTGCTCCGGCGTGGGATCCCTGGCCACAGCCTCCTGCCCAAGCGGCGGTACCTCCTCCACCGCTGGCGTACGAGCTTCCATGGCCGACGCCGAAGTTCATTAACCTCATCAGCGACGACGACCAGTAGGCAGCAGCAACTTTTAGCACGCCTTTATGGCTTTTTTATGTTTTTTTGTAACGTAAATTATGGTTGCATGAATGAAAAAAATTTATGCGTCGCGCCGCTGGAGCCACCCCCGACGCAAACGGACGCCCGGACGATTTCGACCATTTCGACCGACGCAAACGGACACGACGCGTCCGTTTCGACGTTCGAAATGCGTCGCGCCGCTGGAGATGTCCTAAGGGACACGGTTTTCACCTCCCTTGTGGGGAGATGATTGTGAGTCTCCAGGTTGTTTTGATGATCTTTGTACTTCCCATCAAAGAATGAATTACTATATGTGAGAGTACATCGTCCCAAGGATGGTGTAACTTGATGGTGGAACTCATCGGTGGGGTACTGGCACGGACGGATCCTCCAGTTAAAAACGACAATCCCGCTAGGATGACTTAGGCTGGTGCCAATGCATCACCTCACTATAGCCTCGCCACGTCAGCTTTTTCCTCACTCTCACCGCACGGTGCCAGTGCACGGGCTATAGTGTCAGCTCTCACTTCTCTCTCCTCCCTACCGCCTCCCTACCGCCCCCACTAGCACCGCTATCGCCTCCCTCTCGCCCCGCTCTCGCCTCCAACGCGGGCTATAGGCGGGCGGTACCGCGCCCTAACGCCGGGCGCCCGCGCCACCGCCCGACACTACCGTCTCGCCCCGCTCTAGCCTCCCTCTCGCCCCGTCGCGGGCGGTAGCGCCCCTCCTAGCGCCCGCGTTGGCACCAGCCTTATAGTTGGATTGTCGCGAGGTTTCTGAATCCACTTGATGTTGAGATCGAAGAAGAGGAGGTGAGCAGTACACTTGGGCGTACTTGTAGTATATTATTTAGAGAGTTATATATGGAAAGCTAGTGGCATCAAAACTCCATGGATGTGGATAAAGTTGTTATCCAATTGGCAAGTTGGATCTAGCTAGGGTTTCGCGGCACTTTCTAACTTGTACCGATAGATAATCAGTTGTACATTGTCCCACCATAATCTTGTTTGAGGAAATATATTTTCATAATAGTTGAGTTTGAAACATTCTCCAATCGCTATTTACGTACCTGGTGTTACGCAGTTGGAAGAGGGGTGCAGTAGGATTACGTCAAATCTCGCTATTGGTAACCTTATGTTCTGACTATCGGTTTGTATATGGGTGCGCCTCCCAGTTTGGTGAACCAAGAAGTTGGATTGCAACTTGTGGGCTGATCTTGGCAACCTGTGGTGTCGTCCTACGTGGTGTACTTTTTGGACAATATCGGCCCTTTCAGTGGTAAATCAAAGATCGTGTACTTTCACTACACCAACGATATCAACTCGCTAACATAGTACTACAAAATAACTAGCTCCGCCTTGCTATTAAATGTCATCATCCGCACTTTCATAGTCGAAATGGCCATTTAGAATCTCGTACTCCAGACAAGTGACATCGAAAAGGGCAGGTAATTTTACTTGGAACATTCAATTCTAGTTGAACCCCATGTGTACGGTGAAAGCACACCTTTGGCAGATGTGGTGCCCATTGATCGGTTAGTATGGTGTCGAGTACCACCTTCTTCATCATGTGATGAGATGGTTTGGATCAATTCAGGCCACCCCCGCGGAAGTAGAAGGAAACGAGCATTGAGCTTCACATGTGAGTACTTCGTATAGCTTGGGTATTAATTTAAATATATGTATCTTGGACAGAATGAAGCAGAAGAAGGTCACTAACTAGGCCAATCACCATGACAAGCACATCTGGAACTTCCGCGATGAATTTTCCCGGAACTTTCGCATTGAAGTTTCCTAGAATATCCTGGTACATGTTTTTCCCAAACCAGGATGTCAGCAGTATAGGTATGGAACTTTCAAGGGAAGAATTCCTAGAACCTTTGAGGTAGTACTTAGCGATTTCTGCCAAGTCTGTTTTTAGTTGGTGTTTTGTTAGGGTAAGAACTTTCAAGAGGATTTTCTCTTGAACTATCAAACATGCTACCTTTGCTTTGTACAACAACTTTCTTTTTGAACGAGAACCCTTCGGGTGTTCCCTTCTTGGTACCTTTTATGTGTTGTGGTTCTTGCGATTTTCTAGACAGGCCCGTGCCACCAAGTACCAATGGGACATTCAAAATCTTCAAAAGGTAATTGGTTTCCCAGCCAGGCTATTCAAAATCTTAACATGTTCGGTACTTTCAGGTAACTTCTCCAGAATACAGGCATTTTACTTTACCTTGGAATGGTCGGAAAAAACCTAGCATGCTAGAAATTGAAGGTGTTCTATTTGACTGTTTCAATTATTAATTTTGGATGTCTAGCATGCTTGAAAATTTTCATACCATGGTTCCGAACATCGCAAAGGTTGTAGATGAAGTTCTTGTTAACTTCCTGCTAAGGACCCTAACAATCCAACCTTCTAGGAAGATAAATATTTTCATCTCAGTTCTCGAGCTACCAATGCCATCTTTCATGGAATGAGCGACGCAATTTTGGAATCAACCATGCATCTTGAAAATGATCTTGACATTTGGGAGGAAATCCAAATAATATATGATAATGTTCCCAAGATCATTGAGACGGATTCTCATGTCCCATCTAGTCTTCATCTAATATATGGAAGTGCTAGGTAACTCAAGAGTAAGTAAGGTTTGTGTTGTGTTATGTACCAATGAAGTCCTACACATCGTAAACGATGCTATGATGACAACTTAAAGAAAATAAAATTGTGTGCCTAAGATAGGTACTTATTCTACCATGACATCTCCAATTGATTCACACACTTGCACATCTGAAACTAATGATTCTATTAACAATTATGAAGGATAAGTACGCATCGTCGGGTTTGAAATAGATTCATCCAAGCTAGCACATTCTAACTTTGATGCGCCAATCAAGGATGGCCATTCTTCCGCATGTTTCATGCCCATGAACCCCAAGGTAAACCCTTCCACTTGCTATAATGATAATGATGACGAGCTAGGTTTTAGGGTTTAACTGAGTAATGAGTGAACATGACGAGCTAAGTCTTTATTAATATCTTAAAAGGAAGCAAGACTGACACACGAAAGTGCGCCTATGATGGTCTAAATCGAGAGCACAATCTCTATATATTTCAAAACAAATTCATGCCTCACAAAATAACTCCGCAATTGAATCTTCAACTACATGCTTAATTTGTGTAGCTCTATCACTTACCTGCAAAGTAGCTTTTTCTTCCACATCATCGATTGTGCATATATTTTTATCAGTGGTGATAGTCCCTTCCAACCAATGTTCACTTGAGAAGGAAAATGCTAGGATAAAACCAAAATTGGAGAATGAAATTCCTAAGTGGCATAAGGGGATGAAGAGCTCAACCTAGTCTTGAGCAAGAAAAGGCACATCTACTACAAATGTGTCAGTTTTGCTTGGCAATAGAGTTGTAATTGCACAAGATGTGAACCCCATAAATACCACAAGATTAAGTTTTTCTAGGGATGAGGGGAGTTTGAAGGATCATTCTTATTTGAGGGAATAAGGTTATTAATGAGAATGTGCCTCATTAATCCAACATGGATCCATTCTACTTGGTCTATCTCAGTTTATTAGTAGTCATGCACGTGTACCTAGATCTTCAATTTGATCTATATAGTATATTCTTTGCATGGATAAGTAAAGGGGTATGCATGCAAACTACTCTTACAACCTTGATCATGCGCACAAGAGTAAAGTTTGCCTTTCTAAGATTCTTGTTGAACATATTCTTCCTGACACCAACGGTTCCTGTTAAGAATGGTGTGTTACGATTTACGAACACCTCTTGTTTTCTCAAAAGTACATGAGAAGGTACATTGGGGTACTTGCCTGTAATACTCATACATGATTAAAGGCACAGCCTGCCAATTACATATGCCTGATGACTTACTTAACGCAATAACATAATTTCAAAATAGCAAGACATGAGCGTTACCAAGTAGCAGCGTTACAGAAAGCAAATGCAACAGCCAGATTACTTACTCTTCTTATAAAAAAATACTTTAAAGCTTTAAACTCAATCTAAAATACAACCATTATACAGTTCTGACAAACTTCTGCTCACCTTGTTTGTACTTGGTCTCTCATTAATCTCATTAAGAACAAAATCTAAAATGCATTCGATCATTTGCAGAGAAAAAATAACTTAACATACTCTGGGAGCCGGAGTATAAATATATGAAGGATGACGTTTGCATTTTATCTAGGTTTCAGGTGATTTTATCATTTTAACAGGTTTCACTGTTCTCGGGGTTGGAGGGTTTGTCGATCTCTGTTAGAACCCCATCAGTGATGAAGGCCGTAATCTCACCGTTCTTGTTGAAGAACACATGACTCCTCTTATGCACTGCGGGAGGAGGCAACGGAACCCGTCGGTAAAAAAAACTCGTGATGCAACATATCAGAGAGGTGATTGAGTCCCTTGGTGTAGCTGCTGCCAGACCTATTGAACTCGTAGATGTGTCGTGCCTTCGTCTTGAAACAATCGAACCGCCGTCTCATCTCGTCATGGCTCCGCAGCACTTTGTGGAAGCTGCACCACCGCTCGTACAGAGCCCACAGGGACTCTTCCGACGCGAGGTCCTTCTCGTCATAGTCGAAAATGGTAGCGGGGTCTGTCTCACAGAATTGGGTTGATTACGATTTACGTTCAGTGCTTGATATAGCCTTGAAGAAAACTGCAGTGTGCTGCGTGCTACCAAGAACCCATGACTTGTATAGAGAACGCAAGATCTAGGATTGGTTGCCTACCTGGGAGATAAGGATCGTCCTCGTCCTCGAGATCCTGGGGATCGGCGGCCCGGGCTGGATCCTCGCCTGCGGGGAGATCGGCGAGGCCGCGTCGCAGGAAGCGAGGACCAAAGGGGCTGGCGGCGGCGCCGTTGGCGCATACAAATAACGGACGCGTCCAGATGGTGAAGGTGGTATCTCCAGCGAGGTCGCGGTGGGGTAGGCGAGGAGCGAAGAGGCGGCGTGTACTTGCTAAGCGGGCGGCCCGCGAAAGCTTGGTTGCGACAGATGCCATGGCAGGTCGTCAGGTGCTTGTTTCGATCTAGGTTTGAATGTGTGTGTTTTTTCTAAGAAAGCTTTTTATCTTAACAAACCAGCCTCTCCTGTAGAAAGAGGTTAGTTGTTTTTAAACTACACTAGCAAAAGTGCCCGTGCGTTGCACCGGGAAACAAATAAAACGCTTCAGCAAACCTTCCATGTTGATATTTTCCCTCTTTTCACCATCGGCTGATGGTGGTTATGTTTTCTGCTATTCATTCGGAACACAATCAACCCTAATAAGATAATAGGCGTCGCGTGCCCCTCGATACACCAACTTGTAATACCGCAAACTTTTATTATGATGGACGCCAAGATTAAATTTATGAAGATATTAATCCAAACGATTCACAAAAATTTATCATCTACTAATCATCATTTTCATAGCCAGATGACCGAGCTCACATGCCCTTGCTATATCTGCAGGCTGTCAAACATATGTATCTTTCAATTCCTTGCCTGTCATCTTAGCTTTTGTGAACTCAAAGCAAAATTACATGGCAGGTGGATAAGAATTAGAGGAACTAATTATCGTCCGTGTAGAAAGCAATATATAGAATGGTGGTGATGTAACAGTTATGGATTTCCTCGTCTTATGTTGTGCACCGAAGACGTAGAAAGAAATCAGGCCATGGTCGTCGCTGGCTCTTAGGTGCTCATGCCCCCTCCTAGAGTCCTAGCCATCGTCCCGTTCTTATGCGTCAGCAGATGTCGACGCGCAGGGCTCGCGGCGCCACGGCTGCCAGTGCAACTCCACCATCGAGCTGCTCCTGGCGCGTGCGCTCCTTCCGGGAAGCTGATTCGGGCGGGGGAGTAGGCGGCGTCGGCGGCCTTGGCCAAACTCAGAAGCTGCTGGCCTGCTGGTCTGTACGTATCATCATCGGGAGCAAGTTCAATGACCGGCCAATGTTCCTGACGCTGCTAGGATGCAACAGTACGAATTAAGCTACTGTAGCAGAATCAAAATCATCGCCATAATGGAATTACGCCTTGCAGCCGCCGGTCCGGCGCGCGCGGTACACTACGGAACCCGCCGACGTGCCGACGGCCAGAATATGTGCCGACGGCCGCCGTCGGCACAGCCTCGCTCGCCGTCAGCCCAGCAAAGTAGCCGTCGGCACAGCCTGGCCGTCGGCACAGAACCACCAGAGCCGACGGCCGCCGTCGGCACACTTTGGCCGTCGGCACAAACCAAGTCTGTGCCGACGGCACGTAGCCTAGCCGTCGGCACATGGCCATATGGTGGGGCCACAGACAGCCACCGACAACGGCGTCAGCAGGTGGCAAACGGCGTGATGTGGGCCGACGGCCAGGCCGTCGGCACAGCTTCCCCGCCAAATTTTCCTTCCTCGCGCCATTTTTTCGCGCCACTTCCTATGTAGGCCGACGGCCAGGCCGTCGGCACAGGTTCCCGCCATTTTTCCCCGCTCCTTCCCTCCCGCCATTCTTCTCGCGCCCATTCTCTCCCGCCAATTATTCCCGCCGTTTCAGCCCTCGTCGTCCTATATATAGCCATGTCTTCTCAACACTAACATCACCAGCAACATTTCTCTCCTCATCAACTCTCTCATCCAAAAAACACCACAGAATCCTCTGACTGCCGTCGAGATGGCTCCTCGTCGCCGTAGCAACACGGGCTTCATCGGCGTTCGCCAGCGGGCTGCGGGCCATTTCGCGTCCGAAATCTCCGCCGGTGGTGTGCGTGTGTGGCTCGGCACCTTCTACACGAAGGAGGCTGCTGCCCGCGCATACGACGTTGCGGCTTGGAGGTTTGGCCGGTCGCGCCACGAATTGAACTTCCCGGAGGTCAGGTCTCTGACGGAAGCCGAGAGTCTCTCTACTGAGCCGCTACTTCGCTCAGAGGGTGAAGCGCAGCGGTTCAGAGATGGCCAGCGGCGGATTGATACCACCGAGGCGGACGAGCAGTTCATGGCACAGTGGCGCAGAGACCATCCCGGAGACGTCGCGGCCACGCGCGCATTCTGGAAGGAGAAGCAGGCGTACAGGAGAGAGAGGAGGGCGGGAAAGCGGCAGAGGAGGGCCGAATATGACGCGGAGTACGCCAAAGGAGAGGCGTCGACATGGGGGGAAAATGATGAACGGTGGTTTTCGTACCTCTCAAGTACCGCTTCAGAGGACACCCCTAGCGAGGACGAAGATTTCGAGAACTGATTAGTATGTGTGTGTGTCGAGTCCGTGTGTCTAACGGGTCATGTGTCGACCCAGTGTTAAGTGCTTTGTTCATGTGTGGGTTTAGTTTTTTAAGTGTTTTGGTTTGTGTGTTAGTAGTGTAGTTTTTAAGTGCTTTGCTTCGTGTGTGGGTGTAGTTCTTTAAGTGCTTTGGTTTGTGTGTGGTCTAGTTCTTTAAGTGTTTTGGTTTGTGTGTGGGTCTAGTTATTTAAGTGCTTTGTAACGTGTGTGGGTCTCAAGTTCTTAAGTGTATCATTATTGTGTGTCGTCAGAAATCGAGCATCGGAGGGTGGGAATGGTCCCAAAACTCAGGCAGATTATAGACTGTAGGGGTAAAATCCAGGATCTGTATGTGGAAACTCCTGGTAAGCCCAACCTATGGTTTCCCATGTACATATGTCCTAAACAAACCAAAGCAAATAAAAAAATCCATTGTTACACCGTCACACGGAGAAAGCTATAGGGGTAGATCTGCGGGGTCCCCGCCCTAGGGTTTCCGAAGATACAGATCAGCGGAGCGTCGGAACCGCTTAAAAACTTGCATATGTCCCTAGAATATGTGCACAAGTGTGATGTAGGGTTTGGATAACCTTGCATGTACCCGGCGTTGACGATTTTCGCAGACATGGGCCAGCACTTGGTGAAAATCCAGGATCTGTATGTGCAAACTCCTGGTACGGCTAAAATGGAGCCTATTTTATGGTAAAGTAAGCCCAACCTATGGTTTCCCATGTACATATGTGCTAAACAAACCAAAGCAAATAAAAAAATCCATTGTTACACCGTCACACGGAGAAAGCTATAGGGGTAGATCTGCGGGGTCCCCGCCCTAGGGTTTCCGAAGATACAGATCAGCGGAGCGTCGGAACCGCTTAAAAACTTGCATATGTCCCTAGCATATGTGCACAAGTGTGATGTAGGGTTTGGATAACCTTGCATGTACCCGGCGTTGACGATTTTCGCAGACATGGGCCAGCACTTGGTGAAAATCCAGGATCTGTATGTGCAAACTCCTGGTACGGCTAAAATGGAGCCTATTTTATGGTAAAGTAAGCCCAACCTATGGTTTCCCATGTACATATGTGCTAAACAAACCAAAGCAAATAAAAAAATCCATTGTTACACCGTCACACGGAGAAAGCTATAGGGGTAGATCTGCGGGGTCCCCGCCCTAGGGTTTCCGAAGATACAGATCAGCGGAGCGTCGGAACCGCTTAAAAACTTGCATATGTCCCTAGCATATGTGCACAAGTGTGATGTAGGGTTTGGCTAACCTTGCATGTACCCGGCGTTGACGATTTTCGCAGACATGGGCCAGCACTTGGTGAAAATCCAGGATCTGTATGTGCAAACTCCTGGTACGGCTAAAATGGAGCCTATTTTATGGTAAAGTAAGCCCAACCTATGGTTTCCCATGTACATATGTGCTAAACAAACCAAAGCAAATAAAAAAATCCATTGTTACACCGTCACACGGAGAAAGCTATAGGGGTAGATCTGCGGGGTCCCCGCCCTAGGGTTTCCGAAGATACAGATCACCGGAGCGTCGGAACCGCTTAAAAACTTGCATATGTCCCTAGCATATGTGCACAAGTGTGATGTAGGGTTTGGCTAACCTTGCATGTACCCGGCGTTGACGATTTTCGCAGACATGGGCCAGCACTTGGTGAAAATCCAGGATATGTATGTGCAAACTCCTGGTACGGCTAAAATGGAGCCTATTTTATGGTAAAGTAAGCCCAACCTATGGTTTCCCATGTACATATGTGCTAAACAAACCAAAGCAAATAAAAAAATCCATTGTTACACCATCACACGGAGAAAGCTATAGGGGTAGATCTGCGGGGTCCCCGCCCTAGGGTTTCCGAAGATACAGATCAGCGGAGCGTCGGAACCGCTTAAAAACTTGCATATGTCCCTAGCATATGTGCACAAGTGTGATGTAGGGTTTGGCTAACCTTGCATGTACCGGCGTTGACGATTTTCGCAGACATGGGCCAGCACTTGGTGAAAATCCAGGATCTCTATGTGCAAACTCCTGGTACGGCTAAAATGAAGCCTATTTTATGGTAAAGTAAGCCCAACCTATGGTTTCCCATGTATATATGTCCTAAACAAACCAAAGCAAATAAAAAAATCCATTGTTACACCGTCACACGGAGAAAGCTATAGGGGTAGATCTGCGGGGTCCCCGCCCTAGGGTTTCCGAAGATACAGATCAGCGGAGCGTCGGAACCGCTTAAAAACTTGCATATGTCCGTTTCGCGCGTTGGCGGACGGGTGCAACCGCGCGCCCGGTACGGCCATACCGCATGTCCCGGCGGCCCCGTTTTGCGCAGTTGGCGAAGCAAACGGAGCCAAAAAATCGAGCGGAGCGCGTGGCGTCATTTTATGTGTCCTAGCAACCACTGCAAAAGACGGAATGGGATACGGCAATTATCTTGGAGAACCCTTCACGAACAGGGCTATCTCGTCAGGAGTTCTATGGCTTTTAGGGAAATGAGTAGGAAACGGCCCGTTTCACCACATAGTTTGTCGGACGAGGCCATATTTGGCACGTGCGTGGGCCTTAGGATGGGAAGCAAGGCCCCGGTCGCGGATTTCCAATCCGAACCACGGGCGACGATTTTTCCATTTTCGGGGTGCGGAAGGGCTTTTTTTGTGAAGCAGCTACATGGTGCGCATTTCAGTATCGCGCGGGACCTCCGCGCAGCGGTAGGATACCTCCTACGCACCACCTATCACATGCCATATGCGCGCGGAAGCCATCTGGGAATCCCACCCGCTTCTGCGGTGCCGAATCGAACGACCGGATTTAAGGGCGACACTTTCCTTCGCTCAATAAATGGAGGGAAAAATGGTTTTAGGTCCATGACGCGTCATTTTATGTGCTAAATGTTTTCCGTTTCGCGTGTTGGCGGACGGGTGCAACCGCGCGCCCGGTACGGCCATACCGCATGTCCCGGCCCCGTTTTGCGCAGTTGGCGAAGCAAACGGAGCCAAAAATCGAGCGGAGCCGCGTGGCGTCATTTTATGTGTCCTAGCAACCACTGCAAAAGACGGAACTGGGATACGGCAATTATCTTGGAGAACCCTTCACGAACAGGGCTATCTCGTCCGGAGTTCTATGGCTTTTAGGGGAAATGAGTAGGAAACGGCCCGTTTCACCACATAGTTTGTCGGAACGAGGCCATATTTGGCACGTGCGTGGGCCTTAGGATGGGAAGCAAGGCCCCGGTCGCGGATTTCCAATCCGAACCACGGGCGACGGTTTTTCCATTTTCGGGGTGCCGGAAGGGCTTTTTTTGTGAAGCGGCTACATGGTGCGCATTTCAGTATCGCGCGGGACCTCCGCGCAGCGGTAGGACCTCCTACGCACCACCTATCACATGCCATATGCGCGCGGAAGCCATCTGGGAATCCCACCCGCTTCTGCGGTGCCCCGCCGAATCCGTTGAAGACCGGATTTGAACTGGGCGACACTTTCCTTCGCTCAATAAATGGAGGGAAAAATGGTTTTAGGTCCATGACGCGTCATTTTATGTGCTAAATGTTTTCCGTTTCGCGCGTTGGCGGACGGGTGCAACCGCGCGCCCGGTACGGCCATACGCATGTCCGGCGGCCCCGTTTTGCGTTGGCGAAGCAAACGGAGCCAAAAAATCGAGCGGAGCCGCGTGGCGTCATTTTATGTGTCCTAGCAACCACTGCAAAAGACGGAACTGGGATACGGCAATTATCTTGGAGAACCCTTCACGAACAGGGCTATCTCGTCCGGAGTTCTATGGCTTTTAGGGGAAATGAGTAGGAAACGGCCCGTTTCACCACATAGTTTGTCGGAACGAGGCCATATTTGGCACGTGCGTGGGCCTTAGGATGGGAAGCAAGGCCCCGGTCGCGGATTTCCAATCCGAACCACGGGCGACGGTTTTTCCATTTTCGGGGTGCGGAAGGGCTTTTTTTGTGAAGCGGCTACATGGTGCGCATTTCAGTATCGCGCGGGACCTCCGCGCAGCGGTAGGATACCTCCTACGCACCACCTATCACATGCCATATGCGCGCGGAAGCCATCTGGAATCCCACCCGCTTCTGCGGTGCCCCAATCCGTGAGCGGCCGGATTTGAGCTGGGGCGACACTTTCCTTCGCTCAATAAATGGAGGAAAAATGGTTTTAGGTCCATGACGCGTCATTTTATGTGCTAAATGTTTTCCGTTTCGCGCGTTGGCGGACGGGTGCAACCGCGCGCCCGGTACGGCCATACCGCATGTCCCGGCGGCCCCGTTTTGCGCAGTTAGGTGTGCCGACGGCCTGGCCGTCGGCACAGGTAGGGTTAGGTGGGTGACTTATCCCTCCAGCTCGTGCCCTTCACCCGCCCAACCCGCGCCCCAACCCGCGTCGCCTCCACCTCCTGCCCCCGCGCGCCGCGCGCGCGGCCGCTCCTCCCCGCCGCCGCTCTGCCGCTCCTCGCGCCGCTCTCCCGCTCCTCCCAGCTCCTCCCGCCGCCGCGACTCCCCGGCCGCCGCCGCTCCTCCCCCGCCGCCGCTCCTCCCCAGCCGCCTGCCGCCCCTCCCCGCCGCCTCCCCTGCCCCCGCCTCCCCTGCCGCTCCTCCTGCTCCTGTGCCGCCTCCCTGCTCCTCCGCGCCGTGCCGCCGCCGCCTCCAGCTCGGCCTGCCGCGCCTCCGCGCCTCCGGCCGCCTCCTTTGCTCCCGCCGCCGCCTCCCGTATCCGCCCTGCCTCCCCGTGGTGTGTATTTTTTTTGCATTTTACTAATTACTTGTTGCAATTTGGAAAAAATAGCAAATAGAAACAAAAATGAAAATAGGAAATAGAAATAGAAATGGAAATGGAAAATAGAAATGGAAAATAGAAATGGAAATGGAAAATAGAAAATAGAAATAGAAATGGAAAATAGGAAATAGAAATAGAAATGGAAAATAGAAATGGAAAATAGAAAATAGAAATAGAAATGGAAAATAGCAAATAGAAATAGAAAATGGAAAATAGAAAATAGAAATAGAAATGGAAAATAGCAAATAGAAATAGAAAATGGAAAATAGCAAATAGAAATAGAAATGGAAAATAGGAAATAGAAATAGAAATGGAAAATAGAAAATAGAAATAGAAAATGGAAAATAGCAAATAGAAATAGAAATGGAAAATAGGAGATAGAAATAGAAATGGAAAATAGAAAATAGAAATAGAAATGGAAAATAGCAAATAGAAATAGAAATATGATTTTAACAATTTGAATTTGTTGTTGTCTAAACTAGGCCGATGGCGTGACGACCCCGGGTCCCTGCTGCTTGACGCGATTCGAGACGGTCGCCGACATCGCCGAGGGTGAGCTAAAACTCCACCTCCTCCATATTTTTACATCACTAGATTCATTTTTCAAGTAAAGTTGCGTAACCTAGGTGTCACTTCCCGTCCGCGAGCGTTACGCGGATAAATATGCATTAGTGGTCGGCATATTTTCAACCGTAACGCTTGCGGCATTTACGGGACAGTCGGCGGATGCGTAGTTGTCTACGTTTTCCATGTTCTACTCCGGTCCGAGTCAGGATTTCGGCGGCGCCTCCCCGTTGTTCTCCGGATGCACATCCTCTCGGTTTTTTGCCGAGACGTGTATCGGGAGAGCAGCGGGGAGGTGCTGCCGAAATTCTGACTTGGACCGGGGTAGAGCATGGAGAACTACGGATCCGGCGGCTGCTAGGAGCCCACCTAGTAGAGATGTAGGTTGATGCATGCGTTTCGCCCGGTAAAATAAATAAAAATATGATGCATTTAATTTCATGGTACTATTTGTTGTTTGTCTCCCAATCAAGCAGAGGATGGCTGATAATGGGTGGATGTACAGTGGCCGTGCTAGTTCGACTGAAATGACAGAAGAGTGGGTATGGAAGACCAATTTATTAGTGAAGGAGTTAGCGCGTGGTTCAAAGTCAGGCGTTCGTCCAAGTTGCCCTTGCGCTCGTTGCAAGAGGCGTCATCGTCACGGAAAGGATGATATGACTAAACATCTTTGGTTGAATGGGTATATGCCTGATTACGTCACGTGTGTCGACTTTGCTCAGTACGAACGTGACAGAGGTGAGGTGATGAGGCAGCGAATCGATGGCAATGAGGACGATGGGATTAGATACTTGCTAGATGATCTCCACGATGCCTACATGCCAGAATCGCCAGAACAGGAGGAACCGCCAGAACCGGAGGGACCGCCAGAACCGCCAGAACCGGAGGAACCCGAGCCTACCGCAAAGGCCTTCTATGATATGATGGCTGCGGCTAAGAGGCCTCTATACGAGGGTGCAAAAATTTCTCAGCTCGATGCCATCGCGCAAGTACTAGCCGACAAGGCCCAGTTCGACAGCACCCGTGCATGCTTTGAAAAAAATCTGGTAACAGTTGGTAACATGTTGCCCGAAGGCCATTGTCTGCCTAAAACCATGTATGCAGCAAAGAAAATGTTGAAAGCGCTCAGCATGGATTATGTGAAGTATGATTGTTGTCCCAAAAACTGTCTTTTGTTTTGGAAAGAGTTTGCGGATGACAAATATTGTAGCAAGTGTGGGTCCTCTAGGTATCATGAGATAACCAGAGCTAATGGTGAGAAGGTGCAGACAAAAGTCGCCGTGAAGATTCTTCGTTATCTCCCGTTCATAAAAAGAATCCAACGGCTTTACATGTCCGAGGAGTCAGCCAAACAGATGACGTGGCATAAGAACGGGTTGAGATTCAAGGACGAGGAGGGACGACTAAACATGGGGCACCCATCTGATGGTAAAGCATGGCAGAACTTCGATGCAAAACACCCTGATAAGGCAAATGATGCTCGGAATGTCAGAATTGCGATAGCAACCGATGGATTCAATCCATATGGTATGTCAGCATCCGCGTACAGCTGTTGGCCCGTGTTTGTTATTCCGCTCAATCTCCCTCCCGGAGTCCTTATGCAAAGGAAGACCATATTCCTGTCGATGATCATTCCAGGGCCTGATTACCCGGGGAAGAATTTGAGTGTATTCATGCAACCGCTTGTGGATGATTTGCACCACTCTTGGCACCATGGGACCTTGACATACGACCGAGCAACGAAGACAAACTTTGTCATGAAAGTTTGGTTCCAATATTCCATGCACGACCTACCTGGGTACGCTCTATTTTGCGGGCATTGTACAGCTGGTAGGTTTCCATGCCCAGTGTGCAGGCACCGATTGGAGTTCATTTGGCTGAATGCGGGTCGCAAATATGTCGCATTTGACAAACATCGAAAGTACCTCAAAAGAGGGCATCGGTTCAGAGGAGACAAAAAGAACTTCACAAAGGGCAAAGTTGTGCGTGAAGAAGAAACGATACCAAAGTTCAATGGTGAAACTGTTGATGGTGAGCTACGTGCTCTCCAGCGTAGTAAAGAACCCGGCAAAACATATGTGGGATATGGTGAGACACACAACTGGACTCACGTGCCAGGCTTAACGCAGCTCGAGTATTACAAGGATCTCGAACTTCCCCATAACATCGATATGATGCACACCGAAAAGAATGTGGGGGAGTCCGTTTTTAACACCGTCCTGAACATTCCTGACAAGACAAAGGATAATGTCAAGGCTAGAGTCGATGTTGAGAATCTGTGTGACAGGCAAAGACTACACATGCATCCTCCTGAGGGCAATAGAAAAAATTGGGTCAAGCCGCATGCCAACTACGTGCTTGATAGTCTCCAGAAGAAGGAGGCAATGATGTGGCTGAAATACGCCGTTATGTTCCCAGATGGCTATTGTTCGAATATGAGTAAGGGAGTCAATCTTACAACAGGAAAAGTAAACGGGCTCAAGAGTCACGACTATCATATATGGATTGAGCGGCTGATGCCGGTGATGGTTCGAGGGTATCTCCCCGAGCATGTCTGGCGAGTGCTTGCGGAGTTGAGCCATTTCTTCCGCACGGTCTGTGCTAAGCAGATATGTGAGTCGGTGATTGCGAAGTTGCATGATCAAGTGCCGGAGTTGTTATGCAAGTTAGAGATGATCTTTCCACCAGGTTTCTTTACTCCGATGTTACATCTCATTGTGCATCTTGCGAACGAGGCACTCTTGGGTGGACCGGTGCAGTATCGTTGGCAGTTTTGTATTGAGAGAGAGTTCAAGTATATTCGAAACAAATGTGGCAACAAAAATAAGATTGAAGCATGCATAGCTGAGGCAACTATCCTCCGGGAGATGGCAGACGCCACGACAACGTACTATGCGGATGATGTTCCCACTATGCATAACCCGATATCTCGGTACAATATCGACGAGCCCAAGCATGACCCCAAGCTCCTCCTCTTCAAATGTCACGGTGGCAAGGCTGGTGCCTCTAAAAAGGGCATCTTGACAAAGGAAGAGAAAGATTGCATAATGTTTTATGTGGTTACGAACATGCAAGAAGTGCTCAAATTCATAAGGTAAAATGGTGAACAAATTACTTTGCAATTAGTAACTCGATTTTGGTCTAATACGTTTTTTCTCCCTTTTAGCCAATACAAGGATGAATATTGGACGAGATCGACGGATCCCTCTGATGCGGAGATGGAGATTCTTTTGAAAGAGAGTCGTCCCGGAAAGAAAAAATTCCTGGATTGGTTCTACGAAAAAGTAATTTCTAACAAGTCCCTTTTAGCCAATACTTTTGCAATCCGTGACTTGTCCCTCTTATTACACGTAACTAATGCAAAGAAACAATTTGAACTGAATTTGTAGGGAGGTGATCCCAACGTTGAGATGACGGATGAGCTGAGATGTGTTTCCCAGGGTTGCAACCGTAGAATCTCAATGTATGAGAAGTACGATGTGAATGGGTATCGCTTCCATACAGAGTATCACCAGAAGAATCGGCCTAACCCAAAAACTATAAATACTGGGGTCTTCACCAAAGGATCCGATGACATAGAATACTACGGAAGGTTAGAGAATGTATACGAGCTGACATTCAATAGGACAAACATACAACTCAATCTCGTTGTGTTCAAATGCCACTGGTTCGACCCACAAGTTGGACAGAGAAGCACTCCTTCCATTGGGTTAGTTGAAGTTAGGCCTTCAACCTGCTATAGCGGAGCCGATGTCTTTGTTGTGGCTCACCAAGCCAAGCAAGTTTATTATTTGCCCTACCCATGTCAAAAGGAGTACCTCAAAGGCTGGGAAGTCGTGTTCAAGGTATCACCACATGGTAAGCTACCCATGCCCTCCGACGAGGATTACAACAACATTGACCCTGTAACATACGAGGGAATTTTTTATCAAGAGCAAGAGAACTTTGGGGATTTCGAAATAGAAATTGGTCTTGAGGACCTCGAGAACGAGGCACATCTTCATGGTGAAACAGTGGTGGACCTAAAGGACATACAAATGCTCACCAAGTTACATGAGGGCAATGGGTTCAATGATGAGCCTCCACCGGACATTCCCACCCAACCTCATTACTCACATGATACTGATAGTGATAGTGAAAATGAGAACCCAATGCCTCGTTATGAGAACCCAATGCCTCATTATGATAGTGATGATTCGAGGTGAGGGTCCTTTATGCCTTTATGCTTAGTATCTATTTTTCCATATGCTTCTTATACTTAGTATTTATTTTTCAATATGCTTCTTATGCTTAGTATCTATTTTTCAATATGCTTCTTATGCTTAGTATCTATTTTTCAATATGCTTCTTATGCTTAGTATCTATAATCTATGCTTCGCCATATGTTTTTTTTGCTTAGTGTCTACATTTTATTAAGGCATGAATGCTTACTTGTTTACTCTTTGTCAATGCAGGTGATTGATCAATATGAGCGGAAGCAAGGAATCCATGAACTCCATTCTGAAGACCATGAGGACCCAGAAGTTCACCGGGACCACTAGAAGTGGAAGACCAACGCGTGCCAGCTCGCGTTACGCGGACGATGACACGGGTGGAGTTGGAGGTGGAGGTGTAGGTGGAGGTGGAGGACGTGGTGGAGGTGGTGGTGGAGGTGGAGGTCGAGGTGGAGGTGGAGGTGAATAGGCGATTTAAAACTTTTACGAGATGGGCTTAACAAATGCGGAATAAAACTAGCGTTTACTTTGTCAAGCCCAAAGCCTATATACTATGGTTCACCTATGTGCACCAACAACTTATTCTAAGCAAGAGTTCACCTATGTGCACCAACAACTTATGCTAAGCAATACAAGCAAGTATGTGATAGCAAGATATATATAACTTCAAGCACGATGGCTATCACAAGGTAAAGTGCATAAGTAAAGAGCTCGGGTATAGAGATAACCGAGGCACGCGGGAGACGATGATTTATCCCGGAGTTCACACTCTTGCGAGTGCTAATCTCCGGTGGAGAGGTGCGGTTGCTTAGTGCTCCCGAACGCCACAAGAGGCTCACCTTGAGGTGTGGTTGCTCGATGCACACCAACGCCACAAAGGCCTCACCCCAAGATGCGGTACTCACACCACACACCGACGACGGCGCCTCACCTAAATCTCCGGTGACCCTCGCCACAAAGGCCTAGGTCACGGTTCCACTAAGGGATTTCCTTCGAGGCGGAAACCGGGCCTTACACAAAGATTGGGGCACACATCCACAACTTAATCGGAGGCTCCCAACAAACCGCCACAAAGGCCTAGAATCCGTCTAGGGTTCCAAGAACCCAAGAGTAACAACTTTCTTGCTTTCACCTCCACGAATCACCGTGGAGAACTCAAACCGATGCACCAAATGCAATGGCAAGAACACCACAAAGATGCTCAAGTCCTTCTCTCTCAAATTCCAACAAAGCTACAAAAGCTATTGGGGGAATAAGAGAGGAAGAACAAAGGAATTCACAAAGAACACCAAGATCAAGATCTAGAGAGTTCCACTCACAAAGAGATGGATTTGATTGGTAGAAATGTAGATCTAGATCTCCTCTCTCTTTTCCCTCAAGAATATGCAAGAATCATGGGAGGAATCAAGAACTAGGGCAAGCTTTGAAGTACAACAATGGAGGGGAGAGAGAGAAAGTGAACCAACCAGCCCAAGGAGGAAGAAGGGGGTCTTATATACCCCCTCCCAACGAAATATGACCGTTTGGGGCCTCCCAGGCCGGAAAATCCGCCCCCGGGCCGGATTATCCGCCCCCCGAAATCGCCCCTGGCTCGGGCCGGATATTTGGCCGGATATTGTCCATGTTTTGTCCTTCGGGCCGGATTATCCGCCCCCCAGAAAACTGCAGAATCACCAAAACTAAAACGGGCATAACTTTTGCATCCGGACTCCGATTTTGATGATCTTGGGCTTGTTTTAAAGCTAGGAACAAGCTCTACAAGATCATGCGGGAAACCATCATAGTCCAACAAGGGAGGATATAAACAAATGATGAAAGGTTTGACCTATCTAGAAAAGACATACCGGTAAAACCTCCAATCTCGAAAATGCAACAAGTTGCCCGTGCAAAAACCATTCTTGATGAACTAGAGCTTGTCATGAGAATAAGAACAAGCTCTAAAACATCACATGGATAAGATCCAAATAAAACCAAGAAATATGATGAACCAAACTCGAAAACGCAACAAGTGATCTATGTGAAATCCGTTTTCGATGAACTAGAGCTTGTCATGAGAATAAGCACAAGCTCTAAAACATCACATGGATAAGGTCCAAATAACAACCAAGAAAGATGATGCAAGGATGCAAAGGTTTGAGCTCTCTCCGAACGATACGATCGAGTTACTCACTCGAGAGCCCTCTTGATAGTACGGCAACTAAACTATAAACCGGTCTCCAACTACACTATGAGACCGGTGAGAAAGAAACCCTATCAAGAGCAAACCTTATACTTGCGCATTCCACTTGAGCTCGATGACGACGATCTTGACCTCAAAAAGATGGAACGCCTTTCTTGCTTGTGTTTGCTTGACGAAGTCTTGTGGATTGCTCCCCCATAATCCACCATGGGAGAGCTTCTTCTTCGGCGCATCTTCACATATCCTTGATCACCATATGGATGGCAAGACTCAAGCAAAGGACCTCTTCGAGATGGCTCATCTTGAACTTGCACTTCATTTCTTCATTCTTCATCATGTTGATGTCTTGAAGTAACTTGAGGGCTCACTTCACCTTCATCTTCAAGACATACTTGACACTTGATATCCTTCATCAAATTCTTCTTATTGCAACCTTGAAGCCAACATATGGTTCAAGAATTGCCTATGGACAACTCCTACAAATATAACTCAATGCAAACATTAGTCCATAGGGATTGTCATTAATTACCAAAACCACACATGGGGGCTCCATGCACTTTCAATCTCCCCCATTTTGGTAATTGATGACAATCTCTTTGAGAGGGTTTATATAAGGAATTTAAGTAACAAATAAGTTGAATATATAGAGCAAACTCCCCCATAATATATGCATGTGTGAATGATCTTGACTTTCATTGCATATATTGGCATTCAAAGCCTAGTGGAGTTTCCTCTAAATATTCAACTATGCAAAGCAACAAGATGCAATGCAATAAAGGCACATGCTTAAGCACAAAGCAAAGACATAACCAAATTCCCTTAAACCCTCCAAACTTCTCCCCCATTGGCACCAATTGCCGAAATGGGTGAAAAATTTAGAAGGCCAATATAGTGAGAGTTCCTCCATAGCGTGTGCATTTCTCATAATTTGAGTGGAATCAAATGCACATATCCAATGACGAATATTCGGAAGGAATCACACTATAGATAGGATCAAAGATTGCAAAAGGATAACAAAGTCAAGAAGCTTCAACAAATGAAGCAAGCAACCAAATGAACCACAAGGAAGATACCAAAAGAAAGAAAGATATTATGATAAGATCAAGAAGATTGCTCTAAATAATATGAGGAAGCTCCCCAAGGTTTGTGCACAAAACTAGACAATTTGCATTGGAGTATAAAGTGCACAAACATGGAATCATCACTCCCATAATATCATTCAAAAACAAAAGATACCAAGTGAATCAAACTCTAATGATCACCACAAGATAGTGTTCTAAATCAAATGAGGAAGCTCCCCAAGGTACATGCATAAAATAAAATGTTGCATTTGAATACAATATGCATAACATGAAATCCTCACTCCCTCATTTAAAACACAAACATTTGTAATAGATCATAGATAGAAAAGTAAGCTAAACACTTGCAACAAACAAATAGTTGAGCAACAAGTAAGAGGCACCATAATAAAAAGGCTCAACCAAGAGGATATGTGAAAGGCATGATAAAGCATATTATAAGACTATTACAAGGATGAGCAAAAAGCATCATCATAGTCTTCAATGAATTATATTGCTTAGCATGACCAATCAACACGCAATAAATAAATAAGATATCAAAAGGAGATGTATCATCTCTTATGTGTATAAGTTTCTCTAAGTGGGCAATATCACAAAGATATTTATCCACAAAGAAACATGCACACATAAAATAGATACGCAAGAAAAATAGTATGATATCCAAGACGAAGTCATGCAATATACCAATAAGAATTTTTGCATAATAGCATGACCAAAGGCTCAATTTTATCTTATTGTACATTCATGAACTTCAACCACAAACAACTAAAATACATCACAAATATCAACAAGGGATAGAAGATAGTTGGGATGCATTTGAGAAAGGCAACAAGTATCACAAACGGGGATACCAAAAGAAGTAACTAAATTTGCACTTTCATCTATATTGCACATGTGAGAGCCTTGAGGAATTGATATGCAACAAAATTGCTAGATAGGCATAGTTGGGATGGATGAATCATGAGCATGATTTAAAATACTTCCCAACAAATGCACTCATCTCAAATTACTCACATTCACAATAAAGAGGTTTCATTAAGACTTTTGCAAGAAGCACAACATTTGCAAATCAAGAGATTCATGCCAAGATGCAACCATAAGGTTGGATACAAGAAAAGTATGCATGAGAAGATACTTGTTACCAAGATAGCATTGGTGTGGATGTAGTAGATATGTGTTCGTTGATCATCCTAGCTTGCCTCAAGTTACCATTGAGTCACCACTTCTTTCCAAGAGTGAGACAAGCATCCAATGCATATCCATTGTACCTAACACAAAGGTAAGTACAAAAAGGTCCCCAAACTAATTGGGTCCGAAGTAGTTAGACACACTACAACATATAGGACAAACTCCACAATACTATGTGCATATAGATATGAAATTGAATTTCATGCACATCTTAGCCAAATTAGGATTTGATGGAGTTTACCCTATATATTGGATCAAAGAAAGTGACACATGCCATAAGATATACATATATTAAATATGCATGCACAATACTTTCAAGAACCAAAGGAAGATATAATTTGGACAAAACACCAAATAAATCAAGAGACAATGGTTGTCCAAATTATATCAAAGAATCAAATCAACACAAGATTGACTCCAAAGACTTATCTCATTATAAGAAGATAATTAAACCTAAACACAAAGGAATGAGATAACAAACTCCCAAGAGAGCAAGGTTCCAACAAATAAACCAAACCCTCGAAACTTTTTATGATGGCACAAAGTACAAAAAAAAAATTATGTCTCCCAAAACCCAATTTTTGATAAAGATCAAGAGATGTTAAGCATTCTAATAATATAGAAGAGCTCCCCCAAGTTTGGTGCATTATCAAGGATTTTTTATATGAATACAAAATGCACAAAACTAGGATCATCACGCTACCTATATCTTCTAACAATGCTAAGAAAGTTTGAATAGACAACTTAGATCCATAAGATGCAAGGAAGACACATGGGAGTCAAAGCACAACAAATTCATGGCAATAAATAAGGAAAAATAAATACAAGAGCCAATGTAGATATGATCAATAAATATCTACCTCATAATTGATTACCAATTGTCCTAGGACAAGAGGTATTAGGAAATATTTCCCGGTGGTAGTTTGTAAGTATACATAAGATCATATTTACAACGAACAAAGCATATGGTAAAAGATAAGAGTTAACCATCATGCAAAGATAGTTTCTTGATAGCTTCATTTAGTCATACCAACATGCAAGGCAATTATAGTATTCATACCAACATGCAAAGCAATTAATAGTATTCATACCAACATGCAAAGCAATTAATAGTATTCATACCAACATGCAAAGCAATTAATAGTATGACTTGAAGCACATGGTTTTCCAAAAAGGTATTGAGGGACACGTTGTGAAAAACCATGCCAAGAAGAACTTTCACAAATAAGATCCACAAAGATATTAGCAATGAAGCCATTTAAGCAAATTGGAGCTTGTTTGAGCAAACATGCCACATAGGAGAGAGATAATTTACGGTATCAATTCTATGTGACACAACCTCAAATGTTCACATTTTCTAGGCTTGTAATATGCACAAAGCTTATTACTCCCCCATAATGTGATAAGGAATTTATTTTCACAAGAGGCAAATAAGATCCAACTAGAGATATTAATGGACATTGGAATTTGAATTTCTCATGAAGATGACATACCACATAGAGACTAGATAATCTTGCAATATCAATTCTAAGTGATATTCCTCATGTACACACATTGTTAGGATCATGAAATTCCCAAAGGAATATCACTCCCCCAAAATGGGATAGTCCATTAATCGCTCATAAGAGCCATATAAGATACAACAAGATGCAAAGTGGCTCCAACACAAACACAAATACATGGTGTGCAACCCAACATACATAGACTTGATTTCTCAAGAAAAGCAAGTAGGAAGCACAACATATACAAACACATGCTAGGAACAAAACTAACACATGCAAAGGGGCGAGTAACTTTCAATATAAATGAGTTGAGAACATGTTACCGCAAGGAGGAACATTGAATACATGATAGAAGCAAGATAACCAAAAGACTTGGCTTGAGATAATATAAATGATGAAGATCCCTTAATTCTTCATGATGTAGCCAAGTCTCCAATGCCCTCCAACAAGCACCTATTGATCAAATTTTGGATTGTTGGTCCCCAACTAAGTTGGGTCCTAAGATGTTAGTCACAATAGGCTTGGCAACCCAAATGGTTCTTTTATTGACACCACTTTGAGCACCAACATATTTGGCAAACACATTGCCACCCTCATCCTTACGAAGAGAATAAACATCATCAATGGTGATAGAGTTGGATGAGGTACCAATAGTGCACAAGGAGGAGATGTGGCCCTTCTCACGGCATATGTAGCAAGTTCTTTTCTTCTCCTTCTTCTCACTAGGTTTCTCCACAATGGGAGCATTGGCTTGTTTCTTCTTGGGAAGTGGTATTTCTTCAACTTGAGGTTGAATATGAGTTTGAGCTTGAGGCCGCTTCCCTTTTTGCTTCTTCTTCAAAGGGCAAGATCTAACATGGTGCCCTTCAATATTGCACTTGAAGCAAACAATCTTGGCCGGGTCTTTGACTTGTACTTGGCCCTTCTTCTTATTGTTGTTGTTGGACTTGTTCTTGTTGTTGGATTTGAATCCAAGTCCACTCTTGTCATTGGGGGATTGTTGCATACTCAACATCGTGTCAAGTTTGCATTTCCCTTCATGACCCTTTACCAAGTCATTCTTCAAAAAAGTGACTTGGGCCTTGAGCTCTTTGATTTCCTCTACATGGTTAGTAACAACACAAGTACTAGAGGAAGTAGAATCTTCATTGTTAGAGCAACAAGGTAAGGAAGATAATTCATCATAAGATTTAGCAATATTATGAGTGGATGAATTACTAGGACTAGCACATGGTAATATAGCATTTTGAGTAGTAGTGCTAGTATCCACATGAGGCTCACAAGGTGTTTCCTTTGACATGATAGCCTCATGAGCTAACTTTAGCCTATCATGAGAGGCTAGAAGATCCTCATGGGAGCTAGAAAGTTTTCCATGATTTTCTTCCAATTTCCCATAATTGCTAGTTAGCAAATCAAGTTGAGCCCTTAGCTCAACATTCTCCTTCAAGGTAGATGCTTCACAAGAAGTAGAGTTAGTAGCACAAGCATCATTATCAATAGCAATAGGAGAAGGCAAGTTGGCATGCACTTTTAGATAAGAAGCTTTAAGTTGCTCATGCGACTCGGTGAGTTTGGTGAGCGCACTCTCAATGACCCTTGAGCCCTTTTTGAGTTGCTCAAAATCCTCAAGGAGTTTAGCATTAACAAACACAAGCTTATCATTTTTTAGCTTTAGTTCATTTGCCATCTCAAGAGCTCTATCATGGTTTTCCTTTTCTCTAGACAATTCTAGAGCAAAGGTCTCCTCAAGAGCTTCCTTGATGGTTTGTTCTTCTTCAAGTTCATTCTTTAATGATGCGACATCATCGGCATACTCTCGTTCAAGAGCACCCTTTTTATCAATGGTGTTCTCATGCATCCAAATAAGTTTTTGGCTCTCAATGGCGGTAGTCAAGATTTCAAAGAAGTGAGTGCTAGCAATTTTATCTTTGCAAATAACCTTGAATACGCTCTTACCCTTATCGCGTAGAGAGACAACCCAATCCTCTTCTTCATATTCATCCTCATCCTTATCACCACGAGACATATTAGGTTCCATGGTAGGAGGTACCGTGGAACCCTTGGCCATAAGGCATATATGAGGACCGTGAGATAAAGAGGAGGAGTTACTTGAGGCTCCTTTCAAGATCTTGTCTTGACCAATAGAATCTTTGGTTTCCTCTACATTGTTAGACACACAACAACTAGAGGAAATAGAAGCATTTTTATCATGGCCACAAGACAATGCAAGCATATCATCATTAGATTTATTCAAGCAACTTACACATGATATGCAAAGACTATCAACACAAGCATGTAAAACATTTCTAGTGCTAGATGTGTTTGAGTCCGTAGATGAAGCATTACAATGAGATAGAGATGAAGAATCATCAATAGTAAGCTCAATATCAACATTGCAATTTTCATCACCACTCACCATATCATTACCTTGTGTCTTACCACACTTGGGTGAAGTGGAAGAAGATGAGACCTCATCACGGCCGGAAGTGGAAGCAATACAATCATCCTTAATAATATTGGACACATCATATTTATCTTGAATCTTTGTCCATAACTCATGAGCGCTCCAAAAAGGCAAGTATGGAAAGAGACCTACATCTCTCAAAGCATTCATAAGAACATAAGAAGCTTGAGAATTGAGATATAAATTTTTCTCATCCTCTAACGATAGATTTTGTGAATCCATAGGAGGAGGAAAACCTATATCTACAATTTTCTCCATATGAGGGTCAATGTCCCGAAAATGACTAAGCATGCAAATTTTCCAAACATCATAATTTGTGCCATCTAATATAAGAGTGTTATCGTGCACTAATCCTCTAGCCGACATCTTTACTCTCAAGGCGGTGAAGCCTAAGAATGAGAGACCTTGCTCTGATACCAATTGAAAGGACACGGATGTCGCCTAGAGGGGGGGTGAATAGGCGATTTAAAACTTTTACGAGATGGGCTTAACAAATGCGGAATAAAACTAGCGTTTACTTTGTCAAGCCCAAAGCCTATATACTATGGTTCACCTATGTGCACCAACAACTTATTCTAAGCAAGAGTTCACCTATGTGCACCAACAACTTATGCTAAGCAATACAAGCAAGTATGTGATAGCAAGATATATATAACTTCAAGCACGATGGCTATCACAAGGTAAAGTGCATAAGTAAAGAGCTCGGGATAGAGATAACCGAGGCACGCGGGAGACGATGATTTATCCCGGAGTTCACACTCTTGCGAGTGCTAATCTCCGGTGGAGAGGTGCGGTTGCTTAGTGCTCCCGAACGCCACAAGAGGCTCACCTTGAGGTGTGGTTGCTCGATGCACACCAACGCCACAAAGGCCTCACCCCAAGATGCGGTACTCACACCACACACCGAACGCCACGAAGGCGCCTCACCTAAATCTCCGGTGACCCTCGCCACAAAGGCCTAGGTCACGGTTCCACTAAGGGATTTCCTTCGAGGCGGAAACCGGGCCTTACACAAAGATTGTGGCACACATCCACAACTTAATCGGAGGCTCCCAACAAACCGCCACAAAGGCCTAGAATCCGTCTAGGGTTCCAAGAACCCAAGAGTAACAACTTTCTTGCTTTCACCTCCACGAATCACCGTGGAGAACTCAAACCGATGCACCAAATGCAATGGCAAGAACACCACAAAGATGCTCAAGTCCTTCTCTCTCAAATTCCAACAAAGCTACAAAAGCTATTGGGGGAATAAGAGAGGAAGAACAAAGGAATTCACAAAGAACACCAAGATCAAGATCTAGAGAGTTCCACTCACAAAGAGATGGATTTGATTGGTAGAAATGTAGATCTAGATCTCCTCTCTCTTTTCCCTCAAGAATATGCAAGAATCATGGGAGGAATCAAGAACTAGGGCAAGCTTTGAAGTACAACAATGGAGGGGAGAGAGAGAGAAGTGAACCAACCAGCCCAAGGAGGAAGAAGGGGGTCTTATATACCCCTCCCAACGAAATATGACCGTTTGGGGCCTCCCCGGAAAATCCGCCCCGGGCCGGATTATCCGCCGAAATCGCCCCTGGCTCGGGCCGGATATTTGGCCGGATATTGTCCATGTTTTGTCCTTCGGGCCGGATTATCCGCCCCCGAAAACTGCAGAATCACCAAAACTAAAACGGGCATAACTTTTGCATCCGGACTCCGATTTTGATGATCTTGGGCTTGTTTTAAAGCTAGGAACAAGCTCTACAAGATCATGCAGGAAACCATCATAGTCCAACAAGGGAGGATATAAACAAATGATGAAAGGTTTGACCTATCTAAAAAAGACATACCGGTAAAACCTCCAATCTCGAAAATGCAACAAGTTGCCCGTGCAAAAACCATTCTTGATGAACTAGAGCTTGTCATGAGAATAAGAACAAGCTCTAAAACATCACATGGATAAGATCCAAATAAAACCAAGAAATATGATGAACCAAACTCGAAAACGCAACAAGTGATCTATGTGAAATCCGTTTTCGATGAACTAGAGCTTGTCATGAGAATAAGCACAAGCTCTAAAACATCACATGGATAAGGTCCAAATAACAACCAAGAAAGATGATGCAAGGATGCAAAGGTTTGAGCTCTCTCCGAACGATACGATCGAGTTACTCACTCGAGAGCCCTCTTGATAGTACGGCAACTAAACTATAAACCGGTCTCCAACTACACTATGAGACCGGTGAGAAAGAAACCCTATCAAGAGCAAACCTTATACTTGCGCATCCACTTGAGCTCGATGACGACGATCTTGACCTCAAAAAGATGGAACGCCTTTCTTGCTTGTGTTTGCTTGACGAAGTCTTGTGGATTGCTCCCCCATAATCCACCATGGGAGAGCTTCTTCTTCGGCGCATCTTCACATAACCATGACCACCATGTGGATTGCTCCCCCATAATCCACCATGGGAGAGCTTCTTCTTCGGCGCATCTTCACATATCCTTGATCACCATATGGATGGCAAGACTCAAGCAAAGGACCTCTTCGAGATGGCTCATCTTGAACTTGCACTTCATTTCTTCATTCTTCATCATGTTGATGTCTTGAAGTAACTTGAGGGCTCACTTCACCTTCATCTTCAAGACATACTTGACACTTGATATCCTTCATCAAATTCTTCTTATTGCAACCTTGAAGCCAACATATGGTTCAAGAATTGCCTATGGACAACTCCTACAAATATAACTCAATGCAAACATTAGTCCATAGGGATTGTCATTAATTACCAAAACCACACATGGGGGCTCCATGCACTTTCAGTGGAGGTGGAGGTGGAGGTGGAGGTGTAGGTGGAGGTGGAGGACGTGGTGGAGGTGGAGGTGGAGGTGGAGGTGTAGGTGGAGGTGGAGGACGTGGTGGAGGTGGAGGACGAGGTGGAGGTGGAGGACGAGCTGGAGGACGAGGCGGAGGCGGAGGTGGAGGACGAGGACGAGGTGGAGGTGGAGGACGAGGACGAGGTGGAGGTGGACCTTTCCTTGGTGACATACCCTCTGCTTCTGGCGACGTGGCTTCCCAGTCCGCTCACACACAGTCTACTGAGGGGGAGATGGAGGTGGAGATGGAGGTGGAGATGGAGGTGGAGGGGCAGGACGAGGAGGCGGAGAGGGAGATGGCGCCGAAGAAGTTGCGCATTCGTGGTGAAGCGCAAGTCCCTGATGAGAGGAGGGAGCCTACTAGCCAGGATGCGAAAGCCCTCATCATACCGAACGAAAAAGAGTAAGTTTAATTTTGAACATTTAGATTCATTTTGCTATGTACTAATGTTTTCATTATTGTGCATAACTGATTGGCATACTAATGTTTTGATTATTGTGCAGCAATTGGACATATGACAAGGGGGTTCGCCAGCCGTCGAGCATGATTGGAGCTCTTATTAGGCAGTACTGGCCGGGCTTTTACACTCCGGTCCCCGGCGGCGAGAAGAAGCTAGCCGAGACTTGGGCGGACTATGAGGCAGCTCCTTGCCCGGGCTTTGGGACAGCTTCTGACGCCGTGTACACCAAGTTTTGGGTAAAGCATGCTTCTCGAGTTTACTTCATAGTTGATGACCACACTATGCTAACTCATGTCTCTCTCACAATTATTCTTATGCATGATTGCAGACCCATTATAAGGTGCCTGATGAGATGGTTGAGCAAGGGAAGGCGGTACTGACTAGGGCTTGTCAGAGGTTGACAAGGCAACAGTGGTACAATCAGAAGCATACCTGCATCGGGCACTTCAAGGCTGAGCAGGGCACGAGGGTCAAGAAAGCTGACAATATCAGGGACGATCCTCAGCTGACAAAGGAAGATTACTTCAAGGTAAGTAAATATTCAATGAGACTCTATGTTGCTGCATAGTTGGGATTGCATTATGTGTTCTTCAAATGAGTTTTGGTTTTTCAGGTTATGCCCCTATGGTGCGAGAATAAGGAAGACGCATTTGAGGCCTTGGTAGCGAGGTGGGTTGGCGAAGACGCCGACTTCAACGCCAAGAGCGCGCGCAACAAGGCAAACCGGGGCACTGGAGGAACACACAGTGCGGGAAGCCGCAGCACTGAGCGCTACAGGAAGCACAAGGTACATATATACATGGAACAACTTGCATTTATTTCCCCTCATATTACTACTTGATACACATAACATTTATCTTGCTGTGCAGGAGGCGGAACTCGGGGAGCCTCTCACCGAGGTGGGAGGGTGGCAGAAGATGAAGCTGAAGCAGCCCGATCTGAGCCAGCCTCAGCCCTCGCTGCCCGAGTACTTCGGCTTTGCCGAAGAGGAGTTGGAGAAGTACTGCTCGGTGTTCAAGGGTCTTCATCCGGAGGTGGATGATCCTATTGAGCAGGAGACCGACTTGACGGCGATTATGGTGGCGGGGAGCGGCTCGGAGCATGGCCGCACGAAGCTTCTTAGTGGGGTGATCAAGCCGCAGAGGACCCTCACGCAGATCAGGTCTACCCTCACCACCGGCGACCCACCGGTCGCGCCTCCTCGACACCGTCGTACGGATGTAAGTTTTCTCATTTCCATCTTCTTTCCAACATTCATCCCTGAATGGCTAAATTGACATGACTCCTTTTCTTGGAAATTGTAGGCTCACTTTGAGGCCGCCTACGCGGCCGCTTATGAGAAGTATTTGACGGTTGTAGCAGAGTGGGACCTCAAGAGAGCGGCTTGGGAAGAGTACCAGGAGGCGACGAGTCGTGTAAGTTCCAATCTTTTATGGTTCGAAGACATGACAAGTCCCACCTCCCCTTTTTTTATATCTGCGGCGCTTGACATCTAAACTATCTTGCAGGCGGTCAGGACGTTCTTCCAGACTGGAGAGAGGATCGCACTTCCGGAAGAGGAGCCACCTAGGCCGGGGCCGACTCCAGTGTGCCCATCGAGGGAAGCTTTCGCGGCCACATACTACGCACGGACTCCGGTAAGTCCTGTGCCTAACCAGTTCTCACCGCTTTCCTTTCCCATGTGTAAGATGCTAACTCTTGTCAAACATGTAGGGCACGGGAAGTTCGCGGAACCGACCCTCTCCTGGTTCATCGCGCGAGGGCACACCGATGCACCCCGGCCGCCATTCTCCCGGTGCTTCAGGGTTTTCACCTGCTGGCGATGGTTCAGGCCATGGTTCTACTTCGGTCTACCTCGACAAAGGCCGGACGCCTGAATGTACGAGTCGGGAACTTGGTTGGACCCCCTGATCTTAGTTTCCCTTAGCTAGGTGTCTAGCGGGTGTGCGTCGATCGTGTGTGCCATGTGTCGACGATGTATGATGATTGTGTGTGCTACATGACACATATTTGTATCATGATGATGTTGTTGCTACATTTGATGATGATTATGTGTTGTGCAACATTTGTGATGCATTTGAATATATATTACTGCTATATATGCTGTGCGTGCTGTGCTGGGCCAGGAAATGCAGCGGGATACCAAATGGTATGGTCTGTGCCGACGGCATAGCCGTCGGCACAGCCCCAGGACGTGCCAAATGGCAGGGGCTGTGCCGACGGCTATGCCGTCGGCACAGGAAGGTGCGCCCAGCGGCAGCGGCAGCGCGTCTGGGCCGGCGGCAGCCGTCGGCACAGACGAGGCGTGGACGCGTGGCAGACCGTGGTCGTCCGATGGCAGTCCGTCGGCACAACAGGGGCGTGGACGCGTGGCGGCCGCTGGTCATCCGATGGCAGTGTCGGGCCGACGGCGTCGCCGTACCCGCTAACCTATCCGTCGGACGCTCCGCGGGCCCGTTGACTGTGCCGGCAGTGCCCGGCTACCGCGTGGCGTGTTGGACGCAAAGGCTGGGCCGGCGAGCCAGGCTGGGCCGACGGGAGCGTCTGTGCCGAGATGTGTGGACGGCGGTGTCCACGGCACCGGGCTGGATGCTGCCGACGGCAGACGGCCGAGGCCGCGTCGGGGGAGGTTCCCGTAGGGGCGGCGGCGTCGGGATCAAGGCGCATACAAATAACGGACGCGTCCAGGTGGTATCTCCAACGAGGTCGTGGTGGGGTAGGCGAGGAGCGAAGCGGCGGCGTGTGGTTGCTAAGCGAGCGGCCCGCGAAAGCTTGGATGCCACAGATGCCATGGCAGGTCGTCAGGTGCTTGTTTCGATCTAGGTTTCAATGTGTGTGTTTTTTCTAAGGAAGCTTTTTATCTTAACAAACCAGCCTCTCCTGTAGAAACAGGTTAGTTGTTTTTAAACTACATTTGTGGGGCTGCTAATTCCCCATGGCCTAACGCTATAATTTTTTAGTAGTAAAATAGCACCCGAGCAATTTAAAACAATAATAATAGGGAAATTTGTTATAGGACACCGTTATTTTTTTACGTTTGCTATAAAACACACCGTTTAATTGTGGCTTTGCCAGGTACCATTATAATTTCGTGGCACGTTTGCCGGAACACACTGCATAGCCAAAACGGAAAGTCTTGACAATTTGTATCAATGTCGTTCGGGCACTCATATATGCAACAAAGACAGCATTCAGTCTCAACCTGACCCTTTTATTCAGCATATGACCATGGAACAGAAAGAAGTTTTACAAAGTTATTGAACATCAACATATTACGACCCAACGGATTCAGGGTACGGACATATAGCCCCCCAACAAGCTGCGTCCATAGCCGCCCGCATCAACATGGTCTAACACGAGGGCGCTGGTGAGTGCAGCCTGGACTCCACACACGGTGGCATGGAAGTTTGGCACGCTGGTCGCCGTTCGGAATTGGCCGGCGACACGGGACAGGGACAAGGACAAGGCGGCGGGCAACCGGGATGAGGACGGCGACATGACTGGCCGGCGACGCGGACGTTGAGGGAGCTGGCGCAGGGCGGCTAGTGAGATCGACGACGGCGCGCTAGGGTTCTTCGGTGGTCGATGCGACCATCCGTTCATCCCCTTCGTGGCTGGAAGAAACGGTTTCAACTTCCAACTATAGGACTTGTAATTTTTTCAGTATATTTCCCAAAGGGTAAGATGGTACTTTTACTAGAGAAAATCAAGACTTTCCGTTTTAGGATATGGGGTGTGTTCTGGCAAACATGACATGAAACTATAATGGTACCCGACAAAGCCACAATTAAGCGGTGTGTTTTGGCAAACGCCAAAAATTAACAGTGTCCTACGGCAAATGGAACCAAGGGATAAAATTCTACTCCCATCTTAGTTTTTCTCAATTTTCGAATACTCAAGAGCATATTGAAAGAAAATCTGACCATCTTTTGTGGATTCCAACAACTATGACAACTAGGCGAGCGAAGCGGCTCGGTGTGTTTAAAAAAAACAGTTTTAAAAAGAAAACGATTTTCCTTTGTCGATTTCTACCACATAAGGGTTTTCTGATTAATTGTTTTTAACTTCATTCGTGGGTGCTGCTCATTCCCACAGGGTAACTCTATAATTAGCACCCGACCAATTCGAAACAAAAATAAGAAGGGTCATATCTATGTTTTTCTCAAGCCTCGAATAAACTCAAGGATATATTGAAAGAAACTATGATTGTACATCAGGACAGTAACGTGAATTTCAAACAACTATAACAAGTGGGCATATTTTTTTACTATTTAAGCCGGAAGGGCACGAAGCCTTCTCACTCCTTGCGCCCCTCCATTTACTATTTAGAGTTTAACAAGTCCTTAGTAACACACCTATACATCTTTCATACAGACGACCCGGCCTAGAGATAGTCCTACGCCATCTCATTATTTGAACGTTATTACTACAATCTCTCTAGTCGGATTTAATCGCCGCGGGTCAATCCCACAAACATTCACCTTATTATTTATCACAAGTCTAAAGAAGAATGTTTAATGTCATTTAGCCAGTCTCACAGACATTTTTCATTCTTGTGAAGGAACGATTTCTGGGCACAGTAGAGCTTGTAGTCTGTTCTGCTTAGGCGATCAGGAAGGTTGCAGCCAATAATCAAACTTTCTACATCAATGTTGAAGTTGCTGAAACTTGTCAACTGTCACTGAACTCTATATCCAAATCCGAAAATCTGATGCGTTTGATTGATTCACTTACTAGGTTGCCACTGACTGTGGTAACCTCTGGATCCTTTTCAACATCAGAACTAACTTCTGCATTGCAGATTCAGAAGATCCAATAATTAGCTTATATCCGCCTACAGTATATTCACAAGTGCAAAATCAAAATGGTAAACTCTGACTCATTCGTCACCTTCTTGTCCTTGACAGACTCCATGAGTAACTGAAAGATCTCTTTGCCCATCCTCACCTTATAGCACAAGAACAGTATCATGCTTCAGAAAATGTTTGTTGCGGAAGTCACAGGGTAGATCCTGGGAGAGGATCAGAGGAAACCCAAAAAAAAACGAAAAAGGGTATCTTTTCAGGTCCCTTTCAAAAAATCTGTGGTGGATATTTTCTTAATCACTCAGGAAACATCCATGTGCATACTAAAAAGCATCTCCATTCGCGTCCCCCAAAGCGTCCCCCAAAGCAATTTAGGGCGCGCCGGAACAAAAATCCGTTCCAGCCGCGTCCCCCAAAGCTCATTTTTGTCCGGCGCGGCCCGATACGGCGTCCGGTGCCTCGAGCCCGTCCCCATCCCACAGGGGACGCTCCGAGGACGCCGGACACAACGAAAAGCGAGGCGGGGAGTGGCGGGGCCGACCCGTCAGCGGCACAATAAATTTTAACCTAACCGTCTCCTAACTCGCGACGGAAGTTATTGGCGCGCGGCCGCGTGCAGTTCCGCAGCCACGGTGCGGTTCCGCGAGGCGCGCGCGCGTCCGTCGCGCCTGGCTCGCGTGCGGCGTTGAGCGCCGCCCTCCGCCTCCCTCTAGCCTATAAAAGGGCCGCCTCTCATCGTCCCTCTCACACACAAACCCTAGCGCCTCTCTCCCAACCCTAGCCGGCTAGCCGCCACCATCTCAACAAGGCGGCTATGTCTGGTAGGCGGACGCGGCCGCGGCCGTGGTCGTGGTCGTGCGAGCGAACGCTCGCCGTCGCCTCCCACGCCGTCGTCTTCATCGTCGGAGATGGACGTGGAGTCGGACGTGCGTTCGAGTTCGTCCTCATCCTCAAGGGCGACCACGCGGCATCCAGAGCTCGCCGACTTCGCCCGACGACCGCCCGCGCACGATGCATCCGGGAGGCTTCGTGCGGCTACTACCGGTGGATCGTCGACGCGATCTACGACGCGCGCGGCAAGATGTACCTCAACATCAGCTGGGAGAAGTTCGCGCGCCACCACAGCCTCGAAGCCGGCTTCATCCTCCTGTTCTCCTACTTCGGCGACAAGGACATGCGCCGGCTTCATCCTCCTGTTCTCCTACTTCGGTGACAAGGACATGAGCGTCAAGGTCTTCGACAAGACACGCTGCCGCCGGGACTACCACAACGACAGGGACTACCACGGCGACAGCACCCGAGGAGGACGGCGAGTGTTGTTTATTCGGAATATGTGCACGGAGGTTTCGGCTGTTCTTCCTCGCAAGAACCAACAGGGCGTCACCGGCTGGATTTTCCGGTTTGGTGATTGGGTGCCCTCGAGTGTTCTTTCTTGGCAGCGAACACACGAAACCTGCGATAACCGGCCTAGTTAGGTTTACTTTTTTGCAATATTATATATTTGTGTCCACCACGGTTCCAACTATGTATTAGTTTGTGGAAACCATGTTCCTAACTATGCCTTCGTGTAAACCACGTTCCCAATTATGTATTAGTTTGTGGAAATTGAAATAAAAATGCCAAAAATAAGTATTTTAAATGTTTGGGGGACGCGGCTGGGGAGCGACGTCCCCCAAACGCGGCACGAACAAAACACGTCCCCAAACGCGGCACGAACAAAACACGTCCCCCAAACGCTCAATCCGGCGCGGTTTGGGGGACGCTTTGGTGGACGTGGCTGGAGATGCTCTAAGCTTATGAGATGGAGTGCTCTGAAAACTAAATTTCACAGATCTTGCCAAAACAAAAATTCACAAATCTCAAAGTGCTCCAATATTTTATAATATTCACTTTCACAGAGAGCATTTGTCAAAAAATATATATTCTTCCCTTGAAAGAAAAAGGTGATCTGAATGTTCCATTAGCAGGTTCTTGCTCCCATTCTCTATTATGATCCACATGTTGTCCGTTACCAAATTATTCAGCTTTAGACCCAAGAAATACCTAATCAAAGACTTACCAGAAAAAAATCAGATTGCAGCAAATGCTTGACAAAGCTAGGATGTTCTGCTGGCAACTTCACCTGTACCTCGTTGGCTCTCTCCATAGTAGATCCCCAGCTACCCTGAACGCTACAGTTTGTTTAAAGACTCAAGTTAGTAAGTTGATGGCTTCTTGAGAACCTTTAATGCAGTTTAGTCTCAAGAAAACAAGAAAAGTTGAAGTACCTTGCACATGCCTTTTGACCATTAACATCAGATGCCTGTCAAGTCAAAACTTTTTCATTGTTGGTCAATTCATTCGGTTTTCAAATAAATAGAAAGTCAAAGAAAAGAACCACAACAGTTTTATATAGAATATCATTCACGAAAAAAAAGTTTTACATATAGCAAAGATCCAATGAAAATACATGTTTAGAATCAATAATTGCCATCTTCCAAAAAGAAAATCAGTACTTGCCTGACATTCAATCCAACTGGAATTTTGAAGCTCGTCACCTGAATTAAGAAATGTGGCATGTGTATTGATCTGCTAGAACCCAGTTGTAGTATCATGTTTTTCTACGGAAAATGATATAATATGACATATGTGTGATTCTTTAAGCTTTAAATAAAAAATTGTCTTAAATGCAGCAATATGAAATGATTGCATGGATCCCACCATCAACACAAGATGGTCATCTTTGTAGCTCTCGCTGCTATTACCTCTCAATCAAGGCAAGCTTTGCCTTTATCAGTGTCTTCTTCTGCCAATTGCTCTTATTCTAAAATCCAACGAATCTCTGAAGCATTTTATGCAATTAAAAATGAAAAAAACTTAAGTGGATAATTTGGTGAGTCCAAATGTCCAAAGCATTATGTGTTCGACACTTATTATGGATCGGAGGGAGTAAGTATTGTTTACTAGCTCTAATTCCCTATGAATACTAAATTGTCACATTATATGCACAAATACAAGAATGGAAAACAGGGAGCGTGAATTACTTTAGCAGTGTTAGTATTGTGAGCACTGAGCACTATGTTTGAGGAACGCCAGAAAGTCTCTTTTGTTCATCATCAAACCTCTCTGGCTGTGTGGTTTTCCATGATGAGGAAACCAACCATCAGAATAATTATACTAGAATTAAGTTGTCCAGGTCTATTTCCTGGAAATTACAAAATGAAAAGGAAGATAAACAAGGAGTTGGACCCCGAGAAACATGTAGAGTACAGCTACACAATTCATGCTCGGGATTATAAAGGAGAACTAAAGCAACAGTCAATAGTGCACTTACATTCAATGGAGCATACTCCTCGTTGTCTGTAGTCGCAATTAATTACAACAGGCTGTTGGTCAACAACAATAGAAAGCTCCTTGTCCTGCAACCATCAAATATTTATTGTGCCATTAAAAAAGTTCAAAGTTATAACAGAAGGCCAAAAGGAAACACCGAAACAGAAAGTCTATAACATAGAATTAATAAGGTCATCGGTATTGGTTGCACTATAGTGGCTATACCATGCTAATGAGGCAATGAAAGACCAACATAAGCGAGCAATTTCATACTTAATTTTAAGTTATCAGGGGTCACATGGACACATGATAAGTGTGATAAAGCTTCAAAAACAAAAGAGAAAAACAGATGGAAACATGTAGTGGTTGTTCGGTTTCCAGCCAAAGTTTTCCATGGCCTCCATTCTTTAGAGCTTAAGAAACCTGGAACCTCAAAGCCACCCGGGAAACCAAATAGAAGTGGCCGTGAATCTTCTCCAGTACGCAGAACCATGAAAATGAAACTCAAATGAGAAGATTCTGCTTTGGGATCCTGATAGTGTATGCACGAACAAACATTGTATAGAGGCATTTCTCCTGTTTATTTGCCGGAAAAGAATAGTCTTTAAACATGGCCTTATGACCGCAACAGCAAACAAACAGAGAAATAAGGGCCCCTAGCGGGTTGCAATCTACATATTTCACCCAGCATCAGAGATCAGAAGCCAACATCATGAACTATATACAGTCTTACAAGAGGATGGACTAGAGCTAGCTCAAAGAGGTGAACAAAGGGTTAGGCAAGCATGCAAAATAACTGCATTAAGTGCCAGATGGTCAGTGTCAGGATTATGATTTCTTCTTCATGTTCCTCCATTTGACTCTCAGGTCACTCGGGAGGCGTGTCTTGTGAAACACATCACTGCCATATTCTAGTATCCGAACCCAGGGAATGACCCCATCATCTTTTGGGGTGAATTTTAACATTGCGTCCTGAATCAGAATTGCAAATGGTGTAAGTACAGAAGCAGAAACATGACTACATACACATTAGTAACTAGGAAAATCAGGAAAAGATAGTGCGAGATTTAATCATCAGTAAATACAGTCTGAGGTATCCTTACCCTCAAAGCTTGCTCTTCTTCTTCCGTCCAACAGAGCTTTGAGCGCCTTCCTGGTGCAAGCGGATTAGAGCTGCAAGACAGATATGGCTCAGTTTTTGCAATTACAAAATCAGACATCATGAAATGGTACACTTTCAAATACAGAAGATATCACAATAAGTAGGACATACGAAATCAAATTTTATGCTAAGAAACGCTAGTTAACTACAATCTAATGCCAATTATTTTAACGCGGGCAATCTCATGCAACCAGAGTGATACGCAATTGTGCCTGTGCAAAACTGCTTAGAAATAAGAACATGCATTAAGCTATGTAGCAGTCAGTACCATACTTAGTTAACTACAATCTAACATCACTATTCCAGATATAACTTTATTCTAACCATGCGTTGTCAACAGCTCTAGTGAATTTGAAATTATCCATAAACAAAGAGGATGACTTTCCCTTGTATCAATATCATGACAAGTTGCGCGACTACCTCCAGAGATATAAAGTCTCCTAAAGTTTCGACCACCTCGAAGCTACTTAGGACCGTACTATCTATGGTTCTAAACTAAAAACTTCAAGCAATAGACTGTTTGTGAAAGTGCAATGGAACTAGGTAGTTTCGATCCCACAAACATTCACCTTATTATTTATCACAAGTCTAAAGAAGAATGTTTAATGTCATTTAGCCAGTCTCAGACATTTTTCATTACTCCAAAGAATACGATCAGGAAAAAAGTGCTTATGAAGCCTCATTGTAACACTTACTAACGCTTGGGTGCATAGTTCCGTTTCTTCGATGGCGAAGGCATGTGCTCATCCTGGCATCCCGATGCTTTTTTAAAATTATGTGATACCACTGTATGCTTTTTTTGCAACCTTGCTTTATGGTGTCTCATGTTTCGCCAAGGGGGCGATGACTGCTTGCGAGAATCATTTGAAGACGTAGCTTCTATTTCATCAGAATTTTCACATTCGTGAGAATTTGTACGACCGTCATGTTTGTCAGCCTCAACATTCTGACTGGTAACAGGACTGGATCTACTCTGAGATGAATGTTGTACTTCATAAAATGAATTGTCATTGCCATCTTCATGGGCTTTTGCATTTTCCACAGGCCGCCCATGCTCTGCGACGTGAATGTGTGTTCTTTTATAGTGGAGTACACAATCTTTATTGGTTGCAATATCAGAATTCAGACCAAGAGATGCATTTTCAGTGATTACCTCCTCAGTACAAGTATCGGTTGTCGCATTTGATTTATGCTGACCAGGTTCTAGATCCTGATGAGAAAGGTCACCTTGTTTTATGGATGTATTACACCCATTTAATTGATCCTCTTCAGGACAAGCATCATTTGTATCATTTTTCCTCTGCTTCTTCCTCTGCTGGGCAGGTTCTTCATCCTTATCTGCTTCCGACTGATCGTCGCATTGCCTTTTCGATGTATTACACCCATTTAACTGATCCTCCTCGTGACAAGAATCACTTGTGTCGTTTGTTCTCTGCTTGTTCCTCCACTGAACAGGTTCTTCATCTTTAAGAGAAAGATCGTCTGCTTCACCCTGACTTTTGGATGTATTACCTTCATTCAAGTGATACTTGCTGCAGGTGGCTGTTGGTTCTTTTCCAGTAAATTGTTCATCATGTTGCTTTGTACCAAGGAAAGCGAATAGGTTCTTCCTAGCTTTCGAATATGCTGTTTTAGTTTTTTGATATGCTTCATTAGCTTTATTATAGAAGCACACAGGGCAATATAGCTTGCCAGAAACATCAAATGTCACTGATGAACCAAAACAACTATCATGAGCGGCTAATGCGCAGCTGCTACATTTCAGCAACTGGCCATCTTTACCACATTTTATGCACAAATCTTGTTCGATGGAACCATCGGCATCTCTATCCTGAGTAGAGGAAGGCAAATTGCCCATCAATGATAGAAGGCAAGCAGCTCCTAAGCCACTGGAACTGTCATCAGAGCAATGCACATTTGATGTTTCCACCACAGCATTCCCCATGATTTTCTTGTTTGCAGCTCGATTGGTTCCTTCTTTATTTCCATCCTTATGAGAGCTTGGAGCAGATCTGTCAGCCATATTCTTTTCTGCATTCTTCTCGGATAAAGAATTGACTTCCAAACTTTTATTATGTGTAGTCACATTGCAGCAAGGAGAATCTATAGCAGTCTGACCACCACAGGATGTATTCTTCTTCAAGATGTTTCCATCAACCTGTATTGCTGGATTAGCTTTGTCAGCAGAACTGACTCCAAGATTAACCTTATCACCATTCATCTGTGCACAGATTTCAGAATGATCTGTAGCATCCTCTTGTGGATGGTTCGTTTCAGATTTATCTTCTTGAACAGCCACGTAGCAGCTTACAGAAGGTACAGCACCTGCAGTTTGAAGATTCAGTTCATTATGACCAGGATACTTTTCCACTAGCTGAATCTTGGCACTGCCCTCATCCAGATCTTGACTTGCTTTCTCACCATGGTCATGTTGCAGCGAATTCCTAGTTTTTCTGCCAAGTGGTTGTGCAACCATCACTGTATCATCTGCAGCAACAAACTCGGGAAAGTGGCTTTTTTCAGATGTACATGTCGGTAGGGCATCAGTGCTTCTATTAGAATCTGGAGCCACCGTAGACTGCATGGTTGATCCTTGATGGCTAAGATCTTTTGATGACTGAATGTCGATGCCATCATTGTGTGGTCTCTCTCCATCATTGTTGTGGGATGGATTTTGGTACTTGTCTCCACAGGATCGTGGTTGAAGGTTGGTAGTTGGACTCTTTTCTTCGGACATGGTAGTCTCCACTGCATCCTTCTTTGACAGAAGTTCAGTATTACCTTGAAGCAAAGCATCACTGCAGGTAGCTGAAGCAGGCTCGGCTGTAATGGGCATGTCTCTATAGTCAATAGTATTTTCTTGAGGTTGATCATAACGTCTACTGGACAATGTAGATGGTTCGTTTAAATCTGGAATTGGCTCCATTGGATCCTTCTGCACATCTCTTGTGTCAATTCCATTGACAAAAGCTGTTAAGTTCACTCGCTGAAGATCAGAACTATCTCTAGGGCACCCATGCTTTTCAGTATTTACATGATCACGGCTGATACTGCAAAATGACTTATCATTGACATTGTTCTTGGCACTCTTCTCCACTGGGGACGGTGCAACCATAGATGTGATCTCTGGGTTCACTTCTCTAAGCTGAACATAAAACAAACAGTTCAAAGATATGCGAAGACGAGCCATTTTTATTTTTAGTTTGATCAACATTTTTGACATACCAAGTCAAAACAAGTTTCCAGTAAAGTTGGTATCTTGATCCGTATGAACTTTTGAATATCACTAAAATGTGGAAGCATATCCATCTCCAAGCTTTCTGAACTACCAACCTGCAAAAGTTGTATCCATGTAAAGCAAACCTCAAAAACATCTGGGCATTAAATAAATTGTACTCATGTATTACATTCTGCAAATTAAACAGACAAAAATGTATGATGATTGTTTCGTCAAGTTATAAGATCTTAATCACATGAAAAGCACCAGAAAGTGAAACCATCAGAAACATGCATATTATGTGGTGCGGCATCCCAGGCTCCCAGCTCCTTGCACAAATTGAAGAGTTTAAACATACGCGTGTGGAGTGATTCTGTTCTGATCTTTGGGAACATCGTAAACATATAACTTGCTAGAATACCCTTTTGCTAAGGTAATGTCTGCTGGCAGGACTTGAGACACAATTTTTAGATTGTCGCCATCAATTCTGAGTCCTTAATAAACACATGTTATTACATACAACAAACAAAACACAAAGTCTTCTTTTGTTGCTATTGTCACGAGACACGACCACTTGAATGAATCAGCAAAAACATAACTCTACCACCAATGAAGAAATACAAAATTAAATAACGAGAAGCATCCATGGGATCAATTGATGTATAGTGGAGCCTGTCATCTCCAACTTTTAACTGCAATGGATACACTTCCTTTGGAAGAATCAAGCCTGAAAGAGGGTATGATTTGCATTCTTAAACAAATGAATCAAGATTGTGATTTCCAATCATGTTTGCACCATGATCTGGACAAGATTTAATCCAACTAGTACATTTCAGGAACAGTATGTTCTTTATTGCACTGTCCACCTTTTAAATTCAATCACCTTATTACGATCTTTGAATATCCCACAACAAAATTCCAATACTCTTTCTTGATTAGAGGGGTATATCTTAACGCTGGAAATGCGAAATCACCTCTATTGTGAAATGCAAATTGCACTAACTTCCCTAATTTACTTCTCTGTGTTTTCTTTCAACTCATCGTGACACACAGAGAGGAGCTTGCAACTGGATACTGCATACAAAATCCATGAGCCTGTGAGTATGAACAGAACTTCCATCTCTCTGTTGTTCAACCCCCGGGCCCTCACCTCGAAGTTTAAGCACATCATGCATGATAGGCATGCTGTTGCGTATTCTAGACAAAACTTAAACCATATCATTTTACTGTCTCACCCATGATTCTACCAAATACTAATTACTAACCATCGAAACTACTCCCTCCGTCCCACCAAAAGTGTCCCAACTTTGTCCAAATTTTGACAAAGTTGAGACAATTTTGGTGGGACGGAGGGAGTAGTAAACCAACAGGTTACAGCATTGCAGTTGCAATTGTTATGCGAACCAAATGGTTAAGGTGTCAAGCGGGATCCCGACAATATCCCTCTTCTAGTTCATTTTGAGAACTCTAGTTCAATTTTGAGCCAAACGGCTACTGATGACTACCTAAATATATTGCCGTGCCAAAAATGTTACCAAAAACATGCTGTACACTTCTACCCGAAACAAGCATTAATCACTCCAGCACACGAATATTATTTCAGAGGTAAATCTGAAGTTCTGAACCACCAAAATGGACTTGGTAACGAAGGGGCTACGTACCTGTCCAATTAGCTCAATCAGAAATTCCTCGCAAGAGCGGGTGGCATCAACCCTAAGCCTCTCTCCCCCTGCCAGCGCCGCCCCCTCTACGGCCTCCTGCAGGCATCGGAGCGCAACCCTCTCCCGCGTGGCCTCCGGTGCGCCCGCGAGGGACTCCGGCCAGGCGCCCACCAATTCTGTGGATGAGCCCCAATAGCCCTAGGTGAGATGCTGACGGAGAAGTCGAAGAGGATGGCTTATGGTATAATGTTACCTTCGATGGCGGAGAAGTGGAGGGTCTCGTCGCCGGCGAGGGCGTCGACAACCCAGTGGGCGGCGAAGCGGGCGGCGGAGGCGGAGGGGGGCGGCATTGAGAGACTCGGAAGAGTTTTGATGGCCGAGGCGGACGTCTTCGGGCGAGCTCCGGCCGAAGCTAGAGGCCGACGGGGGGCGGGAGGCCGCCGGGCGAAGCTGGCGGCGGCGGCGCCGGGTCGCGGTAGGAGAAACGCAGTGCAGCGTCGAGAGGAGAAGCGCCGCCGCCGCCGCTTGCCTAGGTTGTATGTGGTGGCATTTGAACGTAATTTCTAGTATAAGTCCAGGGGCATATTTGTTCGGGCGGAGGGTCGAATTTAGGAGGAAGAAGAAAATAGGGGGAAATGTTTGGGGGCTTTTTCCACAAATATATTGCTGAAACCTACTAGGCGTGACAAATACAGTACAACCCGCTATCGAGACCGGCGATTGTAGATTGGTTTTGTTGATTTCCGGCTAGCTAAGAATTAACTTAGTTTTCACTCATCAAATTCGTATTGTGATTTTTGCATTTAATTGTAAGTTGGATTGGAACTGAGATTTTTTTTGTTGCAATGTAGGTTGCAAATGACATTTTTCAATCGTAGTGATGTTGCACCTAGAAAAATAGATTTGCTTTTGATTCGTGATAACTGTGACTGCGACTGAAATTCGATGGCGTCATCTGACCGATAAGTGAGAACTAAGTTAGTCCTCAGTCGACTGAGAACTAGTCACACCCACAACGTATTTTGATTATTTGGTTACATGCACCAACAATGTATTTTACTCTCGGTTTTATTGTCATGCATATGGCTTGATTTCATTTGGCATACACTAATAGTTTACATCCCGTTCAATATATTTAGGAAACCCTTGTAAAAGGGGGAGCGGCAAGGTGCATTGAACTTTTATAGATAGGCCCCTGCGTTGGCAGTTTCCAGGGTGTGCGTCCACTGGCATCCATCGTTGCCCTTGTGCTAGCAACATGTCAAGCCCATCTAAAAAAAAAAAGCAACATGTCAAGCCATTGCCTCGTGATTTTTCTTTCAGCCACCAAATATCACCTAATAATGTGGGCCTTTTTTACCAGAACGCTGTCAACCATACAACCTGATCATTACAACCACTTGCAACGAATTAGGACTAGAGTTGCTGGTCTGCGCAAAAATAAACTTGAGTCACTGGTTTGCCTAAAGGCAGCCCCAAGAGTTGCAGGTATACGCAATTTTCTCCTTTGAGAATGGGAGTGTGGACGGCCAAAATTGAAGAGCCAGAGCACGTGACGATGAAAAGGAGTGGCAGAGCTTGCAGATGATTCAAGAGGAAGAGTTAGAGATGTTCTGCACAATAGCGAAATGGGGAGAACATTGAAGCGCGCTCAACAATTCTGAAAGAGTAACTGCATCCCTCCCTTCCGGTTCCAGTGCAATCCCAAAGAAAAAAAAAATTACATAGGGGGGTGAGGTTACGTTACACGACTTGATGTGTACAAGATAACAACATACTGGTTGCCGTGCAAGAAGTGTAACCAACTTGACATATATCTAGCTACTCTGAAGTTGTATATATAAGGTGGTTGGCTTAATTCTGACTGAATAATGTGGCCACAATGTCAATGCAGTTCTAACCATCTGCAAAGCTAGACCACATTTCATACCATCCAGTGCATCATCTACATCTGCATACTCAATGTCCATCATACCAAAAAAATATTACCGGTAGTAGCTTGAAACGGCCTACTTTGCTACCACGGCGCAGTTGCCAACTGCTGCAGCATCTCGGCCCTCCGCTTCACGCTCGACTCCATCTCCTCCATCTCCACATCAATTTTCTTCAGTGCAACCTTCACAGCCGACATCTTGGAATCGAGCTCTTTCATTTTCTCCTCCGCGCGTGCCCGCTCGAGTTTCATCTCTATGTACTCTTCGTGCTCCGCAAGGTCTCTTGATGGAGCAGGAAGGCTGAGGAGATCGTCGATACGTTTGATTAGGAAAGCGACATTCATGCCCAGGAGCTCAAAGGACTCCAAGGTCTTCTTCCAGACAACAAAGTCCTCGTGGGAAGAAGCGTGCCCCTTGCAGGCCCTGATACCCTCAGCGATGTTGATAGTCTCCATGATCACTCCTACTGCGAGTGTGAGGTTTATCTGTTTGAGAAGATTCTTGTGAAGGAATGACTTCTGCGAACAGCAGAGCTCATAGTACGTCTTGCGGAGATGATCGGAGAACTTGCAGTCGATGACCAAACTGTCTATAATTATGCTGAAGTCGCTGAAACTTGTCACATCACCGAAAGCGATATATGTATCGGAAAAACTGATGCCATCTATGGTTTCACCCACTAGATTACTGCTATCATTGTGAGCTGCTTTGCTACTGACTCCGGTAATCTTTAGATCCTCCTTACATTTCGCATCATTGGAACTTGCTTCATCTGCATTGAGGAATACAACACAAGATTCAGAAGTCCAGAGTTTGACTCACTCCATGTGCAATAAATCCACAAGTGCAAAATCAACATCATAAACTTTGACTCACTCAATATATTCTTTTCCTTGCAAGCTTCCAAACACAGGAGACCAAGTGCTCCGTCAGGTGTTGTGAAGTTATTTGCTCTTAATATATAGACCTGAATGGAATGTGTACAAAAACAATATCTTATTGGATAAAGGCGGACAGAGCATGAAAGAAAAAATTCAAGAAAGGTGTATCCTGTAAACATTAGTGAATGTAGTCTCTCTCAATAAATGTGAAAAGCTTGATCAAGCAAATGAAATTATATAGGGAAACACTTGCCTTAAATGCTGTTGAACTCACAAGTTGAAAGACTGCAACATCTCCGACCTTAATACCATGATCAATAGCAAAACCTCTCCACCCAGCACTGAGTGCTTGTTTGGTACCTAGATACTTTATATGGCAGTTATGCCCATCCTCATCTTCTAGCACAAAAGTAGTGTCCTCCTTTGGAAGATGCTTGTTGCAGAAATCAGACGGTAGACCCTGGGTGGGAGGAACACAAAAATGAAATGCGGAGGATATAAAATGAAGAAGGTTAATTTTTTCAGGTTGCCTGTGAACACTCAGGAAATGTCACACACATACTAAGTTTAAGAGACTACTTCTAAGTTCTGTGATCTCCCTAAAACTAAATTTCACATATCCCAACTTGCTGTAAAATTGTGTAGTTTCCACTTCCACAGACATAATTTTCCGAGTAATTTGATGATTTTCTCATTTATTAATTAAAAGGCAATGTTCGTTTAGCCGGTCTTTCATCTCATTCTGTATTCAGGTCCACAAATTCATAAGAAATGATGATATCTGAATACTCAGGGAAATAGCTAATCTATAGAGACTTACCAGCCAAAAGCCCTTTACAACATGTGAATGTAGCATTTCCCTGACAAAGCTAGGATGTTCTGATGATAACTTCCCCTGTACCTCCTTAGCTCTCTCCATAGCAGACCCACAGTTACCCTGAACACTATAGTTTTTTCAAAGATTAAATTGCATGAGTGGAACGCAGTTTACTCAGGAAAAAACAAGAAAAAGTAAAAAAGTACCTTGTACATGTCTTTTGGCCATTAACATCAGATACCTGTCAAGTCACAGTTTATTTATTGTTAGTCCATTGTTTCAGTTTTGGACAAACAGGAGTTGAGAAAATGGAGCTTCAGAATACAACAGTTATACAGACTATGATATTTATACAGCACGCTCATTCAATACTGTGTCCTGAAATCCCATCCCAAAATATTTTTGTTGACCAAGTTATCCGACTTCTGAAGTGTGACATTCATATCTGCTTAAACCAATTGTGGCATCCATTTTTTGAAAATAAATAGCATAAAACTATGTGATTCTTTCAATCTTTGAACAAGAAGAATTCTTAAATGTGGCAATGTGAAACTTTTTCATGGATCTCACCATCAGCACAGGATCATCATCCATGTCGCTCTTGCTGCTGTTGTTACTGCTACCGCTCTCAATCAAGGCAAGCCTCGGCTTTACCGATGTCAACTTCTGCTCCATGTTGCCTTTGGAGGACTTGGAACCTGGTGGCCTCCCTCTCTTCTTCTGAAACCCAACAAACAAAAATCTTTTAGCCATTCTATGCAATGAGAGATTAGAAAAATGGTGTGAAATTTGGGGTGTCAAAATCTTTAAAGCATTGTGAGCTACTTTAAGAATTGGAAGGCCTGTTTACTAGCTCTAATTTCAAATGATGTGAAACGTTCAGAATGTTAAGTTTCATGCACCAAGTAGAACCAAAAGTCCGAACTGATGGAAACAAGGTAGCAATCCACATATATTGTAACACCCCCTCTCATGTGAATAGAATCTCACATATGACCCAATAAGGGTTATAGGTGGACAGAAAGAGGGGAAGAGCAATTATTATACTAAATTGCGGAAGCCGAGATTTGAACCCAAGACCTCAGCGCTGATACCAAGTTAAGTTTCATGCACCAACAAGTAGAACCAAAAGTTCAAATTGATGGAAAAAACGGTGGCAATCCACATATATTGTAACACGGATCACATCGACAATGGCAAGATTGGAACTAGGGACTGTATCTTACTTTGCCAATGTAAGTATTCTGGTTATTGTCTGCTTGAGGAACACCAGGAAGCTTCTTTTGCTCACTGTCCACTCTTCCTGGCGGCACAACCTGGCGTCACGAGGAAACCAACTATTAAAATATCTGCATTAAATTTACGCCCTGATTTGTAGAATAGAGCAACAGCAAATGTTTCACATACTTTTAAAGGAACATGCTCCTCCTCATCATCTGTATCATCGCAATTAATTACAGTAGGTTGTTTATCAACAACGATAGCAAGCTTCTCATCCTGCAATCATCAAATATCCATGGTGTCATGAAAAAATTCAGAGTTTATAAGAAATGCCAAAAAGGGAGGAGATAGTCTGATAACATATAATGCACAAGGTCATGAGTATTGGTTGCACTACCGTCTACCATGATAATGTGACATGGAAAAAACAAAAAACACAAGCAAATAATTCCATACTGCATTTTAGCTTATCAGAGGCAATTCACATAAGTGTGACCAAGCTTCATGGACGCACAATAAAAGCCAATAAAATGGCAAAGTACAGCAATAGCCACTCACCAATCGATTGGAGGTACTAGTTGCTACAATGCTGGTGAAGAAAAATACGAGCCGATGATTTTAGTGTATCAGAGGCAGTTCCACATAATAAGTGTTATCAAGCTTCGGAAACGCAACAGTACAGCTAACGCCTGAAAGACTACTGCAGTGACTGGTAATAATCTGAGTCGAGCTTAAGCTGAAGGGCCTCACCGATGCCGCCGCTGGCGCAACATCAGCATCCTTGTCGCTCCCGCTGTCAAGCAAGGCGAGCCTTTGATGAACCAGTGCCATCTTCTGCTCCATCTTGCTCTTGGCGGACGGCGAACCTACTCCTGCCGGCCTCCCTCTCTTGGCGGACGGGGAACTTGCTCCTGCCGGCCTCCCCCTCTTCCTCTGAAAAGCAGAGAAACAAGTTCAGTGTCCGATGCAAAATGCAGTGAAAAATCGATCCTCTTGATATCAAAATAAAATAAAATAAAATAAAAACCATCTAGAGATACGCCGCAGGCAATTGATCTACAGGGAAAGCTCCAGCCGGATGATTGGAAAGAACAATGTGGATTTATTTTCCAAGGAACACTTTTTTTTTAATGTCCAGCAATCACTTCTTTTTTGGAAATTATCACAAGACGGTGAAATAAAGCCAGAGGAACCCTCGAGATGCAAGAGAAGGCTGAGAAAAAAGGAACCCGATCGCGAACTAGATGAATCGCGAAGCAATCTCTTCGCAAGAAAAAGAATCACTAAGAAATCAAAGAAAGGACCCGAAAGGGGAGGACACGGACGTGCCTTGAGTTGCGAATCTATAGCCATCGCCTCTGCACCGGTGGAATCGTGGAGCTCGAATTCTCTGCAGTGGCTCGTCCCAGCGCTCCGGTCCGAAGGATTCTTGCCTTTAAATTTGCAATGTGGGTGGGGTTTCTGGGGGAGAAGACTGACGAGTAAGTACAGGCACGGAGGAGGGAAGGAACTAGGAAAAGGAGAAAGGAATGGCACTGTAGCAACAAATAATAAAAAAATGGTAAAACCGGAAAGAGATGACCGTTCGGCTACAGTAAATGGACGCCATAAATTTCGTTGATTTTATCGATACGCAGTTTGAAGAGTGTGGTACACATATGAAGCTGCATTTACCATTCCACCGACCTTTCCAAAGAAATCTGAACTTTAAACAAAAACTTTTCAAACTAATCTGAACTTAAACAAATACTTTTCAAACAAATCTGAACTTAAACAAATACTTCATAAACAGAGGGAAAAAAGTTGACATGGTGCTTTTGCTACTGGGTGCACATGCTCCTTTTATTTAAAATACATTTTAAACATATTAAAAATATTAACAACTCAAAATAAAGTGTTGCGCGTACCTCTCAACATCACACGTGTTCATGAAGTCGTTTCAGAAAAAAGTGAATTGTTATATGGCTTGAAAAATGCCTAGTAAAAAAGCCTTATTTTAGCGTCGAGTTTTGTCTTTTTTACACATGCTATAAAATTTATTATTTTAATATGAAACTATAAGTGATGACGTAGAATGTGGAGATATACGGGCTTAATTTTTCTCTGATTTTTTTTAATATTTGAAATTCTTTTTTTTGGGTAAAGAGAGCATATGCACCTGGGATCAAAAGTGCATTTCCGAAAAAAGTAAATTACGCATTTTACCTTCTATTTTATATTTGTGACACCAATTACCAAACTTAGGAAAAATTCTTCCAAAGTACACCTGTTATGAAACTTTTGGCTTTTTTACCTTAATTAAACTTTTAGCCAATATTATATGCAAGCCGGTCAATGTGGCATGGTGCCAGTGGAGAGCCGGTCCAAAAAATGATGGAGCTATATATGTATGTACATAGTTGGCACGCTTGGCAGAGTCCTCTGTCGTACATTGATGACTAGCATCCAAGCCATGTTTGGCGTGTTCATGGTTGGTCTTGACCTTCCCAGATATATTTGTATATTTGTGCCACAAATTACTAAATTTAGACAAAACTCTTTCAAATTACACTAATTGTGAAACTTCAGTCCAATTCTTACCTTCTTTAAGATTTTAGCCAGTTATGTCCGCAAGCTATACCAATGTGTTGTGGTGTCTAGATGTACGACTAGGAGACATATTTAAGAAGGCATGAAGTCAACCAGACGCATCTTCGTGATGTTGTCACCTAGCTCTCGACGCTCCCCACTCCTGACGGCTTCATCACCGCTTACTTCTTAGTAGATGACACGGCCACCGACGGCGAGCCAGTCCAAGAAGTGATGGAGGTATGTGTATTGTGTGCATCGTTGGCACGCTTGGCACAATCCTGGCTCATGGCATCGTCATTGATGATTAGCGTCCAAGCCCTGTTTGGCGTGTTCATAGTTTGCATCGCCATCCTAAAGAAGGACTGTTTGATTCCTTCATCGATGAGTTTATCGTTGCCAGTTCACCGGCACTAGCTAGATGGCACCACGACTGTCTTTGTGCTCTTGCCCTTCCTGGGCCTAGAAATCTGAGTGTCTGAGGGGTCATATGTTGAGTTATGCATGATGTCTTTTTAAAATATATATATATCTGAGTTAAAAACGTGTACTCAGCACACCGCACGGACTTGACTTGAATGTCCTACCTACCAACATGCTTACCACTCAACTGGGGCTGAAGTTAGGTCCAACATTACGTAAATGCATACCGTAAAGTAATATTCGTTAAATAAGGCAATTGGTGTCACAAATGTACAAATATAGGAGGTAAAACATGAATTCACCCAACTAAAAAGAACCAATGGCACCAACTGTCATATGACCAATTGAACCAATGACCAATTCTTCCCTGCCAATGCTCTTCTAAACAAGATATTTAAACAGATTTCGTATATAAAAAATATTATAGAGAGATGTGTATTGATGGGATAGAGATGTATTTTGATGGAAATGTCACTGGAATAATAAATAATGCAAAAATGGTAAAAGGGGAAAGAGGTGACTGTTGGGCTATAGTGATTGGTGGACGCCAAAAATTTCATCGTCTTTACCAATAGACAGTTTGAAAGGTACAGGCATGAAAAGTGGACGACACATAGATGAAATGCGCCTTTACCATTCCGCCAACCTTTTCAAACAAAGATAAACTAAAAATGAACGGGCAGATAGAATAAACATAAAAAGGGTAAACCAAACAGTTTCCCTCTGTTTGTTTCGTGACACCAATTTTCGAATTTAGCAAAACGTCTTCTGAATTACACCATTTAAGAGAAATGGACCCGATTTTACCAAATTTACGCTTTAGCCAATTTTATCCGCGGAGCAGGTTGATGTGATGAGGCAATGAAATGCACAGCTAGGAGGTGTATTCTAAAAAGGCAGGAAGTTGCAATTCGTCCTCTCGGGGATAGGACCATATACATTAAGAAAGGCACTCAAACAAAATCTTGTGAGATTTGGCAAGAACATAAGCTAGAGTTCAATTTTGTGTGACACTAGAGAGTTTAAGCCCTTCTGTATACTATGAAGTAGACATAGCCCCTATTTGACTTCTACTGCATTCGATGCCTTTTTTTTTGGAAATATAGTATAATTATAGACACTCACACATATGTACATACCGTTCACCTCTATGACGCAGACATGCACACCCTACCCCTATATATTAGCACGCACGTTTGCGAATTGCTTCACCAGGCGCTGCAAAGTTTAGCACGCGCAAAACGCATCGTTTCTAGGCGTTGTAAAATGCAGCGCGCTGGCGCATGCACAAAAAGAAAATAACAACTAGAAAGCGCTATGAAGATCATACACAATCAAATAAATGAAATATAAATAGTTTATTACAACAATATGAAATAAAAATTTATTGTTAATACAAAAAAAAATTGTAAATAAATGAAATATAACAACTACAAATGAGATATAATTACTGTTGGCCATTCCATGTCCACCACTCTTCGATCAGACTGGTTGGCCCATCAACTCATATTGCAAACAGTCATTATATTGACCATGCTCATCTTCGATGATCATGTTATGCATCATGATACATGCATTGATGTACCAAAGGACCTCTTGATCCTAAAATCTAGCTGGTAAAAACTTTGACAATAGCAAATTGGGTTTGCAAAATCTCAAATGCTCTCTCAACATCTTTCCTTGCTGCCGCTTGTGCATTGCGGAATTGAACTTGTTTCTTACAGATGGTTTGACAACTGGCTTCACAAATGTTTGCCACTTTGGGTAGATGTCGTCGACTAGGAAGTACCCAAAGTTGCATATGCGCCCATTTTCTTGAAACTGAACCGGTGGAGTATCACCCAAAGCAATCATGCTCATTAAGGGTGCCGTTGGACAATGTTGATGTCGTTCAACGTACCGGACAATACGAAAAAATCATGCCAAATCCAAGTTTCATAGTCTGCCACAACTTCAAGGATTATGGTGGAATCCTTTTTGTGGCCTTTGATCTGTCCATGCTATGCGGCAAGACAATTCTTTCAACTCCAATACAAACAATCATTGGAACCAAGCATAACTAGAAATCCACGATTCTTGTTGAACTCAAGAAGCCTTGCAGTACTGCTTCATTGGGTGCTCGCAAATAAACCTCGTCGAACACCTTCACCATTTTAACGGCAAAGCGTTTGACACACTTGATAGCTTGGCTCTCACCCATCGCCAAATGGTCATCAACTAGATCAGCTGGTATCTTGTATGCCAACATACGCAAAGCAGCGGTGACATTTTGCTCCGTACTATGCCCTAGTTCTCTGGCGGCATTCCTCCATTGCTCAAAGGTTGTCGTACTTCTTGAGCTCCTCTGCGATTCTCTTGAAAAAGTTGATGCTCATCTGAAAACAATGACGAAAATAGCTCTTTGAAAATGTGGCATTCTCCATAAAATAGCTACGCATCAGCTTCTCGTGTCCTTCTATCCTCTCCCGCCACAATTTATGTCTACCAAGAACGGAACCATCATGCTTCGACCTCTTCTTTGCGCGCATAGCCCATAGCATTGCCATCTCTTCTTCTTCTTGAATGTCCCATTCTTCATCGGATGAATCGTATGAAGAGCTCATCTATCCATGAAGCGCAACAAATTCAACAAACAAACTAAAAATCTAATTGAAAGAAGACCGGCGCATACCTTAGAGCACCTTGCGGGCACGCGGAATGCAGGGGAGTCGCGATGGCGATTTGGCGATAGTGGAGCGGCGATTCAGACACCTGGATGCGTGACGGCTGCAGGGAAGTGGCGCCTCGTTGTTTTTCTACGTCGGATTCGCCTGGTAGGCGCCGCGAATCCGCTGGACGAGAAAGGGGTGGAGGTTTTGCCGGCGGTGGAGCGGTGCGCGGAAGTTTCAGAGTGGCAGTTGCCTTTTGCGCGTTCGCCTTTTCCTTTACCGCGCGCGATGCTGCGTGTGCCAAATATCCAGCGTGTTGGGCCGCAATTTCGCGCGCACTGGAAAAAATATTAGCGCGACACACGTCCGTTGGAGCGAATTTTTTTGATGCCAGTGCGCTAAACTGGCGATTTTTACCGCGCAGGTGCCTTTTGGCGGGCCTGTTGGAGATGCATTAAACATGCATGTGTGATAGTTAAGACATGTGGTATTATCAAGTGCACCCATGCTAGCTAGCTTAGGGTTTTTTTTTTCTTCAGGAGTGTGTATGTTACTCGGCTCTCTACCATCCTGCGTGATGTGTTATGTTGAGAATGATTGTAACAAAATTGCTCCTTTTTTATATAGATAGAAGGCACTGCGTGCCCGACTTTAAATTAATAAAGCCCTCAGGTTCGATAACAACAGGTTATTACATGCTGCGGCATACAGCTTAACCAACACGGAAACTAACAGCAGGTAGCTAAGACCTTCCCCCTGGAGGTGCTCATGATGTCGCCTCGTCAGTCCTTCTTGACTGCACATTTGGTGCGTGGGCGGCGTGTAGAAGCTTGAGTTGGGTGGCCACGGTCCTGAGCCCCGGCCTGTCTGGAGGTTTGGCGAGCGGCGACCAGTGCTGCAGGAAGAACATAGATTTGAATATAATGTTAGATGGGTGTTTCATAAGTTTGGATTCAATGGTTAACTTATTTCTAAAGTGTCGTAAGGCCCAAGACTGGGCAAGAACAGCGACCAAACCATGCGTCTAAAGCTACCCGAAAGACTAGACACGATGGCATAAAGCTGGTGAAAGTTTGCCGGGCACCAACTACACCCAAGTAGTTGGCAAAAGACACTCCAAGAGAATTTAGCAGGGGAGCATACAAAGAAAATGTGGGCGGCGTCTTCCTCCATGCCACAAAGTGAGCAACGGCCATTTCCTGGCCCGTGTCTCGCCGCAATATTGAGACTAGAGGGGAGTCTGTCCAGAATCAATTGCCATGAAAAGATCCTAACTTTAAGCGGGATTTTCGCCGCCCAAACATCCTTGAAATAAGCAATGGAGGCCCCGGCCGAGAGTTTCCTGTACATCGAGTTAACCGAGAACTTCCCCGATTGTTCCAAGTTCCAGCTGATCATATCCTGCCCCTCGGATAGTACAGCATTCTCAATGATATCCCGAAGCCGGTGCCATTCCTGCAGGGCTTCCACATCCAAGGCTCTACGGAATCCCATTTGGGTGGAGCCTCCGCAAACCTGTTGCACAGAGCAACCTTGATTCAAGGCGATACTGAACAGCCTAGGGAACTGATCTTTGAGGGCCCTGTCTCCGTGCCAAGTATCCAACCAGAAGAGGGTTCTCTGACCATCCTTGACTTTATATGACGCTCCGAGTTTAAAAAAGTGTTTGATCTTGTGAATGCTACGCCAGAACTGCGAGCCGCCCTGGCCCGTTCCCGCAAAAATGTTGTCAACTGAGGTGTATTTTGCTCTCAAGATCTGGGCCTAGATGGGGTTGTCTTCTTGAAACAGCTTCCACACCCACTTGAGCAGTAGAGCGATGTTCATCTTCTTAGAGTTTATAATCCCTAATCCTCCGCAGGCTTTTGGACGACAGACCGCCGGCCAGTTGACCAAGTGATACTTTCTTTTGGGTCCCGAGTCCTCCCAGTAGAATTTGGCCCTGTGAGTGTCGAATTTGGCATGGATGCCATCCTGGAGCAAGAACATTCCCATCGCAAACATGGGAAGGCTAGCCAGGCAGGAGTTTGAAAGGATAAGCCGTCCCCCTGACGACATGAATTTACCCCACCATGGTTCCACCCTACCAGCAAGCTTTTGAACCAGGAACATCCACTGTTCTCTGGTGAGCTTGCTCTAACATGGGAAGGCCGAGGTAAGTGAAAGGGAAAGCGCCTAACTTGCAATTCAAGGCATCAGCCACCCTCTGCTTTCTTGAGATGCTCGCACCCATCACAATGACTTCAGACTTGTGGTAGTTAATTTTCAGCCCAGACATGTCTTTGAAACACATGAGGAGAAACTTGAGATTTGCTATTTGCTCATCATTGTCTTGGATCATAATCAAAGTGTCATCGGCATATTGTAAGTGTGAAATCCCCCCCCCCCCCGGGATAAGATGCGGAATGACCCCAACAAGGTGGCCCGCTTCACATGCTCTGGAGAGGATCAAAGAAAGTGCTTCTGCCATGAAGTTGAACAGCAGGGGCGAGAGAGGGTGCCCTTGACGCACTCCCCGCTTGTTTCTGAATAAGGGCCCAATCTCCCCGTTGATTGAGATCGCGGTTTGGCCACCAGTGACCAGTTGACTAATGCGGTGGACCACCCCTGGGTCAAAACCTTTACACCTTAGAACCTCCAAGAGGAAGTCCCAGTTGACCCTGTCGTAGGCTTTCTCGAAGTCGAGCTTGATCAAGATTCCACCCAGCTTCTTGGTTTTTAACTCATGGACAGTCTCATGGAGAGCCAGGATACCGGCTAGGATGAACCTTCCCTTGATGAAAGCGGTCTGGTTTGGGCTGATGATCCTGTTGGCGATGGGGTCCAGCTTCGAGGCAAAGGCTTTGGAAATGATCTTAAAGATAACATTAATAAGCGCAATGGGCCTGAACTGGGTGATCTTATCCGCGCCAGGGATCTTTGGGATGAGCGAGAGAACCCCAAAGTTAAGTCTCGCAATGTCAATCCTCCCTAGGATGAAGTCGTTGATGTCTACGTTCCCCCTCCTTTCCTGTAGACAGTGTTGGGCCTCCAAGTGCAGAGGTTTGTAGAACAGCAGCAAGTTTCCCTTAAGTGGATCACCCAAGGTTTATCGAACTCGGGGAGGAAGAGGTCAAAGATATCCCTCTCATGCAACCTGCAACCACAAAGCAAGAAGTCTCTTGTGTCCCCAACACACCAAATAGGTGCACTAGTTCGGCGAAGAGATAGTGAAATACGGTGGTATGAATATATATGAGCAGTAGCAACGGTGCCGAAAATAGCTTGCTGGCGTGTAGTTGATGGTGGTAGTATTGCAGCGGTAGTAACACAGTAAAACAGTAAACAAGCAGTAGTAACTCAGCAGTATTTAGGGACAAGGCCTAGGGATTACACTTTCACTAGTGGACACTCTCAACATTGATCACATAACAGAATAGATAAATGCATACTCTACACTCTTGTTGGATGATGAACACATTGCGTAGGATTACACGAACCCTCAATGCCGGAGTTAACAAGCTCCACAATAATGCTCATGTTTAAGTAACCTTAAGTGTAAGATAGATCAAAACGACTAAACCAAGTACTAGCATAGCATGCACACTGTCACCTTCATGCATATGTAGGAGGAATAGATCACATCAATATTATCATAGCAATAGTTAACTTCGCAATCTACAAGAGATCATGATCATAGCATAAACCAAGTACTAACACGGTGCACGCACTGTCACCTTTGCACACATGCAGGAGGAATAAAACTACTTTAATAACACATCACTAGAGTAGCACATAGATAGTAGTGATACAAAACTCATATGAATCTCAATCATGTAAAGCAGCTCATGAGATCATTGTATTGAGGTACATAGGAGAGAGATTAACCACATAGCTACCGGTACAGCCCGAGCCTCGATGGAGAACTACTCCCTCCTCATGGGAGCAGCAGCGGTGATGAAGATGGCGGTGGAGATGGCAGCGGTGTCGATGGAGAAGCCTTCCGGGGCACTTCCCCGCTCCGGTGCCGAACGAGACTCTGTCCCCGGATCTTGGCTTCGCGATGGCGGCGGCTCGGAACTTTTCTCGTATCGTGGCTCTCGTAAGGGTTTCGATGCGGGGCTTTATATAGGCGAAGAGGCGGCGCGGGAGGGCGACGGCGGCCACACCATAGGGTGGCGCGGCCGGGGCCCAGGCCGCGCCACCATGTCATCGGGGCCCACAGGGCCATCTGCTCTCGAGTGTTCTGGATGGTTCGGGAAAATAGGAACCAGGCGTTGATTTCGTCCGATTCCGAGAATATTTTGTTACTAGGATTTCTGAAACCAAAAACAGACGAGAACGGCACCGGCATCTTGTTAATAGGTTAGTTCCAGCATAAATATGACATATAATGTGTATAAAACATGTAGATATCATCAATAATGTGGCATGGAACATAAGAAATTATCGATACGTTGGAGACGTATCAGCATCCCAAGCTTAGTTCTGCTCGTCCCGAGCAGGTAAAACGATAACAAAGATAATTTCTTAAGTGACATGCCATCATAACCTTGATCATATTGTAAACATATGTAATGAATGCAGCGATCATAAACAATGGTAATGACATGAGTAAACAAATGAATCATAAAGCAAAGACTTTTCATGAATAGTACTTCAAGACAAGCATCAATAAGTCTTGCATAAGAGTTAACTCGTAAAGCAATAAATCAAAGTAAAGGTATTGAAGCAACACATAAGAAGATTAAGTTTCAGCGGTTGCTTTCAACTTGTAACATGTATATCTCATGGATATTGTCAACATAAAGTAATATAACAAGTGCAATATGCAAGTATGTAGGAATCAATGCACAGTTCACACAAGTGTTTGCTTCTTAAGGTGGAAGGAGATAGGTAAACTGACTCAACAATAAAAGTAAAAGAATGGTCCTTCGCAGAGGAAAGCATCGATTGCTGTATTTGTGCTAGAGCTTTTATTTTGAAAACATGAAACAATTTTGTCAACGGTAGTAATAAAGCATATGAGTTATGAAAATTATATCTTACAAGTTGCAAGCCTCACGCATAGTATACTAATAGTGCCCGCACCTCGTCCTACTTAACTTGGACTACCGGATCTTTGCATGCCATGTTTCAACCAAGTGTCACAAAGGGGTACCTCCATGCCGCCTGTACAAAGGTCCAAGGAGAATGCTCGCATTTCGGATTTCTCGCTTTTGATTATTCTCAACTTAGACATCCATACCGGGACAACATGGACAACAGATAATGGACTCCTCTTTAATGCATAAGCATGTAGCAAAGTTATTATTCTCATATGAGATTGAGGATATATGTCCAAACTGAAACTTCCACCATGATTCATGGCTTTAGTTAGCGGCCCAATGTTCTTCTCTAACAATTTTGCATGCTCCAACCACAAAAATGATAGACCTTCAGACAAGACGGACATGCATAGCAACTCACATGATATTCAACAATAGTTGATGGCGTTCCCCAGAAACATGGTTATCGCACAACAAGCAACTTAATAAAATATAAGGTGCATAAGTACATATTCAATACTACGATAGTTTTTAAGGCTATTTTGTCCCATGAGCTATATATTGCAAAGGTGAATGATGGAATTTTAAAGGTAGCACTTAAGCAATTTACTTTGGAATGGCGGGTAAATACCATGTAGTAGGTAGGTATGGTGGACACAAATGGCATAGTAGTTGGCTCAAGGATTTTGGATGCATGAGAAGTATGAAGGAGATATGCCCTAGAGGCAATAATAAAGTGGTTATTATTTATATCTTTATGTTTATGATAAATGTTTATATATCATGCTATAATTGTATTAACCGAAACATTAGTACATGTGTGATATGTAGACAACAAGAAGTCCCTAGTATGCCTCTTAACTAGCTTGTTGATTAATGGATGATTAGTTTCATAATCATGAACATTGGATGTTATTAATAACAAGGTTATATCATTGTATGAATGATGTAATGGACACACCCAATTAAGCGTAGCATAAGATCTCGTCATTAAGTTATTTGCTATAAGCTTTCGATACATAGTTACCTAGTCCTTATGACCATGAGATCATGTAAATCACTTATACCGGAAAGGTACTTTGATTACATCAAACGCCCTGCGTAAATGGGTGGTTATAAAGGTGGGATTAAGTATCTGGAAAGTATGAGTTGAGGCATATGGATCAACGGTGGGATTTGTCCATCCCGATGACGGATAGATATACTACTCCCTCTCGGTGGAATGTCGTCTAATGTCTTGCAAGCATATGAATAAGTTCATAAGAGACCACATACCACGGTACGAGTACTTGTCGGGAGACGAGGTTGAACAAGGTATAGAGTGATACCGATGATCAAACCTCGGACAAGTAAAATATCGCGTGACAAAGGGAATTGGTATCGTATGTGAATGGTTCATTCGATCACTAAAGTCATCGTTGAATATGTGGGAGCCATTATGGATCTCCAGATCCCGCTATTGGTTATTGGTCGGAGTGAGTACTCAACCATGTCCGCATAGTTCACGAACCGTAGGGTGACACACTTAAAGTTGGATGTTGAAATGGTAGTACTTGAATATGGAATGGAGTTCGAATATTTGTTCGGAGTCCCGGATGAGATCCCGGACATCACGAGGAGTTCCGGAATGGTCCGGAGAATAAGATTCATATATGGGAAGTCATTTTATGTGAATTAAAATGATCCGGAAGGTTCTACGGAAGGTTCTAGAAGGTTCTAGAAAAGTCCGGAAGAAATAAGGATGGAAGGTGGAGTCCCAGAGGACTCCACCCACCTTGGCCGGCCAACCTAAGGGAGGAGGAGTCCCAAGTGGACTCCCCACCATGGTGGCCGGCCACCCCACCAAGGAAAGGGGGGAGTCCCACTCCCCCTAGGTTTGGACACTTGGAAGGTTTTGGTTGGGGTCTTATTCGGACTCTTTGACCTAAGCCTTGGGGCTTCCACCTATATAAAGAGGGGGAGAGAGGGGCTGGCCGGATACAACAAGCCCATAGCTTGGCCGCACCCATAGGTGGCCGGCCACCCCCTCTCCCAACCCTAGCCGCCCCCTCTCTCCTCCTCTTCTCCCGCACGCTTAGCGAAGCTCCGCCGGAGATCTCCATCGCCACCGCCACCACGCCGTCGTGCTGCCGGATTCAAGGAGGAGCTACTACTTCCGCTGCCCGCTGGAACGGGGAGGACGTCGTCTTCATCAACAACCGAACGTGTGACCGAGTACGGAGGTGCTGCCCGTTCGTGGCGCCGGAACCGATCGTGATCAAGATCTTCTACGCGCTTTGCAAGCGGCAAGTGATCGTCTACCGCAGCAATAAGAGCCTACTCTTATAGGCTTTGGAATCTCTTCAAGGGTTAGTCTTGATCATCCCCTCGTTGCTACCGTCTTCTAGATTGCATCTTGGCTTGGATTGCGTGTTCGCGGTAGGAAATTTTTTGTTTTCTATGCAACGTTATCCTACAGTGGTATCAGAGCCGTGTCTATGCATAGATGGTTGCACGAGTAGAACACAATGGTTTTGTGGGCGTTGATGCTCTTGTTATCTTTAGTTTGAGTACTTTGCATCTTTGTGGCATAGTGGGATGAAGCGGCCCGGACTAACTTTACATGACCGCGTTCATGAGACTTGTTCCTCGTTCGACATGCAACTTGTATTGCATAAGAGGCTTTGCGGGTGTCTGTCTCTCCTACTATAGTGAAGATTCAACTTACTCTTCTATTGACAACACTAGTATCACCGTTGTGGTTCATGTTCGTAGGTAGATTAGATCTTACTCGAAAACCCTAAACCACGTAAAATATGCAAACCAAATTAGAGACGTCTAACTTGTTTTTGCAGGGTTTGGTGATGTGATATGGCCATGATATGATGATGAATATGTATGAGATGATCATTATTGTATTGTGGCAACCGGCAGGAGCCTTATGGTTGTCTTTAAATTTCATGTTGAGAGGTATTTCAAAGTAGTTGTAATAGTTGCTACATGGAGGACAATCATGAAGACGACGCCATGAACCTTGACGCTACGCCGACGATGATGGAGATCATGCCCGTTGATGATGGAGATCATGTCCGTGCTTTGGAGATGAAGATCGAAGGCGCAAAGACTAAAGGGCCATATCATATCACATATGAATTGCATGTGATGTTAATCCTTTATGCATCTTATTTTGCTTAGATCGCGACGGTAGCATTATAAGATGATCCCTCACATTAATATCAAGATAATAAAGTGTTCTCCCCTCGTATGCACCGTTGTACAGTTTGTCGTTTAGAAGCATCTCGTGATGATCGGATGTGGTAGATTCAACGTTCACATACAACGGGTGTAAGACATGTTGCACACGCGAATACTTGGGTTTGCTTGACGAGCCTAGCATGTACAGACATGGCCTCGGGACAATGGAAACCGAAAGGTTGAACACGAGTCATATGGATGATATGATCAACATGTTGATGTTCACCATTGAAACTACATCATCTCACGTGATGATCGGTTTTGGTGTAGTGGATTTGGATCGTGTACCACTTTACAACTATGAGGGATGTTGTATTAAGTGGGAGTTCATTAGTAATTAGATTAAAACATGAACTAATTATCATAAACATAGTCTGAGTAGTATTTTGAATTAATTTTGTAGTATTGGCATCCGTTTACTACTATGCACTAGTCTTATAATTGAGATAGAAATACTGTTAAAATCTGACTAGAAACTTTACGGATTAGTACCGTATTGTTAATGAATCAAGAAATGATTAAGTCCTATTGCAAACATTTAGTGAAACTCACTTTGTTGATTCAGAGAGCTATGGTTTCAATTAGTACCTAAAGTTATCTTGTCTCCGTGAAACTTGAAGTTCAAATCTGTTTGAAAAGTAAGGAGCTGAAAATTTAGTTTTCAGAAATAATCAAGGTACGAGATATATGTGATATCTAAGACCTTATTGCAAGATGATAGAATATAAATTTGGTGAGACTACATAAACTCATAAGTTTTATGGGAATGTACGAAGGTTGAAGACGCAAGGCGTCCCAATCCTCCAACTATTGGGGCACTAACAATATTCGCATATCCATGAAGTGATTGTCCTTAGTATGCACCGTTGCTAAGACTCGTCGTTTCAAAGCATCACGTGATGATCGGGTGTTATAGATTCTACGTGTGCTTCCAACGGGTGCAAGCCAGTTTTGCATATGCGAATACTAAGATTTAAACTTTATGAGCCTAGCATGTACAGACATGGTCTCAGAAAGTTATCATGAATTGATGGATAAAATTATGAGTGAAATTGTTCATCGTATTACAAATTTACTAATAGTGAAATCTGAAACACTTGTCATATGATGATCAACTTCAAAGTAAGAACCTCAAGGTTATTGGTATTTGACCAACAAACCTAGAAGTTATTGATGTTGAAATGTTTTTCTGAATAATGAGGAAAGCTAAAAGAGAAACTGCAAAAGATATTTTGGCAAAAAGAAAAGAAAAGACTAGAAAGTCTAGCTCGGGTGTATATAAATGATATACATGTTATGGTTGTATTCCTAGTTAAGTCACACTATGAAATTCTTGGGTATAAGTACTATATTGGTTGGTATGAAGTGTCATACAAAAACAACGCAATACAAGAATACTATGGCCTAAGTGACTGATAAGGAATATGGTAATAATGCACGTCTGGAACATAACAAAGTGTTATTATGTTTGTCGTTGGCATTCTACCTAACCCTTAGAATTTATAATAAAGAGCTTAATAAATTGTTATTTTGCTCTGGTCAAATAAAAACAATGAGTTGTTCAAATTATGACATTACTCCATGTACGATGGATAAGTTATTATAAATCTTAATGGTGAAACACACACACATAATACTGACGCTAAAATGCCATAAGGCAAATGATTTGAATTCCACTTATTTGTGGAACCGCCATTTAGGTCATGTTAGAAAGGAACGCATGAAGGAACTCCATGCAAATGGATTTTTAGAGTCATTTGATTTTTTGAATCGTTTGGCGCTTGCAAAATCTTTTCTAAAAAGTAATGACTGAAATACCGTTCATAGGCCGAGAGTTGAACGGGCAACTAACTTAGTGAAAACATACATAATGATATATGTGTTTCACTGGGCATAGTTGTGTGCGGAAGATTCTTCTACTTCATGAAAACTTTCAAACAATGAATTGAGTATATATGTGGATATATTCAATAAGGAAAAGTTTGAAACATTTGAATAGATTAAAATAAATTCAGCATGAAGTGGAAATCATCGTAATAGAAAAATCAAATATCTATGATTGGATCATGGTGGAAATATTTGAATTACGAGTTTTAGCGAACATCTAAGAGAGTTATGAAGTTGTTCTACAACTCACGTTTCTTGGAGTATCATAGTAATGATGAAGTATCCAAAAAACGTATCCAAACCTTGTTGGATCAATGATGAGATAAAATATTGATGCCATTATATTTTTGTGGATTATGCTTTAGTGACTACCGCTTTTACACTGAATAGAGCATCATCATGATCCGATGAAATGACACCATACAAGTTATGGAATGGGTATAAACCCTAATAGTCCTTTCTTTAAATTTTGGTCTAAGAATTTACAACCAAAATCGGATGAATGTCTTTGTTAGTTATCCCAGAGATTTAATTGGGAATTCTTCCCACGAGACAAAGACAAAAGTGTTTGTCAATGTTTCTTATTTCAAGAAATTGTTTCTAGTGAAGTATTTGAGTGGGAGGACAATATAATTTGATAAGGTTTATGAACCTGAGCATAATGATCAGAGTAGCGCAGCATCGGAATTGGTTTCGGAAGCGGCCACGACGATCATGGCTCTCATGACTACAAAGTGTTTTAGCCATGGAGATCGAAGTACATATTGAACCTTTGTAGGTATGGTTTACTTTGTGATCAAATAAATGATTTGTGGACAAAGGATTGATTTTGAACAATGATAAACCAACTACAAAACAAAGAAGTTATGATGGGCCCTGACTCCGTTAAAATGGCCATGCGCCATGAAATCCAAGATAGATGAATACTTTATGAAAGTAAATGGATCTATGAAATTGATAGACTTGGATGAAATATCCTTGAAGAAAGCTTGACTTATCAAAAAATTGTTTACGACAAAGTTCAAAGAGTTGACTACGATAAGATTAGATCTTCCGTAGCAATGCTTATAGTCTATGAGGATTATTCTAGTAATCACTACATATTTCTTTTATGAGATATGCTAGTAGGATGGCAAAATACATTATCAGAAGTATGTATTAAAGGTGTATACAAGATACAACCAAGAGTTTTGCCTGTCCGTAGAATACTAGATAGGTATACAAACTTCAAATTGGATGAAGTGAGTATCGCGGAGTTGGAATCTTCACCAGATGAAATAATCAAAGGTTTTTGATTTCATCAGAGACGATGAAGAGGCTTGCATTTGCAAGAAATTAAGTGGGAGCGCTAAGACACATTTATAATACTTTATGTAGGTGACATATAGTTGGTTATAAATGATGTAATTATATACTTGATTAAAAAGGTTTCATTGAGAATTAACTTCAATGAAAGGATATGGACTGAAACAAATTTAGTGTCAATATCTATAAAGATAGATTGAAACACATAAATAAGTTTAAGTCAAAGTACATATGATGGATATTGAAGTAGTTCAATATAGAAATATTAAGAAAATATTCTTGTCATGTGAAGGTTTAACAAGACTTGAGTGTATCTGACACTCAATGAGTAAAAACACATGAGTGATTATAGATCACGAATAATATGTACACAATCAGATATCATGTGCTATAAAGTGTTATGAGCATATACCAGAATGATTCATATGATGATCATTGGACGACAGTATGAATATCCTTGAGTACTTTAGAAGAACTAAGGATATATATATATATATTTGTATGAAGAAATGACAAACAAATCGCTGTAAGGTGTTACACCGATATTGGTTTTTTCACATATAAAATATAATTTCAATCTCAAATTAGACTAAGTGTTGTTTAAAAGGTAGCACAATGAGCTAGAAGTTGTCTATGCTAGACTTAGAAGAGTTCTAAATATTGTGACGGATTCTACAAAATAAGGCAGAGTATGTCATTATTTTGACAATGACAAAGGATGTTAAGTCAAGAGGTTCTTTGAGAACTTGGTGTAGTTCCGACAGAGTCAGAACTTTGAAGCTATATTGTGTGTGACAATATTAGTGACGTATTTCAGACAGCGGAATTAAGGTTCCACCAGAAGATCAAACATATTTAATACCAACTCATTTTGGAAATGAGTGATGCGTTGAGACGCAAATGAATTACAAAATACATACGTTTCTGAGCGTGTCAGATCCGATGACTAAAAACCTCTCCGTGAGCAATACATGATAAAGCACCAAGGCCAAGGTGTTATATCTTTACAAATGATTAGATTATTGACTCTAGGAGACTGAAGGAGATATGCCCTAGAGGCAATAATAAAGTGGTTATTATTTATATCTTTATGTTTATGATAAATGTTTATATATCATGCTATAATTGTATTAACCGAAACATTAGTACATGTGTGATATGTAGACAACAAGAAGTCCCTAGTATGCCTCTTAACTAGCTTGTTGATTAATGGATGATTAGTTTCATAATCATGAACATTGGATGTTATTAATAACAAGGTTATATCATTGTATGAATGATGTAATGGACACACCCAATTAAGCGTAGCATAAAGATCTCGTCATTAAGTTATTTGCTATAAGCTTTCGATACATAGTTACCTAGTCCTTATGACCATGAGATCATGTAAATCACTTATAGCGGAAAGGTACTTTGATTACATCAAACGCCACTGCGTAAATGGGTGGTTATAAAGGTGGGATTAAGTATCTGGAAAGTATGAGTTGAGGCATATGGATCAACAGTGGGATTTGTCCATCCCGATGACGGATAGATATACTCTGGGCCCTCTCGGTGGAATGTCGTCTAATGTCTTGCAAGCATATGAATAAGTTCATAAGAGACCACATACCACGGTACGAGTAAAGAGTACTTGTCAGGAGACGAGGTTGAACAAGGTATAGAGTGATACCGATGATCAAACCTCGGACAAGTAAAATATCGCGTGACAAAGGGAATTGGTATCGTATGTGAATGGTTCATTCGATCACTAAAGTCATCGTTGAATATGTGGGAGCCATTATGGATCTCCAGATCCCGCTATTGGTTATTGGTCGGAGTGAGTACTCAACCATGTCCGCATAGTTCACGAACCGTAGGGTGACACACTTAAAGTTGGATGTTGAAATGGTAGTACTTGAATATGGAATGGAGTTCGAATATTTGTTCGGAGTCCCGGATGAGATCCGGACATCACGAGGAGTTCCGGAATGGTCCGGAGAATAAGATTCATATATGGGAAGTCATTTTATGTGAATTAAAATGATCCGGAAGGTTCTACGGAAGGTTCTAGAAAAGTCCGGAAGAAATAAGGATGGAAGGTGGAGTCCCAGAGGGACTCCACCCACCTTGGCCGGCCAACCTAAGGGAGGAGGAGTCCCAAGTGGACTCCCCACCATGGTGGCCGGCCACCCCACCAAGGAAAGGGGGGAGTCCCACTCCCCCTAGGTTTGGACACTTGGAAGGTTTTGGTTGGGGTCTTATTCGGACTCTTTGACCTAAGCCTTGGGGCTTCCACCTATATAAAGAGGGGAGAGAGGGGCTGGCCGGATACAACAAGCCCATAGCTTGGCCGCACCCATAGGTGGCCGGCCACCCCCTCTCCCAACCCTAGCCGCCCCTCTCTCCTCCTCTTCTCCCGCACGCTTAGCGAAGCTCCGCCGGAGATCTCCATCGCCACCGCCACCACGCCGTCGTGCTGCCGGATTCAAGGAGGAGCTACTACTTCCGCTGCCCGCTGGAACGGGGAGAAGGACGTCGTCTTCATCAACAACCGAACGTGTGACCGAGTACGGAGGTGCTGCCCGTTCGTGGCGCCGGAACCGATCGTGATCAAGATCTTCTACGCGCTTTTGCAAGCGGCAAGTGATCGTCTACCGCAGCAATAAGAGCCTACTCTTATAGGCTTTGGAATCTCTTCAAGGGTTAGTCTTGATCATCCCCTCGTTGCTACCGTCTTCTAGATTGCATCTTGGCTTGGATTGCGTGTTCGCGGTAGGAAATTTTTTTGTTTTCTATGCAACGTTATCCTACAAAGTATTCCCTCTCGATACAAGGTTTAGGCTAGCAAGGTTATTTGAAGCAAACTCAAGGATGAACAAGTGCAGCAAGACTCACATAAAAGACATATTGTAAACATTATAAGACTCTACACTGTCTTCCTTGTTGTTCAAAACTCAATACTAGATATTATCTAGACCTTAGAGAAACCAAATATGCAAATCAAATTTTAGCAAGCTCTATGTATTTCTTCATTAATGGGTGCAAAGCATATGATGCAAGAGCTTAAACATGAGCACAACAATTGCCAAGTATCACATTATCCAAGACATTTTTAGAATTACTACATGTAGCATTTTCCAATTCCAACCATATAACAAATTAACGAAGAAGAAACTTCGCCTTGAACATTATGAGTAAAGCCTAAGGACACATGTGTCCATATGCAACAACGGACGTGTCTCTCTCTCCACAAAGTGAATGCTAGGATCCATCTTATTCAAACAAAAACAAAAACGAAAACAAACCGACGCTCCAAGTAAAGAACACAGGATGTGACTGAATAAAAATATAGTTTCGGGGGAGGAACCTGATGATGTTGTCGATGAAGAAGGGGATGCCTTGGGCATCCCCAAGCTTAGACGCTTGAGTCTTCTTAAAATATGCAGGGATGAACCACGGGGCATCCCCAAGCTTAGAGCTTTCACTCCTCTTGATCTTAGTATATCATTCTCCTCTCTTGACCCTTGAAAACTTCCTTCACACCAAACTTCAAGCAAACTCATTAGAGGGTTAGTGCATCATTAAAATTCACATGTTCAGAGGTGACACAATCATTCTTAACACTTCTGGACATTGCACAAAACTTCTGAAAGTTAATGGAACAAAGAAACTCATTCAACTTAACAAAAGCGGCAATGCGAAATAAAAGGCAGAATCTGTCAAAAACAGAACAGTCCGTAAAGACGAATTTTAAGATGGCACCAGACTTGCTCAAATGGAAAAACTCAAAACTAATGAAAGTTGCGTACATATCTGAGGATCACGCTCGTAAATTGGCAGATTTTTTCGAATTTTCTACAGAGAAATAAGCCCAGATTCGTGACAGACAGCAATGCTGTTTCTGCGCAGCGATCCCAAATATAACATCAACTTTGACATAGAAACTTTACTTGGCACAAAAACATGATAAGGAGAGGTTGCTACAGTAGTAAACAACTTCCAAGACACAAATATAAAACAAAGTACTGTAGCAAAATAACACATGGGTTATCTCCCAAGAAGTTCTTTTCTTTATAGCCATTAAGATGGGCTCAGCAGTTTTAATGATGCACTCGCAAGAAATAGAAGTTGAAGCAAAAGAGAGCATCAAGAGGCAAATTCAAAACACATTTAAGTCTAACATGCTTCCTATGCATAGGAATCTTGTAAATAAACAAGTTCATGAAGAGCAAAGTAACAAGCATAGGAAGATAAAACAAGTGTAGCTTCAAAAATTTCAGCACATAGAGAGGTGTTTTAGTAACATGAAAATTTTTACAACCATATTTTCCTCTCTCATAATAACTTTCAGTAGCATCATGAGCAAACTCAACAATATAACTATCACTTAAAGCATTCTTATCATGAGTCTCATGCATAAAATAATTACTACTCCCAACATAAGCATAATCAATTTTATTAGTTGTAGTGGGAGCAAATTCAACAAAGTAGCTATCAAATATAGGAGGTATATTGTAATCATAATCAAATTTATCCTCCATAACAGGTGGTAACAAAAGACTACTATCATTATAATCATCATAAATGGGAGGCAAAGTATCATCAAAGTAAATTTTCTCCTCAATGCTTGGGGGACTAAAAATATCATGCTCATCAAAGCCAGCTTCCCCAAGCTTAGAATTTTCCATAGCATTAGCAACAATGGTGTTCAAAGCATTCATACTAATAACATTCCCATTATCATGCATATAAAGTTCCATGGGTTTTTAATTCTTTCTTCAAACACATCATGTCCTAATTCAAGATAAAGTTCATAAAGATCTCTCATATTTTTGTTGTCTTCCATTAAGCCTTACTAGTGTAAACAAGAAACCAAATGTCGCAATTGCAGAGTCTAAAGAAATAGCTTCGAGTACTTACAATGGCGCCGGAAAATAGCTTAGTAGCCGAGATCCAGTGTGAGTACCTTTTACCTTTCCTCCCCGGCAACGGCGCCGGAAAGTGCTTGATGTCTCGTTCCCCTCCTTTCCTGTAGACAGTGTTGGGCCTCCAAGTGCGGAGGTTTGTAGAACAGCAGCAAGTTTCCCTTAAGTGGATCACCCAAGGTTTATCGAACTCGGGGAGGAAGAGGTCAAAGATATCCCTCTCATGCAACCACTGCAACCACAAAGCAAGAAGTCTCTTGTGTCCCCAACACACCAAATAGGTGCACTAGTTCGGCGAAGAGATAGTGAAATACGGTGGTATGAATATATATGAGCGGTAGCAGTGCCAGAAAATAGCTTTTGGCGTGTAGTTGATGGTGGTAGTATTGCAGCAGAGTAGTAACACAGTAAAACAGTAAACAAGCGGTAGTAACTCAGCAGTATTTAGGGACAAGGCCTAGGGATTACACTTTCACTAGTGGACACTCTCAACATTGATCACATAACAGAATAGATAAATGCATACTCTACACTCTTGTTGGATGATGAACACATTGCGTAGGATTACACGAACCCTCAATGCCGGAGTTAACAAGCTCCACAATAATGCTCATGTTTAAGTAACCTTAAGTGTAAGATAGATCAAAACGACTAAACCAAGTACTAGCATAGCATGCACACTGTCACCTTCATGCATATGTAGGAGGAATAGATCACATCAATATTATCATAGCAATAGTTAACTTCGCAATCTACAAGAGATCATGATCATAGCATAAACCAAGTACTAACACGGTGCACGCACTGTCACCTTTGCACACATGCAGGAGGAATAAAACTACTTTAATAACACATCACTAGAGTAGCACATAGATAGTAGTGATACAAAACTCATATGAATCTCAATCATGTAAAGCAGCTCATGAGATCATTGTATTGAGGTACATAGGAGAGAGATTAACCACATAGCTACCGGTACAGGCCCGAGCCTCGATGGAGAACTACTCCCTCCTCATGGGAGCAGTGATGAAGATGGCGGTGGAGATGGCAGCGGTGTCGATGGAGAAGCCTTCGGGGGCACTTCCCGCTCGGCGGTGCCGGAACAGAGACTCTGTCCCCCGGATCTTGGCTTCGCGATGGCGGCGGCTGGAACTTTTCTCGTATCGTGGCTCTCTGTAAGGGTTTTCGATGCGGGGGCTTTATATAGGCGAAGAGGCGGCGCAGGGGGGCTGACGGGCGGCCACACCATAGGGTGGCGCGGCCAGGGCCCAGGCCGCGCCACCATGTCATCTGGGCCACAGGGCCCATCTCTGGCAGCTCTCGAGTGTTGGATGGTTCAGGGAAAATAGGAACCAGGGCGTTGATTTCGTCCGAGAATATTTTGTTACTAGGATTTCTGAAACCAAAAACAGCAGAAAACAGGAACTGGCACTTCGGCATCTTGTTAATAGGTTAGTTCCGGAAAATGCATAAATATGACATATAATGTGTATAAAACATGTAGATATCATCAATAATGTGGCATGGAACATAAGAAATTATCGATACGTTGGAGACGTATCAGTCGTTCAGAATATGGAGCACCCCGTGCTTGACCATGAGCCAGAACTTCTTGAAGAAATGTACCGGGAACCCATCCGGCCCCGGAGCCGTGTCTGATTTCATGTCCATGACAATTTCCTCCAACACCTTCTCCGACAGAGTGCGCATCAACAAGTTGTTTTCCTCGTCAGAGACCCTCTGATGCTCTCTCCAAGAGTTGGGGTGCAGCCCACACACCCTCTGGGCCTCCGAGTCGAGAAGTTCCCGATAAAAATCGTAAATGTGCTTTTGAATGAGGTGCTTGTTTGACATCTCCCCTTGAGGCGTAAGCAGAGAATTGATGAAGCATTTCTTGCGGCGCCCGTTAGCCACAGCATGAAAGTAAGCCGTGTTGGCATCCCCTTGAAGGGACCATCTGACCCTGCCTCTTTGCCGCCAATATTCTTCCTCCCTACGGAAGACCGCCAGCAGTTGCTCTTCCAAATGGTAGCGGAAATCCCATTCCTCTTCCGTATTCCCAACCGCATCTGCTTTTCCATCCAGCTCCTTGATCCTCTCAACAAGCATCTGTTTGTGCTCTCTGTTCTCCCTTCCTTTATTCGCGTTCCAACCCTTAAGCTTTTGTCTGCGCCCCGTGCTCATAAATTTCCACCAATCGACAATGTCCCTCCCTTGCACCCTAGACAAGAGGTTGTCCCAGCAATCTTGCAACAAATCTTGGAAGCCCTCAACTTCCAACCAACCAGATTCAAAAAAGAATCTATTTCTCTTTGGCGGCACCCCTTCGCCCGAGTCAAAGATGAGAGGAGTGTGATCAGAGCCAAGGCTCGTTTCAGCAGTTAGCGTGCAGAGAGGAAAATGGGGCTCCAGCGCTGGTGAGAAGAACACCCTGTCCAACACGCATCTGACTGGATTCAATTGTTTGTTCGTCCCGGTGAAGCGCGCCCCTGTGCGCGGGATTTCTCGCAGCCCCCAGTCCGCGATATGGTTGTTGAAGAGTTCCAGTCTTGGACAGTTAATCATGTCATTGTTCTTGTCCTGTTCAGTTCTAACGAGATTGAAGTCCCCTCCCATGATTATGGGCATTGATGTGTTCTCCACTTTGTTAGAGAGCTCCTGGAGGAAGGCTGCCGAGAGCGCGTGGTCAGCCGGGCCATAGATTCCGAAGATCCTGAGCGTGAGCCTGGACGATCTGAGGATGACGTCCACAGAGACGAAGTGACGCCCAGTGTCAATAGCTCCGATCTCAAACATGCTTTCCCTAAAGCCCATGAGCATACCGCCTGATCTCCCCAATGCAGGCAACCAGCACCAAACAAAGGTCTCTCCCACTTATAGGCTTCTGAGCTCTTGATCTGTAAAATCTTGTTTTATAGTTTCTTGAAGGCACATGATGTCAATCCGATGTTTACGGAGGTAATCCTTGAGCATGGTCCGGCGCCCCCTAACGCCGAAACCACGAATGTTCCAGAACATGGCTCTCATTGGGGAACCACCTTGCGACCCCGTGCTTGGCGGGTTAGGATTCGTTTCGCTAGGGACGGTTGCTTCTTCTGAATTTTCCTTGTCTTGACTTGCCGAACCTGCTTCACTGGCGATCTTTCTCCAACAGGCCCCCCTGTTGGAGAGGCAGAGGGAGGTTGTCCCACCTCCCGCTCCTGGAGCAGCTTGAGTTCTTTAGCTTTGCGCTGCTCCTCCTCGATTATGTCTCTAGCCAAGGCCAAATCTGCCTGAACAAGTTCTTTTGCGCGAATCATGGAGAGAAGAGGGGCGGGATTGCCAGAAGCAGAAGGAAACATAACACAACTATCGTGCGCAACCGCCAAAAGCTTGTCATCAGGGACATTTTGTAAAACGGCAAAGTCAGAAATAGACTTGGTTGACGTACCTGACACTTTGTCTTTCGCACGTTGCATGGCCTTCTCCATGATCGGGATGGACGAGGATCCTGCTGCTCGCGCGCTGGTTCTGGCTGGCACAGGTGGGTTGGACTTGCTTCTAGGAGCTCTTGTCACTGATGCCGCCAGCTCCGCGATCACCACGCCATCCCGCAGCTGTACCTCCTCCGCCGTCCCCTTGCCTTCGGGCAGATCCTCCAAGAAATCCAGTTGGACGGCGACTTCTTTGCACGCCGGGCTCAGCCTGAGAGAGGGGCGGTCAGCATTGGACTTGCTGCGGCGTTCCCTAGCACGCATCGCCTCCGGGTCCGTCTCCCAGGAGATAGGGCTCTCAATACCAGCTTCTTCGCGGTCCTCAGCAGATAGGGGATGCGCTTTCCACAGGGAAGGACGGCAGAGGGGTGAGGCATCGTCTTCCTGGAGCGAGGCCGAGTTCATCAAGACCGACGGAGAGGGGGGGGCTCTGTGCACCCCAGAACCAGCCGATTCCTCCGCTAGCTTCTCCGCGCATGCCACCTGATGCACGATCATTGCCAACACCGGGAAGATGTATCCTTTACCGGCCAGGTTGGAGCCGTACTGACTCAGCGCCAATGCAGGGAGCATAGGATCCACCGCCAGTGAGCTCCATCCAGCCGATTTGCGGTTGGGAGGGGCAGACGCGCCAGCTCCAGTCACTGCAGCCTCCTTGCTCTTCTGGATGTGCTTCCCTCTGCGCCCATCCCAGCCGTCTCCCTCCGATTCCTCTGGGTCTTCCTCCTTGTCATCCGCGGGGTGCGGCGGTGGTGGGGGAAGTCCAGCCCCCACAGAACTGGTTAGCGCAGCTTCTGGCACCATGCGGACCTTGAAACCTTGGGAGTTGACGAAAAGGATGAAGAATGGTGGCAGCCTCGTTGAAGGTTTGTATCCTAGCAGCAGGCGAATCGGCTCCGAAGAGGAATGCAGCGAACTTTCGTGCACATCAATTGTCTGCAAAGCTCGCGGGCGGCCAGAAGAATGCGGACTGCCTGCCGATATGGTGGCGGGACGTCGTAAAGCTTGACTGCCTGCCGATATGGCGGCCAGAAGAATACTTCAACCAGTTGTTCCGCCGCCGCAGGATCCCCAGCGTTGTTGGTCACAATGATATGCAGCTTGCTGGACGGGAGGGTGAGCCCGCCTCCCCTAATGGCCATGCGCAGGCTTTCCTTGGAGGGAAAAAACATCGCAAAGTCAGAGTCATTGATCTTCTGCACATGCCACTCCCAGTCATCGTCCACCAGATCCTTGAGCTCTGCCTCCATCTGCTCCGCCGACAGGGACCCCTTCTCAAGAATGACCAGTGCTGCGTTGGGTGCTGGCGGCAACAGCTCCTCCTCAGGCACGTCGCAGCAGGTGAAGCCCACACCATCGCATCTATAACCCGCCCAGAAAGGTTCGGAAGCCTTAGCAAGCGAAGCACACATGGCCGAGAGGTGGCCAACCCTATTGCACTTGAGAAAGAAAGGTTCGTCCTTGCAGTCAGCTTGGAAGTGCCCAGGCTTGCCGCAGTTGAAGCAGATAATGGCCACTGTGGCACCTCCCTCCGAGGAAGACCGCGCCTGTGAGGACCGCTCCCCTTGAGCCGAGCTCTGGCCACGGGCCCCTCCCCGACCCGAATCGCGCCCCCGCAGATTCTGAGGTGGAGGAGGGGGCCTCCGCTGCTCCTGGTTCCTGCGATCCCGCACCTGTCCTTCGTCCTCTCTACGGCGGTGAAGCTCCGCATCCCTCGCGTGCTGCTGGTGCCGCTGCTCCTCCTGCTCCCTGTCTAGCTTCTGCCGCAGATCTTGCTCTCTCCTCCAGCCAGCAGCGCTGCCCAGCTCCTCGAAGGGGCGCTTGCCGCGACGGTCACGGTCCATCGCCACCAGCTTGGGGATGGGGGCCCGGGGGCGTTGGGGGAGAGGACTAGGGATTTGGCTCTGGCACGGTGGCGGCGAATGTCACGACAGGCGGCTGGAAACCCTAGATCCCGATCTAGGGTTCCAAGCGGTAGCCAGAGCCACTTAAGTAGTGGAGCGCCCTGTGGGGAGTGGGGGTGGGAAAGGACTAAGTTACCCCTATCCTCCTCCGCGTCCATCCGCGACGTTGCTTGACGAAAACTGTCCACGTGTCCTTCATCCGATGGCTCAGAGGCTTGCCACCACAGGCCGCCCGAGTCACCCACCTGGGCCGGCCTACCAGGTACGGCCCGCTCCAGCGAAATGGGTCGATCCGGCCCAGCCCCAGGCGCCGCGCCCTCCGCTCCCCCAAGCGGAAACCCTAGCAGATCTCCCTGATGCGAAGCATCCAGCGCCGCCGGCGGCGAGCCACCAAGCACCACCGCGACCTCTCCCATGAGGAAGGAACCTGAAGACGCAAACGGCGGCGACCCAGACCGCGGTGGCTGACCCGACGACGCCCCCTAGGCTGAGGGAAGAGAAGGGAAATCCACCCTAGAACCCAGGTCCGGCAGCACCGGAGCGGATCTAGGCGCCAGCGCCTCCGCGACGCGGTCATCCTCCGATGCCGGGATCTCCCCGTCCCCAGCGGAGCGGCTCGCCAGATGTAGATCCCGCCGAGCCCCGACGAGCTCCGAGTGGAGCGCCACTGGCTCCACGACCCACTGCAGATCTGCCCCCCATGGCAGACTCCGAGTCTGACTCCGACCAACCCAAGGCCGCGAAACTGTTGGCTGCAACCAGCTCCGCCGCCGGGCGAGCAGCTGGCGGCGCCCCTTGACGCCGGCGGGGACGACGGGAACGGGGGGAGGGAACCCTATCCCTTCCCCGGCTCCGGTCGCCGCCCGCGTCGCCCAGCCTGACTCTCACGCGCGCGGTGAGACACATCCTCCGCTCTACCCCTCGTTTCTCGTTCCGTCTTTGTAATTGCTCCTTCTTAATTATCAACATAGGCCCAATTTCAAAATAATAAAGCACCATGTATTGGGCTTAAAACCAACACCTACGGCAAGCGAGGTCCTGTCATCCTCTCGTGAGAAACCAACGTCATCCTCTGCCAGAGGTGGTGAGGGGGATAGGGTAGAAGGAGAGGCAACAACAGTAACTAGGAGCCAGGAGGGCTAAGGGCAAGACATCTCGGTACTGGGCAGCGGGAAGCGTGGGGAATTAGCCGGATAGGGTAGAAGGAGAGGCAACAACAGTAACTAGGAGCCAGGAGGGCTACGGGCAAGACATCTCGGTACTGGGCAGCGGGAAGCATGGGGAATTAGTTGGAACTGGAAGCATGGCTTTGATCCGTCCTCACGATACGATCTGCTGTTAATCAGCTATTTCCGCCCTAGTCATAGTAAGTTTCGAATATCGGTGCGGCACATTTGGCAACTCTAGCATTTTTTCTGTTTATCCTCAATGTGTCGGCATGCCATCTGAATTCTGAAAGTATAGTAGGCAGACAAATTCAGCTCCTTCCCCTCCAATCCCTTTATTTTCTAATGATGTTTTGCGTGTAATGTTCTGGTACTTCGAAAAATCAATGTATCCTACTGTGAGGAAGCAGCGCATATTCACTAATCTGTAGATTAGCAACATTCAAATCTACTTCATCCATTTTCCTACTATAGTTTCCATTTTTCTGATACTTTTTTTTTTGGCAATGGCCTAAATTGAGAGATTCTTGTCAAACTCCAACAACAATTTCTTACATTGAGAATTTTTTTTTGTCATGCTAAATCCATTAGAACTGCATTTTTTCATTTGCTCCAAGTTTTGGAACGATGTTGATTTGTCTATTTATGTAAAATTGCAAAGCACTTGTGGTGCAATTAATAATTGTAAAATTAGTTTCAAATTGTTGATGAGATTTTGTAACAATCTGCAAAAATGCATAAATAATATTTGTAAACAGATCAGAGTTCTTGGTATTTTACTTTGGAGGAACTCCAAAATCAAGTTCTTGTCATGCTAATTGCTAATTGTTATGTAGTGATTCCTGGTGCTACATTTTGATAGAACTAATTGATCTCAGTTTGACTATTCAAAGGTACAATTAGTCTCTTAGGCTTTTTCTTAACATTGTACTACTCTGACAAATTTTGCTTCCTAGCATTAACTACTCTGACATTTGTCTTAACACTTTGTGTATTTCCTCTCATATCCAACTGGTATAAAAAAAAGTTATAGCAAGCGTATTGATTTGCTGCTATATTAAGTGTCAATCTCAAATCAATCATTGATGCTCCGGATTTAATCCTCGCCCGTAGCCGGGTTCCAAACATGCGGGTCGCCCTTTCTTCTCAAAATTCCCCATGGGATGGGGGGTGGGGGTGGGGCAACGGCCCCCCATGATCTCCACGTAGTTTCGCCATTGACGTCAAGATTTAGAAAGCTCCTTCATAAACGTATATTTTATTAACGCACACAATTTGTGCAAGCACATTTCACAAAAAAAATCCTCAAAATGGTTTTCGCATTACAACACTCTTCGTATTAAGGGACAACTTGATCCCTGCTGCCACAAGTGCTAGTGGTAAACCATCACATTTGTTCACTGATACGTAACTCTGGTCTTCCATATTTGAAATGCCTTCCTAAAGAGTATTCACCATGCATCTTGGCGATCTAATGGATCTACTCCTAAAATAACCATCATCTACTATCTAAGCAACTCCCTCAACTCTATGGTGTGTGTGTGTGTGTGTGTGGGGTGCGTGGTGCGGCGGCGGCACACCACGAGGCATGAAAACAATGCAAACATTATCTATGCTGAGATGTTTGACGAACCTTAGATTGACCTTTTCGGATGTGATCTAGCTTTGTTGCTCACTATTCTCCATGAAATAAGGATGCAAGATGGGGAAATGTGTATATATCTGAGGGATTTTAGTTGTTTAAGGATGTCCCAAAGTTCCACAAGTTTATGGATAATAAGATCTTGAAGGAGTCTGAGAGATCTTTCATCAATTGTATAATTTATTGATGTACAAAATTCTAAGAAGCACGTCACCTTAAAATATGGGAACAAACCCAATCTAGAAGTTTATCTTCTGTCCAATAAACGTTTGTCTGAGATACAAATGGGTCAACTTTGAAAACCATGCACCCTTGTATTTGCACCCTAGTTTTTGTGATGTGCGGTGCGCTATGAATGGATCTAAAATGTTGTGATAGATGGCATGTATGTTCTCATGTGGGAAAAGAATAAGAAGGCCCTGCACCACAATCTTGAAGTTGCTGAAGATGACAGAGCAACATGAAGAAGTGCGGCTCTGGGGAGTGAAGGCAGGCGTCTGTTGGAAACTTGGATGTTGACAACTGCAGATGTTGCCGAAGATGCCGAAGATGTTGCCGACTACCGGCCCATTAGCTTGATCCATGGGGTGGCCAAAATTATAGCCAAAATGCTCGCCATCCGCCTTGGACCCTTCATGGACGACCTTGTCTCAAATGCGCAAAGTGCCTTCATAAAAAAAACGTAGCATCGACGACAACTTCTTATATGTCAAGAACCTTGCCATAGGCTCCACAAAAACAATACCGCGGCGCTTCTCTTCAAACTTGACATTCGCAGGGCATTTGACTCCGTGAGTTGGGAATACATCATCGATCTCCTTCAACGCCGCGGCTTTCCCCCTCGCTTCCGCAATTGGATTCTGGCCCTTTTTTCAACCGCCACTTCAAGGGTCCTAACCAACGGGGTACCCGGTGTTCCCATCGCTCATGGACGGGGTCTACGGCAAGGGGACCCACTATCGCCTCCACTCTTCGTCCTCGCCATTGACCCCCTTGCGCAAATCCTAGAAAATGCTACCCCGCTTGGCCTTCTACACAAGATTAGGGGAAGGGGAACTATCTTAAGGACTTCACTCTATGTGGATGATGCGGCGGTTTTTGTGGCTCCCACCAAAGATGATATCCAAACCTTGGCAAAAATTCTTGAGTCTTTTGGTGAAGTCACGGGCATTTGTACAACTTCCAAAAAAGCTCTGTTGTCCCTATTAGATGCGGTGATATTGATCTTGATGGCATCCTTGTGGGAATCCCGGCTGCCCGGACTTCTTTCCCCCTTAGATACCTCGGATTACCGCTCTCTGTCAAATGCCTTAAGAGGGTGGACTTCCAACACCTTGAAGACAAATGCGCCGGAAAACTACCCACTTGGAATGGAAAGTTCATCACCATGGCCGGCCGCACAACCTTGGTCAATTCGGTCATTGCCTCACAAGCCATCTACCACCTTACTCCTCTAAACATACCTCCGGAGACCTTGAACTTCATCAACAAGATTGAGAGGGCTTTCCTTTGGTCCGTCAAAGAAACAACGACTGGGGCCAAGTGCAAAGTAAATTGGGAGGCCGTGTGCCGCCCTAAGAAGCTTGACGGCCTTGGAGTGCTTCATATGGGAAAGTTCGCGACGGCTCTTCCGCTTCGATGGCCTTGGCTTGAATGGAAGAGACCGGGCAAGATTTGGGTCGGATTAGGCAACCCATGCACTAGCGACGGCATGGAGATCTTCTACGCATCTACTACCATCACGCTTGGGAATGGAAAAAAGACCCCCTTTTGGCATGCCCCTTGGTTGAATGGTAGGAAGCCGATTGATATAGCGCCTCTCATCTACGCTTCCTCCAAGAGGAAAAATTGGAAAGTTGCGCAGGCCTTACATGAGCAAAGTTGGATTCCAAGATTGATTTGACGCTACCCTTCTCTTTGGACCATCTCTCCCAATTTGTCGAACTTTGGTCGCTCATTGCGCAAATCGACCTCCATGAAGATCACGAGGATGACATTGTGTGGCGGCTAACGGCTAACGGAGAGTACTCCACTAAGTCTGCTTATGAGATTCAATTCCTCGGCTCTATTGCATCCCCATGAACAAATGTATTTGAAAAGTTTGGGCGCCTCCTAAAGTCAAGTTCTTCGCATGGCTTGCTTATGAAAAAAGGATTTGGACGGCGGATCGTCTTCAAAAGCGTGGTTGGCCTAATTGCGGCCTTTGCCCTCTTTGCAAGCAATGCACCGAAACTATCGATCACCTCTTCGTTCATTGCCATTTCACCAAGCGTATTTGGAACTTGGGTCAAGGAGTGGTTGGGTTTGTCCAATCTTCACCCTAACAATTGGGATGGTAGCAATATTGCGGATTGGTGGTTTATGATGGCGGGAGGATCCTCCGCAACCCGCAAAGGCATCGCTTCGCTAACCTTGCTCATATCTTGGGAGATTTGGTGTGAGCGCAATGCTAGAGTTTTTCACAATAAGCATGCTCCTTCCATAGTCGTTTTAGACAGGGTTAAGTGTGAGGCTCGCCTATGGGTGTTGGCGGGCGCTAAACGCTTGGGTACTTTGATGCCGGGAGAGTAATCCGCATGTGGTGTAACTTTTGGCCGTCGGACTTGTAAAACTTCTTCTTAATTAATAGATTGGGGCAAAGCTTTTGCCTCCGTTTCAAAGAAAAACAACTGCAGATGTTTAGTTCAAAAAATTACCATGCAGCTATATATATTCTGACCGACACAACAGTAGAATGATCTAGATCAAAATTAACAGAAACATACTTTCATGTTTGACAGTGTTCTGCACAAGTATATATTATGTATGTAACATTTTAAATTTAGCAAATAGGAAAGTACTGTTGTAGGAAGCTTGAAATGAACCAATATTACAGTACAGTGCAGATCGCCCTTATCCAACATATAATGTATGTACGAAATATATATGAAAAAAACGAGAATCAGGATTTAATAGATTTCTATCACTCATTTGCTCGGCGTTCTTCAGCGGCTTCTTCTAACTCAACCGGTCAATTTTAACATTAAGAAGCATACAAATTTCAGAAAAATATATAATGCCATTTGCAACCTGTGAAACATATACACTGCCGTCGGTACCCATCTCCATGCCTTTCAGTCCACAAATGTAGATGCAGGTGTCGTCCTTTATTCAGAAGTTCCCACGGCTCCTTCTGTCGAAATACACTTGTTTCCTCCTTGGTCGTTAGCGTGCTCCTTACCTGCTTTATTGGTGCTAATTTATACAATGCAATCAATACAAGGGTAAATATCACAAAGAAGCACTGCCGACGAATAACTCATGTAAACAACAGAGATGATGTTCTGCACTAACCTCGTTGGAGAGGAAAGAACAGGTCGCCAATGACTCTGCATAGCACGTAGTGTTAGACCGCCGAAGCCGATGATGCCTAGATGATACTTCAAAACGCAGCAGCCAATGACTCTGAATTAGAAGCGTTCTGTCATGGGACGTGATGTAGTATTATCAGTTTTGCCTTGAGGTACTGCCATTGCTGCAAAAGGCATCAGCAGGCCCTCGGAAAGAAATCGAGTCTGTCGAGGCCGGCTGAAGCTCTCTAGCCATCCATCTGAAAATGTTGTCATACACCCAGCTCACAAGAAACAAAGCTGTAAGACATTTGCAGATAGAGATCCATCGTTGATCCTGACAAGAATGGTGTGTGACCTGACACCATATTAAGTGTCTTACAAAATCCGTCGTTGATCCTGACAAGAATGGAGTGGAACCGCACGACCCGCTTTGTATGGAACCAAGCACAGTAACCACACGATCCTGACAAGAATGTAGAAGAACAAAGACATGCGGTTCTGGCACGGACAAGGCATGGGCCGAAAGAGACTTTAGCCGGAGTCTCGGCCCAGCTTGGAGGTAGCCGTATGGCGGTGGCCGGCCGGCGAGGCCGATCAGAGCAGGGCATTGGCGAGTCCATTCCGTTGGCATATAAACGACGGCATCCCGCCTCTTGACGTAACAACCTCAGCGGCTTTTTGCCTTCTAGAACTCGAGTCCTCCATCGCCGACCTCCTTCGCTTCGCTTCCTCCTCTCGTGCGCACCGCCATGGCCTCCTCGTCCGGCCCGAGCTCTTCCTCCTCCTCGCCGCCGGTGCAGGCCGACTTGGTGGGTGGCGCCTGGGAGTCTGCACCCGCGCCCACTTCATGGGTGGAGCCAGCGTCCACGTCTTTAAGGCGTCGTCGGCGCCAACGTCCGCCCGTCGTCGCCGCCGCGCCTAGGGTCCCCGTCGTCGCCGCCCCCGTGCCCGAGGGCGGGTACGCGCCGCACTCGTTTGAGTTCTGGAGGCATGGCAGGATGACGCCCGCGGTTCCGACGAAGCCCTCGCCTGCCCTCAGCTGCTGCTCGCCCGCCGCGCTTGACGGGCCTTCCTCGTCCTCGTCCTCTGCGGCGGCCCCGACGACGCTCTCGCATGCCCTCAGCTGCTCCTCGCCCGCCGCGCTTGACGGGTCGTCCTCCACGGCGGCGGCCCCGACGACGCCCTCGCCTGCCTCCTTGACCGCCGCGCTCGACGGGTTGTCCTCGTCCTCGGCGTTGGCCCCGACGACGCCCTCGCTTGCCCTCAGCTGCTCCTCGCCCGCCGCGCTTGGCGGGTCTTCCTCGTCCTCGACGGCGTCTCCCACGACACCCTTGCCTGCCCTCAGCTTATCCTCGACCGCCGAGCATGAGGCGTTGGCCTCGTCCGCGCCTTCCTCGGAGGCCCCGCTCATCACCATGTCCTCGACGGCGACTGGGGCCACGCTTTCCTCACCGATCTCCGCAACCAGCGATACTAAAACAAGCAATTACCTAGTTAGACTTGAGAGGAACCGCAACCAGTGCCGAGGTGTCGTGCTGCAGCCAAGCACCGGCGAGGAGGAGGATCAATCAGCATGACTCAGGGCGGTGGAGCAGAGGAGGAACTTTCGTGCCGAGTCGGGCTAGGGCGATGCTGACAGACGATCGCGCCGCGCCGGCGGGGCAGAAGAGCTGGGTCAGGAGGCGGCGGCCAGGCATGGTGTCGCGAAGCCGCTTGGCTTGCAGCACAGGAGGGTGGAGGGGAGGAGGTGGTCGTCCTGCCAGAAGGCGAGGTCGACGCGGGGAACCAAGAGGTGGTCGTCAGCGTCGATGTAGTATAGAGCAGGAGCTCGGGGAGCGGGGTCGTAGAGGAGGCGCGCGCGACAGTGGAGAGTAGCCCAAGCCAGCGACCAAGACCAAAGCGGGAGCTAGGGTTTCGCGCGGTTGCGCGTGCGGACGCGGGCATGCGTCGTGTGCAGGGCAAACGGAGGAGGAGACCGGGGCGGAGCTTCGCCGGCAAGCAGCGGAGGTGGATATGGCCGGCCGCCGGCGACGGCCGGAATCGGGACGGCGGCGAGCAAATCGCCAGGAGGGAGCGAGCGTGGTCTCTGGTCGTGTGCGTGTTTGAGAGAGGGGAGTGACGTGTGCTTGTGTGCTGGAGACAGTACATGATCAGCAGTCCGAGCAGAGCGGCAAAGGCCTCACAAGCCAGGGATTAATTGCAACAGGATTATATGCTGTTAGTAATTATTGGCGAGTACACACGAGGAAGGCACCGCTAGTATGGCACCATTTTAGCGAGTATATTTACAAAGCTAGCAGCGGGCGGGCCAGGAGTGTGCCGGAGATACAATATACGGCACACGAAATACATATATATACGCCAATCATGGCCAGGAGTGTGCCGGAGATACAATATACGGTACACGAAATACGTATATATACGCCAATAATCATGGCCTGCTTAGAAGGGAGTCGGGCACAGCTCACTACCGGAAAACGTATCTTTGCCGTGTATATTTTCCTTTGCCGGGTGTATTTTCACGGGTACATGGCAAAGCCACTCTTCGCCAGGTGCCAAAAAACAACACACGGCAAAGAAAACTGTGCCGGGTGTTAGCACCCGGCGAAGAAATATGACACGGCACAACAGATAAAATACACTCGGCAAATAGAAACACCAGGCGAAGACAATCTTTGCCGAGTACCTCAGAGCTACACACGGCGAAGAAAACTGCCACGTGCCTTTGATGAGCTAACATATAACGCACATGGTTGGCGGGCTAGTAACGGCCCTTTTCTTCGCCGGGTGTCTCCCGTCAGATACCCGGCAAAGAGCATCTTTGCCGGGTGTTTTTTGAAGGTACACGGCAAAGTCAAATTTTCTGGGAGGCCCACCCACCTATGCTTTTGTTTGATGTGTGTATTCTAGAAAGCACACGATAGAGATTGTCTTCGCAGGGTGTAATCTGGAAAGTACACGACAAAGACATTGTTTGCCTTGTATTAAATCAAGACACTAGGCAAAGACGTCCTGTTTCGCCGCGTCGAGCGCGGCGGTACTCCTGTTGGGAGACGCCTGAAACCAAAAAGGATGGCTACATAAAATGACACTTTCCAGAGCTAAGAATGATTTTTCCAGAAAGTCAGGGGCAGCGAAAAGCGGACGCGTAGCTCAAATCCGGCACGTTTCCAGCGGTATCGGCGGGAGACGGCGGGGGATCCTACGGCTTCCTGGAGAGCTAGCGTGCAGGGTGGGTGTGTGGAACGTGTTGCGTATGCGTTCTTCTATCCCTGTGCACAGGTTTCCCTCAACCCTAGTTCGCGGCCTCTGTACACTTCGCAAAAAAAAACCCGTTTCGGCACTCGGAAAATGGAAAACGGGTTTTTCGTGCCAACGATGTCAAAACCCCACACATAGCATTGATTCCCGTCCTAGGGCACACACATATGTAATATGGCCTCGTTCCAGCAAACTAAGCATGCCCGTTGGCCATAACCTAGCCAGTTTGACCTAAAAGCCATCGAACTCCGTAGGTGATAGCTCACTTCGTGAATGTTTTTCTGGAATAACTGCCGTATTCCAAGTTTGATTTTTTTCCTCGCAAATGGGTCACATAAAATCACGATTCACGAAGGTCTCATATTTTTCCGATATTTCTTGAATTAGTTTTGCTCCAAATGGGACGCACCAAACATCCCGTTTCGCCGCGTCGAGCGCGGCGGTGCTCCTGTTGGGAGACGTTTGAAAACGAAAAAAGATGGCCACATAAAATGGCATGTTCTGGAGCTAAGAATGAATTTTCCAGAAAGTAAGGGGCGGGGAAAAACGGGTGCGTAGCTCAAATCCGGCCCGTTTCCAGTGGCATCGGCGGGAGACGGCGGAGGATCCTACGGCTTCCCGGAGAGCTAGCGCGCGGGGCGGGTGTGTGGAGCGCGTTGCATAGGCATTCTTCTATCCTTGTGCACTGGTTTTTTAGGGATTCGTAGCATAAAAAAAAAAAATCTACCGCAAGAACGAATAACAAGCCAAGATCTAATCTAGTAGATGGTAGCAACGAGGTGAAGATCAACATGCCCTTGAAGATCTCTAAGCGTTAATGAGATAAATCTCATGGTGGATGTAGTCGATCACTTGCCGCTTTCAAAAGCGCGTAGAAGATCTTGACGGTGCCACAATCGGGTAGCACCTCTGCACTCGGTCAAACATACGGTGTTGATGACGACGTCATTCTCGAAAAAACCATTGGTGGTGCGGCTGGACATGCATGTTCCCGCCGGCGCAGGGCAGCACCTTCCCTCTGTCGGGGCAGCTGGCGTCGGGGCAGAGGAGGCCACCGGACCCCACCGCGTCGCAGACGAAAGTCATGCCGATATTGAACCCGTCGGCGATGGAGATGTCGAAGTTTGCGTCGCCGCCGTCGCCGAGGACGAACTCCGCAAGCGTCGCCGGCGGATTCCCCGAACGGTTGCAGACCTCTCCGCCGCAGTCTCCCGTCCGACAAGAACCGTGGCCGTCTGGTCGAAGGCGCACTGTGCGGCCCCGGCCCGCTGGAGCCGGGGGCTGCATGTAGGTGCTGTTGGATAATTAGGCACAATTTCCATGATTAATTCTAGAATATTAAGCATGACGACATCAACTACTAACATGTGAAACTCTAACATACTAGATGCATTAATCAACATGAATAGTAGCATGGCAAACGGTACAACATCCATCGCTAAATAGAACGAAATATGTCGCACGTACCGATCTGGTGGAGGTGGCGGTGGAGATGTAGCAGATGATGTCGCAGCAATAACGTTGTTGATGACAACGTTGTTGACGACGGGGACGACGGTTCGAAGTAGACGGCGTTGAAGGCGATAGTAGGCAGCACCGCACGACTTGGACGGAAGACGACCCGTGATGAAGAACTTGAGCAGTCGCGCAGAGCGCTTCCAAAAGCCTAATTCGCCCTCTCCCGTACAGGATCGCAAAGGCGAGTGGTTCCGGAGACCTGCTCTCCCGTTCGCCGGTGCACGCCGGCGGGCGGGATGGAGTAGGCTACGAAGGCGGGCAAGCAGAGAGATGTGGAAACCCTAACTCGTGTATTGGATGTATTTCTGCGGTAGCCGGGCAAGAAACCCTATAGGCGTGGGCCACGCCCACGTGGCACGAACGTTTCGAGTCGATTACAGATAGCCCACGATCCGGGAGCAACCCGAGCCGACTAACTGCGACGCGTCCGTCTAGGACTCTGTTCGTTTTCCTGAGCTGCAAAAAGAAAGGAAAGTCTCAGCTCGAGGCTCAATCCACTCACCACGAGCGCGGCGCGCGTCGTGACGTGTCGTGTCGAGTCGAGTTGAGACGAGCGAGGAGGAGGAGGAGCGCGCGTGTAGCACTCCTATTCTTACTCACTTACTAGTGGTGGAACAACCCACCTTATAAGGTGGTCTAACTTCCTCCCAACTTTCCATGTGGGACTAAACTTCCCACCTCTTGCCACTCCCTAGTGAGCTGCCACCAACTTGGGCTCAAACTCACAAGGCTGCCACTAAGTGGGCTTTGAGATTTATAGGGAAATCTGAAATCTACTATGGGCCACTAAAAGTGGGCCCAATATTTCAACAATCCCCCACCAGATCTCAAATCCCCATTTAGAGATTTACCAATACTCGCTGCTTGTTTATATACCAGTGTTTCAGCGGAGACTGTTAAGTTGAACTTCCGCCTAGAACCTTAAGCTACATCCATTCACACTTGAACAATGGACTAAGCCTTGAATTGCAAGTTTTGCGTGAACAGGTTTCACTCAAAGTCATAACCAGTACATGGCTGCCAGTAGCCTACCCCGCGGGTGAAGCATATGTGTCATACTTCGTGGTCTCTTCATGAGTTTACTAGAGATCACCCAAATCTCATAGATTGCGACGTTTAACAATCGAACTCATATAGGTGTGTTATTTCAAGAATGCTCTGTAGGACAGCATCTTTGCTATAATAGCCAACATAAACACATTAAGGCTTGTTGCCAACCTGCCTTACAACAATTGAGAGTTGTGCATCTTCACATAGAGAGGGTTACATAATACTCTCCTCAATTAAACCACTAGTTTGTTCTTCCTAGGTCCTAATTCACGGGATCTCCGATCACAAAGGTTGGGTTACCACTATGGTATAACATCAACGGGTCTCAAACCCATCTCCCTTGATGCACTTTCTATCACATTACGTGATAGTCCCTTTGTAAAGGGATCTGCCAGGTTTTTGTCTGTTTGAATATATGTAACAGTTATTACTCCGGAGTTTCGCAATTTCCTGACAGACTTCAAACGTCTCTTGACGTGTCTTGATGACTTCGCGTTATCCTTAGAATTGTTCACTTTGACAATTACAGTTTGATTGTCACAATTCAAAAGGATTGCCGGAACAGGTTTTTCAACCACAGGCAAGTCCATCAAGAGCTCACGCAACCATTCTGATTCAACAGTGGTTGTGTCTAAAGCAGTAAGTTCTGCTTCCATAGTTGACCTCGTCAATATGGTTTGCTTGCAAGATCTCCATGACACTGCGCCACCTCCAAAGGTAAATACATACCCACTAGTGGCGTAGAGATCAGCTACATCAGAGATCCAATTTGAATCACTATATCCTTCAAGCACAGCTGGGTGCCCTGAATAGTGAATCCCATAACTCATTGTACCACATAGGTAGCGCATGACCCTATCAAGTGCATGCCAATGATCAGTACCCGGGTTTGACATGAACCTACTCAACTTGCTAACAGCAAAAGAGATGTCGGGTCTAGTCGCGCTCGCTAAGTACATGAGTGAGCCAACGATCTGAGAATATCTCAATTGATCTATGGCGATTCTCCGGTTCTTGCGTAATGTCACACTGGGATCATAAGGTGTTGGAGAAGGCTTGCTATCAATATAGCCGAACCGGCTCAAGATCTTCTCAACATAATGGGATTGCGTTAGAGTAATCCCACTCTCGTTCTTAATCAGCTTGATGTTCAGAATCACATCAGCTTCTCCCAGATCTTTCATATCAAAGCTCTTTGACAAGAAAGACTTGACCTCGTGTATTACTTTCATGTTTGTACCAAAGATCAGAATATCATCCACATACAAACATAGTATAACACCTTCGCCCCCACCATGGCGATAGTAAACGCACTTGTCAGCCTCATTGACAACAAAGCCTACAGAAGTTAAAGTTCTGTCAAACTTCTCATGCCATTGCTTAGGTGCTTGTTTTAGGCCATATAAAGATTTTAGCAACTTGCACACCTTTCTTTCTTCACCTTTTACTACAAACCCATCAGGCTGATCCATATAGATTTCCTCTTCCAACTCTCCATTAAGAAAAGCTGTCTTTACGTCCATTTGATGAACGATAAGACCATAGGAGGCAGCCATGGATAGTAGTACTCGAATGGTGGTAAGTCTAGCGACAGGTGAATAGGTGTCGAAGTAATCTTCGCCTTCTCTCTGTGTGTAGCCTTTCGCTACAAGCCGCACCTTGTACTTCTCAATAGTACCATCAGGTCTTAGCTTCTTCTTGAACACCCATTTGCAGCCCACAGGCTTGCATCCATGGGGTCGTTCTGATAGCTCCCAAGTTCCATTAGAAAGAATCGAGTCCATCTCATTATGGACAGCTTCTTTCCAGTCATCTGCATCTGGAGATGCATATGCCTCTGCAATGGACGTGGGAGTATCATCCACAAGGTACACAATGAAATCATCACCAAAGGATTTTTCAATCCTCCGTCTCTTGCTCCATTTAGGAGCTTCATTGTCATCCTTATCAATAACAATCTCATGTGATTGCTCAAAATACTCATTAGATGTACTAGATTCAGGAACTATCTCAGTAGAAATTCTAGCAATGTTATGCATATCTTTCATAGGAAACATATTCTCAAAGAATGTTGCATCACGAGATTCCATAATAGTATCAACATGCATATCAGGTACTTCAGATTGAACTACTAAAAATCTATAGCCTACACTCCGTGGAGCATAACCTAGAAAGATACAATCCACTGTCTTTGGTCCGAGTTTGCGCTTCTTAGTAATTGGAATATTGACTTTCGCCAAACATCCCCATGTGCGCAAATACGAAAGTGATGGTTTTCTCCCAGACCACTCCTCGTAAGGGGTTTTATCTTTATTCTTGTTAGGAACTCTATTCAGGACATGACATGAAGTCAACAAAGCCTCCCCCACCATGCCTTTGATAAACCAGCAGTGGCTAACATGGAATTCACCAAGTCAGTCAGCGTGCGGTTTTTCCTCTCGGCAACCCCGTTTGATTGGGGCGAATAGGGAGGCGTCCTCTCATGAATAATACCATGTTCCTCACAGAATTCATCAAAGATTTTAGGAAAATATTCACCACCACGATCCGACCTAAGACGCTTGATCTTTCTCTCTAGTTGATTTTCAACTTCGGCCTTATAAATTTTAAAGTAGTCTAAGGCTTCATCTTTAGTTTGCAACAAATAAACATAGCAAAATCTAGTCGCATCATCAATCAATGTCATGAAATATCTCTTTCCACCTTTTGTCAACACACCATTCATCTCGCATAGATCAGAATGTATGAGTTCTAGAGGTGCCAAGTTTCTCTCCTCGGCCGCCTTGTGAGGCTTCCGAGGTTGCTTTGATTGCACACAACTATGGCACTTAGAACCTTTGGCAATGGTGAAATTCGGAATTAAACTTAAACTGGATAGCCGAGACATTAAACCAAAATTAATGTGACATAAACGAGAATGCCAAACACTGGTATCATCACTAACATTGCCACAAATATGGTTCACAGACTTATTACTGAAATCAGAAAGCGAAAAGCGGAACAAGCCTCCGCACTCATAGCCTTTACCAATAAATTGTCCAAACTTGGAAACAACTACTTTATTCGACTCTAAAACAACCTTAAACCCATCTCTACATAGAAGGGAGCCGCTAACGAGATTCTTGTTCATAGTAGGGACATGCTGCACGTTCCTCAGCTGCACGATCTTCCCCGAAGTGAACTTCAGATCTACCGTGCCAACACCATGAACAGAAGCATGTGACCCATTCCCCATCAAGACGGAAGAATCCCGGGCGACCTGGTAAGAAGTGAACATGGATATGTCAGCACACACATGAACATTAGCACCCGTATCAATCCACCAACATGGAGATTGAAATACCGAAAGAACAGTAAAGAGATTACCGTACCCATCAGCATTGCTAGCGGTCACCGTGTTGACTTGCCTCGCCTTTTTCTTGCGGTCTGCCCTCTCTGGACAGTCCTTAGAAAAGTGGCCAGTCTCTCCACAGGTAAAGCAGCTCAGATCTGCTTTGTTTATCATCTTCTTCTTCTTGAAGGTTGTAGTCTTCATAGGCTTATTGAAGGAGGGCTTGTTATTCCCTTTGTTCTTGCTGTAGGGTTTCTTCTGCACCATGTTGGCGCTAGACTGACCCTCTCCTTTCTCAGTAGTATCCTTAGCCCGAGCTTTCTCCTCAACATCAAGAGACGCTATCAGGTTTTCAACTGATATCTCCTGTCTCTTGTGTTTGAGAGTTGTGGCAAAGTTCCTCCATGAAGGGGGCAACTTAGCAATAATGCATCCAGCCACAAACTTGTCAGGTAAGGCACACTTAAGGAGTTCAAGCTCTTTCGCAATGCACTGTATCTCATGAGCTTGTTCGACTACAGAACGGTTGTTCACCATCCTGATGTCATGGAAGCTCTCCATGATGTACAGTTCACTGCCTGCATCGGTTGCACCGAATTTAGCATTCAGTGCATCCCAGAGCTCTTTACCGTCTACTATGTACATATACACATCACATAGACGATCAGCAAGAATACTCAGTACGCATCCGACAAAGAGAGTATTGTCTTCCTTGAACTTGTTCTGATCTTGGTCAGATATAGTTCCTTCAGGAAGACCATTACTCACATGGAACACTTTCAGATGAGTAAGCCAGAGCGTGGCCTTAATCTGCCACCTCTTAAAGTGCACACCGGTAAACTTATCCGGCCTCAGTGCATCAGCAAAACCAGCCATAGTTAACTCAGGAAATTGCCTACAATTAGGTTTTTGGATTGTTGGATAATTAGGCACAATTTCCATGATTAATTCCAGAATATTAAGCATGACGACAACAACTACTAACATGTGAAACTCTAACATACTAGATGCATTAATCAACATGAATAGTAGCATGGCAAACGGTACAACATCCATCGCTAAATAGATCGAGATATGTCGCACGTACCGATCTGGTGGAGGTGGCGGTGGAGATGTAGCAGATGATGTCGCAGCAGTAACGTTGTTGATGACAACGTTGTTGACGACGGGGACGACGGGTCGAAGTAGACGGCGTTGAAGGCGACGGTAGGTGATACGTCGCAAACGTATCTATAATTTCTTATGTTCCATGCTACTTTTATTACAATACTTGAATGTTTTATACTTACTTTACAGCGTTATTTTACATTTTCCGGCACTAACCTATTAACAAGATGCCGAAGTGCCAGTTGCTGTTTTTCTGCTGTTTTTGGTTTCAGAAATCCTAGTAAGGAAATATTCTCGAATTGGACGAAATCAACGCCCAGGGTCCTATTTTGCACGAAGCTTCCAAGACCGAAGAGTAGACGGTGGGGCCACGAGGTGGGGACACACCAGGCGGCGCGGCCCAAGCCCTGGCCGCGCCGCCTAGTGTGGGCCCCTCGTGTCGCCCTTGACCTACCCTTCCGCCTACTTAAAGCCTCCGTCGCGAAACCCCCGTACCGAGAGCCACGATACGGAAAACATTACTGAGGCCGCGCCGCAATCCCATCTCGGGGATTCAGAGATCGCCTCCGGCACCGCCGGAGAGGGGAATCATCACCGGAGGGCTCTACATCATCATGCCCGCCTCCGGATTGATGCGTGAGTAGTTCATCCTTGGACTATGGGTCCATAGCAGTAGCTAGATGGTTGTCTTCTCCGCTTGTGCTTTCATTGTATTAGATCTTGTGAGCTGCCTAACATGATCAAGATCATCTATTTGTAATGATACATGTTGTGTTTGGTGAGATCCGATGAATATAGAATATTATGTTAAGTTGATTATCAATCTATCATATATGTGTTGTTTATGTTCTTGCATGCTCTCCGTTGCTAGTAGAGGCTCTGGCCAAGTTGATACTTGTAACTCCAAGAGGGAGTAATTATGCTCGATAGTGGGTTCATGCCTCCATTAAATCTGGGATCGTGACAGGTTCTAAGGTTGTGGATGTGCTATTGCTACTAGGGATAAAACATTGATGCTTTGTCTAAGGATATTTGTGTTGATTACATTACGCACCATACTTAATGCAATTATCTGTTGTTTACAACTTAATACTGGAAGGGGTTCGGATGATAACCTCGAAGGTGGATTATTTAGGCATAGATGCATGCGGATAGCGGTCTATGTACTTTGTCGTAATGCCCTGATTAAATCACATAGTAATCATCGTTGATATGTATTGAATCTTTATTTGTCAATTGCTCACCTGTAATTTGTTCACCCAGCATGTTAGTTATCTTATTGGAGAGACACCACTAGTGAACTGTGGACCCCGGTCCATTCTTTACATCTGAATACATTCTACTGCTTTACTGTTCTTTGCAAACAAACACCATCTTCCACTCGATACACTTAATCCTTTCTTTTCAAAGCCGGTGAGATTCAAAACCTCACTGTTACGTTGGGGCAAAGTACTTTGATTGTGTTGTGCAGGTTCCACGTTGGCGCCGGTTTCACCGGTGTTGCGCCGCACTACATTCCTCCACCAACAATCTTCACGTGCTTCTTGGCTCCTACTGGTTCGATAACCTTGGTTTCATACTGAGGGAAACTTGCTTCTATACGCATCATACCTTCCACTTGGGGTTCCCAACGGACGTGTGCATCCGCGCGGTAGGCAGCACTGCCCGACTTGGACGGAAGACGACCCGTGATGAAGAACTTGAGCAGTCGCGCAGAGCGCTTCCCAAAAACCTAATTCGCCCTCTCCCGTACAAGATCGCAAAGGTGAGTGGTTCCGGAGACCTGCTCTCCCGTTCGCCGGTGCACGCCGGCGGGCGGGATGGAGTAAGATACGATGGCGGCGCAAGCAGAGAGAGGTGGAAACCCTAACTCGTGTATTGGATGTATTTCTGCGGTAGCCGGGCAAGAGTTTATATAGGCTCGGGAAACCCTAGGCAACGTGGGCCACGCCCACGTCGCACGAAAGTTTCGAGTCGGTTACAGATAGCCCACGATCCGGGAGCAACCTGAGCCGACTAATTGCGACGCGTCCGTCTAGGACTCTGTTCGTTTTCCTGAGCTGCAAAAAGAAAGAAAAGTCTCAGCTCGAGGCTCAATCCACTCACCACGAGCGCGGCGCGCATCGTGACGTGATGTGTCGAGATGAGCGAGCGATGAGGAGGAGGAGCGCGCATGTAGCACTCCTATTCTTACTCACTTACTAGTGGTGGAACAACCCACCTTATAAGGTGGTCTAACTTCCTCCCAACTTTCCATGTGGGACTAAACTTCCCACCTCTTGCCACTCCCTAGTGAGCTGCCACCAACTTGGGCTCAAACTCACAAGGCTGCCACTAAGTGGGCTTTGAGATTTATAGGGAAAATCTGAAATCTAGTATGGGCCACTAAAAGTGGGCCCAATATTTCAACAAAAACCGCCTGGCCGCGGGGGAGCTCCATGCCTCCTCCGGCCGGCCAGGTACGCCACGTAAACTGTCTGGTCGCACCAGTTGGTGCAAGTGATTGTTGCTACACCGACGCCGGTTGCGAGGGCAACGAGGAGGAGGAGGAGAGGAGCGAGGGATGCCATGCGCGAAATTTTGCACTGAGCAGAGTGGAGGTGGTTTGCACTAAGCAGAGTGGATGAGCGTTGTTTGCACTAAGCGCGTAGTGTGGTGTGGTGGACTGGACTTGGTTCTAAGGTAGGAGGGGTTTATATAGGAGGCGGAGGAGTTTGCGCTTAGTTTCGATGAGAGAGAGAGAGATGTGGTATATCACTTTATAGAGAGAGAGAGATGTGGTATATCACTTTAGAGAGAGAGAGAGAGACAGAGAGAGATGTGGTATACTTTACGATTTGAATATTCATTCATCACTCTCAAGCATACCGATTTGGCCGCTGGAGAAGGGGCACACGCATGCGGACATGTGACCACTTTTTGTGTCCGTCCGGGGTGATGCCCTTAACACTTCGTGTATTTCCTCTCGTATCCAACTGGTATAAAAAAATTATAGCAAGCGTATTGATTTCCTGCTATATTAAGTGTCAATCTCAAAGCAATCATTGATGCTCCGGATTTAATCCTCGCCCGTAGCCGGGTTCCAAACGTGCGGGTCGCCCTTTCTTCTCAAAATTCCCCATGGGATGGGGGGTGGGGGTGGGGGTGGGGCAACGGCCCCCCATGATCTCCACGTAGTTTCGCCATTGTCGTCAAGATTTAGAAAGCCCTTCATAAACGTATATTTTATTAACGCAGACAAATTGTGCAAGCACAATTCACAAAAGAAAATCCTCAAAATGGTTTTCGCATTACAACACTCTTCGTATTAAGGGACTGATGAGGACGCGATCAATCCTGCAACTGACGGAGACGGTTTCCTTGCTGGTCTGGAGATGAACGGCTCAGGCAGCCGAAGAATCCCTTCCGCGTTAATGTTGTAATGAACACTTCCAAACGTCATGCCCAAACCTCCTTGCAGATCCGAAAAGGTCGAGCGGGATGAACTCGAAGGAACCGAATCGAATCGAGTTCCCCAAGCTTGGCGATGAAGAGGCCGGTGGTGATGCCGGCGGTGTTGATGAAGCTGCCGACGACATGGCCGAATCTGCGATGTCGGATCTTGTGCCAACAGATTTCCCAGAGACGGCGCCAATTGTCGAGGGTACTCCCCGACAATGCTCTCCGTATGGGGCTTAGGGTAGATAGAATCATGTAGGCTGACACTAGACATCGGTTATCAAACAAGCGGGGAGAGCGATTTACCCAGTTCGGGGCCCTCGATGAGGTAAAACCCTTACGTCCTTCCTGTCTGATCTTGATTGCTGAAAATATCGGTTACAATGGGGTGCCGAAGAGTTCGACTATGATCGCGTCGAGATACCAAGTTCTACGATGATCTAGCTCTAGACCTACAGTGGTTATGACTGTTATGATTGTGTGTCTCGGCAGCCCCTCTCCTGGCCTTTATATTGGAAGCCAGGTCTCGAGAGGTCTGTCCGGGTACGACTAAGTTACAAAGATCCCTAGATCTAAACTTTCCTTGTATTCTTCGTCTTTTGCCTTGTCCTTCAAGAATCCTTCTTTGGAACCGACGTAGCGGCCCACCTGGTCGTTGGGTGCCTTCATGGGCCCATGGCTGGGCCGTAAGAGGTAATATAATACTAGTTACCCGAAGGGTAATGCCCACATCACCAGTAATCCGAATTCGTATCTGGGGAATCGAATTTGAAGTAGGTTCACATGTTTTTGCCCAAGAGCAATTAACAGGTTTGGATCCATCGATGCACCAGGCTTGTTTACCAATATCCCTATGGCAATATAATATCAAAAAATTGTCAAACATATTGGCTCAAATGCAATTTCAGGTCCGTGGAGCAAAGGAACAAGTCAAGATTTGAGACTCTACCCGAGTCTGTGACTTGAGTAGAGTCTTGGGGACTACTGATATGGGTATACCATATTGGGTACTCGATATTACTATCGCTGGTATGGATCCAAGAGGGAGTCCAGAAGGCCCATGAATCCCAAGAAGAATCGAAGACTAGAAATTAGATAAAAATAGGCAAGTGTTGGCCACGTTGGGTAAACCTACATATAACATGTAACCGACTCGGGATTTAGACTCTAAGATCTAGCCCTCTATCTAAGGGCCAGGAGGAGCCACCGGAAAGGAGATCCAGAGCTTCTGATACCACGTAATTGTAAACCCTAGTTTGAATGCAATCTCGGCAACTTTAGCTTCCAATCTACTTTCGTCGAATACCTCGTTTGTCTATCAAGTCCATGAAACCACCAACACTCTCTCTTTCCTTAAACCCAAGTCCATACTTATGGGAATTGCCGAGGTTAACCCTCGTCGACGAGCCAGCCTTATCGGCGTGATAATGCTAGTGTTCCCTCCAAAATCATTGTATTTCCCCAATTCTCCTTCACAACAGACATTTTCACTCCGTCCGCGATACGTCTCCAACGTATCTATAATTTCTTATGTTCCATGCTAGTTTTATGACAATACCTACATGTTTTGTTCACACTTTATGATGTTTTGATGCATTTTCCGGCACTAACCTATTAACAAGATGCCGAAGCGTAGTTCTGTTTTCTGCTGTTTTGGTTTCGAAATCCTACACAGAAATATTCTCGGAATTGGACGAAACAAAAGCACACGGTCTTATTTTCCACGGAGCCTTCCAGAAGTCCGAAGAGGAGACGAAGAGGGGCGACGAGGTGGCCACACCATAGGGGGGCGCGGCCCCACCCCTGGCCGCGCCGCCTTATGGGGTGGGCCCCTTGGGCACCCCCCCTGCGCTGCCCCTTCGCCTACTTAATCCCTCCGTCGCGAAACCCTAGTACCGAGAGCCACGATACGGAAAAAGTTCCAGAGACGCCGCCGCCGCCAATCCCATCTCGGGGGATTCAGGAGATCGCCTCCGGCACCCTGCCGGATAGGGGAATCATCACCGAGGGCTCTACATCACCATGCCCGCCTCCGGAATGACGCGTGAGTAGTTCATCCTTGGAATATGGGTCCATAGCAGCTAGATGGTTGTCTTCTCCTCTTGTGCTATCATGTTTAGATCTTGTGAGCTGCCTATCATGATCAAGATCATCTATTTGTAATGCTACATGTTGTGTTTGGTGGGATCCAATGAATATTGAATACTATGTCAAGTTGATTATTGATCTATCATATATGTGCTATTTATGTTCTTGCATGCTCTCCATTGCTAGTAGAGGCTCTGGCCAAGTTGATACTTGTAACTCCAAGAGGGAGTATTTATGCTCGATAGTGGGTTCATGCCTCCATTGAATCTGGGACAGTGACAGAAAGTTCTAAGGTTGTGGATGTGCTGTTGCCACTAGGGATAAAACATCAATGCTTTGTCTAAGGATATTTGTGTTGATTACATTACGCACCATACTTAATGCAATTGTCTGTTGTTTGCAACTTAATACTGGAGGGGTGCGGATGCTAACCTGAAGGTGGACTTTTTAGGCATAGATGCATGCTGGATGGCGGTCTATGTTCTTTGTCGTAATGCCCTGATTAAATCTCATAGTAGTCATCATGATATGTATATGAATATCTATTTGTCAATTGCCCACCTGTAATTTGTTCACCCAATGTTTTTTATCTTATTGGAGAGACACCACTAGTGAACTATGGACCCCGGTCCTTTCTTTTACATCTGAAATACAATCTACTGCAATTGTTCTTTGTTCTTCGCAAACAAACATCATTCTCCACACCATACGTTTAATCCTTTGTTTTCAGCAAGCCGGTGAGATTGACAACCTCATTGTTAAGTTGGGGCAAAGTATTTTGATTGTGTTGTGCAGCTTGATACGTCTCCAACGTATCGATAATTTCTTATGTTCCATGCTACTTTATTGATGATATCTACATGTTTTATGCACATTATATGTCGTATTTACGCATTTTCCGGAACTAACCTATTAACAAGATGCCGAAGTGCCAGTCCGTTTTCGCTGTTTTTGGTTTCAGAAATCCTAGTAACGAAATATTCTCGGAATTGGACGAAATCAACGCCTGTGTTCCTATTTTGCCCAAGCATCCAGAACACCCGAGAGTCGCGGAGGGGCCCCGTGGGCCCCAGATGACATGGTGGCGCGGCCAGGGCTGGGCCCGCGCCACCCTATGGTGTCATCGCCCCTTTGACCCTCCTGCGCCGCGCCTATATAAAGCCCCCGCATCGAAAACCCTTACGAGGAAGCCACGATACGAGAAAAGTTCCGAGCCGCCGCCATCGCGAAGCCAAGATCTGGGGACAGGAGTCTCTGTTCCGGCACCCGCCGAGCGGGGAAGTGCCCCAAGGCTTCTCCATCGACACCGCTGCCATCTCCACCGCCATCTTCATCACCGCTGCTCCCATGAGGAGGGAGTAGTTCTCCATCGAGGCTCGGGCTGTACCGGTAGCTATGTGGTTAATCTCTCTACTATGTACTTCAATACAACGATCTCATGAGCTGCTTTACATGATTGAGATCCATATGAGTTTTGTATCACTACTATCTATGTGCTACTCTAGCAAAGTTATTAAAGTAGTTCTATTCCTCCTGCACGTGTGTAAAGGTGACAGTGTGTGCACCGTGTTAGTACTTGGTTTATGCTATGATCATGATCTCTTGTAGATTGCGAAGTTAACTATTGCTATGATAATATTGATGTGATCTATTCCTCCTACATATGCATGAAGGTGACAGTGTGCATGCTATGCTAGTACTTGGTTTAGTCTTTTGATCTATCTTACACTAAAGGTTACTAGAATATGAGCATTATTGTGGAGCTTGTTAACTCCGGCATTGAGGGTTCGTGTAATCCTACGCAATGTGTTCATCATCCAACAAAAGTGTAGAGTATGCATTTATCTATTCTATTATGTGATCAATGTTGAGAGTGTCCACTAGTGAAAGTCTATTCCCTAGGCCTTGTTCCTAAATACTGCTATCACTGCTTGTTACTGTTTTACAACGTTACTGCGTTACTACGCATGTTTACTTCCTACAATATTACTATCGTCAACTACGCGCCAAGCACTTTTCTGGCGCCGTACTACTGTTCATATTCATTCATACCACTTGTATTTCACTATCTCTTCGCCGAACTAGTGCACCTATTAGGTGTGTTGGGGACACAAGAGACTTCTTGCTTTGTGGTTGCAGGGTTGCATGAGAGGGATATCTTTGACCTCTTCCTCCCTGAGTTCGATAAACCTTGGGTAATCCACTTAAGGGAAACTTGCTGCTGTTCTACAAACCTCTGCTCTTGGAGGCCCAACACTGTCTACAAGAATAGAAGCACCCGTAGACATCAAGCACTTTTTGGCGCCGTTGCCGGGGAGGAAAGGTAAAAGGCACTCATACTCCGGTTCCAGGTAAGATTTCTTTCGGGCGCCATTGTGTGTGTGCTCGAAGCTATTTCCTTTAGACTCGCAATTACATCTTTTTGTTTCTTGTTTACACTAGTTAGGCATAATGGACAACAATGAGCTTCTTATTCTATTTCCTGATTTAAGACATGGATGGTTTGATGCGAAAATTAAAAAACCTATGGAACATATTAATATGAATGCTTTGAACACTATTGTTGCTAATGCTATGGAAAATTCTAAGCTTGGGGAAGCTGGTTTTGGTGAGCATGATATTTTTAGTCCCCCAAGCATTGAGGAGAAAATTTACTTTGATGATACTTTGCCTCCCATTTATGATGATTATAATGATAGTAGTCTTTTGTTACCACCTGTTATGGAGGATAAATTTGATTATGATTACAATATACCTCCTATATTTGACAGCTACTTTGTTGAATTTGCTCCCACTACAACTAATAAAATTGATTATGCTTATGTTGGGAGTAGTAATTATTTTATGCATGAGACTCATGATAAGAATGCTTTATGTGACAGTTATATTGTTGAGTTTGCTCATGATGCTACTGAAAGTTATTATGAGAGAGGAAAATATGGTTGTAAAAATTTTCATGTTACTAAAACACCTCTCTATGTGCTGAAATTTTTGAAGCTACACTTGTTTTATCTTCCCATGCTTGTTACTTTGCTCTTCATGAACTTGTTTATTTACAAGATTCTTATGCATAGGAAGCATGTTAGACTTAAATGTGTTTTGAATTTGCCTCTTGATGCTCTCTTTTGCTTCAACTTCTATTTTCTTGCAAGTGCATCATTAAAACTGCTGAGCCCATCTTAATGGCTATAAAGAAAGAACTTCTTGGGAGATAACCCATGTGTTTTTTACTACAGTACTTTGTGTTATACTTGTGTCTTGGAAGTTGTTTACTACTGTAGCAACCTCTCCTTATCATGTTTTTGTGCCAAGTAAAGTTTCTATGTTAAAGTTGATGTTATATTTGGGATCGCTGCGCAGAAACAGCATTGCTGTCTGTCACGAATCTGGGCACAGTTCTCTGTAGAAAATTCGAAAAAACTGCCAATTTACGAGCGTGATCCTCAGATATGTACGCAACTTTCATTAGTTTTGAGTTTTTCCATTTGAGCAAGTCTGGTGCCAGATTTAAATTCATCTTTACGGACTGTTCTGTTTTTGACAGATTGTGCCTTTTATTTCGCATTGCCGCTTTTGTTAAGTTGAATGAGTTTCTTTGTTCCATTAACTTTCAGAAGTTTTGTGCAATGTCCAGAAGTGTTAAGAATGATTGTGTCACCTCTGAACATGTGAATTTTTGATTATGCACTAACCCTCTAATGAGTTTGCTTGAAGTTTAGTGTGAAGGAAGTTTTCAAGGGTCAATAGAAGAGGGTGATATAGTGATCGAGAAGAGTGAAAGGTCTAAGCTTGGGGATGCCCCGTGGTTCATCCCTGCATATTTTAAGAAGACTCAAGCATCTAAGCTTGGGGATGCCCAAGGCATCCCCTTTTCATCGACAACTTATCAGGTTTCTTCTAGTGAAACTATATTTTTATTCAGTCACATCTTATGTTCTTTACTTGGAGCGTCTGTGTGCTTTTATTTTTGTTTTTGTTTTGTTATCTTAGTTCTCTGAATAAGTTCATCCTTGTGTGGGAGAGAGACACGCTCCGCTGGTTCGTATGAACACATGTGTTCTTAGCTCATAATATTCATGGCGAAGTTTCCTCTTCGTTAAATTGTTATATGGTTGGAATTGGAAAATGCTACATGTAGTAATTGGTAAAATGTCTTGGATAATGTGATACTTGGCAATTGTTGTGCTCATGTTTAAGCTCTTGCATCATATGCTTTGCACCCATTAATGAAGAAATACATAGAGCTTGCTAAAATTTGGTTTGCATAATTGGTCTCTCTAAGGTCTAGATAATATCTAGTATTGAGTTTTGAACAACAAGGAAGACGGTGTAGAGTCTTATAATGTTTACAATATGTCTTTTATGTGAGTTTTGCTGCACCGGTTCATCCTTGAGTTTGCTTCAAATAACCTTGCTAGCCTAAACCTTGTATCGAGAGGGAATACTTCTCATGCATCCAAAATCCTTGAGCCAACCACTATGCCATTTGTGTCCACCATACCTACTACATGGTATTTCTCCGCCATTCCAAAGTAAATTGCTTGAGTGCTACCTTTAAAATTCCATCATTCACCTTTGCAATATATAGCTCATGGGACAAAATAGCCTTAAAACTATCGTAGTATTGAATATGTACTTATGCACTTTATCTCTTATTAAGTTGCTTGTTGTGCGATAACCATGCTTCTGGGGAACGCCATCAATTACTCCTTATTGAATATCATGTGAGTTGCTATGCATGTCCGTCTTGTCTGAAGGATCTATCACCTTAGTGGTTGGAGCATGCAAAATTGTTAGAGAAGAACATTGGGCCGCTAACTAAAGCCATGAATCATGGTTGAAGTTTCAGTTTTGGACATATATCCTCAATCTCATATGAGAATAATAATTGTTGCTACATGCTTATGCATTTAAGAGGAGTCCATTATCTGTTGTCCATGTTGTCCCGGTATGGATGTCTAAGTTGAGAATAATCAAAAGCGAGAAATCCAAAATGCGAGCATTCTCCTTAGACCTTTGTACAGGCGGCATGGAGGTACCCCTTTGTGACACTTGGTTGAAACATGGCATGCAAAGATCCGGTAGTCCAAGCTAAGTAGGACGAGGTGCGGGCACTATTAGTATACTATGCATGAGGCTTGCAACTTGTAAGATATAATTTACATAACTCATATGCTTTATTACTACCGTTGACAAAATTGTTTCATGTTTTCAAAATAAAAGCTCTAGCACAAATACAGCAATCGATGCTTTCCTCTTGAAGGACCATTCTTTTACTTTTATTGTTGAGTCAGTTCACCTATCTCGCTCCACCTTAAGAAGCAAACACTTGTGTGAACTGTGCATTGATTCCTACATACTTGCATATTGCACTTATTATATTACTTTGCATTGACAACTATCCATGAGATATACATGTTACAAGTTGAAAGCAACCGCTGAAACTTCATCTTCCTTTGTGTTGCTTCAATACCTTTACTTTGATTTATTGCTTTATGAGTTAACTCTTATGCAAGACTTATTGATGCTTGTCTTGAAGTACTATTCATGAAAAGTCTTTGTCATATGATTCACTTGTTTACTCATGTCATTACCATTGTTTTGATCGCTGAATTCATTACATATGTTTACAATAGTATGATCAAGGTTATGATGGCATGTCACTTCAGAAATTATCTTTGTTATCGTTTTACCTGCTCGGGACGAGCAGAACTAAGCTTGGGGATGCTGATACGTCTCCAACGTATCGATAATTTCTTATGTTCCATGCTACTTTATTGATGATATCTACATGTTTTATGCACATTATATGTCGTATTTACGCATTTTCTGGAACTAACCTATTAACAAGATGCCAGTGCCAGTTCCTGTTTTCTGCTTTTTTGGTTTCAGAAATCCTAGTAACGAAATATTCTCGAATTGGACGAAATCAACGCCCAGGTTCCTATTTTGCCCGGAAGCATCCAACACCCGAGAGCCGCAGAGGGCCTGTGGGCCCCAGATGACATGGTGGCGCGGCCAGGGCTGGGCCCGCGCCACCCTATGGTGTCATCGTCCCTTTGACCCTCCCGCGCCGCCTCTTCGCCTATATAAAGCCCCTGCATCGAAAACCCTTACGGAGGAAGCCACGATACGAGAAAAGTTCAGAGCCGCCATCGCGAAGCCAAGATCTGGGGACAGGAGTCTCTGTTCCGCACCCTGCCGGAGCGGGGAAGTGCCCCGGAAGGCTTCTCCATCGACACCGCTGCCATCTCCACCGCCATCTTCATCACCGCTGCTGCTCCCATGAGGAGGGAGTAGTTCTCCATCGAGGCTCGGGGCTGTACCGGTAGCTATGTGGTTAATCTCTCTACTATGTACTTCAATACAACGATCTCATGAGCTGCTTTACATGATTGAGATCCATATGAGTTTTGTATCACTACTATCTATGTGCTACTCTAGCAAAGTTATTAAAGTAGTTCTATTCCTCCTGCACGTGTGTAAAGGTGACAGTGTGTGCACCGTGTTAGTACTTGGTTTATGCTATGATCATGATCTCTTGTAGATTGCGAAGTTAACTATTGCTATGATAATATTGATGTGATCTATTCCTCCTACATATGCATGAAGGTGACAATGTGCATGCTATGCTAGTACTTGGTTTAGTCTTTTGATCTATCTTACACTAAAGGTTACTAGAATATGAGCATTATTGTGGAGCTTGTTAACTCCGGCATTGAGGGTTCGTGTAATCCTACGCAATGTGTTCATCATCCAACAAAAGTGTAGAGTATGCATTTATCTATTCTATTATGTGATCAATGTTGAGAGTGTCCACTAGTGAAAGTCTATTCCCTAGGCCTTGTTCCTAAATACTCGCTTGTTACGTTTTTTTTACTGCGTTACTACTGCTGCGTTACTACTGCATGTTTACTTCCTACAATATTACTATCGTCAACTACGCGCCAAGCACTTTTCTGGCACCGTACTACTGTTCATATTCATTCATACCACTTGTATTTCACTATCTCTTCGCCGAACTAGTGCACCTATTAGGTGTGTTGGGGACACAAGAGACTTCTTGCTTTGTGGTTGCAGGGTTGCATGAGAGGGATATCTTTGACCTCTTCCTCCCGAGTTCGATAAACCTTGGGTAATCCACTTAAGGGAAACTTGCTGCTGTTCTACAAACCTCTGCTCTTGGAGGCCCAACACTGTCTACAAGAATAGAAGCACCCGTAGACATCAAGCTTCCACGTTGGCGCCGGAATCACTGGTGTTGCGCCACACTACACTCCTCCACCAACAACCTTCACGTGGCCTTCATCTCCTACTGGTTCGATAAACCTTGGTTTCTTTCTGAGGGAAAACTTGCTGTTGTGCTCATCATACCTTCCTCTTGGGGTTCCCAACGGACGTGTGTTTTACCGTCACAAGGAAGTTGTTGCCTCTACGCACGCAGCCGCCACCCACTTCCTCCATTCCCCACCCCCGCCAAGCCGAGACCCCACTGCGACACCATGGCACCGACAAAGTACATAGCCCCATGGGCAATGATGGATGCGCCCCCAAAGAAGAAGGGCAAGGCGTAGAAGGAGCGGCCGTAGGGGATTTCCAACGCTGAGCGGGCCTTCGACCTGCAGCGCCGGAAGGTGTAGAATGCCAGCCACCGACAGAGGAAGCAGAAGGCGAGGGAGCAGAAGCTCTTTCCGCGGAGGTGTCCCTAATGCAGAGGGCTCCCTCCATGGCGGGGATGGCGGCACCCCCACCCCAGTACACCCCCGCCACGTGGGGGTACCAATGCCTCGTTTGACCCTGCATCGATTCCAACGCCTACCTCTGACGGAAGTCCCATTGGGAATAAGAAGGCCAAGGCATTGAGGGAGGCGGTGCCGACCATCAAGAAGCTACAAATCGTCCATCATGGCGTCCATGGCCGACGCCGAGATACACGCCACCAAGAGGGTAGAACAGGCTCCGCAGATGGAAGTGGTCGTGGTGGCTAGGTGCGCATCAGTCATCGAGAGGCATGACATCAAGCTCGACCTGATCAAGGCGAGTGTGGCGGCGAAGAAGAGGAAGGAGGACCTGACGATGCTTCTAGTCGACACAAGAGGCATGGACGACTTATAGCTAGAAATTTAGCACTATTTTATTGAGGTTTTTAAGTATACTATTACTGAAATTGTTACTCATTTCATGCTCCAGCTAGATACACGTATGTCTATTTTGCATACTTACGAGTTATTGTTCATTTTCATATGAGCTTCACATATTTAGTAGTTTTAGTAGGATTTTATTATGTTTCCCTTGTCTTGTATTCAGGTGTTATTGGAGATCATGGAAAAATGGAGCAAAAGGGACCAAGAGGGCACAATGTGGGAGAATTACAGGCACCAGACTTAGCCATATGAGGTGTGGGAAAAGTGATATTTTTCCAACATCTTATATTTAAGATCCAAGGCAATGGTGTTTACCCCTCATCCATACAAGTCCAAAGAGCCAAAGAACACCCAAATCGGAGTTCGTATGAAGAAATGGCGTCCAGAATACGAAAGCATCACTAGGTCTGTCTCAGCACTGTCATACCGCCCTTGTACCGGCTCATGCCCCCTATAGGGGATCGCGCAGTCTTCGAGGGAAGTATTACCCAATTTATTGATTCGACACAAGGGAGACAAAGAATACTTGTAAGCCTTAACAACGGAGTTGTCAATTCAGCCACGCTGGAAACAAGACTTGCTCGCAAGAGTTTATCGTAGCAACATTTTTATAGCAAGAGAGTAGTGAAATAACAAAGAAAGTGAAATAAAGACAGCAGTAGTGATTATAGTAAACAGCAGGATTAAAATAGTAGGCACAGGATGGATGAACGGGCGTTGCATGGATGAGAGAATTCATATAACAATCATGGTAGGGCATTTGCAGATAATAATAAAGCGGTATCCAAGTACTAATCAATCCATAGGCATGTGTTCCATATATAGTCGTACGTGCTCGCAATGAGAAACTTGCACAACATCTTTTGTCCTACCAGCCGGTGGCAGCCGGGCCTCTAGGGAAACTACTGGAAATTAAGGTACTCCTTTTAATAGAGTACCGGAGCAAAGCATTAACACTCCGTAACACATGTGATCCTCACATCACCGCCTTCCCTCCGGTTGTCCCAATTTTGTCACTTTGGGGCCTCGGGTTCCGGACAGCAACGTGTGTATACAACTTGCAGGTAAGATCATAAAACAATGCATATCATGATGAAATAATAACATGTTCAGATCTGAGATCATGGCACTTGGGCCCTAGTGACAAGCATTAAGCATAACAATTTGCAACAATATCATAAAAGTAACTTCTACGGATACTAGGCACCATGCCCTAACAATCTTATGACTATTACATGATCAATCTCATCCAATCCCTACCATCCCCGTCAGCCTACAGCGGGGGAATTACTCACACATGGATGGGGGAAACATGGCTGGTCGATGGAGAGGCGTCGGTGGTGATGGCGGTGAAGATCCCTCCAATTCCCCGTCCGGCGGAGTGCCGAACGGAGTTTCGGTCCCGAGGCGGAGTTTCGCGATGGCGGCGGCGCACGGATGGTTTCTGGAAATATGGTCGAACCCCCTGGCGTTTTTAGGTCGAAGGGACTTTGTAGTCGAAAGGGGAGCATCGGGGCCGCCGAGGCGGCCACACAATAGGGCGCGCGCCCTCCCCGGCGCCGGCTGCCTAGTGTGGGGGCCTCGGCCCCACCGCTTGCCCTTCTGACTCCGTCAATATTCTGGGAAAATAAGACCTTTCGCATAAATTCCGAGGATTTTCCTGAAAGTTGGATTTCTGCACAAAAACGAGACACCAGAGCAATTCTGCTGAAAACAGCGTTAGTCCGTGTTAGTTGTATCCAAAATACACAAATTAGAGGCAAAACAATAGCAAAAGTGTTCGGGAAAGTAGATACGTTTTGGACGTATCAACTCCCCCCAAGCTTAGCTTATTGCTTGTCCTCAAGCAATTCAGTTAACAACTGAGTGCGATAAAAGAACTTTCACGAACACATTTGTTCATATGATGTAAATATTCTCATGATATGGCAAGTGCTTAAACAATTCATAATAGATACATGCAAATAAAGTCATCTAATAGCTGCGTCAATCATGAAAGAGATACCAACAAACTAATAACAAGCATCATGAAACACTTCAATAAGCAGGATTGCAATGTTCATAGAAGGATATGATAAAGTGGTATCTCGCTTGCCTGTATTTGTAGCAAAACATAAATGCCCAGGCACCTCTGAAGTTCATAGAAAGACTAGAAGTAAATTTGTCAAAGATAAAAGCATCAAAGTTATACCACAACTGATCATATTTTGGGACAAGCATATTATACTAAGAATGATAGTTATGCTCTCAAGAAGGTACTCAAAGAAAGGATGGTGACTCAACATAAAAGTAAAAGATTGACCCTTCGCAGAGGGAAGCAGGGATTAACATGTGCTAGAGCTTTTCATTTTTTCAAAGACAGAAGTAAAATTATTTTGAGAGGTGTTTATTGTTGTCAACGAATGATAGTGGGTACTCCAACTACCTCGCCAACCAGACTCTCAAGAGCGGCTCCCATGAAGGACGTTATCTCTACCAGCAAGGTAGATCATCCCTCTTCTCTTTTGTTTACACATGTATTTTAGTTTCATTATGGATGACACTCCCCCAACCTTTGCTTACACAAGCCATGGCTAACCGAATCCTCGGGTGCCTTCCAACATTCACATACCATGGGGAAGTGTCTATTTGCAGGTTAAGTTGCTTACTGATGAATCAGAGCAAAACATGTGAAGAGAATTATTAATGAAGGTTAATTAATTGGGGCTGGGAACCCCGTTGCCAGCTCTTTTTGCAAAATTATTGGATAAGCGGATGTGCCACTAGTCCATTGGTGAAAGTCTGTCCGGAGTAAATGACAAGGTTGAAAGATAAAACACCACATATTTCCCCATGAGCTATAAAACATTAACACAAATTGAGAAGTAGTTTGAAGGTTTAAAGGTAGCACATGAGAATTTACTTGGAATGGTTCGAAATGCCATGCATAGGTATTTATGGTGGACACTTTGGAATAACTTGATTTTCAGATGTTTGGAGGCACGAGCAGCGTTCCCGCTCAGTACAAGTGGAGGCTAGCAATAGACTGGGAAGCGACAATCAAGAGAGCAATAACTATCATAATCATGCTTGCGACAAAATAAAATTAACGGAGGCATAAAAGTGATACAAGAACTCTGAAGCAAAGTAGATCATCGAGGCTTAATTGACTTTTGTTCAGTCATATGCATGCGTGAGCATGTGCCAAGTCGATTCAAGTGAATTATTCAGAGGAGGATACCACAATGTCATACCTATCTATGAATAAAACAATGCAAGCAAATATTCATGACATGCTACTCATTATTAATAGATTGGAACTAATCATGAGAGATCATAAACTACTAGACTTTCATTAAATGACATATACCTCACATGAACCAAATAAGCATGCTCACATGGATGAGTATATGTACAAAAATGAAAACAAATAGAGTTCATACCAGCCTCTCACCACAGTCAAATTGCCGTAGATCGTCATTATTGCCTTTCACTTGTGCAGCTTGAATAATAATATGGAATGAAACCAAGCTCCAACCACCGGAGACCTCTGAACTCCCTAATGAACTTTACAAAACCAAAGAAGAACAATAAATATTTTTGGTGTTTTCGGGTTAGAAACAAGAACAAAAAGAAACAATCAAACAAAGCAAAATCTTTTTGGATTTTCTCATAGCAAACCAACGATAGCAAATAAAGTAAAATAAGAGCAAAGAACCACATAAACAAATGGTGAAGAGAAACAACAGAAATATTTTTGGTATTTTTGTGTTTTAGAAAAGAAACAAAACAAAAACAAGAGAATGCAAACTAAAAGAAACACAGAAAAGCAGGATGGCAGAAATCTGCCAAAACCTGACAGCAGTACAGAAATCGAATTTAACAAAAATCTTCCATTGCTCAATTCGAAAAGTGTTCAGCTAATGAAAGTTATATAACAACCTGGGGGACATGCACAAAAAATTTCAACTCAAAATAACGTTCTGGCTGTGCGTACGATTTTTTTGATAACAGCCCAGAATCTGTTTTTGGACAGCACTTCCCCAAATATCATCTTCCTCTCATTAGAAAACCACTTTAAGAAACTAAACAAGTATATACAAGTATCCAGCAACCATAATATGCAAAGAATGAGTGATGCCGGTATACCTCCCCCCAAGCTTAGGCTTTTGGCCTAAGTGGAGTTCATTCCCACCGAGGGTCGGGGTTCCACGCCGGTGGATCGTACATGGTGTGATAATAAGGTCCCTGTGCAGAAGAATAGCGTGGAGGCTCCACATGACCATAATGTTGATGTGAGGAGCTCGCTGCATCGGATGAAGAATCGAGGTGCTCCTCGGCCTCCTCTGCACCGTCCCTTGCATGATGGCCTTCTCTTTCTATGTATGCATTTAGCTCATTTTCTGTGACCGACCACCCTTTCCTGGAATCAAGGTTAAGCAGAACAGGTGCAGGCAATCGTACTAGTTTTTCAGTTTTCTTAGTTGTTCTCCAAGTTTTCTTATAGAATGTTATCCTATAATACAGGTTGCTCAAATTAGATGCATCTGAAACAAACTCATGTTTAATCATGGAAACAACATCAAGTTTCTCCATGGAGAGCGGAATATCTAGATGGTGAGGTTCTACACCATGCATAGCTAATAAGCGAGAGGCGATGAGACCTCCACAAATTCCTCCCTTCCCACGGTTAGTAGCAAGTCTACAAGCTATCAAAGCACCCAAATTATAAGTCCTATCATGTTGCAAAGCAGCAGCTAAGAAAGCCATATCTTGGACAGACAACTTACTTGCATTCTTTCTAGCAAGAACGCACTTTGTAATGAAATAAGCAAAGTAGCGGATAGCTGGGAGTTGAATACTACTGATCTTACCACCATCATCGGAGAAGCTTCTCCCCTGACAAATCATCGTATAAAGACTTGAGAGCTCCCGCGGCGTTCCCCTAACCTTCTCGCATGATCCCCATTGTGGCACTCTAATTGCTGCACAAAAATCATTAAATGGCAAGTTGACAGTTTTATTATAAATTTTGTATCGAACCATGGGGTTAGTTTGGGACCGATGGAATTCGAAATCCTGCACCACCGACATTGTTAGTTTCGCATATTGGTAAGGTTCACCAACAACAAAACTCTCCAACCCTGCATTGGAAATCAGTGTTTGGACATCTTGCAAGATTCCTGCATTCCGCATAAAATCAGTGCATGGGTAATAAGAGGGGTATACTCCCTCTTCACGGTGAACTCTCATGACTTGTTGCACCTCCAATTCTTGTTGGTTTAGTTGGTGCCTACTTCCTTCCATTTTCTGAAATTTTCAACAATCATTATAAAATTTGATTTCAAGGTATATAATTGAGGGGAACTACTATAGGAACTTGCTAGAGTACTAAACATGCATCAAAACTAGTTTCTACCACTTAGAACAAGCATGCAAGCTCACTAAACATGTTACCTACAGCAACAAAATATTCAAGATATACTCAACCAAACAAAATTCTAATTGGATAATTGATGGCGTGTAACTCACACGTTCGTTGGGAACCCCAAGAGGAAGGTATGATGCGCACAGCAGCAAGTTTTCCCTCAGAAAGAAACCAAGGTTTATCGAACCAGAGGAGCCAAGAAGCACGTTGAAGGTTGATGGTGGCGAAATGTGATGCGGCGCAACACCAGGGATTCCGGCGCCAACGTGGAACCTGCACAACACAACCAAAGTACTTTGCCCCAACGAAACAGTGAGGTTGTCAATCTCACCGGCTTGCTGTAACAAAGGATTAACCGTATTGTGTGGAAGATGATTGTTTGCGAAGAAAACAGTAAAGAACAATTGCATTAGATTGTATTTCAGATGTAAAGAATAGGACCGGGGTCCACAGTTCACTAGAGGTGTCTCTCCCATAAGATAAAAGCATGTTGGGTGAACAAATTACAGTCGGGCAATTGACAAATAGAGAAGGGCATAACAATGCACATACATGATATGATAAATATAGTGAGATTTAATTGGGCATTACGACAAAGTACATAGACCGCTATCCAGCATGCATCTATGCCTAAAAGTCCACCTTCAGGTTATCATCCGAACACCTTCCAGTATTAAGTTGCAAGCAACAGACAATTGCATTAAGTATGGTGCGTAATGTAATCAACAACTACATCCTTAGACATAGCATCAATGTTTTATCCCTAGTGGCAACAGACATCCACAACCTTAGAACTTTCTGTCACTGTCCAGATTTAATGGAGGCATGAACCCACTATCGAGCATAAATACTCCCTCTTGGAGTTAAGAGCAAAAACTTGGCCAGAGCCTCTACTAATAACGGAGAGCATGCAAGATCTTAAACAACACATAGGTAATAGATTGATAATCACCATAACATAGTATTGTCTATCCATCGGATCCCGACAAACACAACATATAGTATTACAAATAGATTATCTTGATCATGTTAGGCAGCTCACAAGATCCAACAATGAAGCACATAAGGAGAAGACGACCATCTAGCTACTGCTATGGACCCATAGTCCAGGGTGAACTACTCACTCATCACTCCGAGGCGATCATGGCGATGAAGAGTCCTCCGGGAGATGACTCTCCGGCAGGGTGCCGGAGGCGATCTCCGAATCCCCGAGATGGGATTCGCGGCGGCGTCTCCGGTAGGTTTTCCGTATCGTGGCTCTCGGTACAGAGGTTTCGCGACGAAGACTTTAAGTAGGCGGAAGGGCAACGCGGGGGCACACGAGGGCCCCACACACCAGGGCCGCGCGGCCAAGCCCTAGGCCGCGCCGCCTTTGTGCGGCGCCTCGTGGCCCCACTTCCTTTCCCCTTCGGTCTTCTGGAAGCTTCGTGCAAAAATAGGACCCCGGGCGTTGATTTCGTCCAATTCCGAGAATATTTCCTTACTAGGATTTCTGAAACCAAAAACAGCAAAAACAACTGGCTCTTCGGCATCTTGTTAATAGGTTAGTGCCGAAAATGCGTAAATACGACATATAATGTGCATAAAACATGTAGATATCATCAATAATGTAGCATGGAACATAAGAAATTATCGATACGTTGGAGACGTATAAGTCCCGAGCAGGTAAACGATAACAAGGATAATTTCTGGAGTGACATGCCATCATAACCTTGATCATACTATTGTAAACATATGTAATGAATGCAGCGATCAAAACAATGGTAATGACATGAGTAAACAAATGAATCATAAAACAAAGACTTTTCATGAATAGTACTTCAAGACAAGCATCAATAAGTCTTGCATAAGAGTTAACTCATAAAGCAATAAATCAAAGTAAAGGTATTGAAGCAACACAAAGGAAGATTAAGTTTCAGCGGTTGCTTTCAACTTATAACATGTATATCTCATGGATAGTGTCAATGTAAAGTAATATAACAAGTGCAATATGCAAGTATGTAGGAATCAATGCACAATTCACACAAGTGTTTGCTTCTTGAGGTGGAGAGAAATAGGTGAACTGACTCAACAATAAAAGTAAAAGAAAGGTCCTTCAAAGAGGAAAGCATCGATTGCTATATTTGTGCTAGAGCTTTTATTTTGAAAACATGAAACAATTTTGTCAACGGTAGTAATAAAGCATATGAGTTATGTAAATTATATCTTACAAGTTGTAAGCCTCATGCATAGTATACTAATAGTGCCCGCACCTTGTCCTAAGCAGCTTGGACTACCGGATCATCTCAATACACATGTTTCAACCAAGTGTCACAAAGGGGTACCTCCATGCCGCCTGTACAAAGGTCTAAGGAGAAAGCTCGCATTTTGGATTTCTCGCTTTTGATTATTCTCAACTTAGACATCCATACCGGGACAACATGGACAACAGATAATGGACTCCTCTTTAATGCATAAGCATGTGGCAACAATTAATGTTCTCATATGAGATTGAGGATATATGTCCAAAACTGAAACTTCCACCATGATTCATGGCTTTAGTTAGCGGCCCAATGTTCTTATCTAACAATATGCATGCTCCAACCATTAAGGTGGTAGATCTCTCTTACTTCAGACAAGACGGACATGCATAGCAACTCACATGATATTCAACAAAGAGTAGTTGATGGTGTCCCCAGAAGCATGGTTATCGCACAACAAGCAACTTAATAAGAGATAAAGTGCATAAGTACATATTCAATACCACAATAGTTTTTAAAGCTATTTTGTCCCATGAGCTATATATTGCAAAGGTGAATGATGGAATTTTAAAGGTAGCACTCAAGCAATTTACTTTGGAATGGCGGAGAAATACCATGTAGTAGGTAGGTATGGTGGACACAAATGGCATAGTGGTTGGCTCAAGGATTTTGATGCATGAGAAGTATTCCCTCTCGATACAAGGTTTAGGCTAGCAAGGTTATTTGAAGCAAACTCAAGGATGAACCGGTGCAGAAAAACTCACATAAAAGATATATTGTAAACATTATAAGACTCTACACCGTCTTCCTTGTTGTTCAAAACTCAATACTAGAAATTATCTAGACCTTAGAGAGACCAAATATGCAAACCAAATTTTAGCAAGCTCTATGTATTTCTTCATTAATGGGTGCAAAGTATATGATGCAAGAGCTTAAACATGAGCACAACAATTGCCAAGCATCACATTATCCAAGACATTTTAGAATTACTACATGTAGCATTTCCCGATTCCAACCATATAACAATTTAACGAAGAAGTTTCAACCTTCGCCTTGAACATTATGAGTAAAGCCTAAGGACATATTTGTCCATATGCAATAGCGGAGCGTGTCTCTCTCCCACACAGTGAATGCTAGGATCCATTTTATTCAAACAAAAACAAAAACAAAACAAACGACGCTCCAAGCAAAGTACATAAGATGTGATGAATAAAAATATAGTTCCAGGGGAGGAACCTGATGATGTTGTCGATGAAGAAGGGGATGCCTTGGGCATCCCCAAGCTTAGACGCTTGAGTCTTCTTAAAATATGCAGGGATGAACCACGGGGGCATCTCCAAGCTTAGAGCTTTCACTCCTCTTGATCATAGTATATCATACTCCTCTCTTGACCCTTGAAAACTTCCTTCACACCAAACTTCAAGCAAACTCATTAGAGGGTTAGTGCACAATTAAAAATTCACATATTCAGAGGTGACACAATCATTCTTAACACTTCTGGACATTGCACAAAGCTACTGGACATTAATGGATCAAAGGAATTCATCCAACATAGCAAATACGGCAATGCGAAATAAAAGGCAGAATCTGTCAAAAACAGAACAGTCCGTAAAGACGAACCTGAAAGGGGCACTAGACTTGCTCAAATGGAAAAACTCAAAACTAATGAAAGTTGCGTACATATCTGAGGATCACGCTCGTAAATTTGCAGATTTTTTCGAATTTTTACAGAGACTTATGCCAGAATTCGTGACAGACAGCAATGCTGTTTCTGCGCAGCGATCCCAAATATAACATCAACTTTAACATAGAAACTTTACTTGGCACAAAAACGTGATAAGGAGAGGTTGCTACAGTAGTAAACAACTTCCAAGACTCAACAATACAGTAGCAAAATAAACACATGGGTTATCTCCCAAGAAGTTCTTTCTTTATAGCCATTAAGATGGGCTCAAAAATTTAATGATACTCTCGCAATAAATAAGAGTTGAACCAAAAGAGAGCATCAAGAAGCAAATTCAAAACACATTTAAACCTAACCCACTTCCTATGAAAAGGAATCTTGTACACAAATAAATTCATGAAGAACAAAGTGACAAGCATAGAAAAGCAACACAAGTGCAATTTCAAGATTCTCAACATAAAGAGGGGAAACTTAATATTATTAAGATGCATATAACCATGTTTCCCTCTCTCATAATAATTTTCAGTAGCATCATGAACAAACTCAACAATATAACTATGACATAAAACATTCTTGTCATGAGCCACATGCATAAAATTATTACTCTCCACATAAGCATAATCAATTTTATTAGTTGTAGTGGGAGCAAATTCAACAAAATAGCTATCACTATTATTCTCATCACCATAATCATCATATATAGGAGGCATATTGTAATCATAATTAATTTTCTCCTCAATAGTAGGTGGACTGAAAATATCATATTCATCATTGCAAACATCATATATAGGAGGTAAAGTATCATCAAAGTAAAATTTCTCCTCCATGCTTGGGGGATTAAAAATATCACAACTAGCTTCCCCAAGCTTAAATTCTTCCATAGCATTAGCAACAATGGTGTTCAAAGCATTTATACAAATAACATTACCATTAGCATGCATATAAAGTTCCATGGGTTTTTTAATTTTCTCTTCAAACACATCATGTCCTAATTCAAGATATAGTTCATAAAGATCTCTAATTTTTTTGTTGTTTTCCATTAAGCCTAACTAGTGAAAATAAAAACAAGTACAGGACTAGACATGATAACAAAATAAATTAAATGCAAGTAACTAATTTTGTGTGTGTTTTGATATAGAGAACAAGACAGTAAATAAAGTAAAGCTAGCAACTAATTTTTTTGTGTTTTGTTTAAGTGCAGCAAACAAAGTAGTAAATAAAATAAAGCAAGACAAAAACAAAGTAAAGAGATTGGAAAGTGGAGACTCCCCTTGCAGCGTCTCTTGATCTCCCCGGCAACGGCGCCAGAAAAAGAGCTTGATGGCGTGTAACTCACACGTTCGTTGGGAACCCCAAGAGGAAGGTATGATGCGCACAGCAGCAAGTTTTCCCTCAGAAAGAAACCAAGGTTTATCGAACCAGGAGGAGCCAAGAAGCACGTTGAAGGTTGATGGTGGCGAAATGTGATGCGGCGCAACACCAGGGATTCCGGCGCCAACGTGGAACCTGCACAACACAACCAAAGTACTTTGCCCCAACGAAACAGTGAGGTTGTCAATCTCACCGGCTTGCTGTAACAAAGGATTAACCGTATTGTGTGGAAGATGATTGTTTGCGAAGAAAACAGTAAAGAACAATTGCAGTAGATTGTATTTCAGATGTAAAGAATAGGACCGGGGTCCACAGGTCACTAGAGGTGTCTCTCCCATAAGATAAAAGCATGTTGGGTGAACAAATTACAGTCGGGCAATTGACAAATAGAGAAGGGCATAACAATGCACATACATGATATGATAAATATAGTGAGATTTAATTGGGCATTACGACAAAGTACATAGACCGCTATCCAGCATGCATCTATGCCTAAAAAGTCCACCTTCAGGTTATCATCCGAACCCCTTCCAGTATTAAGTTGCAAGCAACAGATAATTGCATTAAGTATGGTGCGTAATGTAATCAACAACTACATCCTTAGACATAGCATCAATGTTTTATCCCTAGTGGCAACAGACATCCACAACCTTAGAACTTTCTGTCACTGTCCCATTTAATGGAGGCATGAACCCACTATCGAGCATAAATACTCCCTCTTGGAGTTAAGAGCAAAAACTTGGCCAGAGCCTCTACTAATAACGGAGAGCATGCAAGATCTTAAACAACACGTAGGTAATAGATTGATAATCACCATAACATAGTATTCTTTATCCATCGGATCCCGACAAACACAACATATAGTATTACAAATAGATGATCTTGATCATGTTAGGCAGCTCACAAGATCCAACAATGAAGCACATAAGGAGAAGACGACCATCTAGCTACTGCTATGGACCCATAGTCCAGGGGGTGAACTACTCACTCATCACTCCGGAGGCGATCATGGCGATGAAGAGTCCTCCGGGAGATGATTCCCCTCTCCGGCAGGGTGCCGGAGGCGATCTCCGAATCCCCGAGAGGGATTCGGCGGCGGCGTCTCTGGTAGGTTTTCCGTATCGTGGCCTCGGTGAGGGTTTCGCGACGAAGACTTTAAGTAGGCGGAAGGCAACGCGGGGGCCACACGAGGGCCCCACACACCAGGGCCGCGCGGCCAAGCCCAGCCGCGCCGCCCCGTTGTGGCGGCGCTCGTGGCCCCACTTCCTTTCCCTTCGGTCTTCTGGAAGCTTCGTGCAAAAATAGGACCCCGGGCGTTGATTTCGTCCAATTCCGAGAATATTTCCTTACTAGGATTTCTGAAACCAAAAACAACAAAAACAGCAACTGCTCTTCGGCATCTTGTTAATAGGTTAGTGCCGGAAAATGCGTAAATACGACATATAATGTGTATAAAACATGTAGATATCATCAATAATGTAGCATGGAACATAAGAAATTATCGATACGTTGGAGACGTATCAATAATCAAAGGAGTCACATACCGGAGAGCAAATGTGCCAAATTTCAGACAGAAATCTGGGCTGAGCAAAGAGATCGAGAAATCTCGAGTTCTTGAGCAGAAACGTGAGTGAGAGAAAGTGAGTTTTTTCGGGAGAGAGAGTGCAATGAGTGAAAGAGATGATGAAGTGGGGCAAGGAGGGGCCCACACAACAGGTGGCACGCCCCCCTTGCTGGCCGCGCCGGCCTGTGGGGTGCCACCCTGGGGTGCCCCACATCCCCAGGTGCTCCCAGTGCCCCTTCGAAAAATAAGACTACCAGTATAATTTTTGTAAATTTTTGAGAACTTTGAAAAATGCACATTTCTGGGTGTTAAAGTAATTATTACTGCGCAGGAAAATGATTTCCAAAACCTTGAACAACTAAAGCATCTTGCAAAACAAAAAGTGCTACAGCAAGTAAAACAAGTGGAGGAAGAAAGAAAGAAATGTTGTTTAGCTCTCTCATGCATTAAAATATACTTGTTAACAAGGTTGATCAAGTCTTGCTACCAAATAAATTTTATTTGACATAAGAAGAAATAAACCTCAAATCAATCATGTTACCTTATATTGAATTGATATGGATCCAATCACAAGAGTTCGATATTCTTCTTTAGGCTCATATATAGGACAATCAAATGATCCCACCTTGATAGTTTTCAAATTACAAATTGTATTAACTCCATATACTTTATCAATCCTCTTTGGAAAATAGACAGTATGTTCCTTGTCATCAACATTGAAAGTAACTTTTCCTTTATTGCAATCAATAACAGCCCCTGCAGTATTAAGAAAGGGTCTTCCAAGAATAATGGACATATTATCATCTTCAGGCATTTCCAACACAACAAAATCAGTTAATATTAAGCAATTTTGAGTAACTTGAATAGGAACATCTTCACATACACCAACAGGAACAGCAGTAGATTTATCAGCCATTTGCAAAGATATATCAGTTGGTATCAACTTATCTAAATCAAGTCTCTTGTAAAGAGAAAAAGGCATCACACTAACTCCTGCTCCCAAATCACATAGAGCAGTTCTAACATAATTATTCTTGATAGAACAAGGAATAGTCGGTATACCTGGGTCTCCAAGCTTCTTTGGAACCTTACCATTAAAAGAGTAATTAGCGAGCATAGTGGAAATCTCCTCATTAGGAATTTTCCTTTTGTTAGAGACAATATCTTTCATATACTTTGAATAAGGAGGCAATTTAATAGCATCAGTCAAAGGAATTTGCAAAAATAAAGGTTTCATCCAATCACAAAATTTATTATAATGTTCCTCCTCCTTTGATTTTAGTTTCTTAGCAGGAAAAGGCATTTGCTTTTGAACCCAAGGTTCTCTTTCATTACCATGTTTCTTTGTAATAAAATCTTCTTTAGTGTACTTTTTATTTTTAGCATGCTTTTCAGGTTCTTTTTCAATTTCTTCTTTATCAGGTGTATCATTATTATCATTATCTTCATCATGTTCATTACCACTTTCAGTTTCAGCATCAGAAATAGAAATACTATTAGGATCATTAACAGGTTCAGAGGATTCTACAACAGTTTTATGTTTCTTCTTCTTTTTCTTAGAAGGACTACTAGTTTCTTTAGTTCGTTGAGAATATTGTTCAATTCTTTTGGGATGCCCTTCAGGATATAGAGGATCCTGGGTAGAAACACCGCCTCTAGTTGTTACTTCATAAACATGTTTTTCTTCATGAGTATTTTTTAACAAGTCATTTTGCACTTTAGTAAGTTGATCAATTTGAGTTTGAATCATATTAAAATGTTTAACAAGCATCTTAACATCATTGGAGGTTCTCTCCACAATATCATGCAATTTACCAATAGCTTGAGAATTTTCCATTAGATGATTCTCTACTCTCATATTAAAATTATTTTGCTTAACAATATAATTATCCAATTCATCTAAACATTGATCAGGAGGTTTTGAATACGGAATATCTCCTCTATCAAAGCGTTGAAGAGAATGTACCTCAATTGTGGATGAAGGGGGAATTATCTTACATAGGTCTTCTATTGGAGGCAAATTCTTCACATCTTCAGATTTAATACCCTTCTCCATAAGAGATTTCTTGGCTTCCCTCATATCTTCATCATTTAATTCAATCATACCCCTCTTCTTCAATATAGGTGTCGGGGTTGGTTCAGGTGTAGACCAATCATCATGATTTTTGCTTATCTTAGCCAATAATTCTTCAGCTTCGTCCGGAGTTCTCTTCCTGAAAACACAATCAGCACAACTATCCAGGTATGCCCTAGACTCAATGGTTAGTCCACTATAAAATATATCAAGTAACTCATGCTTTTCCAAATCATGTCCAGGCCGAGCTCTAATAAGAGAGCAAAATCTTGCCCAAGCTTCAGGCAATTTCTCTCCATCTTCTTGATCAAAACTATAAATTCTCTGCAGAGCAATATGTTGAGCACTAGCGGGAAAGTATTTCCGAAAGAAAACATCAAGCAAACAACTTGGACTATCAATAGAATCAGGAGGCAAATTATTATACCAAATCTTAGCATCATCCTTTAATGAGAAAGGGAAAATCTTAGCAACAAAATAAGTACGCATCTTAACATCATCAGAAAACAAGCTACTTAAAGTGGAAAGCTCATTCATATGTTCTACAACACTCTCTTTTTCAGTACCACAAAAAGGTGTTTTCTCAACAATAGATATATGAGATAAATCAAGATAAAAGTCATAATCTTTATCCTTAATGTTTATAGGAGATGTGGCAAATTTAGGATCAGGAGACAGTTTATATCTAACAGCATGTTGTGCAATAAGCTTTTTAAGGTTACTTGTACTAGTAGTAGCATTGCATTTATCAATAAAATCATCATCAAGTTCCACATAATCTTTCTCAGGAAGTGTCCCTAATGCAGAGGGCTCCTCCATGGCGGGGATGGCGGCACCCCCACCCCAGTACACCCCCACGTGGGGGTACCAATGCCTCGTTTGACCCGCATCGATTCAAACGCCTACCTCGACGGAAGTCCCATTGGGAATAAGAAGGCCAAGGCATTGAGGGAGGCGGTGCCGACCATCGAGAAGCTACAAATCATCCATCATGGCGTGCATGGCCGACGCCGAGATACACGCCACCAAGAGGGTAGAATAGGCTCTGCAGATGGAAGTGGTCGTGGTGGCTAGGTGCGCATCAGTCATCGAGAGGCATGACATTAAGCTCGACCTGATCAAGGCGAGTGTGGCGGCGAAGAAGAGGAAGGAGGACCTGACGATGCTTCTAGTCGACACAAGAGGCATGGACGACTTATAGCTAGAAATTTAGCACTATTTTATTGAGGTTTTTAAGTATACTATTACTGAAATTGTTACTCATTTCATGCTCCAGCTAGATACACGTATGTCTATTTTGCATACTTACGAGTTATTGTTCATTTTCATATGAGCTTCGCATATTTAGTAGTTTTAGTAGGATTTTATTATGTTTCCCTTGTCTTGTATTCAGGTGTTATTGGAGATCATGGAAAAAGGAGCAAAAGGGACCAAGAGGGCACAATGTGGGAGAATTACAGGCACCAGACTTAGCCATATGAGGTGTGGGAAAAGTGATATTTTTCCAACATCTTGTATTTAAGATCTAAGGCCATGGTGTTGTATCCCTCGTCCATATGAGTTCAACGAGCCAAAGAACTCCCAAATCGGAGTTCGTATGAAGAAATGGCGTCCGAATACGAAAGCATCCACTAGCGACTGTCGATCGGTACGGGCAGACCCTCCCATACCGTACGCTCGTACGGGCTCATGACCCACAAGTATAGGGGATCGCAACAGTCTTCAAGGGAAGTATTACCCAATTTATTGATTCGACACAAGGGGAGACAAAGAATACTTGTAAGCCTTAACAACGGAGTTGTCAATTCAGCCGCACTTGGAAACAGACTTGCTCGCAAGAGTTTATCGAGTGTCAGCTTTATAGCAGTAGAGTAGTGAAATAACAACAAAGTGAAATAAAGACAGCAGTAGTGATTATAGTAAACAGCAGGATTAAAATACTGTAGGCACAGGATGGATGAACGGGCGTTGCATGGATGAGAGAATTCATATAACAATCATGGTAGGGCATTTGCAGATAATAATAAAGCGGTATCCAAGTACTAATCAATCCATAGGCATGTGTTCCATATATAGTCGTACGTGCTCGCAATGAGAAACTTGCACAACATCTTTTGTCCTACCAGCCGGTGGCAGCCGGGCCTCTAGGGAAACTACTGGAAATTAAGGTACTCCTTTAATAGAGTACCGGAGCAAAGCATTAACACTCCGAACACATGTGATCCTCACATCACCGCCTTCCTCCGGTTGTCCCAATTCTTGTCACTTTGGGGCCTCGGGTTCCGGACAGAACGTGTATACAACTTGCATAAGATCATAAAACAATGCATATTATGATGAAACAATAAAATGTTCAGATCTGAGATCATGGCACTTGGGCCCTAGTGACAAGCATTAAGCATAACAAGTTGCAACAATATCATAAAAGTAACTTCTACGGATACTAGGCACCATGCCCTAACAATCTTATGACTATTACATGATCAATCTCATCCAATCCCTACCATCCCCTTCAGCCTACAGCGGAGGAATTACTCACACATGGATGGGGGAAACATGGCTGGTCGATGGAGAGGCGTCAGTGGTGATGGCGGTGTAGATCCCCTCCAATTCCCCGTCCCGGCGGAGTGACAGAACGGAGTTTCTAGTCCCGAGGCGGAGTTTCGCGATGGCGGCGGCGCACCGGATGGTTTCTCGAAATATGGTCGAACCCCCTGGCATTTTTAGGTCGAAGGGACTTGTAGTCGAAAGGGGAGACGGGGGGCCGCCGAGGCGGCCACACACAGGGCGGCGCGCCTCTCCGCGCCGCCTAGTGTGTGGGGGCCTCGGGCCCCCACCTGGCTTGCCCTTCTGGCTCCGTCAATATTCTGAGAAAATAAGACCTTTCGCATAAATTCCGAGGATTTTCCTGAAAGTTGGATTTCTGCACAAAAACGAGACACCAGAGCAATTCTAAAACAGCGTTAGTCCGTGTTAGTTGTATCCAAAATACACAAATTAGAGGCAAAACAATAGCAAAAGTGTTCGGGAAAGTAGATACGTTTTGGACGTATCAAGTCTGCCTTTCACAAACGGAATAACATTTGAAGGCCCGATGGGCATATTCGGCCCCAGGCTCTCGGTTCGCGAAACCGTCCTCCAACGCCTATATAAAGAGGGGAGGAGGCAAGGAGACCACTTCATCATCCACGCCCTAGGGGCGGAGTCCTTCTGTTTCGCCGCCTCGCCACCATCTCCACCAACACAGAAGAGGAGGTGGAGGCTAGGATCTTAAAGGGAAACACATCGATCCCCCAACAACAACAACAACAACAACAACAACGTCTCCATCACCGATCCCCTTTGTCTACTTGGTTGTGATCCGAACTCTATTAGGATTTACACTTGTATGCAATTGTACCTTCATATTCATATTTCCATGATGTTGATCCCCTTCATGTATGAGTAGTTTCTTTGTTCTTGGGGAGATATGGAGAAACCCTAGTAATATTATGATGTGAAATAAAGATGTTTTATACCTTTGATCTATGAATGTGTGTTAGTTCTCTTCTTGATGTTATGTGAAGTGCACCACATAATATTTGCCTTATGGACAAGGAGGGAACTACCCTTTGAAGTGTGGTAGAGTAAACTGCGGGAAGTGATATTACCGTATCGAGGCTCTAACACATGGATGAGGGGGATAAGGAGGGATTCACTAAGCTCACACCCATAACCATGTGGTAAAACCCTTAATAGAAATAGTTAATATGAGGCTTGCAGAAGACTAGCTGTTGTTGTTATTTAAAAATGCGATGACCGATGGCTTTCTGGGCGTATCTTATTATGGAGCTCTCCCCACACATAGCTTGGCAAATATATAGTTCATTCTAATCAGAAGTAATAGCAATACTAGTTGTGGAACCTACACTCCTTGAGAACCCCTCAACCATACCACAAACACACTCTCAACACTCTCTAGCTCTTGGTTACATTAGTTTATTTCTTTGTTCTTATTTACTTTAGCTATCAACACAAACCAACTTTTATATACTTCATCTTGGAATTAGAATAACTTACAAGTACCCCTAGATAATAGTAACAAGGGGCATTAAGACCCTAACTAGTATCTCCTTGTGGTTCGATACTCTTATTTTGAAACTAGCTACAATCGATCTGTGTTCTTGCACTTATCAAGAAGACATAAAGGTGTGGTACACGGATCAACGCACCATGATCCTAGCCAAGAGGATAGATCCACCGGCGCCTAGCCCAGCAGCACTTCACCACCGGCAACATCGACACCACCAGCGACCTCTAAACCACCGTCGTCCTCTGCTACACCAGTGACCTCAAAACCAGTGACACCGGACGAGGTGCCTTCTACGCCGGTGGATGATCTCGCCCTTTGATTCCCGTGACAATGTAATGTCGGTCGATGTGCGCTCTTTTTTGGTTCGCTGGACATTGATTTGCGACGACGTGACCGTCGAGACTATTTGATCGGTTTGTAGGCACCAAAAATATGTGATGGGCAATCTATTTGAATTATTTGGGGGTCGTGTTTTGGGGGTTGCGGCTGGGAGCCGGCGGCCCCCGATAAGTTGTTCTTAAGCCGGTGTCCCCATAAGGCGACTCGTCGGACGATTTATGGGGTGCGAGTGGAGATGCTCTAAGAAGCAAGTTAGAACTTTTGGTGCACCCTGTTTAACTTCTATCTAGCTTGTGATATTATTTGTGGAGTTGACGCCGCGGCAACAACATCCTTCACGACATCTGTCGCCTCCTTGGCCTTCGTTGTAGACGATGCCGCCTCCTTTGTAGCCGCCGCGTCCATCTTTTCATCTAGAAAATTGAAGCCTAGTTTGGTAACAAAACCTTCGTAAAACCGAAGTATTTGAAAACCATATGGAGTAGTGTTTTTTTGTTGTAACTACGACGGGCATAAGCCAGCATGAGCATATATTCAGCCAAGTCTCAAGTACGGAGTCAAATTACAAGTTAGAATGAAAAATGAGAAAGCAGAAGCGCCACCGCCAAGCCTAGAAACTAAGCATCTAGCAACAATGAAACATACCAAAAGGATACGGAGTAGTATTTAACTGTTATGCTGGCAATACTCCATTTTCAGAAAAAGAGGTCTAGTTGTTTTTTCAATACTTCAAAAATAGCAGTTTACATCAAAGTGTGCCACTCTCTTGTACAGTATAATGTTGCGTTAGGTTTACCAACTTTACAGGAGTACCGTGGCTAGCTAGCTACTTCTCCACATTATAGATTGTAATTCTTTTTCGGGTCAGCCTCAATACAAAACTGAACCGTGGGATCCTTCCATGACCTGATCAGGTGCCGAAACTCTAGGGCGTAGCAGGCGACGCATGTGACATGCTGCCTTCGTTTGTATCTCGTTTTTATGGCCCTTTACGAATGTACGCAGAAATGGAATTGCGTGTGCAGCTTCGCGCTCCCCGATCCGGCCATTTATGCGAAACTTGGTGGCAGAGCACTCGGTAGGGCCGTAGGAGCCGGTTGCCGTTGCTCTCTCTTGGTTCCCTGAACAAAAGAAGCAGGCGAATTCAGAGTGAGATTTCGTTTGCATATCCTGGATTGGCAGTCACAGTCACGGGGCGTGCTTTTTCGCGGCCAGATTTGTTGTGGTGCGATCAACCAATGGGAAGAAGACACGGCACGGTGCGGGCAAAAGCTCCTGGTGCCTGGCTCGACCGACCTTTTTCTCCCTCCCTGCCCTGGTACGCGAGGTGTCCACCCTACCGTAGTCGCCGTAGCCTAGTCCGTCCCATCCGTGTGGTGTGATCCGCGCATTTCCCTCCGCAAACATCGTCTACTAAACCCCCTTCCTTCCCCAGCACGAGCTCCACTTGACTCCACTCCAGCGGCACCAGGAGGGAGAAGGAAGGAGCAGGTGCTCGGCCGAGAAGAACAAGCCAGGGTTCTGCATCCGGCTCTGCTCTCTTCTCATCGTTCTGGGGTTTCTTTCTTGCGCCGTCTGCCTGCACTCTTTCGTTTTCTTTGTCGACTTTTGCGGATCTTTCGTTTTCCTTGCGATCTTTTGGGGTTTTCTGTTACTAGATTGTGACGGCCCCAAGTTCACGCTTCCTCATCTCCTAGGGTTCTTCTTGGTTTTGGTTACCTTTCTTTTCTGCCACAATTACTCTTGCCTGTGAAGGGCTTACTGTGAATGTTACGATGTTTAGGCACCTTTTTACCTGTTGGTTCCAGTTCCAGATCCACACTCATGGCGTCTCATGCTTATCAGGTTTTTTTCCTTCTTCTGTGGGGTGGATTAAACTGAAAGATGGTTCTGAAGAAGCTGCTTCAGCTCTTTGGAGTAGGCAAGAAGATGAAGGATGACAAGAAGAAGAAAGGTGATGTACCTTTCCCTAGTTAGCATGATTTATTCATCACTCCTATCTACACTCCTATCTACACTGCTACTGCTTCTCATCACAAAAATTGGGCTAAGATGTGAAGTTTTATTTTTCTTTCTTTTCTCAACCTTCTTCTAACAAATGAATCTGTTTATGCAGGAAAGTCCATCGATCCTCTTTCCCAAGGTAGATTTACGTTTACATGTCCAATGTAAAATCTTAAATTATTCCATGTGTGCCTCCTGAATATTTATTTTAATTTAAACAGTATCAAATCATCTGAAATTATTGTACATGAAACTTTTTAGTCATTTGAGTAATGAGTAAAGTAAACCCTGAAGTGGATCTAGGAGTTACGAAAATCTTGATTAATAAATACTCGTGGTATTGTTGAACACTCGGTGCAGCCACTTGGGTAGTTGTACTTCATTTATCTAAAGAGATTGTAGCCAGTTAGTTCATGGGGTCTGGAGAACTTGTATAAGGAAGCAGTAGGTTTGGTACGGTGCTCTCTGTAAATGACGGTTGAATTACATGTCGGACTCACTCCTTGACAAAATCACAACTTTTTAGTTACTATTACATGTAGTACTAGTTTTATTGAAACTGTAGGATTTCTTTAAAACGGCATCCAGCTTTCAAAAACGTTGACACGAAAACTAGCTTGCATTCGCTAGGACTGGGAGAAAGGATACAAAAAACAGGGATTACTAGTCTTACTAGGTTGAACCAATAGATTTTATACCTGCCAAGATGTGTTCATACAAATGATAGTTTTAATTATACGTTAGTGCTCATGACAAAGTAACAGAATAGTCTGAGGACAAATCTATAAAAACTAAAAGAATGAAAATTGCAAACTGGTCCCTCTGGTTTCTTTTAATTGACTCGGATTTAGCACAACTTTGTACTAAATCTGAGTCAATTAAATAGGACCAGAGGGAGAACTAGTTAAGCTCAGGTGAATTTCCTGAATGCAGTTTCTTTATTCGTGGTATTCCTTATGGGAACAGTGCAAATCTGCAATTCTACAGTGGCATTGTTGCAGTGAACCTTAACAAGACAAGTGGTATAGGCTGGATTAGATGGGATCCCATTCTGTATCTCTGTCCTAGACTATGAGAATCTACGTACTATTTGGCGATAATATCATCATCAGTGAACAGTCCATTGGATTTCAGGTGCTGCACCAAATTCTACTCTTAACATCGTTGCAAACAGCAGTCATTTGGATCCCTGTTCAAGTGAAGCTGGTACGGCGTTATCACTGCATAAGCATGGATCTGAATTTTCAAGCAATATATCGACGATAAAGGAAGTACATGGATTTGAAATGGCGGACTACGATCCAGTTAACCAGTTTGATGTTGTTCAAGATTACTCGGACCACCACTATGCAAAGACTTCACCAGGGAATGTATGCTATTTCTTCTCTTGAACTCTGTTTCTTATACATCCATCTGTCAGTTAATTCCCCACCTCCAATATGTGACCAGGCCACCAAAGATTGGGCGAAAACAATCCAAAATGAATGGAAGCTTCTACAGCGTGATCTACCTGGTCGGTATATATCTTGTATGAGAACACCAGTATATTTGTTTTGATCAGACTATAAGTACATTGACGAGGAATATATAGCATCCACAGGCCCTTTATTATTGTCACCAAATGGTGTTTTAAGCGAGTTTTATCGTATTAATTTGGCCTGCTAAATAAACTATATCAAACCTGTGTAATTTTCAAGGTAGTATCCCCATTCACAGGCAATCAGTCATCATTCTCTGAATTTGGTTTATGCCCATTATACCTTATTAATTTTCTTGCTAAAATAAAGTATATTAAATTTGTGACTTCGAGGGTAGTATCACCGCACTCTACCAGAATTTGGTTAGGATATAGCAATGATTTTCCGAACTTAATTCGTGGCTAAAAGTTTTGATGGTTGTTGAGTCCAATTCATGATCAGCTTATTTGAATGTTCATTGATGCTAATTTTGAATGTACTAACGTCCCACAAACTGCCGCTAAAGAAACACCAATGGACACAATGTTGTTCTATACAATTATAATTTTCTGCATTTCTTGGCTTTTTTATATTGGAATCTTGCCCTTTTTTCATGTAATCTTTTCATATGGCATTATCATGTTTTCAGAAAGTAGTCATTTCATATTTGGAAATGAACGGGAAACTGGAAACTATTTGAACTTCTAAGCTAATGTGCCATATAGGGGTCCCAGTGTCACATTGTCATTGAATAGTTGCATCTGCAGTCTTTTTTGTAGAGGAGTTGTGCCTTGCATTAGTTGATTTGTTGTACTAATAATAACTTGGATCTGCGTTTGGTATCAATTCTGCAGAGTCTATATATGTTAGAGTTTATGAGGATAGGATTGATCTGATTAGGGCTGCTATTGTTGGGTCTGCTGGAACTCCATATCATGATGGTCTGTTCTTCTTTGATGTTCACTTTCCTCCTGAATACCCGCGAAGCCCACCGGTATATTGACACTCCACACCCGCCTTCCCCTTAATTTTTACCATTTCACATCAGTCTTCCAAGATGCAATCTGTTAACAGAAACCTTTTAATTATGCACAGAAAGTCCATTACCATTCGGGTGGGCTGCGGCTAAATCCAAACCTGTATGCGAGTGGAAAAGTATGCCTTAGTCTGCTGAACACTTGGCCAGGTTCTAGATCTGAGAAGTGGGGCAAGTCAAAATCCACCATGCTGCAGGTGTTGGTCTCCATCCAGGGCCTAGTGTTGAATGCTAAACCATACTTTAATGAGCCAGCCATCCTTATCCGTAGAGAAAAGCATTCCTTGGCATATAATCAGACTGCGTTTGTACTATCGTGCAAGACAATGGTGTATTCACTTCAGAAGCCCCCAAAGGTAATTACAGAACCCTCATTGCTCGCCAAGGTTTAAAAAAAGGCTGTCTTGGTTATACTTCTAATCATCTTCATGCTTCAAAGGAAGATATTCGGTTGTCACGGTTACATAACTCCAAGATAGTCGTTCAGAAAATAATTTGCATAGATTCAAATGCATATAACTTCAGTGTTGCGTTCAAATCAGCTCCTACCATATTTAACTAAATATTTTATTTCTTATAGAGACTTTTGTACCATCTTCATTTTAATTCTGATTAATTTGACAGATATTCCCATTGTATCAATTACACTTGTCATCTATGTAAACTCTTATTAGCAGCTCAGTGCACCCGGCCCAAAGAGGAGACGTTTCTTGCGAGTTGTGACATGAAATTACCAACTTCAAGTTTTGCACATTTTCATAACACTTCTAAGAAACAACGATCTCCACTGTATTTTTACAGATTTTTTTTTTTTTTGAGGATTTCGCCGACAAAGAGTTCTTTTTCTGAGAGAACCGTTGACGTATTTTTACAGAATGTAGAAAAATGGAGTAGGAAAATTATTTTTGAGATATCACCACCATCATGTACACTCCTTCAAAGGAAACGACACCCCATTCCGAGTAGAATTGGTTTCTTTTGCATAGTAAAAATACATCCTTCAGATATACACCTTGGTGCATTCTTCAAGTCACTGAATTAAATCTTATAGGCCTTACCTTTTTGTTCTGCAGCATTTTGAGACCATTAGCATGCGCCATTTCCATGAGCGTGAACGGGCTATCCTGGAGGCATGCGGTGCATATGCATCTGGCAAGATCGTTGGATCATCGGTCAAGGATGGCCGGACATACACCCGCAACAAGTGCTTTGGGCGTTTTAAGGAGTCCCTGGAGGCACAGACTGAACTTCTTGCAAAGGAGCTAGCCGCGAACAGGATTCGTGCGCTAGAAGTGAAGAGAAATTCTACAGATGAGATCGTGTCTACCAGCTAAGATTCTCTTCTGTCAGAAGATATCTGACGATTGCAAAGTTCACCTAATTAAATTAAAATCGAAAATCGGTTTGTAGATCACACACGTTAGTAATACTCTTAAGAGATGGTGTTATAACAATTGGCTGTAGTTTAGCGCTTGCTATTTGTTAGCTATGTGATGGACAAGATTTGCTTCCTTTCTTCTTGGTTTTATCATGTGACCTTGGTGCCTGCATGAACATGGCAGTAGAATCTGTGCCACTTTGATGAGCAATGAAAGTACTTTGCTTTATTTTTTAGCAACTCAAGACATTTTGTCAAGTTTTAAAGTTTGATCAAAGCAGCACAAATTGAAAAACAATAAGCTATTAGGCTCAGCTATCAGCACCAAGTATTCCTACATCATCTAGCTTTTTTTTAGTTTTAATCATATTTTTACATTTTATTAATTTTATTATAGCTCTGTGAAACTTTAATTTAAAAAATCAGCTTAAACGAAGAATTGAGAACAAAACTAGGAGCTATGTGAGGGACATGGTGTTTTGGCTCATAGGTGCAAATGCACCTATTATGAATAATTCATTTAAATTTCTTTTGAAATGTCAAAAAATTCTGGAAAAAAATTCTAGTTGTACATCTTGATATGCTATGTTTACACACAAAATTTGTGAGAAAAGGACAATTTTTATGGACTGTGCAAAAAGGACAAAACAACATCTCGTTAAAGGCTATTTGCAGGACCAGAAATTGTCTTTTTCACAAAATTCACAAAAAATGTCATTTTTTCGCAAAATGTTGTGTGCGTACATACAATGTCCGGATGTACACCTAGAATTTTTTTCAGATTTTTTTGACATTTTAAATATGTTTTTTAAACAATAGGTGTATCTACACCTATGAGCCAAAAGTGATATCCACTATGTGAGGCATGACTATAACAACTAAAGTTTAGTACTTGGTGCTTATATTTTGACACAAGTGCATATATATGGTATGAATTTGATGCGATTCGGATTCAGCATGGTCAAGAAAAGGTTTTCTAGACCTAGGATTAGCTGTGTGTCGACAATATAATACCATGTGGATGAATGCCTTCCAGATTTGTTTAAAAAACCATGCTAACAACACAAGTTATTCATAGTTTTAAAATTGCCAGACAATATAAAATTATTATGTAAAACAAATTTGTGTCCCCTTTTTTGCAGGGGAATATTTATGTCCTCTTAATTATTTGTCAATTCAAATTTTGTGAGTGAACAGACATCTTGGACCCATAACCTTGGTCAAAGCATTGACCAACCTGCAAAAGAAAAATTAGAAAATTACAATGAAAAATGGAGAATTTTTTTAATGGATAAAATATAAACGGCATGGGAGAGTTGAAGTATATGAAGATATGAACAAAAATCTAAATAGTAGATATACACAACTCTAGCAAGTATAAATTAATCCATGGAAATTATTAAAATGTCTGGGCCACAAGGTCTAGAAGGATTACTGAACAAAATACATGCATGAGGAGTCGTTACATCGGGTGACACTTCTGTACCATAGATGCCCCTCAACAAAAAAAACTACGAAGTGACTTGCTCCTTTGTGGACTTTTATGTTATGTTGGATCCTAACTTAGGATTGACTGTACCTCCGGTCTCCATTAAAATGAGTCATTTCATAATTGAATAAAAACGAGGAGCCGAAGATTCTAGGGGGCTGCTTTTGCAGCACTGAACATGGTTCCGGTCAAGATATTGTGTTTGGAGAGGTGACGATAGATAGGACGTAGTCTTGCTCGATCAGGACCCACAAGCAAGGGCGAAAGAAAGCAAAATATACGGATTGAGATAATAACGGACTTGAAGCTTCTCAATTGATCCAAAGATACTATACTTGTTTATTTGGTTATCTGAACTTGCGATATTGGAAAGTCAAGATATTGGATTTGTTTTACAAAGAAAGCAGAAAGAATCGTCGCGAAATCCAAGAAATCTTTCACCTCACTTCTAAGATGAGGTAACACTTGCATCACTTTTCGATATCCTCTATTTTTTATATTCAACAACTACCATTTCCACGGCATTCTTTAGATGGATTTCACTGCCACTCATCTACTCCTTAACTGGGTATCTATTTCTCAATACGGTGCTTTAGTGACGGGTTCTGGCATCACATGGATCTCTTAATAAAATAGGGTCTCCCAGATAGGTCAACATGAATGTGACTGTCAGGACCACTACCTAAGGAAAGCGTACGGCAAGCACTTGGACTAAAGCGTGAGCTGGTTCAAACCACTAAACCTGACATATCACGAAATCTATACTGGATTTTCAGCGCTACGCTCAAGGTCAGGAAGAACAAGAAGCGTCTGAGATTGTAACAGGTGTGGTTGTAGAAGCTTTTAAAGAAGTGGAGGAAGCAGAATGGAAAAAATTATCAATTTCTTGCTCTTATAGCTGAATGAAGAAATAGATAATGGGATGCATTAATAGTTTCATCTGATTCCTAGCAAGTAAAGTACATAATAGTATAATTGAGTCATTATAAAAGCTTGTCTAAGAAGAGTCGGGGTTGTATGCTGAGTGTGGTTTCTTCCTATTTCCGGAGTAGCCTCTATATATTTAATTTATAGGATGGAGTCCATATCCCTCCTTTTTTACTTCATGGATCTTGTCATCATACAAGATATTATCGTAAAGAAAGTGTGTATCTTAGAATACATGGATCATTAGCGGATACCAGATTGGTAGTAAGAGTTGATGGTTTCTGGAAAACTAAGCTATAATACTTGTCAGAGAGCAGGGAGAAGAGGAGGAGAAGGTGGGGAAGAAGAACATGTGTATGCCCAAGTTGTGGAAGAACAACACTGCATGCCTCTCGGTAGAGAGGAGGCGGAAGGAGAACGCTAACACCGCACTGCACCACCGGGGACGACCTCCATCTCTCTCGTTTTGTCAGCACCGGCCAAATAGCCAGCCATCACCACCTGTGGCCAGCGAGGCTCCCACGCCGCCTGCCACCCTGCCCTGCTCAAATCTCATCCTTTGACATTCGGATGCCGCCCTAGGCAATCCCTCTAACCTCCCCCGTAGGGCAGTTCTTCTCTAGAACCCCCGCCCCCAAACCCTAAGGTTTTGGGCTCACTCCACCGCATTCACCGAGGACGGCATCGAGGAGCCAACTGATTAGATGGACTCTCCCCCCATGGTCAACGTATCCACTCCCCCCATCGTCGACATCTCCACTCTCCCCATCCTCGAAGTATCCACTACCTGGTGGATTATGGTCCTCGTCGATAAGATGGAACTTACGCTTCTTGGAAGCTTGCATCGCCACCGCAGTGGTGTCCTTCGCGTTTAACGCCACGTCCCAAGTCGTCATGATAGCCTTGTTGGCATATAACGCCGTAGTTGACACCGCTGCAGCTGCATCCTTCGCGGCCCCGTCGCCCCCTTGATAGTCGTCGTAGCCACCGCCGCCTCCTTCGCAGCTATCGCCCCCGCAGTTGAAGCGGTGAATGCCGCCTCCTTGGCAGCCACCGCCTCTCCCCCTCCATGGCTAGTGAGACGCGAGAGTGAGGATTTTAGGATTGGTGGCGGTGGTGTGCGGTTGGGGAATACAGGATAGGGAACGACTCGGGGGGGTTTCGGGATCGATTCAGCAGCAGGGTTAACCTTACTGTGAGCTTGGATGGGTGGCTACACCGTATGAAAGGTTTGTTTCCCCAAGTACTACCTCCGTCTTAAAATAAGTGCCTCAGCTTTGTTTAGATATAGATGTATCTAGACGAATTTTAGTGTGCAGATACATCTATATCTATAAAGAAAAGGTGCATCACTTATTTTAGAATGTAGGAATATGAATTTCCTGAGTTTTAGAGCATCGAATTCTGATGAACTTCCGTTTCTCCTGAAATTGAAAATTTATTTTTATGTCAAAATGTTATTGTTATAAATATTTTTTTATATAACCCTTTTTTGCGAGATACTTACATGCACTCGTGCCTATGCCCGGGCATCCTATCTCTATGGGCATGTTCGAAAGACTAAGTTTAAGAAAGTGGTCCAGGGGTCTTAATATTGACGAAAAAAGCTTCTAAATTTTTTTTAAAAAAATTGGTTCTATGAGATAGTGCATGTTTCCCTTGATCTAATTTCTCCGTTTTGCCCACTGGTGCGCCACCTTTTGTTATTTTTTATCTATGCTGGCTAAGCCTTTTTTACGTTCTGTTTGAATTTCCGCTAATTTTTTTTTATGTTTTTATTAACCCTCAGAGGAATGAAAAATAGCTTAGAGCTCAATCAATCAGCTCCTTATCCGTTGGATGTTGCGCGGTGATTTCGCGCAGGCCAGTTGCAATATGTATTTTTCAGATTATTCTATGGTTGTAACTGGGTTCACTTTTGGTATTATTCTTCAGTTACACAATGATTGCGACGGGATATTTCTGGGTATAGTTGCAACTGACTTTTTGAAAGCTGTCATTCGATTCACAAATTAAGCTTGAGAGATCTTCCATAGGCAGACTTTCTTTTTGCGGGTAAAATAATCTTTTAAAAATACTGTATAATATGTTTATTTGTCAAGGACTTACCTTAGTCGACTAATGGTTGAGAGATCACAGCTAAACATGTTTGCTACTCCCTCCATCCTTAAAAAAATGTTGAAAGTGTGTATCTAAATTTGAATGTACCTAGACACTTTTTAGTATATAGATATATCCGTATTTAGATAAACCTTCAATATCCTTTAATGCATAGAGGTAGTAGTTTACGTTGATCTTATGTTAGAATCCGTAAGATGTGGTAATGCATATGCTCCCATTTTTTTATGTTAGGATCTCTGAGCATGTCGTGGACGCGGGGTCAGACGGTGTGTAGGATAGGTCATTGCTGGCGGAAACGCGGCTGCATCGGCGTTGAAGGTGAGTGTCATGTGTATTCTGGAACCGAAGAAGAGACGGGGAAGGTAAGCGATTTTGCGATGTCCTCCTCCTCCTTCACGTCTGCCCGACTTTCAAAGTTTAAGAGCATTTTCAGTCGCGTTTTCTAAACCGTTCCTTAAAAGTATTTGGGATGTGATTGGATAAAAAAATGTTTTTCCGGCGCGGTCCGATATGGTGTTCGGCGTCCCGAGCCCGTCCCCGCTACACAGGGGACGCTTCGGGCACGTCGGACACAACGAAATGAGAGGCGAGGGACGCGGGCCTAACGCGTCAGCGGCTCGGATGCTCAACCGCCGCCTACGTAGCGATGGTGCAGTTGCCGGGAAGCGGAACCGTCGCATTGGCAACCGTGTCGACCGACGCGCCAACCGCCGGAATGGAGCACGACTCTTGGAAGAGCAACCGCCGCTCTCTTTGACTTCTACGCCGCCGTTCATCCGCGCTCAATAAGACCCGTACGTAGGCGCTTTCGGATCTTCAACCGGCCGTCATTCATTCAAACTTCTCCTCACGACGATGAGCTACATTGCGCCAGGTCCCGTCCGACACCGACGATTCCCCCCGCCATTTGACAGCGCGGAGGAATGGCAGGCCGTGGAGGAGGAAGGGTCAGAGGAGGCGTCGGCCCATGCGAAGATGGAGGCGGACGCGAAAGCGAAGGCCAAGGCCAAGGCGCAGCCGGCGAGCACCGGCGACGACGAGGAGGACACAAGTTCCTCCGACGCGTCGACCGACACCTCCTCTTCGGAAGAGGTGACGAGCAGCAAGCACCACCGTGACGACGACGAGACGAGGCCATCATCGAAGAAGAAGAGAAGTAGTTTAAAATAATTTATATGTAATTTAATTATGTTTTTCAAAGTTTTATATGTAATTTATTTATGTTGAACCGATTTGAATATTAGTAAAGAGTTTTCTTCTATCTATTTAAATTATTTTTAATGTTTGGGTGGCGTTTGGAGGACGCGCCTGAGAGCGACGTCCCCCGAACGCGATATGAACGAAACATGTCCCCCAAACGTTCAATCCGGCACCGTTTGGAGAACGATTTGAGTGACGCGATTGGAGATGCTCTAAGGGCATCTCCAACCGGGCGACCCAAACGGACGCGGGCCGTCCGTTTTGGGCCGTTTGGGTGGCCGAACGGACACCCGGACAGCGGCCCGCGTCCGCGTGTCCGTTTGGGTCGCACGCTGCGCCCAACGCGCGGACGCACCGCATACGTAATTAAAAAAACAAAAATGAAATTAAAAAAAGGAAAACAGCCAAAAATAACATTAAACTAGTGGTTAATTAAACTTAGCCCTATTTTGGGAATTTTTACACAAAAGAAAGCCCTATATGGGCTTTAAACTATAAAAACCCTAGACAGGGTTTGCGAGCACGGTGGCCGCCGGCAGTACTACCCCCAGTAGTACTCGTCATCGTCGGCGTCGATGACGACGACGCCCCCCGGCGGCGACGCGCTGTTCCGGCTCGAAACGCCGGAGGGCACCGGGGACTCCGGCCAGGGCTCCCACTGCGCCCTTTCCCGTGCGGAGTGCGGGTTCGGTGGGCTCGCAGCCGTGCCTCCGCGCGGACCCTGCCGGAGCTGCTCCTCCGCCGCGGCCTGCAGCTCCGCTGTAGCCGGAGCGTGGCCGGCGCTCCTCCTCCGCCAGGCGCTCCTCCTCCTCCCGGAGCGCCGCCCGACGCGTTGCCTCCTCCTGACGGCGCGCCAGCTCGAGGAAGGCCCACGCCTCCGCCTGGGCGTCCTCCTGGGCCTTCATGGCCGCCTCCTCCAGCGAGGAGGCGCGCAGCGTCTCGCGAGGTGCGGCCATTTGGCCAGCTCGTCGAGGTCGTGCTGCTCGCGGGACGCCGCGAGCGCCGCCTGCAGCTCCGGGTCGTCCTCCTCCTGGGGCTGCGGCTGCGGCTGTGGCTGGGGCGCTGCGGCTCGTTGATGTAGAGGCCGCCGGGGCGGCGGCCAGCCCGCCTAGCAGGTGTGCGCGGCTGCGCGCGAGGCCGCGCCGTCGCGGATGTGAAGCACGTGCGCCGGCGCGCATCGTGCTCCACCTCGAACCACAAGTCCCAGTTGGGACTTGCGTCGCCGTACGCGGGGTCCTGCGGAGGTCCGCCGGCAGCTGAGCGCGGCGCTCCGGATCTCGGCGTAGCGGGCGCGGCCGGAGCCCGGATGGGCGGCACCGGAACCCGATCTGGGCGCAGGTGCCAGCCGTGGGGGAGGTGCACGTCCCCCCACGGCATTGGGACGCCGGCGTCCCAGAACATCTGCGCCACCGTGATACGCGTAGATGCACACGTCCGTTGGGAACCCCAAGTGGAAGGTATGATGCGTATAGAAGCAAGTTTCCCTCAGTATGAAACCAAGGTTTAATCGAACCAAGAGGGGAGCCAAGAAGCACGTTGAAGGTTGATGGTGGCGAAATGTGATGCGGCGCAACAACAGGGATTCCGGCGCCAACGTGAATCTGCACAACAAAACCAAAGTACTTTGCCCCAACAAAACAGTGAGGTTGTCAATCTCACCGGCTTGCTGTAACAAAGGATTAAACGTATCGAGTGGAAGATGATTGTTTGCAAGAAAACAGTAAAACACAATAGATTGTATGCTATGTAAAGAATAGGACCGGGTCCACAGTTCACTAGAGGTGTCTCTCCCATAAGATAAAAGCATGTTGGGTGAACAAATTACAGTCGGGCAATTGACAAATAGAGAAGGGCATAACAATGCATATACATGATATGATAAATATAGTGAGATTTAATCCGGCATTACGACAAAGTACATAGACCGCCATCCAACCGCATCTATGCCTAAAAAGTCCACCTTCAGGTTATCATCCGAACCCCATTCAGTATTAAGTTGCTAAGCAACAGACAATTGCATTAAGTATGGTGCGTAATGTAATCGATAACTACATCCTTAGACATAGAATCAATGTTTTATCCCTAGTGGCAACAGCACATCACAACCTTAGAACTTTTTGTCACTGTCCCTATCGTTGCCTAATCGACGATACCTCGGAGGAGGGATCCTCACGAGGGGGAGAAGAAGTAGGGGCCATAGGGCGGAGTGCACACGGGACGTGGTACGCGAGTTACCCAGCTTCGGAACACCTGCACGGTGACAGGGCCTACTGCTGCTTGTCTGGAATTATCTGGGCGCTTGCGCGTTGTTACAATGGTTGTGGTTGTGCCTCTAGGGCTCCCAGGATCCGGCTTATAAAGGCGAACGGATCTAGGGTTTACACGGAGAGTCCTAACCGGATTACAGATTGCCTAGTCTACGTTACATTATCTTGCCGTGTACGTCATGGATCCGCCTTCCCTACACGTCGTACCGGATCCGGGTTCCTCATGGGCCTCCACGGATCCGGGTTCCTCCAAAGGTCGGTGCGGATCCGGCTATCTGATCCTGGGCCGGACTTCATCCTTCATGATCAACAACAACTGGGCCGCCCGATGGGCCACATGCCACCATCACCGTCTATGGGCCACCCGGGCTTGCCGGATCTAGGCACCGTCGATGGTACACCCATGAAGTATACCCACAACAGTAGCCCCCAGAGTTCTCCGAGTTTCTCCTGCAGTTTCCGCCATGCTTGCACCTTATGATCTCCGGCATTGATGGTAACGCGGAGAAAGTTGAAGAACTCCAACTTCATATCTTCTTTTCTCCAACCATAAGTCGGAATATCTCCCATTCTGCGGGACTTCATCCATCGACAGCTTTAAAACATGTCTCCGGGTTACTCCCCTGCTTGCGAATGTGAATTGCTTATCTTCACGCTTTTACCCGGAATCTTAACAGACTCAAACGGTTCCGCCTCCAATATACGCGCGATTTGAGCGGTAACTTATCCTTAGCCATTTTTACTGTAGGGTTTTGACACGTGTCACGCATCCAACGGTGCGACGCTTGCCCGACCACAGGATGCGGAGCACGAATCTCGTCCCGCCAGCCTATAAATATCCACCGTCGACGCCCCGAACCTCCATTCACCCCCTTTTCACCTCTCTGCGTAGCGCCGCCCCGAGCTTCGTCTCCGCCGTGCCGGAATCCCGCCGGAACTTCGCCGGAGTTGCTTCATCGCCGCACAGTGTTCGTCCTGTTCTTAACTCCAGCGAGCCACCGCGCCGAAACCCCGTCGCCGGCGACTCCGGCCACCGCGGACTCCATTACGGTAAGTTTCTCGAGCTCTGCCTTCGCGCCGTAGTTGGTGGTGATGATCGTTAGGTTGACGACGTTGGATCCGACTAAGAAATGTTTCCGCCTATGTCTTTTCTTCAGATGTCTTCTTCGACTCCGCCTCCAACTTCCGAACCAATCCTGGCCATTCCACTCTCTTCCGCCCCTCCACCCTTCGCCCCGATCAGGCTGGATCCTTCAAAGGATTCCGGCAAAGAGACTGAAGGGACTTCCGCTAACCCGGAGAAAACCTCCGGGGCGGATCAGGTGGAGCACAAGGCCGAGGAGGTTGTCAAAAAGTCAAAGGCTCGCCAACGTGACTCCGAAGCCAGGGGAAAATGGTGGCCCTGTACCACTACCGAGATGGAGCTGAAGAACCTCGAGGCGGAAGGCTTCCTGCAACCCGGAAGCTGGAGGTCAGTTCCAAACGCTCTAGCCCCAGCTCCGGAAGATAACGAGATGGTGCTGACGAAAGCACTGGTGGAGCGGGGCTTTTCATTTCCGCCTTCGGATTTCTTCCTGGAGATCCTGAAGGTCTATGGGCTCCAGCCCCACAACATTTCTCCAAACAGCGTGCTTGCGATCAGCAACCACGTCACCCTATGCGAGGGCCATCTCCGGGTACCTCCCGAGCTCTCCCTGTTCCAATATTACTTTTCCGTCAAGAAGGAGAAAGTCCGGCAATCCACCGAGCTGGCTACATGCGGATCCATCACCTTCATGATCCGGCCAGGCCGCGTCTACCCCCACACCGACCGCCACGAATCCGCGCGGTACTGGTCCGGGGCTTCTTCTATCTGAAGGACGTCTCCGACCCAGCAAACACAAGAAATTTGCCGCCATTCAAGAACTGCCCCGCCACCGAGCTTCCGTGGTCACACTGTCCCCATCTCTCCGACTCGCCCCAACTCACACGCACGTTAGCGGATCCAAGCGACGAAGAGGGGCCGACAGAAGGACTTGACCTTTCCCTGGTTCACCAAACGGATCCAGCCGCTCCAACACAGGACCAGCTTATGTTCCAAAGGGCGCGACGACCCAATGCGTGCCACCAAGGACAATCTTTCCGCCGACGCCATCGACAAAAGGATCCGGATCCTTATCAAGATTCCGCGTGAACTTCGCGTTCACGTGTGTAACAAAGACATCCACATGAATGGTTCCGGAACCGCGGTACGTCGTCTTTGACATTAGTCCATCGTGTCTATTCGCATTCAAACTTTTTGCTTAAGCGTTTCAACTCTATGTTTTAGCTCGAAGCCCTTGAAGAAAGTGAACTCGGAACTCTCCTCCGGGTTCCTTCCACCGGCAACACGGATCCGGAAGCTGCATCAGAGGCGGAAGCTCGCGATGCTCCACGCCCCGCTAAGAGGAAAAGAGCTGCTCCCTCCAGCCCCTCAGCCAAACGCGCCCGCGACGTACTTAGCATCGCGGCTACTCGCAAGGCGGAGGCGGAGAAAAAGCGCCTCAAGCTTATTGATACCAGCAACCGAGCCCAATCGGACATCCATCAGTTCTTCAGGCCTTCCGGGTAAGTGCTAAGTTTTCAAAGGATAATTCTTCCGTTGTCGTGAATCAATCATATACCTAGTTGTAATGCTCTTTTCGTTTCACAACAGAAGTTCCGAGAGCCAGCCCCCCAAGGCCCCTAAAGCCCCCAAGAAGAAAAGCAAGCCATCTCCGGCTACCATACCAGTCACACCAGAAGTCGGAGTTCCACCCAAGGCTACCTCAACAGCCCAGCCGGATCCTAAGGACGTCATCAATGTTGACGACATCCCTGAAGATCCGGCCGCGGAAACTGCGCAAGGTGATTCCGGCAAAGGTGCCTCCTCATCTGCTCCTCCGCCTGAGCAACCCACCGGTACTTCCGCCGAGCCAACGGCCGAGCAGTACGAGCAGAAAGTGCAGCTGATCCGTGCCACTGGCGCGTCCAAAACTCCGTCACTGCAGAAGCTCCCCCTTTCTCAACGTCATGCGGAAATTTCAGCCATGATGGAGAAAGTATGGGGACCTGCGGATACAGAGATGAAAGAACTCTCCGACCTTGAAAGCGAACTCAAGGTGTTTTTGCTAAGCATAAGGAGGTGCGCCAGGTAACACTAGCCCCCAAGCATTGGTTCAGACATTTTTCCGTGTAACATGTGTTAGCCGATGCTTCTCTCAACATTAGCCTTAGACGGAAAATTTAAAATTTTCTCAATCCAAAACTTTTAAGTTGTTCGCCAGCCCCCAGAATTTTGAATTCCGACTAAATCCTTGCTGCTTTTGCAGAGCACGCGGAAGCTGCACGAAGATCTGCGCGTTCATGTGCTAGAGCAGATGACGGAAATAGAAGGGCTGCGGCAGAATGCTGAAAGTAGCCGTCAAGCTGTGCTCCGCCTGGAAGCCCGACTGAAGGGTAAAATCTCCGAGTTGCCTGAACTTACACTGCGTTGAGTAAATCATAGTGTATAACTTGTGTGTTGTTCCATGCTTTAGAAGAAACTGACAAGCGCCCCACCATCGACGCCTTATCCGCCAAAATCCAAGTTTTGGAAGCGGAGAATGAATCTCTGAAGAACTTCTTGAAAGAAACCTCCGAGAAGGAAACGAAAGAAAAGAAGGATCTCTCCGAGAAACATGCCCGCGAGATGGCGGAACTGGCCGACAAACTCAAGAAGAGCCATCAAAGGGTGACCACCCTAGCGGCCAAGAACAAGAGCCAGGAGGCAGAGGCGGAGGCTATTGACAAGCTGATCTTCCGTAAGGATCTTTTTTGTTATTTGTCTTGATTCCGGCTTCCTCAAAATTTTCTCTGTCTGGGGGAGAAACTGATCCTTTTGCTTTGCAGCAAGCCTAGGCTTTGAATGGACCAAAGAGTCAACCCTCCCCAGAACTGAGGCATATGATGAAGCGCGGACCTCCATCGTTAATCTCGTCGAAGCATGCCGCGGAATCGCCAAGTCCCTTAGCCTGAAGAAAGCCAAGACAACGGTGATTGACCGTATGACGAAGCTCATGCAGAACGTGCCGGAACTCATCAAAGATTGGCAAGAATCTTCTTCTCGCGGAGTCGCTGCCCTCGTGCTAGCCACCTGCAAGGCGCACTTTCCGACCATGAAGTTTGCAGATGTTGCACGCGGAGTCCACAAGGATACCGTCATGAGGCAACACCTCTCGGAGGCCATGGGATTTGATCGCCTTTTTGCTGGTCGAGTTAATCACTCGTTCTGGTACAACAAGTATGATCTTCCCAAAGGCTTTTCCGATCCGGAGGAAGAGGAAGAAGCTGCCGAGGAGGGCGATGAGGAAGGCTCCGGGTCAAGCGCTGACCATGACGAGGAAGATTCCGACCTCGATGACGGCGGCTCAGATGGGGGTTCGGACGATGGCTCCGCGTACGTGGCTTCTGACGAAGAACAGTCCTCCGAGAACCTGTGAAACAATGAGAAACAATGCATCACTTTTGACCCCGGAGTGGGTTTGTAATAACTTAAATTCTTAAGTTAGATAGGGACGAAAACATGTTATGTGCGGGCGGAAAACTTATCCTGCTATCCGTTTTAATATTATTTGCATGTTTCGTTTTGTCGGAAAGCAAGTGCTGGTTTTATAATTTCCGGCTTGCCCACTTGACCTTCCACGAGCCGGAAAACCCGTGCCGGAAACGCTCGCCAGCGGCGACGAAGCCCAATGGCAATCCGTCAATAACCGCGGAAACAAGCCCCCAGCCCAAGTGCCGGAAGTTGCTACCATGAATCCATGGGTTTGCAACAGAAAAAATTTCCGCCAGAAAACTTAAGCTTACGTCCTAAGGACGATTTTGAAAATCACAACTTTCATACACGCCTAGGCGGAAAGATCCAGCTCTGCGGTTTTAGTCGGAAAAACATACACGATCCAGAAATGAAAAATTAAAGGAGGTAAAAGACTCTAAGAGTGAACCAAAAGCTTTATTTCATTGATCATGTATCATAGATATTACAAGATATGTAATGCGTAAAGCGCTAAGTGTGGAAAGGACGTAGCTGTGCTATGTTCCAGGGACGATCTGTTTCATCGTATATGTCACCCGGATCTTCTCGTTTTCGTTTCCGATGCCAGTTGGCAGGTCTATCCTTTAGTTCCCGGAAATCAACGAGATAGTAGGATCCGTTGTGTAGTACTTTGCTGATGACAAAAGGTCCTTCCCATGGAGATTGCAACTTGTGATCTTTCACCTGGCGAAGGCGGAGGACTAAGTCTCCGACCATGAACGAGCGGTTCCGAACTCGACGGCTATGATAGCGTCGGAGCTTCTGCTGGTAAATGGTGGAGCGTTGGTCAGCTAAATTCCGAGCTTCTTCGATCAGGTCCACAGATAGCTGTCGAGCCTCGTCAGCAGTTTCTTCATTGTAGGCGGAAACTCGCGGTGAATCGTGGATGATGTCGTGGGGAGCACAGCTTCGGATCCGTATACCAGGAAGAAAGGAGTAAATCCTGTTGACCTGTTAGGGGTAGTTCGTAAACTCCACAAAACAGAGTCTAGCTCATCAGCCCAAGCTCCGGCTGCGCGGCGCAGCGGTTCTTCAAGGCGAGGCTTGATTCCGGCTAGTATAAGGCCATTGGCTCGTTCGACCTGACCGTTAGATTGTGGATGGGCCACAGATGCAAGGTCAAGCCGGATCCCAACTTCATCGCAGTAATCCTTGAGTTCTCCATGCGCAAAGTTTGTGCCATTGTCTGTGATTATGCTGTGTGGGATGCCGAATCTCGTCACGAGGCTGCAAACAAATTTTAGTGCCGTAGCACCGTCGGCTTTTCTCACTGGCTTTGCCTCGATCCACTTACTGAACTTATCAATAGCGACCAGGAGTATTCATGACCACCAGGAGATGATTTCTTTAACTTACCAACCATATCGAGCCCCCAGACCGCGAACGGCCAGGTGATAGGGATGGTCCTCAGCTCTTGGGCTGGAGCGTTTGGTTGAGTAGCGTAGTACTGACAACCTCGGCAAGTTTTTACCAGCTTCTCAGCATCTTCTTTAGCTGTTAACCAGTAAAATCCTAACCGAAAAGCTTTTGCAACGAGGGACCTGGGGGCGGCATGATGCCCGCAATCCCCTGCATGGATCTCTCTGAGGATTTCAATGCCATCTTGACTAGAGACGCATTTGAGAAATACCCCGTTTGCACTTCGTTTGTAGAGCTGTCCGTCAACAATCGTGTAGGATCTTGCTCGTCTGATGATCTGTCGCGCGTGGACCTCGTCCTCCGGCAACTTTTGATCAATGAGGTAGTCCAGAAACGGCTGAGTCCAGGCCGGAATGACTGCCATCACTTCCTTAGCCGGAGAAACTGCCAGATCAGGATTTTCCGGGTTTGCACCCTTCACTGAGGGTACTCGTAGATGCTCAAGGAAGATTCCAGGCGGAATTGGTTTCCTGCCGGATCCGAGCTTGGACAGCATGTCTGCTGCTGTGTTATCATCTCTCCTGACGTACTTGACTTCGTATCCGAGGAAGCACTTGGCGATCTCGTCCACTTCGTCTCTGTAAGCCGCCATGACGGAGTTTCTGGCGTTCCAGGTTCCGGCTACTTGTTGTGCCACCAGGTCGGAATCTCCGCAGCATATGATGTGCTTGATCCCAATTTCCTTAGCGATGCGCAGACCGTGTAGTAGAGCCTCGTATTCCGCCATATTGTTGGTTGCTTCGAAGTGAATCTGCAGAACGTACTGCAGTTCTTCTCCGGTAGGTGACTTCAGGGTAACTCCAGCCCCCGAGCCTTGATGTTGCTTGGATCCGTCAAAGTGCATGACCCAAGCTTCAGGTTCCGGCACAGGTGTGCCCTCCGGCGCTTCAGTCCAATCCGCGATGAAATCCGCTAGAACTTGAGACTTGATTGCAGTTCGGGCTTCGTAGTTGATGTCAAAGGCAGATAATTCAATGCCCCATTTTGCTACGCGTCCTGTTGCGTCGGAGTTGTTGATGATCGTTGCCAGGGGAGCCTTGCTCACCACTGTCATTGGGTGCTCCTGGAAGTAGTGTCTCAGCTTCCGGCTGCCTAGGAAAACTCCGTATGCCAGCTTCTGAAAGTGAGGGTATCTCTGCTTGGATTCCGTCAGACTTCGCTAATGTAATAGACAGGCCTTTGGACTCCGTGCTCAAATCCTTCTTCCTTTCGCACCACCACGATTACGAGGCTGATAACTTTGTTGGTAGCCGCTATGTAGAGGAGCATAGGCTCTGACTCAGCTGGAGCTGCCAGTATAGGTGGGGAGGAGAGTATGTTCTTCAACTCCTGAAGTGCTTCGGCTGCCTCATCCCAGACAAATTTGTCTGTTTTCTTCAGCAGCTTGTATAGAGGTAGGGCTTTCTCGCCAAGACGGCTAACAAATCTACTGATTGCCGCAACGCAACCAGTTAATCGTTGCACATCTTTGAGACAAGTTGGCCTTTTTATGTTCAGGATAGCCTTGATTTTTTCCGGGTTAACTTCGATGCCCCTGTGAGATAATGAAGCCAAGGAGTTTTCCTGCTGGTACGCCAAAGACGCACTTCAGCGGATTTAACATCATCTTGTACCGTCGGAGATTATCAAAGGTTTCCTTAAGGTCGCTCAGCAGGTCGGATCCTTTTCGGGTCATGACCGCGATGTCGTCGACGTAGGCGTGTACGTTCCGGCCAATTTGGTCCTTCAGGCACCGCTGCATCGTACGTTGGTAAGTGGCACCTGCGTTTTTCAAACCAAAAGGCATGGTAACATAGCAGTATGTGCCAAAGGGTGTGATGAAAGAGGTCGCCTTTTGGTCAGACTCCTTCATCAAGATCTGATGATACCCGGAATATGCGTCAAGAAAACACAGAAGTTCCGCCCCTGCCGTCGAATCAATGACTTGGTCAATGCGCGGCAAAGGGAACGGATCTTTCGGACAATGCTTATTCACGCCGGAGTAATCGATGCACATTCTTAGTATTTCAGAATTCTTTTTGGGTACAAGGACGGGGTTTGCGACCCAATCAGTATGGATAACTTCTACTACAAAACCTGCCTCTAGTAACTTTGCTAATTCCATTCCTATGGCGCGGCGCTTCTTATCTCCAAAGCGTCGCATAGCTTGCTTCACCGGTTTTGCACCCGGATTTATGTTGAGGTAGTGCTCGGCGAGTTCCCTTGGTACTCCGGACATGTCAGAAGGTTGCCATGCGAAGATATCCATGTTAGCTCTGAGGAACTCGACGAGCGCGCTTTCCTATTTGGGGTCCATGTTGGCTCCGACTGAAACCTGCTTGGAGTTGTCACCTTCAACGAGGTCATGCTTCTTGGTTTCTATCGCGGCCTTGAACGAGGTCTTCTGTTCGGAGATCTGCTTCTTGGTGGTCTGCATCTCAGTCGGATCCACCGCGGCTCTGTAGCCTTGCAGCTCCTCTCCAGATATGATGGATTCTGCAAAGGCGGCCTCGCCTTCCTCGCAGTCCCTAGCTTTCTTGTAGTCTCCGGACACGGTGATCCAACCGTTAGGACCCGGAATCTTGAGCTTGTTGTAGATGTAGCATGCCCTGGCGTGGAACTTGTGGTAGGTGGGCCTGCCGAAGATCACGTGGTAGGAGCTTTTGAAGGGCACCACTTCAAACGTGATCATCTCTTCGCGGTAGTTGTTCACATTGCCGAAGGCCACGGGAAGTTTGATGCTGCCCAGAGAGTTTGCCTTCTTACCCGGAACCACACCATGAAATTCAGTGGTGCTGTGTTTGAGCTGTTCCTTGGTGAGGTTCATCTTCTCCAGGGTCTCCAGGTACATGATGTTCAGGCTAGCTCCTCCGTCCATAAGACACTTGGAGAAGTCATACCCGTCTATGCGGGGACTCACAACCAGAGCGTAGCACTCTTTGGGGATGACGGCCGGGTGATCCGACCTGTCAAAGGTACAGGCTTTCTCCGACCACTTGACATACTGCGGCACAGCCGGAACTGTGGCGTTCAAGATCCGGAGCGCTGATTTTTTCGCGCGGACAGTTGGGGTTCCGAGGAAGGTGTGGTAAGTTCCGACACTCTTCTTGCCAAAGGGGTTGGACTTGTTGGCTGCGGTACCCTCCTTGGGTTCCGGCGAAGCGTCATCCTCGTCCATGGCCTCGGAACTGTCCTCCTCTTTGTCCTTGTTCTTGCCCTTGCCTCCTTTGCCGCGCGGGCGGTGCTTCCGGGCTCGCTTGTATCCTGCCTCCGGGTCGTTCTTCAGATCGTTGACCCACTTGCAGTTGCGATTGGTATGGGTGGATTTGCCCGTAGCCGGATCCAGATGGGCCAGGCACGGCATATCCCTGTATTCTTCGTACGTTTGGGGGCGCGGGATCCGGCTGCGGTGACCTCGTCAGCGCGCTGCTGGCCCCTGCCTGCTCCGCCTCCACGTCCGCGGCCTCTTCCGCCTCCTGAACCTCCGCGTTGGAACGTCATGGCTACCATGTCGGATCCTCCGCCCTTCTGGTCTTCAGGGGGGTTCTTCCGCTTGTTGCTGTTGCTGACGCCGTTATCACGGTTTTTCTTCTGTTGGTGCAGGGGTATGGCTGTAGCTGCGAGATCTCCGCCTGCGTCGTCATCGGCGGCAGTATGATCGCTGGCGATGTTTATCATCTCATCAAGAGTGAGCTTGTTTGCGTTCACCAGGCAGGTAAGCTTGTGGCGCAGCAGCCCCCCACGCTGCAAACCACCAATGAAGGCGTGCATTGCTGTGCGGTTATCTACGTTCTCGCACTCGTTTCTGGTTGCCAACCATCGGGTGAGTGTTACCCTCCAAAACCCCCCGGCGGGCTTTGGTTAAGTAACACGAAGAGCCGGGAGGCTCCTAGGGCCGCTTAGTGGATCCCTGGCACCTCGCGTCGTCCCGCAAATCTTCTGGCGCGCGTCCTGGCGGTTGCCGTGCCACCTGACCTAGACCTGGTCAGGAAGGTGTTAGTGCTTCGATTGTTCCTGCATGGTAGACACGTGCACATTAAATACGAGCCTTATCGGCTCTCAGGTTTCCCTGTGGATCGGCTCAAAGAGCCGATCGCCCCATGGTCCTTGATGGATTAGCAATGGCATGGGGATCCTGCTTGATCAAGACAAAGCTAAAACGATCCACGACAGTTTAGGGTTTTCACCGCATAATCGGAACGTCCTACGTGCGATCGGGCCTAGCAGCTACGAGAGACGATGCAAACTACCCCTACGAGAGGCCTAAAAACCAACATAACGTTGATCCCCGGAACATCCCTCGCAGGGACGGTAAACAGCATCTAACGCACCACCGGATCCTCCGACCCCAGCATAAGGCCTAACTATGCAGATATCAAACTAATCGCAGATGCAGGGAGCAACTATAACGGATCGGATCTACTAAGCATGATCAAGCAAGATGCTGCCCTTACGTCTGGATAGACGTAAGGGCAGCTAGATATGCAAGGGTTGCACTACGATAGCATATTACGTGAAGAACAATGCTAACCCTAACACATCTATGATAACCACGTTGCTCGCCATCAAAAAGGCTTCAGTACGAGCAACGCATGAACAATACTAAGCTTACGCTGCCTAGATCGCGAGATGCGATCTAGGCAGCATGATGCTTACCGGTAAGAACCCTCGTAGGAAAGGGGTGGCGATGCGCCGAGATTGGTTTGTTTTGGTTGAACGGTGATTGTCCTCCTTTTCCGATAACCCTAGATACATATTTATAGTCCAAGGGACTTTCTAATTGAGGCGTGCACCTAACCGTGCACGGGCCAAACTCTATCTCTTTAATCTAGATTACAACACGATCTAATATGTTACAGATACACGGGCAATTAAGCCCAAACTCTTAGCGCGAGGCCGCTTCGAAGATGTTCCACGTGTACGTCCTTCAAGTCCATCTTCACTTACGGCCCACCTCCTGATTTGGCCAAAATCGGGTGGTAACACATGCCCCCTGGTTTTGATAATGATAATTGCAAAACCATCTGCATTCTTCGAAGGGTCATGTCGTGGCAGAACCGTCGCAGTTTTCTTCATGATGACGTCTTGCTTCCTCGCCTTCTCTGCACGACTTGACGGTTCTGGCACCGTGTCCTCGGGAACTGCTTAGGCATTAAATCGTTATTTCCCTTTTTATCTGGCCACATCCTGTGGTTCTTCTCTTCATCCCCCTGCTCCACAGTAGCCATCGGCAAACCGAAAAACCCTCCTCAGTCCCCATGGATTCCTCCTCTTCCTCCGCTTCCTCTGGCCTGTCTCTCCAGTCCTCCTCCTCCAGCGAACTCGAGCAGGAGGTCGATCTGATGGCCATCTACGAGGCCCGCGCCCCGGAGTATTGGGACGCGCGGGACTGGGACTCTTCCAACGAGTCGGAAGATGATGAACCCCTCACCGATGGGGAAGAAGACCTTCAGTTCCTCGTCGACGGGGAGCTGGAAGCCACAAGCGACGACGACCTCTTCCCCTGGGAAGGGAGCTTTTCCTCCGACGAGGAAGAGGAAGAAAAGGAAGACGCCGACGATGACTCCCTCGAAGGTTACCCACCAGCGAAACGCCTCCGCATGTGGTGGGACGACGACGACAGTGATGACGAAGAGGAGGATGAAGCCCCTGCAGAGGGCTACGGGAGCAGCGATGAGGAGCCCGCCGGTAGTGGCGCCGATGAGAGTTCCGAGGATGATGATGAAGGCAGTGACGGCCCGTAGATTAGGATCTACTAGTGTAGGCCTAGCAGTAGCAGATTGGTCAACAGACCCCTTCTTTTGTTCTTCCCTTCTTAAGCAATCGGCTCCTCCCTTGTAAGAAATCTCGTTTATCAATGGAGAATTTCCCCAACCGATTCTTTTTACGCTAATCTAGCCGATCGTCAGCTCAATCGACTTTAAATGAGTCGATCTCCACGCATCGATCCCCCCATGATCCGCTCCTCATCTTTTTAGCATCGGAGCAATCGTGAGCTTGGGCCATGCTTACCAAGGCAATGTCTGCGGAACCAAACCATGACTCTCCCATCGGCTTCTAAAAACAGAGCATCCACGAGGCCAGCTGCTCCCCGAGCCTCAATTGAGGTGAAAACCATGATGAGGACCCGCAATCCAGACAAACAGTCCCAGGCTTGATCACGCCTGGAAGATGGCTCTTACCAGTCAACCGTGTGGGCTGGTAATCTGGTTATGGGCAGGTGTCCTCAATAGAGCTCTAGGCTTGTTTCTCAAATGGCTTGTATGTAGATACTGATCTTTTGGCGACATCAACACCATTCCTCAGACAAGCTATTATGCAAAGCTAGCCGATCTTTCGAACAAAATCGGGTTCCGATATCAAAGGATCCTTCAGGGCAAACGCCCCCCGAATATCTCTCGTCAGCTCTGGCTGTCCTCCTCTACAATAATCCACCGCCTTTCAAGCAAGCCGCGATGCAGAGTCAACCGATTTCAGCATCAATCGGTTCTTCAGGGCAAAGAAATCTCCAGGGTCAGATGCCCCCCGAGCCTTTGACCAAGGCGAGCATGAAAGTGTACCAGCCGCATCGGGCCACTATCAGCTTTTCAACTGCGGTGCAGCATCCTGACCAAATCGGCTGTCAATAGCAGAGAACCTTCAGTCCAATGAGGCAACCTCTGGTGAAAATGAGTTCAATCCAGCTGGATGATCACCGGTTGTTCTCATGATTCTAGCCTGATCGGCCACGGCTGCAATCCTTGAACTTGCCAGCAGCGTTACACTTGAAGGCTTGCAAACGACGCTGGAGGTCCTCGCGGAGAAGACCTGAGTCACCAAACAGTTGGAGATCCTCACAGAGCCTCGTCCTGTAACGGTTGTACCCTTGAGTCGATGGCCGTGCATCGGCTTTGAACTCTTAAGTCGATGCCTGCGCATCGGCTGTGCTCAAAAGTTTCTGTATTTTCGATTTTTTATTAGCCGATCGATTCATGAATCGGCTTCCCCTGGGTACATACTTCGTGGCTTTGTACCTTCTCCGTGTGTATGCCCCCCGAGCCGAATCCTTCAAGTGATTGAAGATATCGGCTTTTCAGCCAATTCAAGCTTTTCTCGCCACTCACCATGCGAAATAGCACATCAGTAAACACGGGTGGTGCGAATAATTTTAGCCGATTGCTGGAATCGTCTTCCCTTGTAGTTGTCGATCCGACTATTTACAGATTGTTGAGATTTCGAAAATCTATGGCAACGCGCCATCGGCCATCCTTTTTCTCCACAGGTATTACATTGGAAATCCTTTCAGCGTACCTGCATGGCCTGATGAACCCGGCGTCCAACAACTTCTTGATCTCCTTCTTGACTTCCTCAATCTAAACCCATACAGCTTTCCATCGCCTTCTAGGTCAATGCTGAACACAGGTAAAGCGTATGTTGAGGATAATATTGGCCAATCGCTGGAGTCGGCGTCCCTTTTCATTGTTTGGGGCCGATCGTGTGGATCGGCCTCCTCTTCACCTTTGCCGCGGGAGCGACTGCTCTCGGGCTTATCCTTGCCATGGCGATCTGCAAGCCCTGCCATATTGATATCAAACGAGCAACCTGGCTCGCGTCCTATGCAGTGGCTGAGATCGACCATGTTGACCTCCGGAAACGGCTGCGTGTCAACTCTCATGGCAAACTGACCGAGGAGTAACCGGCCTTGCTCTATCGCCATCTGAATCTGTCCGCGCAAGACTTTGCAGTCGTTGGTGGCATGGGTGAACGTGTCATGCCATTTGCAGTATGGTCCTGTTCATCTCTTGTAACGTGGGGATTTTGTGGCCGTCGGGTAACTTCAGCTGTTTTTCCTTCAGCAGCAAATCAAAAATTTGCTCCGTTTTGCTCAAATCGAAGTCGAACCCCTTTGCAGGCCCTAGTTGTTTCACCCACTTGCAGGACACGGGTTTTGCCCCCCGGGTCCACTCAGCAGTGACCTCCTGATCTCCTCAGAATCTTCATCTTCGTCCATCTCGATCAGGGTGACGCGCTTGTACTTGTCCTGGTACAATTCTGGATGGCGCTGTTCATATGTTGTCAACTTCTGAACCATGTTTGTGTTTACCGATGCGTCTGCATCGGCATCAGCCGATGCCTGTGCATCGGCTTTCGCCTGTTTGGGGCGCCATACTTTCTTTGGCGGGCGCGCCTTCGTCTCCACTATTTGCTGGATTTTCGCGGCCAGATCGGGCCGCGCTCTTCTCAATGTGTACAGGTCTGTGCCTCGGCTTCTTCCAAGTTTCGCAGCCGCTGCACCCGGCGCTTCTGAGAATGGCTGAGTCCATCGGGCACCACCTTGGTCGGTGATACCTATCTTCTTCTCCATCCGACTCCTCGAAGTCTTCTTCTTGAGATGACTCAGCTCGTTTACTCTGAGGTGGGAGAGGTCCTAGACGTTTGAACACTGAAACTTCGCTTGCCCCCCTTCTTCCTTGCTGTTTGCATTCTGGGCAGTTCTCGATTGTTGGCAATCGGCTCATTCCTGAGTCCCAGCAATGTTTGAAGAAGGGACAGTCCAGTGCTTGTCCATGTTGTCTTGCTCCTTTGACCTCCCTCTGGCGCGACGTTCGTACCCGTCGTCGTTCCTGTCATGCTGACGATACCTCCTGTTTGCATCAGACCGACGATATCCTTCATCGTCGTCGTCGTAGCGGCGACGTCGGTCGTACTGCTGTTCATATTTGCTGAGGAGATGCACGGATAATGGGCGTGGATACCGTATGTTTCTCACCTCCTCCTCGGTCAGGTATCGTCTATCGTCGTCTTGGGGCCGGTCACGTGGAACGGCCTCCTCTTTATCTTTGCCACGAGAGTGGCTGCTCTCTGCTTTGTCCGCGCCATGGCGAATCACGAACCCTGCCATATTGGCATCGAAAGAGAACCCTGGTTCTCTTATGGAGTGGCTGAGATCTACCGTATTGACGCCATGCGACAGACACGTGTTTCCTCTGAGCTTGATGTTGCGAGAACGGGTTGTCTCAGAGGAGCCGATGAGTTCGGCTTCACAGATGGCCTTCAGCTCATCGTATTTCTTCTTGTGCTCCGCAGGGAGATCCTTGTATGTGATCTGCTCCTCTGCCATCTCGTATGTCGGTGTTGACGTGGATGTTGCAGAAGAGGTCCCACCGGGCGTGCCAGAATGTGTTACCCTCCAAAACCCCCCGACGGGCTTTGGTTAAGTAACACGAAGAGCCGGGAGGCTCCTAGGGCCGCTTAGTGGATCCCTGGCACCTCGCGTCGTCCCGCAAATCTTCTGGCGCGCGTCCTGGCGGTTGCCTGCCACCTGACCTAGACCTGGTCAGGAAGGTGTTAGTGCTTCGATTGTTCCTGCATGGTAGACACGTGCACATTAAATACGAGCCTTATCGGCTCTCAGGTTTCCCTGTGGATCGGCTCAAAGAGCCGATCGCCCCATGGTCCTTGATGGATTAGCAATGGCATGGGGATCCTGCTTGATCAAGACAAAGCTAAAACGATCCACGACAGTTTAGGGTTTTCACCGCATAATCGGAACGTCCTACGTGCGATCGGGCCTAGCAGCTACGAGAGACGATGCAAACTACCCCTACGAGAGGCCTAAAAACCAACATAACGTTGATCCCCGGAACATCCCTCGCAGGGACGGTAAACAGCATCTAACGCACCGCCGGATCCTCCGACCCCAGCATAAGGCCTAACTATGCAGATATCAAACTAATCCCTGCAGATGCAGGGAGCAACTATAACGGATCGGATCTACTAAGCATGATCAAGCAAGATGCTGCCCTTACGTCTGGATAGACGTAAGGGCAGCTAGATATGCAAGGGTTGCACTACGATAGCATATTACGTGAAGAACAATGCTAACCCTAACACATCTATGATAACCACGTTGCTCGCCATCAAAAAGGCTTCAGTACGAGCAACGCATGAACAATACTAAGCTTACGCTGCCTAGATCGCGAGATGCGATCTAGGCAGCATGATGCTTACCGGTAAGAACCCTCGTAGGAAAGGGGTGGCGATGCGCCGAGATTGGTTTGTTTTGGTTGAACGGTGATTGTCCTCCTTTTCCGATAACCCTAGATACATATTTATAGTCCAAGGGACTTTCTAATTGAGGCGTGCACCTAACCGTGCACGGGCCAAACTCTATCTCTTTAATCTAGATTACAACACGATCTAATATGTTACAGATACACGGGCAATTAAGCCCAAACTCTTAGCGCGAGGCCGCTTCGAAGATGTTCCACGTGTACGTCCTTCAAGTCCATCTTCACTTACGGCCCACCTTCCTGATTTGGCCAAAATCATCGGGTGAGGAAGCTCCTAGATGTCTCACCCTTCTTCTGGATGCAAGCTTGAAGATCGCTGGTGGTGGCCGGTCTCTTGTAGGTACCCCTGAAGTGGTTCTCGAAAGCCTTCTTCAGGTCCAACCAGCAAAAGATAGTGTTTTCCTCAAGGTCACTGAGCCAAACACGAGCTGGACCAATAAGGTACAACTGGAGCATGCGGCAGGCTATATTCGGGGTTCCTCCGGCGAAGGTTACTGCATTGTAGTAATCCTCAATCCAGGTATCCGGCCTCTCGCTGCCATCATAATGCTTCAGGTTTCCTGGTAGCTTAAGGTTCAAGCTTCTTGGCTTTGGTTCCTCTCGGATCATCTGGCCAAAGCACCTTGGACCAATGTAGTCGGATCTGTACTCGTTGAGGCGATCCCGGGCATCGCGGGGGGCACCGCCGGGTGATTTCGAGCGGGAACGGGATCTCCGGCCTCTGCCTCCGCCTCCACCTCCGCCTCCACTGGGTGGTGGCGAGGGAGATCTGCGAGGGGGCCTGTAAGATGTTCTTCCGCCTTCAGATTCTCGGCGTGGCTCCCGCGGCTGGCTCCGGCTTCGGTGGCTCCTTTCCTCTTGGTGGTGGTCGCCTCCGTCGTTCCGGCTCCTGCGTGGCTCAGGTGCGCGCTCTTCGTTCCGGCTCCTCCTTGGTTCCGGATCGCGTCCTTGGCTTCTGCGAGGCTCAGGGTCGCGTTCTTGATTCCGACGAGGCTCAGGCTCGCGGTCTTGGTTCCGGCTTCTGCGTGGTTCCGGCGTACGCTCCCTGCTCCTGTCTCTAGGAGGCGGCATGTTGTCGCGGATATTGATTCCACCTGGCCCATGGGGCCTGGTGTTTCCGGCGGGACTGCGACGTCGAGGAGGTAGCGGAGGACGCGAAGCTCGGGGTGGTGGTGATGGAACACGGTACTTGTCTCTGCCAGTATACATCGGATCCTTTCCCTTTAGCGGATTTTTCGGGGTTGAATCCGAAGACACCGGGATTGGATTCGGATGATCTCTGACTTTCCTCCTGCGCTCCGTGGATCCGGTGCGCGATTCGCCATCACGGTGTTGACCTGCTGTGGCGTCCTTCTGCGCGGTAGATATGCATTGTTCCGGATTGGATGCTAACCTGCGCGAAGTGTCTGCCTTGCTCTGTTGCTGCATTGCTGAGGCAACGAGCTTCCGGACGTAGTTGATGTCAATCTCCTCGTCCTTCTTCTTTAGGAGCTCCGCAGCCTTCTTCATGTTATCCTTTGGAGTTGCGAGCGGCTGCTGCTCTGTGGGTGTTGCGAAGGTAATCTTGCGGGGAAGGATGGCTTCTCGCCTGATTCTAGCTTCTTCCTCCTGCACAAATTTTACCTTGGCCTCCCAGTGCTTCTCGAGTTGCCTGACCTTTTCGAGAGATTCATCGACCTCGCGATCCTTCTTCTGAAAGTGGTCCACGAAGTTCGCCGCTATGGTTCTTTCTTCCAGCATTGCGGCAGCGGTCTTGGCAAACTTCTGAGCTGTCGCTAGCATCTCCTGTCTTTTGGCTTCTAAGGCCTCCGGATCTGCAGCTTCCTCGGGAGTTATTGGCTTGTTGAGGATATCAGACTTTGCGACTAAATCCATGCGTGCTTGTTACGTCTCCAACGTATCGATAATTTCTTATGTTCCATGCTACTTTATTGATGATACCTACATGTTTTATGCACATTATATGTCATATTTATGCCTTTTCTGGAACTAACCTATTAACAAGATGCCGAAGAGCCAGTTGCTGTTTTCTGCTGTTTTTGGTTTCAGAAATCCTAGTAAAGAAATATTCTCGGAATTGGACGAAACTTTCGCCCAGGGTCCTATTTTGCACGAAGCTTCCGAAGACCGAAGAGATAACGAAGTGGGGCCACGAGGCGGCCGAGGGGGGCGCGGCCCAAGCTCGGCCGCGCCGACCTACCCCCGGGCCCCTCGTGTGGCCCCCGCGTTGACCCTCCGCCTACTTAAAGCTTCCGTCGCGAAACCCCCAGTACCGAGAGCCACGATACGGAAAACCTTCCGAGACGCCGCCGCCGCGAATCCCATCTCGGGGATTCGGAGATCTCCTCCGGCACCCTGCCGGAGAGGGGATTCATCTCCGGAGGACTCTTCATCGCCATGATCGCCTCCGGAGTGATGAGTGAGTAGTTCACCCCTGGACCATGGGTCCATAGCAGTAGCTAGATGGTCGTCTTCTCCTTGTTGTGCTTCATTGTTGGATCTTGTGAGCTGCCTAACATGATCAAGATCATCTATCTGTAATACTATATGTTGTGTTTGTCGGGATCCGATGGATAGAGAGTACTATGATTATGGTGATTATCAATCTATTGTTTATGTGTTGTTTATGATCTTGCATGCTCTCCGTTATTAGTAGAGGCTCTGGCCAAGTTTTTGCTCTTAACTCCAAGAGGGGGTATTTATGCTCGATAGTGGGTTCATGCCTTCATTGAATCTGGGATCGTGACAGTAGGTTCTAAGGTTGTGATGTGCTGTTGCCACTAGGGATAAAACATTGATGCTATGTCTAAGGATGTAGTTGTTGATTACATTACGCACCATACTTAATGCAATTGTCTGTTGCTTTGCAACTTAATACTGGAGGGGGTTCGGATGATAACATGAAGGTGGACTTTTTAGGCATAGATGCAGTTGGATGGCGGTCTATGTACTTTGTCGTAATGCCCAATTAAATCTCACTATATTTATCATATCATGTATATGCATTGTTATGCCTTTCTCTATTTGTCAATTGCCCGACTGTAATTTGTTCACCCAACATGCTTTATCTTATGGGAGAGACACCTCTAGTGAACTGTGGACCCCGGTCCTATTCTTTACATAGCATACAATCTACTGCAATTGTGTTTTACTGTTTTCTTTGCAAACATCTTCCACTCGATACGTTTAATCCTTTGTTACAGCAAGCCGGTGAGATTGACAACCTCACTGTTTCGTTGGGGCAAAGTACTTTGGTTGTGTTGTGCAGGTTCCGCGTTGGCGCCGGAATCCCTGGTGTTGCGCCGCATCACATTTCGCGACCATCAACCTTCAACGTGCTTCTTGGCTCCTCCTGGTTCGATTAAACCTTGGTTTCTTTCTGAGGGAAAACTTGCTACTGTGCGCATCATACCTTCCTCTTGGGGTTCCCAACGAACGTGTGAGTTACACGCCATCAAGCTCTTTTTCTGGCACCGTTGCCGGGGAACTGAAGAAAAGTTACACCACAGAAAATTGCCTCCCACGGCAACAGCTCTTTTTCTGGCGCCGTTGCCGGGGAGATCAAGACACGCTGCAAGGGGAGTCTCCACTTCTCAATCTCTTTACTTTGTTTTTGTCTTGCTTTATTTTATTTACTACTTTGTTTGCTGCACTAAATCAAAATACAAAAAAATTAGTTGCTAGTTTTACTTTATTTACTGTCTTGCTCTCTATATCAAAAACACAAAAATTAGTTACTTGTCTTTACTTTGTTTGCCTAGTTTACTTTTTGCTTATTGCATCATGTTTCCTTTTAATTTTACCACAAAAGACATACCGGTAGGACATGGGTCCATAGTTGGGAGAAATAATATAGAAGAATTTTTCAATCATGTTAGTATCACTGAAGATTTTGAAGATAGACACTTGGTAGAACTTGCACCTACCTATGAAATTGCTGCTGCTGCTTTAGTTCGCATGTTGGAAACTAAATTTGTTAATCTCAATCCTATAATCCAACACATGTTTCTTACACTTGGCGATATGGAAGAAGGGGAAAAGAAAGATTTTGTTTTAGAAACCCTTCTTAGAGAATTTGGTGGTCTAGCAAGAGAGGCTAGAAAGGTTTTTGCTAAATTTAATATGCTAGGTTCTCATACCAATTTTATTGGTCTCCTTGAAAAAATGGACATGGATAGAATAAGGTACACTAATAACATTAATGATGGTGGGGAAATCAAAGCACCAATACCATGTAAACTCCTAGCTATGAATGATGCACTAGAAGATAACTATGCTTGGCTTGTTCCTGAAAATTTGTTCGATGAGAGTAGCAAGCCTAAGACTAATGAAAAGGGAGACGCTAAAACTTATATAGACCAGATACAATGCATTGTTGAGAAAACTCCCAGCTCTCAAGGTAATAATGTTGATGCTTCTACTCTCGATAATACTTGATTTGCACTTTCTGCGCCTAGCTGAAAGGCGTTAAAGAAAAGCGCTTATGGGAGACAACCCATGTTTTTACCTACAGCAATTTTTTGTTTTGTTGAGTCTTGGAAGTTGTTTACTACTGTAGCAACCTCTCCTTATCATGTTTTTGTGCCAAGTAAAGTTTCTATGTTAAGGTTGATGTTATATTTGGGATCGCTGCGCAGAAACAGCATTGCTGTCTGTCACGAATCTGGGCACAGTTCTCTGTAGAAAATTCGAAAAAATCTGCCAATTTACGAGAGTGATCCTCAGATATGTACGCAACTTTCATTAGTTTTGAGTTTTTCCATTTGAGCAAGTCTGGTGCCAGCTTTAAATTCGTCTTTACGGACTGTTCTGTTTTTGACAGATTCTGCCTTTTATTTCGCATTGCCTCTTTTGCTATGTTGGATTTATTTCTTTGATCCATTAATGTCCAGTAGCATTATGCAATGTCCAGAAGTGAAAATAATGATTGTGTCACCTCTGAATGAGTGAATTATTAATGATGCACTAACCCTCTAATGAGTTTGCTTGAAGTTTGGTGTGAAGGAAGTTTTCAAGGGTCAAGAGAGGAGAATGATATACTATGATCAAGAGGAGTGAAAGCTCTAAGCTTGGGGATGCCCCGTGGTTCACCCCTGCATATTCTAAGAAGACTCAAGCGTCTAAGCTTGGGGATGCCCAAGGCATCCCCTTCATCGACAACATCATCAGGTTCCTCCCCTGAAACTATATTTTTATTCAATCACATCTTGTGTTCTTTACTTGGAGCGTCGGTTTGTTTTCGTTTTTGTTTTTGTTTGAATAAGATGGATCCTAGCATTCACTTTGTGGGAGAGAGACACGCTCCGCTGTTGCGTATGGACACATGTGTCCTTAGGCTTTACTCATAATGTTCGAGGCGAAGTTTCTTCTTCGTTAAATTGTTATATGGTTGGAATTAGAAAATGCTACATGTAGTAATTCTAAAAATGTCTTGGATAATGTGATACTTGGCAATTGTTGTGCTTATGTTTAAGCTCTTGCATCATATGCTTTGCACCCATTAATGAAGAAATACATAGAGCTTGCTAAAATTTGATTTGCATATTTGGTCTCTCTAAAGGTCTAGATAATATCTAGTATTGAGTTTTGAACAACAAGGAAGACGGTGTAGAGTCTTATAATGTTTACAATATGTCTTTTATGTGAGTCTTGCTGCACTTGTTCATCCTTGAGTTTGCTTCAAATAACCTTGCTAGCCTAAACCTTGTATCGAGAGGGAATACTTCTCATGCATCCAAAATCCTTGAGCCAACTACTATGCCATTTGTGTCCACCATACCTACCTACTACATGGTATTTCTCCGCCATTCCAAAGTAAATTGCTTGAGTGCTACCTTTAAAATTCCATCATTCACCTTTGCAATATATAGCTCATGGGACAAAATAGCCTTAAAAACTATCGTAGTATTGAATATGTACTTATGCACTTTATATTTTATTAAGTTGCTTGTTGTGCGATAACCATGCTTCTGGGGAACACCATCAACTATTGTTGAATATCATGTGAGTTGCTATGCATGTCCGTCTTGTCTGAAGGTCTATCATTTTAGTGGTTGGAGCATGCAAAATTGTTAGAGAAGAACATTGGGCCGCTAACTAAAGCCATGAACCATGGTTGAAGTTTCAGTTTTGGACATATATCCTCAATCTCATATGAGAATAATAATTATTGCTACATGCTTATGCATTTAAGAGGAGTCCATTATCTGTTGTCCATGTTGTCCCGGTATGGATGTCTAAGTTGAGAATAATCAAAAGCGAGAAATCCGAAATGCGAGCATTCTCCTTAGACCTTTGTACAGGCGGCATGGAGGTACCCCTTTGTGACACTTGGTTGAAACATGGCATGCGAAGATCCGGTAGTCCAAGCTAAGTAGGACGAGGTGCGGGCACTATTAGTATACTATGCATGAGGCTTGCAACTTGTAAGATATAATTTTCATAACTCATATGCTTTATTACTACCGTTGACAAAATTGTTTCATGTTTTCAAAATAAAAGCTCTAGCACAAATACAGCAATCGATGCTTTCCTCTTTGAAGGACCATTCTTTTACTTTTATTGTTGAGTCAGTTTACCTATCTCCTTCCACCTTAAGAAGCAAACACTTGTGTGAACTGTGCATTGATTCCTACATACTTGCATATTGCACTTATTATATTACTTTATGTTGACAATATCCATGAGATATACATGTTATAAGTTGAAAGCAACCGCTGAAACTTAATCTTCCTATGTGTTGCTTCAACACCTTTACTTTGATTTATTGCTTTATGAGTTAACTCTTATGCAAGACTTATTGATGCTTGTCTTGAAGTACTATTCATGAAAAGTCTTTGCTTTATGATTCAGTTGTTTACTCATGTCATTACCTTTGCTTTGATCGCTGCATTCATTACATATGTTTACAAATAGTATGATCAAGATTATGATGGCATGTCACTTCAGAAATTATCTTTGTTATCGTTTTACCTGCTCGGGACGAGCAGAACTAAGCTTGGGGATGCTGATACGTCTCCAACGTATCGATAATTTCTTATGTTCCATGCTACTTTATTGATGATACCTACATGTTTTATGCACATTATATGTCATATTTGTGCATTTTCTGGAACTAACCTATTAACAAGATGCCGAAGAGCCAGTTGCTGTTTTCTGCTGTTTTTGGTTTCAGAAATCCTAGTAAAGAAATATTCCCGGAATTGGACGAAACTTTCGCCCAGGGTCCTATTTTTGCACGAAGCTTCCAGAAGACCGAAGAGATAACGAAGTGGGGCCACGAGGCGGCCAGAGGGGGGGCCGGCGCGGCCCAAGCCCTGGCCGCGCCGACCTACCCCCTGGGCCCCTCGTGTGGCCCCCGCGTTGACCCTCCGCCTACTTAAAGCTTCCGTCACGAAACCCCCAGTACCGAGAGCCACGATACGGAAAACCTTACAGAGACGCCGCCGCCGCGAATCCCATCTCGGGGATTCAGGAGATCTCCTCCGGCACCCTGCCGGAGAGGGGATTCATCTCCCGGAGGACTCTTCATCGCCATGATCGCCTCCGGAGTGATGAGTGAGTAGTTCACCCCTGGACCATGGGTCCATAGCAGTAGCTAGATGGTCGTCTTCTCCTTGTTGTGCTTCATTGTTGGATCTTGTGAGCTGCCTAACATGATCAAGATCATCTATCTGTAATACTATATGTTGTGTTTGTCGGGATCCGATGGATAGAGAGTACTATGATTATGGTGATTATAAATCTATTGTTTATGTGTTGTTTATGATCTTGCATGCTCTCCGTTATTAGTAGAGGCTCTGGCCAAGTTTTTGCTCTTAACTCCAAGAGGGGGTATTTATGCTCGATAGTGGGTTCATGCCTTCATTGAATCTGGGATCGTGACAGTAGGTTCTAAGGTTGTGATGTGCTGTTGCCACTAGGGATAAAACATTGATGCTATGTCTAAGGATGTAGTTGTTGATTACATTACGCACCATACTTAATGCAATTGTCTGTTGCTTTGCAACTTAATACTGGAGGGGTTCGGATGATAACCTGAAGGTGGACTTTTTAGGCATAGATGCAGTTGGATGGCGGTCTATGTACTTTGTCGTAATGCCCAATTAAATCTCACTATATTTATCATATCATGTATATGCATTGTTATGCCTTTCTCTATTTGTCAATTGCCCGACTGTAATTTGTTCACCCAACATGCTTTATCTTATGGGAGAGACACCTCTAGTGAACTGTGGACCCCGGTCCTATTCTTTACATAGCATACAATCTACTGCAATTGTGTTTTACTGTTTTCTTTGCAAACATCTTCCACTCGATACGTTTAATCCTTTGTTACAGCAAGCCGGTGAGATTGACAACCTCACTGTTTCGTTGGGGCAAAGTACTTTGGTTGTGTTGTGCAGGTTCCGCGTTGGCGCGGAATCCCTGGTGTTGCGCCGCATCACATTTCGCGACCATCAACCTTCAACGTGCTTCTTGGCTCCTCCTGGTTCGATTAAACCTTGGTTTCTTTCTGAGGGAAAACTTGCTTGCGCATCATACCTTCCTCTTGGGGTTCCCAACGAACGTGTGAGTTACATCCATCGTGCTTGCTCGACCATCTCTTCTGGTGACAGGACATCCTTTCGTGGTCGTGCCCGATCTAACGGAGACCTTACGTTGGATGGTCCTGGGTCGGAGTTGGAGGCTTCGTCTTCCGTTTCCGGCTGATCCAGCGGTGCCACGGTTGCTAGAACCTGCATCGGCTGGGCGGATTCCACTTCAGCTTGCTCACCGCCTCCGAGTTCTTCGAGCTTGCGGTTGAATTCCTCTGTATTCATGGATGAAGCGCCGTCATCTTCTTCCCCAATTGCGAGCTCCTTCGTCAAGCGATTGTATTCTTCTGTGCCTATTGAGGAGGCATCGTCGGAATTTGGGCTCAAGTTACCGAGGATTGATTCCTCAGGGTTTCCGGCTTCCTCTTGTCCCGGAGCGTCGCTGTCTCCGACTGCTTCTGGCAGATCCGGAGCTACGTTGTTTCCGGGTGCCTCAACCTGCAAAGGATCGGCCTCGTCCTGGTGGAGGGCGTCTCCTGCGGTATGGGCCAAGAAGTGCACGAAGTGACACCTTTGCTTCTCTAACACCTGGGAGACCCAGGCGGATCTGCATTGGTCTTCCACCGTTTTCTCCTGCTCAGGGGCGGATTGGGTGGGTTTTGATTTTTCCTGATCTAAGGCGGAACCTTCCTTAAGAAGCTCCTGCGACTCAGATCGGATCTTCGCGACGGCGTCCAGCTCAGCGGCGGACGCGTCAGCGTTACTTACCAGTGCGTTTCCGTCGGAATCGACGGTCTCGCCGATGAAGATGTGGATGCCGCCGATTGGGACGATGGAGAGCTTGACGGGGTTTGACCTAGCCGGAATCCAGAATTCGTCCGGACGGACGATCGGAAAATTCCCGGCGTAAAGTACGCGCCCCACAGCGATCGAGTCGTCGTAGCTTCCCATGGCGGAGCCCTCCCGGTTCCGGCCTCCAGACGCCTCAGGCCCCACGGTGGGCGCCAACTGTCGTTGCCTAATCGACGATACCTCGGAGGAGGGATCCTCACGAGGGGGAGAAGAAGTAGGGGCCATAGGGCGGAGTGCACACGGGACGGTGGTACGCGAGTTACCCAGCTTCGGAACACCTGCACGATGACAGGGCCTACTGCTGCTTGTCTGGAATTATCTGGGCGCTTGCGCGTTGTTACAATGGTTGTGGTTGTGCCTCTAGGGCTCCCAGGATCCGGCTTATAAAGGCGCACGGATCTAGGGTTTACACGGAGAGTCCTAGCCGGATTACAGATTGCCTAGTCTACGTTACATTATCTTGCCGTGTACGTCAAGGATCCGCCTTCCATATACGTCGTACTGGATCCGGGTTCCTCATGGGCCTCCACGGATCCGGGTTCCTCCAAAGGTCGGTGCGGATCCGGCTATCTGATCCTGGGCCGGACTTCATCCTTCATGATCAACAGCAACTGGGCCGCCCGATGGGCCACATGCCACCATCACCGTCTATGGGCCACCCGGGCTTGCCGGATCTAGGCACTGTCGATGGTACACCCATGAAGTATACCCACAACAGTGCAATGAAGGCATGAACCCACTATCGAGCATAAATACTCCCTCTTGGAGTTAAGAGTACAAACTTGGCCAGAGCCTCTACTAATAACGGAGAGCATGCAAGATCATAAACAACACATAAACAATAGATTGATAATCACCATAACATAGTATTCTCTATCCATCGGATCCCGACAAACACAACATATAGAATTACATATAGATGATCTTGATCATGTTAGGCAGCTCACAAGATCCAACAATGAAGCACAACAAGGAGAAGACGACCATCTAGCTACTGCTATGGACCCATGGTCCAGGGGTGAACTACTCACTCATCACTCCGGAGGCGATCATGGCGATGAAGAGTCCTCCGGAGATGAATCCCCTCTCCGGCAGGGTGCCGGAGGCGATCTCCTGAATCCCCCGATGGGATTCGTGGCGGCGGCGTCTCTGGAAGGTTTTCCGTATCGTGGCTCTCGGACTGGGGTTTTCGCGACGGAGGCTTTAAGTAGGCGGAAGGGTAGGTCGGGGGGCGACGAGGGGCCTACACCATAGGGCGGCGGGCCCCCTCCGGCCGCGCCCCTATGGTGGCGGCGCCTCGTCGCCCCACTTCGTTATCTCTTCGGTCTTCTGGAAGCTCCGTGCAAAAATAGGACCCTGGGCGAAGATTTCGTCCAATTCCAAGAATATTTCATTACTAGGATTTCTGAAACCAAAAACAGCAGAAAACAGAATGGCTCTTCGGCATCTTGTTAATAGGTTAGTTCCGAAAATGCATAAATACGACATATAATGTGCATAAAACATGTAGGTATCATCAATAAAGTAGCATGGAACATAAGAAATTATCGATACGTTGGAGACGTATCAGCATCCCCAAGCTTAGTTCTGCTCGTCCCGAGCAGGTAAAATGATAACAAAGATAATTTCTGAAGTGACATGCCATCATAATCTTGATCATACTATTTGTAAACATATGTAATGAATGCAGCGATCAAAACAAAGGTAATGGCATGAGTAAACAAGTGAATCATATGACAAAGACTTTTCATGAATAGTACTTCAAGACAAGCATCAATAAGTCTTGCATAAGAGTTAACTCATAAAGCAATAAATCAAAGTAAAGGTGTTGAAGCAACACAAAGGAAGATTAAGTTTCAGCGGTTGCTTTCAACTTATAACATGTATATCTCATGAATATTGTCAACATAAAGTAATATAACAAGTGCAATATGCAAGTATGTAGGAATCAATGCACAGTTCACACAAGTGTTTGCTTCTTAAGGTGGAGGGAGATAGGTAAACTGACTCAACAATAAAAGTAAAAGAATGGTCCTTCAAAGAGGAAAGCATCGATTGCTGTATTTGTGCTAGAGCTTTTATTTTGAAAACATGAAACAATTTTGTCAACGGTAGTAATAAAGCATATGAGTTATGTAAATTATATCTTACAAGTTGCAAGCCTCATGCATAGTATACTAATAGTGCCCGCACCTTGTCCTACTTAGCTTGGACTACCGGATCTTTGCATGCCATGTTTCAACCAAGTGTCACAAAGGGGTACCTCCATGCCGCCTGTACAAAGGTCTAAGGAGAAAGCTCGCATTTTGGATTTCTCGCTTTTGATTATTCTCAACTTAGACATCCATACCGGGACAACATGGACAACATATAATGGACTCCTCTTAAATGCATAAGCATGTAGCAACAATTATTATTCTCATATGAGATTGAGGATATATGTCCAAAACTGAAACTTCAACCATGATTCATGGCTTTAGTTAGCGGCCCAATGTTCTTCTCTAACAATTTTGCATGCTCCAACCACTAAGGTGATAGATCCTTCAGACAAGACGGACATGCATAGCAACTCACATGATATTCAACAATAGTTGATGGCGTTCCCCAGAAGCATGGTTATCGCACAACGAGCAACTTAATAAAAGATAAAGTGCATAAGTACATATTCAATACTACGATAGTTTTTAAGGCTATTTTGTCCCATGAGCTATATATTGCAAAGGTAAATGATGGAATTTTAAAGGTAGCACTCAAGCAATTTACTTTGGAATGGCGGAGAAATACCATGTAGTAGGTAGGTATGGTGGACACAAATGGCATAGTAGTTGGCTCAAGGATTTTGGATGCATGAGAAGTATTCCCTCTCGATACAAGGTTTAGGCTAGCAAAGTTATTTGAAGAAAACTCAAGGATGAACCGGTGCAGCAAAACTCACATAAAAGACATATTGTAAACATTATAAGACTCTACACCGTCTTCCTTGTTGTTCAAAACTCAATACTAGATATTATCTAGACCTTAGAGAGACCAAATATGCAAATCAAATTTTAGCAAGCTCTATGTATTTCTTCATTAATGGGTGCAAAGCATATGATGCAAGAGCTTAAACATGAGCACAACAATTGCCAAGTATCACATTATCCAAGACATTTTAGAATTACTACATGTAGCATTTTCCAATTCCAACCATATAACAATTTAACGAAGAAGAAACTTCGCCTTGAACATTATGAGTAAAGCCTAAGGACATATTTGTCCATATGCAACAGCGGAGCGTGTCTCTCTCCCACAAAGTGAATGCTAGGATCCATTTTATTCAAACAAAACAAAAACAAACCGACGCTCCAAGTAAAGAACACAAGATGTGATTGAATAAAAATATAGTTTCAGGGGAGGAACCTGATGATGTTGTCGATGAAGAAGGGGATGCCTTGGGCATCCCCAAGCTTAGACGCTTGAGTCTTCTTAGAATATGCAGGGGTGAACCACGGGGCATCCCCAAGCTTAGAGCTTTCACTCCTCTTGATCATGGTATATCATACTCCTCTCTTGACCCTTGAAAACTTCCTTCACACCAAACTTCAAGCAAACTCATTAGAGGGTTAGTGCACAATTAATAATTCACACATTCAGAGGTGACACAAACATTCTTTACACTTCTGGACATTGCATAAAGCTACTGGACATTAATGGATCAAATAAATGAATCCAACATAGCAAAAGAGGCAATGCGAAATAAAAGGCAGAATCTGTCAAAAACAGAACAGTTCGTAAAGACGAATTTAAAGCTGGCACCAGACTTGCTCAAATGGAAAAACTCAAAACTAATGAAAGTTGCGTACATATCTGAGGATCACGCTCGTAAATTGGCAGATTTTTTCGAATTTTCTACAGAGGCCTGTGCCCAGATTCGTGACAGACAGCAATGCTGTTTCTGCGCAGCGATCCCAAATATAACATCAACTTTAACATAAAAACATGATAAGGAGAGGTTGCTACAGTAGTAAACAACTTCCAAGACTCAACAAAACAAAAATTGCTGTAGTAAAAACATGGGTTGTCTCCCATAAGCGCTTTTCTTTAACGCCTTTCAGCTAGGCGCAGAAAGTGCAAATCAAGTAACATCAAGAGTAGAAGCATCAACATCATTATTTTTCATGCAAACACAAATTGTTGCAGAGGGTACTTTAGGTGCTCCATTATCTAAATTTTCTATGGTGGTGCTAGGGATTTTAGCAATTTTAGGCCTATAATAATTCTTTTGTTTAGGCACTTTAGAGGCATACATGAATTTTTGCTCTTTACCCACATAAGCTTTCTCATTATACTTGAGAGAAGAAAAGGTTGAACCCAAGGTTCCCATAGCTTTTTCAAGTTCATCAATCCTATTGGTTTGATTATCATGGACAACACAAGTTCCTAGAACACTAATTCTTTCATCAATTCCTCCTAGGGATTTATCAAGTTCATCAGTTTTGTCCAATAACATTTCCAATTTAGTTTCAATACTTGGAAAATTTTTCTCTATGGTTTCCAATTTTTTCATAACATCCTCAAGAGAGATTTCAATTTTAACTTCATTAACAGGTGGTATTCCAACTAGACTCTCAATGATGCAACTAGCTTCTAAAGCGGGAGTACCTAGGAAATTACCTCCCGAAAGAGTATCAAGAACATACCTATTCCAACTAGATAAACCAACATAAAAGTTCCTAAGAAGGATAGTGGTGGAGTGTTTCTTAATGCACCTATGATGAGCATTACTAATTCTGTACCAAGCATCTTTAAAACTTTCTCCACCTTGTTGCTTAAAAGAACGAACTTCAACTTCAGGATTACTCATTTTAGTAGCAATAAAGTAAACTAGGCAAATAAAGTAAATGCAAGTAACTAATTTTTTTGTGTTTTTGATATAGAGAGCAAGACAGTAAATAAAGTAAAACTAGCAACTAATTTTTTTGTGTTTTGTTTAGGTGCAGCAAACAAAGTAGTAAATAAAATAAAGCAAGGCAAAAACAAAGTAAAGAGATTGAGAAGTGGAGACTCCCCTTGCAGCGTGTCTTGATCTCATGTCTACGGCTTCTATTCTTGTAGACAGTGTTGGGCCTCCAAGAGCAGAGGTTTGTAGAACAGCAGCAAGTTTCCCTTAAGTGGATCACCCAAGGTTTATCGAACTCAGGGAGGAAGAGGTCAAAGATATCCCTCTCAAGCAACCCTGCAACCACAAAGCAAGAAGTCTCTTGTGTCCCCAACACACCTAATACACTTGTCAGATGTATAGGTGCACTAGTTCGGCGAAGAGATAGTGAAATACAAGTAGTATGGATGTATATGAGTGGTAATAGCAATCTGAATAAAATATGGCAGCGAGTAAACATGCAACAGAACAGTAAATAAACGGTGTTTTCAGTATTGGAAACAAGGCCTAGGGATCATACTTTCACTAGTGGACACTCTCAACATTGATCGCATAATAAATACTTCTTCTCATATGTGCTACATACACTCTTGTTTGATAATGAACATCATTCGTTGCGTAGGATTACACGAACCCTCAATGCCGGAGTTAACAAGCTCCACAACATTCGATATTCATGTTTAAGTAACCTTAGAGCATAATAGATCATTGCAAAATAAACCAAGAACTAACATAGCGCACGCACTGTCCACATTACACTATGAAGGAGGAATAGATCACATCAATACTATCATAATGACAATTAACTCCACGATCTACAAGAGATCATGATCATAGCCTACGACAAGAACCACACGGTGCACACACTAATCACCTTTACACCAAGTAGGAGGAATAGACTACTTTAATAACATCACATGAGTAGCACACAACTAGTAGCGATACAAAGCTCATCATATGGATCTCAATCATGTAAAGCAGCTCATGAGATCATTGTATTGGAGTACAGAGAGAGAGATTAACCACATAGCTACGGTAGAGCCCTCAGCCCCGGGGGTGAATTACTCCCTCCTCATCATGGAGACAGCGATGGCGGTGAAGATGGCGGTGGAGATGACTCCGGGGGCAATTCCCCGTCCGGCAGGGTGCCGGAACAGAGACTTCTGTCCCCCGAATCTTGATTTCGCGATGGCGGCGGCTCTGGAAGGTTTTCTCGGGTCTCGTCTTCTCTATCGGTGTTTTTAGGTCAGGGACGACTAAATAGGCGAAGAGACGGAGTCGGAGGGGCCACGGGGTGCCCACACCATAGGGGGGCGCGCCCACCCCCTTGGCCGCGCCGCCCTGTGGGGTGGGGCCCTCCTGGCTCCCCTCTGGCCCTTCTTCGGTGCTCTGGAAGCGTCCGGGAAAAATAGGATGTTGGGTCTTTATTTCGTCCGATTCCGAGAATATTTCCTTTCTAGGATTTCTGAAACCAAAAACAGCAGAAAACAACAACTGGCCTTCGGCATCTCGTCAATGGGTTAGTTCCGGAAAACGCATAATAATGACATATAATGTGTATAAAACATGTAGGTATCATCAATAAAGTAGCATGGAACATAAGAAATTATAGATACGTTTGAGACGTATCAAGCATCCCCAAGCTTAGTTCCTACTCGCCCTCGAGTAGGTAAACGATAACAATGATAATTTCTTAAGTGACATGCCATCATAACCTTGATCATACTATTGTAAAGCACATGAGATGAATGCAGAGATTCGAAGCAATGATGAAGATAATGAGTAAACAAATGAATCATATAACAAAGACTTTTCATGAATAATACTTTCAAGACAAGCATCAATAAGTCTTGCATAAGAGTTAACTCATAAGCAATAAATTCTTAGTAGAAAGCTTTGAAACAACACAAAGGAAGATATAAGTTTCAGCGGTTGCTTTCAACTTTAACATGTATATCTCATGGATAATTGTCAACACAAAGTAATATAACAAGTGCAATAGGTAAACATGTAAGAATCAATGCACACAATTTACACAAGTGTTTGCTTCTAAGATAGAAAGAATAGGTAAACTGACTCAACAATAAAGTAAAAGAATGGCCCTTCAAAGAGGAAAGCATCGATTGCTATATTTGTGCTAGAGCTTTGATTTTGAAAACATATAGAGAGCATAAAAGTAAAGTTTTGAGAGGCGTTTGTTGTTGTCAACGAATGGTAGTGGGCACTCTAACCCCCTTGCCAGACAAACCTTCAAAGAGCGGCTCCCATTTTATTTTATTTTTGGGTGGCACTCCTTCCAACCTTTCTTTCACAAACCATGGCTAACCGAATCCTCGGGTGCCTGCCAACAATCTCATACCATGAAGGAGTGCCTTTTTATTTTAGTTTTATTATGATGACACTCCTCCCCACCTTTGCTTTCTCAAGCCATGGCTAACCGAATCCTTCGGGTGCCGTCCAACAATCACATACCATGGAGGAGTGTCTATTTTTGTTAATTAATTTGGGACTGGGAATCCCATTGCCAGCTCTTTTTGCAAAATTATTGGATAAGCGGATGAAGCCACTAGTCCATTGGTGAAAGTTGCCCAACAAGATTGAAAGATAAACACCACATACTTCCTCATGAGCTATTAAACATTGACACAAATAAGAGGTGATAAATTTTGAATGGTTTAAAGGTAGCACTCAAGCAATTTACTTTGGAATGGCGGAGAAATACCATGTAGTAGGTAGGTATGGTGGACACAAATGGCATGAATATTGGCTCAAGTATTTGGATGCATGAGAAGTATTCCCTCTCTATACAAGGTTTAGGCTAGCAAGGTTATTTGAAGCAAACTCAAGTATAAAATGGTGCAGCAAGACTCACATATAAACATATTGTAAGCATTATAAGACTTTACATCGTCTCCTTGTTGTTCAAACACCTCAACCAGAAAATATCTAGACTTAGAGAGACCAATCATGCAAACCAAATTTTAACAAGCTCTATGTAATTATTCATTAATGGGTACAAGGTACATGATGCAAGAGCTTAAACAAGATCTATATGAGCACAACAATTGCCAAGTATCACATTATTCAAGACATTATACCAATTACTACATGTAGCATTTCCCGTTTCCAACCATATAACAATTAACGAAGCAGTTTCAACCTTCGCCATGAAAATTAAAAGCTAAGAACACATGTGTTCATACGAACCAGCGGAGCGTGTCTCTCTCCCAAACAATCATTTATTCAAACAAAAACAAAAACATACAGACGCTCCAAGTAAAGTACATAAGATGTGACTGAATAAAAATATAGTTTCAGGGGAGGAACCTGATACTTTGTCGATGAAGAAGGGGATGCCTTGGGCATCCCCAAGCTTAGACGCTTGAGTCTTCTTGAAATATGCAGGGATGAACCACGGGGGCATCCCCAAGCTTAGAGCTTTCACTCCTCTTGATCATAGTATATCATACTCCTCTCTTGACCCTTGAAAACTTCCTTCACACCAAACTTCAAGCAAACTCATTAGAGGGTTAGTGCATAATCAAAATTCACATGTTCAGAGGTGACACAATCATTCTTAACACTTCTGGACATTGCACAAAACTTCTGAAAGTTAATGGAACAAAGAAACTCATTCAACATAGCAAAAGCGGCAATGCGAAATAAAAGGCAGAATCTGTCAAAAACAGAACAGTCCGTAAAGACGAATTTTAAAATGGCACCAGACTTGCTCAAATGGAAAAACTCAAAACTAATGAAAGTTGCGTACATATCTGAGGATCACGCTCGTAAATTGGCAGATTTTTTCGAATTTTCTACAGAGACCTGTGCCCAGATTCGTGACAGACAGCAATGCTGTTTCTGCGCAGCGATCCCAAATATAACATCAACTTTGACATAGAAACTTTACTTGGCACAAAAACATGATAACGAGAGGTTGCTACAGTAGTAAACAACTTCCAAGACTCAACAAAACAAAAATTGCTGTAGTAAAATAAACACATGGGTTATCTCCCAAGAAGTTCTTTCTTTATAGCCATTAAGATGGGCTCAGCAGTTTTAATGATGCACTCGCAAGAAATAGAAGTTGAAGCAAAAGAGAGCATCAAGAGGCAAATTCAAAACACATTTAAGTCTAACATGCTTCCTATGCATAGAAATCTTGTAAATAAACAAGTTCATGAAGAGCAAAGTAACAAGCATAGGAAGATAAAACAAGTGTAGCTTCAAAAATTTCAGCATATAGAGAGGTGTTTTAGTAACATGAAATTTTTTACAACCATATTTTCCTCTCTCATAATAACTTTCAGTAGCAACATGAGCAAACTCAACAATATAACTATCACATAAAGCATTCTTATCATGAGTCTCATGCATAAAATTATTACTCTCCACATAGGCATAATCAGTTTTATTAGTTGTAGTGGGAGCAAATTCAACAAAGTAGCTATCAAATATAGGAGGTATATTGTAATCATAATCAAATTTATCCTCCATAACAGGTGGTAACAAAAGACTACTATCATTATAATCATCATAAATGGGAGGCAAAGTATCATCAAAGTAAATTTTCTCCTCAATGCTTGGGGGACTAAAAATATCATGCTCATCAAAACCAGCTTCCCCAAGCTTAGAATTTTCCATAGCATTAGCAACAATAGTGTTCAAAGCATTCATATTAATATGTTCCATGGGTTTTTTAATTTTCGCATCAAACCATCCATGTCTTAAATCAGGAAATAGAATAAGAAGGTCATTGTTGTCCATTATGCCTAACTAGTGTAAACAAGAAACCAAATGTCGTAATTGCAGAGTCTAAAGGAAATAGCTTCGAGCACACACACAATGGCGCCAGAAAAGTACTGTTACCTGGAACCGGAGTATGAGTGCCTTTTACCTTTCCTCCCCGGCAACGGCGCCAGAAAAGTGCTTGATGTCTACGGGTGCTTCTATTCTTGTAAACAGTGTTGGGCCTCCAAGAGCAGAGGTTTGTAGAACAGCAGCAAGTTTCCCTTAAGTGGATCACCCAAGGTTTATCGAACTCAGGGAGGAAGAGGTCAAAGATATCCCTCTCAAGCAACCCTGCAACCACAAAGCAAGAAGTCTCTTGTGTCCCCAACACACCTAATACACTTGTCAGATGTATAGGTGCACTAGTTCGGCGAAGAGATAGTGAAATACAAGTAGTATGGATGTATATGAGTGGTAATAGCAATCTGAATAAAATATGGCAGCGAGTAAACATGCAACAGAACAGTAAATAAACGGTGTTTTCAGTATTGGAAACAAGGCCTAGGGATCATACTTTCACTAGTGGACACTCTCAACATTGATCGCATAATAAATACTTCTTCTCATATGTGCTACATACACTCTTGTTTGATAATGAACATCATTCGTTGCGTAGGATTACACGAACCCTCAATGCCGGAGTTAACAAGCTCCACAACATTCGATATTCATGTTTAAGTAACCTTAGAGCATAATAGATCATTGCAAAATAAACCAAGAACTAACATAGCGCACGCACTGTCCACATTACACTATGAAGGAGGAATAGATCACATCAATACTATCATAATGACAATTAACTCCACGATCTACAAGAGATCATGATCATAGCCTACGACAAGAACCACACGGTGCACACACTAATCACCTTTACACCAAGTAGGAGGAATAGACTACTTTAATAACATCACATGAGTAGCACACAACTAGTAGCGATACAAAGCTCATCATATGGATCTCAATCATGTAAAGCAGCTCATGAGATCATTGTATTGGAGTACAGAGAGAGAGATTAACCACATAGCTACGGTAGAGCCCTCAGCCCCGGGGGTGAATTACTCCCTCCTCATCATGGAGACAGCGATGGCGGTGAAGATGGCGGTGGAGATGACTCCGGGGGCAATTCCCCGTCCGGCAGGGTGCCGGAACAGAGACTTATGTCCCCCGAATCTTGATTTCGCGATGGCGGCGGCTCTGGAAGGTTTTCTCGGGTCTCGTCTTCTCTATCGGTGTTTTTAGGTCAGGGACGACTAAATAGGCGAAGAGACGGAGTTGGAGGGGCCACGGGGTGCCCACACCATAGGGGGGCGCGCCCACCCCCTTGGCCGCGCCGCCCTGTGGGGTGGGGCCCTCCTGGCTCCCCTCTGGCCCTTCTTCGGTGCTCTGGAAGCGTCCGGGAAAAATAGGATGTTGGGTCTTTATTTCGTCCGATTCCGAGAATATTTCCTTTCTAGGATTTCTGAAACCAAAAACAGAAAACAGCAACTGGCCCTTCGGCATCTCGTCAATGAGTTAGTTCCGGAAAACGCATAATAATGACATATAATGTGTATAAAACATGTAGGTATCATCAATAAAGTAGCATGGAACATAAGAAATTATAGATACGTTTGAGACGTATCAATCTCCCCGGCAACGGCGCCAGAAATTTAGCATGATACGCGTAGATGCACACGTCCGTTGGGAACCCCAAGTGGAAGGTATGATGCGTATAGAAGCAAGTTTCCCTCAGTTTAATCGAACCAGTAGGAGCCAAGAAGCACGTTGAAGGTTGATGGTGGCGAAATGTGATGCGGCGCAACAACAGGGATTCCGGCGCCAACGTGGAATCTGCACAACAAAACCAAAGTACTTTGCCCCAACGAAACAGTGAGGTTGTCAATCTCACCGGCTTGCTATAACAAAGGATTAAACGTATCGAGTGGAAGATGATTGTTTGCAAGAAAACAGTAAAACACAATTGCAGTAGATTGTATGCTATGTAAAGAATAGGACCGGGGTCCACAGTTCACTAGAGGTGTCTCTCCCATAAGATAAAAGCATGTTGGGTGAACAAATTACAGTCGGGCAATTGACAAATAGAGAAGGGCATAACAATGCATATACATGATATGATAAATATAGTGAGATTTAATCCGGGCATTACGACAAAGTACATAGACCGCCATCCAACTGCATCTATGCCTAAAAAGTCCACCTTCAGGTTATCATCCGAACCCCATTCAGTATTAAGTTGCTAAGCAACAGAAAATTGCATTAAGTATGGTGCGTAATGTAATCGACAACTACATCCTTAGACATAGAATCAATGTTTTATCCCTAGTGGCAACAGCACATCACAACCTTAGAACTTTCTGTCACTGTCCCAGGTGTCAATGAAGGCATGAACCCACTATCGAGCATAAATACTCCCTCTTGGAGTTAAGAGTACAAACTTGGCCAGAGCCTCTACTAATAACGGAGAGCATGCAAGATCATAAACAACACATAAACAATAGATTGATAATCACCATAACATAGTATTCTCTATCCATCGGATCCCGACAAACACAACATATAGAATTATATATAGATGATCTTGATCATGTTAGGCAGCTCACAAGATCCAACAATGAAGCACAACAAGGAGAAGACGACCATCTAGCTACTGCTATGGACCCATGGTCCAGGGGTGAACTACTCACTCATCACTCCGGAGGCGATCATGGCGATGAAGAGTCCTCCGGGAGATGAATCCCCTCTCCGGCAGGGTGCCGAAGGCGATCTCCTGAATCCCCGAGATGGGATTCGCGGCGGCGGCGTCTCTGGAAGGTTTTCCGTATCGTGGCTCTCGGTACTGGGGTTTCGCGTCGGAGGCTTTAAGTAGGCGGAATGGTAGGTCAGGGGCTGACGAGGGCCCACACCATAGGCGGCGCGGGCCCGGCCGCGCGGCCCTATGGTGGCGGCGCCTCGTCGCCCCACTTCGTTATCTCTTCGGTCTTCTGGAGCTCCGTGCAAAAATAGGACCCTGGGCGAAGATTTCGTCCAATTCCAAGAATATTTCCTTACTAGGATTTCTGAAACCAAAAACAGCAGAAAACAGCAACTGGCTCTTCGGCATCTTGTTAATAGGTTAGTTCCAGAAAATGCATAAATACGACATATAATGTGCATAAAACATGTAGGTATCATCAATAAAGTAGCATGAAACATAAGAAATTATCGATACGTTGGAGACGTATCACACCGCTACGGTGACGTAGATCCGGTCGCGTCTGGGCGTCGCCGGCGGCCCCATGGCGAACGGCGCCGGCGCGACTGGCCGGCTGCTGCCGGCCTCGTGGTCGTTGGCGGATGGCGAGAACTCGCGCTTCGGGGCCATGGCGGCGCGGAAGCTTCGAGCTCGCGCGTGCGGCCGGAGTGGAAAGTGGGGACTGGATAGGGACAGTCCCCTTCCCCCCACATTTAATAGGACTGGGCACCGACAGTGAGCCAGCCACGCGGACCAGGCGGACACGCGAGGACGTCGCGTGCCATCCGCGGCCACGCAAACCCGGCCAAGATTTGGGCCGGGTTTGCGTCGTTCCGGACGCCGCGGCCGTCCGCTTTTGCGGTGCGTCACCGCGTTGGACCGGGATTTTGTCCGGATCAACCCATCCGGACTCGTGGGCGCGGGATGGGTCGCGAGATGCCCTAAACGATGCAAATATCGGATGGCATTGAGTGACACTCGCGCGCGCTCCCCCACCGGCGACCGCCAACGCCACGCCCCACTGCCCCTCCCAGGTGGCCACGTCGGCCACCCAACAAATGGACTCTACCCCTGCCCGCCAATCCGACACGCGCCGGGGCGCGGGCCTCCCCTGACCCGGCCGGGTTTTCCGACACGCCGGATAGGGTGCTGCTCTCCTCTGGCAGCTACGAATCGGGCTCGTCCTGCTGCTCGGTGTCTACGGTCCGTGCAGGGGCTGAGACCTTCCCCGCGCCTACTCCCAGAGACCCAGAGATTCCGGTATGCTCGGTGAGACCCATTCCTCGCGTGATGTTGTCACGTCCCGTCCTGGAGATGCCGGTGACACCGTGAGAGTTGTTGCCCGTTGGGAGCTCGCCCGCTCGCGCAAGCAAAAGCAGCGTGAAAAAGCGGAAACGCACTTTTGAACTTGGAGCATATGCTCCTGCTATCCAGAAAAATGTTTTAAAATGTTAAAAAATATAAACAAGAATTTGGAGTGTATATGTTGACACTATATGTGTTCATGCTAAGTTTCGCGGGAAACTGATATTTTTTATGTTCTATAAGAAAGATAAAGAAATGTATCGTAAAAAGCTCTTTTAAAACACCAAATTTTATCTTTTTTACAAACGATACAAAAAATGTCGATTTCAGGTGAAACGACTTTACGAGCACATGGAATGTTAACATGTATGCGTCAATTTCTTGTTCGGATTTTTTTTCAAGTTCTAAACTGCGTTTAGAACCCATTTCAAAAACTCGTCTCGCGTGAAAAGCAACGAGAAAAGGGTCGCAAGAATCCTAGCCATGGCCGTCATGGAATGGGTCGTCCTACACTAAATCGCAGTCCAATGTTGGAGACCCAAATCAATTTTTGTCCTCGTCCGTCGTTACCCAAATCCGGTTCAAATATAGGCCTATTTTGTGTGGCCGCGGACAAAGCGTGAACGCCACGGGTGTCCTCCTTTGTCCTCCCCTAACCCACCAGTTGGTCTCTCAAATCCAATCCACTCCCGGAAACCTAGGGTGAGATGGCCAACACAACTCCCGCAGTTGAGAGGTGTTGCGGCGCCTCCCGCCCGCACGATGGCGACAAAGAAGCCGAAGGTTGAGCTGACGACTGAGTAGAAGGCCAGCGAGAGAAAGAAGCGGGTAGACAGGAGGAAGGCCGTGGAGAAGTGGAGGCTCGAGGTCTCCGTTGCCGAGGAACTGAGGAGGGAGGCGTAGCATCTCCAAGCCCTGCAGTCCAAGGCCAGCGCGGATGCCCTCGCGACCTCGGTCACGCAGCATGCCCTCTTGATAATCAACCGGAATGTGCTCACGCTGATTGCCACGACGAGCGCCGGCAGTATTCGGCTGTGAGAGCATCTCCAGTCGCGTCCCCAAAGCGTCCCCCAAAGCGATTTGGGGCGCCCCGGATAAAAAAACGCTTCCAGCCGCGTCCCCCAAAGCCATTTTTGTCTGACACGCCCCAATACGGTGTCCGGCGCCCCGAACCCGTCCCCGCCCCACAGGGGACGCACCGGGCACGCCGGACACAACGAAAAGCAAGGCGGGCTCCCACATGTCGGCGACTATTTGCATAAACCGTTGGTTCGCGCCTTTTTTCTCGTCGCTCCTTCCTTCCCGCGCCTCCCACCCCTCCGCCGCCGCTGGATTTCCCGGCCGTTTGGGCGTCTGATCTCTCGAGAGTCGGCACCGTTGTCGCGGCTGGGGCTCCCGCCGGTCGTGCCGCCGCCGCCGCGTCGCCAGCGCGTCCCAGAACGCGGCGTCAAATCCGCCCCACCTCCACGCACACAAGGTGCTCGACGACTTGCCAGGTAGGCGCGATTGGCCGCTGTTCGTTGCGTCGTCTGCCTCGGCGCAATTTTAACCATTGATTTTGCTTCAGACATGGATAGCGACGACGAGATGCTTGCCCCCTGCTGGAGGACGAGCAAGCCTTCGACGACGACCTCCGGGAGCATTTGCTGATCATCGCGTCCCTCCAGGACATGCTTGACGCCGAGGCGGAGAAGAGGAAGAGGCCGCGCCGCGGAGGATCAAGGCCGGGGAGAAAGAAGTCCAAGCCCCGGCAGAGGATGGAGGGGCATACCATGCTGCACAACGACTACTTCGCAGATGGTGCAACACATGAAGACAATTTTCGGCGCCGGTACAGGATGAGCAAGGGTCTGTTCATGAATATCCTCCACGGCGTTCGAGAGTTCGACCCCTACTTCAAGCTCAAGCTCGACGCTGTAGGCGTTGTCGGGTTCTCGTCGATTCAGAAGTGCACCGCCGCCATGAGGATGCTTGCATACGGAGCACCTGCCGATACACAGGACGACTACCTTCGCATGAGTGAGTCTACTGCCATTGAGTGTATGCCGCACCTAGAGGGGGGTGAATAGGTGCTAACCAATTTTTAGTTCTTTTTCAATTTAGGTTTGACACAAAGGTAAATTCTCTAGATATGCAACTAAGTGAATTTACCTATATGGCAAGGTTATCAACTAAGCACGATATAGCTACGCAATATATAGGAGATAGAGTGGGATAGAGGTAACCGAGAGTGTAGCACGCGTTGACACGGAGATGATTCCCGTAGTTCCCTTCCTTTGCAAGAAGGTACGTCTACGTTTGGAGGAGTGTGGTTGCTACGCAAGCCAAACCAACAGCCACGAAGGCTTCACTCAGATCTCCTGTGAGCAACGCCACGAAGGCCTAGCCCACTTCCACTAAGGGATTTCCTCGAGGCGGAAACCGGGCCTTTACAAGGTTCTTGGGGCACACATCCACAACTGAATTGGAGGCTCCCAAATCTGTAACAACACAACAAATCAACAACAACACATCAACACAAATCAACTAGGGAACCAAATAGGAACACTAGCATGAGATCCCTCAAACAAGTGAGGGGGAAATGAAGAACGCTTCGGTGAGGATGTAGATCGATGGCTTCTCCTTCAAATCCCCAAAGATCAAGAGCTTTGGTTGGGGGAGGAAGGAGATCTTGCAAATCTTGTGTTTCTTGAGGTGGCTCTAATGGTGGTGAAGCTTGGCAGATTTCTTGTGCAATGATTGAGCAAGTTGTCCCGTTGGAGAAGAGAGCTATTTATATGATTGGAGCTCTCAGATCTGACCGTTTGGACCATTTCTCGTAACACCGGAAGTTCCGGCCAGGAGGGCCGGAAGTTCCGGCCGGCACCGGAAGTACCGGCTAAGAGAGCCGGAACTTCCGCCAGGAGCAGTCTTCGTCAGGCAACCTGTCAGAAAACGGTGAGGGCGGAACGGCGGAACTAGGGCGGAACTTCCGGTGACCGGAAGTTCCGTTCCGGCCAAGTTCCGAAATAACGCGAAAACCTTACTGGAACATACTGAGCCACAATCGCGGACTTTCGGAACTTGTCCGGAAGTTGGGCGGAAGTTCCGCTGACCGGAACTTCCGGCCAGCTTCACCGGAACTTCCGGCCAGAGAGTAAAGTTGTAAACAGAACTATGCTGAAGGCCTTCTGCAGGAAGCAACAGGGCGGAACTTCCGGCTGTTGGCGCCGGAACTTCCGCCAGAACCAAACCTTCATAGCTTCAGAATTACCACGCCATTTTACCGATCGACAATGTTTACCGAAAACTTGTACCTGTCTACATCAACACACATGAATGTATACCTAGTGTTGACATCAAACACACAAAACCCAAAAGGGCGGGAAATGTTCTTTCAATCTCCCCCTTTTTGGTGTTTGATGACAACACAAGTATTTGCAAGGAATGAATATTGTAAACTAACAAAGTGAAAGATATAGAGGAGCTCCCCCTAGATATGAGCAATGGTGCATAAGAAGCTCCCCCTATATCTAGCATCCATCTTCCATGGGTTAGCAATATAACACGGTGATAAGCATATGGATAGAAGCATCATGCACACATAGATAACCATGGAAGACACACAAATGAAATTTAACATCCACAAAGATAAGGTTCCAAACACATAGATAGAGTTTAAGTTTACAAGCCAAATAACCTAAGAACATAGTTCAACCACATAGATAAATAGAATCACAAGCGATAAAAATCAAAGCCAAATACGAGCTTGTGACTCCCCCATGCAAATACCCACCGGAGAGCAACCTAGAAGGTCTCACTCTCCCCCTTTGGCACCAAGGCACCAAAAAGGGAAAGGAGAAACTACACGCCCCAAGGGTCGGCGTTAGCCCAGCCGGGAGGAAGATCCGATGGAGCGCCGGGGTAGGGTGGAGTGTGAGGAGGAGACTCGATCTCAAGCCCATCTGGAGGAAGAGGAAGACCATGCTGAGAAATCCACTCAGCCTCCGGAGTGATATTCTCCTCGGATCCGGGAGGAGACACTTCCACCGCAAGAGCCCTCATGATGCTCTTCTGACGAACCCGAGACTTCTTGGCTTCTGCATGCTGCTGATACTGACGGTGGTTGACTGCAGCGGTGAGGCAAAAGATCTGTCTCATGCGGCGAGCAAGCTTAGAAGCCCAGCTAGGTGGCTTCTCATCCATGGGGGGAACATCTTCAATAGGGGAGTTGTGGCGCTTGGTCCTCAGAACCTTCACATCATGCATAGTGACGTTGAGAGGAATAGAGTGGATGAGGGAAGTCTGACAAGAATCCACCCAAGTGTCCTCAATGAGCTTCATAATGTACGGAGCATAGGAGGGAAGCTTCTTCTCCATAACACATGACCACATCTCATTGTAGATGTAGTCCATCACATCAAGCTTCTCACCGGTGCCCTTCTTAGCAAAGGAGTTTGCCATAAGGTCGACTTCATATAAGTGCAGCTCATCAAGGTTGCCACCCTTTGGTCCAATGGTTTCCCGGTAGACCCTAAGCATGATGTCCCAAGTAGGGAGAAGATCCGCACTCTTGCCCGGGATGCCCCAACCTTTGATATAGAGGGGCTCCAACACTTCCCTTGGTTGAGAAAAGGAACTATCGTGGCACCTCCAACCATTCTCATCAACGCCCGGGAGGCGAGGGTATCCAAGGGCACTTCCGAACTTTGCCAAGTTAGACTCAAGGAGCTTTCATGAGACATCCACCGGAAAGTTTTAGCTTCATCCGAGTCAAAATGGACGGTGGCATAGAATTGATGGATCAACTCCACATCATACTCCTTGGTGAGCTCCATTATGGGATAGAGCCCAAACTCTCCACACATAGCATATGCTTCGGCAAAGTACTTCGAAGCGGCCATCTTGCCGGTGTCAATAGCATGTTGAGGGGCTACCCCCTTCTTGAATGGCACATACACCTCATAGAAGATCTCCTCTTGAGTCTTGTTGTGGAAGCGCTTATCCGTAACCCGATTGTTCCGAGGAGTGAGGTAAGGGTTCAAGTCACGGATCTCCTTGTACTCAAGATATTGCATGTTCTTCACGGATACATGGATGTTCTTGCCCCGAGCAGCGGGTGTCTTTTGCCTTTGAGATGCTTGCTGACGAGCGGTGAGCTTGGAGGGCCTAGTTTGCTCAAGTTCTTCCTCAATCTCGTCCACGGGACCTTTGTTCCTCTTCTTGGAAGGACCTGGGATGGAAACAGCATGATAGGTATGATACATGAGTGCACAAGAACATGGAGATCAAAGAACTAGAGCCTGCACAGGATATTGAGCAATAGCAGAAAAATTCGCCAGGCCGGAAGTTCCGGTGAGAACCGGCGGAAGTTCCGCCCCGCGGCGGAAGTTCCGGCCCTTGGAGCCGGAACATCCGGCTGTTCGAAAAACAGCACAATTTCTCACCAGATCTGAGGCAATGACTCGATAATCCACATCACAACAACATCCTAAGCAAGTTCTAGTCAGGGAAAGGCATCTAGAGATGTTCTACCATAGCTTTGCCTAGAGTATGCCCTATAGTTCATCTAGTGAGGTCTACCCACACATAGAGAGGGAGAGGGCACAAACCGGGGGGAGCCATGGAGGAGAAGAGGGAGTGGATGCCGATCCACGGAGCATATCCGGCTTCGGCGGTGGAGAGAGATATGCATTTTGCTTCTTAGAAGACCAACACACCAAGGACCTACCAAGGAATTGGCAAGCCCCGGAAGTTGATTTCCTATCATCCTTGTCACCCGCCCAATCCGCATCGGTATATCCATTGAGAATAAAGCTTGAGCCTTTGGGGTACCAAATACCATATCTTGGGGTATCAACCAAATATCTAAAGATTCTTTTGAGAGCCATCATGTGGCTCTCCTTAGGAGAAGCTTGATACCTTGCACACACACCAACACTCAACACTATGTCCGGTCTAGATGCACAAAGGTAAAGCAAGGATCCAATCATGGAGCGATATACCTTTTGATCCACCTCTTTACCATTGGGATCTAGTGCAAGATGACATTTGGTAACCATAGGAGTGGCCACACCCTTCAACTCGGTCATCTTGAACCTCTTGAGCATGTCTTGGAGATATTTTGCTTGATTGATGAAGGTTCCTTCTCTCAATTGCTTGATCTCAAAGCCAAGGAAGAACTTCATCTCTCCCATCATAGACATCTCAAACCTATCGGTCATAAGCTTTGAAAATTCATCATTGAAAGCTTTGTTAGTAGAGCCAAAGATAATATCATCAACATATAATTGGCAAACGAAAAGCTCCCCATTAACCCTCTTAGTAAAAAGAGTGGGATCGATTAGCCCAACATCAAACCCACGGTCTACCAACAATTCTTTAAGGTGCTCGTACCAAGCTCTAGGAGCTTGTTTGAGACCATAAAGTGCTTTATCAAGCTTGTAGACATGGTTAGGAAAGTTGAGATCCTCAAACCCCGGGGGTTGCTTAACATAAACCTCTTCATGCAAAGGACCATTAAGAAATGCACTTTTAACATCCATTTGTTGCAACTTAAAGTTATGATGCGATGCATAAGCAAGAAGGATACGGATGGACTCAAGACGAGCCACGGGAGCATAGGTCTCTCCAAAGTCAATTCCTTCAACTTGAGAGAAACCTTGAGCCACCAATCTTGCCTTGTTCCTCACAATATTTCCAAACTCATCTTGCTTGTTCTTGAATATCCACTTAGTGCCTATAACATTGCGGCACTCCTTTGGCTTCTCTACTAAGGTCCACACTTTGTTGCGCTTGAAGTTGTTGAGTTCCTCATGCATGGCTTCCACCCAATCCGAATCTTCAAGGGCTTCAAATACTTTCTTGGGTTCCACAACGGAGATATAAGCATGATGATTGCTAAAGTTAGCCAATTGCCTTCTTGTGGAGACCTTTGCTCGAACATCACCAAGGACCTTGTCATGAGTGTGTCCACGAATTTCAAGGGTCCTATCTCTTCTTGCTAAACGACGGGCCTCGATCTCCTCCTTGGTTCTTTTGGGCCTTGGAGGTGTCACTTGATCAACTTGATCATTTGGGTCCCCGTCTTGACCTTCAATTTGAGCTTCCTCAATTTCTTGAGAATGCTCATCCTCATGTGCTTGATCTTGGACAATATTTGGTGAAGCGCAAATATCAAATGGATACTCATCGGAGCCATCATGAATTCTAGGTTGATCTTGTCCTTGATCTTGTACATGAGAGGGAGGGTTTTCTTCTTGTTCTTGGGTTGGTGCATCATTAGCTTCAATAGATGGGGTTTGTTGATGTTGAGAGGATGAGGGCTCCACCGTGGTAGAGCATAGTTCTTCCCGAGACGCCACACCGTGTCCCTCAATGGGGCGGAAAAATCCCACACCCATTCTTACTATGGCATCTTGAGGTATTTCATCACCTGCACATACATCAACTTGCCCCACTTGGGAGCTATCATTTTCTTCGAACCTCACACTACAAGATTCAATGATAATCCCGGAGGCTATATCAAAGACTCTATAAGTGTGAGATTCGGCACCGTAACCAACAAATATACCCTCCAAAGCTTTAGGAGCAAATTTAGACAAACGAACTCCTTTGATTTTGTAGAAACACTTACAACCGAACACCTTGAAGTATGAGATATTAGGCTTGTTGCCGGTGAGTATTTCATATGGAGTCTTGTTCAATCCCTTGCGGAGGTAGAGCCGGTTAGAAGAGTGGCAAGCGGTGGAGATGGCTTCGGCCCAAAAGTTATAGCGGGATTTATACTCCGCCATCATAGATCTTGCCATATCCATAAGAGTCCGGTTCTTCCTCTCCGCAACACCATTTTGTTGAGGGGTGTAAGCAGCGGAATATTGATGACGAATCCCCTCATCACTAAGGAAATCATTGAGTGTGTAGTTCTTGAACTCGGAGCCGTTGTCACTTCTTATTGCCATAATGAGGAGGTTGTGTTGGCGTTGCACCTCGGTGGCAAAGTCAATGAATATTTGTTGAGTCTCATCTTTCGTCTTGAGAAAGTAGACCCAAGTGTATTGTTGGGGGGATGACCCCCGGTATGCCAAAGATGTGCCATACCGGATGGTCTCACCCTTCAAGATACCGGTTTAATATTCATACCGGAATAAGAAAATAGAGTTTGGCTAAGTAAGCTAAGCCGGTATCCCCAAGAGGGGTATGCCGGAACCAAGAAGGAAAGATACCGGCACGCCGGAAGGAAGAACATGCCGGCTGGCTGGTCAAAGATTCCGTCAGGAGCTAAAGGACAAAGATGAGCTAAGCAAAGTGGCTTTAAACGAAGACTAGAAGACAAGGAGGAGGATGACGGTCAAAGAAGCCGGAGGGCGTCATCCTTCATGTTTAAAGAAGACCCCGGCGTCATCTGTGATTAAAGTAGCTTTATAAAGTATCTTTGTAAAGTAGTTTGTCTAGTCAAAGATCCCATTAGGGTTTCTTGTTCTGTAAGCCACCCTCTCCTCTATATAAGGAGAGGGGGCAGCTTCTTTTACATGCGCGATCCACAGAAGGAGAGAAACCTGTAACCTGTCTTGAGATCAATGAACATGGTGATCTAGAGCGAGTTCGTCCTTGTGTCTTTCTTCTTCTACCTCTGGCCCTGGCCATGTTCTTGAGGAAAGCATCCGGAAGTTCATCCATCTAGTCACAAACCCTCCCCCGAATCCTCTAGCGTCCATTCGGCCCCAAGATAAGCCATCCCATGGCATCTGCTCGTTCACCACGACGACAGTTGGCGCCCACCGTGGGGCATGAAGTGGCGCTTGCTGGAGTTCATATTCGGGCGGGCATCCTCGACGTCAACGGCGAGCGCACGGTGTCCGCGCTCGTGCAAAGCCTCTACAACATCGACTTCATCAACGATAACGCGGGCTGCTTCGCCAACGGCGGCATGTTCCCGCAGAACGGCCGCACCATCGAGTTCGGCAGCATCCGCGTCTACCTCGGCACCGTCCCTGTGCGCCAGCACCTCTCGCCGGTGTTGGTGGCGCCGGATCCGCCAAGATGGCTGTGTGCTGGCCGCGCCGCCGGCAGCGTGGAGGTCATGATGGCTGGTGCGGTCAACACCGGCAAGGGAGCTGTGGAAGAAGGAGCTGAACGTGCGGCATCGACTCGCCCGGCAAAACCACCGCTGGAGCGTGACGCCGGCGTCGCGGGAGCATCGTCAGCACCACCGGCAACACCTCTTCAAGCGGCGATGAACACGCTGGCCACGCCCATCGCGCAGAACATCGACCCGGCAAAGGCTCAGGAGGAGTTGGAGGCCACGCGCAAGGCCCTGCTTACCGGCGGCGCCGACATCATCCGGGCGCAGCGCGAGCTGAACCTGACCCTACGTGAGTACAATGCTGCCCATGGCTTTGCTTCAGTTAGTGCTCATGCTGCTAGGATGCCGGAAAACCGGCTTAAAGCTCGCAATCTAGATCAGGATTTGCGTAAAGAAGTTCTTGCCGGCAAAAGTGCATCTGTATCTGTGAGCATTGTAGAAAAGCCTAAGTACAGTAGTCCGGATAAAACTATAAAGGCCGCTAAAGCTGCAGTAGAGTTGTGTGAATCTCTTTCTGGTGATGAGTTGGCAAAGCAGCAAGAGCGTGTGAAAGAGCTGTTGAAAACCATTGAGCAGCAAAATGCAGAGCAGCTGGCTAAGCTGAACGAGGCAGTGGCCTCAAAATCCGCGCGTTCAACAAAGAATGCCGGAAGCAAGTCCCAGGGGCAGGCATCATCGCCTCATCCGGACAAAAGAAAGGAAAAGAATGCACGGCAGATGACTGTGTATGACCCAGTTCTTGCCGGAAAACAGAAAGCCGGGCAATATGATGCCGGTAGAAAAAGCCAAGGGGCAGATCGGGGCTATGCCAAGGGAGGCTATGCCGGAAACAATCATGCCGGTAGATATGAAACCGGGCAAAATTATCAAGCCGCAAGAGTGGCGTGCGTGGATGAAGAGATGCCACCACCAGGGTACCGGCAGGCAAGGGCCGCGGAACTGGAAGAATACGATGAATCAGATTCCGAGGCGGAACGAACAAGAGTCCGCCGGAACCCTTTGGGAGAACGCCTAGGGGAAAGATGTCTGCCAGACCGGGATGCGAGGCACAGGCTGGACAGAGTACGGTTATCTGCGATAGTTGAATGTGAAGGACCTCCTGGTCCAAGGTGTTTTGGCCCTCGGATCATGAGAGAAGAACCACCGGTGCGCAATTTCCAGTTGCCCCGAGACACAAGAACGTACGATGGTACGACCAAGCCGGAAGACTGGCTAACAGATTATGTCACAGCAGTTTATGTGGCTGGTGGTGGAGTAAACCGGCGTTGGGCGGTAAGAATCATACCGTCTTACCTTGTGGGTCCTGCAAGGATCTGGCTAAACAACTTGCCGGCAGGAAGTATTAACGGATGGTTGGACTTTGAGGAAGCATTTGTGAACAATTTCAGCAGCACCTACAAGAGGCCAAACCGGCCCCAACAGCTTGCGCTGTGCCAACAGCGTGCAGGAGAACCAGACCGGGATTATCTCACCCGGTGGAACTCAATGAGAAACACATGTGAAGGAGTGATTGAGGCACAAGCCATTGCTTGGTTCAGTCAAGGATGCCGGAGAGGATCACCTTTGTGGCAAAGGCTGCAGAGAAGCATGCCCACAACTCTAGCAGAGATGATACGTGTGGCAGACAGCTATGCATTGGGAGACCCAATGCAGCCGGCAGTGCAAGCTGAGCCGGAGCAGTCGAATCCGCATCAGCAGCAATACCGGGATAACCGGAACAACAAAAGGAGGGAAGATTTCCCAGATCGAAGATACGCATCGCAGCAAGTTGCTGCCGTGCAAGAAAATTCTGACGCCAGCGGCAGTCAGAGACAAAAAACCGGATCGCAGCCGTGGGCGGGTCCTAAGAAGCAGTGGGTAGAAAAGAAACCCTGGGGCCAGAAAAAGAACTGGCAGGAACCCGTGAAATACACCATGGAAGCCGCCATGGACCAGCCTTGCCGGTGGCACACACCGAATCCGGATCACCCGTCGAATCATTTGACGAAGGATTGTTCTTGGACCAAGTTCTTGATGCAAAAAGGAGCGGTAAAAGATGCGCAGGCGCCAGGGGGCCCCATGCAGCAACAGCAACAGTTACCACCTCCACCACCGCTTACCGGAGCAAACGCCTTACCGGTACAGCCAAACAGGCAGCAGTACCAGCAGGTTAACCGGGTGGAGCAAAACAATGACCAGCCACCTCCACCGGCACCTTTAGGCCGGAATGTTTATGAAGACCCACACTTGTGCATGGTTGTCTTTGTCACAGAGCCAATGGACAGGCAAAGCGTGCATCGCCGTTCCATGGAAGTAAACGCCGTGATGCCGGCAGTTCCAAAATACATGCTGTGGTCAGATCAGGAAATCACCTGGTCGTTCAAGGATCACCCCAAAGTCATGCCGAATCCGGGTGGATACGCTCTCGTGGTGGACCCAATCATGAAGGGGCCGGAAACTCGAGTAAAATTCAGCAAGGTGCTGATAGACAATGGTAGCAGCATAAACATCATGTACAAGCACACCATGCGTACGCTCGGCATAACAGAAAACATGTTGCAGCCAACTCATACAACTTTCCATGGGATTGTTCCCGGTTTGTCTTGTGCCCCGATAGGAAAGGTTCGGGTGGATGTGTCGTTTGGAGGACGCGACAATTGTCGTGTGGAAAACCTTGAGTTTGAGGTGGTGGACCTAGATAGTCCATACCATGCCTTGTTGGGGAGACCGGCCTTGGCAGCGTTCATGGCATCAACCCACACGGCTTATCTCAAGATGAAGATGCCGGCACCTCGTGGACCACTAACTGTGGTGGGAAACTACAAAGTCTCAATGGAAACAGCATCTGCCGGATCAAACCTAGCGGAATCGCTGGTGATCGCGGAGGAGAAAAAGAGAATGCAAACTGCTGTTGCGCTGGCTCAGTCCTCAAAGTTGAGCTTAGCGGCAATGAGTGGAAGCTTGGACTCACCGGCATTCAAGCCGACAAATGAGACAAAGAACATTGTGCTGGATCCGGCTTACCCAGAGCGCACCGTCCGTATCGGTGCCGGCCTCAGCCAAGCATAGGAAAGCGCGCTCGTCAGCTTCCTCCGTGAGAATCGGAACATCTTTGCCTGGTCTACTGATGATTTGGTAGGGGTTCCGAGGGAGCTGGCTGAGCACTCTCTAAATGTCCGGAAGGATGCTAAGCCGGTGCGGCAACCTTTGCGCCGGTTCGCTGAAGATAGGAGGAAAATCATTGGAGAAGAAGTAACAAAGCTGCTGGTAGCCGGTTTCATCGTGGAGGTCACGCACACAGAGTGGCTGGCCAATCCGGTGTTGGTTGAGAAGAAAAAAGATGAGAACCTGGAGGCACAACTTGCCAAGGTGTGGCGCATGTGCATCGACTACACCAACCTCAACAAAGCTTGCCCAAGAGATCCTTTCCCTTTGCCCCGAATCGATCAAGTGATTGATTCTACTGCTGGGTGTGAGTTGTTGTCGTTTCTGGATGCCTATTCCGGCTTCCATCAGATCCCTCTGAAAAAAGAAGATCAAATAAAAACTGCGTTCATTACCCCGCACGGGGCTTATTGCTATGTTACTATGCCTTTTGGTTTGCGCAACGCTGGTGCAACGTACCAGCGCTGTATGCAAAAATGCTTGTTCGATCAAATCGGAAAGAATGTGCAAGTCTATGTGGATGATATTGTGATAAAAACTAAAGTAAAAGATACCTTAATCGATGACATCCGGCAAACATTCGATAACCTAAGGCGGTTCCGGATGAAACTCAATCCGGCAAAATGCACCTTTGGTGTCCCTGCCGGCAAGCTGCTTGGTTTCCTTGTGTCAAGCCGGGGCATTGAGGTCAATCCGGTAAAAATCCGAGCGATAGAAAGAATGACCATCCCGCGAGAACTGAAAGATGTGCAAAAATTTACCGGAAGCTTGGCATCGCTAAGCCGGTTCATAAGCAGGCTAGGAGAAAAGGCCTTGCCGCTTTATGCTTTGATGAGAAAATCGGATACTTTCGTCTGGACCACGCAGGCAGACGCAGCGTTTAAAGAATTGAAAAACATGCTCGTAACGGCCCCAATTTTGGCCTCACCCTTGGAAAGAGAGCCTATGTTGCTTTATATAGCGGCAACGAACCGGGTGGTTAGTGTTGTGGTTGTGGTGGAAAGAGAAGAGGAAGGAAAAACCGTCCAGAGGCCGGTATACTACCTGAGCGAGGTGCTCTCCTCATCAAAGCAAAACTATCCGCACTTTCAAAAAATGACTTATGGTGTGTTCATGGCCGCCACGAAACTCAAGCATTACTTTGAGGAACACCCCATGAAAGTGGTGAGCGAGGCACCCATCTCCGATATCATGGGCAACAAGGATGCCAGCGGCAGGATTGCAAAATGGGCAATTCAGCTATCACCGTATGTGCCGGTATATGAAAGAAGAGATGCCATAAAATCGCAAGCTTTAGCTGATTTCTTGGTCGATTGGGCGGAGATACAGTACAAGCCGCCAGAACACAAAATAGAGTACTGGAAGATGCATTTTGACGGATCCAAGCTCAAGGAGGGCCTAGGTGCCGGTGTGGTACTCACTTCACCAAAGGGAGATCACCTCCGGTATGTTTTACAAGTGCACTTCAGGGCATCAAACAATGTCGCTGAATACGAGGCTCTGATACATGGACTCAAGGTTGCAAAAGAAATAGGGGCACTCAGGATCATTTGCTATGGTGATTCAGACCTCGTGGTGCAACAGTGTTCCGGAGATTGGGACGCAAAAGATGCCAACATGGCCTCATACCGGTTCCATGTGCAAAAGATTGCCGGCTTCTTCGAAGGATGTGAGTTCCACCATGTGCCACGTGCAGAAAATGAGGCCGCGGATACTTTATCCAAGTTAGGCTCATCCAGGCAAGAAATTCCTCCCGGGATAGCTCTGGCGCACTTGCGAGTTCCATCAATCAAGCCAAGTCCGGAGTCGGAATCAATTTTTGTACCGGAATCACATGTGGTGCCAATGGAGGTTGACGAAGGAACCCGGGGACTGCTCCGGCAAACTCGGGGACTGTACCGGTAAACTCGGGGACTGCGACGCCCATGCCGGAAGAGGCAATGCTTGTGGACAGCATGGACATAGACATGCCGGTGTTTGTGGTTAGAGAGGCACCATCTTGGGTCGAACCTATTAAGGAATTCCTGATCAACGGCACCTTGCCGGTTGACGAAAATGAATCAAGAAGGATACAGAGAAGGTCCAAAGCTTACACCATCATCAATGGCGAGGTGTACAAAAGAAGTGTTACCGGTGTCCTCCAAAGGTGTGTGGAGCCGGAAGAAGGAAAAGAAATGCTTGAGGAGATTCATCGAGGAGAATGCGGGCACCACGCTTCTTCAAGAGCGTTGGTAGCAAAAGTGTTCCGGCATGGGTTCTACTGGCCCACAGCCTTGGACAATGCTGAGGATTTGGTAAGGAAATGCAATGGCTGCCAGAGGTATGCTAAGCAAAACCATACCCCAGCATCCGGCTTAAAAACCATACCGCTAACTTGGCCTTTCGCTGTTTGGTGCCTGGACATGGTTGGACCGTTCAAAACCGCAAGGGGAAACATGACCCACATCTTGGTAATGGTGGATAAGTTCACCAAGTGGCTGGAAGTGAAGCCTATCGCAAAATGTGATGGCCACACAGCAGTGAAATTCTTGAAAGATGTAATCCTGCGGTATGGATACCCGCACAGTATCATAACTGACAATGGCACAAACTTTGCCCAAGGAGAGTTCAAGCGGTTCTGTGAAAGTAAAAACATCCGGCTGGATTTGTGCTCAGTAGCGCATCCACAAGGCAACGGCCAAGTTGAAAGAACAAATGCTTTGGTACTTTCCGGTATCAAACCAAGGCTCATTGATGCAATGGAAAAGTCGCCGGGATGTTGGATCGATGAGCTACCGTCGGTGCTCTGGAGTCTAAGAACAACTCCGAACCGGTCCACCGGATACACCCCATTTTTCATGGTTTATGGAGCAGAAGCGGTCATACCAACCGACATCCTCCATGACTCACCAAGGGTGCAGCTCTATACCGAAGAAGAGGTAAAAGAGGCCAGAGAAAATGATGTAGACTTGCTAGAAGAAGCAAGAGAGCTAGCTTTGGCAAGAACAGCCATTTACCAGCAAAACCTCCGACGCTATCACAGCCGGAAGGTAAACCCGAGGGTATTCCGAGAAGGAGACCTGGTGCTACGCCTGGTGCAGCGCACTGAAGGCAGGCACAAGCTGTCCCCTCCATGGGAAGGACCTTTCATTGTGAGCAAAGCTCTCCACAACGATGCATATTACCTAATCGATGCGCAGGAATGGAAGAAGGGAAAGGCGGACAGATCCGGAGACGAGACCAAACGCCCATGGAACGTAGCCTTGTTGCGTCCTTTCTACTCTTGAAGTTGTGGTGTAAGAAGTTCCTTTTTGTACCTTACATGCTATGAATAAAAAGATGTCGGAACCTCGAATGAATCTCGGGGACTTGTCTTGTTTAAATTGCATGGAACATGTCTATTTTTTCTGTTGCCGGTTGCTTATTGAACGCTTTTTCTTTCCGGTTTAGTAATGTGCTAAACCCTACCGGAGTCTTCGACTCTGCTGCTGTCCATAACTTGGCTTCATGGCAAGCAAGATAAACCGGTAGGGGATAAGCACATGAACTGTGGAGAGGGAAACCGGGAAAGAACAATTCGGAAAAATTTAACTAACCCCGGTCATACCGGTTTTTTGCAAAATTTCGAATTATTTCTAAGTTCAAGAAAATGCTTGTTTGGTGAAAGAACCTTGTGCTCATACGCCAAAGCGCCCAGAGAAGGCAGGCAGAGCCAAGGCAAAAGAGCCAGATGTGCATCTAATTGGATGCAGAAACAGTTTGAAAATCTTTGCAAGTGCAGGATAAAAGCAAAACCAAATGCGAAAATGCTAAGACAAACTAAAGATAATTAGCTACCGGTATAGCCTACCGGCACAAAATGTTGTACGACAACCATAAGCGGACTTAAGTTTTACATCATAAGCCCCGGCATACCGGGGCAGAATTTAACAAAAGATTGTTTTAAGCCACACAGGGCCAAGGGCATGACAGGTAAAGTCTGGAAGCCGAATCAGGCAGCAGGAGCTTCAGGGGGAGCGTCGCCGGCACCAGCATCGTCCAGGGGCTCCTCCTCGGCTTCATCTCCCTCCTCGTCAAGAAAATCTTCGACGCCATGGGGAGGAGGGATGAAGGTGCGCATTTCGGCGTACTCCGCGATCCGGTACGCGCGATCCTGCCGTTTGGCGGCAAGGATCGGATCCAGATCGGTTTCCGCGCCTTCGCGCACGCCGATGAGGGCATCCAGGTCAAGCTCCGGGTACCAAGAGCAGGCGACGCGGAGGACAGAGTCTGCTCCGGCGCGGGCAGCAGAGCACTGCCATTCGCGGATCCTCCTGCCGGCGCCCTTGAGGCGATCGCTGATCAAGGAGAAAGTGTCCGGCACCACCTCGCCAGGCCAGAGAGTCCTGTAGAGCTGGGAAGCTACTTCAGGAATGTCCGATAGGTTGCGATCGATGGCGCGCATATGGGACACCCGCGCGTTAAGCGCGACCAGATGGTCATGGGGTGTCCATGGCACGGCAAGGTTCGCCTGGCCCTGGGTTGTGCGGCGCGCGTTGACCTTCTTCACAGCATGCGTCTGGGAGTCCGGGAAGAGGCCTGTGCAAAGAAAAACGGCTAAGGAAAAGAATCCGGAAAGAAAAGAAGCCGGAAGAAAAAGAGACCGGATGAAAAGATAGCGAAAAGAAAATGAGACCGGAGGAAAAATGGTTTGTATGCATTAATCGGAGAGCTTACGATAGGCAAGGTTGTCGGTTTGGAGGATCAGCTGATGGCATTCTTTGCGCTCCTCCTCCAACCGCGCGACTTTCTCCTCGGCAGCCTTCCGGGCCTTGGCCAGCTCCTCCAGCTCAGCTTGCAGCACCACGGTGGCGTCGCTAGCATTCTCCAGGGCCTCGTTCATCTTAGCCGCTGCGTCAGCTGCAGCGGCCTCGAGAGCTTTGGCATGGTCAAGACCCAGCTGGACAAGCTGGGACTTGAGCTCCTGGTAGCTGGTCTTCTGGGCGCCCAGCTCCTCCTGATGCTGCTTGATCAGCTGCTCCTTCTCCCCTGTGAGCCGGAAAGGAAGGTGTAAACAACAAGGTGTTGGTAAAATTCAAAGTAAAGACAAGTTAGCAGAAGGAAAAAAGATCCCGGTAAGAAAGTCGTACGTTGGGCCTTGGCGAGCTGCTCCTTGAGGGCATCAATGGAAGCTTCCGGGAGCACTGTCAAGAAGAAATTACAAGTGTCAGAAAGAAAAAAGGTTCCGGTAAGAAAGATGCCGGCAGAACAAAAGTATACCTTGGCACTTGTCGTGCGCCTCCACAAGCTCCCGATGCTCCCACAAGAGCTCCTCAAAGAGGGTCTTCCGAGCGTCAGCCGTGAGCTGTTCAAAGCAAAAAGATTAGGAAAAGTTTCGCGCTAAGAACAAGGTGCTTAACCCGAAACTCGGGGACTGGCAGTGCCGGTTTCGCGCGTTCTAAGGTAAAGTTTCGCGCTAAGAACAGAGTTCTTAACCCAAAACTCGGGGACTGGCAGTGCCGGTTTCGCGCTAAGTTTTTAAAGTTTAAGTTTTGTCCTAAAAGCTACGCTTTCACCACAAAACTCGGGGACTGGGAAGATAGACAAGAGAGAAACCGGCATGAAAGTAAAAGCTGAAAGACTCCGGAAGAGAGGAAATCGGCAATTAAGGAAAGTTGATAAAACGTACCATCAGATTGTTCGTGGCATCATACCACGAACTGTCCAGCTCCTTCACGGCGCAGCGGAGCCGTGTGAAGTGCTCCTCGGAAGAGCGGTTCCCAATGGGATCAGGTGCCGGCTGCCTGTCCTTGCCCAGGCCGCGGGTCGCCGGAGTGATATCCGCGGCGTTCCACTTCTGGGCGTAGGGCATGAGGTGCCCCAGATCCTGGCCTTGGCGCTTGAAGTTAGTTATGCGGCCCAGAAGACCGGTGGCCTTGGTGACAGTGTTCTGGGCGGCCTTGGAGACGTGCAGTACCAGGGGCTGCTGGCCTGCAGAGGAGGTGCCGGGAGCCGTCGCCTTTCCCTTGGTAGACTTGAAGGTCTTGGGCGGCGGCGCGGCAAAAGCAGCCCCGGAAGGCTGGGCGCCGGGAGCACTTGGCGGCGGCATGAGGATGGTCCGTGGAGAAGGGGGCGCGGTAGACGCACCACCCGAGTTGGAGCTTCCCGGCGCGGAGGATTCCGGCGCGGGACTTGTCTTTTTCTCAAGGACAGGAGGAGCTGGAGGCTCCGCCTGCCCGGCAGCTTTTTCTTCTCCGGCACCGATGTTGCTGGTGCCGGTGTCTTGGTTCTCGAGGAAGAAGGAAGGATCCTCCTCCGTGCGGTGATCAGAAGATGTAGGGGCCGCACGCCCCGAACTTGTTGTGCCCCCCGAAAGGGAGGCAGAGATGTTGCCGGCACCAGGTGGTGCCGGGCTTGAGTGAGGAGGGGTTGAGGTCCTTGCGGAACCTTCAGAGCCCGAGGGTCTGGAGCCCAGCTTGAGCGCGGCGCTGAAGAAAAAGAGAAAAAAGAGAGATGGTTGGAAAAATGCAACCGGAAAAAGGACTTAGCAAAAAAGAGACGAGTCAGGAAATAAAAACTTACCCGGCAGCGGTTGGCATCTGCTTGCGCGCGTAGCGGCGCACGCCAACTTTCTTCTCCCCCAGCTCTTCTGTCCGGAAGCGCTTGGAGGGAGGGGCCTGGCTGGAGCCATCGTCAGATGGCGACCGCTTGTTCTTCTGGCCCTGGGCCATGAGCTTGTCCACGAACTCCGTGCCGGCCTCGGCACGCAGGGGCGGCGCATGCTCATGGATCTATGGTTTGAACAAGGTTAAGAAGCAGCTCGAAGGAAAATGATAGCGGAAGAATAAAAGAAACCGGAAAAGAAGATACCTCAAGCATTTCCAGGTCGTCGGCGGACCCGGTTGGCTTTGGCGGAGACCGGCCCAGGCGAGATGCCGGGGTCTTGCCCATCTTCAGATCCTTCCAAAATATGAGGGGATCTGGGTCGAAGGAGTCGAGGGCGCGCTTCCGGCAAGATCCTCGCCGCTCGGCTTCGATGAGGGGGAAGCGGTCCTTGGCCTGAAACATGAAAAAGAAAATAAGCAAAAGCAAAAGGTTACCGGCAAGAAACAACCCCGATCGCATAGTCCCTTACTTCTTGGGTCGGAGGGTTAGTAGTGCTGAAGGGAAGCAGGCCCCATTTCCAGTTAAAGCGCATGGCAGTTTGGCAAATCTGCTTGGCCTTGAGGACAACGTCCTTCTTGCTAAGGGGCAGGCCGGTGATCTTGGTAGGATCGCCAGGGCCGTACATCTCGCTCATCCTATGGGCGCGGCGCTTCAGAGGAAGTACCCGGCGCGATATGAAGGTGCGAATGATATCGTCAGAGCAGATGCCGGTATCCTTCATCTTCTGCTTCATGAAGCGTATAATCCGGTTGGTCTCGTTGTGAGACTCCTTCGGATTGTAGCTCCAGTTGGTTTTCGCGGGCGGCGCCGGATCGAAAGGAGGCAGGCAGATGAGATCTGCGGGGCCGTTGTTCTTCACATAGAAAAACGTCCCTTGCCATAACCGGCAAGACTCCAGGCCGGAGAACTCGAAGAAGGGGCTCCCTTGACGCTTGCTGATGATGCAAGACCCGCATTGAACGGGGGGCTTGGGTGGAGGAATATTTTTGCCCTGAACGGAATTAATCCGAAGAGCGAAGAAGCGGGCAAACGTCTCGAGAGTGGGACGTATGCCAATGTAGGCCTCCATGAAGGTGGTGAAGCAGGAGAGGTAAAAGACGGAGTTGCCAGGAAGATGATGAGGTTGGAGTTTGTAGAAATCCAGAAGATCAAGGAAAAAGGAAGAAGGAGGAAGGCCGAAGCCGCGCTCAAAGTGAGCAAGAAAAACAACGCGTTCGTCAGGCTCGGGGTCCGGAATTAGTTCGTCACCAGGAATCCGGCAAGTGACTCCTTCCGGAATCCTACGGGACCGGTACAGCCAATCTATTTCATACTCAGTAACGTTGGAGCCCATCCAAGCTCCGCGTGTGACTGGGGAAGGCTCCTCGCCGGAAGATTGGCTGGAGCTGCTTGAAGCTTCGCCAGAGCTACTCGTCCCAACTTGGCTGCCGGATGCTTGGCTAGAGCTACCGGATTCTAGGCGACTGCCGGCATCTTGGGAGTTGCCGGCATCTTGGGAGCTACCGGCCTCCTGAGAGCTACCGGCATCTTGAGGACTACCGGCCTCTTGATGGCTGTCAGAGCCTTGCTGGCTACCGGATTCCTGCTGTTTGCCGGAATCTGCCCTCATCGAATCTGAAGGTGTAGATTCGCCGGAAGATCGTTTGCTATGGTTAGCGGAGGAAGAAGAGGAAGACGCGGAAGAAGTTTCCTCGTCAGACATTGGATAGGAGGCAAAGAAACAAGAATCCCACACTTGACCCACACGCGAAGATCTACGAGTAAGAGAAAAACCAGAGAAAAAGGAAGAAATAAGAACACCAAAGACCCCAGATCTGGAAAGCGAGCGAATGGCAAATAGAGCAAGATTTGAACTGACCTGGAGTGTCGCAGTTGATGAGGAAGAACTTCTCCGGCGAGAGAACAGGCCCGCGGTCGCCGGCGAGCTCTGCCGACGGCGAGGCGGTGAAGGCCAAGAAGAAGCTCGAATGCAGCGCGTGAGAAGAAGGCGCCGCAGAAGCTCTCCACACGACAGGGTCCGGCGAAGGCACGGCGTGAGTTCACCGGGCGGCGGGACTCAGGCGAGCAGCGGCTGACGAAGTGCGGTGAAGGAGCGCAGGAGCGAAGAACACTATGCGCGAGGATAGGAAAGTGCGAAGAAGAGGAAGAAGAAGGGGCGGTTGAGCTTATAAAGGAGAGAGAAGGTGGGCCGAAAACCGCTGGGCCTGCGCGGTTTGCCTCGCGGCCCGCGACGGTTCGCGTCGCTGATCGCCACGTGTCACAGAGATACACGCGGAAAAGAGAAGGCCACACCGAGGCGCACACAGGATACGAAGCGGTGAGTGGGATCCGCAGCGGTGCATTAAATGCGCGCGCAAGTGTCAATACGAAGTGACAACTGACACTGGCGCGACAGTCACAGTGCGCATGTCTCTGACAGGCACGGAACCCGAAATATTCTCGACCACGTCGAGGAGAGACTTAATGACTAAGATACCGGAGAGTAAGATGCCGGAGAATGTCTTGAGAAGAGAGAAAGTGTGAATCCGAGCAAAGATGCCGGATTTGAGCCAAGGGCCAAGAAAGTTAAACCGGTATCCAAGATACAAAAACCTGGCATGGTCTGTTGGATAGAATCCGCCAGACTATACCAGCTTCGGGGACTAATGTTGGGGGGATGACCCCCGGTATGCCAAAGATGTGCCATACCGGATGGTCTCACCCTTCAAGATACCGGTTTAATATTCATACCGGAATAAGAAAATAGAGTTTGGCTAAGTAAGCTAAGCCGGTATCCCCAAGAGGGGTATGCCGGAACCAAGAAGGAAAGATACCGGCACGCCGGAAGGAAGAACATGCCGGCTGGCTGGTCAAAGATTCCGTCAGGAGCTAAAGGACAAAGATGAGCTAAGCAAAGTGGCTTTAAACGAAGACTAGAAGACAAGGAGGAGGATGACGGTCAAAGAAGCCGGAGGGCGTCATCCTTCATGTTTAAAGAAGACCCCGGCGTCATCTATGATTAAAGTAGCTTTATAAAGTATCTTTGTAAAGTAGTTTGTCTAGTCAAAGATCCCATTAGGGTTTCTTGTTCTGTAAGCCACCCTCTCCTCTATATAAGGAGAGGGGGCAGCTTCTTTTACATGCGCGATCCACAGAAGGAGAGAAACCTGTAACCTGTCTTGAGATCAATGAACATGGTGATCTAGAGCGAGTTCGTCCTTGTGTCTTTCTTCTTCTACCTCTGGCCCTGGCCATGTTCTTGAGGAAAGCATCCGGAAGTTCATCCATCTAGTCACAAACCCTCCCCCGAATCCTCTAGCGTCCATTCGGCCCCAAGATAAGCCATCCCATGGCATCTGCTCGTTCACCCAAGTGTATCTTGAGTAATCATCAACAATCACCAAGCAATGTTTCTTCGCACCAAGACTTGCATGAGTAACGGGACCAAAGAGATCCACATGAAGGAGCTCCAAGATCCTCTTGGAAGAGATGATAGTCTTGCTTGGATGCGGAGAGTCATGCATTTTGCCTTCAACACAAGCCCTACAAACACGATCTTTGGCAAAAGAAACACTTTCCATTAGTCCCACAATATGGTTCCCCTTGTGAAGACTTTGCAAAGTTCTCATGTTGACATGGGCTAGGCGGCGATGCCACAACCAACCCACATCCGCCTTTCCGAATAGGCACATCGCACTTGAAGTGGTGGTCCCCGAAAAGTCCACCACATACAAGTTATGTTCGCGATACCCAACGAAAGCGACTTTTAGAGTCTTGCTCCACAAGAGGACCACAATATCATTATCAATAAAGACGGCGAAACCCATCTTGCCAAGGGCGGAAACGGAAAGCAAATTGTAACCAAGGGTTTTGACAAGCATGACATCCACAAGTGTTATGTTGTGTGCAACCACAACCTTGCCAAAACCCAATACCTCGGATGTAGAATTATCGCCAAAGGAGACGGTGATATTGTTTATGTTGGGCCTCAACTCCTTGACGAGGTTCTTGCCGCCGGTCATATGACTTGTACATCCACTATCAAGTACCCATTTTGAACCTCCGGCGGCATAGTCCTACATGAGATCAATTCTTGGATTTAGGTACCCATTTCTCAATGGGTCCTCTTTTGTTAGCAACAAGGGTCTTTGGGACCCAAATAGACCAAGCAACATAACCATCATATGGGCCAACATATTTAGCATACACATCACCATAATAATCTCTAAATAGAACATAGTGAGGGTTAGCATTTCCCGCATTATCATCATTAATGGTGTTGCCCTTAGGGGCTTCACCATTGGTGATAGCTTTCTTCTTCTCTTGTGCGGGCTTGGCCTTTTGCTTGTTTGCCTTCTTCGCCTTGGCATTGTAACCTAGGCCCTCCTTCCCATTGTTTGATCTTTGCTTACTCAAAAGATCATCCAAAGAAAGTTTATTTTGGGGAGAGGAGGCCTTAGCAAGTTCATCCTTCAACCTAGTATTTTCCTCAATAATATTTGCATGATCACAAGAAGGAGTAGAGGAACTAGGCACATCATATGAAGCAAGCCTAATTTGAAGTTGCTCATTTGACTTGGATAGGAGAGAGTATTCACTCTTCAAAGCTTTGTGAGCTTTGTCTAGTTCATCTAGATCCTTCACAAGTTTCTCATGATCAACACCAAATTGGGCCTTTTCCTTTTTAAGCAATTTAGTCTTAGCCCTAGCATGATCTCTAGCTTTAGTGAGCTTGTTAATTTCATCTTGAGGCTCTTCAAGATTTTCTAGCCTCTCCTCAAGAGAGGCTATAGTTTCTTGACTTTCCTCAAGGGCATTTTTAAGAGCATGGATTTCAAGAGAGTCTTCTCTCTCTATTTGACCCTTTTTCTCAAGCATATCATTTTGTTGAGCTAAACGAGCCATGAGATTTGAAACATGCTTTTTGTTGATACCTTGTAGGTTAAACATGAATTCATCAAATTCTAGCATTTCTTGTTTCACTTTTAGACTAGCATCATCAACCCCTAGATCACTTGATATGTTAGGCATAGAGGGGCTAGGAGATGATACCTCGGAGGATTTGGCCATGAGACAACTTTCTTCCTCCACATGAATGATCTCATTGGGGGATTCACTTGGTGATGAAGAGTTAGTGGAGAGGGAGGCAAGAGCGACCAATCCATTAGAGGTTGCATCTTCTTCATCATCAACATCATCATCTCCGGAGGAATATTCTTCTTGAGTTGATAGCACAATAGATGTGTCCAAGGAGGACGTTGCCATGAAGCAATGTGCATTCTTGATATGAGGATTCTCATTGGGGGATTCAAAGAGAGATGAAGAGGGAATGTTGGTAGTGACAATGGCGGCCACTTCCTTTGAGCTTCCTTCTTCATCATCACTAGAGCTTACAACTTCATCGGAAGAATATTCTTCCCTAGTCACTAGCACAACTCTTGGGGGCTTCTTGCCCTTCTTGGTCTTGTTGTTGTAGAACTTCTTGTTGGGGGCTTTTGAATATTTGCCCTTTGATTCTTTGCTCTTGTCCTTGGGAATGAGCCTTCCATTATGAAGCTCTCTATTCTCATAGGGGCATTCGGCAATGAAGTGGCGCTTGTCATCACAATTGTAGCATGATCTTGTCTTTGGACCAAAGCTAGTGAACCCACTCTTGTGGTTTCTCTTGATGTTGTCTTCCTTGGCCTTGGAGGGATCAACCCAAAAAGACTTTGCATGGAAGGCCATGTGATCATGATAGTGGCATTCCAAATCTTCCGGATAGGACATACTCCAAGATGCCCTATATTGCTCTTGAGGGTACACTTCTTCTACGGGGTTGACCACCAAGGCAAGATTGTTCCCTTTTGACATACCAATGGCACGATTGAGAGAATCATGAGAGTTTTGCTCGAGCACCTTGAGGGCTTGCATCTCGTGCACGACATCTTGAGAAGAGAGAGAGGAATAGCATTCTCTCCCAACAAGGGTCTTGACATCAATGGGTACATATGGCATCATGCATTCAATGTACTTCTCCTTGATCCAAGAGTCATTGATGTGGGTGGCACCAATAAGCCGGAAGGAATCGGCAACAATGAGGAGTCTTGAATACATGTCTTGATGATCTTCATCCGGTAGCCTCATGAATCCTTCGGCTTGATTCCGAAGAGCATTATACTTGTTCCTTCTCGTGCTCTCACTTCCAATGCAACTAGCGGCCAAACCTTCCCAAGCTTCCTTGGCGGTGGTGTAGTTCCGAACACGAGGCAAATCCTTTGTCCCCACACTAGTTTGAATCATGTGCAAGGCGGTGTTGTTGAGTTGACTATCAACCGCTTCTCTTCTAGTCAACTTGTCGGGGTTGTAAGGGTTGAAGCCTTCCTGGATGATTCTCCAAAGTTCATTGGAGGCACTGCAAACATGAGAGCGAAACTCAAATCGCCAAGTATCGTAATTCTCAACGGAAAACTTAGGTGGGTCGCCCCGAATGTTCAAATGAGGATGGGGAACCGGTATATCGGGAGATAGAAAAGGTGGAGCTACTCGATTGTAGCTCTCACCTCCACTAGTATCCCTAGGAGATGCAATGGTAGATTTGTTAGTGTTTAAGTTATCACCTTCCACGGGTTTGGTAGAGGAGGGTAGTGCCGAAGCACCTCCCTCTTCTAACACACCCGTGTCCTTTACCTCTAAGACGGGAGCCTTAGGAGGGACCGGAGTCAAAAGCTCGGAAATCAATTTTCTCATGCTTTCCATTTGAGCGTCCATGGAGGATCTCAACGAATTGATGTCCTCCATGGTGACCACCTTACCGGCCTCTACCGGGGGCACATCGTCCGGCATACTCTTAGGCGGTTAAGCCCGAAATAAGAGCCGAGGCTCTGATACCAATTGAAAGGATCGTATGCCGCACCTAGGGGGGGTGAATAGGTGCTAACCAATTTTTAGTTCTTTTTCAATTTAGGTTTGACACAAAGGTAAATTCTCTAGATATGCAACTAAGTGAATTTACCTATATGGCAAGGTTATCAACTAAGCACGATATAGCTACGCAATATATAGGAGATAGAGTGGGATAGAGGTAACCGAGAGTGTAGCACGCGTTGACACGGAGATGATTCCCGTAGTTCCCTTCCTTTGCAAGAAGGTACGTCTACGTTTGGAGGAGTGGTTGCTTGATACGTCCCCGACGTATCCATAATTTCTGTCGTTCCATGCTTGTTTTATGACAATACTTACATGTTTTGCTTGCACTTTATGATGTTTTTATGCGTTTTCCGGAACTAACCTATTAACAAGATGCCACAGTGCCAGTTCCTGTTTTCTGCTGTTTTTGGTTCCAGAAAGGCTGTTCGGGCAATATTCTCGGAATTCGACGAAACGAAGACCAAACCTCATATTTTTCCCGGAAGGCTCCAGAACACCGAAGAAGAGTCGGAGAGGGGCCAGAGGGCCACCACACCATAGGGCGGCGCTGGCCTGGGCCCGCGCCGGCCTGTGGTGGGGAGCCCCCAGGTGCCCCCCTGCGCCGCCTCTTCGCCTATAAAATCCCTTTCGACCTAAAAACACCGTACCTCTTGACGAAACTCCAGAAAGACTCCAGGGCGCCTCCACCATCGCGAAACTCCAATTCGGGGGACAGAAGTCTCTGTCCCGGCACCCTCCGGGACGGGGAAGTGCCCGGAAGCCATCTCCATCAACGCCACCGCCTCCATCATGCTCCGTGAGTAGTTCCCCCATGGACTACGGGTTCTAGCTGTAGCTAGTTGGTATTCTCTCCCCCATGTACTTCAATACAATGATCTCATGAGCTGCCTTACATGATTGAGATTCATCTGATGTAATCGGTGTTGTGTTTGTTGGGATCCGATGGATGATACATTATGATTAGTCTATCTATAAAGTTTGTGAAGTTATTGTTGCTGCAATCTTGTTATGCTTAATGCTTGTCACTAGGGCCCGAGTGGCATGATCTTAGATTTGAGCTCTATAATTATTGCTTAGATTGTATCTACAAGTTGTATGCACATGTCACTGTCCGGAACCAAAGGCCCCGAAGTGACAGAAATCGGGACAACCGGAGGGGATGGCGGTGATGTGAGGGACACATGTTTTCACGGAGTGTTAATGCTTTGCTCCGGTGCTCTATTAAAAGGAGTACCTTAATATCCAGTAGATTCCCTTGAGGCCCGGCTGCCACCGGCTGGTAGGACAATAGATGTTGTGCAAGTTTCTCATTGCGAGCACGTACGACTAAATATGGAAAACATGCCTACATGATTAATGAATTGATGTTCTTTCTTAATGCCTTATCAATCCTATCAATTGCCCAACTGTAATTTGTTCACCCAACACTTGTTATTGGAGAGTTACCACTAGTGTAGATAGCTGGGAACCCCGGTCCATCTCGCATCATTATATACTCGTTCTACATGTCATTGGAAGTAGTATCAACTATTCTCTGGTGCCATTGCTCTCATATTGCTATTACTGCTACTGTGTTACTGTTACTACTGCTCTCATATTACTGCTACTTTCACATCACCCCTGTTACTAGTGCTTTTCCAGGTGCAGCTGAATTGACAACTCAGTTGTTAAGGCTTATAAGTATTCTTTACCTCCCCTTGTGTCGAATCAATAAATTGGGTAATACTTCCCTCGAAGACTGTTGCGATCCCCTATACTTGTGGGTCATCAAGACTATTTTCTGGCGCCGTTGCCGGGGAGGCATAGCTCTACTCATAAGTTCACCTGGGGAGTACACTCTACCTCTCTCTCTGCTTTTATCTTATTTTGTCTTGCTAGTTTATTTCTGTCTAGTTTATTTGTGCTTAGTTTATTTCTGTCTAGTTTTACTTTGCTTAGTTTACTTTTGTCTAGTTTATTTTTGTCTTGTTTTATTTTCCCTATATACCCAAAAATCCATAAAAATTTGAAAAACCTAAAAATTAAAAACTGCTGTTATGGGAGAACCTACAACCTACTTGGAGCTTATAGAATGTTATAATAATTATAGAGAATCAAGAACTGGTAAAATAATGAGTGCTATGATAGAAAAATTAAATACAATTGCTAAAATCTTGCTTAAACGCCATGATATAAACTGTTGCTCTAAACAGGATACTGAACATCTTAAATTTCAATGTGGCTTTAGTGAGGAATTTTTAATTAAGAACTATAATCGGAATTGCTATATTCATTATGGGTTCGAAGAGGTAGAACAATTTGTCTTATTTATGGGAGCCTCCGAGATAGAATCCTTCATGGTTGAGAATTATGAAACTTGTGTTGTTTGTAAGGGCCTTAAAGATTATGTCTCTACTATCCTTAATTCTTGCATAGAATGCTACAGTAGGAATCCTTATATCCTTGATTATAAAGAGAGACACATTAATGCACAAGAATGCACTCACAATTTGCAGGAACCGGTGGAAGAAGAAATTGATGAACCTGAAAGCTCATTGGATGAAAAAGAGGAGGAAATTGATGAACTTGAAAGCTCATTGGATGAAAAAGAAGAAGAGAGCGACGAACAAAAGGAGGAAGAATGGATTAGCTACCCATGTCAACCTTCTAATGAGAGTAACTCTTTATCTCTTACACTATTTGATTGTCCTCCATGCTTACCGGAAGAGGTTGAATGTTATGTTCCTGTGGATTCTCTTGAAATAGTACCTATGAGTAAAACTTGTGAGAATAATTATGCTACTGTTATATATGATAATCCATGCTACTTTGATAAATCTTATGATAATGCTTTGTTTGTGCCTGATGTCGAAATGCATGGTACTAAAGAATTTTGCTTGGCAAATGTTTATGATAAAGCTCTAGATGATGGTCCTATGTTACTTGATAATATTAATTGTACTACTAATGAAAATGGGATTGGAAAAGTATTGACTTTATTTAAGAGTCCCATATCTCTTGAGATTGATCGATCACCTTGTTATATTATTGATAAAAGTGAGTTTGGAAGTTTTGATCCTACTATATTTGAGCTTGATAAAAATTATGTGTTTGGAAATCATGAAAAGTATGCTGCATGTGATAGTTATATTGTTGAGTTTGTTCATGAAGCTACTGAAAATTATTATGAGAGAGGAAAATATGGTAGTAGAAATTTTCATGGTACTAATACACCTCTCTATGTGCTGAAATTTTTGAAGCTACACTTGTTCTATCTTCCTTTGCTTGTTACTTTGCTCTTCATGAACTTGTTTATTTACAAGATTCCTTTTCATAGGAAGCATGTTAGGCTTAAATGTGTTTTGAATTTGCCTCTTGATGCTCTCTTTTGCTTCAAATACTATTTCTTGCGAGTGCATCATTAAAACTGCTGAGCCCATCTTGATGGCTATAAAGAAAGAACTTCTTGGGAGATAACCCATGTGTTATTTTGCTACAGTAATTTGTTTTATATTTGTGTCTTGAAAGTTGTTTACTACTGTAGCAACCTCTCCTTATCTTAGTTTTGTGTTTTGTTGTGCCAAGTGAAGCCTCTAATCGAAGGTTGATACTAGATTTGGATTTCTGCGCAGAAACAGATTTCTATCTGTCACGAATCTGGGCTTATTTCTCTGTAGGAAACTCAGAAAAATCTGCCAATTTACGTGCGTGATCCTCAGATATGTACGCAACTTTCATTAGTTTTGAGTTTTCTGATTTGAGCAACGGAAGTACCATTTTAAAATTCGTGTTTACTGGCTGTTCTGTTTTGGCAGATTCTGTCTCTGTTTTTTGCATTGTCTCTTGTGGACTTTAAGTGAGGCTTTCTAGACGTGGAGAGCTGTAGCTAATGTTTTATTGAGTTCTTGCAATGTGTCACTACAGGACCAAGGTGGATTAAAGTTTTTTGAGTACTAACCCCTCTAATGAAGTTTATGAGAAGTTTGGTGTGAAGGAAGTTTTCAAGGGTCAAGAGAGGAGGATGATATATGATCAAGAAGAGTGAAAAGTCTAAGCTTGGGGATGCCCCCGTGGTTCATCCCTGCATATTTCAAGGAGACTCAAGCGTCTAAGCTTGGGGATGCCCAAGGCATCCCCTTCTTCATCAACTTATCAGGTTTCTTCTATTGAAACTATATTTTTATTCGGTCACATCTTATGTTCTTTACTTGGAGCGTCTTGTGTTTTTATTTTTGTTTGTGTTTGAATAAAGATGGATCCTAGCAATCCTTGTTTGGGAGAGAGACACGCTCCGCTTTTTCATATGAACACTTGTTCTTCGTTTTACTTTTAATGTTCAATGATAAAAGTTGGAAGCTACAATACTTATTGGTATTTGGTTGGAAATAGAAAATGCCTCATAATGTCTTGAATAATTTGACACTTGGCAATTGTTTTGAGCTCTCAAGTAGATCATGATTAAGTTTTTTCATGTAGTCTAAGCCTATTAGTGGAGAACTACTGTAGAGCTTGCTGAAATTGGTTTGCATAATTGATCTCTCTTAAGGTCTAGATATTTTCTGGTAAAAGTGTTTGAGCAACAAGGAAGACAGTGTAGAGTATTATAATGCTTGCGATATGTTCTTATGTAAGTTTTGCTGTACCGGTTCATACTTGTGTTTTCTTCAAACAACCTTGCTAGCCTAAGCCTTGTATCGAGAGGGAATACTTCTCGTGCATCCAAAACCTTGAGCCAAAACCTATGCCATCTGTGTCCACCATACCTACCTACTATGTGGTATTTTCTGCCATTCCAAAGTAAATTGCTTGAGTGCTACCTTTAAACAATTCAAAATTTATTACCTCTGATTTGTGTCAATGTTTTATAGCTCATGAGGAAGTATGTGGTGTTTATCTTTCAATCTTGTTGGGCAACTTTCACCAATGGACTAGTGGCTTCATCCGCTTATCCAATAATTTTGCAAAAAGAAATGGGATTCCCAGTCCCAAATTAATTAACAAAAATAGACACTCCTCCATGGTATGTGATTGTTGGACGGCACCCGAGGATTCGGTTAGCCATGGCTTGTGTAAGCAAAGGTGGGGAGGAGTGTCATCATAATAAAACTAAAATAAAAGGGCACTCCTTCATGGTATGAGATTGTTGGCAGGCACCCGAGGATTCGGTTAGCCATGGTTTGTGAAAGAAAGGTTGGAAGGAGTGCCACCCAAAAATAAAAATAATTCATGGGAGCCGCTCTTGAAGGTTTGTCTAGCAAGGGGGTTAGAGTGCCCACTACCATTCGTTGACAACAACAAACACCTCTCAAAACTTTACTTTTATGCTCTCTTTATGTTTTCAAAACCAAAGCTCTAGCACAAATATAGCAATCGATGCTTTCCTCTTTGAAGGGCCATTCTTTTACTTTATGTTGAGTCAGTTTACCTACTTCCTTCCATCTTAGAAGCAAACACTTGTGTCAACTGTGCATTGATTCTTACATACTTGCTTATTTGCATTCATCATATTACTTTGTGTTGACAATTATCCATGAGATATGCATGTTACAAGTTGAAAGCAACCGCTGAAACTTATATCTTCCCTTGTGTTGCTTCGATGCCTTTACTTTGAACTTATTGCTTTATGAGTTAACTCTTGTGCAAAACTTTTGATACTTGTCTTGAAAGTACTCTTCATGAAAAGTTTTGCTATATGTTATCTATTTGTTAGCAACTATAGATCATTGCCTTGAGTCACTTCATTCATTTCATATGCTTTGTAATAGTATGATCAAGGATATGTAAGTAGCATGTCACTACAGAAATTATTCTTTTTATCGTTTACCTGCTCGGGACGAGCAGAACTAAGCTTGGGGATGCTGATACGTCCCCGACGTATCCATAATTTCTGTCGTTCCATGCTTGTTTTATGACAATACTTACATGTTTTGCTTGCACTTTATGATGTTTTTATGCGTTTTCCGGAACTAACCTATTAACAAGATGCCACAGTGCCAGTTCCTGTTTTCTGCTGTTTTTGGTTCCAGAAAGGCTGTTCGGGCAATATTCTCGGAATTCGACGAAACGAAGACCAAACCTCATATTTTTCCCGGAAGGCTCCAGAACACCGAAGAAGAGTCGGAGAGGGGCCAGAGGGCCACCACACCATAGGGCGGCGCGGCCTGGCCTGGGCCCGCCCCCAGGTGCCCCCCTGCGCCGCCTCTTCGCCTATAAAATCCCTTTCGACCTAAAAACACCGTACCTCTTGACGAAACTCCAGAAAGACTCCAGGGGCGCCGCCACCATCGCGAAACTCCAATTCGGGGGACAGAAGTCTCTGTCCCGGCACCCTGCCGGGACGGGGAAGTGCCCCCGGAAGCCATCTCCATCAACGCCACCGCCTCCATCATGCTCCGTGAGTAGTTCCCCCATGGACTACGGGTTCTAGCTGTAGCTAGTTGGTATTCTCTCCCCCATGTACTTCAATACAATGATCTCATGAGCTTCCTTACATGATTGAGATTCATCTGATGTAATCGGTGTTGTGTTTGTTGGGATCCGATGGATGATACATTATGATTAGTCTATCTATAAAGTTTGTGAAGTTATTGTTGCTGCAATCTTGTTATGCTTAATGCTTGTCACTAGGGCCCGAGTGGCATGATCTTAGATTTGAGCTCTATAATTATTGCTTAGATTGTATCTACAAGTTGTATGCACATGTCACTGTCCGGAACCAAAGGCCCCGAAGTGACAGAAATCGGGACAACCGGAGGGGATGGCGGTGATGTGAGGGACACATGTTTTCACGGAGTGTTAATGCTTTGCTCCGGTGCTCTATTAAAAGGAGTACCTTAATATCCAGTAGATTCCCTTGAGGCCCGGCTGCCACCGGCTGGTAGGACAATAGATGTTGTGCAAGTTTCTCATTGCGAGCACGTACGACTAAATATGGAAAACATGCCTACATGATTAATGAATTGATGTTCTTTCTTAATGCCTTATCAATCCTATCAATATAGGGGATCGCAACAGTCTTCGAGGGAAGTATTACCCAATTTATTGATTCGACACAAGGGGAGGTAAAGAATACTTATAAGCCTTAACAACTGAGTTGTCAATTCAGCTGCACCTGGAAAAGCACTAGTAACAGGGGTGATGTGAAAGCAGCAGTAATATGAGAGCAGTAGTAACAGTAACACAGCAGCAGTAGCAGTAATATGAGAGCAATGGCACCAGAAAATAGTTGATACTACTTCCAATGACATGTAGAACGAGTATATGATGATGCGAGATGGACCGGGGTTCCCAGCTATCTACACTAGTGGCAACTCTCCAATAACAAGTGTTGGGTGAACAAATTACAGTTGGGCAATTGATAGGATTGAAATAGCATTAAGACAGAATATCAAGTCTATTAATCATGTAGGCATGTTTCCCATATATAGTCATACGTGCTCGCAATGAGAAACTTGTACAACATCTTTTGTCCTACCAGCCGGTGGCAGCCGGGCCTCAAGGGAAACTACTGGATATTAAGGTACTCCTTTTAATAGAGCACCGGAGCAAAGCATTAACACTCCGTGAAAACATGTGTCCCTCACATCACCGCCATCCCCTCCGGTTGTCCCGATTTCTGTCACTTCGGGGCCTTTGGTTCCGGACAGTGACATGTGCATACAACTTGTAGATACAATCTAAGCAATAATTATAGAGCTCAAATCTAAGATCATGCCACTCGGGCCCTAGTGACAAGCATTAAGCATAACAAGATTGCAGCAACAATAACTTCACAAACTTTATAGATAGACTAATCATAATGTATCATCCATCGGATCCCAACAAACACAACACCGATTACATCAGATGGATCTCAATCATGTAAGGCAGCTCATGAGATCATTGTATTGAAGTACATGGGGGAGAGAATACCAACTAGCTACAGCTAGAACCCGTAGTCCATGGGGAACTACTCACGGAGCATGATGGAGGCGGTGGCGTCGATGGAGATGGCTTCCGGGGGCACTTCCCCGTCCCGGCAGGGTGCCGGGACAGAGACTTCTGTCCCCCGAATTGGAGTTTCGCGATGGTGGCGGCGCCCCTGGAGTCTTTCTGGAGTTTCGTCAAGTGGTACGGTGTTTTTAGGTCGAAAGGGGTTAAATAGGCGAAGAGGCGGCGTCAGAGGGCACCAGGGCGCCCTCCTCATAGGCCGGCGCGGCCAGGGGCCTGCGCGCCTTGTGGTGTCGGGGCCCTAGGCCTCCTCTCCGTCTCCCCTTCGGTGTTCTGGAGCCTCCCGGGAAAAATAAGATCTTTGGCGTTGATTTCGTCCAATTCCGAGAATATTGCCCGAATAGCCTTTCTGGAACCAAAAACAGCAGAAAACAGGAACTGGCACTGTGGCATCTTGTTAATAGGTTAGTTCCGGCATAAAAACATCATAAAGTGCAAGCAAAACATGTAAGTATTGTCATAAAACAAGCATAGAACGACAGAAATTATGGATACGTCGGGGACGTATCAGCATCCCCAAGCTTAGTTCCTGCTCGTCCCGAGCAGGTAAACGATAAAAAGAATAATTTCTGTAGTGACATGCTACTTACATATCCTTGATCATACTATTACAAAGCATATGAAATGAATGAAGTGACTCAAGGCAATGATCTATAGTTGCTAACAAATAGATAACATATAGCAAAACTTTTCATGAAGAGTACTTTCAAGACAAGTATCAAAAGTTTTGCACAAGAGTTAACTCATAAAGCAATAAGTTCAAAGTAAAGGCATCGAAGCAACACAAGGGAAGATATAAGTTTCAGCGGTTGCTTTCAACTTGTAACATGCATATCTCATGGATAATTGTCAACACAAAGTAATATGATGAATGCAAATAAGCAAGTATGTAAGAATCAATGCACAGTTGACACAAGTGTTTGCTTCTAAGATGGAAGGAAGTAGGTAAACTGACTCAACATAAAGTAAAAGAATGGCCCTTCAAAGAGGAAAGCATCGATTGCTATATTTGTGCTAGAGCTTTGGTTTTGAAAACATAAAGAGAGCATAAAAGTAAAGTTTTGAGAGGTGTTTGTTGTTGTCAACGAATGGTAGTGGGCACTCTAACCCCCTTGCTAGACAAACCTTCAAGAGCGGCTCCCATGAATTATTTTTATTTTTGGGTGGCACTCCTTCCAACCTTTCTTTCACAAACCATGGCTAACCGAATCCTCGGGTGCCTGCCAACAATCTCATACCATGAAGGAGTGCCCTTTTATTTTAGTTTTATTATGATGACACTCCTCCCCACCTTTGCTTACACAAGCCATGGCTAACCGAATCCTCGGGTGCCGTCCAACAATCACAAACCATGGAGGAGTGTCTATTTTTGTTAATTAATTTGGGACTGGGAATCCCATTGCCAGCTCTTTTTGCAAAATTATTGGATAAGCGGATGAAGCCACTAGTCCATTGGTGAAAGTTGCCCAACAAGATTGAAAGATAAACACCACATACTTCCTCATGAGCTATAAAACATTGACACAAATCAGAGGTAATAAATTTTGAATTGTTTAAAGGTAGCACTCAAGCAATTTACTTTGGAATGGCAGGAAATACCACATAGTAGGTAGATATGGTGGACACAAATGGCATAGTGGTTGGCTCACACTACAAGAAAAGTTCTGATAGACAACGTCTCAAAATCGTCCGCTAAGGGGTATTTTTCGTCGCCTATGGGCCTAACCCGACGATATGGGTTCTGTTGTGGAAACTGCGTCAGGCAAAGTCCAACGACGATTTTTTCGGTCCGTCGCGCTTGGGCGCCCTTCCGCCACGGAAAATCGGACCGTTGCGGAAGTGTTTTCGGAGCCCGTTGACTGCTGACGTCATGCAACGACACGTGGCAGACGCCGTTAACAGTTAACGGCGTTAACCGGCTGAAACGTGGTAGATGGTAGGCCCACACGAGGCCTGCCACGTCTTAAGCGGGCCGGGCCAGATGACATAGTTTGACCGGTCAACTATATAGCTGGGCTGGTCCATTAGTTACGTGGGCCGGGCCTAACCTCTAAGGTTGACTGGTCAAAACTTAAATGGGCCGCCCATTTAACATGTGGGGTCCACCTTACAGCAACTGGGCCGGCCCAAGAAGCAAGTGGACCGGGCCAAAACACAGTGGGTCCCACTTTCCTGTTAAAAGGCCGGCCCATTTAGTGTGTGGGGTCCACCGTATAGCAAGTGGGCCGGCCCAACAAGCTAGTGGGCGGGCCAAAAACAGTGGGTCCCACTTTCCAGTTAAAGGGTCGGCCCATTTCGTTTGTGGGGTCCACCATACAGCAAGTGGGCCGGCCCAACAAAATAGTGGGCCGGGCCAAAAACACAGTGGGTCCCACTTTCCGTTAAAGGGCCGGCCCATTTAGTATGTGGGGCCACCATATAGCAAGTGGGCGGCCCACAAGATAGTGGGCGGGCCAAAAACACGTGGGTCCCACTTTCTGTTAAAGGGCCGGCCCAATTAGTATGTGGGGTCCACCATATAGCAGGTGGGCGGCCCAACAAGATAGTGGGCGGGCCAAAACAGGTGGGTCCCACTTTCCTCTTAAAGGGCCGGCCCATTTACCATGTGGGACCACCATATAGCAAGTGGGCTGGCCCAACAAGATAGTGGGCCGGGCCAAAAACACATGTGGGCCCCACTTTCCTGTTAAAGGGCCGGCCCAACTAGTATGTGGGGTCCACCATATAGCAAGTGGGCCGGCCCAACAAGATAGTGGGCCGGGCCAAAAACACAGGTGGGTCCCACTTTCCTCTTAAAGGGCCGGCCCATTTATTATGTGGGGTCCACCAAAAAGCAAATGGGCTGGCCCAACTAATTAGTGGGCCGGCCCAGTAGTTGGTGGGGTCCACCTTAAAGCAAGTGGGCCAGCCCAATTAGTGTGTGGGGTCCACCGTAAATCAAATGGGCTGGCCCAAGAAGTAAGTGGGCCAGCCCGTTTAGTTGTTGTTTATATGCCGGCATAATATGCGCTTTAGGATTTTGCGGGCAGGCACATATGTGATTTCGCTTAATTGGGCCGTTTAAGGGATGGGAATTCGTGATTTAGATACTGAGAATATTTACGCAGCATTGATTTCTGTCGGATAGCCTCACTTACCACAAGCACCAAAGAAAAAATGCGCGAAAGAACTATAAAAACTAACTAAATATTACATCAGCTGCAAGGCATTGAAAAAAATATTACAGAACCCAGAGAAATTGAATGGTAATTAAACCTAGCAATACAATGAAGCGATCCGGCAATCTTTTAAGTTGTCCATGCAGCACCTATATCTGAAACAAAGACATTACAAGTTAAGACAGCAACAATGGAAAGGCAAAGACACTACAATATTGTTTGGCAAAGAATTTGGAACTCATCATTTCGTCGTTATAACAAGATCATTGTAATGCGCACAATAAGCAAACAAAGAGTGCATGCCGCATACCAACAGCCAATATAACAGAGCATGTTAGAATGAAACAGCAGACTTACTACTGTCGAGTCCCATGCAAACCAACATGTTCAGGGAGTACAAAATTGGCATGAACAACATAGTAGCAGGCTATAAATTTTGTAACAACGACTGAGCAAGATGAAGTTATGATGGCTACATCTACAGAGCAGGGAATGTAAACCAAAAATAGAAGTTACGATGGCAAAAGCTAAAGAGGAGGGAATGTGAACCAACATGTGCCAAGTGCAATTACTTCACTTTGGCCGTGAACTAAATAATACTCCTGAACTTATAGTGAAGGGGATGCAAATCAAGATGTTTCGGGATATAAACTTGTAATGAGCAACACATGGAGGATAGTTAATGCTGGAGCTTAGGATGGACCAGATACAGAATATAGTGGGATCACCTGTGAACTTGTATAAGAGGGAATGCAAACCAATATGTTCAGCTTTCCATATGTGAGCGTCATGCCAAGTCAGAGAAACAAGTCAATAATGCAGCTTTTGAAGAACATGATGGCACGCAAAATTATTATCTAGTAGTATGACAAGTTTATTTGTACTACAGGCTAGATAGCAGAGTGATAGCATGCCAAACTAAGTCCTTACTTTGTTAGCTTACAATGAACTAGATACAAAACAATGGCATCACCTGTAGTACAGGGAATGCAAGCCAACATGTTCATGGAGTAAAAAATTGGCACAAACAACATAGTAGCAGGCCATAATTTTTGTAACAACGACTGAGCAAGATAAAGTTATGATGGCTAGATCTACAGAGCAGGGAATGTAAACCAAATATAGAAGTTACGATGCCAAAAGCTATAGAGCAGGGAATGCGAACCAACATGTGCAATTACTTAAAATTGGCCATGAACTAAATAATAGCAGGATGTTACTATAATACCTACAGTATAATTTTTGTAACAACGACTGAGCAAGATAGAAGTTATGATGGCTACATCTACAGAGCAGGGAATGCAAACCAAAATGTTCAATCGCTTAAAGTTAGCAATGAAGTAGAAAATAGCAACGTGTTACGGTCATAGCTAGGAATGAACTAAAAGAGCTTCAGACAAACAAGCATCTGAACCCAGAACATGGCGCTAAAACAAGGGACTTACATTAGGAGAAGCACTCTGTGGGAGTCACAGCAGATCTTCCTGGGGTTGATAGATCCGGTGATGAAGTACGCTACATGTGCTACTTGGGGTTGGAGAGACGGCCATTACACTTCATGGTTACTCATCTCATCTGCAAAAACGTAACGGCGCGTCGTTAGCACAAACAGGTTCCCCCAAGATTAAACAAGAACTTGCAGGCAAGCAATAGAAAAGCGACAGTAGAAGAGTTTAGATCATGCACTGCGCCGGTGAAGCAGATCCGGTTCATGCACAGCGGTGTCGGTGAGCAAGATCCGATGCGGTGGACGACGGATCCGGCGAAGCGGCTCCGGCGGGGTGGACGATACCGCAGCTGAAGCGACTGCGGTAGACTGCTGGATGAGCATATGGTTTCGAGGTTCGGCGGGGATGATCCGGTCCGGTTGATGACGGCGTCGATGAAGCGGCTCCGGCAGGCAGCCGGATGACGAGGATCGCGAGGGCTCGGGTAGGCCAGGGAAGTCCGGCGGGGATGTTCCGGTGCGGTGGTCGTGGAGGTGGTAGAGAGAGGGACTTGAGAAGTTCCGGTGGGTGGTCTCAGATGAGAGACTGAAGGAAATGTATTTTTTTTGGGAGGGTTTCCGGGCTAGGGAGGTGGTGATCGAAAAAATGACGGGCAAACCCCTCACCAACCGACTTTGCTGTCATCTCCACAGGGGTAGAATGGGAATTTGGAAGCGTGTGAAATTTTTGTATTTTGTGGGCGGGAAGTTTTGCCGCTATGAGATTTTGAATTTCGCTAAGGTACAAGTATAATGATAAAAAATTGTGACACCGTACTAGTACCTCTGTTCATGGCCGAGTGCAAAATCAAATCATCATCACGTTGAATATAGGTCACTACCATGATCATGATCTATCTTCTTAATCCCATTCAAAAATGCGTTTGAAATATTTCAGGATTGGTGGGAGATTTTGCCGCCCGACAGAGATTAAATTAAACCACACGTTCGACAATTCAAACTTGAGACCTTGGCTATGATACCATTTAAGTTCGAACTGATTCAAAAAAGGCTAGGCAATTAATTTATATAACATCCACAGGAACAACTACCAAGTTGATCCCAACCGCAGATAAATGCATCCACCAACAAAAGTCTGAACGGTGCCTTAATCTAAGGAAACATTTCACAAGACCAATGTACTCACTATGTTAGTGTTCATCTCCAATTATCTATGGCATTTTCTTAGTCTTTGGGAGATTATAACGAACTTGATTGGCCTCGTGCAGTAGGGCATCACATGCTTCTAATCTCGATCTCAACATGTCAACTTTTGTTCTTAGCATAGCTGTTGCAACTCGTTCTACTTGGAGTTGTTCCTCCAAAACTTGAGCAGAGAAAGACTTGGACTTGGGCTTCAAAACCCAGCATTTCGCAGGAAAGAGTTTTTGGTGATATCTTTATCTTTCCCGGGTTTTGCCATCTCAAATTTCATATTAGCCAGACAAGTTTTGAGTTGTGTAAAAAGAAAAGTTATTACAGAGAAAAATGCAGATGGTAGATTTAATGTGTACGAACTACTTTTAATCATACAAGTTGACATGCCTGACTATAATAAGGACCATCTATCTTGCTAGCAGGCATAATTATTAATGGGCTACCATGTACGGGAACCGTATCCTCTAACGTGAAGGAGCTAAGTCAGGAAAAATAAAGAAGCAAAGTCAGGCTTCTGTAGCATAAGTACAAGGTTATGCACTGTCTTTAACTAATAAAGGTGATTACTGTAGATGTTTAAAAACTAAACTAAATTTTATTACACCATAATTTTCTCTGCATGTAATTACTTCAAATGCAAGACACAAGTTTGTATTGTGCAAATTAATTTAAATTATTTGGATTTTAGACATATGGTTTGGGGGAAGGAAAGTTAGAGTACTGTAGCTTCTCTAACTTTTCACCTTCAAGTTAGAGTACTGTAGCTTCTCTAACTTTTCACCCATGTACGTAGTCCTTCCAAGAAACAGCCGTTATTGCATTACGAGCAGAAAACAGTTCACACGTGCGCTCAGATTCAAATTTTCAGCATGCAGTCGATTTATGGTTTAATTGAAGTACACATCAGGATATTATTTCACACAAAATACAGCAGCCACATGGAACATATCTAATTTTAGTACAACAACAAAATTTGCAATTATTACAGACCACGAAATTTTGAACGAAATTTTGAGCAGTAATTAGTTACAGCATTGGCATCAGCAGTCCACTTGACTGAACAACAGAATCAAAGTTTATTTAGACACCTTCAATTCCCAGACACATCACAACTGGCTTACCATGACAAGTGCATAGGAGATTCTTTAGAACATTTTCTGTCAAAGTTTGCCTATTTTTCAATTCATGTATCTCTTGGCGTGTCTTGGCAATTAATTCATCAGCATCTTTGTTTTCCCGCCCAAATATATCAACTGCCTCTTGGAGTGCATCCCCGAAATCTCTTTGTGCCGGATTAAGTTGACCAATAGATACCATGGGCCTATGCGAGCAATATGCACTCTCACTGCTGCTTTGTGAAACATCAATACTTGAGGCATTGGCCCTTGCTTCTGGCATTGTAGCTTTATTTGAAGCCTGAAATTTAGATAAAACAAGTTACAACATCATATGATGCAATAAAAGACCTCCAATTTCAAGAACATCATTGAGCTGATATAACACAACAAGCAATCAAAAATAGAGCCTCGTACATCTATTTCTTCTGGAATGGTTGGTGTACCGGACTCAGTGGACCAATGAGAGCACGTGCCACTGTCACTGTTGCTCTGTGAAATGACCGCAACACTTGATAAATGGGTTGTCCCTACTGACATTACAGCTTTGTTTGCAGGCTGAAACTAAGACAAAACAAGTTAAAATGCAATACAATACAAGGCAAACAAACAACATTGTTGACATAATTTTGAAAGAACCATGGGCAGATACAACAAAGAAACCAGTTAAGCCACATGCCTCTTAGAACAAACCAAACTAGATCATGGCGATGATGTATACAATGAACCAAGCAACTAGACATCATGTGCCCAATAACGAAGCCAGGTCACTGCACAGAAGAAATCTAGCAAATAGCCAAATACAGTCAAAAGATGTGCATGTTGGATTTGATACTATTAGGAAAATAATGTATGATTGATTTAAGCATGACTCAGATAGTGCCTTCGACATCGCAGAAGGTCAATGCAACAATTAATTGTATGGCTTGTATGAAGTGCCATAACATTTAAATTAAGCATAACGAGGCATTGCTTAATCTGAGAACTGAGTGCTAGCTCAGTGGCAAGGCTTGCGAGTGCGCAGCCAGCCCACCCGGGTTCGAGTCCCAACAGGACCGAATTAAACGGGGTGTTATCTAGCGCGTATAAATTCGCTGCTAGAGAGGTCTCATCATCTATCTCACAACGTATAGACAAGGGAGGGAATCTTCCTACGTTGGTCAACGTTTAGGCAATGCTTAATCTTGAATTCATGATCAAACTCAAACAAAAAAGGGCATATAACAAGTAGCACCATGTGCATCATGTATAATAGATTACTAGAAACTGAATGAAGCAATTGAACATGGAGCGTATTATATAAACAGCCAGATCATTTGAATATGGATATACCACATCATGTCAATGGGACTCAGAAAAACAAAGCTAGACATTTAAACAAGTAATATAACTATTTTTTCACCATGTTTCAAGTAGAATAGGAAGCTAGGTTAGGAATAAAGCAATCATGTTTCAAGTAGAATAGGAAGCTAGGTTAGGAATAAAGCAATAAAAAAACACAAAGTGCATCATTTCAGCTAGGATCATTTCTATCAAACTTCATGCACTAGCCATGGAACAACAGGCAAACTCAATGAAGCAACAGGCAAAAAATTAACATAATAGAATTTCAGGACTTGTATTAACATAGCCAAATCATGTAACTTATACCCAGGCATGCCGGATGCCAGATGGGTCAAAGGCAGTGTGCAATGTTCCATATGGTCATTGTTTATATTTTATTAGATTCCATTAGGCAACTTAGGTAGTGCAACATACAGAAAATGATGCAATTGAACTATGCACAGGAGGTAAATTAACATTCCAAAAAAAACAGGGAACTTACGTGAGCTTTTTTTTGAGTCACACGGACCTCATCGGGTACTTGGACAGAAGAACCTGGTGCCTCACTGTTTCTCCTCTGCATGAAGGAGAGGCCAATTGTAAACAGAAACAGGTCCAAGATATAGAAGTTTGCATTAAGCAATATACAAAAAACAGCAGGTACTTACATGATTATAGGCGAGCTTTACTCTACGTTTATGAGTGTAAGATGTGCCTGCTGCACGTGTAATAATAACAAACAGTTACGAGTCACGGCTTTGCTATAATTAAATTGACACCAAATAGTAGTAGAAGCATTATGACGTGCATAAACATGTAATACAGGATCGCAGAAAGATATCAAACATGATGTAACTAGAGCAGTAGCCTACGGCCAAATAGTGAGAAATTGTAATCGTGTCAATTGTGGACTTGTATAGCCTACCCCAACTTGTTTGGGAATAAAGGCTTTGTTGTTGTTGTTGTTGTCAATCGTGGACATGTAGAGCATTCAACGGCTCATGATTGGTGGCTCATATTTTGTAGAGTTTCAGCGAATGGGTGGGTTAGGTTACTCAGACCACCACACTGTGTATTTATATCATCTGAGTTAGGGTTACAATACTACTGGACATGGGCCTCTATGGGCCTCACACTGGATACAATATTACTACAGCGCTACTACTAAACTCACTCATGGTCCAACACACCCCCTCAAGATGATCATGGGTAAACAACCATGGCCATCTTGCAACAACAACATGACACATATGACAACTACCAGTAATGAACATTCAGCATAACTCCTAGGATACATGACAGCATTGCACTTTCCATCATCTTGTCATCTCGATTCATCTCTTCATCAGCAGCGAAGATATCCAGCTTCAACCATCTGGGATACGCACAACTCCTAACCATACACGTCCTCAACAACCCCGGCTGCCTCACCACACAAGTTCCGCAGAACCATCCACACTCGCCTCAATGTCCTCAGCCTCTCTTCTCCACTCTGCCCGGCCACCTCTTCCGTCTCTCCCACAAACCCCCAGCCAACTCCTGCCTCAACCATCCACTCCTCAAGCACCCATGCCTATCCCCCGGTCAGGCCTCAACCAGTCTCACCTCAGGCACGCATGCCTTTCCCCTGGACATATCCACAACCATCACCATCACCACTAAACCGCAGCCTCATCAACTCCATCACGACTCAACCGCAGCCTCATCAACTCCATCACCACATATCCTCACAGCCTCACATCTCCATTTTCTCCTCACTTCCACTCGGATGGCGCCTCGTCTGCGCGCCCTGGCCAACCTGGCGTACCGCACCTGGCCACATCGACCGGCTCGCGCTGGTCAACGTCCAGCACCAACCTCCGGCTCCGCCCTGCGCTCAAAGGCTCGCCCCACTCCGCACGCCTCCAACTTCTGCCCCTCACACGGATCCAGATCTCTCTGCCACGGATTCACTTCCTCTTCTCTCCTTTCTAAACCAAAACGATCTTCACCCTCTTCTTTCTCCCCGCGCGAGCAGCCGCCGATCTCACACAGCTCACATCGCTGTGTGTGATAGCCGCAACCGACGCAGAGCACCTGATGCGGCCTCCCGCCGCCTGGATTTCTACATCTCAACGGTGGGTTTTGTGATCAAAGGAAGAACTTGTTTGGTACTGTTTGTGGCGGCTAGCAGGAAGGAAACCTAGGCTCTGATACCATGTAGAGTTTCAGCGAATGGGTGGGTTTGGTCACGGAAAAACATACTTATGCGTCGTGTTTAAACCTAAAGGATGAGGTGGTTATCAACGAAAGCACTTGTAAGTTAGAAATATAGCACGAATTCAGAAATACAGTCAGCTGCAATACTCCTAACAGAACAAAACGCGCAGGGATGTCTGGTTACCTATTTCTGGGCGGCGTTTAGACGTGTTCCGCGTTCTTACGGGTGACGTGGAGGTCGGCGAGGGGACTGCTGTTGCGGTGGGTGCCGGGGAAGCAGATCTTGGGGGGTCGGAGAAGGACATGCTGGGCGGTCGATGAAGTGTTCAGCGCGCCGGCCGAACTAGAAGGTCGGTGAAGCAGATGATGTGCAGTGCACGGTGGCGTCGGTGTCGGCGAAGCTGGTCAGGTGCGGTGGTCGATAGAGTCGGCGAACGAGATACGGTGCGGTGGACGCCGGAGTAGGTGCGGATAGGGCAGCCTCGGGGTTTGAAGCCGTGGCAGCTTGAACGGCGAAGTGCGGCGGCCGGGAAGATCTGGAGGTAGGCAAGAGGGGCGGTTTCTCTGAGGGCTTGCGGGCGAAACTAGGGCGAAGCTGGGCGATAGAGGAGTAGAAGGGAATTTCGCAGTCCTTCTTTTGAGGAAAAAAATATTCGCAGATCTGAAACTTTGCGGCGCGAGATATTTGGGCGTTGGCGGGGAATTTTACCGCTCGATGATATTAAATTTTGGCTGCAGTAGGTTTTTTTTTAGAGTATGTAATAATAATAAATAGTAGGCCCTACTAGTACTGTACGTCTGTTCAGGAATCCAAGGGGGTAGAGGTAGAGGTATAGATATATAGACAATATAGAGATATAAGAAATGGCGGGGGCTAGCGGAAATGCACTTTGCCTCATAGGAGCATATGCTCCCATTATGTGAATCCATATTTCAAAGTGTCAAAAAATTCTAAACTAAAATTTTACATGTATATCTAGACATTTTATGTTGGTACACAAGTTTTCTCACAAAAAAATTATGTGGCTCCTATAAAAAAGACAAATTTTGATGTTGTAACACGACTACGTACAGTATATTTTTTGCCTTTTTTTACACGCCACACAAAATGTCGTTTTTCCACGAAAACTTGTGAACGAACATATGATGTCACAATGTATACCAAAAAAATTAACATTTATATAATTTTTTTAATCATTTTCTATAATTGGTGCATATGCACGCGTGTGCCAAAACGCCACCTCCGCAGGCTAGGAGTTTCTAAACTTCTTATGGCACATCAAATAAAATGTTGTTCAAACAATAATAATAATGTGCTTATGATTGTTACTCCCTTCCACCATGAATAAAGTCCACATCGGTTTCGTGTCAAACTTTGACTCGAGATTTAGGTACCCACATGATAGTGCTAGTATCATAGCTAGTATCATACACATTGGTCCCACAAAAATGTTGATGTGGCAGCTAATTAAGTAGGAGAGAGGAGATTAGTGTAACATAGGTAGATACTGTATCATAGCGCAAACAACGAGAAAACTTAATGCTAAACAAATCTTGTACACAAATTTGCATTGAGATTCTAAAAAATAATAAATGTAGCATTACTATGATACTACTCCATGATACTACCCACTATAGAAATAGTATGACCAGCCTAATTTTATGACATCCGCAAAATATACCATTGGAAAGTTCATCGAAACAAGCATCCGATGATATAGTTTTGAATGACATGCAACTCATAATTGGCGGGCCCAAGTATTAGTCTAAGTTTGCCTCTGAAAACAAATTGGCATTGTACTCTAGGACAAAGGGAGACTACTCGCAATGGCAATATCATAAGTAGTATCATGCACTACATGCATGCAAAATGTTGATGTGTCATATCAGTTAATGATGAAAGAGACGATAGTGGTATCATAGGTAGATATCGTATCATATCATGTAGAACTAGAAAAATTACTGCCAAACAAATCTTGTACACACTTTTGTATTGAGATTCTACAAATCCCTAAATACATGTAACATATTATACTACTACATGATGATACTATGGACTGTGAAAATAATATCGTACATTAGTATCATATGTATGATACTATTATATGATACTCCCCATTGTGACTAGTCTAATAATAACAATAGTACTCAAATTTGTCTTGTCCCTCGGGTGTTTAGAAGTATATGTTCGGTCCCTCACGTATTTAAGAATTATGTTTGGCCCCTCAACTCTAATGTGGTCAAAATTGAGCACTTGAACACTTAGTTAGGTCTAGCAATGATAAAAACTTGATTGGTCTGTTTATTATTTGTTATGTGGCACGGCGGCAAAGCATTTTGCTAAATCTCAAGCACACATAGTTGGGGTCCATTAGAGGGACTAATTAAATCAAAGTACAATGGATTATAAAAGCAGGTTTTATCATTGATTAGCTTTGCAACGGCCTATCAACTGTAAGTGTTGCATGTGTTCTAAAGAACTATGTTCATCGTCACAGATCAAGAGGAGTACGCAGTGGAGGACGCACAAAACAACCGTAGGCCAGGTGGGCACACCTTACTAATTTTCTTTTTTCCACTTTATATGTGATAATTTTTTACATAATTAATTAACTAAAACATTTTAAAATAGGGTGGGCCATTCAACCCAAACACCATGTTGCGTACGTCGCTGAGGGTAAGGGGTTTCATCTTCGTTCTATGGTATGAGTATGTAATGCGCGTGATACTCATCGAAGACAATATATATAGCAGACATCACATCAGATGAGCCTATGGATAAAAATGGGCCAAATCATATCTACTAGTGCACAAATGAAGTTAAAAATAGGTCAACCTTCATTAAACCGATACTACTTAAAAGACCATTGTTTGACCTAAGTAAGCGTATATATGAGGTCAGTAATACTAGTCACAATGCATAGTATCATATATAAAAGTATGGTGTGTATGATACAATTAATACTACATGTTACTATGTCAACGATGCATGGTATCATGTACTAGTATCATAATCTTCTTATATTAATTGATTTGTAGAATCTCAATGCAGATCTATGTACAAGATTATTTAACATTAAATTTTCTAGTACTACGTGCTATGATACGGTATCTACCTATGATATTATAATCCTCTCTCTCATCTTTAATTGCAGTGCCACATCAGCTTTTTTGCAAGCATGAGATGCATGATAGTGTACTACCTATGATACTCCCATTGTGGGTAGTCTAAGGGGGCAATGTAAGACCTAATTAAGTGTTTGAGGTTAGTTATGGACCGCTGTTATACCTAATTGTGTTTGAGGTTAGTTAGGGACCTTATTATACATAATTAAGTGTTAGAGGTGAGTTCAAATAATAATATATAGTTGGGGTCTAAAGTTCACCAACGTATGCAACACACGAGCTGCCAAATGTGTACTTAATTAACCCTATTAGGAAAACACAAGATTATCTCATTCAACAAAATATTAGGAAAGTGTATCACAATTGTATTTATCCCTTATCTCTCTCATGTTAACCGAGACAAGAGTTCGTTCTAGGTCAGCTCTACGACAATTAGCGTCGCAAGGGTGGTAACATAGGTGTGCAGTTGCGAAAGTTTTTTCCCAAGTTATCGACTTCCTCAATCCACACTTAATATTTGTGCATGCGGGCCTAAGTATATGGTACTACTTAGTTCTATTCCTAGTATATATGTTGGGTGACTTAGAAAAATCATACTTCGTACATGATTCCTTCGAAAATCCTTTAGGGCTTCTTTGATTCATATTAGGTTGGTATAAGATAATAGGATTTAGATCTTATAGGAATATTTCCTACACTAGTAGTTTGATTCATATGAACATATCCAATAGGAAATAATCCTATAGGAATCATCAAGTAGTGCAAATCCTAGTATAGGATTAAATATTTGGTCCTACCTCATGGAAAAATTCATTTGGCGCAATCAAACGCAACTCATCTTATTATAGGATTTAACTACACATGTCATCCCAAATCCCAATCCTACATTCCTACTCCTATGATTTCCCTATCCTGTGAATGAAAGGAGCCCTTAAAATCAAACTATCCCGCACCTCGTCGATTCGTATAAAACCGACTCTAGCCAACAACTCTTCGCCCGACCTTTCTTCTTCACCATCAGGCCACCACACACTGTCATTTTCCATTGCAACGCATTTAGGGTGTGTTCGGTTCCAGAACCAAGTGGAATGGAATGGAACCGTTCCGCACCTAGAGCCCATTCTTGTGTTCGGTTGTGGAATGGAACGGAACCGAGTGGTTCCTCGAAAGGGAATATTCTCCCCATATGCAGAATGCACCCATTCCACCGAATCGGTGGAATGTGGTGGAACGGCTGTTACTTAGCCGCTATTAATTACAAAGCACTTCACTAATCCAACCAAAAAAATTATTAGTTGTTGTTAATTATGATTTTGAGATTAAAAAGGCCACTATTAATTACGATATTTAGACAAAAGATTAAACTTTAACTTCATTCCGTTCTACTCTCCAAATTCCCCGACCATACAAAAAATAACATTAATTACGATTTTAAGATTAAAAAGGCCATTAGGCGTTGTTAATTACGATTTTAAGATTTAAAAGGCTATTTGCCATTGTTAATTACGATTCTTAGACAAAAGTTTAGTTTAACCACATTCCGTTCTGCTCTCCAATTCCTCCAACCGAACAAAAAACAGTACCATTCTGTACCTCCTTTTTGTCCAAACCGAACGCGGGGATGGAACCATTCCATTCCTCTGGAAAGGAACCATTCCTTACTAAAATCTTCTTGTGCCACCTCCCAGTTTAAAGGCCTACTCGCATAACCCTACAGCTCTGCACTCGCGTGGGCAACCGAACACACCTACATCATCAATGCCCCGCGTACTTATCCGCACCGCCTACAGCTCTGCACTCCTATGACCTATCCATGGCTGGGCAGTCAAAAAAAGCTGCGTCACCTGGGAAATCAACAAGCCACGCAAGCAAGTCGCAAGCATCATAAATTCCGAATCAATGCCTAGCTACAGTCTACCTGGCCTCCTCCCAACTCATTGTCCTTGAGGCCTTAACAAAGCCTTCTAAAAGGGTTTTATCAAAATATTCCATATGGATTAGTAAAAAAAACGCAACGATTCATATATGCCCATTTGAATCTTGGTCAAATCCTAGGTTTGACCATGATTTAAACAAGTTTAAAACATGAATATGAAAATTAAGCATGTATCCTTCGTAGTCACTCCAAAATGAAGCTCTTGAGAGGGTTTTTGAAATTTCCATGTTTGAAACCAAAAAACCACGTACTTCTCTTCATGCTTGACTTCATAAGACAGAGTTTGGGGTTAGGGGTAGCTTGATACATGATTTTTCTCGTTTGAATATGTCTAGACCTTGTTATCAACTTAATTGAATGCTTACTATATATATGACATAAGAAGACTATGTGCATTGGTTTTTCATTTTATTGTTTTTTTAATTTTATGCCCATTTGAATCTTGGTCAAATCCTAAGTTTGACCATGATTTAAACAAGTTGAAAACATGAATATGAAAAATTAAGCATATATCCTTCTTAGTCACTCCAAAATGAAGCTCTTGGGAGGGTTTTTGAAATTTCCATGTTTTAAACCAAAAACCACATATCTTCATGCTTGACTTCATGAGATAGAGTTTAGGGTTAGGGGGTAGATACATGATTTCTCTGGTTTGAATATATCTAGACCTTGTTTATCAACTTAATTGAATGCTTACTAATGTGACATAAGAAGACTATGTGCCTTGATTTTCCATTTTTTGTTTTTTGAATTTTTATGCCCATTTGAATCTTGGTCAAATCCTAGGTTTGACCATGATTTAAACAAGTTTAATAAAACATGAATAGGAAAAATTAAGCATATATCCTTCTTAGTCACTCCAAAATGTAGATCTTGGTAGGGTTTTTAAAATTTCCATGTTTGAAACCAAAAACCACGACTTCTCTTCATGCATGCTTGACTTCATAAGACAGAGTTTAGGGCTAGGGTAGCTAGATACATGATGTTTCTGGTTTGAATATGTCTAGACCTTGTTTATCAACTTAATTGAATGCTTACTATATGACATAAGAAGACTACGTGCCTTGGTTTTTCATTTATTTTCATTTATTTTGAATTTTTATGCCCATTTGAATCTTGGTCAAATCCTAGGTTTGACCATGATTTAAACTAGTTTAAAACATAAATATGAAAAATTAAGTATCTATCCTTCTTAGCCACTCCAAAATGAAGCTCTTGGGAGGGTTTTTGAAATTTCCATGATTGAAACCAAAAACCACTTCTCTTCATGCTTGACTTCATAAGTCAGGGTTTAGGGATATATATATAGGGGGTACATACATGATTTTTCTGGTTGGAATATGTCTAGAACTTGTTTTTCAACTTGAGCTTATCTAGAGCTTGTTTTTAAATTTTTTATACCCATTTGATTCTTCGTCAAATCCTAGGTTTGTTGACCTAGATTTGAACAAGTTTAAAACATGAATATGAAAAGGTAAGCATGTATGCTTCTTAATTAGTCACTCCAAAATGAAGCTCTTGGGAGGGTTTTTGAAATTTCCATGATTTAAACCAAAAACCACTTCTCTTCGTGCTTGACTTCATAAGTTAGGGTTTAGGGATATATAGGGGGTAGATACATCATGATTTTTCTGGTTTGAATATGTCTAGAGCTTGTTTATCAACTTAATTGAATGCTTACTATATGACATAAGAAGACTATGTGCCTTGATATTTCATTTTTTTAAAATTATGCCCTTTTGAATATTGGTCAAAACCTAGGTTTGACAAAGATTTAAAAAAGATTAAAACATGAAAATGAAAAAGTAAGCCTTGATCCTTCTTATTAACTCCAAAATGAAGGTTTTTGGGAGGGTTTTTGAAATATCCATGTTTGAAACCCAAAACCACTTCTCTTCGTGCAGAGTTTAGGGTTAGGGGTAGCTAGACACCTGAATTTTCTGGTTTGATATGTCTAGACCTTGTTTATCAACTTAATTGAATGCTTACTATATGACATAAGAAGACTATGTGCCTTGATTTTACATTTTTTAAAATTATGCCCATTTGAATCTTGGTCAAATCCTAGGTTTGACCATGATTTAAACAAGTTTGTTTATCAACTTGAATGCTTGCTATATGACATCAGAAGACTATGTGTTTGGTTTTTGTTTTTTGAATTTGTTATGCCCATTTGAATCTTAGTCAAATCCTAGGTTTGAATATATATGTCTAGACCTTGTATATCAACTTGAATGCTTACTATACATATGACATAAGAATGTTATGTGCTTTGGTTTTTCATTCTTTTCATTTTTTCTGAATTTTTAGGGCCATTTGAATCTTGGTCAAATCCTTGGTTTGACCAAGATTTAAACAAATTTAAAACATGAAAATGAAAAGGGAAGTCTGTATCCTTCTTAGTCACTCTAAAATGAAGCTTTTGGGATGTTCTTTAAATTTCAATGTTTGAAACCCAAAACGACTTCCCTTCATGCTAGACTTCATAAGATCGACAGGGGGTAGATACATGATTTGTCTGGTTTGGATATATCTAGACCTTGTTTATCAACTTGATTGCTTACGATATGACATAAGAAGACTATGTGATTTGGTTTTTCATTTTTCTGATTTTTTTGAATTTTGTGCCCACCCATTTGTATCTTCGTCAAATCCTAGGTTTGACCAAGATAATTTAAACAAGTTTAAAACATGAAAATGTAAAGGGAAGCATGTATCCTTCTTAGTCACTCTAAAATGAAGCTTTTGGGAGGTTTTTGAAATTTCGATGTTTGAAACCCAAAACCACTTCTCTTCACACGCTTGACTTCATAAGACAGAGTTTAGGGGTTAGGGGTATAGATACATGATTTGTCTGGTTTGAATATGTCTAGACCTTGTTTATCAACTTGAATGCTTACTATATGACATAAGAAGACTATGTGATTTGGTTTTTCATTTTTCTGTTTTTTAATTATTTTTCTGCCCATTTGAATCTTGGTCAAATCCTAGGTTTGAACAAGATTTAGACAAGTTTAACACGTGAAATTAAACGAATAAGTAAGCATTGATCCTTCTTAGTCACTCCAAAATGTACCAATTGATAGTGTTAACTTTGCTTCATGGAAAAAATAATGTCATGTAAATGAGTTAACTTGGATTTCCTACCCTTGAATCCATAGGAAACTTTGTTCTAATGCACTATTATAATCAACCGAGTTTTTACACCAACAGGTCTGTCACTTACGTGTGGTGCCCACGCGTGAGGTCCCACACTTGAGTGAGCACAAGTCACGTGCAATAGGTACGCCAACTCCCAGCCATCTTCTTTGTCAAGAGAAGACGCATCAGGATGCGTATTGGAAGTCTGTGGGTCCTTCTGGATCCTTCGGTTGTCCCTCTCACAAAAAAACAAATCTCTCTCATTCTCGGCCTCGCTCGACTCGCTCGCTCGCTCGCTCGCTCGCACCTCCTGCGCACTGACAAACCCTGCACAACAGTCAACATCATCATCATCACCCGAAAAAGGGAAGACACCATAATGCTCTGCCTTTTTTCTCTCCTTCCGAGTGATCCCTCTTCCTCCGAGTTTCACTCGACGGGCAAACGCACATCTGCAGCATAGTAATAATAAAAAGGTAGAAAAATCGATATACGAATCTATAATTAAATAGGTTAAACTAGGGTTTTGCCCAGTACTACAGATCAAGGTTCAAAAAAATCCAACTACGGGGTTCGAACAACACGATTCTAATCCAAGAACTTTTTCGACCTCATCCAAGTGGCCTCAAACTATAGGGTTAGCATCTAGTGCAGTATGTGTGAAAATGTATGCACTATGTGTGCTATAACTTGTATGTCTTTCAAATTTGAACCAACTTTGAATAAGTTTGAAATATTTGAAATGGGGCTTTTGGCTTAAACGTTTGAAACTCAAAACGATTCTCTTCATGCTAGACTTCATAAGACCGAGTTTAGGGTTAGGGGTAGATACATGATTTGTCTGGTTTGAATATGTCTAAACCTTGTTTATCAACTTTAATGCTAACTTCTCAGTCACTCTAAAATGAAGTTTTTGGAGGTTTTTGAAATTTAGCATTTAAGTTGATAAACAAGGTCTAGACATATTCAAACCGGAAAAATCATGTATCTACCCCTAACCCAAAACTCTGTCTTATCAAGTCAAGCACGAAGAGAAGTCGTTTTGGGTTTCAAACATGGAATTTTCAAAAACCCTCCAAAAAGCTTCATTTTGGAGTGACTAAGAAGGATGGAGGCTTACCTTTTTCATTTTCATGTTTTAAACATGTTTAAATCTTGGTCAAACCTATTATTTGACAAAGAATCAGATGGGCTTAAAATTTCAAAAAAATCAAAAAATGAAAAACCAAAGCATGCAGTCTTCTTATGTCATATATATATTACACATTCAAGTTGATAAACATTTGGAATATTCAAAAACCCTCCAAAAAGCTTCATTTTGGAGTGACTAAGAAGGATGGAGGCTTACCTTTTTCATTTTCATGTTTTAAACATGTTTAAATCTTGGTCAAACCTATTATTTGACAAAGAATCAGATGGGCTTAAAATTTCAAAAAAATCAAAAAATGAAAAACCAAAGCATGCAGTCTTCTTATGTCATATATATATTACACATTCAAGTTGATAAACAAGGTTTGGACATATTCAAACCAAAAAATCATGTATCTACCCCCTAACGCTAAACTCTGTCATATGAAGTCAAGCATATGAAGAGAAGTGGTTTTGGGTTTCAAACATGGAAATTTCCATGCTTGAAACCAAAAACCACTTCTCTTCATGCATGCTTGACTTCATAAGACAGAGTTTAGGGTTAGGTGGTAGATACATGATTTTCCTGGTTTGAATATGTGTAGACCTTGTTTATCAAATTAATTGAATGCTTACTATATAACATAAGAGAAGACCTTGTTTTTTTTGAATTTTTATACCCATTTGAATCTTTGTCAAATCCTTGGTTCCACCAAGATTTGAATAAGTTAAAAACATGAATATGAAAAAGTAAGCATGTATGCTTCTTAGTCACTTCAAAATGAAGCTCTTGGGAGGGTTTTTGAATTTCCATGTTCGAAACCAAAAACCACATATCTTCATGCTTGACTTCATGAAACAAAGTTTAGGGTTAGGGGTAGATACATGCATGATTTTTCTTGTTTGAATATGTCTAGAACTTGTTTATCAACTTAATTGAATGCCTACTATATAACATAAGAAGACCTTTTTTGTTTTTTTTAAATTTTTATACCCATTTGAATCTTGGTCAAATCCTAGGTTTCACCAAGATTTGAATAAGTTTAAAACATGAATATGAAAAAGTAAGCATGCATGTATGCTTCTTAATTAATCACTTCGAAATGAAGCTAGCTCTTGGGAGGGTTTTTGAAATTTCCATGTTTGAAACCAAAAACCACATATCTTCATGCATGCGCTTGACTTCATGAGACAGAGTTTAGTGTTAGGGGGTAGATACATGATTTCTCTCGTTTGAATATGTTTGAAACCAAAAACCACATATCTCTGGTTTGCCCGCACTTAGAAATGATATTTGCATCACTTATCATATGTTTGCCCATTTGAATCTTGTCAAATCCTAGATTTGACCAAGATAATTTAAACAAGTTTAAAACATGAAAATGAAAAGGCAAGCTTGTATCCTTCTTAGTCACTCTAAAATGAAGTTTGGGGAGGTTTTTGAAATTTCCATGCTTGAAACCAAAAACCACTTCTCTTCATATATATCACAGAGTTTATAGTAAGCATTCAAGTTGATAAACAAGGTTTAGACATATTCAAACTAGAAAAATCATGTATATACCCCCTAAGGCTAAACTCTGTGATATATATGAAGTCAAGCATATAAGAGGAATGGTTTTGGGTTTCAAACATGGAAAATTCAAAAACCCTCCCAAAAGCTTCATTTTTTGAGTGAATAAGAAGGATCCAGGCTTACTTTTTCATTTTCATGTTACTGACTTGTTTAATTCTTGGTCAAACCTAGGATTTGACCAAGATTCAAATAGGCATAAAAATTCAATAAAGAATTCAAAAAATGAAAAACCAAAGCACATAATTAAGCTTCTTAAGTTATAGTAAGCATTCATGTTGATCAAGAGAGTCTATACATATTTAAACATTAAAAATCATGTATATACCCCAACCCTAAACTCTGTCTAATGAAGTCAAGGACGAAGAGAAGTGGTTTTCGTTTTTTTTGAATTTTTATGCCCATTTGAATCTTGGTCAAATCCTTGCAGGTTTGACCAATATTTAAACAAGTTTAAAACATGAAAATGAAAAGTAAGTGTGGATCCTTCTTATTCACTCCAAAATGAAGCTTTTGGGAGGTTTTTTTAAATTTTCCATGTTCGAAACCCAAAATGATATCTCTCCGTGCTTTACTTCATAAGACAAAGTTTAGGGGTAGGGGGTAGATACATGATTTTTCTGGTTTGAATATGTCTAGACCTTGTTTATCAACTTGAATGCTTATTATGTGACATCAAAAGACTATGTGTTTAGTTTTTTTTTGAATTTGTTATGCCCATTTGAATCTTGGTCAAATCCTAGGTTTGACCAAGATTTAAACCAGTTTAAAACATGAAAATGAAAAGTAAGCCTGGATTCTTCTTAGTCACTCCAAAATGAAGCTTTTGGGAGGTTTTTTAAATTTCCATGTTTGAAACCCAAAACCACTCCTCTTAATGCTTGACTTCATAAGACAGAGTTTAGGGTTAGGGGCCAAGTATATACATGATTTTTCTTGTTTAAATATGTCTAGACTTTGTTTATCAACTTGAATGCTTACTATATGACATCAAAAGACTATGTGTTTGGTTTTGATTTTTTTGAATTTGTTATGTCCATTTGAATCTTGGTCAAATCCTAGGTTTGACCAAGATTTAAACCAATTTAAAACATGAAAATGAAAGCCTGGATTCTTCTTAGTCACTCCAAAATGAAGCTTTTGGGAGTTTTTTCAATTTCCAATGTTTGAAACCCAAAACCACTTTTCTTCATGCTTGACTTCATAAGACAGAGTTTAGGGTTAGGGGGTATATACAATATTTTTCTGGTTTGAATATGTCTAGACTTCGTTGATCAACTGTAATGCTTACTATATGACATAAGAAGCTTATGTGCTTTGGTTTTTTTTTTGATTTCTTTTTTGAATTTTTATGCCCACTTGAATCCTGGTCAGATCCTTTGTTTGACCAAGATTTAAACAAGTTAAAACATGAAAATGAAAAAGTAAGCCTGGCTCCTTCTTAGTCATGAAAATGAGTTAACTTGGCTTTCCAACCCTTGAATCCATAGGAAACTTTGTACTAATGCAGTATAATAATCACTCGAGTTTTTACACCAACAGGTCTGTCACTTACGTGTGGTGCCCATGCGTGAGGTCCCAAACTTCAGTGAGCACAAGTCACATGCGGTAGGCAGGCAAAATACCCGATCAATCCGGGCGGTGGCTGTTAAGGACCCGATCGCATTTCTTGCTTTCAGACTGGGGTCTACCATGTAAGAAGTTTGTTCCTTTTGGATGCATCACTCGTATTTGCAAGTTTTTTGGGGGTCCCGCAAATTCAGGGTAGCATCATGCCCCCCTTCCCACGCCAACACAAACAGAGTTCAACACAACCTAATTAAGCAAGGTTCAACACAGACATAGTTCAACAACCCCTAATTAAGCTAATAGGTTCACCACAAACGCTGCTGAGCAGCAAACATAAACAGAGTTCAACAAAAGATGCTGCTTTTGAAGCAGTAGGAGAGACAAACATGCACAACAGTTACGGAGTATATTTACCATCTTCTTCCTGGTCCCGCTTCTTCTGCTTCTTGCTGCCCATACCTTTAATCTTTGGTGGCTTGGGCTTGGGAGGAGGCACACGACCGGTCTCGATAGCTTGGTTCAATTTCTTCCTTAGGAATAGCCCATATGCCATGTGGTTGGCTATGAAGCCGGATCGGTTAACAGTTTCCCCAACTTTGAGACAGCCGGACCCACCGGCTTCGGCATGCTGCAGGACGCTTCGAAAGTCAACCTTTATGCTCTTTGTGCAGAAGGGGCAGCTGTTCCTGGCACCAGTCCAGGGTTCACTCCAATACTTGTCGAACTTCCCCGCCTTAAGCTTGTTGAGAGTGGCCCTGGCCTTCCTATGACGCGACTCGACATCGCTGTCAACCTCATCAGTAGCAACCTGATACATGCCAAATAAACAGGTGAAGCAAATATGTAGCAGTTGCAACTAATAATGAATATGAATCTAAAAAGATTCTGACGCTAATTCAAAACCCTATAGCGCAAAAAAAAGAGGGAGAGACCATAGAGCAAATCGATACAGGGCTATGTTAAATAAGGGAGAGAGGTGAATCGGATGTGAAGCAAATATGTAGCAGTTGCAACTAATACTGAATATGAATCTAAAAAGATTCTGACGCTAATTCAAAACGCTATAGCGCAAAAAAAGAGGGAGAGACCATAGCGCAAATCGATACAGGGCTATGTTGAATAAGGGAGAGAGGTGAATCGGAACATACTTCCTCCCCCTCGTCGACGATATTCTCGTCGAAGGTCGGCGGCGGCGGTTCAAAGATGAGTTCAACCTCGTCCTCGTCATCTAGGGGATGCTTCCCAAGAGAGTGGACCCATCTACCAACAGCATCAGATGCCGATGAGCGACCGATGGCCCGACCTTCGGCAATGGCCTCCGCTTCGTCTTTGGCATCCGCTGCGGCAATGATCGCCGCCGTTGCGGCCATGCGTGCTGCGGTCGCGGCTCTGCACGCCTCCTCTGCGGCTAAGGCCAGCCGCGCGGCTTTCGCTTTCGCTGCGTTGACGGCGTCGGTTGGGCTCTCCATCGGTGGAATGGGAAGGGGAAGTGAAGAGAGGGTTTTTTCCTAGTCCGTGGAGAGAGGGAGAAGTGTGGACGTGAAATGGATAACTGACGATATTTCAAGATTTGGGAGACATAGCACGAACCGGCAGATGACAGCGCGTGGGTGCATTACCTCATACTGCCTCTGTCCTAGAAAGAGCGTACGTGTGGGTTTTCAAGGCATATTAAGGATTTTATTATTACATTGGGAAACTGTCATCGACCATCACTTTCCTCTTCAACTTTTCCACCTCCAATGATCTAAATGCATGTAGTAAATAAGAAAACCATATTATGCTAAATACTACTACCTCCATCCCAAAGCGTAAGGCTTATATTATTTTTAGAAGCTCAAACTATGTCAAGGTAAACTAAGATTTTACCAAAAATCATTATCATGCAAAATACAAAATTAATATCAATACATAGACAACGATTTTTTTTGGTATGGTATCTACAAAATATTATATTAGTTGATAGATTGTTCTAAATTTTCGTCAACCTTTACTTGCTTTGACTCTTAAAAAAAGACTTAAGCTTTGTGATGGAGGTAGTACGTACTAGTCGTGAAGAAACTATATCCCTCGTGATGAGAAAGAAATATTTTTTACTACCACTCTTTTGTGGACAAATTTTGAAGTGCATTGCAAAACGAGAAGTACACTCTTTTATGGACAAATTTTAACTCTACACCCATTATTTCAGGATGGAGGGAGTATAACCCAACTTGTTTTTTTCTTCTGGGCACTACACTGCTTTTTCCCTGTGCAATGCTTGGTTCTACCCTTTTTCTCAATGTAATGGTCACTTTAAGTCATTTTTTCCCACACACATTTATTTTGTACTTCTCTACAGTGTTGACCGTGCTACTACTATTTGTGTTAGTGCGCCAAAAACAAAATGTTATTTTTTAAGTGCCAAATTAATCTAGGGCGTTGGTTGTGAATCGGTGAACAAAAAAGAGATAGCCCAAAAGAGGAACACACCAAGGTACAAAAACTAGTATATATGCATGTTTCTATGTACATATATATGACCCTGGGTTTGTAGATAAAAAACATTCATATATGCGCTTACTATTAATATACATAAGTTTATGCTGATTCTCTTGGTTTAGGTATATATATGGTTAGGCATCACTACTAATTCAGAAAAAAACAAAAATGTAACTCTTCAAGTGAAGTCATTTTAAGTGACCTAACAACTAAAATTCATATATAGGATTTGTATAGGAATTATGTAGGATTTAGATCACATGTGAATTTTCCCCACACTAGTTGTTTGATTCATAGGAACATATCCTATAGGAATCTTGCAGTGCAAATCCTATAAGAATAAAACATTAGGTCATACCTCATGGAAAATTTCCTTTGGCACAATCAAACACAACTCATCTTCCTATATGATTCAACTAGCCATTAAATCTCAATCCTATGTTTTCCATATTTCTATGGTTTTCCCATCCTATGAATCAAAGGAGCCTTAGGGCTTATATCTTTTTTTAGAAAGGCAAACTATGTTAAGATTGGCCAAGTTTTACGAAAAACCTTTAACATGCAAAATACAAAGTTGAGTCATTTCGTTTGAATCGGAGGGAGTACATTTGACGTTATGGTACTATTTGACAGCTGCTTGGCACTGTATTTTTTTCGAACCAAACTTCCCCCTTCATGAAGCTTTTATTTTAGCTTCAGTGACTTGATACATCCATATATCTAGACAAAGTTGAGTCAATTCATTTGAATCAGAGGGAGTACATTTGACTATATGGGTATTGTTTGACAACTGCTTGGCACTGTCTTCTTTTTTGAACCAAACTGCCCCCTTCACGAAGCTTTTATTTTGGGATAGAGCTTCACTGACTTGATACTTCCAAGTTTCACAGTGACTTGGTGCCACCATCCACCATCCATCTCAGATCCAATGTATGCGATCGACTTAGAATTTAAACTAAATAATTATTATAATTGCTCAGAAATATTTCAAGAACTTCCAGTTAATCGTGCATATTTCGATTTATATTTTGGTGAAGTTTCATTCGATTTGAATCAAAGGTTTGTGAGCAAATATATACTCCCTCCGGTTCATATTAATTGACTCTAATATGGATGTACTAGACACATTTTAGTTCTAGATACATCCATATTGAAGTCAATTAATATGAATCAGAGGGAGTATTTAGTTTAAACTAGTGCTCGTATACGTAAAAAGCTCTTTAATCACAAGCTAATCGTCCGAGTGGGATGAAATATTCACAGATTTTAGAACAAGGCATCTACATTTTACTGGATTTTTTTCATAATTTTTGTTTTTAGGTTCGAAATAAGAGATTAGTTTGGAACGTTGGATCTCAAATGGTTGGTAGATGGTGGCACCAAGTCACAATGAGATTTGGAGACTTCAAGTCACTGCAGCTCTGTCCTTTTATTTTGACAAACTGCAGAGCCGCTGGTGCATCTATGCTTGCGTACGGCCGACGCCGATTCTTAGCAAGGAAGTTCTTCCTATAAGTAGTAGTATCCATACTCCACTCCAAGGCATGTATAAAAAAAAGAACCCATCCCGTTCTCGTTTTCCCGATCACTCTTCTCTGAAGATGGAGGAGGCCCTCTTCTTGTGCCCCCTCTGCCTGCTGCCCTTCAAACCCCCCATATCCAAGGTCGCTCCCTTCCGATTTCATTCTTAGGTTCACCTGTGAGAAATGTCAATGACAACTGATGCCACGTACGTTGTTCCGTGCAGTGCAAGGGCGGTCATATGGGCTGTCGGCGCTGCGTCGGCGAGCTTGCGCCGAACCCGTGCAAGAAGTGCGAGCAGCCGGCGTGGTTGCCGCCGTCGAATCGATCTGGGCCAAGATTGCCGCCGTCGAATCGATCTGGGGCAATGGTCAAGTGCGTCGGCTGCCAGAGCTTGGTCGCCTCCACGGAGTCCTACAAGCACTATATCGCGTGCCCGCATGGTCCGTGCGGCTGCACAGAGGCCATCAATACCGGCTGCAGCTTCACCGGCCCGCCGCGGGAGCTCCTGGTACACCTCCAAGCATCCCACTCCATCCCAGTGTTTACGTTCCAGTATGGCATACCCGCCTGGTGCATAGTTCGTGTTCCGGTACAACCGCGGGGACACCTGTTCATCGGCAGTGGGGAAGAAGACGGTAGCGTGTTCGCCATCACCGTTGGAGCGCTCGGCCCGACCACCATTGTGTCCTGTGTGTGCATCAGGTCGGCCGCGTGCTTGTTTCCGATGTACAAGGCGCAGCTGTTGGTGATTGGTCCGCCGGCGCCGGCGACGGCTGGGACCAGTGACCTCTCGACGGACACCTTGATGGCGGTAATCGAGCCGACGAGCTCCCCGACGCCTAGCTCGATCATGTTGCAGCAGCTCACTTCTTTCCTGGCGGTGCCGCCCCGTTACGCGAAGCAGAATGGAGGGCAGCGTGTGTTGCCTATCTGCGTTTGCATCAACAAGAAGGTTATACAATAATCTTCGTTTAGTCATACTGCAATGTAGTTACTCGAAGATCGGAGGGAGTAGTTTAGTTCGAAGTAGGGTTCGTTCGGATGTATTTTGGACTTGTATAGTAGTAGTACTACTACTCCAGAACTATTACTAGCTAGTTGGAGTGCTAGAATGCAGCTCGGAGTATTATAGTATTTTGGCAGTACTACTAGTTATGTATGTGACTGCAAATTCAAACTAAAATGGACTATTTCTTGCTAATGTTGTTCTTTTGGAGTCATCATTTTTTTCTGAACGTGTTAACTATGCTATTGTCTAAGGATTCGTTTAGATTTCTTTGGTTGAATTCATATTTCGTCTCTTCCTAATTTGGCAAAACTGCACTGTCATGGGCATTCTTACAAGGTCGCTGAAGTTTCAAAGTTTCTTAATGTATATTGCGTAGGGTGTACCCCCTTAACATGGATCTGTTGCATTTTTGGGTTGTATTTTTTTTGGCAATTTTCAGGACCATAAAATAGCACGCCTTCAGTTGAAATTTGAATTAGTGGCCGATACTAGCATGGAGTAGTGAAGTTTTTTTGTACTCCCTCGGTCCCACCAAAAGTGTCTCACCTTTGTTAAAATTTAGATGGATAGATGTATTTTTTTTACAAAGTTGAGACAACTTTGGTGGGACGGAGCCACGGAGTCGTAGTTGATGGCGAGAAGGTTGATGCCTTGCTAGGTTGGTGTACGTTGCAAAAAGAACAAGGTTGGTGTGTATTTGTTTTATTTGTTCACCATAATACTGACATGGCCATCGATTTGATTAGACAACACAAGCCTGGGATGTTTCACTTATTTATTGTAGGAAGCACGATTAATGTTCTGTAATGATGGGGCTACTCCTATAGTCCGTCTGCTCGGCTCCTACTCGGGTGTCGGGTCACATTCACACTCTCCTCTTTTTTTGAACACATTCACACTCTCCTCTTTTTTTGAACACATTCACACTCTCCTCTTTTTTTGAACACATTCACACTCTCCTCGAAACTGCAGTAGGCAGTATATGAGCGTCTCGGTTCACCTCCGTCGTCTATCCCCACTCCGCCCATCTTCCATAGCACGCGCCTGCGTCTCCGCCATGGCGCTTTCGCATCCTATCCAGCAGTGCCCAGTTTGAGAGCCTCTGTTCTCCAACTCAAACCCCCACCTGCCGCCATTGATCGCCATCTCTCTCCCAAAGTTCGAATCAGTAGATCGCCCAAGAAAATACCAACCCCATTGTACCACCTGCCTCATTGCGATGGCGAAATCGAGCAGGGTCTGTGGATCTGGGCTGTTTCACAAGGTGTTTACGGAAGGCCCCCTTGAAGTGCTCATCAGCCAGTGCGACGCCATCACCGCCGCGTCCCTAGTCGGTTCCTCCAAAAGTATTCTTCAGTCAGCCAAATACAGTGCCACTCTGCCTGCTTCTCAGCCGTTTGGCCTTCCGTGTGTTCTCTGTTGTGACCCGGCGGATAAACCATGGGCGGTGTTCAAGGAGGATTTGCCGGTGCACAGCAAGTGCAAACTACTGCCGCTGGACAGGTTCTCCTATGATGGCCTAATGCCACACGGTAAGGATGAGGAGCGGGCAGGCGCCAATGGAGATTGGATCGCCATGGTTGGCCCCGAAGGCAAGTGGAACCTCCTCAATGTCTACACTCATCGCAAGATTAAGCTTCCATCTTTGAGGAAGAAGTTGGAAACCACACGCAATCCACTTATATTCGAGTATCAGCGTTCTGCTATTCAACTGCAGAAGATAGCTATTTGCCAAGTTCCTACAGCTGCTAGGGGGTATCAAGATTTCTCCCTTGTCGCAATCTTCGACTTTGCAATTGCCTACCTCCATGGCGAATATCCTCGTACATGGATATTTCTTGAAAACCAGTTTCAGTACGGCGCCATATACTGCGATGCAATTATACATAACGGACTTGTGTTCGCCGTTACTGAGCTTGGAAATGTTTATGCATGGGATCCTAATGAATTTGGTAACATTTCCTCCCTATCTTTTTTATATACGTAACTTATATAGTATTTCACCTCTTATTTGTTGAACTGTCTTGGCATCTTTTGGCTTAAAGGAATTCCATAGGCGCACACCATAACCCTCTTGTGGTATGGACATATATAGAATTTAACATCTATAGGAATTTTAGTATGGTCTAATGTGCATGTTGTTCCTTAGGAAAAAGGCCCCCTAGTAATTAAGTTTCTTTATTATTACTCCCTAGAAAATTTAAGGTAGAGTAGAAATAGAATCAATAAAGGTGCCATGCAATATTGATAAAGACTTTCATTTGTTTATATTCCCCCGGTTCTAGAGAATAAGGAGTACTATATTCAAACCATCTAAAATTTGGACCAATATTTTCGGGAACATGTTTTAAATCCACATGAAGTTTTACCAAGATGTTCGAAATATATTTCAAACCATCTTATGTTCGACCATGATTTTATAAAGTACTAGTATTGGCATCCCAATATCAAATCAATATCACTAGTAGATAAATCATGAAATATATTTTCATGTGACGTGCTCTTTCCTTTATCAAGGTCCTATAGTGCTCCCTGCTCCATTCATTCCGCGGACGGCTGGATTTGATGGCGATGATGATTTTGACTCTAATAGTCGTACGTGGTGGCTGGCAAGATCTCAAGATCGTTCTAGACTTCTCCTGGTCTATGCACGTGGCGTAATGGATTTTGACGCTGACGGTGCTCCAATGTATTATTATGATAGTACCCCTTCTGTCCATTGCGGTCGCGCTGTTCACAGCTATTCGGGGTATACCTGCATTGTATTCTCGAATGACACTAGTCGGTTACTTCCAGCCAACCCGTGGGAAAGGGTTACTAATCTTGGAGACTATTCTATGTTCCTTGGGTTGAACTATCCGATTTTCATGCCAGTGGGTGGTGCAACATTTCCCCCAGGATATTTGACAAGAAGAAACTGCATCTACACCACGCCTCAGACCATTGGCTCTCAGTTTGACACATCACATCAAGAAATTTTCCGCTTCAGTCTAAATGGCGAAGACCACCAAAGCATATCTTTCTCAAGCAGCGGTCCAGGGGCCAACTGGCATACGGGGTTTTGGTTCATCCCAAGCTACACCAACGCGCTGGACTGGAACAAAGACAATCAGAGTTAGGGATATTTATGTAATAGTAGGATCATACTACTAGCTAGCTCAGTTGGTCTTGACTCCTATTTAACTATTTATAGCTAATGTACTTAGGTGATAAATTTATGCTATTTGCATGAACCCAGGCGCTTCTTTTAATTTGATCAAATACGGTCTATACACATGCATGGTTGTTTGGCTGTTTCAGTGTCCCTAGAGGCATACATATATACTGTTATTTAGCAATCTTTATTACAGTACAAAGGTCTTAACCTCATGGTTCACAGAAAGTATAAACGTAGATCAACCATCTAAACATAGAAGACATTCTAGTGTATGATTCTTACATATACACATCAACATCCTATCAGAAAATCTTAATGTGAATTGTACTGGCTGTACAAACCCGTGCATCATTCTCTAGCCGGTTGCACCCAAAAACCAAATCGTGGTACTTCATAGTTGACTGTATGTAGGACAACATACAGATCCAATGCGAAGCCATGGGTATCACCTGCATGACAGAACCATATTTCACATGGTTGGAGGTACTCCATATGGCATTTAAAATCATTCCTTGTCTTTCATATGGTCCTAAAAATAGTACAGTTGGATTTGTGGGTTTTAATTTTTTATTAACACACTCAATTGATTGCCCAAACATTGATTAATAATATTATTAAGGGGTGTGATGTTGAAAGCCATAAGAACAATGTGCCAAACAATCTTTGCTAGCGGACGGTAAATGTATACCCATCAGAAATAATCAGCAGACGTGCATGTTTCTTTGGTCAGAATAACTGCTGCACCATCTTAAAAGTAAATGGCATGACCATTTATTTGATTTGATAGCGTGCAGCTAGATGGCGTACATTACTATCTCTACTTCCTTGGGTCGCCCAAATCTGGAGTACTAAAAGCAAATCCTGGTGATTCATTTGACAAGACAACACAGATGCGTCCAAATTTCTCCGTCCATATTATTATAATCTGGAGTGCGTTGCCTCGTTGCCTTCCAAGAGAAGCTGCATTCCTTGCCAAAAAAGAGAGAGAGGCTGTATTTATAACTATCTCACCGGCCGCCACTAGTACAAACCATCACTCCCTCTCCACCTCCACCTCCATCTCTTCCCTAGTAGCTCCACCTCCATATCGGCGACGGACCACAATCGCGCGGCTTCGACTTCCTCTTCGACGGCGGCGGCGACAGAGGCGTGAGGCACCTTCTCCGCGGCGCATCACTCATCCTCGTCCCGCGGCAACAATGGCTGTATGTGAAATCACCATACCCTTTTGTATGGTAGAGATGATGATGTGCGGATAAAATTTTATTGGCGGTTGCTCATCCTTGTTTGAATATTTGGTGTAGATTCACATCTAGGGCAGGGTGTCAAGCGGGGTGGGTAGCGGGCTAGCTAGTTTCAGTGCGAGTGCTTTAAATCTGCTCTAATCTCAACCACTATTTGCTCTAATTTTCTGCTTTGCGGGACGATTCGCGGACGCCGCTTGCAACCCTAATCTAGGGTATTGATCCTAGTTTAGTAGACTACTAGGATTTACATGCCAATTTGTTTTTAGACTAGATCCGGATATTTGTCAATACTACTACGTACTTCTTCCGTTCGTATTTAATTGACTCTAGTTGAAAGCATCGACAGTTCATTTTCTTCTCTCCCTCTCGTCGACTAATTAAAACCGAACAGAGGGAGTATTAGGAATCCATGTGCATCCGTACTACCAGTAAGGTATTGCGTTGTTGCAGAGGCTCAGTGTAATCAATATCTTTCGATATTAATATACTCACTTTATCAGAAAATAAATTAGTAATCCATGTTCAAACTTGCTAGTTTGATCGACGTTTGATGATGATTTGTGAGGCCATGTATGGGCCTAGTTTGTTTTGCCTGGTGGTCAGTAGGCTGATGATTTATTTTTTTGCTTGGTCGATCTGTGGTCGTTCCATGGCCACTGCTGATTAAGCATTACTAGAATCAACAATTTTTTGCTTGTCTGGTGATTGGAAGTGTATGCGCTAGCACCATCGCACGATGATTAGTCTTAATGGAGATGCAGATGTCGATCAAGAGGGAGAAACATATCTTGATCATGCATTTCTCACGAGATTACTTGGTGATTGGAAGTAGAATCCACAATTTGTTGTGCAAACTTCTCAACATATGCATATATTCAATGAATTGGCTTTATGTGATCAATAGTACTTCTTATTGCAGATGGATGGAGGGGAAAGAGCGAAAAAACCGATACTTAGTGAGATGACTTCTCATTCTTTGACTTCTGATATCCCAGATAACAAGGTAAATATATAGAACGACGATTCGTAGGTGATAAAAGCAGAATCCACAATTTGCCGTGCAAACTTCTCAACATATGCATATATTTGATTAATTAGTTTTATGTGATCAATAGTATTACTTATTCCAGATGGACGTAGGGGAAGGAACGAAAAAGCGGATGCTATGTGAAATGACTTCTAAATCTGTGTGTTCTGATATCCCAGATGACAAGGTAAACATATGGACCGACGCTTGTTTTGCTGCTGCCCCCGTTAGATGGCTAGATGCTCTGGTCTAATTTCTGTTCATGTGCTTATTATTGCAGAAACATAGAGTTGAAGAAAACTCTATATTGTCTGATGACAAAGGTGAAATGGCATGCCAGTCTTTTAAACCTCCGACGCCACCTTGTTTACTGTCTATGGAGACTGATGCAGCTGGACCTGGTACTGATGAGCCTATACGTGGCATCATCGTGCCACATGAAGAAGGTTGTGGATTGGGTTTACCCCCTGCTGAAGAAACTGGTGGTGCAGCTGGAGCTGCTAGTGTAGAGCCTCTAGTGAACGGTGTCGTGCCACGGGAATTCTCTGAACTAGAGCAAGACGGTTTACCTATTGTCAAGACCGATGTAACTGGTGCTGATGCTGGAGTTGCTACTGATGATCCTGCACCCGAAGTTGCCACGCCACCCGAAGGAGGTTTTGTATTGGTAGAACCCGTCATGACTATGCCCACAGTACTGACTGGTGGTGGACCTGGAGCTGGTATGGTAGAGCCTCTAGCGAAAGGTGTCGTGCCACGAGAATCCTCTGAAGTGGATATTGGTGGTTTACCCTCTGTAGATACTGGTGGTCTACCTGGAGCTGGTATTGTAGAGATTTCAGCAAACAGTGCTGTCCCACCCAACTCCTATGAACTTGAGCATGTACCTGATGTGCCTTCTGTAGAACCTGATGCACCTGTAAGTAGTGGTGATGATTCCGCTGAATCTGATCAAGAAGGATCTGCATCTCGAGGACAAGATGTCAGCTGTCATTCACCTGAACCCGAGCTGAAGTCAGCAACGGTAGCTTATATGGCACGGACTGTCCTTCAAGCTCTAAAGATCCAGTTGGGTGGTTCACAGGACCAGCTACTCCAAGCCATTGTCACTACAAAAGACCAGCCAGCATGCTTCGTTATCTCCTGCATACTGTTTGACAAGCTGAAGCACTGCAACTGGCGCATTGTTCAATCCCATCAGCATGGAGAGAGGAGCTATGTTTATGTCAAGATGATTCATGCTGATTTGGTAAGGTTCCATGATAAGATGTATGGGTGGGGTGAGGCAAGAGCCACATTTTGCAGCATTCACACAGTCTTCGCTCTTGAGCCAGACCCCATGGATGCTTACCCAGTGGTGCAGCTGTCCTGACTTGATATATGTTTTATGATCAGTATGCTGCTGTCGTGGAACTGTGATGTGGAGCTACCTTTCTTATGGTTTCTAGGCTTTTGGTTTCAACATGTATTATGGAGCTTACCTTAGGACTTTCGCATGCGTTTGGCTGTTGACCTGTAATGTTTGTGGTTGGTTGTCTAATCTACTTGGCACAATCACATTGCAAAGGCAAATGTTCCTTTTCTCTTTAATTGTTATTATGACTTATGTGTTATAACCAGGCAAGAATATGCAATCTTGGTTCTCTGACCGATATATATGTACATACAACTTTTGTTCACATAATAACACTTACACGGGAAAAGAGTAGCTTTCTCTGTTGGACAAACACCAAACCACAAAAGGGTAACAACACAATATCCAAACTAGGTACGGCACCTGTTGAGCATACATGACTTTTGTCGTAAAATCACGTTAACCAACACTAGCAGCATCTTGTTCTTTGCAAGGTGCTATGCTTATCAGTCTAATCCCAATACACAACCTACTTCAGGTGGCACGATGATGTCAGGTGCAGGTTCACCAGTACCAACTCTCTTGCATCAGTCTCCATTGAAGGTACGCCACTGCTGCAGTAGACACCATTAGCAATGCAACCTGAAGGTGTTCTTATCCTCATATCAGGATCACATAATACAGGTGTCAAGCTTCATGCACTAGCCAACACAATGAAAAGTCCGAACTAGGATAGCTAGGAAAAAAACATGAAGATCTTTTTTTCGAATCCCACGCTGAACATCTTTTTTTTAACTAATTAGGTAAGCTCCTGCTGACAAACATATTACAGCAACTCCAGCAGTGGCTCTATATTTAGGCGCTGTGGGCTGAATGGCTGATGCTGCGCATGGAGCCGGCAATAGCTTCACCGGAAGCTGCAAACTGTGGCGGCCAAATGCAGGGCTGAAACAGCGTATTTTCAGAGGCGCTATAAATGCAGCGCCAAAAACAGAATATAATGAAAAATAGAGTGCAGTAAAACAGAAGATCAAACAAAGACTAGAAATAGACATAAAATAGGATAAAATTAGCTTGATAGATACTCCGTAGTTCATATTTGTACAAAGTAGTGCGATAAAACTAAACTAAAACTCGACATCTGACGAGTCCGGTGTCGTGCCCGACACCGGATCCGACGAGAAGAGGTCAATCCAACGGGGGTCGTCCTCGCCAATGGTGGTCGGCCCGGCGAGCTGCGCTTCGATGAAGGCCCGCTTCGTCGCCTTCTCCGCCCTCCGTCGTGCGCGGTCCTCCTTCTTCGCTGCCCGCCTCGTCGCCTTCTCCGCCCTCCGTCTGCGGAAGTGCTCGTTCTCGGCGGCAACGTCCTCGGGGAAGCGGGCCGCCCACTCGCGCGCCGCGCGCTCGTCCCGCTCGGCGATGCGCAAACGGCGCTCCGTCTCGCGGCGGCGGTGCTGTTCCTCCTGTCTAACGATGTACGGCGGCGGCGCGAGATCCTCGGCCTGCTGGCGCGTCCACACGTCATGGAAATTCATCGACGATCGCGGGCGCCCGAGCCGCCACGCCACGGCGTCGTACGCGCGCGCGGCCTCGTGCGCGGTCTCGTAGGTGCCGAGGCCGATGCGCTCGCCGCCGTCACGTATCTCCGCGTAATACGTACCTTTGGGGCGCGCGCGGACGCCGCGGTACCCCGTGCCCGAGACGCGGCAGTACCGCGAGCTCGACGCGAGACGAGGCATGGCGGCGGCGGCGGAAGCGGAGCCGCGGCGGCGATATTAGGCGCAGATGGGCAAATTTCAGCAACCCGTGTCCATCTTTTTTTTTGGCAGGATTACGCCATGTACCACCTTCCAATTAGAAAATAGTACTGTTCAGCATTCCCCTGTTGGGCCCAATATTTCACTTTGGGTTGCCAACGGCCATCTACATGGTAATTGCTCTCGGCCTACTTGCTCCGGCCGTCGAAGCCCAATAACTACAAATGGGCCTTTCTGCTCATGCAATTTCGGCCCTTTTCTAATGAAACACAGATCCTATGAATGGCAAAAGAAAAAAACGCGGAGATTCTACATAAAAGTTGTTTTTAGTTATTTTGAATTATTGGGTTCCAATTTTTGAAACTGCTCATGCCCAATATGAAAATCCTTGTTCGCTCCATACCCACATGGATAACGGTATTTTTAATAATTCATAAAGTGGATTTGAAATTTAAAACATATCCTAATAATTCCATGATTTAATCTATCAACTTGCAAGATCTTGGAGAGAAAAAGCTTGTATTAGTCTGCAGAATCCGCACCGTTTCAAAGGCGGCAGTGGATCAAAAGAAAAAAGGAAGTAGCCAGAAATTAGGGGTCAAAAATAACTCCAAGAAATGAAACTTTTATTGTTCGTAGAGGATGACATGCGGGACCCATGAGCCAGCAGCTTACTCAACGTTTCAAAGGCGGCATGAGATCGGAAGAAAAATGCAAGTGACCAAATATCAGGTGCCAAAAATAATCCAAGAAATGAAACTTATTGTACATAGAGGATGACATGCGGGTCCCATTTTGCAGCAGCGGTTTCAGCGTTTCAAATGCGGTTTGAGATCAAAAGAAAAAGAAAGTAGCCAGAAATTAGGGGGTAAAAAACTCCAAAAAAAGAAAGTTGATTGTACATAGAGGATGACATGCGGGTCCCATGAGTCAGCAGCTTACTCAACGTTTCCAAGGCGGCAGGATCAAAAGAAAAAAAATAGCCAAAAATCAGAGGTGAAAAAAAACCAAGAAAAGAAATTTTATAGTACATAGAGGATGACATGCGGGTCCCATGAGCCAGCAGGTTCCTCAACGTTTTCAAAGGCCGGTGGGGATGAAAAGAAAAAGGCAAATAGCCAGAAATTAGGGGTAAACAATAAATCCAACAAAGGAAAGGTTTATTGTTCATAGATGCTGACATGTGGGACCCATGAGCCAGCAGCGTCAAGGCAAGTGACCAAAAATCAGGGGTAAAAAAAATCCAAGAACAGAAACTTTATTGTACATAGAGGATGACATGTGGGTCCCATGAGCCAGCACCTTACTCAACGTTTCAGAGGCGGCTTGAGATCGAAAGAAAAAGGAAAGTGACCGAATATCAGGAGCTAAAAATAATCCAAGAAAGGAAACTTTTATTGTACATAGAGGTTGACATATGGGTCCCACTAATACAAGCTCTTTCGCTCGAAGATCTTGCAAGTTGATTGTACATAGAGGATGACATGCGGGCCCCATGTGTCAGCAGCTTACTCAATGTTTCCAAGGCGGCAGTGGATCAAAAGAAAAAGGAAATAGCCAAAATCAGAGGGTGAAAAATAAATCCAACAAAGGAGAGGTTTATTGTCCATGGAGGCTGACATCTGGGACCCGCGAGCCAGCCGCGTCCTCTACGTTTAGAAGGCGACTGGGGATCGAAAGAAAAAAGGCAAATAGCCAGAAATTAGGGGTACAAAATAACTCCAAGAAAGGAAGTGTTTATTGTTCATAGAGGCTGACATGTGGGACCCATGAGCCAGCAAAGTCTTCAACGTTTCAAAGGCGGCAGGGGATCAAAAGAAAAAGGAAGTAGCCAGAAATTAGGGGTAAAAAATAACTCCAAGAAAGGAAACTTTTATTGTTCATAGAGGATGACATGCGGGACCCATGCTCCAGCAGCTTCCTCAACGTTTCAAAGGCGGCATGAGATCGAAAGAAAAAGGCAAGTGACCAAATATCAGGACCCGAAAATAATCGAAGAAAGAAATTTTATTGTACATAGATGATGACATGCGGGACCCATTTAGCAGCAGCGGTCTCAACGTTTCCAAGGCGGCACGGGATCAAAAGAAAAAGGAAGTAGCCAGAAATTAGGGTTCAAAAATAACTCCAAGAAAGGAAACTTTTATTGTTCGTAGAGGATGACATGGGGGACCCATGAGCCAGCAGCTTACTCAACGTTTCAAAGGCGGCATGAGATCGAAAGAAAAAGGCAAGTGACAAAATATCAGGAGACAAAGATAATCCAAGAAAAGAAAACTTTATTGTACATAGAGGATGACATGCGGGTCCCATTTAGCAGCAGCGGTCTCAACGTTTCAAATGCGGCTTGAGATCAAAAGAAAAAGAAAGTAGCCAGAAATTAGGGGGTAAAAAATCTCCAATAAAGGAAAGTTTTATCGATGAGCCAGCAGAGTCCTCAACGTTTCAAAGGCGGCAGGGGATCAAAAGAAAAAGGAAATAGCCGAAAATCAGAGGGTGAAAAAAAACCAAGAAAATGAACTTTTATAGTACATAGAGGATGACATGCGGGTCCCATGAGCCAGCAGGTTTTTCAACGTTTCAAACGTGGCATGAGATCGAAAGAAAAAGGCAAATGACCAAATATCAGGATCCAAAAATAATTCAAGAAAAGAAACTTGATTGTACATAGAGTATGACATGCGGGTCCCATTTAGCAGCAGCGGTATCACCGTTTGAGAGGCGGCAGGGGATCGAAAGAAAAAGGCAAGTGACCAAATATGAGGTGCCAAAAAAATCGAAGAAAAGAAAGTTTTATTGTACATAGAGGATGACATGCGGGTCCCATGAGCCAGCAGGTTTTTCAACGTTTCAAACGTGGCATGAGATCGAAAGAAAAAGGCAAGTGACCAAATATCAGAAGCCAAAAATAATTCAAGAAAAGAAACTTGATTGTACATAGAGGATGGCATGCGGGTCCCATTTAGCAGCAGCGGTATCACCGTTTGAGAGGCTGCACGGGATCAAAAGAAAAAGCCAAGTGACCAAATATCAGGAGCCAAAAATAATCTAAGAAAAGAAATTTTACTGTACATTGAGGATGACATGCGGGTCCCATTTTGCAGCAGCGGTCTCAACGTTTCCAAGGCGGCACAGGACCAAAAGAAAAATGAAGTAGCCAGAAATCAGGGGGTGAAAAAAATCCAAAAAAAGAACGATTTCAATTGGGCTGCATGTGGACATCTGGGCATTCGAACTATCCTGCTGGGCCTTTTGACTCGTACAATTTCAGCCCACTCCAAAACAGGATAGTTCGGATTTTTCTAAAAAAACAGGAAAGTCCTATGCTTCGCAAAAACAAAAAACAAGGAGATTCAGCATATAAATTTGTTTATGTAAAAATAAAGATTTAATTTATCCGTTGAAATAGCTCAGAGCGCAATACACTGTTTATTGTCTGCAAAATAATCAAGATATCACATGTTTCTTGTACGGGGAGGCTGACATCGTGGACCCATGAGCCAGCAGCGTCGTTTTAAAGGCGGCAGGGGATGGAAAGAAAAAATAAACCAAAAATCTGTTGGTAAAAAATCCAAGAAAAGAAACATTTTCGTTCTGAGAGGATGACATGCGGGACCCATGAGGCAGCAGCGTCCTCAGCGCTTATTGTTCATAGAGGCTGACATGTGGGACCCGTGAGCCAGCAGCGTCCTCAACGTTTTAAAGGCGGCAGGATATCGAAAGAAAAAATAAGCCAAAAATCATTTGGTAAACAATATCCAAGAAAAGAAACATTTACCGTTCTGAGAGGATGACATGCGGGACCCATGAGGCAGCAGCATCCTCAACGATTCCAAGGCGGCAGGGGATCAAAGAAAAAAAATAGAAATTAATTAGGGGTTCAAAAAAATCCATCAAAGGAAACTTTTATTGTTCATAGAGGATGACTTGTGGGACCGACCTGCCAACAGCGTCCTCATCGTTTCAAAGGGGCAGGAGATCCAAAGAAAAAGGCAAATAGCCAGAAATTAGGGGTCAAAAATAACTCCAAGAAAGGAAACTTTTATTGTTCGTAGAGGATGACATGCGGGACCCATGAGCCAGCAGCTTACTCAACGTTTCAAAGGCGGCATGAGATCGAAAGAAAAAGGCAAGTGACAAAATATCAGGAGCAAAAGATAATCCAAGAAAAGAAACTTTATTGTACATAGAGGATGACATGTGGGTCCCATTTTGCAGCAGCGGTCTCAATGTTTGTAATGCGGCTTGAGATCAAAAGAAAAAGAAAGTAGCTAGTAATTAGGGGGTGAAAAAAAATCCAAGAAAGGAAAGTTGATGGACATAGAGGATGACATGCGGGCCCCTTGAGCCAACACTCAACGTTTCAAAGGGGGCAGGGGATCAAAAGAAAAAGGCAAGCCAAAAATCAGAGGGTGAAAAAAATCCAACAAAGGAAACTTTTATAGCACATAGAGGATGACATGCGGGTCCCATGAGCCAGCAGGTTCCTCAACGTTTCAAACGTGGCATGAGATCGAAAGAAAAAGGCAAGTGCCCAAATATGAGGTGCCAAAAAAACTCCAAGAAAAGAAAGTTGATTGCTCATAGAGGATGACATGCGGGTCCCATGAGCCAGCAGGTTCCTCAACGTTTCAAACTTGGCATGAGATCGAAAGAAAAAGGCAAGTGACCAAATATGAGGAGCCAAAAATAATTCAAGAAAAGAAAGTTTTATAGTACATAGAGGATGACATGCGGGTCCCATTTAGCAGCAGCGGTATCAGCGTTTGAGAGGTGGCAGGGGATCAAAAGAAAAAAGAAATTGCCAAAAATCAGATGGTGAAAAAAACCAAGAAAAAGAACTTTTATAGTACATAGAGGATGACATGCGGGTCCCATGAGCCTGCAGGTTCCTCAACGTTTCAAACGTGGCATGAGATCGAAAGAAAAAGGCAAGTGAAAAAATATCAGCCAAAAATAATTCAAGAAAAGAAAGTTTTATAGTACATAGAGGATGACATGCGGGTCCCATTTAGCAGCAGCGGTATCACCGTTTGAGAGGCAGCAGGGGATCGAAAGAAAAAGTCAAGTGACCAAATATGAGGTGCCAAAAAAAAAGAAAAGAAAGTTTTATAGTACATAGAGGATGACATGCGGGTCCCATTAGCAGCAGCGGTATCACCGTTTGAGAGGCGGCAGGGATCGAAAGAAAAAGGCAAGTGACCAAATTTGAGGTGCCAAAAATAATCCAGGAAAAGAAAGTTTTATAGTACATAGAGGATGACATGCGGGTCCCAGTAGCGGTATCACCGTTTGAGAGGCGGCGGGGATCGAAAGAAAAAAGGCAAGTGACCAAATTTGAGGTGCCAAAAAAAAAAGAAAAGAAAGTTGATTGCACATAGAGGATGACATGCGGGTCCCATTTAGCAGCAGCGGTCTCAACGTTTCCAAGGCGGCAAGGGATCAAAAGAAAAAGGAAGTAGCCAGAAATCAGGGGGTCAAAAAAATCCAAGAATAGAAAGAATTTTGGTTCATAGAGGATGACATGCGGGACCCATGATCCTGCATCGTAAACGGCTCGATCGGAGAACGTTGAACGAGATGGCGCGATCTAGAAAAAAACAATGCCAGAGAGGCTGCCATCTGGGCCCTACATCCCTCGGCGGTGCGGATTTGCGTTGACTCGGCCGGCGAACCCGAGATTTCGAGATGCACCACGTCCCGGGCCACCATACGCCACGTTTTGGCCGCTTTCGTCGGGCTAGGTGGCCTCAAAAACGAGAAAAAAAAGTTTTGACATGCACCACGGAGGGACCAAAATCGTCTTGATGACCCACAAGTATAGGGGGTGTATCGTAGTACTTTCGATAAATAAGAGTGTCGAACCCAACGAGGAGCAGAAGGTGTTGACAAGCAGTTTCGATGAAGGTTTCACTGTAAATGCTCACAGACAAGTATTCAGGGGGTTTTGATATTGCAGATAAATAAAGTACAAGTAAATAAAATGCGAGAGAAATAATTGCAGCGAGTGGCCCAATCCTTTTTAGCACAAAGGACAAGCCGGTTTGATTACTTATAATGACCAAACGTTCTGAGGACACACGGGGATTTTAGTCTAGTGCTTTCGCTACATACAGCTGATTAATCTTCATTGTTTTGATAAGTGTTGTGTGGGTGAACCTATGCTAATGCACCGCCCTTCCTAGGACTAATACATACTTGTGATTATACCCCTTGCAAGCATCCGCAACTACAAGAAAGTAATTAAGATAAATCTAACCACAGCCTTAAACTCTGAGATCCTGCGATCCCTCCTGCATCGATATACTAACGGGGGCTCAGGTTTCTGTCACTCCGGCAACCCCGCAATTAGCAACCGAATACAAGATGCACTCCCCTAGGCCCATAAATGGTGAAGTATCGTGTAGTCGACGTTCACACGACACCACTAGAAGAATGACACCACAACTTAAATATCATAACATTGAATATTACTCAACCATAATTCACTACTAGCATTTAGACTTCACCCATGTCCTCAAGAACTAAACGAACTACTCACGAGACATCATATGGAATACAATCAGAGGTGATATGATGATGAATAACAATCTGAACATGAACCTTGGTTCAATGGTTTCACTCAATAGCATCTACAACAAGTATAGAATAACACCGGGAGAGTTTCCCCTATCAAACAATCAAGATCAAACCCGAATTGCTACAGCGATGACGAGGTGCAGCGGTGGTGATGGCGGTGTAGATGGTGGAGATGATGATGATGATGATGGAGATGATGTCCCGCTTGATGACGATGGCGATGGCGTCGATTTCCCCCTCCGGGAGGGAATTTCCCCGGCGGATTCCTGCCCGCCGGAGAGCTCTTTTCTCTCTGGTGTTCTCCGCCCCGCAGAGGCGGCTGTAACCCTTCGTGAGGATCCCTCTGTGGCTTAGGTTTTCGGGACGAAGGAGTACGCGAAGAAAAGGAGGCGAAAAGGGTCGTGGGCCCCCCAGAGCATAGGGTGGCGCGGCCAGGGCCTGGGCCGCGCCGCCCTATGGTCTGGGCCCACAGTGGCCCCTCTCTTCTTCCCCTTCTGGCTCCCTCCGTCATCTGGAAAAATAGGAATTTTCGTGAAATTCCCTTCCACAGTCGATCTTCCGAAATATTGCGTTCTGACGGTGCTTTTTCCAGCAGAATCCTGGCTCCGGTGCTTGATCCTCCAATGATGATGAAACATGCAAAATAGATGAAATAACATAAGTATTGTGTCCCAATATGAAATATATCAATGAATAACAGCAAATTATGATACAAAATAGTGATGCAAATTGGACGTATCAACTCCCCCAAGCTTAGACCTCGCTTGTCCCCAAGCGAAACTGAGCTCGAGAAACAAGACCACATGTTTATGGAGTGAAGAGTCGATAAATAAAATACGGACAAGAAGCATCATATTCATTCACACAAGACATTCTAGTAAACAACTTCCTCATATAACTCATCTTGAAATAAGTAAAGAGAAATCACAAGTAAAGGTGCATAAGAAATCATAGTTGGTGATGGCAAACTTTGTTCTTGGTCAGAGAACTGCTAACGGATTGTACTTCTAAGCAAAGCTTTCATATTAGAATTTATAGCTGAGCCTTCATATTTAAGCATAACAATCTCTTCATAATCATTGATAACTTCAAAGTCATATTCATTCAGATAAAATTGGTACTAAACAAGAAAGTATAAAAGACATGATCAACTGAATCATAGCATAAATGATTGGTTCACAACAACTCAATTGCTTGCTTGAGATAGAGGGAAATAGGTTTACTGACTCAACATAAAAGTAAAAGATAGGCCCTTCGCAGAGGGAAGCAGGGATTAAATCATGTGCTAGAGCTTTTCAAGTTTTGAAATCATATAAAGAGCATAAAAGTAAGATTTTGAGCGGTGTTTGTTGTTGTCAACGAATGGTAGCGGGTACTCTAACCCCCTTGCCAAACGAACCTTCAAAGAGCGGCTCCCATGAGGGACGGTATCTCTACCAGCAAGGTAGATCATCCCCCTTCTCTTTTGTTTACACATGTATTTTAGTTTTATTATGGGTGACACTCCCCCAACCTTGGCTTTCTCAATCCATGGCTAACCGAATCCTCGGGTGCCTTCCAACATTCACATACCATGGAGGAGTGTCTATTGCAAAATTAAGTTGCTTACTGATGAATCAGAGCAAAACATGTGAAGAGAATTATTAATGAAAGTTATTAATTGGGGCTGGGAACCCCGTTGCCAGCTCTTATTGCAAAATTATTGGATAAGCGGATGTGCCACTAGTCCATTGGTGAAAGTCCGCCCAACAAGATTGAAAGATAAAACACCACATACTTCCTCATGAGCTATAAAACATTGACACAAATAAGGAGTAGTAGTTTGAATAATTTAAAGGTAGCACATGAAGTATTTACTTGGAATGGCAGAAAATACCATGTAGTAGGTAGGTATGGTGGACACAAATGGCATAGGTTTGGTCTAAGGTTATGGATGTATGAGAAGCATTCCCTCTCGATACAGGTCTTTGGCTAGCAAGGTTTGATAGCAAGCATAAAGGTTGAGGGAAACAAACAAATATACATATGATAGAAACAATCATGCATCTTTCTCATAAGCACAAGCAATTTTAACTTAAGAATACTAAGCATAGAGATAATGGAGTAATGTATCTAAGTATATTTCTCTCTTTTATTAAACATCAGGTGTTGTTGCTATTGACCAATGCTAAGTTTGCCAAAACCAAATAGATTTACTTAATGTTCCCAAAGTGATATCAATACTCATGTCAAGAATAATCATATAATGGAGATTGCAAACTAAAATAAGGTGTGCAAAAAGTAAATGATAAGACTTCTCATTAATATTCCATAACGATAACTCACACCAACGGATACATCGATAACTAACTAAGAGAGATACTTCCACATTGCATACTATTCTATATGATAACTTCCCTACTCATGATATGACGCTACTTGATAGTAAAAGATAAAGGTGGTGGTGATTTGATACCGCGGCACTCCCCCAAGCTTGGAACAAACCAAGGGGATGCCAATACCGATGATGAATTACTCCTTCGGCGATGGTGGTGATGAATTCCTGACAAGCTTCTCAATAAGCTCCTGGAGCTCGTCAATCCTGTATATGAGATTGCGAATCATCTCTGAATTGTGCTCGACGCGGTTAAGGAGTCTGTCCGACGGTGAGTCCCAACTCTTGGAGTTATTTCCCCACTCTTCAGCCTCAGGCTCCTTCTCTCCTGCAGTGTTAGAGCGATCTATATCCCACTGGCTAGGCAATGCTGCCTTGGGAGTCCCTTCAATTTGATTATTGAAAATTAGATTGTGGAAGGGTCGATGAGTGCCTGATAGAGATGACTTTGGAGCTAGGTAATGACGTGGAACCGCTCCTCCAGTGCGAATTCTTGCGCTCTTGTTTGCGCTAAAAGGGTTGTCCACCACCTTGATGCTTGCGATAGTAGCACGCGGGTGCGTGCGCGAATCTTCATCCACCTCTTCTTCATCCTCTTCCTTGACGTCCTTGTCTTCCTCTTTCCGCCCAAGATCTTGATTATCTTCTTCCGGAAACTCCTTGCCCTTGTTCTTGGAGACCATGGCGCTTCTAAACTGAAAACAGATCTGGCAGAAAACAGCTCGAAACAAAACACGACGAGAAAACGATATTACGGACCTCCAGGGGTCCGGGGGATTATATAGCAAATATTTTTACGACAAAAGGAAGGTTCCAGGCCGAAAACGAGTGGAAACGGGACGCCGAGGTGCCGTCACCATAGGTCGGCGCGGCCAGGGTGGGGCCCGCGCCGGCCTGTGGTGACGGGCCCTCGCGCGTCTTTTCCACTCCGTTTCGATTCCGTAATTTTTCATATTTTCCAAAAACAGCAGAAATAATGTTCGGAAAGGTAAACGCGGACTTTTTATTACCTATACTGTTACCTATTCAAAGTCCAGTTCTGGCGGACTGTCAATTTGTCCTTTGATGAAAGCCTCCGGTGTTTCCACTTGAATAATATCAACATCAACATTATAAGAATCACCCGAGATATAATGCTTGAGTCTTTGTCCATTCACCACTTGCGTGGCATTGCCTTGGAGAGAGCTAATTTTAATTGCTCCTGAACGATACACCTCCTCAACAACATATGGTCCTTCCCACTTCGAGAGTAATTTCCCTGCAAAGAATCTGAGACGAGACCGATATAATAGAACTTGATCTCCAACATTAAATTCTCTTTTGATGATCCTTCTATCATGCCATTTCTTAACTTTTTCTTTAAAGAGTTTAGCATTTTCATAAGCTTCACTTCTCCATTCATCTAGAGAACTTAATTGCAACAACCTCTTATTACCGGCTAATTTAGGATCTTTATTTAATTCTCTAACAGCCCAATAAGCTTTGTGCTCTAGTTCTAGAGGTAAATGACAAGCTTTTCCATAAACCATTTTATAAGGTGACATTCCCATAGGATTTTTATAAGCAGTTCTATAAGCCCATAACGCTTCTTTCAATTTGCTAGGCCAATTCTTTCTAGATTTATTAACAGTTTTACCTAAGATAGCTTTAATCTCTCTATTTGATAATTCTACTTGACCGCTAGTTTGAGGGTGATAAGCAGAAGCAATTCTATGATTAATACCATACTTAGCAAGAGTTTTTCTAAAACCTCCATGAATAAAATGAGAACCTCCATCAGTCATAATATATCTAGGTACTCCAAATCTAGGAAATATAATATCTACAAGCATTTTTATAGAGGTCTCACCATCAGCACTTTTTGTAGGTATAGCTTCTACCCATTTAGTAACATAATCAACAGCGACAAGTATATGAGTGTTACCTTCTGAAGAAGGGAAAGGACCCATGAAGTCGAATCCCCAACAATCGAATGGTTCAATAACAAGACGTCTAGAGATATTACCAACTCTTTGACATTCATCACAAGATAAAATAAATTTCCTTGCATCTTTGAAGAGTGTTGGCCAATAAAAACCTGATTGTAGAACCTTCTGCGCGGTTCTATCTCCAGCGTGATGTCCTCCATAAACACTTCCATGACATTTATTCAATATCTCCTGTTGTTCATATTCAGGAACACATCTTCGCATAATACCATCCACTCCTTCTTTATATAAGTGTGGGTCATCCCAAAAATAATGCCTCAAGTCATAAAAGAATTTCCTCCTTTGCTGAGCTGAAAAGGTTGGAGGCAAATACTTCGAAACAATAAAGTTAGCATAATCTGCATACCAAGGGCTCTCTCGCGAGCTCACCTTTATTACAGCCAATTGTTCATTTGGAAAACTATCATTAACAGGAACAGGATCATAAGCAATATTTTCCAATCTAGACAAATTATCAGCAACAGGATTATCAGCACCTTTCCTATCTATAATATGTAAATCAAATTCTTGCAACAGAAGTACCCATCTAATAAGCCTTGGCTTAGCATCTTTCTTTGTCATAAGGTATCTAATTGCAGCATGATCAGTATGAATTGTAACTTTTGAATCAACAATATAAGGTCTAAACTTATCACAAGCAAAGACTACAGCTAACAATTCTTTTTCAGTTGTAGCATAATTTCTTTGAGCAGCATCAAGAGTCTTACTAGCATAATGAATAACATTTAATTTTTTATCTACTCGCTGTCCAAGAACAGCGCCTACAGCAAAATCACTAGCATCACACATAATTTCAAAAGGCAAATTCCAATCAGGAGGTTCAACTACAGGAGCAGTTGTTAAGGCTTTCTTTAAGTTTCAAAAGCTTCCTTACAATCATCATCAAAAACAAAAGGTACATCTTTTTGAAGAAGATTAGTAAGAGGCTTTGAAATTTTAGAGAAATCTTTAATAAATCTCCTATAAAACCCAGCATGACCAAGAACACTACGAATACCTTTAACATCCCTCGGATAGGGCATCTTCTCAATTGCTTCAACTTTAGCTCTATCAACTTCAATACCTCTCTCGGAAATTTTATGTCCCAATACAATTCCTTCATTAACCATAAAGTGGCATTTCTCCCAATTAAGAACAAGGTTAGTTTCCTCACATCTCTGCAAAACTTTATCGAGGTTTCGCAGCAATTATCAAAAGAATTCCCATAGACAGAAAAATCATCCATGAACACCTCTACAATACTTTCGCAAAAACCATGAAAAATAGCAGACATGCATCTTTGAAAAGTAGCAGGAGCATTACATAAACCAAAAGGCATACGCCTATAAGCATAAGTTCCATAAGGACAAGTAAAAGTGGTTTTCTCTTGATCTTTAGCTTTAACAGCAATTTGTGAAAACCCAGAATAACCATCAAGAAAGCAAAAATGAGTATTTTTAGACAACCTTTCTAACATTTGATCAATAAAGGGTAAAGGGTAATGATCTTTCTTAGTAACTTTATTAACTTTTCGAAAATCAATGCACATTCTATAACCTACAACTATTCTTTGAGGAATAAGCTCATCATTATCATTAGGCACAACAGTCATTCCTCCTTTCTTAGGAACACAATGCACAGGACTAACCCATCTACTATCAGCAATAGGATATATAATACCAGCTTCAAGCAGTTTTAATACCTCATTCCTTACCACTTCCTTCATCTTCGGAATTAGACGACGTTGATGTTCAACAACAGGCTTTGCATCTTCTTCCATATTAATAGCATGTTGGCAAATAGAAGGAGAAATCCCTTTCAAATCATCAAGAGTATAGCCAATAGCCCCTCGGTGTTTCTTCAATATTTCCAATAACCTTTCTTCCTCAATCTCTGAAAGCTTAGAACTAATAATAATAGGATATATTTTCTTATCATCAATATGAGCATATTTAAGATTATCAGGTAAAGGCTTTAGATCAAAAACAGGATCTTCCTTCGGTGGTGGTGTTGTACCCAGATCTTCCACCGGTAAATCATGCTTGAGAATAGGTTGGCGAAGAAAAATTTCCTCAAGCTCATCTCTTTCTTTCCTAAAAGCTTCACTTTCACTATTCTCCAAATGTTGCTGCAAAGGGTTATTAGGAACAAGAACAATAGATGCACACTGCTCCATTTTAAAATCATTACTAGGCAAGTCAACTTTATAAGGAGTTTTGGTAAATTTAGAAAAGTTAAATTCATAAGGTTCACCAGCAAATCTAGTCAAAATTTTCTCTTTCTTACAATCTATAATAGCTCCACAAGTATTTAGAAAAGGTCTACCAAAAATGATAGGACAATAATCACTAGCAGCAGAACCAAGTACCAAAAAGTCAGCAGGATATTTAATCTTACCACATAGAACTTCCACATCTCGAACAATACCAATTGGAGAAATAGTTTCTCTATTAGCCAGATGAATAACCACATCAATATCTTCAAGTTCACAAGAACCAATTTCGTGCATAATCTCCGTGTAAAGTTCATAAGGTATAGCACTAACACTTGCACCAATATCACATAAACCATAATAGCAATGATCACCAATTCTAACAGATAGCATAGGAACACTAACTTGTTTGGGTTTATTAGGATGTGAAACAATATTAGAAGCATCTTCACAGAAAATAATATGACCATCCTCCACATTCTCAGTCACAAGATCTTTAACTATTGCAACAGCAGGTTCAATTTTAATTTGTTCTTCAGGTTCTTTAGGTTTCTTTTCACTTTTATTAACCGCACTAGATATGACAGAGTACTCCTTCATTTTAGCAGGGAAAGGAGTTTTTTCAATATAAGCTTCAGGAATAACATTATCAACAGTTTCAATCACTACACATTTGTTTACAGATGAATCAATTTTATCTTTATACGGTTCATGATACTTATCAAAATTCTTCTTAGGCAGTTCATAATGAGAGGCAAAAGCTCTATAAAGATTTGCAACAACTTGGGAATCAAGACCATATGTAGCACTCATATTACGAAATTTATCAGTATCCATAAAAGCTTCAATGCATTTATAATCATAAATTATACCTGATTCTCTATCTTTGTCATTCTCCCATCCTTCAGTATTTTCTTGGATCCGATCAAGAAGGTCCCTTTTAAACTCTTCATTCTTGCGTGTAAATGATCCAGAACAAGAAGTATCCAGCAAGGTCTTGTCTTGAAAAGAAAGTCTTGCATAGAAATTATCAATAATAACATTACCAGGAAGCTCATGAATGGGGCATTTGAGCATTAAAGACTTCAATCTCCCCCAAGCTTGGGCAATACTTTCTCCATCATGAGGCCAGAAATTATATATGCGGTTCCGATCTTTGTGAATTTCACTTGGAGGATAAAATTTGGAATAGAATAAAGGCACAATGTCCTCCCAATCAATAGAATCACCATTCTTCAGCAATTTATACCAGTGCGCCGCTTTACCAGACAGCGATATAGTGAATAGTTTCTTCCTAACTTCATTCATGGAAATACCTGCACATTTGAATAACCCGCATAATTCATGCAAAAATAGTAAATGATCACCAGGATGGACAGTTCCATCCCCTTCATAGCGGTTATCCATAACACGTTCAATAATTTTCATAGGTATTTTATATGGTACTACTTCCTCACCTGGCGCTTCATCCACTACCGTTGCAGTAGTAGTAGATTTCCCAAATAGAAATTGAAGAGAAGATCTCTCCATAATGATTATAGCAGCAGGCAGAAATAAAATCAGCACAAACAGTAAAGGTTTTCCTTACCAATTCCACTTACCAATAGCGCTTCACTCCCCGGCAACGGCGCCAGAAAATAGTCTTGATGACCCACAAGTATAGGGGGTGTATCGTAGTACTTTCGATAAATAAGAGTGTCGAACCCAACGAGGAGCAGAAGGTGTTGACAAGCAGTTTCGATGAAGGTTTCACTGTAAATGCTCACAGACAAGTATTCAGGGGGTTTTGATATTGCAGATAAATAAAGTACAAGTAAATAAAATGCGAGAGAAATAATTGCAGCGAGTGGCCCAATCCTTTTTAGCACAAAGGACAAGCCGGTTTGATTACTTATAATGACCAAGCGTTCTCGAGGACACACGGGATTTTAGTCTAGTGCTTTCGCTACATACAGCTGATTAATCTTCATTGTTTTGATAAGTGTTGTGTGGGTGAACCTATGCTAATGCACCGCCCTTCCTAGGACTAATACATACTTGTGATTATACCCCTTGCAAGCATCCGCAACTACAAGAAAGTAATTAAGATAAATCTAACCACAGCCTTAAACTCTGAGATCCTGCGATCCCTCCTGCATCGATATACTAACGGGGGCTTTTCTGTCACTCCGGCAACCCCGCAATTAGCAACCGAATACAAGATGCACTCCCCTAGGCCCATAAATGGTGAAGTATCGTGTAGTCGACGTTCACACGACACCACTAGAAGAATGACACCACAACTTAAATATCATAACATTGAATATTACTCAACCATAATTCACTACTAGCATTTAGACTTCACCCATGTCCTCAAGAACTAAACGAACTACTCACGAGACATCATATGGAATACAATCAGAGGTGATATGATGATGAATAACAATCTGAACATGAACCTTGGTTCAATGGTTTCACTCAATAGCATCTACAACAAGTATAGAATAACACCGGGAGAGTTTCCCCTATCAAACAATCAAGATCAAACCCGAATTGCTACAGCGATGACGAGGTGCAGCGGTGATGATGGCGGTGTAGATGGTGGAGATGATGATGATGATGGAGATGATGTCCCGCTTGATGACGATGGCGATGGCGTCGATTTCCCCCTCCGGGAGGGAATTTCCCCGGCGGATTCCTGCCCGCCGGAGAGCTCTTTTCTCTCTGGTGTTCTCCGCCCCGCAGAGGCGGCTGTAACCCTTCGTGAGGATCCCTCTGTGGCTTAGGTTTTCGGGACGAAGGAGTACGCGAAGAAAAGGAGGCGAAAAGGGTCGTGGGCCCCCCAGAGCATAGGGTGGCGCGGCCAGGGCCTGGGCCGCGCCGCCCTATGGTCTGGGCCCACAGTGGCCCCTCTCTTCTTCCCCTTCTGGCTCCCTCCGTCATCTGGAAAAATAGGAATTTTCGTGAAATTCCCTTCCACAGTCGATCTTCCGAAATATTGCGTTCTGACGGTGCTTTTTCCAGCAGAATCCTGGCTCCGGTGCTTGATCCTCCAATGATGATGAAACATGCAAAATAGATGAAATAACATAAGTATTGTGTCCCAATATGAAATATATCAATGAATAACAGCAAATTATGATACAAAATAGTGATGCAAATTGGACGTATCAACTCCCCAAGCTTAGTGCGCTTCAACTTCGTCGGCCATGGCAACTTTTCTTGTAGTGTCAAGGATTTTGGATGCATGAGAAGTATTCCCTCTCGATACAAGGCTTAGGCTAGCAAGGTTATTTGAAGCAAACACAAGTATGAACCGGTACAGCAAAACTTACATAAGAACATATTGCAAGCATTATAATACTCTACACTGTCTTCCTTGTTGCTCAAACACTTTTACCAGAAAATATCTAGACCTTAAGAGAGACCAATCATGCAAACCAATTTTAACAAGCTCTACGGTAGTTCTCCACTAATAGGTTTAAACTACATGAAAAAACTTAATCATGATCTACTTGAGAGCTCAAAACAATTGCCAAGTGTCAAATTATTCAAGACATTATGAGGCATTTTCTATTTCCAACCAAATACCAATAAGTATTGTAGCTTCCAACTTTTATCATTGAACATTAAAAGTAAAACGAAGAACAAGTGTTCATATGAAAAAGCGGAGCGTGTCTCTCTCCCAAACAAGGATTGCTAGGATCCATCTTTATTCAAACACAAACAAAAATAAAAACACACAGACGCTCCAAGTAAAGCACATATGATGTGACCGAATAAAAATATAGTTTCAATAGAAAAAACCTGATAAGTTGATGAAGAAGGGGATGCCTTGGGCATCCCCAAGCTTAGACGCTTGAGTCTCCTTGAAATATGCAGGGATGAACCACGGGGGCATCCCCAAGCTTAGACTTTTCACTCTTCTTGATCATATATCATCCTCCTCTCTTGACCCTTGAAAACTTCCTTCACACCAAACTTCTCATAAACTTCATTAGAGGGGTTAGTACTCAAAAAATTTGAATCCACCTTGGTCCTGTAGTGGCACATTGCAAGAACTCAATAAAACATTAGCTACAGCTCTCCACGTCTAGAAAACCTCGCTTAAAGTCCACAAGAGACAATGCAAAAAACAGAGACAGAATCTGCCAAAACAGAACAGCCAGTAAAGACGAATTTTAATAAAATACTTCCGTTGCTCAAATCAGAAAACTCAAAACTAACGAAAGTTGCGTACATATCTGAGGAACACGCACGTAAATTGGCTTAATTTTCTGAGTTACCTACAGAGAAAACAGCCCAGATTCGTGACAGATAGAAATCTGTTTCTGCGCAGAAATCCAAATCTAGTATCAACCTTCGATTAGAGGCTTCACTTGGCACAACAAAACACAAAACTAAGATAAGGAGAGGTTGCTACAGTAGTAAACAACTTCCAAGACACAAATATAAAACAAAGTACTGTAGCAAAATAACACATGGGTTATCTCCCAAGAAGTTCTTTCTTTATAGCCGTTAAGATGGGCTCAGCAGTTTTAATGATGCACTCGCAAGAAATAGTATTTGAAGCAAAAGAGAGCATCAAAAAGCAAATTCAAAACACATTTAAGTCTCACATGCTTCCTATGGAAAGGAATCTTGTACACGAATAAGTTCATGAAGAACAAAGTGACAAGCATAAGTAGATAGAACAAGTGTAACTTCAGCAATTTCAGCATATAGAGAGGTGTATTAGTACCATGAAAATTTCTACAACCATATTTTCCTCTCTCATAATAATTTTCAGTAGCTTCATGAACAAACTCAACAATATAACTATCACATGCAGCATACTTTTCATGATTTCCAAACACATAATTTTTATCAAGTTCAAGAATAGTGGAATTAAAACTTTCAAACTTACTTTTATTAATAATATAACAAGGTAGGTGATCAATCTCAATAGATATGGGACTCATAGAATAAGTCAAGAACTCTCCAATCCCATTTTCATTAGTAGTACAATTAATATTATCAAGTAACATAGGACCATCATCTAGAGCTTTATCATAAACATTTGCCAAGCAAAATTCTTTAGTACCATGCATTTCGACATCAGGCACAAACAAAGCATTATCATAAGATTTATCAAAGTAGCATGGATTATCATGAATAACAGTAGCATAATTATTCTCACAAGTTTTACTCATAGGGAATATTTCAAGAGAATCCACAGGAACATAACATTCAACCTCTTTCGGTAAGCATGGAGGACAATCAAATAATGTAAGAGATAAAGAGTTACTCTCATTAGAAGGTTGGCATGGGTAGCTAATCCATTCTTCCTCCTTTTGTTCATCACTCTCCTCTTCTTTTTCATCCAATGAGCTTTCAGGTTCATCAATTTCCTCCTCTTTTTCATCCAATGAGCTTTCAGGTTCATCAATTTCTTCTTCCACAGGTTCCTGCAAATTGTGAGTGCATTCTTGTGCATTAATGTGTCTCTCTTTATAATCAAGGATATACGGATTCCTACTGTAGCATTCTATGCAAGAATTAAGGATAGTAGAGACATAATCTTTAAGGTCCTTACAAATAGCACAAGTTTCATAATTCTCAACCATGAAGGATTCTATCTCGGAGGCTCCCATAAATAAGACAAATTGTTCTACCTCTTCGAACCCATAATGAATATAGCAATTCCGATTATAGTTCTTAATTAAAAATTCCTCACTAAAGCCACATTGAAATTTAAGATGTTTAGTATCATGTTGAGAGCAACAGTTTATATCATGGCGTCTAAGCAAGATTCTAGCAATTGTATTTAATTTCTCTATCATAGCACTCATTATTTTACCAGTTCTTGATTCTCTATAATTATTATAACATTCTATAAGCTCCAAGTAGGTTGTAGGTTCTCCCATAACAGCAGTTTTTAATTTTTTGGTTTTTCAAATTTTTATGGATTTTTGGGTATATGAGACAAATAAAACAAGACAAAAATAAACTAAGCAAAAGTAAACTACGCAAACTAATACTAGACAGAAATAAACTAAGCACAAATAAACTAGACAAAAGTAAACTAAGCAAAACAAAATAAAATAAAACAGAGAGAGAGGTAGAGTGTACTCCCCAGGTGAACTTATGAGTAGAGCTATGCCTCCCCGGCAACGGCGCCAGAAAAAATAGTCTTGATGACCCACAAGTATAGGGGATCGCAACAGTCTTCGAGGGAAGTATTACCCAATTTATTGATTCGACACAAGGGGAGGTAAAGAATACTTATAAGCCTTAACAACTGAGTTGTCAATTCAGCTGCACCTGGAAAAGCACTAGTAACATGGGTGATGTGAAAGTAATATGAGAGCAGTAGTAACAGTAACACAGCAGCAGTAGCAGTAATATGAGAGCAATGGCACCAGAAAATAGTTGATACTACTTCCAATGACATGTAGAACGAGTATATGATGATGCGAGATGGACCGGGGTTCCCAGCTATCTACACTAGTGGCAACTCTCCAATAACAAGTGTTGGGTGAACAAATTACAGTTGGGCAATTGATAGGATTGAAATAGCATTAAGACAGAATATCAAGTCTATTAATCATGTAGGCATGTTTCCCATATATAGTCATACGTGCTCGCAATGAGAAACTTGTACAACATCTTTTGTCCTACCAGCCGGTGGCAGCCGGGCCTCAAGGGAAACTACTGGATATTAAGGTACTCCTTTTAATAGAGCACCGGAGCAAAGCATTAACACTCCGTGAAAACATGTGTCCCTCACATCACCGCCATCCCCTCCGGTTGTCCCGATTTCTGTCACTTCGGGGCCTTTGGTTCCGGACAGTGACATGTGCATACAACTTGTAGATACAATCTAAGCAATAATTATAGAGCTCAAATCTAAGATCATGCCACTCGTGCCCTAGTGACAAGCATTAAGCATAACAAGATTGCAGCAACAATAACTTCACAAACTTTATAGATAGACTAATCATAATGTATCATCCATCGGATCCCAACAAACACAACACCGATTACATCAGATGGATCTCAATCATGTAAGGCAACTCATGAGATCATTGTATTGAAGTACATGGGGGAGAGAATACCAACTAGCTACAGCTAGAACCCGTAGTCCATGGGGGAACTACTCACGGAGCATGATGGAGGCGGTGGCGTCGATGGAGATGGCTTCCGGGGCACTTCCCCGTCCCGGTGCGGGGACAGGGACTTCTGTCCCCCGAATTGGAGTTTCGCGATGGTGGCGGCGCCCCTGGAGTCTTTCTGGAGTTTCGTCAAGTGGTACGGTGTTTTTAGGTCGAAAGGGGTTAAATAGGCGAAGAGGCGGCGTCGAGGGGCACCAGGGCGCCCTCCTCATAGGCCGGCGCGGCCGGGCCTGCCCGCGCGGCCTTGTGGTGTCGGGGCCTGGGCCTCTCCGTCTCCCTTCGGTGTTCTGGAGCCTCCCGGGAAAAATAAGATCTTTGGCGTTGATTTCGTCCAATTCCGAGAATATTGCCCGAACAGCCTTTCTGGACCAAAAAAGCAAACAGAGCGGCACTGTGGCATCTTGTTAATAGGTTAGTTCCGGAAAACGCATACATCATAAAGTGCAAGCAAAACATGTAAGTATTGTCATAAAACAAGCATAGAACGACAGAAATTATGGATACGTCGGGGACGTATCACTTATCAATCCTATCAATTGCCCAACTGTAATTTGTTCACCCAACACTTGTTATTGGAGAGTTACCACTAGTGTAGATAGCTGGGAACCCCGGTCCATCTTGCATCATTATATACTTGTTCTACATGTCATTGGAAGTAGTATCAACTATTCTCTGGTGCCATTGCTCTCATATTGCTATTACTGCTACTGTGTTATTTACTACTGCTCTCATATTACTGCTACTTTCACATCACCCTGTTACTAGTGCTTTTCCAGTGCACTGAATTGACAACTCAGTTGTTAAGGCTTATAAGTATTCTTTACCTCCCCTTGTGTCGAATCAATAAATTGGGTAATACTTCCCTCGAAGACTGTTGCGATCCCCTATACTTGTGGGTCATCATTGCTACGCAAGCCAAACCAACAGCCACGAAGGCTTCACTCAGATCTCCTGTGAGCAACGCCACGAAGGCCTAGCCCACTTCCACTAAGGGATTTCCTCGAGGCGGAAACCGGGCCTTTACAAGGTTCTTGGGGCACACATCCACAACTGAATTGGAGGCTCCCAAATCTGTAACAACACAACAAATCAACAACAACACATCAACACAAATCAACTAGGGAAATAGGAACACTAGCATGAGATCCCTCAAACAAGTGAGGGGGAAATGAAGAACGCTTCGGTGAGGATGTAGATCGGTGGCTTCTCCTTCGAATCCCCAAAGATCAAGAGCTTTGGTTGGGGGAGGAAGGAGATCTTGCAAATCTTGTGTTTCTTGAGGTGGCTCTAATGGTGGTGAAGCTTGGCAGATTTCTTGTGCAATGATTGAGCAAGTTGTCCCGTTGGAGAAGAGAGCTATTTATATGATTGGAGCTCTCAGATCTGACCGTTTGGACCATTTCTCGTAACACCGGAAGTTCCGGCCAGGAGGGCCGGAAGTTCCGGCCAACCGGTACCGGCTAAGAGCCGGAACTTCCGAGCAGATCTTCGTCGGGCAACCTGTCGGAAAACGGTGAGGGCGGAACTAGGGTGGAACTTCGGTGACCGGTTCCGGCCAGTTCCCAAGTTCCGAAATAAGCTGGAACATACTGAGCCACAATCGCGGACTTTCGGAACTTGTCCGAAGTGGGCGGAAGTTCCGTGACCGGAACTTCCGGCAGCTTCACCGGAACTTCCGGAGAGTAAAAGCTAAACAGAACTCTGAAGGCCTTCGCGAGGAAACAGGGAGGAACTTCCGGCTGTTGGCGAACTTCCGCCAGAACCAAAACTTCATAGCTTCAGAATTACCACGCCATTTTTCCGATCGACAATGTTTACCGAAAACTTGTACCTGTCTACATCAACACACATGAATGTATACCTAGTGTTGACATCAAACACACAAAATCCAAAAGGGCGGGAAATGTTCTTTCAATTGAGTGCATGTACAAATTTTGCCGAGCTGTGGTGGGAAATTTGGCAAATACTACTTGAGAGGGCCAACTGAGGAAGAGACTGCAAGGATCATGGCACAAAATGCTGCCAGAGGATTTCCTGAAATGCTTGGAAGCATCGATTGCATGCACTGGGCATGGAAGAACTGCCCGTTTGCTTGGCAAGGTATATACAAAGGGCGTCATGGATATTGCAGTGTGGTGCTTGAAGCTGTGGCAGATTATGACCTGTGGATTTGGCATTCTTTCTTTGGCATGGCGGGATCACACAATGACATCAACGTGTTGCAGCGGTCTCCGGTGTTCAGCAGACTAGTGGAAGGGCATGCTCCACCATGCAACTATGAGATCAATGGCCACCAATATACCAAAGGCTATTATCTAGCCGATGGTATATATCCAAAATGGGCCACTTTTGTCAAAACAATCTCGAATCCATCAGGTCTGAAGAATTCCCACTTTGCTACGCGACAGGAGGCTTGCAGGAAGGATGTCGAGCGGGCATTTGGTGTGCTTCAAGCACAATTTGCCATTGTCCGGTACCCTGCTCTAAGCTGGTCTCACGACCAAATGTGGGAGGTGATGCAGGCTTGTGTGATCATGCACAACATGATCATCGAGGATGACCGCAAGAATCATGCCAGGACACATGTTGGTCCCTATGAGTGTGAGGGTCCTCTTGCGGAGGTTGATCATGAGTTGCCTGCAGATTTTGCTAATTTCCTCGCCATGCATGCAGAGATCCGTGACAGCAATGTTCATGATCAACTTCAAGCTGATCTCGTTGAGCATTTGTGGAGGATCAAAGGAAATGCCGCGGCACCTTGATCTATCCCTATTTATTACATTTGTTTAGTTGTTTGTTGTATTTTAATTTAAAAATAATCTCCGCAAACATATATATTTCTATGCTATATTTGATAAATGGTTGTGTGTTAAAAAAGCTTTAAAAATGTTTGGGGGGCGGCGTTTGGGGGACGCGGCTGGGGAGCAACGTCCCCCAAACGCGGCACAAACAAAACGCATCCCCCAAACGCTCAATCCGGTGCGGTTTAGGGGACGGTTTGGGGGACGCGACTGGAGATGCTCTGAGCTCTCGTTCATCCGTGACCCGCCCGCTGCCCCCAAGGTCGGTCACGTTGTCGTGTGTGTATGCGCTTGGGTATGCGCCCGCCGCCTTCGAGCACATGGTGACGCCAACCTGGTTCTCCTACTCACCACGAGACGGGTCGTGCGAGGTTGGAAAGTTCATGACGGGGCCCTCGCCGGGCTCCCTTGACATGAACCACGTGTCGGCGCTTCACTCGAAGACCCAAGGAGCAGTGCCCACTGCCCCCATGTCGGGTGCCCGTAACATGTATGACGAAATGTCGTGGCAGCTTGACCCGGAAACTATGTAGTCGACACCTATGGTGGACTTCATTGTGGCAACCGTGTCGCCTCCTCCGGTGCATTTTGCACCCATGAGCTACGCGCCCACAATGCTACCCACGATGCTGCCTCCCTCGATCCAGTCGACTCCCATGCTGAGCAATGTTGCCTACTACAATGAGGATGCCATGATGGACGACATGATCCAAGGCGGCCAAGATGGGCTAGACGTAGAGGAGGAGCCATTGTTCGTCGACGAGCTCACCAATGCCACCAATGCTCAAGTACGTCGTATAAGCAAAATAACCGACAACTACACCAAGCTCGAGGACCATATGATATGTGAGGCATGGATGGAGATTATATAAGATCCAATTAGCGGTACTAGGCAAAAGGGGCGCATTTGGAGGAGGGTACACAACTACTTCCACGATCACCACCTCTTTGGGGAACACCATTTTGAGAGCAACCGTAGTGAGTTTGCCATCCAAAAGCGGTGGTTGTTTATTCAACTGGAGTGCAATAAGTTCACATTGACGCACGATCATGTCAAGCGCCTTCCCTTGAGCGGCATCGTTGTCAAGGACTTGGTAAGTTTCTTTTTTTTCCACACCAATGAACTATATGTTGTCATGCATACATTCATTTTCATTATATACTTTGTCCCATTAATTGTAGGCATGGCAAGCTTTGGAATACTTCAAAGAGGTTAATCAAGGTAAATAGTTTGCCTTGCCTCATTGTTGGAAGGAAATCCGAGAGCACCCCAAGTTTGAAGAGGATTATGAGGCCTACAATGCAGGATTGCTTTCTAGCAAGAGTGCCAAATATTCCAACGTGATTGAGCTCGATGGTGGCCAACCATGCATAAGAACGACCTCTCGTGCTAGCCACCCAAGAGGGCATAAGACAACCAAGGCCGACATGAAGCGTGATGCTTCGGCCCTCATTTGGTCGGCACTTTGAAGAACTTGTATGCTGAAAAAGACATGTCAACCGATAAGAAGGATGAGAGAAAACACCAGGACAAAGAAGAGGCCATGAGGAACTACTACGATGTCCAAAAGATAAAGTTGGACTTTGATGAGGCAGCGCAAGATCAAGGGCCCAGGAGGTAGAGAATTAGGGGGGGGGGGATGGAGCTCATTGCAACATCAAAGGACAAGGAGGTTGAGCTTAAGCAAAGAGAAGTTGAGCTCAAACTTCTCTCCAAGGAGAACTTGATCATGACGGCCGACTTGACCATCAAGCTACCGGCTAGAAGAGTTTGGTTTGTGAAGAGGCAAAAGTAGATCCAAGACCGATTAAATTGAGTTGATGACTCAATTCTTATATTGTTCTTTGTTTGTGTGTTCGTGAACTAGTCACATTTCCAGTCCTTTTGATGCTACTTTCATCTATGTTGGAAACAAGAATTTGTTTGAACTTATTTGCTATCTTTTTTATATCAATGTTTGACATGTTTATATGGTCATATGGCCAAAATTTCAAGGTTGTAAAAATAATACCTAGGCTGTGTTGCCCAAGTGGCTGACGGCGTTAGGTGCAGCGTGCGACCCAACGATCAGCCGGACCCCGACCTGTCCTCCTGTATCGGTGAGGCCACCCAAATAGTAGGTGGCCGCGTTGGAGATTCCCTAAAGGCAGGAGAAACAACTAGCACAAAACCATTGTTCAAGATTATCTTGATCCAAGGTCTCCTCCTTTCACCGACAACTTTTTTCTCTCACTACACATATCTTCCTCATCCGGTTTGCTTCTTCTTCCTTCTCTCTTCTCTCTTCTCTCTTTCTCTCTCCCACCCCTTTTCTTCCTATTCTCAGATGAGGAACACGCCTCCACTGCAGGCTACACCTATCACCTTGAGGCTACCATTTTTCTAACAGTACCAGCGGAGCAACATGTCGAGGCTAGGCACTGGACATGCCCTAATGGCCACTCATCCCCCTTTGCTTGTGCCACCCGAGCGGAAGATATATCTGAGTCGAGCTCGTCAAAGAAGAAACAGCTACTGACATCCAGGGATGAGGGCTCAGATCAGAGTGAACAAACAGTGCGAAAGAGACTGAGAAGGGGAAGCATGCGCCCGAAAGGGGGGCCATTGCTCCATGTATAATATAACTCGGGATGTTTAACTATATTATATCCCCATTGCTAAACGCAATAGGAAGGGAAAGAAACGTTTCTCCTTCTACACATTTATGAAAATAAATCCTGCCCGAGCTACCTCCCCCGCCATCAATGCCTCTCCCGCAACCTCCCCGTCACCGATCCTTAAGTTGGACATTTCGGGTAGGTGTTTTATTTTCCTCTCCCCTTTCCACTTCAGAGCACAGTGCACTCAACACATTCGTTGCCACCACTGCTACATCACCGGCCACGTCTCTAAAGAGTGTCGTACCAGTGCGCTTCCACAAAAGGCCTTTCTTCCTTCGATCAACACTTCGCCCGCCCCTAGCTGCAGCTTGCCCATCATCAAGCAGAAACCTCTTACAGTCTCACGCCTCTATGTGCACACCCGGCTCACCTTCCCGCTCTCCTAAGCCACCGTAGTTTCATGCTTCTTCTTGGTAAGGACTAAGGAGTAAAACATAGTCGAATAGGGGGAAAACATGGTTGTATTTGCAATTTGGCACGGTATGACAGGAAGAAAGGAGTAAATAAAGTGTTTTTATGCAGTAGCGGGTGTGTTTTCGCACAAAGAGGGTCCGACTCGTCTAATGTGGCAGCGAAAAATGAATTTGAACCAAATGGACCTATATTGCACCCAAAAATCAAGTTTATGTTGTAATATCGCCGTACCACAACCTGTAAGTTTGTGTATGAAATGCAGGTCCAAAACAAGTTGATGTAGCGCTGGTGTTATTATTAACTCATTTGAAACAATTTTTGATCAGAGTCAAATGGTCAATACAAAACTGAACCGTCGGATCCTTCCATGACCTAACCTGATCATAGGTGTTGTAAAAGGAAGAACCAATAAAGTGGAATAGGAATTAGGGTTTTTCATTGATCGCGCCGCCTAGCCACCCACTCTTCCTGGTTATATAGAGTACCTAGAGGAGCTGCAATTCGGATTAAAGTAGCCTTACAAACTGAAGATAACTTGTCACATGCGACAGTTCAAACAGAATTGAAATGGAGCCGTCCGATGAAGTTCTCACGATCTTGACCATTGGTTAACTGAACCCTTCCCTGTTGTCGACAACACATGGAAATTCATGGAAATTCAGCAGTATCTTCAGGTTGTGACACCGCGACGCATGTGACATGCTGCCTTCGTTTGTGCGTCGTGTTTACGGCCATTTACGACTGTACGCGGAAAAGGAATTGCGGGGCGCTCTCCCCGATCCGGCCATTTACGCAAAATTTTGCTAGCAGCGCAGTCGGTAGGGCCGTTGGTGCCCAATAATCCTACCCTCTCTTGGTTTCCTGAAACGAAGAAGCAGGCAAATCAGAGAGGAAAATGGCCCTACATATCCTGGATTGGCAGTCAGTCACGGGCCGGGGGCCGGGGCGTGACTTTCGCGGCCAGATTTGCTAACCTTTGCGGTGCTATCAATCGTGTTCACCTTAAGTCCCTAACAATGTCGCCGTAGCCTAGTCCATTCCATCCGTGTGGTGTGACCCTCGCATTCCCCTCCGCAGACCTCGCCTACTAAACCCCTCCCTCCCTTCCTCCCTTCCTTCCCCAGCACGAGCTCGACTCGACTTGACTTCAGCGGCACCAGGAAAGAACAGGCGAGGGTTCCGGTCTCCCCCCCTCCTCCGCGTCCGTTCCGTCCTGCTCTGCTCGATCTCTTCTTCTTGATCGTGCTCATCTCTTTTCTTGTTTCTTGACTTGTGGAGGGCTTAATCTTGATGATGGTGTCATCCGAGATGCATGCTCCCAAATCTTCTTCTTTTTTTATCTTTTGTGTACTCTGCCTGCAATCTATCGCTGGAGTTTTGTTGATGATCTTGATACTTCTTGACTTCTGGGGTTTTCTGGCCCTCAACCAAGATTTTCTTGGCTTCTGGGGTTTTCTTGCTTTGCTCTGTTTCTTTTCTTCTTAATTTTGCCTGTTCTTGGGTTCCCATCATGGCGTCACTCATGCGCTGATTGGAGTCCTGAGATTCTGTCCATGAACAAGGGGCCCATGAACACGAGTTCTTGAATTGAAACGAAAGAAAAACAAATATTCTTTACTGTCATGAATGTGACAGAACCTTTCTACCTGTTGGTTCCAAATCCACACTGATGGCGTCTCATGCTTTTCAGCTGCTTTTTTTTTCCTGCTAAAGGATGGTTCTGAAGAAGCTGCTTCAGCTGTTTGGAGTAGGCAAGAAGAACAAGAAGGATGACAAGAAGAAAGGTGATGTACCTTTCCCCAATTAACATGATTTATTCATCACTGGTAGTCTGGTAAAAATTGGGCTTTATTTATTTATTGTGAACTGGGCTTTGTTTATTTACTGGATATATTTCTCTTGTGGTGTTGATGGCGTGGTGATGTCACTCTTTCTTCCACCAGCTGGGGTGTAGGGATACTGCATATCTAGTTGAGCAGTCGTAATGGACTGAAATCTTCAGATAGTCTGGCGGCTGTATGGTCCAGATATATAGTTGCATCAGGATGGTTGGATATTTACATCTTTGCAGTCATTTTGTTATTGAACCGTATGTATTAACTTTTAGGAAGCCAACAAGTACTCAGTTGAGATATGATGAGCTTAGAAGCATTTTCTTTTACAAGTTAAAACAAAGGGCTCACAATGGTTTGCGCAATTTATATCGTACCAAATACTCCAGTGAGGAACACACCACATCTACCACATTGTTGATATCTAGATAGAATTACAGAGCTGCTATAGTTTGGTTGGATGAAGGAAGCCTAGGGTTCTAGTACAGGCTAAGCACCACATGCCGTGGGTGGCTTCAGATTGAATTTCGACAATGCCATTTACTTTTGGTTGGCTAGTTCCTCCTAGCCATCCCATTCATTTTAGAGTTTGGTTGGATGTGAAATGGCATCATGAATCCATGTCTCCCTGTGATCAATTCATCAACAAACTTCGAAGTTTGTTACTCTACATCAAACCCATCCTTTATTAGAAAAACATTTTTCTCCTCCTGTATTTTATAAAAAAAAATTCTTGTCCTGAACGTTCTTCTAATAGAAGTATCCTTTTATGCAGGGAAGTCCATTGACCCTCTTTCGCAAGGTAGCTCCATATATGCCCGACATAAAATCTTAAAATCTTCCGTATGAGCCTCCTGATTAGCTATTTTAAATTTAAACAGTATCAGCTGTGATCTGAAAATGGGCACTTTCAGTTACTTGAGTACTCAGTAAAGCACGCCCTGAAATGGATCTAGGAATTTGATAATCTTGACTAATAAATACTCTGTGTCTTACTGAATACGAAGAATGACACCGGGTACAGCTACCTGGACAGCTGTACTTCCAATATCTAAAAGAATTGCAGCCACTTAAGAGTTCATGGGTCTGGAGCATTGGTATACGGAAGCAGTTAGTTTGGTGCTGTATGTAAATGAGGGTTGAATTACTTGTCGTATTCACTGCATGTGGAAATAACAACTAATTTTAGTTTACAGTTACATGTAATACTAGTTTTATAGATACTGAAGATTTTTTTAAAAAGGCATCCAACTTTCACAAAAGTTGACACGTAAACTAGCTTACATTCGTTAGGACTGAAAGCAGGGATAGAAAAATACTAGTATTACTAGGTTGAAATTCCGTGCTCTCGTACTAATATTAATTTTAACAATACCTTAGTACTAATGACAAAGAGACACAATACTTTGAGGCCAAAGCTATAAATAACAAAAGCACTGAAAATTGCAAACTGGAATATATAAGACCGGAAACAGGCTGGTTATGAACTACGTACTACTAGTTATGCTCAGGTGAATTTCCAAAATGCAGTTTCTTTATCCGTGGTATTCTTTTCGAGTAACAGTGCGGATCTCAGTCCTACAGTGGCATTATCACAGTGAATCTGAACAAGATATGTGGTATAGTCTGCATTAGATGTGATCCCATTCTGTATCCCTGTCCTAAACTCTGAGAGTACGTACAAATTTAGTGATAATGTCTTCATTGGTCCACAGTCCATTGGATTGCAGGTGCTGCTCCACACTCTACTCTTAATATCTTTGCAAACAACAGTCAATTGGATCCCTCTTCAAGTGGGGCTGGTACGACACTATCACTGCAAAAGCATGATCCTGAATGTTCAAGTAACATCTCCATGATAAAGGAAGCACATGGATCTGAGAATGACGATTACAATTCATTTAACCAATTTGATGTTGTTCAACATTACTCAGACCACCACTATGCAAAGACTTCACCGGGGAAGGTATACTCTTGAACCCTGCTTCTTTTGATGCAACTGTGAACTAACTTCGCACCTCCAATATGTGAGCAGGCCACGAAAGATTGGGCGAAAACAATACAAAATGAATGGAAGCTTCTACAGAGAGATCTACCAGGTTGGTACATACCTTTATATATGATAAAACAAGTATATTTGTTTTGATCAGACTATCCGTGCATTGACTAGGAATAGCCTCTACATGTCCTTTATTATTGTCACCAAGCTGTTGTTTATGCTGATTATATCTTATTAATTTCCCCGATAAATAGATTATATCAATTATGTGTTAACTAGAAGGTATATCACAATTCAAAACACTATCTAAATCTGATCAGCATATATTTATTGATTCTTCTAACTTGGTTGTGTTGGTGTGAGTTTTGACATGGCTGTTGGGTCCCAAATTTACTCATGGCGTTGTTCATGCTCCCCTCGAATGTGTTCAAATATTCCTTGACTCCATTTTTTGTCTGTAAGAATGTCACCGGACTGTATGCCACCATCGTCCCTAAAAAAGATCTGTAAACACTTGCCCATAACTGGAGCATTATCTCATTGATTCTCAAAACTTAATTGGGTTGCTAAATTTTTTCTGACTGCAGAGTCCCAAAATTGGTACAATTCATGCTCAAATTATTTAAGTTTTTCCTTAATGCTATTTATATGTGCATGAACGTCGCTCAGAAACTTCAAAGGATGCACTGTTCTATGTCATTATTATATCCTGCATTTATTGGCCCTTTTTCTTACAATCTTGTCATGTAGATTGTTTCCCCTTGTCCACAAGATCTTGTCTTAGTGGATATGTCATTTTTCCAGAAAGTATAATCATTTCATATTCTGAAGAATGAGAAAGCTGGAAACTGTTTGCAATTCCTAACCTGGTGTGCCATATGGGTCCTAGTGTCACATTTTCATTTCATATTTGCAACCAGTCCTTTTAGAGGATTTGCACCTTAATTCTGGGTTTGGTTTCAATTATGCAGAATCTATATATGTTCGAGTTTATGAGGATAGGATTGATCTACTTAGGGCTGCTATTATTGGGCCTGCTGGAACTCCATATCATGATGGTCTGTTCTTCTTTGATGTTCACTTTCCTCCTGGATACCCTCAATGTCCACCGGTATGTTAGCTTCCCCCCCCCCAAGACACACATACACACACTTATTTTCACCATTTCCTTCACACCCGTGTTTCAAGATGCAATCTGGTAACAGAAACCTATTAAATATGCACAGAAAGTTCATTACCGTTCAGGTGGACTTCGGATAAATCCAAATCTATACGAGAGTGGAAAAGTTTGCCTTAGCCTTCTGAACACTTGGCTGGGTTCTGGATCTGAGAAATGGGAAAAGTCAAATTCCACCATGCTGCAGGTTTTGGTCTCCATCCAGGGCCTTGTGTTGAATGATAAACCCTACTTCAATGAGCCAGCTATCTTCAGCTCCAAAGAGAAGCATTCCCTGGCATATAATACCACTGCATTTCTACTATCCTGCAAGACAATGTTGTATTCACTTCAGAACCCCCCAAAGGTAATCACAGAACCCTCATTTCTTGCCAAGGTATTATTAGTGTTGTGTTGGTTAGCCTAACAGTCTTCATGCTGTAAAAGAAGAATTTCAGTTGTGTCATGGCTGTGACACTTCTGATACTCTTTCAGAAAATGATCTGCATAGATCCAAAATCATCTAAATTCAGTGTTATTTTTAAATCAGCTCCTACCATATTTAAGCAAATCGAATTTTCTATGTTTATTTCTTTCAGAGAACTTTGAAATCATATTACTCTCAGTTTTGATTAATTGATGAATATTTCCCATTGTATCAATTGTACTTGTCATCTCCATAAACTCATATTAGCAGCGCCAGTTCACACGACCCATAGGGGAGATGTTTCTTGGGAGTTGTGACATTAATTTACCAAGTTCAAGTTTTACACATTTTAATAAATAACATATCCATTGTATTTCTATAAAATGTAGAAGAAATGGAGTAAGAAAATGAGTTTTCGAGATATCATCACCATCATGTACAATCTTTTAAAGGCAACGACACCCCATTATGAGTATAAATTGGTTTATCTAACATAGTAAAAATGCATCCTTCAGATATATACCTATGGTGCACTGTTTCTTCAAATCACTGGACTCATTCTTATAGGCCTCGCGTTTTTCTGCAGAATTTTGAGACCATTATTGTGCGCCATTTCCATGAGCGGGAGCAGGCCATCCTGGAGGCATGCGGTGCATATGCATCTGGCATGATCGTTGGATCATCGATCAAAGATGGCCGGACATACGCCCGCAACAAGTGCTTTGCGCGTTTCAAGAAGTCCCTGGATGCACAAACTGAACTTCTTAAGAAGGAGCTAGCCGCGAACAGGTTTCGTGCGCTAGAACTGAAGAGAGATTCTACAGATGAGATTGTGTCTACTAGCTAGGATTCTCTTGTGTCAGAAGATATCTGGGGATTGCAAAATTCACGTAGTTAAATTAGAAGCAAATGTTTTGGCAGATCGAACAGGTTATTAATACTCTTAAGAGCTGGTTGTAGTTTAGCACTTGCTATTTTTTATCTATCTGATGAACAAGATTCGCATCCTTTCTTTGTGGTTTTATCATGTTACCTTGGTACCTGCACGAACATGGCAATAGAACCTGTGCCACTTTGATGAGCAATGAAACTTGGCTTTATATTTTGAGCAACCCAAGACAGTTTGTAATGTGTTTAAGTTTGATCAAATCAGCACAAATTGCAAAACAATAAGCTATTAGGTTCAGCTATGAGCACGAAGTATTCCTACATCATTTGCCTTTTTATTTTACTTTTATTTTCATATTTTTATATTTTCTTACTTTTGTCATAGCTCTGCGAAATTTAATTTGAAGATCTAGCTTCAATGAAGAACTGAGAAAAAGAAAAAACTAGTACAAGTTACGTGAGGCATGACTACCATGCTTATACAGTATGAATTTGGTGTGATTCATGGTCCATGCTTGAGAGAAGGTTTTCTAGACGTAGGATCAACTAAATAATACTATGTGGATGAATGCATTCCAGATTTGTTTTAAAAAAACACAAGTTTCATGGTTGTAAAATGGTTAAAAAAGCTACGTGTAAGAAAATTATCAGCCTTGCAGACAAATGTGTTTCTTACAATGTCTGAAGAACTTAATGGTACATACATAAATATCCAAAGCCTCCTATGCTGGGCAGAGAGTAAATCAGTACACCTATTATGGCTGTCTAGTTCGAACAATGCTTATGACCACAATCTTCTTTACGGAGAGTTATGGGCATACTATGCATCATACAATCTACACATTTATAGTCACATGGTGAGACTCTGGCAATCACAAGGAAAAAAAACAGATCCTACTGCCTCAACCGGAAGAAAACCTATTACAGGTTCCAGTTGACGACCACAGCAGGGTGTTTGCCAAAAGGGGGAAAAACAGAAAGAGAAACTGCATGAATCTGATATTCAGTGCACAAAACTAAGGCTGCGCTGATATTCGGTATCACCCCAATTTAGGTGAATCCTGCAGGTTCTTCATCAGTAACCATAGTTATCTGTCCTGATTCCTCTTCAACACTTTGACTTTTTTTCTCATTTTCTTCCTCAGCAGCATGATTTTGAGCTGCGGCTTCCTCCCCTTTAGCATGTTTATCTGCCTTTACTGCCTCCTCTTTAGCACTTCTTTCCGCCTCTACTGCCTCCTCTTCAGCACTTTTTTCTGCCTCTACTGCCTCCTCTTTAGCACGTTTTTCTGCCTCTACTGCCTCCTCTTTAGCACGTTTTTCTGCCTCTACTGACTCCTCTTCAGCACGTTTTTCTGCCTCTACTGCCTCCAGTGCCGCCTCCTGCAGCTTAAGTTGCTTCTTGTGCTCCGCCAATTGTTCCTGGATCCTCTGGTAACCAGACAACAGATCACCATAGCGGCTTTGGAGAGTCCGTTCTAATGCTTTCTGTTTATTCACTTCTTCAGCCAAATTTCTCACACGATAGGCACCAGCCATATGTTCTTGTTTCTGTAACTCTTGGAAGCATTCAAGTTCCGTTGCTGCAGTGTTCATCTGCTTGAACGTGTCTTGGATCTGTGATCCCAATTTTGCAGCCCGTGCCTGACGAATCAAAAAGCAAGTAAAGCAAACTATCAGGATTGCAAATCGACATTGAAAAGCTAGAAACAATATGTGGTCAGTATCGTACAATTTTGTTTCGGTAGAACTAATCCAGAATATCAAGTTCAAAAAAAGCCAGGAGCAATTACTAAAGAGTTGTATTCCTCTGCAAATTGTGCAAGTTTGATTTGTGACAGCTCTAATAATATTTTATAGTCTGGAGTGGCTTCCATATAGTGCATTTTAAATTGGCAGCTAACATAACAGCCTAAGGGAGGCAGATGAAAGAGAAGTGTACCTAAACCAACTACAGAGAAGCATTTAGCGTAGCCAGGCTAGGCTGTATAGCATGTTGCCTGAAGAAAAGTAATAACTAATAGAGATACTACAAAGAAAATAACGCATCATCCCCAGCTAACCTGGTATCCTTGTGTCAGCAGTTTGATCTTATGTTCAAGACGAGAGGCTTTCTTTGCTTCATCATCCATTCTCTTCTTCACAATTTCAAACTCGTGTTGCAAAGCAGAAATTTTATCAGCATTTCCAGCAACACTGGCAAGACCATAGCTGTTATTCATCGGGAAAAACATAAGGTCCTCTTGGCATGCATCATGTGACTTCACGAAATCCACAAAAGATTCATTCTCATGTCCCATGGCCACACGAAGATACTGAATCTCCTCATCAACCATAGAACTTGCCTGACAAGAAAGAAATGAAGCGATTTGAAAAACGGTATACATGACATACACAAATAACAGTACTAAGAAAGCTAAAACATGTAACTAAGATGGTCTTGTTAGTGCAGTGCTATATATAGCTCCCACTATATAAATTTACTTGTCCCTCCAGGGTATCATTCAATGCGAACAGATTAGTTATAGCCAGCTATTACAATCAGAATTAAGATCACACAGGTACGAAAAGGAATGGTTTAGATCTGCTGTATTATTTTACTGTGTTACTCACTGAGGTATGTATAATGATGAGCCGACATGATTTCAAGTTATTATTGATGTACCTAATACTATAAGAAAAATGGATGAATGTTATCACTAAATTGGATATGCAGTTCAACATTTATATAACAATAATAAAAGGAGGGGAAAAGAGGTGTACCTCTTTCAGTTCATGCTCATCGAAACCTTCAATTTCAGGAATGTAAGCTGCCCCATTCGTCTGACGTTTGTTCCCTTTCCTTTTCTCTCTTTGAGTTTGTTCGTCAAGAGGATATTTAGCATTATCATGCTCAAGGAGACTGAGGAGCTCCTCATTTATTAGCTCATCAGCTTGTTCAATTGATGTAGGAGGCACAAAGGTACTTCTGCTTTCTCCACCTTTAACCAGAGACTGCCGGAGAATCTCCACTGAAGTAGCAGGTGGCCTAGGCAAACTCCGCTGCAACACTTTTGATCTCTTTCTGAGCAATGCCTCCTGCTTTGCTTGTTCCTCAGCCCTCTCTCGTGCTAACCTGTCTGACATATCCTCTTCAATTTGCTCTTCAGATTCTTCCTTCTCCTCTGTGATGGGTGGCATAACTAGCTGGTACTCATTCTTAGGCTGTGGAATGGAAGCAAAACCAGATCGCAGACCTCTTCTCAACTCAGCTTGCCTACGAAGTTCGAGCTGAGCACTGTCCTGCATTTCCACCTCTTCATTTATGTGGAGCTCATCACGGAATGGGGTACCTTTTGGAGTTAAACCAAAGGAATTTCCATCTCTGGAGGGTGTCATACCAATCCTTGGGGTAACACCAGGGCCAGGGCTAGCCAGAGGCGTTGCCATGGGATTCGGAGTCTGTATCTCTTTCTTACGTGGTGTAACGCCAGAGAAGTCTGATGGATGAAGCTCTGGGTTATCGCCTCCTAAAAGAGGTGTTTGTGATTCCCTTAGACGTGCAAGATTCTCTGCCTCCATCATAATAGCGTCACCTTTCCCACCTGGAGTTCGTTGGGGAGTTCGCAATGGTGTCATACCAAGCCTTGGAGTCTGGGAGTAACTTGCAAGCAATGTCCTAGTAGCAGTACTTCCTTCACCAAGCTCCTCGGCCAAAGCAGGATCACTGGCATTACCCATCTTTGCAATCTCCTCCAATTCATGATCAGAAATTTGGGGCGGTGGAAGCATTAGTTTGGACCTTCTTGTGACTGCTTCTGGGTCGTTGAGTTTATTTGCTTGCATTATTGCGGCAGGGGCATCCTGCCTATGCAGAATTTTGTTCCTGCCAATGTCTTGCTTTCTTAATTGAGCCTCTACATCCACTCTTCTCTTCCCTTCGAGCTCCTCAATAGTAGTTGGAAACTGTATGTGCTCAAGTGGCCTGTCTTCACCCACCGTATCATAAAAGCCTGGAGGGGGTCTCTTTTCAAAAGGTATCTCAGCATTGTAGTCAATTCCCTTTCTCTTCCTCTTTTTGTGCCGGTTGTCAATACCAGCTGCCTTCAGTTCCCTCCTTTTTTGCAGTGACGCAAGCCTCCTCGCCTCTTCAAGTTGTTTTTCTCTTGCCTTTCGTTTTGCCTTCTTACCCCTGGTGTTAGCTAAGCGAGCCCTTGCCTCGGAAAGCATTTCCTTTTCATCTTCGTCCATGTCAACAGCATCTGGGCGTGCAGGTTTCGACTCGGGATTTGGATCGATCTCCCCAGGTCGCAACTTTCTTGGGTCGTCATTAGGCTCATAATTCTCATCCTTAGCACAGGCAGCATCAAGCAGTTTTTCATAACGCTCAAGACACTGAGATGGCGTCCGACCTACAATAGGTGCAATAGTCCTCCATTGAGTAGGCATGAGCTTAGCAAGGTGGAGTAGCTTCTCATCTTCCTCCCTTGTCCACTCAGTCTGGAGTCAAAAGACACGAGTTAGTTAAGCGAACGAAATGACAGAACCATTATTATACCAAAGACAACTGAAACCATAATAGGGCAGATAATCAATTGAAAGAAGCATGAAGCATGGTTATCACATGAGAAGATTGGCGGTTATTTTGAATGATTCAATTCAAGTTGAATGTAACAATGTAAACCTCACACAAACTGAAATCCGGTTCAGTTAAGTTCTACATGGTTTTTTACTAAATGTTGAAGCTTCAAGAATCAGATGACAATGCTAATACAGAATTAAAAATCCTATTTAAAGTTGTCAAGTGGCGGTATATCAACATCTTTACCATAGCTCGTTCATATTTTAATGATATGTTATGACAGAAAACATGTTAACAGCTTAACATCGTGCAAAGACAGATATTCGATGCTATTTCACAGAGCTATATATGCAATTGCAGTTTCAGAACAATACATTACAACTAGGGATCCTTTCAAATCACTCCACATCACAATTGCGCGCGGGATCCTCTGATTTCTAGTAACCAGCACGCGAGGAACAGGAGGTTAGTGGGAGCGGGGGCAGCCGCATTACCTTCTTGATGGAGGGGTCGAGCCACTCGTACCAGCGGGCCTTGCACTGCTTGGCGGACTTGCGGACGAGCAGCGAGGAGATGCGCGCCCACTGGTTCTTGCCGTACTTCATCACGGCCGCCTTGAGGATCTCGTCCTCCGTGTTCTTCCACACGCCGCCCTTAATCATGATCCTCATCTTGGCTGGCTCCTCCCTTGCGGCCTAGCTCGGCCTACCAGGTGTGCTCTCCTCCGCGGAGGGACTCCGGGGCTTCGCTTCCGCCGCGCCCCCGGCCGGCGAGCGGCTCCGGCGAGACGGCGATACCGGGCGGTTTGAGGGGGAGAGGGAGGGGGTTTAGGGTTGGGTGGGTCGGGGCTGGGTAGCGAGATTGGGTTGGGGTGGTGCGGCCAGGAAGGATAAAGCCTGTTTACCGCCTAACGCGGGCGGTATCGCGCACCGCCTCCGCGTTCTGGGCCGGGCCCTTTTAGTTCTCCGCATAGTGCTTCTGTTTCGCTTTTTTTTTCGGTTTTCTATATACCTGGTTTTCTTCATGCTCACTGGGTTTTCTACGGTTTCCAGGCTTGTAGATATTGTTAGAGCATCTGCAAGAGATGATGTAGATATTGTTTGCGATATTGTAGTGTCAATGACGAAATATTCTTGCACACAACAGATGTTGGAGCGGCCAGCAACACGGTTCAAGACACACCGTCGCAAGAGTCTGTACACCCGGTGAGGATGAAGTGGAGGAGAATGAAGATGTTGTCGCCGATGGGCTAGACATGGAGAACGAGGGATTCTTGGATGAACCTCCAAAGGGAAGATCCTCCAACTATGATGCCTAACGTGGGCGGTATCGCGCGCGCCGCGCACCGCCTCCGTGTTCTAGGTCTGGCCCTTTTTATTCTCCGCATAGTGTTTATGTCTCGCTTCTTTTTTCAATTTTCTATGTACGTGGTTTTGTGTTCCTCAAAAATAAATGTACGTGGTTTTGTTCATGCTCACTGGTTTTACTCTGGTTCCCTGGCTTGTTAGTACTTCCTCCGATTCATATATTACATAATAGTAATATAGATGTATCTAGACACATTTTAATTGCAGATGAATCCATTTTAGTGGCAAATAATATGGATCGAAGGGAATACGGTATTTTCTTTTCGTTAGTTTTTCATGTTCTGGTTTTTTCATCACAAAGGGGGGAAATGAAGAATCTGCTGGCTTGCTGATTGAGGAAACGGCACCCATGCCAATTTGTCACGCCCCGTTGCCTGTGTGATTGCCGACGTCAGGTCCTCGATCTCGCCTGACTTGGAAGAGAAGAAGAATAGACCAAGAGATAGCGAGTGGATTTTTGCCTTCTATTCTGGTGTTCAGATTTGATCATCATTCAGTTAGAGCATCTCCAAGTGATGTAGATATTGTTTCCAATATTGTAGTGTCGATGACAAAACATTCTGGCATACAACGAATGTTGGAGCGGCCGGAAACACGGTTCAAGACACACCATCGCAAGAGTATGTACACCCCGGCGATGATGAAGTGTAGGAGAATGAAGATGTTGGCGCCGGTGGGCTATACGTGGAGAACTAGGGGTTCTTGGATGAACCTCCAAAGAGAAGCTCCTCCAACTATGATGTCTACGAAGACAGGTTGATTTGCGCCGCTTGGAAAAGGATTTGGCTTGATGCGGCCGTCGGCGCCGAGCAAACCGGGAAATGCATATTGGAATCAGGTGATCGGTTACTTCAACTGAAACACAGCGGGCGATCACCGATCAATGGACTCTATTCGTTGTTGATGGAAGACCATTAACACCAAGTGCAAAAACTGGTCGGCGTGTTTAATTAGCCCATGTCAACCGGTTGAACCCGAGTGGTACAAATGACGATGATCGGGTAATTCTATTCTTATTTGCTCTACACATGATCAAGATACTTGCTCTATGATATGTGTACTAAGTTGTTTCCTCTCCGTGGCTATGCAGAGAAACATTGCTCAAAAACTATTCAAAGGAAAGGGAAGAAATGCAGGATAGAGAAAGTGGGGAAGGCATTCACCCTACACCATTGTTGGTAGGATCTAGAAAATCATGATAAGTAGAAGAATAGTGACTTGTATGATGTGCCAAGAAAGAGTACCAAGAGTTCCGTTAGTGATGCAAAAATTCTTGATGACGATGCATCAAGTGAAGAAGGTGAGCTTGTTAATTACTCTTGGAGGCGGGTGACCTCCTAGTTGGCTCGGTTGGTCCTCGGTGACCTCTTCATGCAAGATTGTGAAGAGACGCATGCTTCTTCTTCGTGGATCTTATGACGTGGTTGTGAAACTTGCCATATTAGAGTGGAGGAAAAGCTAGGCATAAGGAAAGGGTTTTTGTCCTTTGTGGAATTGGTCTAGAGAAGAAGGTGGGCCTTGGTGGCGCTGGAAAATCCTTTGTGGGATCTCACACCTATCCAACGTGACATACGTTAGTTCGTGTAAGGGACACAAATACAGATCCGAAGCGGAAATTGTTCGTATCATTGAGGAAATGGTATTACCCGCAAAAAAAGGAAACGGTATCATCACCCGTGCCAATTTGTCACGCCCCGTTGCCGGTGTGATTTCTGACATCAGGTCCTCGATCTCACGTGATTTGGAAGAGAAGAAGAATAGACCAAGAGATAGCGGGTAGAGTTTTGCCTTCTATTCTGATGTTCAGACTTGATCATCATTCAGTTGGAGCATCTCCAATAGACGATGTAGATATTGTTTGCGATATTGTAGTGCCGTTGAAGAAACATTCTTCCACACAATGGATTTTGGAGCGGCCGGCAACACGGTTCAAGACATACCGTCGCAAGAGTCTATACACCCCAACGAGGATGAAGTGGAGGAGAATGAAGATGTTGGCGCCGATGGGCTAGACGTGGAGAACGAGGGGTTCTTGGATGAACCTCCAAAGGGGAGATCATCCAACTATGATGCCTATGAGGACAAGTTGATTTGCACCGCTTGGAAAAGGATTGGGCTCGATGAGGCTGTTGGCACCGAGCAAACCGGGGAATGCATATTGGAATGGGATGATCGGTTACTTCAACTGAAACACAACGGGCCACCACCGATCAATGGACTCTATTCGTCATCGATGGAAGACCATTAACACCAAGTGCCAAAAGTGGTCGGCGTGTTTAGCCCATGTCAATCGGTTGAACCTGAGTGGTACAAATGACGATGATCGGGTAATTTCCTTTCGTACTTGCTCTACATGATCAAGATACTCGCTCTCTGATATGTGTACTAAGTTGTTTCCTCTATGTGTCTATGTAAGGGTATTTTACCCTTAACTATTATTTTGGTTAACAATGACACCGGTGCTTATACGTCTTCAACGTATCTATAATTTCTGATGTTTCATGCTTGTTTATGTATCATTGTCACATGTTTTATATGCATTATATATTATTATTATACATTTTCTGGGACTAACCTATTAACAAGATGCCGAAGTGCCAGTTCCTGTTTTCTGCTGTTTTTGGTTCCAGAAAATTACTTCTGCGAATATTCTCGGAATTGCACGAAACAAAAGGCCAAGTCCCTATTTTTCCAGCACCGGCACGGAGTCCGAAGGAGAGAAGAAGAGGAGCCACGAGGTGGCCACCTCACCTGGCGGCGCGGCCCCACCTCTTGCCGCGCCAGCCTATGAGGTGGGCCCCTCGGGCGCCCACCGACATCGCCCTTTCGCCTATATAATCCTCCCGACGTGAAAACCCTAGAGATATCGATCTATCATACTCCAGAAAGACTCCCGGAGCACCGCCGCCATCGCGAAACCTAGTTTCGGGGGTCAGAAGTTCCTGTTTCGGCACCCTGCCGGACGGGGATCGACCCCGGAGCCTTCTCCATCAACGCCACCGCCTCCATGCTCCTGAGTAGTTCCCCCATGGACTACGGGTTCTAGCAGTAGCTAGTTGGTACTCTCTCTCCCATGTACTTCAATACAATGATCTCATGAGCTGCCTTACATGATTGAGATCCATCTGATGTAATCAATGTTGTGTTTGTTAGGATCCGATGAATTGTTACATTCTGATCAGTCTATCTATAAAGTTTGTGAAGTTATTGTTGCTGCAATCTTGTTGTGTTTAATGCTTGTCACTAGTGCACGAGTGGCATGATCTTAGATTTAAGCTCTATAATTATTGCTTAGATTGTATCTACAAGTTTTTTGCACATGTCTATGTCCGGAACCCGAGGCCCCAGAGTGACAGCAACTGGGATAACTGGAGGGGATGACTTAGATATGAGGATCACATGTTTTCACCAAGTGTTAATGTTTTGCTCCGGTGCTCTATTAAAAGGAGTACCTTAATTACCAGTAGATTCCCTTGAGGCCCGGCTGCCACCGGCTGGTAGGACAAAAGATGTTATGCAAGTTTCTCATTGCGAGCACGTATGACTATATATGGAAAACATGCCTACATGATTAATAAACTGGATGTTCTGTCTTAATGCTATAATAATTATGTCAATTGCCCAACTGTAATTTGTTCACCCAACACTTGTTATTGGAGAGTTACCACTAGTGTAGATAGCTGGGAACCCCGGTCCATCTTTCATCATCAAATACTCACTCGGTCCTATATGCCATTAGAAGTAGTATCAACTATTTTCTGGTGCCATTGCCTCGTGTTACTGCTACGCTGTTGTGTTATGTTACTTATTGCTCTCATATTACGCTGCTTTCACATCACCCCTGTTACTAGTGCTTTTCCAGGTGCAGCTGAATTGACAACTCACTTGTTAAGGCTTATAAGTATTCTTTGTCTCCCTTGTGTCGAATCAATAAATTTGGGTTTTACTTCCCTCGAAGACTGTTGCGATCCCCTATACTTGTGCGTTATCAAGACTATTTTCTGACGCCGTTGCCGGGGAGCATAGCTCTACTCATAAGTTCACATGGGGAGTACACTCTACCTCTCTCTGTTTTTATTTTATTTTGTTTTGCTTAGTTTACTTTTGTCTAGTTTATTTGTGCTTAGTTTATTTCTGTCTAGTATTATTTCGCTTAGTTTACTTTTGTCTAGTTTGTTTTTGTCTTGTTTTATTTTTCTTATATACCCAAAATCCATAAAAATTTGAAAAACCGAAAAATTAAAAACTGTTGTTATGGAAGAACCCACAACCTGTATGGAGCTTATAGAATTATATATGAATTATAGAGAATCAAGAAAGGGTAAAGTCATGAGTGCCGTGTTAGAAAAATTGAATACAATTGCTAAAATCTTGCTTAAACGCCATGATATAAATTGTTGCTCTGAACAGGATACTAAACATCTTAAATTCCAATGTGGCTTTAGTAAAGAAGTTTTAATTGCGAACTATCATTGGAATAACTATATTCATCTTGGATTTGAAGAAGTAGAACAATTTGTTTTATTTATGGGAGCTTCTGAAATAGAATCCTTCATGTCTAAAAATTATGAAACCTGTGTTGCTTGTAATGATCTTAAAGATTATGTCTCTTCTATCCTTGATTATTGCATAGAACATTACAGCAATAATCCTTATATCATTGATTATAAAGAGAGACTCATTCATGCACAAGAATGCACTCACAATTTGCAGGAACCTGTGAAAGAAGAAATTGATGAACTTGAAAGCTCATTGGATGAAAAAGAGGAGGAGAGTGATGAACAAAAGGAGGAATAATGGATTAGCTACCCATGCCAACCTTCTAATGAGAGTAACTCTTTATCTCTTACACTATTTGATTGTTGTCCATGCTTATCAAAGGAGGATGAATGTTATGTTCCTGTGGATTCTCTTGAAATATTCCCTATGAGTAAAACTTGTGAGAATAATTATGCTACTGTTATCTATGATAATCCATGCTATTTTGATAAATCTTATGATAATGCTTTGTTTGTGCCTGATATCGAAATGCATGGTACTAAAGAGTTTTGCTTAGCAAATGTTTATGATAAAGCTCTAGATGATGATCCTATGTTACTTGATAATATTAATTGTACTACTAATGAAAATGGGATTGGAGAGGTCTTGACTTTATCTAGGAGTCCCATATCTTTTGAGATTGATCAATCATCTTGTTATATTATTGATAAAAGTGGGTTTGAAAGTTTTAATTCCATTATTTTTTAGCTTGATAAAAATTATGTGTTTGTAGATCATGAAAAACATGATTTATGTGATAGTTATATTGTTTAGTTTATTCGTGAAGCTACTGAAAATTATTATGGGAGAGGAAAATATGGTTGTAGAAATTTACATGGTACTAAAACACCTCTCTATATGCTGAAACTTTTGAAGTTACTCTTGTTTTATCTTCCTATGCTTGTCACTTTGTTCTTTTTGAATTTATTTGTGTACAAGATTCCTATGCATAGGAAGTGGGTTAGGATTAAATGTGTTTTGAATTTGCTTCTTGATGCTCCTTTTGCTTCATTTTCTATTTTCATGTGAGCATCATTAAAATCTTCTGCGCCTAGCTGAAAGGCGTTAAAGAAAAGCGCTTATGGGAGACAACCCATTATTTTATTTCTGCAATTTTTATTTTATTTTTGAGTCAAGGTGCTGTTTACTTCTGTAGCAATACCTTTGTATCTTTATTTTCTTGCATTATTATGCCAAGTAAAGTCTTTAATAGAAAGTTGATACTAGATTTGGATTTCTGCGCAGAAACAGATTTTTAGCTGTCATGGTTTTGAGCTTTTCTTTCTGCAGAAAAATGGAAATATTCTGAAAAAATTCATGCGTTATCCTCAGATATGTACGGAACTTTCATTAGTTTTGAGTTTTCTGATTTGAGCAACGGAAGTACCTCGAAAAAATTCATGTTTACTGGTTGTTCTGTTTTGACAGATTCTGTCTCTGTTTTTTGCATTGTCTCTTGTGGACTTTAAATAAGGCTTTCTAGAAGTGGAGAGTTGTAGCTAATGTTTTATTGAATTATTGCAATGTGTCACTACAGAACTAAAGTGGATTAAAGTTTTTTGAGTACTAACCCCTCTAATGAAGTTTATGAGAAGTTTGGTGTGGCAGAAGTTTTCAAGGGTCAAGAGAGAAGGGTGATATAATGTGATCAAGAAGAGTGAAGAGCCTAAGCTTGGGGATGCCCCGTGGGTCACCCAAGCATATTTCAAGAAGACTCAAGCGTCTAAGCTTGGGGATGCCCAAGGCATCCCCTTCTTCATCAACAATTTATCAGGTCATCTCTAGTGAAACTATATTTTAATTCTTCCACATCATATGTGCTTTACTTGGAGCGTCTGTGTGCTTTTATTTTTGTTTGTTTGTTTTTGTTTCCTGAATAAAATTGGATCCTAGCATTCTTGTGTGGGAGAGAGACACGCTCCGCTTTTTCATTTGAACACTTGTGTTCTTTGTTTTTTTTTCATGTTCATGGCGAAAGCTGAAAGCCGCAGCACTTATTGTTATTGTTATTTGGTTGGAAACAAAAAAATGCTTCATGTGGTAATTGGTATATTATCTTGAATAATTTGATACTTGGCAATTGTTTTGAGCTCTCAAGTAGATCATGTTTAAGCTCTTGCATCATGTAGTTTCAACCTATTAGTGGAGAACTACCGTAGAGCTTGTTGAAATTTGGATTGCATGATTGGTCTCTCTAAGGTCTAGATATTTTCTGGTAAAAGTGTTTGAGCAACAAGGAAGACAGTGTAGAGTCTTATAATGCTTGCAATATGTTCTTGTGTAAGTTTTGTTGTACCGGTTTATACTTGTGTTTGCTTCAAACAACCTTGCTAGCCAAAGCCTTGTACTGAGAGGAAATGCTTCTCGTGCATCCAAAACCTTGAGCCAAAACCTATGCCATTTGTGTCCACCATAACTACCTACTATGTGGTATTTTTCTGCCATTCCAAGTAAATACTTCATGTGCTACCTTTAAATAATTCAAAACTTTATTACTCCTTATTTGTGTCAATGTTTTATAGCTCATGAGGAAGTATGTGGTGTTTTATCTTTAAATCTTGTTGGGCAGACTTTCACCAATGGACTAGTGGCATATACATCCGCTTATCCAATAATTTTGCAAAAAGAGCTGGCAACGGGGTGCCCAGCCCCAATTAATTAACTTTCATTAATAATTCTCTTCACATGTTTTGCCCTGATTTATCGTAAGCAACTTAATTTTGCAATAGACACTCCTCCATGGTATGTGAAATGTTGGAAGGCACCCGAGGATTCGGTTAGCCATGGCTTGTGAAAGAAAAAGGTTGGGAGGAGTGTCATCTATAAATAAAACTAAAATACATGTGTGATGACCCACAAGTATAGGGGGTGTATCGTAGTACTTTCGATAAATAAGAGTGTCGAACCCAACGAGGAGCAGAAGGTGTTGACAAGCAGTTTCGATGAAGGATTCACTGTAAATGCTCACAGACAAGTTTTCAGGGGTTTTGATATAGCAGATAAATAAAGTACAAGTAAATAAAATGCGAGAGAAATAATTGCAGCGAGTGGCCCAATCCTCTTTAGCACAAAGGACAAGCCGGTTTGTTTACTTATAATGACCAAACGTTCTTGAGGACACACGGGGATTTTAGTCTAGTGCTTTCGCTTCATACGGCTGATTAATCTTCATTGTTTTGATAAGTGTTGTGTGGGTGAACCTATGCTAATGCACCGCCCTTCCTAGGACTAATACATACTTGTGATTATACCCCTTGCAAGCATCCGCAAATACAAGAAAGTAATTAAGATAAATCTAACCACAGCCTTAAACTCTGAGATCCTGCTATCCCTCCTGCACCGATATACTAACGGGGGTTTAGGTTGCTGTCACTCCGGCAACCCCACAATTAGCAAACGAATACAAGATGCACTCCCCTAGGCCCATAAAGGTGAAGTATCATGTAGTCGACGTTCACATGACACCACTAGAAGAGTAACACCACAACTTAAATATCATAACATTGAATACTACTCAACAATAATTCACTACTAACATTTAGACTTCACCCATGTCCTCAAGAACTAAACGAACTACTCACGAGACATCATATGGAACATGATCAGAGGTGATATTATGATGAATAACAATCTGAACATAAACCTTGGCTCAATGGTTTCACTCAATAGCATCAATAACAAGTAGTAATCAACACCGGGAGAGTTTCCCTATCAAACAATCAAGATCCAACCCAAATCGTTACAGCGGTGACGAGATGCAGCGGTGGAGATGGCGGTGTAGATGGTGTAGATGGTGGAGATGATGATGATGATGATGATGATGATGATGATGGAGATGATGTCCAGCTCGATGACGATGGCGATGGCGTCGATTTTCCCCTCCGGGAGGGAATTTCCCGGCGGATTCCTGCCCGCCGGAGAGCTCTTTCTCTCTCGGTGTTTCTCCGCCCGCAGAGGCGGCTCACAATTCTCCGTAACTCCCCGGGGCTTAGGTTTTCGGGACGAAGAAGTACGCGAAGGAGAGGCGGCCAGAGGGCTGTGGGCCCCTCCCCACAAGGCGGCGCGGCCAGGCCAGGGCCCGCGCCGGCCTATGGGGGGCCCATGGCGGCCCCTCTCAGCCCCTCCTTTTGGCTCCCTTCGTCTTCTGGAAAAATAGGAATTTTCGTATAATTGCCGTCAATTGTTGATCTTCAGAAATATGGTGCCCTGACGGTGCTTTTTCCAGCAGAATCCTGACTCCGGTGAATAATTCTCCAACGATCATGAAACATGCAAAATAGATGAAATAACATAAGTATCATCTCTAAATATGAAATATATCAATGAATAACAGCAAATTATGATATAAAATAGTGATGCAAAATGGACGTATCAATGTGTAAACAAAAGAGAAGAGGGATGATCTACCTTGCTGGTAGAGATAACGTCCTTCATGGGAGCCGCTCTTTTAAAGTCCGTTTGACAAGGGGGTTAGAATGCCCACTACCATTCGTTGATAACAACAAACACCTCTCAAAACTTTATTTTTATGCTATCTATATGATTTCAAAACTTGAAAAGCTCTATCACATGATTTAATCCCTGCTTCCCTCTACGAAGGGCCTTTCTTTTACTTTATGTTGAGTCAGTTTACCTACTCCTTTCTATCTTAGAAGCAAACACTTGTGTCAACTGTGTGCATTGATTCTTACATGCTTACTTATTGCACTTATTATATTACTTTGTGTTGACAATTATCCATGAGATATGCATGTTGAAAGTTGAAAGCAATTGCTGAAACTTAAATCTTCATGTGTGTTGCTTCAAAACGTTTTATTAAGAATCTATTGCTTTATGAGTTAACTCTTATGTAAGACTTTTTGATGCTTGTCTTTAAAGTACTATTCATGAAGAGTTTTTGCTATATGATTCAGTTGTTTAGTCATTATCTTTTTGTTAGCAAACTATAGACATTTGCTTTGAATGATTTGATCTCAGTTCACATGCCTTACATCATTATTGGATCAGGATTATGTTGGTAGCATGTCACTCCAGAAATTATTTTCTTTTTATCGTTTACCTGCTCGAGGACGAGTAGGAACTGAGCTTGGGGATGCTTGATACGTCTTCAACGTATCTATAATTTCTGATGTTTCATGCTTGTTTATGTATCATTGTCACATGTTTTATATGCATTATATATCATTATTATACATTTTCTGGGACTAACCTATTAACAAGATGCCAAAGTGCCAGTTCCTGTTTTCTGCTGTTTTGGTTCCAGAAAATTACTTCTGCGAATATTCTCGGAATTGCACGAAACAAAAGGCCAAGTCCCTATTTTTCCAGCACCGTCACGGAGTCCGAAGGAGAGACGAAGAGGAGCCACGAGGTGTCCACCTCACCTGGCGGCGCGGCCCCACCTCCTGTCGCGCCAGCCTATGAGGTGGGCCCCTAGGGCGCCCACCGACATCGCCCTTTCGCCTATATAATCCTTCCAACGTGAAAACCCTAGAGATATCTATCATACTCCAGAAAGACTCCCGAGCGCCGCCGCCATCGCGAAACCTAGTTTCGGGGTCAAGTTCCTGTTTCGGCACCCTGTCGGGGGATCGACCCCCGGAGCCTTCTCCATCGACGCCACCGCCTCCATCATGCTCCGTGAGTAGTTCCCCCATGGACTACGGGTTCTAGCAGTAGCTAGTTGGTACTCTCTCTCCCATGTACTTCAATACAATGATCTCATGAGCTGCCTTACATGATTGAGATCCATCTGATGTAATCGGTGTTGTGTTTGTTGGGATCCGATGAATTGTTACATTATGATCAGTCTATCTATAAAGTTTGTGAAGTTATTGTTGCTGCAATCTTGTTGTGTTTAATGTTTGTCACTAGTGCACGAGTGGCATGATCTTAGATTTAAGCTCTATAATTATTGCTTAGATTGTATCTACAAGTTGTTTGCACATGTCTATGTCCGGAACCCGAGGCCCCAGAGTGACAACAACTGGGATAACTGGAGGGGATGGCTTAGATATGAGGATCACATGTTTTCACCAAGTGTTAATGCTTTGCTCCGGTGCTCTATTAAAAGGAGTACCTTAATTACCAGTAGATTCCCTTGAGGCCCGGCTGCCACCGGCTGGTAGGACAAAAGATGTTATGCAAGTTTCTCATTGCAAGCACGTATGACTATATATGGAAAACATGCCTACATGATTAATAAACTGGATGTTCTGTCTTAATGCTATAATAATTATGTCAATTGCCCAACTGTAATTTGTTCACCCAATACTTGTTATTGGAGAGTTACCACTAGTGTAGATAGCTGGGAACTGCAAAATGGATGTATCAACTCCCCCCAAGACCTCGCTTGTCCCCAAGCGAAGCTGAACTCAGTAAACAAGACCACATGTTTATGGAGTGAAGAGTCGATAAATAAAATACGGACAAGAAGCATCACATTTATTAATTCACACAAGACATTCTTAGTAAACAACTTCCTCATATAACTCAACTTGAAATAAGTAAAGCAAAATCACAAATAAAGGTGCATAGGAAATCATAATTGGTGATGGCAAACTTTGTTCTTGGTCAAAGAACTATTAACAGGTTGTACTTATCTTTCGAGCAAAGCCTTCATATTAAAACTTATGGCAGAACTTACATTCTCAATCATAACAATCTCCTCATAATCATTGATAGCCTTCAAAGTCATATTCATTCAGGTAAAATTTGTACTAAACAAGGAAGAATAAAAGGCATGATTAAATAGATCACAATATAAATGGTTGGATCACAACAACTCAATTGCTTGCTTGAGATGGAGGGAAATAGGTGTACTGACTCAACATAAAAGTAAAAGAAAGGCCCTTCGCAGAGGGAAGCAGGGATTAAATCATGTGCTAGAGCTTTTTAAGTTTTGAAATCATAGAGAGAGCATAAAAATAAGGTTTTGAGAGGTGTTTTTTGTTGTCAACGAATGGTAGTGGGCACTCTAACCCCCTTGTCAAACAGACTTTCTAAGAGCGGCTCCCATGAAGGACGTTATCTCTACTAGCAAGGTAGATCATCCCTGTTTTCTTTTGTTTACACATGTATTTTAGTTTTATTTATGGATGACTCCCCCCAACCTTTGCTTTCACAAGCCATGGCTAACCGAATCCTCGGGTGCCTTCAAACATTTCACATGCCATGGAGGAGTGTCTATTGCAAAATTAAGTTGCTTACTGATAAATCAGGGCAAAACATGTGAAGAGAATTATTAATGAAAGTTATTAATTGGGGCTGGGAACCCCGTTGCCAGCTCTTTTTGTAATTATTGGATAAGCGGATGTATATGCCACTAGTCCATTGGTGAAAGTCTGCCCAACAAGATTGAAAGATAAAACACCACATACTTCCTCATGAGCTATAAAACATTGACACAATTAAGGAGTAATATAGTTCGAATTGTTTAAAGGTGGCACATGAATATTTACTTGGAGTGGCGCAAAATACCACATAGTAGGTAGTTATGGTGGACACAAGTGGAATGGGTTTGGTTTAAGGTTTTGGATGCACGAGAAGCATTCCTTCTCAGTACAGGTCTTTGGCTAGCAAGGTTGATTAGCAAGCATAGGAGTTGAGGGAAACAAACAAATATACATGTGATAGAATCATGCATCTTTCTTGTAAGCACAAGCAATTTTAACTTCAGAATACTAAACTCATTAGCTAACAAGAAAGAAAGATAATGAAATAATATATCTACATGTACTTCCCTCTTTTCTACTTAGAACTCAAAGTATTGTTGCTATTGACCAATGCTAAGTTTGCCAAAACCAAATAGATTTACTTGATGCTCCCAAAGTGATATCAATACTAACAACAAGATCAATCATATAACAGAAATTGCAAACTAAAATAAGGTGTGCAAAAAGTAAATGATAAAACTTCTCATTAATATTTCATAACGATAACTCACACCAAGGGATACATAGATAACCAACTAAAAGAGAGATACTTCCACACTGCAAACCATCTTATATGATAACTTCCCTACTCATGATATGACACTACTTGATAGTAAAAAGCAAAAGATAGTGATGATGTGATACCGCGGCACTCCCCCAAGCTTGGAACAAGCCAAGGGGATGCCAATACCAATGATGAATTACTCCTTCGGTGGTGATGGTGGTGGATTCTTCTCGTCATCAGACTTCCAAGGAAGAGGCTCTCCATCAACAAACGATGTCTTGGTCTCAGGAATCCTGAAACTAGCAGCATAGCTAATGTGTTTAAACCTGTTTTCATACTCACAATTTTGATTCTGAACATCATAAAGTTGCGCCTGAAGTTGGTTGGTAGTGTTGTGAAGCGAGAGGATATCGTTCCATAGCTTTGTAGTCTCCTTCTTGTGTTCATCAATAAGTTTGAACACAATTTGGTGGAAGATGTCCACTTCACGTTCAGCCATCTTCTTGTAGGCGAAGACCTCTTGTTCTAGTTTCTCCATCCTGTCCTCCAAGCTTCCTTCTCCTTTAGGACCCCGGACATCTTCTATCTGCAACTCTCCATCTACGAGCAGCAATTCCTTGGGATGCATCTTCAGCTCGTTCATGTACGGGTTGACGACGTTCTCAAAGAAGCTGTCCTTCGGAGTTCCCGACGAAGACATGGTGGCTCTAGATCTGAAAACAATATCTGGCAGAAACAGCTCGAAACAAAACAAGACGAGAAAACAATATACGGATCTCGGAGGGTCCGGGGGATTATATAGCAAATATTTCACGACACAAGGAAAGTACCAGATCGAATACGAGTGGAAACGGGACTCCGAGGATCCGTCCCCATAGGGCGGCGCGGCCAGGCTGGGGCCCGCGCCCACGTGGGGACGTGCCCTCGTGCACCTCCTCCACTCCGTTTCGATCTCGTAATTTTTCATATTTTCCAAAAATAGCAGAAATATTGTTCGGAAAGTTAAACGCGGACTTTTTACTACTAAAATTGTTACCTATTCAAAGTCGAACTCTGCAGAACTGTCAAGTTGGTCTTTGATGAAAGCTTCCGGAGTCACCACTTGAATAACATCAACATCTTCATTATAAGAATCTCCAGAAATATAATGTTTGAGTCTTTGTCCATTCACCACTTGTGTGGCATCATCTTTCAGCGAGGCAATTTTTATTGCCCCTGAACGATACACCTCCTCAATGACATATGGTCCTTCCCATTTTGAGAGCAATTTCCCTGCAAAAAATCTGAGACGAGACCGATACAATAGGACTTTATCTCCAACATTAAATCCTCTTTTAATAATTCTTCTATCATGCCATTTCTTAACTTTCTCCTTAAAAAGTTTAGCATTTTCATAAGCTTCACTTCTCCATTCATCCAAAGAACTCAATTGCAGCAACCTCTTCTTACCGGCAAGTTTAAAATCTTTATTAAGTTCTCTTACAGCCCAATAAGCTTTGTGCTCTAGTTCTAAAGGTAAATGACAAGCTTTTCCATAAACCATTTTATAAGGAGACATTACCATAGGATTTTTATAAGCAGTTCTATAAGCCCACAATGCTTCTTTTAACTTACTAGCCCAATTTTTTCTAGATTTATTAACAGTCTTTTGCAAGATGGATTTAATTTCTCTATTTGATAATTCTACTTGCCCACTAGTTTGAGGATGATAAGCTGAAGCAATTCTATGATTAATACCATATTTAGCAAGAGTTTTTCTAAAACCACCATGAATAAAGTGAGAACCTCCATCAGTCATAATATATCTAGGTACTCCAAATCTAGGAAAGATAACATCTAAAAGCATTTTTAAAGAGGTCTCACCATCAACACTTTTTGTAGGTATGGCTTCCACCCATTTAGTAACATAATCAACAGTGACAAGTATATGAGTGTTACCTTCTGAAGAAGGGAAAGGACCCATGAAGTCAAATCCCCAACAATCAAATGGTTCAATAACAAGAGTATAATTCATAGGCATTTCATTGCGTCTAGAGATATTACCAACTCTTTGACATTCATCACAAGACAAAATAAACTTTCTTGCATCTTTAAAGAGAGTTGGCCAATAAAAACCTGACTGTAGAACCTTTTGTGCAGTTCTATCTCCGGCGTGATGTCCTCCATAAGCACTACCATGACACTTACTCAATATTTCTCGTTGTTCATATTCGGGGACACATCTTCGCATAATACCATCCACTCCTTCTTTATATAAGTGTGGGTCATCCCAAAAATAATGTCTCAAGTCATAAAAGAATTTCCTCCTTTGCTGAGCTGAAAAGGTTGGAGGCAAATACTTCGAAACAATAAAGTTAGCATAATCAGCATACCAAGGACTATCTCGCGAGCTCACCTTTATTACAGCCAATTGTTCATTTGGAAAACTATCATTAACAGGAACAGGATCATAAACAATATTTTCCAATCTAGATAAATTATCAGCAATAGGATTATCAGCACCTTTCCTATCTACAATATGTAAATCAAATTCTTGCAAGAGAAGCACCCATCTAATAAGCATTGGCTTAGCGTCTTTCTTTTCCATAAGGTACCTAATTGCAGCATGATCAGTATGAACTGTGACTTTTGAATCAACAATATAAGGTCTAAACTTGTCACAAGTAAAAACTACGGCTAATAACTCTTTTTCAGTTGTAGCATAATTTCTTTGAGCAACTTCTAGAGTCTGCTAGCATAATGAATAACATTCAATTTTTTATCTACTCGATGTCCAAGAACAGCACCTACAGCAAAATCACTAGCATCACACATAATTTCAAAAGGTAAATTCCAATCAGGAGGTTCAACTACAGGAGCAGTTGTTAAGGATTTCTTTAGAGTTTCAAAGGCTTCCTTACAATCATCATCAAAAACAAAAGGTACATCTTTTTGAAGAAGATTAGTAAGAGGCTTTGAAATTTTAGAGAAATCTTTAATAAATCTCCTATAAAAGCCAGCATGACCAAGAATACTATGAATACCTTTAACATCCCTAGGATAGGGCATCTTCTCAATTGCTTCAACTTTAGCTCTATCAACTTCAATACCTCTTTCAGAAATTTTATGTCCCAATACAATTCCTTCATTAACCATAAAGTGGCATTTCTCCCAATTAAGAACAAGGTTAGTTTCTTCACATCTGCAAAACTTTATCAAGGTTTCGCAAACAATTATCAAAAGAATTCCCATAGACAGAAAAATCATCCATGAAAACCTCTACAATATTTTCACAAAAACCATGAAAAATAGCAGACATGCATCTTTGAAAAGTAGCAGGAGCATTACATAAACCAAAAGGCATACGCCTATAAGCATAAGTTCCATAAGGACAAGTGAAAGTGGTTTTCTCTTGATCTTTAGCTCTAACAACAATTTGTGAAAACCCTGAATAACCATCAAGAAAGCGGAAATGAGTGTTTTTAGATAACCTTTCTAGCATTTGATCAATAAATGGTAAAGGGTAATGATCTTTCTTAGTAACTTTATTAACTTTTCGATAATCAATGCACATTCTATACCCTACAACTACTCTTTGAGGAATGAGCTCATCATTATCATTAGGTACAACAGTTATTCCTCCTTTCTTAGGAACACAATGTACAAGACTAACCCATCTACTATCAGCAATAGGATATATAATACCAGCTTCAAGAAGTTTCAATACCTCATTCCTTACCACATCCTTCATCTTAGGAATTAGACGACGCTGATGTTCAACAACAGGCTTTGCATCATCTTCCATGTTGATGGCATGTTGGCAAATAGAGGGAGAAATCCCCTTCAAGTCATCAAGAGTGTAGCCAATAGCTCCTCGGTGTTTCTTCAATATTTCCAATAATCTTTCTTCCTCAAAATCTGAAAGCTTAGCACTAATAATAACAGGATATGTTTTCTTATCATCAATATAAGCATACTTAAGATTAGTTTCAAATCAAAAACAGGATCTTCCTTTGGTGGCGGTGTTGTACCTAGATCTTCAACCGGTAAGTCATGTTTAAGAATGGGTTGACGAAGGAAAATTTCATCAAGCTCATTCCTTTCTTCCCTAAATACTTCACTCTCATGATCCTCCAAATGTTGCTGCAAAGGATTACTAGGAGCAAGAGCAATAGATGCAAGCTGTTCTACTCTAAAATCATTGTTAGGCAATTCAGCTTTATAAGGAACTTTGGCAAATTTAGAGAAATTAAACTCATAAGATTCACCAGCAAATTTGGTCACAATTTTCTCTTTCTTGCAATCTATAACAGCTCCACAAGTATTTAGAAAAGGTCTACCAAAAATGATAGGACAAGTCTTACTAGCAGCAGAACCAAGTACCAAAAAGTCAGCAGGATATTTAATCTTACCACATAGAACTTCCACATCTCGAACAATACCAATATGAGAGATAGTTTCTCTATTAGCTAGCCGAATAACCACATCAATATCTTCAAGTTTACAAGAACCAATTTCATGCATGATTTCCGTGTAGAGCTCATAAGGAATGGCACTAATACTTGCACCAATATCGCATAAACCATAATAACAATGATCACCAATTCTAACAGAGAGCATAGGAACACTAGCTTTCCTAGACTTACTAGGATGTGAAACAATATTAGAGGCATCTTCACAGAAAATGATGTGACCATCTTCTACATTTTCAGTCACAAGATCTTTAACTATTGCAATAGCAGGTTTAACATTTATTTGCTCCTCAGGTTCTATAGGTTTCTTTGCACTTTTATTAACCACACTATTTATAACAGAATACTCCTTCATTTTAGCAGGGAAAGGAGTTTTTTCAATATAAGCTTCAGGAAGAATATGATCAACAGTTTTAACTTCAATACATTTACCTATAGGTGAATCAGTTTTATCTTTGTAAGGTTCATGATACTTATCAAAAATCTTCCTAGGCAATTCAAAATGAGAGGCAAAAGCTTTATAAAAATTTGCAACAACTTGAGAGTCAAGACCATAAGTAGCACTCATATTATGAAATTTATCAGTATCCATAAAAGTTTCAATGCATTCATAATCATAATTTATACCTGACTCTCTACCTTTGTCGTTCTCCCATCCTTCAGTATTCTCTTGGATCCGATCAAGAAGGTCCCATTTAAACTCTTCTTTGTTGCATGTGAATGATCCAGAACAAGTAGTATCCAGCAAGGTTTTATCTTGAAAAAGAAAGTCTTGCATAGAAATTATCAACGATGATATTACCAGGAAGCTCATGAATGGGGCATTTGAGCATTAAAGACTTCAATCTCCCCCATGCTTGGGCAATACTCTCTCCATCATGAGGCCAGAAATTATATATGCGGTTTCGGTCTTTGTGAATTTCACTTGGAGGATAGAATTTAGAATAAAATAGAGGCACAATATCCTTCCAATCAAGAGAATGCCCATCTTTCAGAAGTTTATACCAATGCGCCACTTTACCAGATAGCGACATAGAAAATAATTTCTTCCTAACTTCATCCATTGAAATACCTGCACACTTGAATAACCCGCATAATTCATGTAGAAACAGTAAATGATCTCCAGGATGAACAGTTCCATCCCCTTCATAGCGGTTATCCACAACACGTTCAATAATATTCATAGGTATTTTATACGGAATTACTTCCTCACCTGGCGCCTCATCCACTACCTTTGCAGTAGTAGTAGATTTCCCAAATAGAAATTCAAGAGAGGATCTCTCCATAATGAATTATAGCAGGCAGAAAAAAAAAAACAGCACGTACAGTAAAAGTTTTCCTTACCAATTCCACTTACCAATAGCGCTTCACTCCCCGGCAACGGCGCCAGAAAATAGTCTTGATGACCCACAAGTATAGGGGGTGTATCGTAGTACTTTCGATAAATAAGAGTGTCGAACCCAACGAGGAGCAGAAGGTGTTGACAGCAGTTTCGATGAAGGATTCACTGTAAATGCTCACAGACAAGTGACATAGGCCTCCCCAATGGGCCTGCCGAAGATGGTACCCGGGGTTTATTGAAGGCCCACAAGTCGAAGAATATGAAGTTCGGAAGCCCAGTTAGTATTAAAGAAAGTTAGAGTTGTATTAGGAAGAATAGAGACTTGTAATTTTACGGGACGAGTTAGAAACCCTGTGGCACCCCCGGGATCAGGGTTAGACAAATACCAGATCTTCGTCTGACATAAGCCTAACCTAGAGCTCGAGAGACTACAGTGAAAGAATCGGTAACACAACAGTGACTCTACGACTCAAGAAGTAATACAAGCTCATAACTGAGCGAAGAACCAAAGTATTACAAGCAGAGGTCACTGACCTGGCATACATCAATCAACGGAAGCGAAGTTATGCTATTAGACATAGCAAGATAGCAAAAAGGCCTAAGAGGCCAAGAGCATAACGGCGAGGTCCCAGCCCATAGATTCCAGGCTGCCACCTGGGAACCCCAAGCTACTCGTCGATGTCGACAAGAAACCACCATCTGTTGGAGCGACTTCGTCTGAAACAAAAGCATGCGAAGCTGAGTATAAGGACTCAGCAAGACTTAGTACAACATTTTAGCAAAGCGGGTATGCGGGCTTTCTGTAGAGCTTCTTTTGCGTAAAGCCAGTTTTCCTTTGTTAAACAAGAGGGAGAAGAAACTCGACTACTCAGAACCTTTAAAAGGGGATAAGAGAGCGATATCTCTAGCTCTACTGATCATCATATTGTATCCACCAATCTTCATCATCTCGAACCACTATCCTCGGATCACCCCCTCAACACCCGGAGAAGGTATCCGTAAACACACATTGTTTGCCAAGTTTTACGATTAGGTTCATGTTCTCTATGATCTCCACGTCCGTTCCCAAGTCGTCCATAACCGTGGACACGACTTTTCGAAAAGATTTAACCCTGCAAGGGTGCACAACTTTATCCACACGTACCAACCGACTCTTAATGCCAAATTATTAGCTCTCTTCCTTGGAAAGCCGGCAGAGGGTGGTTGACCACGACCTTTACCTTGCTGTCGCCGAGACCATGAGTCACGCGCTAAGGATTATTCCGCCGTAACGGGTCAAGTCCCGAAGCCGGTCCTTAACGATGTGAGCCGAGGTGGGTTTCCCCAGAGGCCGCAACCCCCAGCCACCACGACCACGCTTACCTACCTGTTATGTACCTTTTCCCCCAAGCAAAATGCAATGCATATGTCCAGGTAAAGCGCAAACTATGTGACTCATGGAATCTACTAGGCAAGTTAGTGAGTCGAGAGGGTACCATAATAGGGCCTCGTGTGGTTGTACGCTCAGTCTTGGTTCAAGAGGCGAGAACTCGGTTCCTAGGGTCGGCAGAAACGAAACAACCCACCACATCCCAATGTGGCCTCTCGTCTGAGCCTTTAATCATGTTTAACAACATCTCTACACTTACCACGTCAACCTGTCATGCTAGATTCATTTCATTGTAAGGCTCCAGTCCGAAGACCGGAGTAGTAGCGTAACAAACTAAGCATGGCTAAGCATAAAGAGATAAAGGCTCTAGCGACGCACACATGCCAATCCTAGGTATGCTAGGAGCAGTGGATCAGGGATTTGAGGCTACAAAGGTAAAACATGCAATAGATAGGATAACTCTACCTATCGATAAAAGACAGTTGAATCGTGTGCAATATGTAGGAACCAGAAGTAAAAGCATTTCAAAAACATATATGAACCAGGCTAGGGCTTGCCTTGTCCCTCAGCTGATGAGTACGGTTCTTCGGTGGTGTTGACGTCGGACTCCGGCTCAGATCCTATCGCGAAGAACCAAACACCGGAAAGGGAAATAAACAATCACCACATGGCATAATGCAATGCGCATACAATATGAATGATATGTCATATTAAAGGAATTAAGTAAACCCTAGGTGCATCGTCAGATTAAAGGGGTTCCGGCATCGGACACCGCCATATGAGAGGGGTTCTTTTAGGGTTTCACTACATTTGCAAGTTCAAAGGTTGTAATGATGTATGAATTACTCCTAAACTTGTAGAGAATGTTTTTCTGAACATTTTGATATATTATACATATTTTTCTGAATTAAAATGAATTAGTTATGAATTAAACAAGATTTAACCATTTTCTGAAATTTCTGGAAAATAATAAAAGTATGACAAGTTGGACCCACTGTCAGCATTTTAACAATTTAGAAATGATTAAAATTCTGACTGACAGACCCCACCTGTCATATAATTAATTAAAATAGAAAATAACAAAAAATATAAAAAGAAAGGCCGGCTGATGTCATAATGACGTCAGCACGACGTCAGCCATGGCCTGGCCGGCCAGGTCAGGCACGGCCTGGGCGATTCCGTGCGCGCGGGGCAGCGAGGCGAGGCGCGTTCGACGCGCGGTTCGGGTGAACCCAACGAGGCGGCGCCGCCTCTATTGGTCACCGGAGGGCTTCCTCCGGCGAGCCCGAGCGGCGGGGCGGACAGGCGCGCGTTGCGGCGGCGCTACACGACGAACCAGGGCAAGCGGCGGGTACCACGACGCTCAGAGCTCACCGCGAAGCTGTTGGCATCGACGGCGAGGCGAGGGGGGCGCCGAACGGCGACGAGCGGTGGAGGCCGGCGGGTCGGGCTCCCGTCGATTGGGCCGATTGGGAGCTCCCCGGCTTGCGCGTGTGGGCGAAGGAGGAAGACGGCGTCGCGTCGGACCTCCTCGCGGCGTCGGCTTGGCGCGGGGAAGCTCGGAGAGGCGGCGACGGCGAAGTCTGCGGCGGACTAGGGTTTGCTCGCAGAGAAGAAGAGGGAGGAAGGAGGTGGCGAAATGGGGGTGGCCTAGGGTTTGCGGCGGTGGCACGAGGCTTTATAGGCGGCGGGGGCGGCGAGAGCATCCCGGCCGCCGGCGGGATCGACGGCAGGGGGCCGGCCAGGCAGATGCCTGCCTGCCGGGGGAAGAAGACAAAGTCTTCTTTATGAAAACCCCCTGCCCTCTTTGGGATTTTCTGGAAAAACAAAACAGGATAAATTTTGATATTTTTAGGGTATTTTGACCCAAATTTTGAGGGGCTTTTTCACCAAAATTTTCTTAGAACAAAACTACAACCATTTGCAAGATTGTTTCATAACATTTTAGTGCAAATTTCTCAAATTAAAATGCAGATGCATGCCATGCCCATGAACAACTAGCAACATTATTTGATTAACAAAGTTGGTCTGTTACAACTCTACCCTCCTTACAAGAATCTCGTCCCCGAGATTCCTAGGTTTTAGAAAAGAAGGTAGGGTACTCAGATCGGAACGATCCTCTCGTTCCCAGGTTGCTTCTGACTCAGAGTGATGAGACCACTGAACTTTCAGGAACTTGATGGTTTGACGCCGAGTTTTACGCTCAGCTTCATCAAGGATACGAACAGGATACTCTCGATAGGTTAGATCCTCTTGGAGATCAAGTGTTTCGTGATCAACACCACGGATAGGATCTTTGAAGCAACGTTTGAGTTGGGAGACATGGAAGACATCATGAACTTCAGGAAAAGTTGGAGGGAGTTCCAACTTGTAGGCAAGTGCACCTCGTTTAGCAAGGATGCGGAAAGGACCAACATAGCGAGGAGCTAGTTTGCCTTTTATACCGAAACGATGGACACCTCTTAAAGGAGTGACTCGAAGATAAGCTTGCTCGCCAACTTCATAGCGAACTTCTTGATGATGACGATCATAATTGCTCTTTTGACGAGACTGAGCAGCTTTCAAACGCTCTCGGATAATGCCAACTTGATCTTCTGCTTCCTTGATCATGTCCGGTCCAAAGAACTGTCTTTCACCGGTTTCTGACCAATTCAGAGGGGTTCGACATTTCCGTCCATAAAGAGCTTCAAAAGGTGCCATGCCCAGGCTAGATTGGAAACTGTTGTTATAGGAGAATTCAGCAAATGGGAGGCACTTTTCCCAATTCTTGCCAAAGGATATAACACAGGCCCTGAGCATGTCTTCAAGGATTTGATTCACCCTCTCGGTTTGACCACCGGTTTGAGGATGATAGGCCGTGCTGAAGGAAAGACGAGTTCCCATAGCTTGTTGGAAACTGGCCCAGAACTTGGAAGTAAACAGGCTTCCTCGATCAGAGATAATCCTCTTCGGAACACCATGGAGAGAGACTATCCGGGAAACATACAAATCTGCCAACTTGCTAGCAGTAATGTCTTCTCGAATAGGAAGGAAGTGAGCAACTTTGGATAGACGATCAACAACTACCCATATAGCATTGCTTCCCTTTTGAGTTTTGGGAAGTCCGGTAATGAAATCCATGCCAATTTCATCCCATTTCCATTCAGGAGTAGATAGAGGTTGAAGAGTACCAGCTGGTCTTTGATGCTCAGCTTTTACACGACGACAAACGTCGCATTCAGCTACAAAGCGAGCGATTTCTCTTTTCATCCGGGTCCACCAGAATCTTTGGCGAAGATCCTGATACATCTTTGTACTTCCAGGATGAATAGATAGAGGAGACTCATGAGCTTCTCGGAGGATAAGCTCTCTCAGATTCTTTTTCTTCGGCACCACCAAGCGGTTACCAAAGTAGACAACACCTTGATCGTTGACGGAGAAACATTTAGCATCTCCGCTAGCAATGTTCTCTTTGATCTTAGTGATACCCAAATCACGCTTCTGAGCGGCTTTGATCTGGTCTTCAAGAGAGGGTTTCACCTCTAAGTTAGCAAGGAACCCCTGAGGAACAACTTCAAGATTGAGTCGTGCAAATTCCTCATGGAGGGCAGGTTGATATTGCTTGATCATCAGATTGTTGCAATATGACTTCCGACTTAGCGCGTCAGCAACGACGTTGGCCTTGCCGGGCTGATAGTTAAGACCCAAATCATAGTCCTTGATGAGTTCCAACCATCTTGTCTGCCTGAGATTCAGATCCGGTTGGGTAAAGAGATACTTCAGGCTTTGATGATCCGAGTACAACTCGCAACGGTTACCGTAAAGGTAAGGTCTCCATTGCTTAAGAGCATGGACCACAGCTGCAAGCTCTAGATCATGAGTTGGATAATTGAGCTCATGTGGCTTCAACTGTCGAGAGGCATAGGCCACTACATGGCCATCTTGCATCAACACACATCCGAGCCCTTGAAGAGATGCATCACAGAAGATGACAAAGTCTTTGCTTGTGTCTGGAAGGACAAGTACAGGAGCGGTAGTCAGCTTTATTTTCAGTGTCTGAAAACTTTCTTCAGCCTTTTCTGACCACTCAAACTTCTTATCTTTCTTGAGAAGATCAGTCATTGGTTTGGCGATCTTGGAGAAATTCTCGATGTATCGACGGTAATAACCCGCCAATCCAAGAAAACTCCGAATCTCTTTGGCTGACTTAGGAGTCTTCCAGTCAAGAACGGATTGAACTTTCTCCGGAATGACTGCAACACCTTTTGCAGAGACCACATGGCCAAGAAAGATGAGCTCTTGTAGCCAGAACTCACATTTAGAGAACTTGGCATAGAGTCGATGTTCACGAAGCTTTGTCAGCACCAAACGTAGGTGTTCAGTGTGTTCTTCTTCGGTTTTGGAGTAGACCAGAATATCATCAATGTAGATGATGACGAATTTGTCAAGATACTCCATAAACACTGAGTTCATGAGCCGCATAAAAGTGGCTGGAGCATTTGTGAGGCCAAAGGACATGACGGTGTACTCGTAAAGACCATAACGAGTCATGAACGCCGTTTTTGGAATGTCCTCCGTTCGGATTTTGATTTGATGGTAGCCTGATCTCAAATCCATCTTGGAAAAGACTGTGGCACCACTCAATTGATCGAAAAGATCATTGATTCGAGGTAGAGGATACTTGTTCTTGATGGTTACTGCGTTGAGCGGCCGGTAATCAACAACCAGACGCGGAACATTGGTATCCCTCTTCTTGACAAAGAGTGCGGGACATCCCCAAGAAGAAGTACTAGGTTGGATGTATCTTTTCCCTTCTAACTCTTCTAACTGCTTCTTCAGTTCAACCAACTCTTCTCGAGGCATACGATAAGGACGTCGAGAAACAGGAGCAGTTCCAGGAACCAGCTCGATGACAAACTCCACACTTCGATCAGGTGGCATGCCAGGTAATTCTTCCGGAAAGACATCAGGGAAGTCACAAACCACCGGAACATCAGAAATTTCAAGCGGAGGTAAGATGTCAAGGGCATACAACTCAGCATCAGGAATATGTACTGCTGATGGAGGTGTTGCTGACGAAGACCAATACAGAATGGAGCTTCCGGAAAGATCGGTTAGAGTGAGAGACCTGGCTGCACAATCAATGACAGCCTGATATTTAGCTAGCCAATCCATGCCCAAAATGATATCAATGTCGGTTGACTTGAGGGCAATGAGGGGAATCGGAAAAAGAAGATATCCAATCTCGATTTTATTCCCATGACTAACCATATTGGTTCGCCAAGTAGAACCCGGAGACTGAACCATTAGAGTAGTAGGCAACTTCACAAAGGTTATCCCATGCAGTTGAGCAAACTCTTGGGATATGAATGAATGCGATGCTCCAGAATCAAACAGAACTGTAGCTATAATGGAGTTGATTCGAAGCGTACCCATTATGACGCTTGGATCCGCTTCAGCTTCTTCAGCAGTGACATGGGTCAGACGACCACGACCAACAGCTGGAGGCTTGGTGAACTTAGTTGGCTGGGGAACTCCATGAACAGCAGTCATGTGAGGGCACTCTCTCTTGAAGTGGCCAGGTTGACCACAAGTGAAGCACGCACCAGAACCTGGAGTTCCCATGGCGGGACGATAGTTTGTTCCACCAGCATTGCTTGGAGGAGCACTTGGAGTTTGCGGACGAGGAGCATAACCAGAAGACTTTGGTGCATAAGGAGCACGAGGCACAGCACTGTATGGAATGAAAACACGACGGCGCTGATTGCCTGATCCAGAAGGCTGAGAAGTATCTCGAGGACGCTTGCGAGTTTCCTCATACTCCACCTTTCCTCTTTCTGCCTTCATAGCCTTGTTGACAAGATCTTGGCAGGTTGGGAAGTCCAAGAGATGAAGATCTCGACGAAGTTCAGGATCCAGTCCCTTGCGGAACAAGGCTTGCTTCTTGGCATCAGTGGACGTCTCTTCAGGAGCATAGCAGGCAAGGCGATAGAAGTTACCTTGGTAGTCACAGATAGAACCACTGCCCTGCTTCAGCTTCAGAAACTCTTCCCTTTTCTCGTCCATCAGACCCTCTGGGATATGATATGCACGGAAAGCAGCTTTGAACTCTTGCCAAGTCACGACATGACCAGCAGGCTGCATCAACAGGAAGTTTTCCCACCATGAACCAGCAGCTCCTTCAAGATGATAGGTGGCAAAGTTCACCCAATCTGCTTGAGCAGCGTGATACGCGTAGATGCACACGTCCGTTGGGAACCCCAAGTGGAAGGTATGATGCGTATAGAAGCAAGTTTCCCTCAGTATGAAACCAAGGTTATCGAACCAGGGAGCCAAGAAGCACGTGAAGGTTGTTGGTGGAGGAATGTAGTGCGGCGCAACACCGGTGAAACCGGCGCCAACGTGGAACCTGCACAACACAATCAAAGTACTTTGCCCCAACGTAACAGTGAGGTTGTCAATCTCACCGGCTTGCTGAAAACAAAGGATTAAGCGTATCGAGGGAAGATGGTGTTTGTTTGCATAGAACAGTAAAAGCAGAGAATGTATTCAGATGTAAAGAATGGACCGGGGTCCACAGTTCACTAGTGGTGTCTCTCCAATAAGATAACTAGCATGTTGGGTGAACAAATTACAGTGAGCAATTGACAAATAAAGATTCAATACATATCAACGATGATTACTATGTGATTTAATCAGGGCATTACGACAAAGTACATAGACCGCTATCCAGCATGCATCTATGCCTAAATAATCCACCTTCAGGTTATCATCCGAACCCCTTCCGGTATTAAGTTGTAACAACAGATAATTGCATTAAGTATGGTGCGTAATGTAATCAACACAAATATCCTTAGACAAAGCATCAATGTTTTATCCCTAGTAGCACAACACATCCACAACCTTAGAACTTTCTGTCACTGTCCCAGATTAAATGGAGGCATGAACCCACTATCGAGCATAATTACCCCCTCTTGGAGTTACAAGTATCAACTTGGCCAGAGCCTCTACTAGCAACAGAGAGCATGCAAGAACATAAACGACACATATATGATAGATTGATAATCAACTTAACATAGTATTCTCTATTCATCGGATCTCACCAAACACAACATGTAGCATTACAAATAGATGATCTTGATCATGTTAGGCAGCTCACAAGATCTAATACAATGAAAGCACAAGCGGACAAGACAACCATCTAGCTACTGCTATGGACCCATAGTCCAAGGATGAAATACTCACGCATCAATCCGGAGGCGGGCATGATGATGTAGAGCCCTCCGGTGATGATTCCCCTCTCCGGCAGGGTGCCGGAGGCGATCTCCTGAATCCCCCGAGATGGGATTGGCGGCGCGGCCTCTCGCAATGTTTTCCGTATCGTGGCTCTCAGACAGGGGGTTTCGCGACGGAGGCTTTAAGTAGGCGAAAGGGTAGGTCAAGGGCGTCACGAGGTGGCGACACCACAGGGCCGCGCGGCCCAGCCGCGCTGCCCGGTGTCCGGCCGCCTCGTGGCCCCACTTCGTCTCCTTCGACTTCGGCTTCGTGCAAAAATAGGACCCCGGGCGTTGATTTCGTCCAATTCCGAGAATATTTCCTTACTAGGATTTCTGAAACCAAAACAGCAGAAAAACAGAATCGGCACTTCGGCATCTTGTTAATAGGTTAGTGCCGGAAAATGTAAAATAACGTGTAAAGTATGTGTAAAACACTCAAGTATTGTAATAAAAGTAGCATGGAACATAAGAAATTATAGATACGTTTGCGACGTATCAAGCATCCCCAAGCTTAGTTCATACTCGTCCTCGAGTAGGTAAACGATAACACAAATAATTTCTGAAGTGACATGCTACCAACATAATCTTGATCAACATTATTGTAAAGCATATGAGATGAATGGAGTGATCTGAACAAAAGATTGCTAACAAAGATAATGACTAAACAAATGAATCATATAGCAAAACTTTTCATGAATAATACTTTCAAACAAGTATCAATAAGACTTGCATAAGAGATAACTCATAAGCAATAAATTCATAGTAGAATGCATTGAAGCAACACAAAGGATGATTAAGTTTCAGCAAATGCTTTCAACTTGTAACATATATATCTCATGGATATTTGTCAACATAGAGTAATATAACAGGTGCAATAAGTAAACATGTAAGAATCAATGCACACATAACACAAGTGTTTGCTTCTAAGATAGAAGGGAATGGGTAAACTGACTCAACAATAAAGTAAAAGATTGGCCCTTCGCAGAGGGAAGCATTGATTACTATTTTTGTGCTAGAGCTTTTTGTTTGAAAACATAGAAACAATTTTGTCAACGGTAGTAATAATTCATATGTGCTATGCATAATACTTCCTACAAGTTGCATGCCTCATGCATAGAGTACCAATAGTGCTCGCACCTTGTCCTACTATCTCGGAAAACACGGATTCTCATCGCATAACATATGCTTCAACCAAGTGTCACAAAGGGGTACCTCTATGCCGTGTCTAAGGAGAAAGCACGCATTGGATTTCTCGCTTTTGATTATTCTCAACTTAGACATCCATACCGGGACAACATAGACAACAGATAATGGACTCCTCTTTTAATGCTTAAGCATTCAACAATAGTTAGTATTCTCATAAGAGATTGAGGTTGTATGTCCAAACTGAAACTTCCACCATGATTCATGGCTTTAGTTAGCGGCCCAATGTTCTTCTCTAACATATGCATACTCAAACCATTTGATCGCGAAGTCCACTACTTCAGACAAGACGAACATGCATAGCATCTCACATGATATCCAACAAAGATAAAGTTGATGGCTGATACGTCTCCAACGTATCGATAATTTCTTGTGTTCCATGCTACTTTATTGATGATACCTACATGTTTTATGCACATTATATGTCATATTTATGCATTTTCTGGAACTAACCTATTAACAAGATGCCGAAGAGCCAGTTGCTGTTTTCTGCTGTTTTTGGTTTCAGAAATCCTAGTAAGGAAATATTCTCGAATTGGACGAAATCTTCGCCCAGGGGTCCTATTTTTGCACGAAGCTTCCGTAAGACCGAAGAGATAACGAAGTGGGGCCACGAGGTGGCCAGACCACGTGGCGGCGCGGCCTGGCCCCGGCCGCGCCACCTCATCATCCGCCTCGTGTGGCCCCCGACCTACCCTTCCGCCTACTTAAAGCCTCCGTCGCGAAACCCCCAGTACCGAGAGCCACGATACGGAAAACCTTCCAGAGACGCCGCCGCCGCGAATCCCATCTCGGGGGATGATACGTCTCCAACGTATCGATAATTTCTTATGTTCCATGCCACTTTATTGATGATACCTACATGTTTTATGCACATTTTATGTCGTATTTACGCATTTTATGGAACTAACCTATTAACAAGATGCCGAAGTGCCAGTTCCTTTTTCTGCTGTTTTTGGTTTCAAAATTAGTAACGAAATATTCTCGGAATTGGACGAAATCAACGCCTGGTTCCTATTTTGCCCGGAAGCATCCAGAACACCCGAGAGCCGCCGGCCCCGGTGGGCCCAGATGACATGGCGCGGCCCAGTGCCCGGCCGCGCCACCCTATGGTCTCGTCGCCTCGTTGACCCTCCCGCGCCGCCTCTTCGCCTATATAAAGCCCCCGCATCGAAACCCTTACGGAAAAGCCACGATACGAGAAAAGTTCCAGAGCCGCCGTCATCGCGAAGCCAAGATCCGGGGGACAGGAGTCTCTGTTCCGGCACCCGCCGGAGCGGGGAAGTGCCCCTAAGGCTTCTCCATCGACACCGCTGCCATCTCCACCGCCATCTTCATCACCGCTGCTGCTCCCATGAGGAGGGAGTAGTTCTCCATCGAGGCTCGGGGCTGTACCGGTAGCTATGTGGTTCATCTCTCTCCTATGTAGTTCAATACAATAATCTCATGAGCTGCCTTACATGATTGAGATTCATATGATGATGCTTGTAATCTAGATGTCATTATGCTAGTCAAGTGGGTTTTACTTATGTGATTTCCGGAGACTCCTTGTCCCACGTGTGTAAAGGTGACAGTGTGTGCACCGTGTGGGTCTCTTAGGCTATATTTCACGAAGTACTTATTCACTGTTGAAGAGCGTAGTGAAGTGCTTATTTATATCTCTTTATGATTGCAATGTGCATCGTATCACAATTTATCTATGTGCTACTCTAGCAAAGTTATTAAAGTAGTTTTATTCCTCCTGCATGTGTGCAAAGGTGACAGTGTGTGCACCGTGTTAGTACTTGGTTTATGCTATGATCATGATCTCTTGTAGATTGCGAAGTTAACTATTGCTATGATAATATTGATGTGATCTATTCCTCCTACATATGCATGAAGGTGACAGTGTGCATGCTATGCTAGTACTTGGTTTAGTCTTTTGATCTATCTTACACTAAAGGTTACTAAAATATGAGCATTATTGTGGAGCTTGTTAACTCCGGCATTGAGGGTTCGTGTAATCCTACGCAATGTGTTCATCATCCAACAAAAGTGTAGAGTATGCATTTATCTATTCTGTTATGTGATCAATGTTGAGAGTGTCCACTAGTGAAAGTGTAATCCCTAGGCCTTGTTCCTAAATACTGCTGAGTTACTACTGCTTGTTTACTGTTTTACTGTGTTACTACTGCTGCAATACTACCACCATCAACTACACGCCAGCAAGCTATTTTCTGGCACCGTTGCTACTGCTCATATATATTCATACCACCTGTATTTCACTATCTCTTCGCCGAACTAGTGCACCTATTTGGTGTGTTGGGGACACAAGAGACTTCTTGCTTTGTGGTTGCAGGGTTGCATGAGAGGGATATCTTTGACCTCTTCCTCCCTGAGTTCGATAAACCTTGGGTGATCCACTTAAGGGAAAACTTGCTGCTGTTCTACAAACCTCTGCACTTGGAGGCTCAACACTGTCTACAGGAAAGGAGGGGAACGTAGACATCAAGCTAATTTCGGCGCCGTTGCCGGGGAGGAAAGGTAAAAGGTACTCACACTCCGACCTCGGCTACCAAGCTATTTTCCGCGTTGTAAGTACTCGAAGCTATTTAGACTCTGCAATTGCGACATTTGGTTTCTTGTTTACACTAGTTAGGCATAATGGAAAACAACAAAAATATGAGAGATCTTTATGAACTTTATCTTGAATTAGGACATGATGTGTTTGAAGAAAGAATTAAGAAACCCATGGAACTTTATATGCATGCTAATGGGAATGTTATTACTATGAATGCTTTGAGCACCATTGTTGCTAATGTTATGGAAAATTCTAAGCTTGGGGAAGCTGGCTTTGATGAGCATGATATTTTTAGTCCCCCAAGCATTGAGGAGAAAATTTACTTTGATGATACTTTGCCTCCCATTTATGATGATTATAATGATAGTAGTCTTTTGTTACCACCTGTTATGGAGGATAAATTTGATTATGATTACAATATACCTCCTATATTTGATAGCTACTTTGTTGAATTTGCTCCCACTACAACTAATAAAACTGATTATGCCTATGTGGAGAGTAATAATTTTATGCATGAGACTCATGATAAGAATGCTTTATGTGATAGTTATATTGTTGAGTTTGCTCATGATGCTACTGAAAGTTATTATGAGAGAGGAAAATATGGTTGTAGAAATTTTCATGTTACTAAAACACCTCTCTATATGCTGAAATTTTTGAAGCTACACTTGTTTTATCTTCCTATGCTTGTTACTTTGCTCTTCATGAACTTGTTTATTTACAAGATTCTTATGCATAGGAAGCATGTTAGACTTAAATGTGTTTTGAATTTGCCTCTTGATGCTCTCTTTTGCTTCAACTTCTATTTCTTGCAAGTGCATCATTAAAACTGCTGAGCCCATCTTAATGGCTATAAAGAAAGAACTTCTTGGGAGATAACCCATGTGTTTTTTTTTACTACAGTACTTTGTTTTATATTTGAGTCTTGGAAGTTGTTTACTACTGTAGCAACCTCTCCTTATCATGTTTTTGTGCCAAGTAAAGTTTCTATGTCAAAGTTGATGTTATATTTGGGATCGCTGCGCAGAAACAGCATTGCTGTCTGTCACGAATCTGGGCACAGTTCTCTGTAGAAAATTCGAAAAAATCTGCCAATTTACGAGCGTGATCCTCAGATATGTACGCAAGTTTCATTAGTTTTGAGTTTTTCCATTTGAGCAAGTCTGGTGCCATCTTAAAATTCGTCTTTACGGACTGTTCTGTTTTTGACAGATTCTGCCTTTTATTTCGCATTGCCGCTTTTGTTAAGTTGAATGAGTTTCTTTGTTCCATTAACTTTCAGAAGTTTTGTGCAATGTCCAGAAGTGTTAAGAATGATTGTGTCACCTCTGAACATGTGAATTTTGATTGTGTACTAACCCTCTAATGAGTTTGCTTGAAGTTTGGTGTGAAGGAAGTTTTCAAGGGTCAATAGAAGAGGGTGATATAATGTGATCGAGAAGAGTGAAAGGTCTAAGCTTGGGGATGCCCCGGTGGTTCATCCCTGCATATTTCAAGAAGACTCAAGCATCTAAGCTTGGGGATGCCCAAGGCATCCCCTTCTTCATCGACAACTTATCAGGTTTCTTCTAGTGAAACTATATATTTATTCCATCACATCCTATGTATTTTACTTGGAGCGTCTGTGTGCTTTTATTTTTGTTTTTGTTTTGTTATCTTAGTTCTCTGAATAAGTTCATCCTTGTGTGGGAGAGAGACACGCTCCGCTGGTTCGTATGAACACATGTGTTCTTAGCTCATAATATTCATGGCGAAGTTTCCTCTTCGTTAAATTGTTATATGGTTGGAATTGGAAAATGCTACATGTAGTAATTGCTATAATGTCTTGGGTAATGTGATACTTGGCAATTGTTGTGCTCATGTTTAAACTCTTGCATCATATACTTTGCACCTATTAGTGAAGAAATACATAGAGCATGCTAAAATTTGGTTTGCATAATTGGTTTCTCTAAGGTCTAGATAATTTCTAGTATTGAGTTTGAACAACAAGGAAGACGGTGTAGAGTCTTATAATGTTTACAATATGTCTTTTATGTGAGTTCTGCTGCACCGGTTCATCCTTGAGTTTGCTTCAAATAACCTTGCTAGCCTAAACCTTGTATCGAGAGGGAATACTTCTCATGCATCCAAAATCCTTGAGCCAACCACTATGCCATTTGTGTCCACCATACCTACCTATTACATGGTATTTCTCCGCCATTCCAAAGTAAATTGCTTGAGTGCTACCTTTAAAATTCCATCATTCACCTTTGCAATATATAGCTCATGGGACAAAATAGCCTTAAAAACTATCGTAGTATTGAATATGTACTTATGCACTTTATATTTTATTAAGTTGCTTGTTGTGCGATAACCATGCTTCTGGGGAACGCCATCAACTATTGTTGAATATCATGTGAGTTGCTATGCATGTCCGTCTTGTCTGAAGGTCTATCATTTTAGTGGTTGGAGCATGCAAAATTGTTAGAGAAGAACATTGGGCCGCTAACTAAAGCCATGAATCATGGTGGAAGTTTCAGTTTTGGACATATATCCTCAATCTCATATGAGAATAATAACTTTGCTACATGCTTATGCATTTAAGAGGAGTCCATTATCTGTTGTCCATGTTGTCCCGGTATGGATGTCTAAGTTGAGAATAATCAAAAGCGAGAAATCCGAAATGCGAGCTTCTCCTTAGACCTTTGTACAGGCGGCATGGAGGTACCCCTTTGTGACACTTGGTTGAAACATGGCATGCGAAGATCCGGTAGTCCAAGCTAAGTAGGACGAGGTGCGGGCACTATTAGTACACTATGCATGAGGCTTGCAACTTGTAAGATATAATTTTCATAACTCATATGCTTTATTACTACCGTTGACAAAATTGTTTCATGTTTTCAAAATAAAAGCTCTAGCACAAATACAGCAATCGATGCTTTCCTCTTTGAAGGACCTTTCTTTTACTTTTATTGTTGAGTCAGTTTACCTATCTCCTTCCACCTAAGAAGCAAACACTTGTGTGAACTGTGCATTGATTCCTACATACTTGCATATTGCACTTGTTATATTACTTTATGTTGACAATATCCATGAGATATACATGTTACAAGTTGAAAGCAACCGCTGAAACTTAATCTTCCTTTGTGTTGCTTCAATACCTTTACTTTGAATTATTGCTTTATGAGTTAACTCTTATGCAAGACTTATTGATGCTTGTCTTGAAAGTACTATTCATGAAAAGTCTTTGCTTTATGATTCATTTGTTTATTCATGTCATTACCATTGTTTATGATCGCTGCATTCATTACATATGTTTACAATATGATCAAGATTATGATGGCATGTCACTTCAGAAATTATCTTTGTTATCGTTTTACCTGCTCGGGACGAGCAGAACTAAGCTTGGGGATGCTGATACGTCTCCAACGTATCGATAATTTCTTATGTTCCATGCCACTTTATTGATGATACCTACATGTTTTATGCACATTTTATGTCGTATTTACGCATTTTATGGAACTAACCTATTAACAAGATGCCGAAGTGCCATTCTGTTGCTTTTGGTTTCAGAAATCCTAGTAACGAAATATTCTCGGAATTGGACGAAATCAACGCCCAGTGTTCCTATTTTGCCCGGAAGCATCCAGAACACCCGAGAGCCGCCAGAGGGGGCCCCTGTGGCCCAGATGACGGTGGCGCGGCCCAGGCCCCGGCCGCGCCACCCTATGGTCTCGTCGCCTCGTTGACCCTCCCGCGCCGCCTCTTCGCCTATAAAGCCCCCGCATCGAAAACCCTTACGGAAAAGCCACGATACGAGAAAAGTTCCGAGCCGCCGTCATCGCGCCAAGATCTGGGGGACAGAGTCTCTGTTCCGCACCCGCCGGAGCGGGAAGTGCCCCCGAAGGCTTCTCCATCGACACCGCTGCCATCTCCACCGCCATCTTCATCACCGCTGCTGCTCCCATGAGGAGGGAGTAGTTCTCCATCGAGGCTCGGGCTGTACCGGTAGCTATGTGGTTCATCTCTCCTATGTAGTTCAATACAATAATCTCATGAGCTGCCTTACATGATTGAGATTCATATGATGATGCTTGTAATCTAGATGTCATTATGCTAGTCAAGTGGGTTTTACTTATGTGATTTCCGGAGACTCCTTGTCCCACGTGTGTAAAGGTGACAATGTGTGCACCGTGTGGGTCTCTTAGGCTATATTTCACGAAGTACTTATTCACTGTTGAAGAGCGTAGTGAAGTGCTTATTTATATCTCTTTATGATTGCAATGTGCATCGTATCACAATTTATCTATGTGCTACTCTAGCAAAGTTATTAAAGTAGTTTTATTCCTCCTGCATGTGTGCAAAGGTGACAGTGTGTGCACCGTGTTAGTACTTGGTTTATGCTATGATCATGATCTCTTGTAGATTGCGAAGTTAACTATTGCTATGATAATATTGATGTGATCTATTCCTCCTACATATGCATGAAGGTGACAGTGTGCATGCTATGCTAGTACTTGGTTTAGTCTTTTGATCTATCTTACACTAAAGGTTACTAAAATATGAGCATTATTGTGGAGCTTGTTAACTCCGGCATTGAGGGTTCGTGTAATCCTACGCAATGTGTTCATCATCCAACAAAAGTGTAGAGTATGCATTTATCTATTCTGTATGTGATCAATGTTGAGAGTGTCCACTAGTGAAAGTGTAATCCCTAGGCCTTGTTCCTAAATACTGCTGAGTTACTACCGTTTGTTTACTGTTTTATCAGTGTTACTACGTCGCAATACTACCACCATCAACTACACGCCAACAAGCTAATTTCTGGCACAATACGCTCATATATATTCATACCACCTGTATTTCACTATCTCTTCGCCGAACTAGTGCACCTATTTGGTGTGTTGGGGACACAAGAGACTTCTTGCTTTGTGGTTGCAGGTTGCATGAGAGGGATATCTTTGACCTCTTCCTCCCTGAGTTCGATAAACCTTGGGTGATCCACTTAAGGGAAAACTTGCTGTTGTTCTACAAACCTCTGCACTTGGAGGCCCAACACTGCCTACAGGAAAGGAGGGGAACGTAGACATCGTGGATTCAGAGATCGCCCCGGCACTGCCGAGAGGGGATTCATCTCCTGGAGGACTCTACACCGCCATGGTCGCCTCCGGAGTGATGAGTGAGTAGTTCACCCCTGGACCATGGGTCCATAGCAGTAGCTAGATGGTCGTCTTCTCCTTGTTGTGCTTCATTGTTGGATCTTGTGAGCTGCCTAACATGATCAAGATCATCTATATGTAATACTATATGTTGTGTTTGTCGGGATCCGATGGATAGAGAATACTATGATTATGGTGATTATCAATCTATTGTTGATGTGTTGTTTATGATCTTGCATGCTCTCCGTTACTAGTAGAGGCTCTGGAAGTTTTTACTCTTAACTCCAAGAGGGAGTATTTATGCTCGATAGTGGGTTCATGCCTTCATTGACACCTGGGACAGTGACAGAAAGTTCTAAGGTTGTGATGTGCTGTTGCCACTAGGGATAAAACATTGATTCTATGTCTAAGGATGTAGTTGTCGATTACATTACGCACCATACTTAATGCAATTGTCTGTTGCTTAGCAACTTAATACTGAATGGGGTTCGGATGATAACCTGAAGGTGGACTTTTTAGGCATAGATGCAGTTGGATGACGGTCTATGTACTTTGTCGTAATGCCCAATTAAATCTCACTATATTTATCATATCATGTATATGCATTGTTATGCCTCTCTCTATTTGTCAATTGCCCGACTGTAATTTGTTCACCCAACATGCTTTTATCTTATGGGAGAGACACCTCTAGTGAACTCGTGGACCCCGTCCTATTCTTACATAGCATACAATCTACTGCAATACTTGTTTACCGTTTTCTTTGCAAACATCTTCCACTCGATACGCTTAATCCTTTGTTACAGCAAGCCGGTGAGATTGACAACCTCACCGTTTCATTGGGACAAAGTACTTGGGTTGTGTTGTGCAGGTTCCACGTTGGCGCCGGAATCCCTGTTGTTGCGCCGCATCACATTTCGCCACCATCAACCTTCAACGTGCTTCTTGGCTCCTACTAGTTCGATTAAACCTTGGTTTCTTTCTGAGGGAAAACTTGCTACTGTGCGCATCATACCTTCCTCTTGGGGTTCCCAACGAACGTGTGAGATACACGCCATCAAGCTCTTTTTCTGGCGCCGTTGCCGGGGAGATCAAGACACGCTGCAAGGGGAGTCTCCACTTCTCAATCTCTTTACTTTGTTTTTGTCTTGTTTTATTTTATTTACTACTTTGTTTGCTGCACCTAAACAAAACACAAAAATATTAGTTGCTAGTTTTACTTTATTTACTGTCTTGCTCTCTATATCAAAAACACACAAAAAAATTAGTTTCTTGCATTTAGTTTATTCTGTTATCATGTCTAGTCCTGTACTTGTTTTTATTTACACTAGTTAGGCATAATGGAAAACAACAAATATATGAGAGATCTTTATGAACTTTATCTTGAATTAGGACATGATGTGTTTGAAGAAAGAATTAAGAAACCCATGGAACTTTATATGCATGCTAATGGGAATGTTATTACTATGAATGCTTTGAACACCATTGTTGCTAATGCTATGGAAAATTCTAAGCTTGGGGAAGCTGGTTTTGATGAGCATGATATTTTTAGTCCCCCAAGCATTGAGGAGAAAATTTACTTTGATGATACTTTGCCTCCTATATTTGATGATGAGAATAATAATGATAGCTACTTTGTTGAATTTGCTCCCACTACAACTAATAAAATTGATTATGCCTATGTGGAGAGTAATAATTTTATGCATGTGGCTCATGACAAGAATGTTTTATGTGATAGTTATATTGTTGAATTTGTTCATGATGCTACTGAAAGTTATTATGAGAGAGGGAAACATGGTTATATGCATCTTAATAATATTAAGTTTCCCCTCTTTATGTTGAAAATCTTGAAATTGCGCTTGTGTTGCTTATCTATGCTTGCCACTTTGTTCTTCATGAATATATTTGTGTACAAGATTCCTTTTCATAGGAAGTGGGTTAGGCTTAAATGTATTTTGAATTTGCTTCTTGATGCTCTCTTTTGCTTCAACTCTCATCCTTATGAGAGCATTATCATTAAAACTGCTGAGCCCATCTTAATGGCTATAAAGAAAGAACTTCTTGGGAGATAACCCATGTGTTTTTACTACAGTACTTTATTTTATATTTGAGTCTTGGAAGTTGTTTACTACTGTAGCAACCTCTCCTTATCATGTTTTTGTGCCAAGTAAAGTTTCTATGTTAAAGTTGATGTTATATTTGGGATCGCTGCGCAGAAACAGCATTGCTGTCTGTCACGAATCTAGGCACAGTTCTCTGTAGAAAATTCGAAAAATCTGCCAATTTACGAGCGTGATCCTCAGATATGTACGCAACTTTCATTAGTTTTAAGTTTTTCCATTTGAGCATGTCTGGTGCCAGCTTTAAATTCGTCTTTACGGACTGTTCTGTTTTTGACAGATTCTGCCTTTTATTTCGCATTGCCTCTTTTGTTATGTTGGATTCATTTCTTTGATCCATAAATGTCCAGTAGCTTTATGCAATGTCCAGAAGTGTAAAGAATGATTGTGTCACCTCTGAATATGTGAATTATTAATTGTGCACTAACCCTCTAATGAGTTTGCTTGAAGTTTGGTGTGAAGGAAGTTTTCAAGGGTCAAGAGAGGAGAATGATATACTATGATCAAGAGGAGTGAAAGCTCTAAGCTTGGGGATGCCCCGTGGTTCACCCCTGCATATTTTAAGAAGACTCAAGCGTCTAAGCTTGGGGATGCCCAAGGCATCCCCTTCTTCATCGACAACATCATCAGGTTCCTCCCCTGAAACTATATTTTTATTCAATCACATCTTGTGTTCTTTACTTGGAGCGTCGGTTTGTTTTTGTTTTTGTTTTTGTTTGAATAAGATGGATCCTAGCATTCACTTTGTGGGAGAGAGACACGCTCCGCTGTTGCATATGGACACATGTGTCCTTAGGCTTTACTCATAATGTTCATGGCGAAGTTTCTTCTTCGTTAAATTGTTATATGGTTGGAATTGGAAAATGCTACATGTAGTAATTCTAAAATGTCTTGGATAATGTGATACTTGGCAATTGTTGTGCTCATGTTTAAGCTCTTGCATCATATGCTTTGCACCCATTAATGAAGAAATACATAGAGCTTGCTAAAATTTGATTTGCATATTTGGTCTCTAAGGTCTAGATAATATCTAGTATTGAGTTTTGAACAACAAGGAAGACGGTGTAGAGTCTTATAATGTTTACAATATGTCTTTTATGTGAGTTTTGCTGCACTTGTTCATCCTTGAGTTTGCTTCAAATAACCTTGCTAGCCTAAACCTTGTATCGAGAGGGAATACTTCTCATGCATCCAAAATCCTTGAGCCAACCACTATGCCATTTGTGTCCACCATACCTACCTACTACATGGTATTTCTCCGCCATTCCAAAGTAAATTGCTTGAGTGCTACCTTTAAAATTCCATCATTCACCTTTGCAATATATAGCTCATGGGACAAAATAGCCTTAAAAACTATCGTAGTATTGAATATGTACTTATGCACTTTATATTTTATTAAGTTGCTTGTTGTGCGATAACCATGCTTCTGGGGAACGCCATCAACTATTGTTGAATATCATGTGAGTTGCTATGCATGTCCGTCTTGTCTGAAGGATCTATCATTTTAGTGGTTGGAGCATGCAAAATTGTTAGAGAAGAACATTGGGCCGCTAACTAAAGCCATGAATCATGGTGGAAGTTTCAGTTTGGACATATATCCTCAATCTCATATGAGAATAATAATCATTGCTACATGCTTATGCATTTAAGAGGAGTCCATTATCTGTTGTCCATGTTGTCCCGGTATGGATGTCTAAGTTGAGAATAATCAAAAGCGAGAAATCCAAAATGCGAGCTTTCTCCTTAGACCTTTGTACAGGCGGCATGGAGGTACCCCTTTGTGACACTTGGTTGAAACATGGCATGCGAAGATCCGGTAGTCCAAGCTAAGTAGGACGAGGTGCGGGCACTATTAGTATACTATGCATGAGGCTTGCAACTTGTAAGATATAATTTACATAACTCATATGCTTTATTACTACCGTTGACAAAATTGTTTCATGTTTTCAAAATAAAAGCTCTAGCACAAATACAGCAATCGATGCTTTCCTCTTTGAAGGACCTTTCTTTTACTTTTATTGTTGAGTCAGTTTACCTATCTCCCTCCACCTTAAGAAGCAAACACTTGTGTGAACTGTGCATTGATTCCTACATACTTGCATATTGCACTTGTTATATTACTTTATGTTGACAATATCCATGAGATATACATGTTATAAGTTGAAAGCAACGCTGAAACTTAATCTTCCTTTGTGTTGCTTCAACACCTTTACTTTGATTTATTGCTTTATGAGTTAACTCTTATGCAAGACTTATTGATGCTTGTCTTGAAGTACTATTCATGAAAAGTCTTTGCTATATGATTCACTTGTTTACTCATGTCATTACCTTTGTTTTGATCGCTGCATTCATTACATATGTTTACAAATAGTATGATCAAGATTATGATGGCATGTCACTTCAGAAATTATCTTTGTTATCGTTTTACCTGCTCGGGACGAGCAGAACTAAGCTTGGGGATGCTGATACGTCTCCAACGTATCGATAATTTCTTATGTTCCATGCTACTTTATTGATGATACCTACATGTTTTATGCACATTATATGTCATATTTATGCATTTTCTAGAACTAACCTATTAACAAGATGCCGAAGAGCCAGTTGCTGTTTTCTGCTGTTTTGGTTTCAGAAATCCTAGTAAGGAAATATTCTCGGAATTGGACGAAACTTCGCCCAGGGTCCTATTTTTGCACGAAGCTTCCAGAAGACCGAAGAGATAACGAAGTGGGGCCACGAGGTGGCCGGACCACGTGGCGGCGCGCCCGGCCCCCGGCGCGCCACCCCGTCATCCGGGCCTCGTGTGGCCCCCGACCTACCCTTCCGCCTACTTAAAGCCTCCGTCGCGAAACCCCGTACCGAGAGCCACGATACGGAAAACCTTCCAGACGCGCCGCCGCGAATCCCATCTCGGGGATTCAGGAGATCGCCTCGGCACCCTGCCGAGAGGGGATTCATCTCCCGGAGGACTCTACACCGCCATGGTCGCCTCCGGAGTGATGAGTGAGTAGTTCACCCCTGGACCATGGGTCCATAGCAGTAGCTAGATGGTCGTCTTCTCCTTGTTGTGCTTCATTGTTGGGTCTTGTGAGCTGCCTAACATGATCAAGATCATCTATATGTAATACTATATGTTGTGTTTGTCGGGATCCGATGGATAGAGAATACTATGATTATGGTGATTATCAATCTATTGTTGATGTGTTGTTTATGATCTTGCATGCTCTCCGTTACTAGTAGAGGCTCTGGCCAAGTTTTTACTCTTAACTCCAAGAGGGAGTATTTATGCTCGATAGTGGGTTCATGCCTTCATTGACACCTGGGACAGTGACAGAAAGTTCTAAGGTTGTGATGTGTTGTTGCCACTAGGGATAAAACATTGATTCTATGTCTAAGGATGTAGTTGTCGATTACATTACGCACCATACTTAATGCAATTGTCTGTTGCTTAGCAACTTAATACTGAATGGGGTTCGGATGATAACCTGAAGGTGGACTTTTTAGGCATAGATGCAGTTGGATGACGGTCTATGTACTTTGTCGTAATGCCCAATTAAATCTCACTATATTTATCATATCATGTATATGCATTGTTATGCCTCTCTATTTGTCAATTGCCCGACTGTAATTTGTTCACCCAACATGCTTTTATCTTATGGGAGAGACACCTCTAGTGAACTGTGGACCCCGGTCCTATTCTTTACATAGCATACAATCTACTGCAATACTTGTTTACTGTTTTCTTTGCAAACATCTTCCACTCGATACGCTTAATCCTTTGTTACAGCAAGCCGGTGAGATTGACAACCTCACTGTTTCGTTGGGACAAAGTACTTGGGTTGTGTTGTGCAGGTTCCACGTTGGCGCCGGAATCCCTGTTGTTGCGCCGCATCACATTTCGCCACCATCAACCTTCAACGTGCTTCTTGGCTCCTACTTCGATTAAACCTTGGTTTCTTTCTGAGGGAAAACTTGCTACTGTGCGCATCATACCTTCCTCTTGGGGTTCCCAACGAACGTGTGAGTTACACGCCATCAATGGCGTCCCCAAAAAACATGGTTACCGCTCAACAAGCAACTTATAAGAATTAAGACACATAACTACATATTCATCACCACAATAGTTTTTAAGCTATTTGTCCCATGAGCTATATATTGTAAAGGTAGAGGAATGAAATTTAAAGGTAGCACTCAAGTAATTTACTTTGGAATGGCGAGAAATACCACATAATAGGTAGATATGGTGGACACAAATGGCATGGAGTTTGGCTCAAGGTGTTTGGATGTACGAGAAGCTTTCCTCTCAGTACAAGGTTTGGGCTAGCAAGGTTGTTTGAAGCAAACACAAGTATGAACAGGTAACAAAACTCACACAAGAACATATTGCAAGCATTATAAGGCTCTACACTGTCTTCCTTGTTGTTCAAACACTTTACCCGAAAATATCTAGACTTAGAGAGATCAATCATGCAAACCAAATTAAACAAGCTCTACAGTAGTTCTTCATTAATAGATTAAACTACATGATGCAAGAGCTTAAACATGATCTATGAGAGCTCAAACAATTGCCAAATTTACCAAACCATATGCAGCATTTTCCAATTCCAACCAAATAGCAATTTAACGAAGCAATTAGCTTTCGCCATGAACATTAAAGCACAATTAAGAACACAAGTGTTCCATATGAAAAAGCGGAGCGTAATATCTCCAATATAAGAATGGTGGGATCCAACTTTATTCAAAACAAAACAAAAATAAAAACAAACCGACGCTCCAAGTAAAGAACATAAGAATGTGACGGAATAAAAATATAGTTTCACTAGAAGTGACCTGATAATGTTGTCGATGAAGAAGGGATGCCTTGGGCATCCCCAAGCTTAGATGCTTGAGTCTTCTTAAAATATGCAGGGATGAAACACCGGGGCATCCCCAAGCTTAGACCTTTCACTCTTCTTGATCATAGTATATCATCCTCTTCTCTTGACCCTTGAAAACTTCCTTCACACAAACTTCAAGCAAACTCATGAGAGGGTTAGTGCATAACCACAAATTCACATATTCAGAGGTGACACAATCATTCTTAACACTTCTGGACATTGCACAAAGCTTCTGAAAGTTAATGGAACAAAGAAACTCATTCAACATAGCAAAAGCGGCAATGCGAAATAAAAGACAGAATCTGTCAAAAACAGAACAGTCCGTAAAGATGCATCTGGACTGGGCACTTAACTTGCTCAAATGGAAAAACTCAAAACTAATGAAAGTTGCGTACATATCTGAGGATCACGCTCGTAAATTTGCAGATTTTTTCGAATTTTTACAGAGACTTATGCCAGAATTCGTGACAGACAGCAATGCTGTTTCTGGGCAGCGATCCCAAATATAACATCAACTTTATCATAGAAACTTTACTTGGCACAAAAACATGATAAGGAGAGGTTTCTACAGTAGTAAACAACTTCCAAGACTCAACAAAACAAAAATTGCTGTAGTAAAATAAACACATGGGTTATCTCCGAGAAGTGCTTTTCTTTAACGCCTTTCAGCTAGGCGCAGAAAGTGCAAATCAAGTAACATCAAGAGACGAAGCATCAACATCATAGCTTGTTCTAATAATAGAATCAAAAGGCAACTTCATTCTCTTTCTAGGGAAGTGTTCCATACCTTTCTTGAGAGGAAATTGATATTTAATATTACCTTCTCTCATATCAATAACAACACCAACGGTTCGAAGAAAAGGTCTTCCCAACACAATAGGACAAGATGCATTGCATTCGATATCCAAGACAACAAAATCAACGGGGACAAGGTTATTGTTAACCGTAATGCGCACATTATCAATCCTCCCCAAAGGTTTCTTTTTAACATTATCGGCAAGATTAACATCCAAATAACAATTCTTCAATGGTGGCAAGTCAAGCATATCATAAATCTTTTTAGGCATAACAGAAATACTTGCACCAAGATCACATAAAGCATTACACTCAAAGTCATTGAATTTAATTTTAATGATGGGCTCCCAACCATCTTCTAATTTCACAGGAATAGAAGCTTCAAGTTTTAATTTCTCTTCCCTAGCTTTAATGAGAGCATTTGTAATGTGTTTTGTAAAGGCTAAATTTATAGCACTAGCATTGGGACTTCTAGCAAGTTTTTGTAAGAAATTTATAACTTCAGTAATATGACAATCATCAAAGTCTAAACCATTATGTTCTACAGCAATGGAATCATTGTTACCAATATTTTCAAAAATTTCAGCAGTTTTATTACAAACAGCAGTTTCAGGCAATTTTGTGCGCTTTGCACTAGGAGTAGAAACATTGCCAACACCAATTATTTTACCATTGATAGTAGGAGGTGCAGAAACATGTGAAGAATCAACATTACTAGTGGTGGTAATAGTCCATACTTTAGCTACATTATTTTCTTTAGCAAGTTTTTCTTTTTCTTCTCTATCCCACCTAGCATGCAATTCAGCCAACAATCTAATATTATCATTAATTCTAACTTGGATGGCATTTGTTTTAGCAAACCTAGCATCTTCAACTTTCTCAGGCATAACTTTCAATTTTAAAAGATCAACATCAAGAGCAAGACTATCAACCTTAGAAGCAAGAATATCAATTTTACTAAGCTTTTCTTCAACAGTTTTATTGAAAGCAGTTTGTGTACTAATAAATTCTTTAAGCATCACTTCAAGACCAGAGGGTACACTCTTATTATTATTGTAAGAATTACCATAACCATTACCATTATTAGAAGGATATGGCCTAAAGTTGTTGTTACCATAATTATTCCTATAAGCATTGTTGTTGAAATTATTGTTCTTAATGAAATTCACATCAACATTTTCTTCTTGAGCAACCAATGAAGCTAAAGGAACATTATTAGGATCAATATGAGATCTACCATTTGCAAGCATAGACATAATAGCATCAATCTTATCACCCAAAGAAGAGGTTTCTTCAATAGAATTTACCTTCTTACCTTGAGGAGTTCTTTCAGTGTGCCATTCAGAGTAATTGATCATCATATCATCAAGTAATTTAGTCGCGGCGCCCAGGGTGATGGACATAAAAGTACCTCCAGCAGCTGAATCCAATAGGTTCCTCGAGGAAAAATTCAATCCTGCATAAAAGGTTTGGATGATCATCCAAGTAGTCAGTCCATGGGTTGGGCAATTCTTTACCAAAGATTTCATTCTCTCCCATGCTTGAGCAACATGTTCATTATCAAATTGTTTAAAATTCATTATGCTACTTCTCAAAGATATAATCTTAGCAGGAGGATAATATTTACTAATAAAAGCATCTTTACACTTAGTCCATGAATCAATACTATTTTTAGGCAAAGATAGCAACCAATCTTTAGCTCTTCCTCTTAATGAGAAAGGAAACAATTTCAGTTTTATAATATCACCATGTATATGCTTATACTTTTGCATTTCACAAAGTTCAACAAAATTATTAAGATGGGCAGCAGCATCATCAGTACTAACACCAGAAAATTGCTCAAGAAGGTGTTTAATTTCATAGAATTCTACAGTAGTAAGAATAGGAGTACATATAAAATCATTATCATTTGTGCTAGTGAAGTCACACAACTTAGTATTTTCAGGAGTACCCATTATAGCAGTAGTAAAGGTAACTAAGCAAATAAAGTAAAGACAAGTAACTAATTTTTTTGTGTTTTTGATATAGAGAACAAGACAAGAATAAAGTAAAGCTAGCAACTAATTTTTTTGTGTTTTGTTTAAGTGCAGCAAACAAAGTTGTAAATAAAATAAAGCAAGACAAAAACAAAGTAAAGAGATTGGAAGTGGAGACTCCCCTGCAGCGTGTCTTGATCTCCCGCAACGGCGCCAGAAATTTAGCTTGATACGCGTAGATGCACACGTCCGTTGGGAACCCCAAGTGGAATGTATGATGCGTATAGAAGCAAGTTTCCCTCAATGAAACCAAGGTTATCGAACCAATAGGGAGCCAAGAAGCACGTGAAGGTTGTTGGTGGAGGAATGTAGTGGCAACACCAGTGAAACCGGCGCCAACGTGGAACCTGCACAACACAATCAAAGTACCTTGCCCCAACGTAACAGTGAGGTTGTCAATCTCACCGGCTTGCTGAAAACAAAGGATTAATCGTATCGAGTGGAAGATGGTGTTTGTTTGCATAGAACAGTAAAAGCAGTAGAATGTATTCAGATGTAAAGAATGGACCGGGGTCCACCACTAGTGGTGTCTCTCCAATAAGATAACTAGCATGTTGGGTGAACAAATTACAGGTAGCAATTGACAAATAAAGATTCAATACATATCAACGATGATTACTATGTGATTTAATCAGGGCATTACGACAAAGTACATAGACCGCTATCCAGCATGCATCTATGCCTAAATAATCCACCTTCAGGTTATCATCCGAACCCCTTCCAGTATTAAGTTGCGAACAACAGATAATTGCATTAAGTATGGTGCATAATGTAATCAACACAAATATCCTTAGACAAAGCATCAATGTTTTATCCCTAGTAGCAACAGCACATCCACAACCTTAGAACTTTCTGTCACTGTCCCAGATTAAATGGAGGCATGAACCCACTATCGAGCATAATTACCCCCTCTTGGAGTTACAAGTATCAACTTGGCCAGAGCCTCTACTAGCAACGGAGAGCATGCAAGAACATAAACAACACATATATGATAGATTGATAATCAACTTAACATAGTATTCTCTATTCATCGGATCTCACCAAACACAACATGTAGCATTACAAATAGATGATCTTGATCATGTTAGGCATCTCACAAGATCTAATACAATGAAAGCACAAGTGGAGAAGACAACCATCTAGCTACTGCTATGGACCCATAGTCCAAGGATGAACTACTCACGCATCAATCCGGAGGCGGGCATGATGATGTAGAGCCCCTCCGGTGATGATTCCCCTCTCAGGGTGCCGGAGGCGATCTCCCGAATCCCCCGAGATGGGATTATGCGGCGGCTCTCGCAATGTTTTCGTATCGTGGCTCTGCATGGGGGCTCGCGACGGAGGCTTTAAGTAGGCGAAAGGGTAGGTCAAAGGGCGTCACGAGGTGGCGACACCACAGGCCGCGCGGCCCAGGCCCAGGCCGCGCCGCCCTGGTGTCTGGCCGCCTCGTGGCCCCACTTCGTCTCCTCTTCGGACTTCTGGAAGCTTCGTGCAAAAATAGGACCCTGGGCGTTGATTTCGTCCAATTCCGAGAATATTTCCTTACTAGGATTTCTGAAACCAAAAACAGCAGAAAATAGCAACTGGCACGGCATCTTGTTAATAGGTTAGTGCCGGAAAATGTAAAATAACACTGTAAAGTATGTGTAAAACACTCAAGTATTGTAATAAAAGTAGCATGGAACATAAGAAATTATAGATACGTTTGCGACGTATCAAACCTCAAGCTTACGCTCGATGGTGCGGAGCCAGTAGTCAGCATCAAGTGGCTCGGTAGAATAACTGAACACTGGTGGGGTGAGGCGGATGAAGCTACGGATCCCCACTTGTTCCTCATGACGTTGAGCTGTGTTACGCTCAATCCTTTCAAGGAGTCTTATGTTGTCCGCACGATTGGCTTCATACATGGCCATAAGTTGGACCATAGAAGGAGGAGGAGGAAGGTCAGCATTCTCCTCGGGAACATTTCTACGGTTATTGCCATGGTGTTGACCACGGCCAGCACCACTTCTAGTACCGCCTGACATCCTGAGGAGAAAACAAAAACCATGAGACATGGATTCACCGGAAAGATTCAACAAGAGGATAGCATGTACCGAATGCAATGAGCATGCTGAAGGACAAGACATGTGATATGAAGATATATCATCGTATCGATCATAGTAGTTGAAAAAGCATACCAAACGTATACACTACCAACCGACTCACAAACCATGAAGATGGAATGCAAAGATGACATACCATCACCATATCTCATAAAGGCAAACAATTGGATGCTAAGCACCCGAAGCAAGAATAAAGGGACAATGCTTCAGATTAACTGAGGCATTCTGGAAACTCTGAGACAAGCAACCAGGTACGGAGTACTGGAGAAAAATAACCCAAACCCGTGTATCCTAAAGATTTGAATTGATAGGAAAGAAGTGAAACCTTTTTCCAATCAAAACCAGATAAGATGACTCAGCATTAGAGTGACACCAGATAAGGAGTAAAAAGAATCATATTCAGAGTTTTTGCAAATAATCTTCAGCTTTCAAATAGTTTTCACAACCACTAGACTCAACATCGACCAGTTAACAAGGGTTTCCTACAGGCAGTCCTGCTCTGATACCAAAACCTGTGGCACCCCCGGGATCAGGGTTAGACAAATACCAGATCTTCGTCCGACATAAGCCTAACCTAGAGCTCGAGAGACTACAGTGAGAGAATCGGTAACACAACAGTGACTCTACGACTCAAGAAGTAATACAAGCTCATAACTGAGCGAAGAACCAAAGTATTACAAGCAGAGGTCACTGACCTGACATACATCAATCAACGGAAGCGAAGTTATGCTATTAGACATAGCAAGATAGCAAAAGGCCTAAGAGGCCAGGAGCATAACGGCGACGTCCCAGCCCATAGATTCCAGGCTGCCACCTGGGAACCCCAAGCTACTCATCGATGTCGACAAGAAACCACCATCTGTTGGAGCGACTTCTGAAACAAAGCATGCAAAGCTGAGTACATGGACTCAGCAAGACTTAGTACAACCTTTTAGCAAAGCGGGTATGCGGGCTAGAGCTTCTTTTGCGTAAAGCCAGTTTTCCTTTGTTAAACAAGAGGGAGAAGAAACTCGACTACTCAGAACCTTTAAAAGGGGATAAGAGAGCGATATCTCTAGCTCTACTGATCATCATATTGTATCCACCAATCTTCATCATCTCGAACCACTATCCTCGGATCACCCCCTCAACACCCGGAGAAGGTATCCGTAAACACACATTGTTTGCCAAGTTTTACGATTAGGTTCATGTTCTCTATGATCTCCACGTCCGTTCCCAAGTCGTCCATAATCGTGGACACGGCTTTTCGAAAAGATTTAACCCTGCAGGGGTGCACAACTTTATCCACACGTACCAACCGACTCTTAATGCCAAATTATTAGCTCTCTTCCTTGGAAAGCCGGCAGAGGGTGGTTGACCACGACCTTTACCTTGCTGTCACCGAGACCATGAGTCACACGCTAAGGATTATTCCGCCGTAATGGGTCAAGTTCCGAAGCCGGTCCTTAACGATGTGAGCCGAGGTGGGTTTCCCCAGAGGCCGCAACCCCTAGCCACCACGACCACGCTTACCTACCTGTTATGTACCTTTTCCCCCAAGCAAAATGCAATGCATATGTCCAGGTAAAGCGCAAACTATGTGACTCATGGAATCTACTAGGCAAGTTAGTGAGTCGAGAGGGTACCATAATAGGGCCTCGTGTGGTTGTACGCTCAGTCTTGGTTCAAGAGGCGAGAACTCGGTTCCTAGGGTCGGCAGAAACGAAACAACCCACCACATCCCAATGTGGCCTCTCGTATGAGCCTTTAATCATGTTTAACAACATCTCTACACTTACCACGTCAACCTGTCAAGCTAGATTCATTTCATTGTAAGGCTCCAGTCCGAAGACCGGAGTAGTAGCGTAACAAACTAAGCATGGCTAAGCATAAAGAGATAAAGGCTCTAGCGACGCACACATGCCAATCCTAGGTATGCTAGGAGCAGTGGATCAGGGATTTGAGGCTACAAAGGTAAAACATGCAATAGATAGGATAACTCTATCTATCGATAAAAGACAGTTGAATCGTGTGCAATATGTAGGAACCAGAAGTAAAAGCATTTCAAAAACATATATGAACCAGGCTAGGGCTTGCCTTGTCCCTCAGCTGATGAGTACGGTTCTTCGGTGGTGTTGACGTCGGACTCCGGCTCAGATCCTATCGCGAAGAACCAAACACCGGAAAGGGAAACAAACAATCACCACATGGCATAATGCAATGCGCATCCAATATGAATGATATGTCATATTAAAGGAATTAAGTAAACCCTAGGTGCATCGTCAGATTAAAGGGGTTCCGGCATCGGACACCGCCATATGAGAGGGGTTCTTTTAGGGTTTCACTACATTTGCAATTTCAAAGGTTGTAATGATGTATGAATTACTCCTAAACTTGTAGAGAATGTTTTTCTGAACATTTTGATATATTATACCTATTTTTCTGAATTAAAATGAATTAGTTATGAATTAAACAAGATTTAACCATTTTCTGAAATTTCTGGAAAATAATAAAAGTATGACAAGTTGGACCCACTGTCAGCATTTTAACAATTTAGAAATGATTAAAATTCTGACAGATCCCACATGTCATATAATTAATTAAAATAGAAAATAAAGAAAATATAAAAAGAAAAGGCCGGCGACGTCATAATGACGTCAGCACGACGCCAGCCATGGCCTGGCCGCCGCACGGCCCGGCGATTCCGCGTGCGCGCAGGCGAGGGCGAGCGCGTTGACGCGCTGGTTCGTGAACCCAACGAGGCGCGCGCCTATTGGTCACCGGAGGCTTCCTCCGTGAGCCCGATGGCGGACGGGCGCGCTGCGGCGCGCGACGGCGAACCAAGGTAAGCAGCGGGTACCACGACGCTCAGGAGCTCACCGCGAAGCTGTTGGCATCGACGGCGAGGCGAGGGGGGCGCCGAACAGCGACGAGCGGTGGAGACCGGCGGGTCGGGCTCCCGTCGATTAGGCCGATTGGGAGCTCCCCGGCTTGCGCGCGTGGGTGGAGGAGGAAGAGGGCGTCGCGGCGGACCTCCTGGCAGCGTCGGCTTGGCGCGGGGAAGCTCGGAGCGGCGGCGATGGCGAAGTCTGCGGCGGACTAGGGTTTGCTCGCAGAGAAGAAGAGGGGGGAAGGAGGTGGCGAAATGGGGGTGGCTTAGGGTTTGCGGCGGCGGCACGAGGCTTTATAGGCGGCGGGGGCGGCGAGGAGCATCCCGGCCGCCGGCGGGATCGACGGCAGGGGGCCGCCAGGCAGCTGCCTGCCTGCCTGGGGAAGAAGACAAAGTCTTCTTTATGAAAACCCCCCTGCCCTTTTTGGGATTTTCTGGAAAAACAAAACAGGATAAATTTTGATATTTTTAGGGTATTTTGACCCAAATTTTGAGGGTCTTTTTCACCAAAATTTTCTTAGAACAAAACTACAACCATTTGCATGATTGTTTCATAACATTCTGTGTAAAATTTCTCAAATTAAAATGCAGATGCATGCCATGCCCATGAACAACTAGCAACATTATTTGATTAACAAAGTTGGTCTGTTACAACCCTCCTGGACTCTGTAACTTGTGTATTATGAATCCCTCGGCTCCGCCTCCTATATAAGGGGGAGTCGAGGGACAAAGAGAGGATCGAATCTATTGTCAACACAACCCTAGTTTTACAATCGTCGAGTACTTTTCGGATGAAACCTTCGAGATCTACTTGCCCTCTACTTCCAACAAAACCCTAGTCTACAATACGTAGGCATTGGCAAGTTAATACCTTGTCAATTGGCGCCGTCTGTGGGAACTAGAGGTGACAAGGAGCTGATCTCGATGGCACGTTCAAGATCATCGACTTCGTCAGTAGCAAGCAACGCGATTGATCGAGGTAAACAGGTCGAAACTAATCTAGTCGATTTTGTTCCTCACCCGCCCTCCCGTTTGGATGCATATGTGTATCTGGAGGAGCCCATGGAGATGACGTTCGGAGAATTCCGATTCGGCGTCGACAAGGAAGGATCGTATCGCCTCGAAGTTCCGATCTCGTCGGGATTATCAACGATCGATTCCGACTTCTCATCAGGCGAAGAGGAGATTTCGTCGCCACGCTTCATCAACACCATGGCCAGCGAATAGCTCGCCAAGATCTTCAGCGACATGTCTTTCGAGTCTTCTGGGGACTCTGATATAAGCAGCAACTCAGAAAGCGTCGACAGCTTCAATTTCATCGACAGATCTGTTGTTATGGGAAAGGTCTTCACCAATCTTTACGATGGTGTCACCAATCCGGGCAAAAATCAAAATTCAAAGTATCATCAGATCTACGCAATTGAGGAAACAAACCGAGCAGAGCCGGAGATCAGAGGCTTTCGACAATGTGGGAAACCCATATGTTGATCCCGCTGATCTCAGGAGAGGTCTAGGCACCAAATATGTTGGGCCTACTCCACGTTAAGAGTTTAGCTCCCGCAGGAAGCGTGGGACAAAGCTGCAAGAGCCATGGATAGTTCAAAACCAATGACCACAACTGCTACGGCAGAAGAACTGCAAGCTTATCAATATAGACTCGCTCGTATGAGCAGAGAAGTGGAAAAAGAGACAGCTGAACTAAATAGAAGAAAGGAGGCAGCTTCCGCGTCAAGCAGGCGACGAGCAGATCTAAGCCGACAACAGAACTTCGGGAGATAGTCACGAGAAGCTCGGAGGAGAGCAAGATCTCGGCTGCAAAATATACCCAAGCAGAGAGGAGAATATACTTCAAAATCTCGACATGTCTTTTATGTCAATCGACACAAGGGGAAATATTATCCCTAAAACACCGGAAGCTGGGTATATGGCAACACAAGCTTTTATCCTCGCGTCCGACCACCTCCCGGGGATCCGAGAGAAGCGTTGTTTAACATGGCAATGGCAGGAGTTGGAGCCATGGGAACAGCGTTCGCAGCCACACCTCCCGAAGGAACGGCAAGTCAAAATAGTCCGCGACCTACCACAACAGTGCAGGATCCACCAAGGGCAAGTGGAGCAAGAGATTCAGCGGCTCGGGCAAGAGTGGATAGAGCGCGACAAGACAGAAGGGAACGTCGGCAGTCACCGGAAGTTGCTGAGGAAGATATGTGTGGACTCCCGTGTTTTACGAGACGAGTTCGAAACTCGAGTCCCGTCAGGGTAAGTTACCCGAAATTTCAAGAAATTCGATGTTCTACAGATCCCGAAGATTGGCTCGTTGATTACCTCGAGATGGTGAAGTTGATAGGCGGAACCAGGCAACAGCCATGCAGAGCATCCAAGTACACTTAAGCGGAGCCGCGCGATCTTGGATAAAGAAACTTCCCCCAGGTTCCATCGATAGCTGGGACAGTTTTGAGGATATCTTCGTGAAGAATTTTCGATCTACCTGCAAAAAACCCGCGTCATTAGAAGAGTTGAGGTCGTGTAGACAGAAACATGATGAGTCAATGAGAAAATACATACAGAGGTGGAACATCATCAAAAACTCGGCAGAGGACATATCTGACGAGCGGGCAATAGACGCGTTCGTGGCAGGAATTCGACGAGGAGATTTCGTCGAAGACTTGGGGAGAACCAATCCAAAGACAATATCAGCATTGATGGAAATAGCAAACAGATGGGCAGACGGAGAAGATGCTATACACAACAAGCGACATAGATCGCCAGAGGAGGACCGCAGTCGAAATTTCCAAAATAGACGACGATTCTCTCGACAGTTCTATAGTAATGATGCTCCTGGCCAAATATCGGCTGGTTTCCGAGGAAACACTGGAGGAAACAATCGAGATGATTATCAAAGAAGTAGCGAGCAGCAAGGCGACAAACAGGTGATTTCCGTAGTAACAGGCAAAATAGTGGGTCAAGGTTTCAGAGACCATATGTGTCTCCCGAGGATATGATGAACGGGCCATGTCAGATGCATTTTTATCTCGACAATAACGGGAAGAGGCAGTCAGGACATCTGCAGAAGGATTGTCGCAATTTTCAAGCAATGTTGAGGGTCGCAGGGCTAGCCAATGCTCAAGCAATAAATAGAAACCCCCAAGGGCCCAGGAGTGAGATCCACCTGCCACCTCCTCCCGCAATTACGGACGAAAATCGACACCAGCTCAGAATAGCGACAGCACCACACCCACCTCCATATGTTGACCCCAACTCCAACGGCGCGGTCTCGATGATTCATAAAGCTAGGCCGTCTAATAGGGCTCAGAAAGTAATCTCGCGACAAGTATTCATGGCAGAGAAGATGCCTCCACCAACGATTGAGTACCTAAATTGGTCGGGACAGGACATTGGCTTCACAATTGCGGATCACCCGCAGCAAGTTCCTCGACCAGGGCAATCTGCACTTATCCCCGCAGTCATCGCTGGGTTTGACGTGTCGAGAGTCTTTATAGATGGCGGCAAGCTAAACCTTATGTATGCATACACTAAGGAAGATGAACATATCCCTGGCAAATCTAAAACCAACTGACACACGTTTCCATGGAATTACGCTCGAGAAGCCGAGTTATCCGTTGGGGAAGATCAATCTCGACGTTCAGTTTGGGACCCGAGAAAACTACAGGATAGAAAAGCTAGAGTTTGAAGTTGTGGATTTCCCGTCGCAATATCACGCCTTGTTGGGACGACCAGCATATGCCGGTTTATGGCGGTACCACACTACACATACCTGTTGTGGAGGTTACCTGGACCTAAAGGACCAATTACAGTCAAAGGAAGTTTTGCGTTAGCGATAAATGCGACAAGGATTTTCATCGACTGTCGAAACTTTCGGGATGCAAGCAGAATATATGGCGTCAAGGCTCACAACTGATTATGATGTGTTGCCAGATGCAGGAAGGCCACTCAGGGAGCCAACCTTCAATACTACTAAGGACTCCAAGGAGGTGCAGATTCACCCAACAGACCCAAAGAAAACGACATCCATTGCAACAAACATGGACCTCGCATAGGAAAGCGCGCTCGTCGAGTTTCTCCGTGAGCACTGGAAAATCTTCGCATGGTGTCCAACTGACATGCCAGGAGTACCCAGGGAACTTGCCAAGCACCACCTAAACTTGGATCCAAAGCGAGACCAATCAAACAACCTTTGCGGCGTTTTTCGGAACCAAACCGCAAAGCCATGCTGTCAGAGATTGATCGACCAGAGAAGCTGGTTTTATTAAAGAGATATATACAGAAGCCACGTGGGTAGCTAACCTGATGGTCCCAAATAAAAACACGAAAGTCCTTCGCATGTGTGTCGACTTTACGTGTCTCAATAAACACTGTCCAAAGGATCACTTTCCCCTCCCAAGGATCGATCAAATCATCGACTCCACGGCAGGATGCGAACGTCTTTCCTTTCTGGATGCATATTCTGGTTATAACCAGATCAGACTAAAAGAAGATGATGAAGTCAAGACAGCATTCATAGCACCTTATGGCGTGTTCTGCTATAGAACAATGCATTTTGGCTTGAAAAACGCGGGAGCAACATATCAGCGGATGATGCAGAAGTGCCTTGCAACACAGATTGGTAAAAATGTACAAGTATATATTGATGACGTTGTCATAACAACAAAAAAGGGGTCAACCTTGATTGAGGATCTGAAGGAAACTTTTGACAACCTTGACAAGTTCCGCCTGAAGCTGAACCTGACAAAGTGCTCCTTTGGCGTTCCTGTGGGAGAACTTCTCGGGTTCCTAGTATCAGCAAGACGGATTGAGGCTAATCCAGAGAAAATCCAAGCCATCGTAACAATGAGGAAGCCGACAAAGTTGAAAGAAATACAACAGTTTGGATCAAGAGTCGCAAAGCAGATTCGTCGCCAGGCTAGGAGAAAAGGCATTGCCGTTTTACGCATTGATCAAGCAAGGTGATAAATTCCAATGGAAGGAAGAAGCGGACAAAGCCTTCGAGGATCTCAAGCGCACAATCTCGACACAACCAATCTTAGTGGCGCCAAAGGAGAATGAGCCTCTCCTGTTATATATCGCTGCCACACCTCAGGTGGTAAGCACAGTGCTAGTGGTTGAAAGAGAGGAAGAAGGAAAACTCCATGGAGTGCAACGACCGGTATACTTCGTCAGCGAAGTTCTATCGCCTTCCAAACAACGGTACCCGTAGTACCAGAATTTGGCATATGGAGTTTTTACAACCGCAAGAAAACTGCGGCACTATTTTTCGGCGCACCCGATAATAGTGGTCAATGAGGCGCCCTTGTCCAATATACTAAACAATCCAGAAGCTACGGGTCGTGTCTCCCTTTGGGGAATAGAGCTTTCCCCTCGGGACATCACGTACGAAAAGATAAAGGCAATAAAGTCGCAAATATTGCCTGATTTTATTGCGGAATGGATGGAGCTGCAGAACACGGTACCCCCGGATTTATCGAGAACTTGGACTATGAATTTTGACGGGTCCAAGAGATTGGAGGGAGCTAGAGCAGGCGTGATACTAATATCATCCGAAGGCGATAAATTGAAGTATGTCTTACGGATGACGTTCCCAAACGCGTCCAACAATGAGGCAGAATACGAAGCTCTTATACACGGGATGAAGATGGCAAAGGCTTGTGGCGCAACCCGATTAAAAATCTTTGGCGACTCACAATTGGTGGCTCAGCAGGTCATGAATCAATGTGATGCAGTCAACGAAAGTATGATAGCATACAAGGAAGTGTATAATGAGCTCGAGAAGATGTTTGATGGGTGCGAGGTAAATCACATCAGCAGATTAAGTAATGATGAAGCCGATGTTCTCGCAAACATCGGGTCGCAATGTCTCGCAATACCACCTGGCGTGTTTTGGGAAGAGATATCTGAGAGATCCACCAAGCCAAAGAAACAACAGAAGAAGGGGAAGGAAAAGAATCTCTCGGGGGCTAAAGAAATACCATTAGAAGAAGAGGAGGAGCCTGAAGTAGTAATGATGATACAGATTCCATGGATGCAGGCATACATAGCATATATTTTGAGAAAGGAACTACCCGACGATCCAGTTGAAGCAAGGCGAGTTATCAGGCGATCTAAAGCCTTCACTGTGGTAAAAGGAGATTTGTATAAACGAAGTATCTCGGGAGTATTACAACATTGAGTCACACCTGAGCAAGGGAGGATAATTCTGAAGGATGTACACGAAGGGGTGTGTGGACACCACGCAAGCAGTCGAGCTATAGCAGCCAAGGTTTTCAGAGCAGGGTTCTATTGGTTAACGACAATTGAGGATGCAAAGGACATAGTCCGCACTTGTGATGCGTGTCAAAGGTTTGCCGCAAAACCTCATTCTCCGGCAGCAGAATTATGCCAATACCGCTGTCATGGCCTTTTGCTCAATGGGGTCTTGATATGGTGGGGAAATTGCACAAGGCTTCGCCAGGAGGATACGAGTATATGCTCGTAGCTGTCGACAAGTTCACAAAGTGGATAGAAGCAAAGCCGATAAATTCACCAGACGCGGCATCAGCAGTCAAGTTCGTGAAAAGTATCGTTTTTCGATTTGGAGTCCAACAGCATCGTCACGGACAATGACAGTAATTTCACATCCAATGAGTTCAAGGCATATTGCGAGGTAGGCATAAAACTACACTTTGCCTCCGTGGCGCACCCGCAGACCAATGGTCAAGTCGAGAAAGCCAACGGTACCATATGCAACGGTATCAAGAAATGTCTGCTAGCACCATTGGAGAAAGCTCGACATACCTGGCCGAGGAGTTGCCCAGCGTGTTATGGAGTATTCGAACAACACCAAATACAGCGACACAGGAAACTCCGTTCTTTCTGGTCCATGGAGCTGAGGCCGTGTTGCCGATAGAAATAGAGCATAACTCTCCAAGAGTAGCAGAATATGAGGAAGAAGCTTCAAGAAAAGCTTTGGAGGACGATGTCGATGCACTCGACGAAGCTCGCGATGAAGTATTGTCACGAGTCGCTAAGTACCAGCAGGACCTGAAAAATTACCACAGTCGACGTTTGCAACCAAGATCCTTCCAGGTAGGCGATTTAGTTCTTCGGCTAACTCAAAAAAGCCATGAAAAACTCGAGTCGCCGTGGCTGGGCCCTTACATCGTCACAGAGGTAATCGAAGGAGGAGCATACAGAATCAAGGACAAGAAGACAAGAGTCGCTGAGCCAAATCCTTGAAACGTGGCGCAACGCAGGCGTTTCTATGCCTAGAGTCGAAATATAGTCCTCCTTGTAAGCATACAATGTACTGAAAACGCAAGTTTCTCAGACACTCTTTCCTTTTCAGGGCACCGAGTGGGGCTGGAAAGTTTTTAATGAGGCGGGCTCGCGGTGCTACAATATAATAAAGATACTGATGACTTATATTTTCATCGTCGACGGGCCCGAGGGCTCATAAATATAGTTATTTACCTCAGCAGCAAAAATAGTTCGCCAAACAAGAAGATAACAGCAAGTTAACGATACATCCAGGGGATATCACCCGCAAAAATAGTATACATTCAATAAAAGTTTATCTGCTTTGGTTTACAAACCTCGCAAAATATAAACAAAACAATATAGACATCAGCTACCGAAACACTCGGGGGCTTGATGAAAAAAAAAACATATATCCAGTGGCTTTACAATATAGATAGTGTTTACAACATACAAGATGAAACAACCAAGATAATTTCGGCAAACAATTTTCAATTGATGCCCAGTATATCATCTATGTTTACTCGTTCAGCATGAGTACTATGTTCAGCATAGCTGCCCTTCACGAAGAACTCAGCGTCCATCCGAATAAGTTCATCCATCATATCTTCGGCTACAGGGGTCACAACATCATCAATTTTGCCGACATCCCTTTTCCTTTTCGACATCTTGGCCAGACACTTGGTGACAATTTGACTCATGTCTAGCTTCGAATAGCAGATCTGTATCATCATCATAGCAAATCTAGCGCCAGCAGATAATTGGGCCCGATAAATCTGTCGACAAGCGATCCACATCTTCATCGCCAACATACATCCAAAGGGGGTTTTTGCGAGCTTGTAGAGGCTGTACCCTAATCCTAAGGAAGTACACCGTGATTTGGATACCCGACAATTCTTGTCCACGGGTATTTTGAAGATCGCGGATGCGTGTCATCAGCCGTCTTTTTCTTCGGCGCTAGCTTCTGCATCCCAGGACCGGTGGCGACAGATTTTTTAGGCGCCATCGAAAGGGGGAATGTTATCTTCTACCGAGTTATGGTTTTCTTCATGGATATATAACCATTTTTTGCGCCACCCTTGAACTGAGTCAGGGAATTTGACGTCAAAGTACTCGACATCAGGGCGGACGCAGATAACAACGCCGCCTATGTTATAGGCAACGTTGGCAGAGCCATTACGGCGACAGAGAAAAATGCGTTTCCATAGAGACCAGTTAGGCTGGACTCCAAGGAAAGATTCGCAAAGGGTGATGAAGATCGAGATGTGGAGGATGGAGTTGGGAGTAAGATGGTGAAGTTGCAATCCATAGACAAAAAGCAACCCACGCAGAAAATCATGAATGGGGGAAGAAAGACCGTGGATGAGATGGTCAACGAAACTGACCCGATACTCCATAGGAGGGCATGGATAGCTTTCTTCGCTGGGGAAGCGCAGCGTGTCTTGCTTCTTGCTGATCCCAAGTTTCTTCAACAAGTTGATGTCTTGGGGGGAGATCTTGGATCTCCCCCACTCAGTGCTCCCCAGATCTGCGGTCGCCATCTTGGACTCGGGAGTGCTATGCCTGGTGAGTCTCCGAGGTGGCATCAACAATGGCGCATGCGAAAAGCGTGAGTATGATTGAGCTCAGGAAGTGTTGGGCGCAATGGGGATTTTTTGCAGAGGAGAGAGAGGTGCAACGTGAGCGAAAGGACGAACGGAGGAAGAAGATGACCTTAAATAGAGAATCGACGAAACAACGCACCGTTGGATGGAAAAATTGTGATATGGATGCAGTACACGTGGAGGAGGGGTAGAAACGTATTTTCACTGTGAAGGAAAGGAACAGGCGCTACAGTGCGTGCGCCAGTAAAAGCGGAGGACGTGTGTCTCCCACTTGCACGACGTGTCAAACTAATGAGGGTTCCGGGCCCGCAAGACAGAGAGAGAGCGTTGCTCGCATCTTCCCAATACATAGGTCGTGGCCAACGTCAGCACTGATGTCATTTTACCAATGGAAAAACATTGGCAGCAGGGATGTGAAAATTGGCGGCAGGAAAGAACGACTGAAAATCTCGAAAGCCTTTGACCAAATACAAGTTTTTGATCAAATGCTCGGGGGCTACTTGTGAAAAAGGAAATTTTGGGTATGACAAAATAGAAATGGCGAGAGCCTATGATCAAATACAAGCATTTGTTCATAGCATTGAGGGCTACTCCCATCAGGAACGCTGGTCGCGCACCCGATAGATGTGAAAATCTCGAGAAGGAATAACAATATAGCGACAGAAGGTACTAATTTGTTGAGCCTACAACCAAGTACAAGTCCTTGGCTGTAGCCTCGGGGGCTACTCCCATCGGGAACGCTGTTCGCGTGCCCGATGAAATTATAAAAAAATAGAGAGAAGAAAAAAGTGGAAGTGAGTATATTTCGAGTTATACAAATAACTCTACATATACTCCCATCGGGAGGTCAAGATAAGTCATCCGTTGACTCAATAAAATGTGCTATTCCAACAGCCGAAAAGGCACTCGGCAATATATTCTCAGAGCGCTAAAGTCGCGAATAATCTCTGAATGCCGCAAAACTTTGCGAAGGTAAGACCCTGATCCGTTCCGAGCGGCGTGGCACCGTCTCTCACGTCGGTTTGCTACTTTTTTCCGTATCAACAGATACGAAGAAAAATCCTAACGGACGCGTTAGGTACCTGATAAAACATGACTAGGACTCGATAGAATGGTAAGACCTTAAGCGGCACCTATCGAAGTTTACACCAGTATCCCGAGATCATGTCCAGGGACGTGATCTTGAAGTAGGTTTTTGCGGATTGCCACTAGAGCAGTTAACTAGTACCTGATCCGTCAGATGAACTAGCCTCAACTATCATTATCCCTGTACAATATATAATTGTGTGTCTAAATATATGCAATAACATCAACAAAAGTTATTGGATGATTGTAAAGTTGGAGATTTTCCCTGATTCTTCGGTTCAAGCAAAATCTCGGGGGCTACCCGGGGTTTATTGAAGGCCCACAAGTCGAAGAATATGAAGTTCGGAAGCCCAGTTAGTATTAAAGAAAGTTAGAGTTGTATTAGGAAGAATAGAGACTTGTAATTTTACGGGACGAGTTAGAAACCCTCCCGGACTCTGTAACTTGTGTATTACGAATCCCTCGGCTCCGCCTCCTATATAAGGGGGAGTCGAGGGACAAAGAGAGGATCGAATCTATTGTAAACACAACCCTAGTTTTACAATCGTCGAGTACTTTTTGGCTGAAACCTTCGAGATCTACTTGCCCTCTACTTCCAACAAAACCCTAGTCTACAATACGTAGGCATTGGCAAGTTAATACCTTGTCAACAAGTTTTCAGGGGGTTTTGATATAGCAGATAAATAAAGTATAAGTAAGTAAAATGCGAGAGTAATAATTGCAACGAGTGGCCCAATCCTTTTTAGCACAAAGGACAAGCCGGTTTGTTTACTTATAATGACCAAACGTTCTTGAGGACACACGGGAATTTAGTCTAGTGCTTTCACTTCATATAGTTGATTAATCTTCATTGTTTTGATAAGTGTTGTGTGGGTGAACCTATGCTAATGCACCGCCCTTCCTAGGACTAATACATACTTGTGATTAAACCCCTTGCAAGCATCCGCAAATACAAGAAAGTAATTAAGATAAATCTAACCACAGCCTTAAACTCTAAGATCCTGCTATCCCTCCTGCATCGATATACCAACGGGGGTTCAGGTTGCTGTCACTCCGGCAACCCCACAATTAGCAAATGAATACAAGATGTATTCCCCTAGGCCCATAAAGGTGAAGTATCATGTAGTCGACGTTCACATGACACCACTAGAAGAATAACACCACAACTTAAATATCAAACCATTAAATATTAGGGATTTCTATTTTCGTGCCCTCAGGTCCTTAGTTGTACTCAGTTTTTCCCAGCTCCTTAGTTTTTGCTCAGTTTTCCCCAAGCCCTTGTTTGAAACCCGCAGAAGCAGCTCAGACGGCATGATTCTCGTTTAGTTGACCGTTCACACGTGTGGGGCGCGTCGTGTGGGCGCGTTGTGTGGGCCGTCGCGTGGGGCTGGTAGAAAGGGACCGCGTGGGACAGACGAGAAGCGTTTGGTTGCACGTGAGCAGGAGTTGGGTTCGTCTCTCGGCCCCAAATTGGCATTATTAAGTGCACCTTTTCCCCTCTTTCTCTCTGTCCTTTTCACCAAATTAGTATAAAATCTAGAGAAGCTTGCATTTCTGACTTTCTTCAATTATTTGTGCCTTTTGGCCCTCGTTGTTTGCCCAATATGGCAGCAAATCTAGTACTCCCTCTGGTCCATATGTATGTAGTTAAATCTAGAAGCAAATCTCTAGGATAATGTACGATAAATTCACAGTCATAGTAAATCAAGAAAACTAAGTACGGCCAACAAAATATAGTAGACTAGGGATAGATAATCCCTAGATAATATGGATAGATAATAAGCTGCATACACAGCAGCCAACATAGTAACAGTTCTTCACAACACCATCATACTAACATAACAACAAGGGATCCCTAGCTAACAACAAAGGGATCCCAACAACAAACTAGGAGGCAGCAGCAGAAGACACGTCCAGGACTCCGCCTATCCCATCTGGTTCGCCTCCACTTGTTGCTCTTGCTCCCCTTGGGAGCCTTGGGCTTGAGCGGAGGCATGCGCCCGCGGAGATCTCCACCCGCCGCAAGCTGCGGAGGTGCATGCCGAGCGCCCCGCTTGGCGCGGAAGGAGTGGACGTTCACCGTCATGCCGACCTTGGGGAAGGTGGTGCTGATGTTCTTAGCATGCGTGACGAGGCGATTGAAGTCCGTGGCGCCGAGTCTCCCGGTGCGAAGGGGCACCAGTAGACCTCCTTGGCGAAGTAGGAGATGTACTGGCCGACTGCAGCCTCCGCACACTGGCGAGTCTTGACGTCCTCCTCCTCTTCGTCGCTGCCGACGTCGCTGCCAGACATTTGATCCATATCAAACAAAAACTAGTGAATGAGTTGCAACGATGACTAACATGCATGATACAAAGTTAAGAAAAACAGAGTCAGCCTCAGTTAGAGTGGACATGATTATATATCTACAGGGAAGGTGTTAGCGAACTAAAGCTCATGCACAACAGATTTGTACACAGCAATGGTTCGCTCAACCCTCCCTGTAAAAATTTGTGCCCAACCATTCATCATAGGCAAAGAAACAGATTCTAGATCTGAACTTGAACACATTCCAGATTATTTGCAAAATTAAACGGTTGATTGATATCTTTTGATTAGTGCATAAAATAACCGATTGAGATCCCATGATTACTTGCATAAATTAACTGATTGAGATCCAATATTACTTGCATAAATTAACCGAACAGCCGAACCCCAAATCTTAAACGAAATCAAGAAGTGATCAAAACAAAATGGAATAAAATCGGCGCAAATATTAGCCCAATACTCATCCATCTACAGATCCATCTACACCAGCAAAAATAGGGTTCAAAAAGGAATGGGGAACAAAAAGGAAGCAAACCGTAGTTACCTCGTTCCATGGGTCCTCCAGGGAGGTGTCGTAGGGGTTCGGGGGCGGGACGTACGGCACGGGGTCGTAGGGGTCCCATCCCGCCGGATCTGATTGCAACCGGCGGCAGCCTCCGATGCACCGGCGAAGCGGGCGGCGGCGGACGTCCGTAGAGGGGACGGCGCCGAAGATGGAGGCGTCGCGCTCGAGCCTACCTCGACGATGGGATTGGCATTCTCCTTGTCCATCTCTCCGCGGAGGAAGAGGAAGAGGGAGAGGTTTTTTGCTTTGGAGAAGATGATGGGACGTGAGAGAGTTGGCGATGCGTGAGCGAGTGAGAGTGACAGAGAGAGTGCGAGGAGGCGTCTATAAAGGCGAGGGTGGTTAATGCGACCCGCGTCCTACGCGTGCACGTGCACGTCCGCACGTCTTGGACTTCGCAACGCGACACGCGTCCACGATTGCACGTCTCGACTTCTCCACCGCGCCCCGCGTCTACGCGTCAACAATTGCACGTGTCCTCGAGTCTAACCCTGGAAATTTAGATATACTCAGGTATACCCTCGAGTCTTATACTAGCATTTTTTGTGTGCTCAATTTTCCCCTCGAGTGCTAATACTGGCTAGTGCAATATACTCAGTTTTACCCTCAAGTGGCTGGTCAACAGAGAGTCAACAAATGGGATTAACTAGTTAAATGAGTCATTTAATGTGCAAAAAAATCCGAAAAAGAGTGGCACTTACTCATGGAGTCTTTACCACAAATTGCCACTTCTCAAATCATAGATAAATCAAGGTTTACCACAAATTGCCACTTCTCAAATCACCTAGTAGCTATGAAGGTGCATGGTTTTCCACAATAAGCCCTTCCCAAAACAGCTTCCCCCAAATCATACTTTGTCTAAATGAGGCCACAATTCTCACACCGATCTATATTGGTATTGCAAATAGTTTGAGGTAGGCCAAGATGGGTTTCATTGTACAAAACACGCATTTTCCATTTTTTAAATCTCATATTTGAATCCCTTAGTCTATTTACTACTCAGTGCCCTTGGTTTCTTGATAGTACTCAGTTTTGCCCTCTCTCTTCACAAATTCTCACGTGCAACATCGCCCTGATTGGTCTAGCCCATGTCACGCGGATCGTGCCCGCCGACCGTTGATCGTATGATATAGGGAACGGGCAGGATAACCCCTCTCTCTCTCTCTTGGCGGTTAATTAGCTTCCACCCTCTAAGTATGCTGAAGGGCGGTTTTCTGTATTATTTTTCACGCGCTAAAAATTATAAACTCTTTTAGGCGTTATTTTTCACGCAAAAATGATAAACCATCACCGATTTGTTGTTGCCATTACTTTTCACGCAAAAAAAATGATAAACCATCACCGATTTGTTGTTGCCATTACTTTTCACGCAAAAATGATAAACCATCAACAATTTGTTGTAGCCATTACTTTTCACGCAAAAAAAATGATAAACCATCACCGATTTGTTGTTGCCATTACTTTTCACGCAAAAAAATGATAAACCATCACCGATTTGTTGTTGCCATTACTTTTCACGCAAAAAATGATAAACCATCAACAATTTGTTGTAGCCATTACTTTTCACGCAAAAAATGATAAACCATCACCGATTCCCTTTGTTGTAGCCATTACTTTTCACGCAAAAAATGATAAACCATCTATCTTTGTATAGAATGATAAACCTATCACGTATGATTTTTGAGGTCATTTAGAGAAGGCAGAAAAAACCTAATTTGTTACAAAAGCTGGTTTCGGTGAGACCTAACCAAGTTTGGCATACATGATGGCATACCTATAACAACAAGGAATATCTAAAAGGGAAAGTTTCAGAAAATTTGAAATTTAGGGTGAAAATGATGCCATACATGATGCTGTTTTCGAGGTTTTGACCTGAAAATCAATTGGGTATTATAAAGGGAAATAAAAAGTTCGAAAAATGTAAAAACGAAACAATCTATCTATCTATGTATAGAAGATCAGCTGTATGAAATTTGAGGTTATTTAGAGAAGGTAGAAAAAATCACCTTGTTAGAAAAGCTGGTTTCAGCGAGACGAAACGGCATGCGCTTAAGCAAAGTGATTTTTTCGAACATCTCCAAATGACCCCAAATTTTCCATACACGATGCCATACGTGTAACAACAAGGAACCCTATCTAAAAAGTGTCAAAAAAGTTTTCCCAACCGTATAGCTCTATCAAAAAGAACCTCACCATGGCGCTAGTATAATTTTTCCCTATAATTTTGGGATAGTTACAAACTTTCGTTACCTAACCTTCAACATGAAACTTGTTTCAAATTCATTTTGGCCTACAAGAAACAAATCCCAACTTGATTCGAGCACCACAGCCTCCAAACGATGCCGATGCCGATATCGGCATGGTCAGAATGGCTATGCTCGCCGCCACTGCTAGGTCAATGTCGGGATGCACCCTCAATCCCTTCCCCTCATTCGATCACTGACACACTAGAGATACCGCCGAGGCCAATGCCGAACGTACATGCTGATGCCAATGCCGAACATGCATGCACGCCGCTGTGGGCACGGCCACGCCGACCCGCTATGCTGGACGCCACAGACCGCCGCGAGGTCTTTCCCTTCGCCACCACACTCTCCTAGCACCCACCTATACACGCCAGAAAGGAGAGACACTAGTTTTCTCTACATTGCTCGCGTTCGTGTCCGACACGGTCAGTCAAAGTTTTGAGGTGGTCGTCGATGTCGTCGACCATTTCTTCTCTTCTTTGCATGGTTAAACGCGCCTAGTTCATATCTATCTAATGCGTCTGGTCTCGCCTCATGCAGTTCTTTGTGGACGTCGATCTCATCTCGGCACCCCGCATGCCACCTCCTCCGTGCCATCGCTGTAGAGCTTCATTTAAAAATCTAATCCTACCCGTGTATTGCCCTTGTATCAGCGTCATGGCCCCACTTGTCATTCGATATACCGAAGCCCCACTCGTTCGCGTTTTGGTCAGGGATACGATGCTTACGGTCAAACAAAGATGGATGGTCCGACGTGTCTTTGCGGGCTCTACGTGGCCCCACTAGTCAGAAGATAACGGTCAACCGTCGGGCAACCGGCCGTTACATCACGTGTGATGGTTTCAGACAAAGGCTTGGGTAAAAATGAGGAAAAACTAAGGAGATGGGGAAAACTGAGCACAACTAAGGACCCGAGGGCACGAAAATAGAAGTCCAGCTCAACACTACTCAACATAGTTCACTACTAACATTACTCAACATAGTTCACTACTAACATTTAAACTTCACCCATGTCCTCAAGAACTTAACGAACTAGTCACGAGACATCATATGGAACATGATCAGAGGTGATATGATGATGGATAACAATCTGAACATAAACCTTGATTCAATAGTTTCACTCAATAGCATCAATAACAAGTAGTAATCAATACCGGGAGAGTTTCCCCTATGAAATACTCAAGATTCAACCCTAGATGTTACAGCGGAGACGAGGTGCAGCGGTGGAGATGACGATGTCGATGGTGGAGATGATGATGATGATGATCCCAATGAAGTCCAGCTCTATGACGGTGACGATGGCGACAATTTCCCCTCCGGGAGGGAATTTCCCGGTGGATTTCTGCCGCGGAGAGCTCTTTCTCTCTCGGTGTTTTTCCGCCCCGCGAGGCGGCCGTGTCTATTCTCGATGCCTCCCCGTACCTTAGGGTTCTCGGGAGATGAAGTACGCGAAGGAGAGATGGCCGAGGGGGTCGTGGGCCCCCTCCCCACATGGCGGCGCGGCCAGGGTAGGGCCCGCGCCGGCCTATGGGGGGCCCATGGCGGCCCTCCTCGGCCTCCCCTTTTGGCTGGCTCCGTCATCTGGGAAAATAGGAGCTTCGGTGTATTTTCCGTCAATTGTTGATCTTCAGAAATATGGTATCTGACGGTGCTTTTTCCAGACTTGAATAATTCTCCAATAATCATGAAACATGCAAAATAGGTGAATAACATAAGTATCATCTCTAAATATGAAATATATCAATGAATAAAAGTAAATTATGATATAAAATAGTGATGCAAAATGGACGTATCAGGAACCCCGGTCCATCTTTCATCATCAAATACTCACTCGGTCCTATATGCCATTAGAAGTAGTATCAACTATTTTCTGGTGCCATTGCCTCTGTTACCTATCGCTGTTGTGTTACTGTTCCTATTGCTCTCATATTACCCGCTTTCACATCACCCCCGTTACTAGTGCTTTTCCAGTGCAGCTGAATTGACAACTTAGTTGTTAAGGCTTATAAGTATTCTTTGTCTCCCCTTGTGTCAAATCAATAAATTTGGGTTTTACTTCCCTCGAAGACTGTTGCGATCCCCTATACTTGTGGGTTATCAGTGCTATTGTGTGGACTAATAGTATCTATAAGTATGTACACAGGTTTCAATCCACATATGGGAATGCAAGGCGACAAGAAAGGTCTTGTAGTCGGACACAAGGATGTGAGGTGAAGAGAGACCCCCCAATTGTTGTTCTCAACTAATGATGGTTTGTTGACCGTTTGTCTCTAAATAAGTGCTTGCCAAAGCCACATATACACATAATCTACACACCAAAAATTCTGAGAGGAAGAAGTGCCGAGAAGACGAAGTCATTTTTAAGCTCCAGGAAAAGTCGGTAGTCAACCCGGTACACCGGGTGCTGCTACCGGAAAATTCGGTAGCCATCCCGGTACACCGGGTGCTGCTACCGGAAAATTTGGTAGCCATCCCGGTACACCGGGTGCTGCTACCGGATTGACAGAGAGCCAGGAGATTCCGGCAGTCGGCCCGGTACACCGGGTGCTGCTACCGGAAATGTCGGTAGCCATCCCGGTACACCGGGTGCTGCTACCGGACTAACAGACAAAGCCGAAGCGAAGGGAACCTGGCAGCCAGCCCGGTCCACCGGGTGCTGCTACCGGGCAGTCCGGTACGTGGCCCGGTACTACCAGGTCAGCTACCGGGTGGCTCTAGTCTGAAGTGAAAAACGGCTAGAAACAACTACTTTTCTAGGACGCATATATAAGCCCCTTCTTCCAGCTTGAAGGGGTAAGGAAGCCAGTGCAAAAGCTCAAGACATTTCTCTCTCTCATACTCCATTGTTGAGCTCCAAATCCTTCAGATCTCCCTCCTCCTCCACCCAAACTCAAATCCCTCCGGGGAAAAGATAGAGGAGGGCTTGATCTACCATTCCACCAAGCAAAATCTTGTTCCCCCTTGTATTCATCAAGAGACTTTCTCTCTAGGGTTCCTTGGAAACCCTAGGTGGGCAAGAGAGGTCCGGAAGCATCCGGGTTGTGGATTTTCTCCTGACAAGATTGTGAAGGTTTGGAGGCTGCCTCAAAGTCTACCACAAGTGAGTGAGCTATTCCTTCGTGGGATAGGCTCCGGAGAATAGGGTGAGCCTTCGTGGCGTTGGGGAATCCTTCGTGGGACCTCCACCCCTCCAAACGTGACGTACTTTCTTGCAAAGGAAGGGAACACGGGAATAAATCCTCGTCTCCGCGTGCTATCGGTTATCTCTAAACCGAACTCCTTAGTTGTGATATAACTGTCTGTGAGAGCCTTCGTGCTTGAGTTACTTGTATCATCATATAGGGTGCCTCACTTAGTTTGCATTAGGCTCACCTTTATATTCCGCAAAGCCAAATATTGCAAAGAAAGAATTAAAATTTGTAGAAACCTATTCACCCCCTCTCTAGGTTTACCATCTCTAATCTTTCAATTGGTATCAGAGCCTGGACTCTTTTCAAGGGCCTCACAGCCTTAAGAGTGAGATGGATAAACTATTCGAGGGTCTGGATGAAAACTCTAACCTTTCGGTTAAGGAGATGAAATCCAGGTTCTCGGTATATGATGCTGAGAAAAAGTTGAAGGAGGATGAACTCCAAAGCCAAATGGCACAAATGAATGCCATGCTTACAAACCTGACTAGTGGGACTTCTAGTGGGGTCTCAGCCCCTCCAGAAAGTTTTCATGAAGTCAATCATGACTATCCCAAAAACACTTCACCCATGCCTCACATAAACCATAGTGGGAATGTTCCCCATTTTGATGGAACTCACTTTCCTTTTTGGAAATCTTCTATGGAGTCTCATATTCGCAGCTGCAGTGTGGAGATGTGGGAGATCATTGTTGATGGATACCGGAAGCCACAAGATCCCATTCGGTTGACCTCCACCGAATTCTACAACCGTCAACTCAATGCTTCTGCACGTGATAAGATTGGGAGTGGCATCAACCGCAAACTCCTTGATCAAGTCAATGACATTAAATCCACTAAAGAGTTGTGGGATCGGATTGTAGTACTTCAAGAGGGAACCGATCTGATCCAATCAGCTCTTTATGAGTTCGCAAAGCAAGAGGCAACTATGTTCATGATTAGAGAAGGAGAATCCTTGGCCATGCCTATGGAAGGATTGGTGCTCTTAGAGTGAAGGTCAAAGGCATTGGATGTGAAAAATACAACGATGGTTTTGAGATGAATGAACATTTCGTCAAGTCCAAGGTCATTGCCATGATTGCAGTCAAGCAAAAGGATACCAACCTTGCACTCAACTTGCAAATCCTCACCAAGCAAGCTGATCTGAACGCAGATGGTTTAGTATCCTATGTGGAAGCCAATGAAAACATGGCCAAGACAGGAGAAAGACTCATGGCGATGAACCGTGTTGATGAAACCTCACACAACCTTGCCTTGAAGGCTAGAGCTGACTTTGAGGATGAAGAAGTCTATGAAATCGAAGAACATGAAGAGATGACATCAACTAGTGACATCGCAACGGACTTTGCCTTCTTTGCCAAGAAGTACAAGGTGAAGTTCCCAACGTTCTTCAATGAGAAGAAGAAGAGGAAGAAGAAGAAGAGAACGTGCTACAACTGTGATGAAAATGGTCACTTTGCAAATGAGTGCCCTTATGAGAAAAGGGTAGACAAGCCAAAGTTTGTCAAAGGAGTCAAACCAAGATTGAAGCCAAGCCCAATCAACGATCGATACAAGAAGAACAAGGGAAGAGCCTTTGTTGGGGCCGAGTACACTTTTGACGAAGAAGAAGAAGATGAGGAGAAGGAGGCCGGAGTGGCTGGTTTGGCTTTCTCCAAACCCGGGTCACTCTTCACATATGATTACTCCAAGGATTACTCCACAGAGAATAATGGTGGTTCTTCCTTCATGGCTAGAACAACTCATGATGATTACTCCGATGACTATCCCTCCTCTACGATCGTTGGCTCTTGTCTAATGGCAAGAGAAACAAAGGTAATGGAATCCCCACCTTCTCTATCTAGTGTTCTTGATGATGAAACTGAAAATCAAGAAGAATTAGCTATGCTTAAGGAACTTTACAAAGTTAGATTCACTCTTCGTGGTGAAGCTCTTGTCAAGTTTGATTTCTTGATGGACTCCCTCAAAGAAAAGGATGAGTCCATTGAGGAATTAGAATATCATTTGAATGATAAAGAACGGAGATTCAATCTCCTAAGACAAGAGCTAAAAACCGAAAGGTGCATATCTCAAGGCCTTAAGCAACAAATTGAAACTTTTGAACTAGATAAAGTTAAGGACCTTGAAACTATTGAAATGGCTCAATTATTGGCCCAAGAGCTCGATGCTTCAAAGAAGGAGCTTGAAGTTGCTCATGCTTCTCTCACTAGGGATCTTGACTAACTTGAAAGAGCTAACAAGCTTGTTAAGGATGAGCTCAAGAAACTTGGAGAGAACCATGACCTACTCCAAGAAACCTACAAGAAGGCTCTTGGATCAATGAATGATCCCATTATTGATAAAAATGTTGCTAGTTCCTCTACCTCATTTACTAGCGAGCATGCCAAACTTGTTGAGGAACATGTTCGTTTGCAAGAGGAATTATCTTTGCATGTTGAGACAAATACATATCTTGAATCCTTGGTAACCAAATATGGTCTCAACTATCATCCTAATGAATCGGCTTGTGAGCAAGTAACTACTCTTCAGGAAAATGTTAGGTTGAAGAAATAACTTGCCAAGTTCACCACAACAAAGAATAAGATGGGATTGGATGACCTCTTGAGTAAGCAAAGGTCAAACAATCAAAAGCATGGACTTGGGTATGCTCCCAAGCCCTACAAGAAGATCAACTACAAGAAGGAGAAGCCCGCTCAAGAAAGAACAAGAAGGTCACTAATGATGGCAAAGCCTCAAAGGGCAAAGCCACTAGTGGTGACCGCACGGTGCCAAACAATCACTATGCTTTATTTATTGATTATTATGGTGATGTTTATGCTAACTATGTTGGACCTTGTAATGGCTATGCTTATAGAGGGTACTCGATTTGGGTACCAAAAGATCTTGTTGCCATGACTAGGGAACCCATTAATCGATGGGTTCCTAAAACCTCTACTTGATTTTGTAGGGGTATTCCTCCGGTGGTCCAAAATGGGTGTTTGATAGTGGATGCACCAATCATATGACCGGAGGAAGAGGTGTGCTTGACCAATTCATAGAAGATGTAAACAAGAAGTCAAGCATCACCTTTGGTGACAATTCAAAGGGAAAGGTACTTGGGTATGGCAAGGTGGCAATCTCTAAGGACTTGTGCCTTGAGACGGTCATGCTTGTTGAATCCCTTGGCTATAATTTGCTTTCTATATATCACCTTGCAGATGCCGGTTATAATTCATATTTTACTAAGTATTGTGTGAAAGTCTTTAGGAGTGATAATCTCAAATTGGTCCTTGTTGGATATGTGGAGAATAACCTCTACGTGGTTGACCTCTCGAAAGAGAACCATTATCCTCCAAGAGCACCACGTCACAAGATACTCGTGGTTGACCTCTCGAAAGAGAGCCCCTCTCCCTCCACATGTCTAATGGCGGCCAAACATGATGAAGGTTGGCTTTGGCATCGCCGCCTTGGTCATGTCAACATGAGAAATCTTAAACAACTTCTAAGGGGTGAGCACATTGTTGGACTAACCGACATTTCCTTTGAGAAAGATCGTGTATGCAGTGCATATGTAGCGGGAAAGCAACTCAAGAAGAGACATCCTATCAAGAGCATCGTCACCACATCTAGGCCATTGGAGCTCCTTCATTTGGATCTCTTTGGGACATCACATTATGATACTATTGGTGGAAGCAAGTACGGACTTGTCATTGTTGATGATTACTCGAGATACTCTTGGGTCTTTCTCCTCAAGTCTAAGGATGAGACCCATAGAGAGTTCATCATCTTTGCCAAGAAGGCTCAACGTATGTATGAATCTGAGATCAAGGCGATAAGGACCGACAATGGCACCGAGTTCAAGAACTACACTATGCAAGAGTTTGTTGATGATGAGGGCATCAAGCATGAGTTCTCAGCTCCATACACCCCTCAACAAAATGGTGTTGTTGAAAGGAAGAACCGGACTATTATTGAGATGGCAAGAACCATGTTGAGTGAATTCAATTCACCCCACAACTTTTGGGGAGAAGCCATCTCTACAGCTGTCCACTACTCCAACCGGCTCTTCCTCCGCCCCCTCCATAACAAAACTCCATACGAGCTTATCACATGTAACAAGCCTAATGACATGTACATTCGTGTCTTTGGATGCCAATGTCTTGTTAAGAAAAATAAAGGGAAGCTCGGTAAATTCGAAACTAGAACTATAGAGGGCACATTTGTTGGATATGCGAAGAACTCCCACGCCTATAGATACTACAACAAGTCCACTGGGGCTATTGAAGTATCTTGTGACGTGGTGCTCTTGGAGGATAATGGCTCCCAAGTGGAGCAAGTTGTTCCATGTGTTGCAGGTGATGATGATCCTTCTAATGCCATCAAGCTTATGGGCATTGGACACATCCGGCCCACAGAAGTTCATATTGATGATCAAAGTGATGAAATAGAAGTATCAAGCTCAGCCCAAGTGGAGCCTAGCTCAACTCAAGCTGAACCATCAAGTGCAACTCAAGAACCATCATCCACTCAAGATAAGTCACATTCCGAAGAACAAGAAGAAGGTCCTCATTCCACTGAGCAAGACCATGATGACAATCAAGGAACATCCTCAACTCATGTTCAAGCTCAAGTGGTCCCTCATGATCGAGTACTAGCAAGAGATGAATTCATTGATCATGAAGGAACCATTCGGAAGATCAAGGCTGCTACAAGGGCAAGTGACATGAAAGTAGATCAAGTCCTTGGTAGCATCTCAAAAGGAGTGGTAACTCGTAGACACCATGCATTACTTATTACTTATTGTCAACACCATGCTTTTGTGTCTAGTTTTGAGCCACTCAAGGTACATGAAGCCTTGGTTGATCCGGATTGGGTAATTGCCATGCAAGAAGAATTGGAGTGTTTCACTCGCAATAAAGTATGGTCTCTAGTTGAGAGACCCAAGGATCATCGCATCAATGTCATTGGTACCAAATGGGTATTCAAGAACAAGCAAGATGAGAATGACATTGTCATAAGAAACAAAGCAAGGTTAGTGGCGCAAGGGTTTGCCCAAATAGAAGGTATGGATTTTGAGGATACCGTTGCGCCGGTAGCCCGCCTTGAAGCTATTCGTCTTTTGCTTGCATTTGCATCTTTACACAATTTCAAACTATATCAAATGAATGTGAAAAGTGCATTTTTGAATGGTCCCCTAAAAGAAACTGCATATGTGGCTCAACCCCCAGGTTTTGAAGATCCACGCCGACCCAACCATGTGTATTTACTCCATAAGGCACTCTACGGTATCAAGCAAGCTCCACGGGCTTGTTATGAGTTCCTTAGGGATTTCTTACTACATGATGGGTTTTGCATGGGTACGGTCGATTCCACCCTTTCACCGAGCGGGTTAAAGGGGGTGGCCTATTTATATGTCAAATATATGTTGATGATATTATATTTGGTGGAACTAACCCCAATCATAACAAAGCTTTTGAGCTATTGATGACTAGGAAATTTGAGATGTCCATGATGGGAGAGTTGAAGTTCTTCCTAGGCTTCCAAGTGAGGCAACTTGCAAAAGGCACCTTCATCTCTCAAGAAAAGTATGTGAAGGACATGCTCAAGAAGTTCAACATGACCAATGCAAGCCCAATGAAGACACCTATGCACGTAAAGGGGCAGCTTGGCTCATGTGATGGCGAGAAGGATGTGGACATAATGGTATACCGTTCCATGATAGGATCCTTGCTCTACCTTTGTGCCTCTAGGCCAGATATCATGCTAAGTGTAGGGATGTGTGCTCGTTTTCAATCTGCTCCTAAGGAGAGCCATTTGATGGCGATCAAACGGATTCTAAGATACCTTGTTCTCACTCCTACTCTTGGGCTGTGGTATCCAAAGGGGTCAACCTTTGAACTCATTGGCTATTCGGATTCGATTGGGCCGGTGATAAGGTTGACCGGAAGTCTACCTCCGGGGTTTCCAATTCATTGGCCGGTCATTGGTGAGTTGGTCATCCAAGAAAGAAAACTCCACCGCCCTATCCACAGAAGCCGAATACATATCCGCGGCATCTTGTTGCACTCAGTTGTTGTGGATGAAGCAAACCTTGAAATACTATGGTGTGTCTCTTTGTACGGTGCCTCTTATATGTGACAACGAAAGTGCAATAAAGATCGCTAATAACCCGGTTCAACACTGTCGCACCAAACACATTGACATTCGCCATCACTTCCTACGTGACCATGTCTCCAATGGGGACATTGATCTCACTCATGTGGGAACTGCGTACCAATTGGTGGATATTTTCACTAAGCCTTTGGATGAAGCCCGGTTTGTAAACTTGAGAGGAGAACTTGGTATTCTTGATCCTAAAAACTTAGATTGAATAACTTCTTGCACTATATTCTTGCATTTATCTTGCTATCTAGCTTAGAGGTGCAGCACATATGGGGATAGTCATCTTACCATGTCTTGGTATGATGCATACCTATGTGTGCAACATAAATAGAACCAATGTCAAAATATGGACCCAAGCATGTCTTTTCAAGGTCTCATGACATTTGCGCTTTCACATAAGGGGGAGAAATCCCCCGCCTTTTTATTTGCCTCTTTTGCATCTTAGCCTACTTATCCTTTGAGGCCATTTGATCTTAAGTGACCCATATCTTATCTCTTTGGTTTATGCTCAATTCGAAACCATGCTCATTGTTGCTATTTGATTCTCTCTTTTTGACCAATGAGTGTGTATAGAATCTAAAACCTCCTATAATCAAACCTACTATATTCTTCATCTATGTATTTGCATGCCATGTTGAAAATTTATCAAAATAAGGTTATTTCATAGTTTCGGTATTGGACCCGGTACACCGGGTGCTGCTACCGGAATTTCCGATAGTCAGCCCGGCCCACCGGGCTGGGTACCGACTAGGTCGGCAGGTGGTCCGGTACTACCGGGCTGTGTACCGGGTTCGTGCGGGACAAGGGTAATTATCCACCCTGGGAAGTTAGGGATACCCTTTGGATCCCCTTTCTTCCCCATCTCATCTCTCCACCATAGCCACCATTGCCACACCTTCCCCACCTCCAAGTGGTTGATTCAACCCTTGGAACTCCAGATCCATCCACTCCACTTGCTCCTATCATCATTTGGAGCATCTCCACCGAAGGGATTCAAGATTGGTCAAGCCATTTGGGAGGACTTTGGATTTCCACCCACCAAAGCTTCCTCCATTAGAAGATCTTCTCCGCCGAGTTAGGGCAAGGAGATCATGTCTTCGGGTAAACTCATCTTGTCTTCATCCCCCTCCTCAAGTGTCCTTCCTCTTGTTACCCAACATATGAACTTGAGGTTTTAGGGTTAGAACTTATGCCATTAGAGAGTCAACCACGTCTATTCATGACTCTCACTTCATCATAAGTTAGTTTTGCAAAAGTTCTTGAGAAATTTTTGGAGAAAACAAGGGAGAAACAAATTGGGGAATTTCCTCGATTTTTCCGGTAGGGGACCCGGTACACCGGATTACCTGCCGAGCTGCCCGGTACCTGACCCGGTACACCGGGTGCTGCTACCAGGTAACCCGGTATCTGGTCCGGTGTACCGAGCCCTCTACCGGGTCGTCCCTATTACCTCCAAAACTTCACTTTTGCAAAATTTTGTTCATCTTGGTCTATATTTTTCGGGCATGTACACTTATCCTTACTGCTCCTCTATGCTCTCTTATTCATAGATGGTGTGGGAAGTGACTCGGACTTTGTTCCTTCGGAAGCTCATAGGGGCAAAGGTCCCATGGTTGAGATAAGTGGCAGTCATGGTACCGTTCGCACCAAGAGGAAGGCCAAGAGAAATAAGGCTTCCTCCTCTAGACATGGTTCCGAGGAAGATGCATATGCAGAGTTTGCTCACGAAGTTGAGCATCATGATCCAAACTATGTTCCCAGTACTGATCTGAAGACATGTGATCTGAAGGTTTGGACCAACCTGCGGCAGGACAACCCATATGTGAATGAGGAACAACTATTCACCAAAGATAAGGGCTTTTGGACAAAAGCCCAATTTGCCATGTGGGAGCAGTTTTATGAGCCTGCTGTGCCAGAACCGGCTGTGAAGCCCAGACGTCTCAATATTGAATTTCATAATATTTATAATCATGATGACTTCAAGTATGTTGACATGGCCTTGAAGAAGATGAATCTGTGGCCGCTTGTCACCCTTGAGCAAGACTACACGCCAGATCTAGTCAACCAGTTTTTCTGCACAGCCTTCTTCCATTCCAAACCTCAGAGGCACATTACTTTTATGGCGGGTACAACCCAGTGCACTATCTCCTATGACCAGTTTCAGACTGCCCTTGGATACACTGGAAATCTGCGTGGCGGCTTTCGCATCCATAGTGAAGGGTCTATGTCTGATTCTTCTCTGGCTTTCTGCTACCCATCGGCTGCTCCAGTTCCTCCTATTCCTCAGATCACCGCCATGTACTACTTCTACATCACCATGGCCAAGATCTATCGGTGCACTATTGTCAGCAAGGCGGGTGACTTTCAGGCTTGTCGTCGATATGCCAAGAATCTCATGTTCTACACTCATCCAAACAATCAGCAGAAGATTGATGTGCCTGATTACATCTACAATGAGCTGAAGAGGGCAGTGGAGAAAAGGATGTTACCCAATTATGCTCCCTATGTCATGTGTTTGCTTTATAAGGCCGCTCCTGCCTCTGCGTTGGCCGGGCGTCGTGAGCGGCATGCGCTTCTTGACTTGCCACTTCGCAGTGACACTCTTGAGCCTCCATATGTGCGCCCTACTGCAGGCTCCTCGGGGCCAGCCAACAGGCGCCGTCATGACCCCTCGATGACCTCTAGCTCCAACTCTGTGCAGCCCAAGAAGGGGGCTGCCAAATTCTTCAAGTCTCTCTTTCAGATGTGCAAGCATTCTTATGATGTGAACTCCAAGGATCTTCGGTTGGCTCAAAGCAACCGTGATTATTAGAGAGGACTTCCGTGCTCGTGGACTTGAGTTGCCAGAGGATCCACCTGAGATGTCCCCTCTTGCTCACTTCAACTATCGTATGCCACCTCTTGATGATGCCATGTTTGCCGGATATAGTGGAGCTGACATTCAAGAAGAAGAAGAGGAGGAAACATCCGAGGAGTCCTAGTCTCTGTCTTGGTCACATGCGCAGCTGTTCTTCATTTGGGATGCGCTAGTACCCATCTCACTCCGTCTTCCTTTTTGGTGTTCTGATGCCAAAGGGGGAGAAGGGAGTAGAGCCTTAGTAGGTTCACGGTTCCTTGCCGGGGTTTTCCGGGGTTCCCCGTATGCACAAGCCTTGGCTATTTCATTTGGTTCTTCTTGGCTTGTGCTACTATTTGCTACTTTCATTTGGAACAATATATGCTTTAAATTTGTGTGATGGACATGTATGCTTTATGCTATGTATCTTGGATATCTATCTATGCTATCTACATTATGCTATATCTCTCTGTCATAGATATCCTAGCTTTATCTTGTCCATACCATGCTTGTTTCATAAGATATTGGGGGAGCTTCTCATATGCTATATTGTTGCACATTGTATTCAAATGCAAATTCTCCAAGTGCATACATTATGGGGGAGCTTGCCTAATATCTTTCATGGAAACAATTGTTTAATTTCATCATAATATCTTTTGTATGACTCTAGCTCGGTTTGTCATCGTTAACAAAAAAGGGGGAGTTTGTAAGAGTATTTTACCCTTAACTATTATTTTGGTTAACAATGACACCGGTGCTATTGTGCGGACTAATAGTATCTATAAGTATGTACACAGGTTTTAGTCCACATATGGGAATGCAAGGCGGCAAGAAAGGTCTTGTAGTCGGACACAAGGATGCGAGGTGAAGAGAGACCCCCAATTGTTGTTCTCAACTAATGATGGTGTGTTGACCGTTTGTCTCTAAAGAAGTGCTTGTCAAAGCCACATATACACATAATCTGCACACCAAAAATGCTGAGAGGAAGAAGTGCCGAGAAGACGAAGTCATTTTGAAGCTCTAGGAAAAGTCGGTAGTCAGCCCGGTACACCGGGTGCTGCTACCAGATTGACAGGAGAAGCCGAAGCCAGGAGATTCCGGCAGCCAGCCCGGTACACCGGGTGCTGCTACCGAAAATGTCGGTAGCTAGCCCGGTACACCGGGTGCTGCTACCAGACTGACAGAAGAAGCCGAAGCAAAGGGAACCCGACAGCCAGCCCGGTCCATCGGGTGCTGCTACCGGGCAGTCCGGTACGTGGCCCGGTACTACCGGGTCAGCTACCGGGTGGCTCGAGTCTGAAGTGAAAAACGGCTAGAAACGGCTACTTTTCCGGGACGCCTATATAAGCCCCTTCTTCCAGCTTGAAGGGGTAAGGAAACCAGTGCAAAAGCTCAAGACATTTCTCTCTCTCTCTCTCTCTCTCTCTCTCTCATAATCCATTGTTGAGCTCCAAATCCTTCATATCTCCCTCCTCCTCCACCCCAAACTCAAATCCCTCCGGGGAAAAGATAGAGGAGGGCTTGATCTACCATTCCACCAAGCAAAATCTTGTTCCCCCTTGTATTCATCAAGAGACTTGCTCTCTAGGGTTCCTTGGAAACCCTAGGTGGGCAAGAGATCCGGAAGCATCCGGGCTGGGATTTGCTCCTGACAAGATTGTGAAGGTTTGGAGGCTGCCTCAAAGTCTACCACAAGTGAGTGAGCTATTCCTTCGTGGGATAGGCTCGGAGAATAGGGTGAGCCTTCGTGGCGTTGGGGAATCCTTCGTGGGACCTCCACCCCTCCAAACGTGACGTACCTTCTTGCAAAGGAAGGGAACACGAGAATAAACCCTCGCCTCCGCGTGCTATCGGTTATCTCTAAACCGAACTCCTACTTGTGATATAACTGCCTGTGAGAGCCTTCGTGCTTTAGTTACTTGTATCATCATATAGGGTGCCTCACTTAGTTTGCTTTAGGCTCACCTTTATATTTCGCAAAGTCTAATATTGCAAAGAAAGAATTAAAATTTGTAGAAACCTATTCACACCCCCTCTAGGTTTAGCATCTCTGATCTTTCACGCTATGTAGAGAAATATTGCTCTAAAATTATTCAAAGGAAAAGGGAAGGAAATGAAGAAAGGCAAGATAGGGAAAGCGGGGATGGCATTCACCCTACACCATTGTTGGTAGGAGCTAGGAAATTATGACAAGTGGAAAAATAGTCACTTGTATGATGTGCCAAAAAGAGTACTAAGAATTCCGTTGGTCCCAGGAAGAAGGTGGGCCTTGGTAGCGTTGGAAAATCCTTTGGATCTCGCACCTCTCCGACGTGACTTACCTTAGTTCGTGTAAGGGATGCAGATACGGACCCTGAAGCAAAAAATTATCCGTATCATTTATCTTGGAAATACGAACATAATTCACAAAATTGATTGACAATTATATAATTCTCATACATATTTTTTTGACAATATAATCCTCACACATAGATGTGCCGTATGTTTTTATTTTATTTTTGTTTCCATGATGTTGACGGGTGCCTAAACTGTAGCAGGGCGTGTGCGCCTCCTTATTGCTTGTTTATTTTGCCAAACCCATATATATCGAAAAGGGGATAGTGGGCAGCTTGGCACTTGCCAATCCGTCATTGACACGATTCTCATACTACTAGTAACCAGCCTTTTTACTAGCAGAGCAGTAGCTAGGTAGGGGTAGCATAGCAACGTAGGATACGCTCGATTATAGCCATTGTTGGAAAAGGGCCTCCCGTTGTTCCCAAAAACGAGCAGGGCCCGACGGAAACCCACCAAATCTGTTAGTAACACGCCTTACCCTATCAGTCCCCGCCTCGATTGAACGGAAAGAGATGGTGCGACGCGATGATGCCCTGCCATTCCGGCGTTTCAAAGGCGAAGCTTTGTTTTCCTCCCTGGCACGCAAGGTGACTGCGTAGTCCATCAGTTCAGTCCACCCCACTCCCACCCGTGTGGTGTGACCCCCGGATTCCCCTCCCCTCCGCCACCCCGCGCTCCATCCCACCGACCGTCTCCTCCTCCTAGCTCCTACCACTACTTCTTGCCTGCTGCTACCTAAACCCACCCCTTCCTTCCCCGGCACCAGGAGGGAGCAGGTGCTCGTCCGAGGAGATCGATCAAGCGAGGCTTCCGGCCGGTCTGCTCCTCCTCCTCTTCGCCTGCTCTGCTCTCTTCTCCTTGTTCTTCGTCGTGCTGTTTATCTTCTTGATTGAGTTGGCGCGCGGCTTTAATCTCGGTAGTCTGATGCGAGTGCGAGGAGGGATGCCTCCAAGATCGTTTTCGGGTTTCTTTCGCCGTCTCTCCGCAATCTTCCGTTTTTTGTTTCGTCCTAGTGGGATACTGATGCGGAAGTTTTAATTCTCTCTCTCTCTCTCTCTCCTGGGGTGTTCTTGGCTGCCTTCTTTCTCTGTTTCTTTTTGTCCGTTCTTGACTTCTTGGCCTTGGAGGGTGACTGGTGTCCCGGGTCCATTGGTCCGACCATGCCGTCACTCACGCACTGATTGCAGCGCTGGGGATTTTGTCCATTATTATTAACAAGTGGGGCCGACGAACATGAGTTTTTAATTATTAAGATTGAAAAACAAGAAACGAACCAAGTGGGGGAAATCAGGTTCCTTCGGGCCCGAGGAATTTCCAAGATTAATTATCACCTTTCTTTTATTTTCTTTCTCACAAATCATTATTCTTGAGAGGAAATCGACTGCTGTGAATTTCCTTGCTTTATGCCTGTTGCGGATCTTTCTACCTGTTTCTTAAAGATTCTTGCTGTCGGTTCCAAATCCGATGTTGTTCCATGTCTTTCAGGGTATGCTCTTTTTCTGGGGTGGAATAAACTAAAGGATGGTCCTCAAGAAGCTGCTTCAGCTGTTTGGAGTTGCCAAGAAGAAGAAGGATTCCAAGAAGAAAGGTGATGTACCTTTGCTCTATATCACAGGATCTGTTTGTCAGCGCTAGTGCTCCACCTGATCAAATAGGCTTGTGCTCACTCTACGACATAATAGTAAAATGGTTTTCTTCAGTTAACAACTGGCGTTCTCACTCTTATATTCCATCAATTCAGCTCAGTATGAATATGTTTTCTTTTACCAATATGCATGTACTTTCGTTGTGTAGTGGAGTTAGTGGTAGTGAGTTGAAATCGCTGGATAATTTGGCTGTTGTGTGTGGTCCATAGGGTTTTTTTCAGGATGTTTACATCTTTGCACTTATCCGCCTTGCCTACCTGAGAACTACTTTTTTGTTTTTAAATGACTCTGTTGGAACTACTGGTCGCATGGATTAACTTTTAGGGACCCATCAGGTACTAAGTTAAGATATGTGTAGAGATATAAAAAGCTTAAGCATTATCTTGTTTGACTTGGAATTAAAGGTGCACAAAATATGCACAATTCATATCTTGCCAGATGATTAGACCCTTTGAGTACACAACATATACTCCTGGCAGTACCACATTGTGGTGTGGAACTTACATACTTACAGGGAACGTAACGATGATATCTTGATGTAATCAGAGCGCTACTAGGTTTCGGTTGGATACAGACTGGGGTTATCACTCCATGTCCCTATTGTGATCAGCAATGTTCAAAGTTTGTTATACTAAACGAGAGTGGATATATAGTTTATTGGAATCTTTTGTGTCCTCCTGTACAAGGCTTAAGCAGTATTCCTTCCCTTTGGTTTTGAATAGGATATTGATTATTTATTTGTTATTTGGAATGTTCTTCTGATAAATGGATCTTTCTATGCAGGCAAGTCCATTGACCCTCTTTGGCAAGGTAGCTTTTGTCCCCAGTGTTAAATTTTAAAAAGTTATATGTGCTTCCTTATTAGTTATTTTAAGTTGAAGCAGTATCAGATATTATCTGAAAATGTCTATAACACTCTCAATTATTTGCAGTACTACAATAAACCCTGAAGTGGATCTAGGAGTTGCGACTCTTGACTAAAAAAAAAACTCTGTCTTTCCTTCTACCTGCAAAAAAGCATGTGCGATGCAGGCACTTAGGTAGTTGTCTTTCCATTGTCTGAAAAACCTTTCAGCCACTTAGGTTCATGGGGTCTGGACTCTGGAGCACAGACTTAAGGAAGCAGTTTGTTTAGTGTTCTGTGTAAATAGAGCTCAGTTCCAGGCAAATTTTGTATTCACTTCTTGAGGGAACTGTGGAAATTTTCTAGTTTAATGCTATATGCATTACTAGTTTTATTTCACCCTGTAGGATTACTTTAAAGCAGTCTCCAACATGCAAAAAAAATTTTTTTTTTGGAGCAAACGCCAGGAGCTCTGGCTATTCATTTAGAAGAAAGGAAAATGATCCAATTTATGAGGAAAACCGGATCGAAAACCATACATACTTAAGTACCTCCGACATGCGGACTACTCCCAAAGTCTAAAACAACAACACAACAAGATCAAACAACTTGTCAACGACGAAATGCTACATATTCGACAAAACGACACGAAGGTTGAACTGGGAGTGAGAGGGGAGATAGGAACATGCTGGCTACTGGTCTTACTGGTTGAACTGGTAGATTTTATACCAGCCACAAATATGTAGCTCACACTAATTTTAAAGTGCTACCTTGATTTTGTGCTCGCACCAAAGAAGCAACATACTTTGAGGAGAAAACTGTAAAAAATAAATTGGAAATATCAAACTAGAGTAGATAAGTAACCTGGCTGGTTAGCAGCTATTGGTCATGCTCTTGTTAATTCCTCGAATGTGTTTGTTTTACTCTTCACATTCCTTGTGTGGGACTAATAGCGCGGATCTATAACTTCCATACACATTTTAAGCAGCGATCCTCTACTAGATGAGTGATCTAGGCTACACAAGTTGGGATATCATCATGTATCACTGTCATAAACTCTAGTCTACATACTTATCTGGTGTTAACATTGATTGCTAGTAAACAGTCTGCTGAATTTCAGGTGTTGTTCCACAGTCCACTGTAAATGTCCTTGCAAGTAAAAGTATTTTGGATCCCTGCTCAAGTGGGGCTGGTACCGTGCTATCACTGCAAAAACATGAACCTGAATGTTCAAGTATTATCTCAACAATGATAAACACAATACATGGTTCTGAAAATGATGATTACAAGTTATTTAGCCAATTTGATGTTGTTCAAGATTTCTCAGACCACCACTATGCAAAGACTTCTCCAGGGAAGGTATGTATGTCCTTCATTGTACTCTATTTCTGCTCGATTTAACTGTAGATTAATTTGCCACCTCCAAATATGTGAACAGGCCACCAAAGATTGGACGAAAGCAATCCAAAATGAATGGAAGATTCTACAGAGAGATCTACCAGGTCGCTACATATTATATATGACAAAACAGTATATTATTTTCATCAGACTATATGTACATTGACGATGAATAGAATTTAAATAACCATTATTACTGTCTCCAAACTGTTTTCTATGCTCTGTATCTTACTAGTCCGCCCACATAAATAAAGCATATGTGACCTGTCAACTTCAAGATAGTATCAAACACCCTGTGCATCTTTGATTAGGATAAGTTTATTGATTCTTCTAAATTGATTTCGTGGCTGGGATTTTTTACATGGCTGTGGAATCCAAACTAATGTATTATTCATGCTCTATGTGTTAGATTATGCCATTTTTGTATTAATTAATTCCGTACAGTCATCGTTCTCTGCATTGGTTGGATCTATTTCATTTTATCACATAGGATAGATCATGTTTCCAGAAAGTAATAATTCTATATTTGGAAAATAATGAGAAAACTGGAAAATAATTTGCGATACGATATCATGTTTTTGGAAATGTGAAAAATATGCCAGATTGTTGAATTAATATCTGCTACCTCAGTCTTTCTTTTAGAGGATTTACCCCTGGATCAGTTGATTTATTTATTATTAATCTTGGATCTCAGTTCGGTTTCGGTTATGCAGGATCTATATATGTTAGAGTTTATGAGGATAGGACTGATCTTCTTAGAGCTGCTATTGCTGGGCCTTCTGGAACTCCATATCATGATGGTCTATTCTTCTTTGATGTTCGTTTTCCTCCTGATTACCCGCGATGTCCACCAGTATGTTTCCACTTCACACCCACCTCCCCTTATGTATCATCGTTATCACCATGAATGCAGTCTCTTAACGAAAACCTAACCTATATGCACAGAAAGTGCATTACCATTCTGGTGGGCTTCGTCTAAATCCGAACCTGTATGAGAGTGGAAAAGTTTGCCTTAGCCTGCTCAACACTTGGTGGGGTACTGGATGTGAGAAGTGGGGCAAGTCGAAATCCACCATGCTGCAAGTGTTGATCTCCATCCAGGGCCTTGTGTTGAATGATAAACCATATTTTAATGAGCCAGGCAATAAAAGCTCGGCTAATACGCCTCCTGGTGAAAAGCATTCTGTGGCATACAATCAAACTGCATTTGTACTATCCTGCAAGACAATGTTGTATTCACTTCGAAAGCCTCCAAAGGTAAGTATAGAACTCTCATTTCTTGCGAACGTAAAAATGATACCTTGGTTTCTCTTCATGCCTTAAGGCTCTCAATTTTCATTGATAAATATTTTTGATTCTCGTTCTGAAAATAAATTGCATAGATTCAAAAGCATCTGAATTCAATATTGTGTTAAAATAAGCTTCTACCATACTTAACTAAATCAAGTCATCTGCGTTTTCATTTTACAGGGATCGTGGAAGGATATTTGTTTCAATTCTGGTCAATTTTACAAACAAATTTAATATTAGTGTGATGTGCTAGCACAATTATGTTTCTGTTGTTTTGATTATACCGGTCATCTCCTTAGCGGCTTAGCCCCTCTAGCGTACAGTGCTCACATAGAGGAGAGTTCTTCTGAGTCGTGACATGATGAAATTACCAATTTCAAGTCTTCCACATTTTCACAAGAGTTTGAAGATATGAGAGCTTTCATTTTATTTTTATGGACTGTTGAACAAATAGAACAAGTGAAAAGAGTTTCTGAAATATCACCACCAGTGTTCAAAGACAACTAGAGGTCTAGAGCCCCCCGACCCTAAGTGAAACTGTTGTGGTAGCACATAGCAAAAATGCATCCTTGAGATTTGCACACCTTTTGCAATGTTCTTCATGCCTCTGAATTCATTCTTACAAGCCTTTCTTCTGCTGCAGCATTTTGAGAACCTTGTCGTGCGCCATTTCCACGAGCGGGAGCGTGCCATCCTGGACGCATGTGGTGCATACTCGTCTGGTATGGTCGTCGGATCGTTGGCCACTGATGGCGCAAAGTACGCATGCGACAAGTGGTTTGTGAGTTTCAAGAAGTCTCTGGATGCACACACTGAACTTCTCGCAAAGGAGCTGGCCGCGAACAGAACTCGAGCGCTGGAACTGGAGAGAGACGCGCCAGCTCCAGATGAGATTGTGTCTACCAGCTAGGGTTCTTCTGCCAGAGCCATGACCGTTGCAAAATTCACCCGCTTGAGTCGGAAGCAAAATTGTCTGGATCAGTGATTAACTGATTACGACTCACATGTCTAGATCAGTGATTAACTGATTACGACTCACACACGTTATGGATACGCCGTAGGGGTGGTGTTATAACTGTAGAAGAATTGGGTGTAGTTCGGTGGTGTTATAACTGTAAAAGAATCTGTTGTAGTTTAGCACTTGTCATGCGTTGGCCATTTGTGGTGATCATGAAATTTGGCCCCATTCCCTGTCTACCCACTTTGTGGTCTTATGCATATGACTTAACATGCTCGGTTGCGTGCCAGTTTGGTCTAATCTGTTTAGAGATGCAAGCGGTACCCCGCCAAAATCCCAATTACAGTTCTTTTTAAAAAAAACAAGATTACAGTTCATTTATGATTTCTAGTTCAAAGTTTGACCCCAAATTTGAACTAGAAATGGGGCTTTGGCAGGATCCCACTTGACACCTTAAATATGTTGCGGTAGCTTCAGTGGATGTATGGAGTAATAGAACTTGTCGAAATCTGATGATCAGCACAAATGGATGTTTATCTTTTCTAACTCCAAACAGTGATTGATGTTTGAACCTGGTTAACCAAACAGTTGGGTTACTTAGCAGAGGTACAAAAGTTTTTCGCTCATTAATCATTAGCAGCCGTTCTGTACAGGACATTTCAGGTATAGCAACGGAGATTACAACAGCAATAGAGGATTCAGGAGTCATGACCAAGTGAGATCAACAGGGATATCTGTACCTATGGTGTTCATTCCTACTGTACTCAAAAACTGATTCAGTTCTAGAAATACTCAAAATGGCCGGGGGAAACGCTCCTTGTGGCCGACTTGGCTGCTGCGGCAGCACTTGACGATAAGCTGCTCGGAGTAGCGGCCAAACCACGCTCCGCGCCCTTCTTCTCCTTGGCTCCGTACTGTCTGAAGTCCACAGGGTCAGGGACCGAAGGTGGATGAGCGCTCCTGACAAGTGCCCAGTTCACCCCCTCGAAGAAGGGATGCTGCTTGATCTCAGTGGCACCCCTCTTGGATGCGATCCTCTTATGAGGATCCTTCATCAGGAGTCCCCGGATGAGGTCCCGCGCGACGGTGCTCACCGGCGGGTTCTCGGGGAACCGCAGCGGCTGCTCCACCACGTTGGAGAGCGTGGCGCGGTTCCCGTTCCCTTTGAAAGGTGTCATGCCGTGCAGAAGCTCATACAGGAAGATGCCGAAGGTCCACCAGTCCACCGCGCTGCCGTGTCCCTCCCCTCGGATGATCTCCGGCGCGAGGTACTCGTGGGTGCCCACGAATGACATCGACCTGGCGTCCGTCGGCTCAGCGTTGAACTCCAAGGTATGGAGCCCGTGGAGGCTGAAGTCTGATTTGGTCTTGCGGTTCCTCTTGCTCATGCTGAGCATCCTGGGGAAGAATGCTGATGGCTGGATGCATCCAGCGTTTGCGTTGCTGATGCCTTCGGTGTCGGCCAGGCCCTTCACCACACCGTTGGGACCTGCGTGGACCGACGAGGATTTGACCAGCATTGGGCTTACAGAGCACCGCAGCGACAGGTCGAAGTCGGACAGCATGATGTGGCCACCGTCTCGGACAAGGACATTCTCAGGCTTCAGGTCTCGGTACACAATGCCAAGCATGTGGAGGTACTCGAGTGCAAGCAACACCTCAGAGGCATAAAATCTAGGCAAAAACAATCACCAGAAAGAGAATTATCATGAGTGGTCGTTTAAGGTCAGTACACGGACAAATAATGGAGTACTAACAAGGTAAGTACAATAATCTGAAGTGAACAAACCTGGCTGCTTGCTCAGAGAAGTGCTTGTTAAGTTGCTTCTGCCGAAGCGAATGGAGATTACCACCGCAGCAATACTCCATGACAAGGCAGTAGAACTTCTCGGTCTCAAAATGAGTGTACAGTGTCGGCAGAAAGGGGTGATCAAGAAGGCCGAGTATCTCCCTCTCTGTTTGTGCTCTGATCAACTTGTTCCTGCTGATGAGTGACTCCTTGTCCATCACTTTCATTGCGAAGAACGTATCCGTCCCCCTGAGCTCCACAAGGTAAACACTGCCAATGTCTCCGTATCCAAGGCGCTTCAGAAGTCTGAAGTGGACTAGGCTGAGAGGGGAGTCCCTGGAGGTGGCCAATTGGACGGCATCCCACCTGCAGTCCCCTCCAGTGTGATGCTTGACTTGGCCGGAAATGCAGCTGTCCATGCTGTTGCTTCTAGGACTCCCGAAGTTGCTATTGATGCTTCTGGATGTCGCTTTTGTTGGTGTGGCAGTATTGCCACTTGTTTCGGATGTTGATGTCAGCACAGCACCAAGTGTGGGATGACTTGTAACATGGCTTGGGTTTGTTCTGTCAGATGGATCTTCTTTCTTCTTGTGACGTGACTTCTTATCAGATGGGATCTGCGAGTGTGCAGCCGTTTTGGCTGAGATACCTGATTGATTTCGATCTAAGGTACCATTGAATGCCATATTTCCACGAGTGTTGAAATCCATTGGAATCTGCGAGTATGCGGCTGGTTTGGATGCTGATTGATTCCGCTCTAAGGTGCCATTGAACGCGCTATTTGCATGAGTGTTAAAATCCATTTTGTCATTCACGGCGGCCAGCTTGTTGTATGACCTGGAGTTCATCTGAAATTCACAAGATACAGTAAGAATGGACAATGGTGGCACCATTAATTCTAGAAGAAACAGGTAAAATAGTATTTGAATATAATTCCCAACGAACCAACTTGAACAATGATCATGATCACTAACTAAAGGCCATCTACTTCCCAAGGAGGCAATTTATCAAGGAACTGAAGAACATTCTTGCTGTTATAACAGTTGCTCCACTTCTTTATACGCCTTCTTATATGATACTATCTTTTGGAGGAAATAATACATTGTTTTAGATGGACCGTGTCTAAAATAACAACAGTAGCACTTTATCTAACAATGAATTTCTTGCAGGAGTGAAAATGAAATCTTGGCCATTAATTCCAAAAGCTTATACTTACACTTTTACTTTAATAAACTGTGTGTGCATCACCTTGCTCAGACTATCGTAGATGTCATTTTTAGAAAATTCATTATATATTTATGACATACATGAAAAGAATCTATGTCAGTCATGAGTACCATAGTACTCAAACTACCGTGATGTGTGTTTTTTTTGCTACCTTCTGGTAGTTTGTTCTATCCATAAACTCAACGCGAAAATATGACGAATTATTCTAGATGCAAATTTCAGTTACACTATGCAACTCAACAGACAATACCAATGAGAATGCATATCCGCAAGAACAGTTATGTGGAGGCAGAAAGCGAGCACATAGACACATTTAACTTTAAGAAGCCATGCATCTCCTGGACTCCTATCTCAGAAGTTACACATTGGCCCATCATGTGACATACAGATATGAAATACAAAAGCTGTGGCATACATAACTTACGCAGATATCTTGAAGGCCTACATATAGAAAAAAAGATGTGTTGTCTCAAGGTGTTTAGGTAGCAAATTGGGAGGGCTGGGAAATGACATGACTTGCTCTGATCAGAGCAAGTGTCGCGATTGACAACCAAGGTCAAACTAGCATCTCGGCACGACCACGAACGCACGCATCAGGCAAATAATTGTAAAGGAACATACAGAACCATTCAAACTGAAACGCCGATCCAAGAAGGCAGAGCCAGACAACCTGAAACTCCTGCTAAATGCCTAAATTGATCTAGCTAGCACACTGGAAGAGCCGGAGATTGTTTGACGCCTTGCAAACGCATAGAGAAAATCAACCCCTCTGGATTAACCAGGAGTTCCTACTGAATTTGATTTTGCTAGCGCATTTGAACCGGAAGAGGCACAAACCTAGGGAAGAATGAGATGAGACGGACCGAGCCCGGCGGCCCCTGCAAACGCCACAACAAGGCACCGTCTGGAATGGGCAGAGACGAGGTCACCTTCCTCCCATCGACGGGAGCGGCGGCGACGATCGGGCTGGTTGTTTCGCGGGGGAAGGCGACGCGATCGGGAGTGGGTTGGGGGTGGGAGGGGCGGGGAAAGCGCGCGAGAATGGGTGGAGCGGAGGAGAGGAGGCATTGCTAAATTTAAGCGAGCACACGCAGCGCAGGGAGACGTGGTGGTGGTGGCGGTGGAGAGAGGCGGAGGAAGGGGTCGAAAGAGGAGACGGCCGGGGGGCGGTGTTTCCCAAGGCGAGCCGGCATTTGGAACGGTGTGCTCCGTGCTCGTGGAAACAATTGGCTGCGATCGAGTCCCGTTTCTACAGTCTCTCGTTGCCGGCGCCCGGCGGCGCTGTTTTCATGCCACGCACTCAACAGCCACACCAGTGCCCTCCGCTCGCAATCAGGTGTACTGGTAGTAAATCACATCTACTACGACGTAGACATAATCGTAAAACAAATTATGACATATGCATAATACCAACGCACAATAGAGAATATATATAGCTCGAGTATTGGTGCCGCGCCGTCATCGTACCATGCCACTGGTAATATCACTAGTGTGGCAAAATCTCGGATGCCACCGCTAAGTAGATACTTTTTTTTTTGAGAATTAACGGCTGCCAAACATCAACATCCAATGCGAGATTTTACGGCCGTTACTCTTCTAGATTGAACAACAGCCGCCGCCTCCAGAGAAAAAGCCCTAGCCGCCCCCGCTTCCATAGATCGGTTCCCCTCCTCCAGCCAGCTTCCCCGGCGTCAGGAGGAGTGGGGAATCCAATCTATGCGTAGAGTTTTCAGTAAAGGTAGTCTTTTCAGTAGTCGTTAGGGTTTTGGTTGCCGTTTTTTTGTTGGTTCCCCCGCAATGGAGATGACATCTTTTGCAATAAGTGATCTTCGACCATTCGTTCGACGACAAGATCGTGTTGAAAGATTACAATTATCTAGGTATGGATGTTCAGATCTTGCTTCGCCAGATCGATCTTGGATCTTTTCTCATGGTTGCCGCGAGGAGGATTATCCTCGCAGTTTTTGTCCCGGTTGCTACGTCCTCGACAATGGTGATTCGTACTCTCGGCTCTCCATCAATGTCGATAAGGCAGATCGGTTTTTATTCCCTGACATGTTGGTGTTGGTACTCTTGTCGATGTTGATTGACTACTTTAATGGTTGCGAGAGCGTGCACGCAACCTAGGTATTGCGGCTCAAATTAAAATTATGGGAGAACCTTCGTTGGTATTTACAGGTCTATGGTTTGTTATCTATCTTTGACTGCCTTCAGGAAAGTACAAGATTATGTCTTGGAAGAAGAAAGAGTTGAAGACCTCGAAGATTTGCTAGTATCTTTTAGACTTTATTTTGTAATCGCTGGAGACAGCTCGTGTATCTCTACCATGTACTATTTATTATTATGAATATATGTGGTATTGATTGTCAAAAAAGCACTGTTCAAAATTTATCGCCCGATTAATCAGCCGCTTTGCCTATTAATCGCTAATCGCCAACTGACCGAGTTGACACCGATAAACGATTTCGTCAACATTGCAAAAAAAACATCAACATCCAATGCTACAAGGTTCATTACAAATTCTGGGGGTGATCCCAACCAGACTTCACACAAATTATTTCTGCAGCCTTCTTTTGCTAATCGATGCGCAACTCCATTACATGATCGTCGCGGTGTGGGTGACTAAAGATCCTTCAAACTCTCCCAGAAACAACTTGATATCTTCAACCAGAAGACCATGAGGAGATCGGTCTAGCTCCCTATTGTTCAGCTTTGTCACAACACCAGCACAATCCGTTTTCAGTACTAACTTTGTCGTTCCCACCTCTTTCGCTAGGAGAACCGCTCGGCGGCACGCTAGTAACTCAGCTCTCTCTGGATTGTCCACGTGAGGGAAAAAATGGCAGGCACATGCAATATGTGCTCCATGGTGATCACGAATAATCACTCCTCCGCCTCCATGGTTGTCTACCTTGGAGAAAGCCCCATCTGAATTTACCTTATGCCAACCCGGTTGAGGAGGTAGCCAGTGCTCCTCCACCTGATCCCCACGTACCGCAGCATTTGTCTTTAGAGATCGCCACTCCTCCGCCAACACAACGATACGCCGAGCAATATTCTCAGGGTCTTCAATCATCGGTGCATCCCTAACATCATTCCTTGCTAGCCACATATGGTACAACGCCATCAGATATACAACCAATTCTTGTCCCGCCATCCTCCCAAACAGCTGCAACAGCCAATTCTGGAGTTCTCGAGGGGATCAACATTCGCCCGGAGGAGCCTGCAGTCTGAGTCCAGTGAGGCCCCGAATAGCTTCCCAGACGTGTACCAAGCGTGCACACGACCAGAAACGGTGAAGAATGGTTTCTTCCCTATTGCAAGCAATGCACTTGACTCCTTCCTTTATTTTGCGCCTCCTCAACTCCTCGCCCACCGCCAAACCATTTTTCACCAATCTCCATCCATGAAATTTCACCTTGCCTGACACATTTGTAGACTAGAGCGACAACCATCCTTGGTGTTCTGAGACATTCAGGGAGGAACTCGCTGTACCCACAGCCGCAGATTTAAGATGCCTCTTCAGGTGGTATGTCGACCTTTCATTGAAAACACCATTCTTGGTGTAATTCCATGCAACGTAGTCTTCGGATCCAGCTCTACCCACTGGTATCTGATGACCCACAAGTATAAGGGATCGCAACAATCTTCGAGGGAAGTAAAATCCAAATTTATTGATTCGACACAAGGGGAGGTAAAGAATACTTATAAGCCTTAACGGCGGAGTTGTCAATTCAGCTGCACCTGGAAAAGCACTAGTAACAGGGGTGATCTGAAAGCAGCAGTAATATGAGAGCAATGGAAATAGTAACACAGCAGCAGTAGCACAAAGGAGATGGCACCGGAAAGTATTCCAGTGCGTAGTTAACTTTAGAGCAATGATGATGACAGAAGGACCGGGGTTTCCAGCTATCTACACTAGTGGTAACTCTCCAAATAATATGTGTTGGGTGAACAAATTACAGTTGGGCAATTGATAATTGTGAGGGCATGACAACGCATGCTATGATAAGATAAAGGTTATTGTAGTATTTAATTGGCATTACAACATAATACATAGACCGTAATCCAACTGTGTCTATGGCTAATAATCCACCTTCAGGTTATCATCCGAACCCCTTCCAGTATTAAGTTGGAAGCAACAGACTATCGCATTAAGAAATGTGTGTAAAGTAAACAATAGAATCATCCTTAGACAAAACATTGTTGTTTTCTCCCTAGTAGCAACATCACATCTACAATCTTAGAAGTTAAACGTCACTGTTCCAGAAAACTAGAGGCATGAACCCACTATCGAGCATAAATACTCCCTCTTGGAGATACATGCAACTACTTGATCAAGGTAACTACAAGTACCGGAGAGCATGCAAGATCTTAAATAACGGTAGTATGAAAATATGATGAACAATCTGATCACAATTTCACAATTTATTGGATCCCAACAAACACAACACCGATTACATCATATGGATCTCAATCATGTAAGGCAGCTCATGAGATCATGGGAGAGAGAGCACCAACTAGCTACAGCCGAGAACCCGTAGTCCAGGGGGAACTACTCACGAACCATCATGGAGTCGAAGTGGAGGCGGTGGAGTCGATGGAGATGGCTCCGGAGGTCAATCCCCGTCCCGACAGGGTGCCGGAACAGGAACTTTTGATCTTCGAAACTCGTCTGGATGATGACGGCGGCGACGGAACTTTTCGTGGACGGAGGCTTGTATATTCAGGGTTTTCTCGTCGAAGGCTTTATATAGACGGAAGATTTAGGTCGGTGTGGTGCCTGGTGGCCCCACACTTACCCTAGGTGCGGGCCAGGTCTAGGCCGCGCCTAGGGGTGGTTTGGGCGTCCTGCTGCGCCTCTTCGACCCCCCCCTTCGGACTTCGTCTTTGTTTCGGTAAAATATTGAATTTAGCTTTTGTTTCATCCAATTCCAAGAATATTTCCTGTACAACTTTTCTGAAATACAAAAATAGCAGAAAACAGGGAACTGACACTGTGACATCTTGTTAATAAGTTAGTGCCGAAAATCATGTAAAAGTTCAACGAAGTGTAAACAAAACATATATGAATTGGTGTAAAACAAGCATGTAGCATCAAAAATTATCGATACGTTTAAGACGTATCAGTATCTTCAGTATATCTTCCACATCCACCTGATAAAACACCTCCTCGTTAATTTTATTACTATTCCATCCTCCTCCATCTGGTAGTAGAAGCTCATTCACCTTCTCCACATGTTTGTCCGGCTTAATTCCCATAGGCCTTTTGAGGGATGATCTTGGGATCCAATTTTGGTTCCACACATCTATATTAGTTTCGTTGCCCACCCTCCACATTAACCCCTCCTTCAACAGCTCCCTGCCATGCACAATGCTTCTCCAGGTATAAGATACACGCTTCGAGCATCCCACTCAGGAAGTTTCCTTCTTTAAAGTAGCGAGCACGCAGGACCCTGGAGTGGAGTGGACGAGTTGCACTAGAAGGGAAACTCCACCACTATGTAGGATCTAGCAGTCTTACGAGATAGAATATAATAGTTTCAAAGTCATCCTTTGTATGTTACCGAAAATGATGAGTCACACGTTTAAAGTAATTTATCTTTGTGAGAATTTATATAAGTGTTATGTATGGTATGTGACTGAAAAATTGAGATAATGACATCAGAATTGTACCCGGACTTTGATATGTGAGAGAAGAAACTATTGAAAGTGTTTCTTAGTTGTTAATATTGTTTTGGAGTCATACCCTAATAGAGTTAATAAATATGTTTTGGGTTGTTCCAGCGAATTTATAAAGAGGGAAAAGATTGTTCCAACTTTATAAAAAATGTTCTGGAAAGTGTCCATGGGGCCACATTGGGGGAGGCGACCATGTCCATAGCCCTTTATGGACGGGGCGATTTACAAAAAATAACCCTTTTAGATATGAATTGCACGAAATGATCCTCCGGCCAAACTATTTCACGCATCTAACCATTTTGTGTGACTCTCTTCGCAAGAGCGCCACACATTCTGTCATACGTGGCGGCTCGAGCCTGCCAGCCGACAATGTGTGGCGCCCCTCCCACGGGCGCCACATAGACAGGTGTGGCGCCCTTCGCCACACATTCTGTCATACGTGGCGACTCGAGCCTGCCAACCGACAATGTGAGGTGCCGCTCCCACCGGCGCCACATAGACAGGTGTGGCGCCCTTCGCAAGGGCTCCACACAAAAGGGTTAGAGGTGTGAAATAGTTTGGCCAGATAAATCAACATTAAAAGGTTGCATGTCCCTCATAGAGCCCATTAATGGTGACGCCATACCCCTCCTAGACGGCCACCAAACCTTCCTTGTTTGGAGAAGCCATCCTCTCTCCCACATATAATCCTTATGCCTAAAAAACAATAGCCCCTTGGTCGGATCTCTCCTCCCTCCTCTCTCTCTCTCTCTCTCTCTTCCCTTGTGGAGGTTCTCTCTTGCGGCGTTCTCAACATACACATGCCAAAAGGCTACACACTTCTCACCCTTAGTGTGACATCCTAGACAACAGAATTCTGACAGAATAGATTACCGGACGTGTGGATACTGACAGAGGGTCGTACATTTGATCCTCAGATTGGGGCAAAAAGGGGATCGCCTTGTTCAGAGTCGTCTTCGAGAGTCTTCCGCTCTAGCTTGGTGAGTTCATCTAGAATTATAGATCCAATCTTGTTATTGCATCTTCATATATAGATCTTCATGATCGTGTAGGGAATTTTTTTACATGCATCAAACCCCTTCACAATGATGTCATCCTCATTTCTTATGTCTTGGCCGTCGTATTCAATAAACTCGGAAAAGTATGTGGCAGGGGTCATGTAAAATATGTTGATGTCGTTATCGCCGTAATCGATATAGAACAAACACATCCTCCCATCTCCCATTTCGTAGTCATTTGCAAGGTATCTCCAACTAGGACAACCGAAATAAGTTTGGTTTGTCTCATTGGTCACTAAACACTAAAGTTCTTACGATTGGTGAGCTATACGAGGGTCACCTAAAATGTTCCATGGTGATGGATGTGTATTTTGCGGTGACCCAACACACCACCACATGTTGTAGTGGACAAGTCATTGACATAATACTCACGAAACATCGTATCGTAATTCCTACGCCCCTTAGAGTGGTACAACAGAAACATTGAGGGTCCAACACTCTTTTATTTATTATCACATCGTGGGACTTGATCATCACCCACTCGCCGTCTTGCAGGTTTGGCATCTCCTCCTTCTTCGTGACCTGTCGCAAGCTGGTTTCAAGTCGCTTGCAGATTTTCCAAATCTACCACCTTGACCTTTGCACGGATGCCAAGCTCCCCTTTCACAGGTAGCTTGGTGACATAGGCATCCCCAATGGGCCTGCCAAAGATGGTACCCGGGGTTTACTGAAGGCCCAGGACTCGAAGAATAAGAAGATTCGGAAGCCCATTTAGTGTTAAGGAAAGATAGATTGTATTAGGAAATATAGAGACTTGTAATCTTACGGGTTGAGTACGAAACCCTCCCGAACTCTGTAACTTGTGTATTATGAAACCCTCCACCCTCTATATAAGGGGAGTCGAGGGACGAAGAAAGGATCGAATCTATTGTCAACAGAACCCTAGTTTTCATAATCAGCGAGTACTTTTCGGCTGAAACCTTCCAGATCTACTTGCCCTCTACTTCCAGCAAAACCCTAGTCTACGATCTGTAGGCATTGACAAATTAATCCTTTGTCACTTGGTCATAGGCATCATCTTCTTCCTCCTCTTCTTCTTCCTATGTGGCCTCGGACCACACCGGCACCACGCCTTCCCCATGTCTTTTGGTGGAGGTGGCGGGACATCGGACTAGCCATTTGCGGTCTTCTTTGGCGGAGGTGGAGCACATGCGTTGTTGATGTGTTGAATTTATGTACACTTTTAGATCACACTTTATGCATAGTTACCACTCATCTCATGCTTAATCTAGCTACAACTATGCTTATTATACATGATTATTGGTTTTCATTTACTTTCATATGACTTTTGCACAACTAGTTTAGGTAGAATTTTATCCCTTTTTCCCTATCTTTGATATGTGTGTAGGTGTTATGGATGATTATGAATAAATAAAGGCAAGAGGAGCAAAGAGGACACAATGTGGAGGAGCCACATGCACCAGACTTGGCCATTTGAGGAGTGGAAAAGGCTAATTTTCCGTAATCTCAAAATAAAGATGCAAGACCATGGTGTTCTAGCTCTCGTCCATGCGAGTTCAACGAGCAAAAGAACACCCCCAATCAAAGTTTGTAGAAAGAAATGGCGGCCAAAATACCGATGCATCTGAAAGTCTGGTGACCATTGGTATGACGGGAGTCCGGTCGTACCGCCTAGCCGTACCACGGGTTCCAAGCGACAGAAACCACCCTGTTTCTTCATTTAATCCACCCCTAACCTTACCTGGACCTTCCCTAGGTCATTGGGGCGGTATTGGAGGCTAAAGAGGGCCCTCCTAGGCCTATATAAAAGAGTGGGGAGCCAAGGGAGTGCTGGATATGGTGCCCTAGAGGCAAATAATAAAAAAGTATTTATTATTATATATCAACAACTCATTATAAGTGTAATGCTATGATATAACGGTATCAATCGAAAACATTGATACACGTGTGGTAAGTAAACAAGCCCGGGTTCCTATCAAGGTTTAAGCGAACTAGCTCATTGGTCAACAAATGATCGAGGTTTTCCGATCATGAACATTTATGTTAATTGGCAATAGGGTCATGTCATTGGGTGAATAATATGATGAACATTCTCAATATAAGTATTGCAACACGATCAAGTCACAAAGTTCATCGTTGTGATAATTATGAAAGGGTAGTAACCTAATCTTTAACATAGGTAACAAAAAAGCATTTTGGTATTGTGCAATTGTCAAATACTGCCATACAAGGGTTCATGGTTTAGACAAAGGGCCCAAATTTATAAGAGTTTTTTATTTCCGTCGAAAAGTCGAGACAAAACACCACATCATGCGTTGGGCGGGTACCTGTTTTAGCATTTCAGTAACTAAGTTGTTTCCCGAGGATTCAAAGGCAAGATAAGGGCAACACGCACGAATGATCAATATGTCATCATTGAGTATTTTACATGTTAGTTTGATGGTTGAAGTGTCATATTTTAGTGCGAATAAGTTTTTTTTTGCTTGGCTATACCTTTCATTTACTAGGTTTTTTTCACTTATCAAATGTTACGAATGCGTGTTGAAACCTCTTCTCGCATCTCTTATATCCCCAGCTACTGCCTTTTGCCTACAAATGACAGATTTGGGTATGGCAGTGAAGCCACATTGACTCCTCAATAGGGGCGGTCCTCTTTATATTGGGAATGACGGGTGAGAGAGATATATTTCACCTGGCCATGAAACATCCAAAATCTCTAGTGAAGGCTGCGGAAAATATCTAGATGCTTCTGATGGAATATTCCAACCTTATCTTTAAAGCACATTTTACACACTAAGCAGCTCTAATATTGTGGTTATGAGAAAGATTATCTATGTACACTTAAGCCTTTAATGGCTATTTATCCAAACTCTTATCTTATTTTGATTACTTTTGACATTGTGTTGCCTAGATCATGATTTCATCAGTTTATACGTGTCGGGCAGCGTGTACTTCCTGACTATGTGTTGGACCTACATTGACTTTCCGAACCCCGCCCCACATGGGTGAGAGTTTGCATGTTGGACATATGGATCCCTCTAAGAGTAGGAATTCGGTGTGGTTACTGGTTAGTTGCTGCAACCTTGAATTGAGATTATCTTCATGATGGAAACTATTGGTGTACCTAGACCTTCTAGCGGGCCCGTGAGCCCCGCTAAGCAGTAGGTTCCTTTTGTGTTGGTTGCCCTGCAATAGGATATTCAAAAGGGAAAAGTAGGTAAGTTTGACGAGCATGTTGAAACTTGCCATATGTGAAAATTTGCACATGGGACCAAAATTCTCTATCAACACAACAATAACTTACATCATAGAAAGGGACTAGAAACCATGTCGAAAGAAACAAAGTGGTGGACATCCTTTTCGGTTAATTATAGGACAAGAAATTTACATATATCCCAACATAAAGAACATATTCCTGCACGGATGTGAACCTTAGGTTGTTTACTAACCATGTTTGACCAATTCTCGAATATGTTTGTTATGTTAGTTGGGGGACGTAGGCTAAAAGTCACATGAATTATTCGCCATACAAGACAAGCAAAATTACACGAGATAAGAATGCGTTGAACTATTCAGATTTGCCACAAAAGCAACATTTCTTATTTCATTACAATTCGGTTTTGTGAGATCATCTTTTTTAAAAAAATACATGTCTATATAATAACCATACAAAGATTATAATATTTTGTGGAACTTATAGTTTGCAAATATATGTCCGAAGAAATTTAGTTGTCTCATCCATTAGATCAACAATACACAGATTTAACAGTATAGGAGCATAGGCACTCAACTCCCATCTGAATACATTTTGCTCCCGTTAACCTCCATCAACCGTTGCAGTAAATGAAACCAACACGCGCGAATGATCGATCTATCACAGTCACACGATGGATGTGATGTGACGGCATGACCCAAGCGAGCCTGGACAGGCGCCGGACCAACAGTTCCTGATTGGCTCCAAAGCACCTGGAGGTAGAGGTAGCTACCTAGCTGGCCGGAGGCATCTACTACTCCACTTTACGCGTGCTGCTCCCTGGCATTCGAACTTGAAAGTTCAAACTCCAGCGGAATCCCACCCCGCGTGGACGCTCCTCTCCATTTCCACGGCAAACTCTCGAGTGGGGAACCACACTCACCGGCTGGTTCCACGGGCTGCATTGCAAACCGTACGCCAGCAACCTTGGCATGCTTCGTCCTCGCTGAACTAGCATTGACCTGTGGGGTCGCAGCTGTCCCTGTGCAGTTTTGCGATAGAATATTTAGTGCCCGTACAAGTTCAATTTCAATTCAACCTGTTTTAGACATGAAAAATGTTTGATTCTATTTATTTGGGTGTCGCCGAGGACACGCCGCAGGCCTATGTCCACCTGACCAAGGGCATAGCATCCAACGCGGCCAACCAGTTTATTCGGTTTGGTCGCACTTTTTTTCAATCTAGACCTCTCCCTCCTCAAATGTTGATGTCTTTCCCTAGACATCGCCTCGTCTCCCAACGCTGGCGACCCATCTCTCGGCGACCTACGTCCCTATTCTCCATCTCCCGCCCATTCCACCACCGCTGCCATGGACATAAAGTGGTTATCGCACCACGAGCCCATCAAGTTCGCCTACCACGACATCCTCGCGCCACCGAATGCGAGGGTGCCGAGATGATGGCCCATTAGCAAGGCCACCAAGGAAGAGATCCACCGCCCTAGGGGACAACATGTGATGTGGCTAGGCCCTAGGAACTTCTTCCATGATTAACGAGAGGCGGCGCTCGCCCGCGTCACAGGTGAGCATCAACCCCCAGAGAAAAACGTCGATGATCGGAAGTAGTTCTGGGCAGTGCCAGGCCGCGTCATCGAGGATGTCATCATCGCCGCCCGTCATGAAGCCTTCAATCGTGAACCTCGACTCCAACGAGGAAGCGTAGGGTAGGTTTAGTTGGCATTCTTATCTAGTCCTTTTGTATTGTTTTTTTTTCTCCTATGAATGAAGTTTGTTAAGAATGTGGTTACTTTGTGCCGCTCATACGAGGGCCATAGGAGGACATGCGAATAGTCTGGCTGCTGTCCGCTTGGGCGCAGACCTGTTCCGCAGACATAGTTCAAATTGGGCTACTATCTCCGTACCGGTTTATTAGGGTATTACACACTTTTAATAGTATATACATAACTTATATCTTGTTCACCAAATTCGTAGTGAATTTTTTTCTAGAAATACATAATACCCAATAAATCAGTATAAAGGGGGTATTTTTCCGTTCCTATGTTGAAGTCGCCCTAAGAGCAACTCTAACAGTGACTGAAAAAGGACCGGAACCGAAAAATTTCGGTAAGAATACGGGTTCAGGCCGAAAGAGGCCCAGAACAGAGCCCGAACTCGCGGCCTGGCCCGTAAAATGAGTTCTGGGGCCCGAGAAAGTGGACGGCGCCTCCCCGTATTTATATAGGGCGCGGAGGCGAGTTGGGTTCCAAAGCCCTACTACCCCGCCTCCGCGTCTCCGCTCCACCTCCGGCGACAAAATTGGTTCGCCGGCTTCGGATCTTTCGCTCCGCCGCCACCACCCCTCCCTCCGCAATGACGCGCGTAAGACGGGCCGGTAGGGGAGGGGGCCGAATCGGCGGTGGAAAATCGCCACCGCGTCCGCCGGGTGTGCAGTCGGAGGCGGACCGCGCGAGGCGGGCGCGCTCCGATGGAGCTTGGAAGCGGACGGCCCGCAAGTGTCCGTGTAGGTTCGCGCGCCGGCCTGCGTGCTCGAGGCACGCGATGGGGAAGCCGACGCGTCGCCCGCCGGCTCGTGCAGCCCGCCGATGTCGGCGCTTCCGGCGCGCGGTGATGGCAACGACGACGACGAGGAAGACGGGTCGCCTCTCACCTGCGGGAGCTCGGCGGAGGCGGCACCGTTCGAGGTGGCCGCGCTCGTCCTCGCATACGCGTGCGAAAAACCCTCCTTCGCCGCTAGTACAGGCCCGGTGACAATCCCGAGGCTAATTTTCTTAGTTTTTGTGGTCAAATTAGCGAGGCGGAGTAGATTTTGTTAAGTATGCGATAAATTATGTTCGAATGTAGCTCGATCGGAGCAAGGTTTCGTTTCATTTCGCATGGATCATCGGAGCAAAATTTCCCGTGAATTTTGATTTCCGTTTTTCAGTTCGCGCCTTTCGGTTTCTGTTCTGCGCGGCGACTGAAAACATCGAAATTGAAGAATTCGGGAGACCGAATTCCGCGTTTTCGATTCCAGTTTATACGGACACTATATTAGAGGATGCTTTAATGTAGAGTCACTGCTCTGGCACGTTTGGGTGATACCAAGGTCGTAGTTTGAAACCGAGAGAGACCCGTTCGGTCTTGCTCCCCCGACACGAGCTCACCGTGAATGCCCAAGTACAGGCGGCGACCGGCATGACTGAACGGTCACTGACACCAACCGCATCAGCGTTACCCGGATCCAAATACGGTACTGGCCCCACTAGCCAGCCGCATCAGCAGACAGCGGCGGGCCCCGCGCTGCCTTTCTGTGCTGCGACGTTACCGTAGCGCCTAGCTAGAGCGTAGCTTTTTTGCTCCGTCCGAGATCTTCCCTTTCCAAATCTCTACTACTCCCAGTTCGAAAAAATTTAAAACCCAGCTAGGCGCCCCGCTTCCATCCGGTAGACGTAAAAACTCAAACTCCAAAGCCCGGGCACACGTGCGGGTTGAGACTTGAGAGCGTGCCGGTCATCGGCCCGTTGCGGCCTCCCTAGCCGGTGCGTAGCGGTTCAAACTTCAAACCGCGAGGAAGGAACAAAGCCGACGGGTGGGGCCTAGCACCGCTCGTCCTACGCACGCACGCTCCCCCAGGAGATAGATACACAGGCTCGATCGCGCCGTTGCGGGCCGGACGGACGGACACGATCTGTCGAAGATTCAAACCGGGCCTTTCCCTCCTCTCGCCGGGACCCCAAATCCCGTAGCAAAATAAATACGTCCTGGAAGAACAGGGTCGCACACAACGCGCTGGACCTGGACGGGAGCAGCCTTCGCTTTGCGCCACGTAGGACTACATCGGTCGCTTCGCTTCCCCTAAATTGCACCGTGCCAAAAGGGAGCCCCCAGCCAGCGGCTACTGGCCACCGCCCACATGCGGATTTCAAATTTCGAAATTTGAAAGGGAGCCTCTGCTGGGTGTAACGGCAATAAACGCATGGCCAAGGCAAATCTTCCGTTCATTAACGCTCCAGATAACGCTAAAGATTGCTTCTATCTATATCTAATCTAATTACTAATTACTTACCTCCAAAGATAACAACAACAACAAATGCTAATTAGTGTTGGCTAAAGATAAGTAATGTGCATTGCTTTTTTTTCTTAGAGAGAGAGACCGAGTGGCACGGCACCGTGGGGACGCACGAGACGTCGGCGTGAGTTTTTAGGTTTTGCATTCTTCCTCGAAGGCGCGCAAAAAAATGTATGCCGTCGTGCGAATGTCGTGTTATTTCTTTCACAAGAAAATAAATCTAATACCATACAACACCTTGAAATATAGGGTACGACACCGTCGTCATGTATCTATGTATGAAGCGACACCGCGGGTTTTGGAGCCCAACATATTTGAAAGAAAAGACCCGCGAACACGCGCCAAAACATCTTTTAAATAATATGACTAACGGCTTGACTACACGCCATGGCACTGTCGTCACGCGTCTATGGGCAAAACGACATCGCAAGTTTTACCGCGCATTTTTTTGAAAGAAAAGATCCGCGGACACGCGTTAGAACAGATACAATCCGTATATGCAATTATAAAAAATGGTACACAATATCCTTTTTTGGAAAAGTTTATAGCCCGACACCACGGTAACGTATCTATGCACTTAACGACACCGCGGTCACGTGCCTATGCACTTAACGACACCGCCATCTTTCAGATGGCGTTTTCAATTTTTCTCCAAACACGTGCCAAAGCGTCTCGTCGTGTCCATTTTTTAAATTTTCCCGCGAACAGCCGGCAAAAGATGTGCCATTCTGTAATCAATATTCTTTTTGCAAATAAAATCTCTTTTTAAAAAACACTAACTATATGTAGATAACAATCGTCTAACTGCTGTCTAGGCTAACTACATTCTCCTAACACACAAAGACCGTCAAACTTAAGCTATGTTTGTGAGCACAAGTCAAACTTAGGGTTGCCTTAACAGTGTCCAATACGTTGAAGGCTGTTTGAATTTCAAAACGCCTGGAGCTGTAGGGCACGCAGAGTGAGATGTCAGATTAGGCAATAGGTCCTAATAAACAGGAAATCATTTTGAAAGGACAGGGTGTTTTCTCAATAAAGCCACGCCCTCCCCTGCCCATTCTCCCTTCTTCTCCCCGAACCCCTGGGCTCTGTCGGGACACAAACCCTCGCCTCCGCCGCCCACTCTCCGCTGCCGCTCCTCCCCAAATCCTACCCAAGGAGGTCGGTGGTTGCGGTGGCCGCGAGTTCCTCCCGCCGTCACAGCCTCACGTCGATGTCGAGCCACGCCGCCTCCTCCCGCCGCTTCTCCTCGTCGTCGGCGACCACCGCGACGGCGAAGCGCCCGGCCATGGCGGAGCACGCCGGGGGAGCCAAGGCGGCGGGCCCGGCGGCCGCGCAGCAGCAGGCGAAGAAGCGCGTGGCCCTCGGGAACCTCACCAACGTCGCCGCCCCCGGGGGGAGGAGCGGCTGCGGGAAGATCGCCGTCGTCGCCGCCGGCAATGCGGTACGGATCCGAACCTGAGGGGACGCGGGATTGGGGGGTTTCCGTTGTGAAATTGTTGGTGTCTCTGTCGTCTGGGCCTCGGGGGATACAAGATCTTTATTAGCCCGTTTAATTTTTGAATTGGCCGGTTGGAGAGGCGGCCACGAGCGCTAGTTGTAGTCGCTTCTGTACTTCTGTGTGGTTGGTTCTACGGATCGATCGAAGTACATTTCATTTGTTCTTGAAGTAGATAAATTCTCGATGCTGAGATTTGGATGAGGTGCCCATCCATCGGAGCGACAAGTCAAACGTTTAGTGTTCTTCTCTGCTATTATTGGACATATACTCGGCGAATCGTTGCCTCCTTTACCAAATCAGTACTGTTTTTGTGCTCCTGCTGCAACGTTCTTGGGTTATTTTGGCTCTTGATGTTTTCCATATACTGGATACGGCATTTCTTGGTGTATAGCTGCATGCCTGATTTCTCATCTTTCACTTTTTTTCCTCAAAATTTTCATGTATTTTTCTTGTGTTTTTTAATCCTATTTTCATTCAATTTTGTACCTTTTGCCACTACTGCCCATACCATTGCGGATTGGGCTTGATCCATTTTTTGATTGAATTCTTGGTAAGCATTGATGGAATGATGGTCAAAGATTAGACTGAACTGAAATCATTCAGCATAAAGTTTCTCGGTGTAGGCGAAGTGTCCCTTTATCATCTTTGTTTGCTTTGGAATCTTCTACTGTTGGTATGCTAGTAGCATGCTCACTTTATACTTGTACAATATTTAGTCATGCCTGATAACACTATATTTGAAATCAATTAGTACTAACTTTATCTCACTGTCCCACAGAGGCTGAACTCAGCTACCTCAGCTGTACCTGTGAAGAAGGTGTCTTTGGCAAGTGCTCGAAATGGGAGCGCGAATCGTGGCTCGGCTACGAAATCGGCTTCCACCAGGCCAGCTCCAGCTCCAGCTCCTGTCACATCCCGCCATGAGAGCACTGCCCAGAAGGAGAGTGCTCCTCCTCGGAAGGTGCCTACCGTTGTGCCGATTGCCGTGCCTGCCATTGTGCCCTTCAGCAGCTTCGCTTCGCCTGGAAATTCAGGAGATTCCATTTCAACTGATGAGACAATGTCGACATGTGACTCGATGAAGAGCCCGGACTTTGAGTACATCGATAACGGTGACTCCTCATTGCTTGATTCTTTACAGCGACGGGCAAATGAAAACCTGCGCATTTCAGATGATAGAGCTGTGGAAGGTTTGTTTTGCTTGCTGAACATTCACAACTATATGTCTAGGGTGTTTGCTCGTTTATTGTATTTTGTTAGACATTCTCTGATATGTGTTATGTCCTGTTTCTTTGGCAGGAGTTAAATGGAAGAAGGATGCAACTGCCCCAATGGAAATTGACAACGTTTGCGACGTTGATGAAAACTATGAGGATCCACAGTTGTGTGCTACTCTTGCTTCTGATATCTATATGCACCTGCGAGAGGCTGAGGTACAGCAATCCTCTTCTACATCTTTATTGATCTGCCATAGCTGCAATGTTTAGATCAAAATAGGCTGTTATTATGGAAATCTTCCACTCATATATGACAATGTGTACATGGGTACTGGACTGAAATGATATGCTTCAAGTTCGGTACATGTTTCTTGATCTTACTGCCCTTCTCAGATTGTGGTCCATTGGTGTTTTGGCTATATCATAGATCTTATTGTCAATCATCAGAAAAAAGAAGGAATAGGAAGTGTTAGAAGAATGGTCCTGAATATGATATTTTTATGTATGTTGAATGCTCTAGATAACATCCATTTAGAAAAATATGATAGGTAGGTAAAAGCGTAGAGTACACGTATGCTTCTGAAATGTTTTAAGATCAAGGTCAGTCAAATAGTTGAAAAAGTCTCCTAATTAATTATGTGCTATATGGTATTGCCAATCCATTTTGTAAGCACCATACATTGCTGTTCTGTTGATTTTATAAACAGGTGTGAGTATGCCGTACACAGTGTAAAGATAATACTAGGAGTTGTATGATAGATGAGTTGATCCAGGATGTCGTAGCTCTGTTAAATGTTAGGTGCCGTAAACCAGTGTCCCTTCAATTAACTAAACCAAGTTCAATCAAAATGGATGCATATGTCTGTTCTGACTTGATCTACACATGTTCAAGAATCCTAGGCATTCTTTGATTGCTTGTTTCTTGCCTGTATATACATATGTTGTTAAAACGTTTCTTTTTTTCTTTCACCAGACCAGGAAAAGACCATCAACTGATTTCCTAGAAACAATTCAAAAGGATGTAAACCCAAGCATGAGGGCTATCTTGATTGACTGGCTTGTAGAGGTAAGCATTTCTGCAGCACGAATCAAATTAACCACAAGCCTACTGGCCACTCTTTTACATTGTATTGATGCATTCTTTCGTGCAGGTTGCTGAAGAATATCGTCTTGTTCCTGATACCTTATATCTGACAGTGAACTATATTGACCGTTTTCTTTCCGGCAATGAGATCAATCGCCAAAGGCTACAATTGCTTGGGGTTGCCTGCATGCTTATAGCTGCGTAAGATATTAAGATCCAGCAAGTTCATTTTTATTTATCTTCATTTACCCTGTATTTGCATTTCACTGGTTAGCATACTAATTTTGGTCGTTCAATTTCCAGTAAATATGAGGAGATATGTGCACCCCAAGTAGAAGAATTCTGCTACATCACTGACAATACATACTTCAAGGATGAGGTCAGTGCTATATTACATCATTTAATTCAGTGTTTGTCACTTTGTCCCCACTATTCTCTAATACATATACACACAGGTTTTGGATATGGAAGCTTCTGTCCTTAATTACCTGAAGTTTGAAATGACTGCACCAACAGCAAAGTGCTTTTTAAGGTTTGGCTCTATTTCCTGCATAAAAAATTCCATGTCATGATACAAACTGAATTCCACTAACTCTATTTCTTGCCTACCGTAGGAGATTTGTCCGGGCTGCGCAAGTCAGTGATGAGGTATAGCTATCTTGATCAGCTTCTGTTTGCTTACTTCAGTTTCATATGTCGCATATTTTGTAGCATTATTAATTATTGATCTTCTACAGGATCCAGCTTTGCATCTTGAGTTCCTAGCCAATTATGTAGCTGAGCTATCACTGCTTGAGTACAGCCTACTTGCTTACCCTCCTTCACTAGTAGCAGCCTCAGCTATTTTCTTGTCGAAGTTCATACTGCAGCCAACAAAGAATCCATGGGTAGGTGACGTTGCCATAAATCATTATAATGCTTGCCAAGTCAAGTTCTTGCTTGAGCTAACGTTACCTTTCTGATTGTAAACTGGAAACAGAATTCCACCCTTGCCCACTACACACAGTACAAGCCGTCGGAGTTGTGTGATTGTGTGAAGGCCCTGCACCGCCTTCACAGTGTTGGTCCTGGGAGTAACCTTCCTGCAATCAGAGAAAAATATAGTCAACATAAGGTAATTGAATAGTCTGGACTCTTAACACCCAATTCTTTCAGTTAGTAACTACACTGTTGCTAATTCCTGTCCTACTTTCCTCAGTACAAGTTTGTCTCGAAGAAGCAATGTCCTCCTTCATTGCCTGCGGAATTCTTCCGAGACACGACATGCTAGAGAATAAAAGCCCAGGAGTAGTTGCAGTTGCTTACTGACTTCTTCATCCTGTGGTGGCTCAAATTCGGAGTTGCGCCGCTGATCCTTGCAGACATTATAGCTCGACCCTGAGACATGCCGGTGCCACCTGTTTGTTTCGGGCGATCGGCACAGAGTGTAGATTCTAGACTGATGCTGATGTCTTTGTGGTAGTGGTGTGCTTTTCTTTGACTTCTCCTTCTGCTCTCTTCTGCGGTTTTCTTTCTTTCTGTACCTAGAGTTTAGACCCCAGGTTTTTCAGGTGCATGTACATTGGAGAGCACTGCAGCAAAGCATAAACATCTTGTTTGTAGTGGGCATAATACTGGAGTCGCTTGGCTGCATGCCATGTTGCTTGGATGGCTCCTCCCCTGTATTAGAATGTGGTGGCATTGTTTGTCTGACATCTTAATAAGAGCACCTCATTTCTTCGATGGCCCCTTGCTTTCTTGTAAGGGGGGATGGTTCCTCCTTTGAAGCCTGTGGGACGGAGCTTTTGTGGTAGACTAGTACAAATGCCCGTGCGTTGCTACGGGATTGAAATATTATAATGAATCTCAAACATGTTTTATTAGGACTTTCCTACACTTCAATCATCAGTATCGAGTTCTGAGCTACAAGGCATAATACCATTTTTTTACGACATGGTAACGGAAACACCCACACCCATGCGTGGGTGTACAAAAGTATTTCCGATTTTCTATGAGAATGATTAACTCTAGAATAGTGGAATATCGAACTGCAGCAACCTAGTGAACTAATTTTTCTGCCATACAATTCCTTTCTTGCAAGTAGTGATGTCCCAGTATTTTGATACATTACCACATGTTACAGAAAAGTATTAAGAGCAACACATGCAACAACAATATTTATTGTGTTATAGTCAAGCTGGAAGTAAATTTCAAGGTAGGAAGCTGGTCAGAGGTCTTATCGGCTTTACTTCTCCATATCATGGAGTGAACAACAACAAAACCAGTCATTTTCCCTAAGGTAAATTGGTAAAAAAAAAACAGTCATGCTAGGACCGGTATAGCATAGCAGGCTGCATATCAAAAACAAAAGACGGGGACAGAAACATGTGTTCATATTTCAGAAATGACATGCATCACAAGCAACAAGATAACAAGAAATGTAATAGAAGTAACTTGTGCAGCTTGAAACCAGTTCACCACGAATATTGTTACTGTCAAACCCGCGGTATATCGCATGGTGTCAGACTAAGACTGTGTGCAACATCAGCTTTAGGTCATACATTGCACATCTGGAAAAGTCCTCCTGTGAGGGTAGAAAATGATTCTCATGCACATCAAGCATCCTTGTTGAATCTTGTAGCTAAAATCAGGAGGTAAGCCAATGTTGTTCCATAACCAACTGAAGTTTAGATGTTGGAACTACAAGGTGAGCTCGTTGTATTTCCTCCTAAAGATCACTTAGATCTCTATATAGATGCTCTAACATTAGTTGGAAAAACAATGCCAAATGTTATTGTAAACCTAAAATAGTAGCTACCAAATGTTATTACAAACCTGAAATATTGAACTGTCCTTATGTCCTGATCTTGCTAGAGAACCTTTCACGCAGTCTAATAATCAAGTGTCAGCATCATCATAATTAAAACTGCATGTTCAAAAATGTTCTTCCAGGGAAATGCCATTGTGAAATATCAACACATATCTGTAGAGATTGCTCCCATTGTCCTGCACCAACAATAATCTATCAAAAACATATATTCAGTAAAGTATTTAAATGAAATTACAAATTATGTAAATACTCCTTGCATGCATATATTTTCTGCGTGTGTTTCTTTCGTTTCATTAGGAGGCAGGAGAAGTTCAGCATGAAATTAAACAGTCCAGTAGACTTCCCTCACAAGAGGAAGAAAATAGGGACACTGAGCATGAATTCAGAATATCTAGTGGTCGAATAACTACTACAGCCCCAGCATGAAGCACCAAACCATGCTCCTAGAGGTTATAAAATATCATCAGACCCACAAATAAAGGTAGGACCCGAGTTTATCAGCAAGTGTAATGGTAGGCTGTGTGGTGTAACTCTACTCGATTTCATGCTTATGCTTTCAAATATGAACTAATTTCTTCTCATTCATAGCCGGATTCAGATTTGGTGGTTTTACATCTCCATAGCAGCTTTGGCAAGGTATGTTGTTGGCTTGTGGCGTGCCCGAATCTAAAGAAGAAGAGCAGTTGTTTTGAAAACTGAAGAAGATGTGCAATTTTTGTTGTAAGGAGTGCCAAAGCTTGCGCATGTAGAGAGTGGTCGCCATTGATGACATCAAGTACAATTATTTAAAATAATGTTCATATAATACTAAACCTGGTCATATGCAGACGTAGGTGCAGTAGTATTGTTGTTACAATGACTCAATGTCTTCGCAACATGGTACTAATATTTACTGCCTACGCGGCATACAAACACGTATATAAGTGAGTGCGATTGCAGTAGTTCTGGTTTTACCTTAACGGTCCAAAAAATTCTACTGCTCAATATATTACTCCCTCCGTCTATAAAAGGATGTTGAACATTTACCAAAAATTTGGATGTATGTATACACTAAAAAGTGTCTAGATATATCTAAATTCAGTCAAATTGTGGATATCATTTTATGGACAGAGGTAGTACTAATTTCTTAATAAAGGTTTCCAAACCACACACATAAATGTTGGTAACAAAACTACATCGAAGACCGCGCCCGTCGCATTTTGCGCAGTGAGTACTTATATTTAAGTGTACGTTGTAAATGTTACCTCTCTGCTTGAATGTTCACGTATAATTTCAACTTTAGTTAGAAAACATTTTCTGAAAATATAAAAATGCATAGTATTAATTCTTTTTAGTATGAAAGATCATAGCACAAATGCCAACCAATCCAAATAATTAAGCCATATGGCAGCAATTGTCATGTTCTAAGATACATTACGGAGAAAATTTTATGTAACCGAGAGAAAAAAAGAGGAGAGGGATGAAACTGTAGGCTGCATGTACAATGTGGGGACCTTTATGCATGCCAGAAATATGGTAGCTAGCTTCACGAATGAAATGATGTAACAATGTTAAGTCATGTGACTTTTGTGTCTTGAATTGCTTAGATGGTTCAAACAATATTAACAAAAATGATGCTGGGAAAATGAATAGCCTAAGCGGTAACCGTAGTGAGACCAACAACTGATGCAAATACGAATTATTATCTACATCCAAATATACTACGGAGTACACAGAAAAATAGGAGAATGGACGCTAGCGTCCTGACTCTCCATCGCGATTCACGACATCGCGATTCACGACACGCTTGCGAGTTGCGACGGCCGTTTGCTCACTCCTCACTTGCCCAACTCTCACTATGGACAACAGCCTCGTGACCGGCATCCTGCATCCAGCATCCTCCCTCCGCCCTGCCAAAATCCGTTGAGCAGCCGGCTGCTGCGATTTCAGCCCGCCCACGGCATGGCGGATTGGCGGTCAGGTCTATTATGCCCCCATCAATTTCCGTCCATGGAAGAGCCCATGACGTCGTGGATCTCTCAACCTCAGCACTGCCATCTTTAGTAGCGTGGGGGCATGCCGACTCGCGCCCGCGGAGCTCGTCGGCTACTCCTCGTCGACCCCAGGCAAGCCCCAAGCGATTGTGGAGAGGAACGGGGAAAAAGCAGTGGGTCGAGTAATAGAGCAGTGCAAGCCCTCCGTGGGGAAGGTGAAGGAGGGGGCGGAGGCGATAGGGATGGCGGTGAACAGCATGTTCTCTCTCGCCTCGGCTTGCCGCCCATCTCGCAAGCCCGAAGGTCAATCGGCGTGAGCAGGGACGGCCTGCGTGTTTGGGCAGAGCCGCAGAGGGCGTCGCGGCGGAAGAAGCTCCGTGCATCGGGAGCCACTAAAGCCTATTCGTGCCGCACGCTGTGTTGTCAACGGGAGCACACAGCGAGGTGGGCGAAGCTGGGGTCGCAGCGGACCAAAGATGAGCTCGAGCGACTGTGGATTCTGTCTGGATTCAGTCATCAACAGCCAGTATGTCACCTCTCAATGTCACCTCTCTCTGTACTTGCTCGATAAAATCGATTTTATTTCTTTTAGCAATTGCTTGCACCTGAAGGGAAGTTCCACCAAGTACAATATATAGCATAGAGTATATCCTATTATCAACTTGCAACTATGTCAATATCTGGGCGCACTTACAAAAGCTTTTATTTCATCTATAAGCTCATGTTTAACCCTGGCTCCTAGCTTATCAATATGTACTGAAAACACAGCAAACCAACTCTGAATACTCGCCTCCACACTATCAAAATGACTCCTGCTCCTTTGTTTCCAAATATTCTAAGCACAAAGGATAGCACACTCATGAAACAGTGGCTTATTCAGCAGTCATGCAGCTGTGGAGATTGTACTACTGAGATCAAGGCTCATGTCCCAACTAACAGGCTGCACTGAAATGGCAAGTGAAAAACAGATGGTCACTTGTCTCCATGTGGAACTGATAGATGACAAAATTAACATTGGGAATAGGCCAATTTCTCCAAACAACATGTCTCGGGTATTGAGTTTATCCATAGTCAGAAGTCAGGGGAAAAATCTGTGCTACATCATACATTTCGTTTTCCTAATCTTAGGGAAAAAAGGAACAGGACATACATCTCTGAATACAAACTTTAAGTATTTCTGTGCTCTGAAATCCGTAGCTCCCCACGCATAACTCCATTCATCTGGCTGCAACACCTCCATCTGAATATTGCTGACATGCTCGTCGAACATATGCAGTTCCTCATGAGCTTCCAGAGCCCACGGCAAAGTGCATGGCTGGGTCATTATTCTCCAACTACTCTGCAACACAAACATGTTCTTGATCCGAATAGGAGAATAAATGCGATAACTAATGCTGCAGGATATCGTATCCAGTCCAGAGATATTTGCATAATAATACTGTGTCTCCAGCCTTGACTGAACAATGAGTGATTCCTCTGAAAATATTAGACAAACTGCACACGTCTCGCCACCAGAACGACCCATTTGGAAAAATAGCATGTGGTAAACGGTCTGAATAATCTTTCAACCAAATTAACATCACCCAAGGAACATCATGTTTGTGGGAAGGAGACGCATAGCAACCAATTCAAGGAAACCCATCACCAACTTCCTCTCCATCGAACCCACTTCCTGGCAAATAACAAACAAAATTTGGAAACTTGTAAATCTATTACCCAAAAAGTGGTGATATAGCATCATGTCAAGACTAACATCATCTAATATTCTCCCATATTGATCTGATTCAATGCATATTTAAAATGGTGGGAACACTGATATTGAAGGAAGCTTAGTAGCAGGTTTCTTGCAGCATAATGAAAGAAATACATTTTGAGAAAGGTAAGTGGAAAATAGAGTTGTTTCAGTGAATATGGTCAAGCCACAGTTTATGTTAAAAAGAAGAGCGGCGCAGTATGTACAATAACCAGATGTGTTATTAGGACTATATATATATAAAGCATCATGCAACAAAAATTTATCCTTGATTTGCTCTTCAAGTTATCATGGAAAATCACCCAACGACATGCTCTGCATCTGTGCAGCAATGGACATAGAACATCACCAATACCTTTGCGACACCTTGTTTTATAAATTAGCATTAAAGATCACTGGAGGCATGCTATGCACTGGGCAGCGATGGACTTAAAACACCAACAACACATTTCCAAAACCTGGTATGAAAATAGTTGCAATCATGAAACAAAGAATCATCGAAATTACAGAAATTCATAAACTGAAAAACTGAAGTGAGAATCATATGCCAGACATAATGTGTTTTTTTTTGCTTGCGTCTATGGTCCTGATATGAGGATAATATATCATTCTAGTACATTCCAAATTGCTTCTTTTGACAGAGCAATTTGCAAGAACAATCCAAGTCATGCTTTGTAGCACTCTATGTAGAAAATCACTTAACACCTTGGAATACCTAGAGGGAACATGCTTGCGTTTGCAGCTTAACAATAGTGTACATTATCAGTACTCATGCAGTGCCTGACGAAGTATTGGAACCACTTTAGTCTTTTTAAGTAGTAGAGATATCAACTTAAGTAGTTCCGGCTGATACAAAAAAATTCATAGTACATTGTGGAAGTAAGCTGCAGGTATGAAACAACAAACAAAACAACGTTGAGCGAATACACTCCATGTACGAATAAATAAACCACAATAATCATTTCTTTTCCCAAACTGGTGTCTCTAACTCTATAAAACTGAGCAAGATCAAAATGTAAAAATGCTATGTCACACAACAAAGGGCTCGTGCACTTCCACAGTTGACAAAATTGTGTGTCCAAAATCATAGTATAAATCAATTTTGTCAGACTTAACTGTGCAAGGGTTGGCCCAGTTATACAGTTATACTAATTTAAAACAATGGGATATCCTGGGAAAAGCAAACATTGGGAAGAGAAGGAGAAATAGAGAAATGATGTTACCGGGGGATACACGACCCCGTCAGCTTCCGTTGACCACTGATGATGAACTGGGGCGCTTGTGGAGGAGAGGTACATGCTCTTAACCATGAAACCTGCATTGTATAAACAAAAAATCAGAGAGCTACAGAAGCTTAATTTACCATATATTCACTGCATCAATGTGGCCGATATAGTAAGATGCTTGTAGGTGTTGTGCTTGAATGCTAGTTCTATACATCTAGACAATATACCAAGATAGCCAGCTTGTATGTGCGTGAGTGCTACCGACATCAATCTAGCAGTCTAGCTTGTACGTGCAAGTTTCACAAGACAAAAGTATATCTCTCACTTTTTTGAAGAAAAATGCTGCAGATTTTCTCCATTGTCTTTCTTACTATCTCACGAATTATGAAAACTCTCCAACCATAATATGCAGTATTAGTGAAATGGGAGTAGGTTGGGACTGCCTACCTTGGCACCCGCCCGTATCTTGACATGCTCTCAGTTCCGCGAGGAGACTGGGCGTGAGGAATACAGTTGTGCACACGGCCGCGTCGGCCGCGGCATAGGAGATGCTGCAAGGACGTCGCGCATGGACAAATCCCGGTCAAGACGCCGACGAGGATGCGCGGTACATCGCGACCTGGCCGATGAGGTCGACCTCGCCTGGATTCAGACTGACGAGGTGTACGTAGGCGGGACCTTGAGGAGGACGGCGGAGGGAGCAGCAGTGAGGGGCTGGAGTCGCATCGCCGGTCCTAGGCCGCGGCGGAGGGAGCGTCATCCGGCGAGCTCGAGCTCCGCTTGATGGGCCGAAGACGCGCAGGGGGTGGCCGCGGGCTGGCCCTGCTCCATGGGATGGATGCGGGGAGAGACGGGGATCGACTTGGCGACGGTTGGCTGGCCAGGGGCAGGCGGAGGCCGGAGGCCGAAGCAGCCAGGTGCGGCGGCGGCGGAGGAGTGTGGGAGGAACCCTACTCTTTTGTTTCTATCACGGGGGAGGATGACGAGCTCAGGGGCGAGGGGCGAGGGACGAGGGTTTCGGGTGCTGGTAGGTTCCATCACGAGTTCACGACGATCTGGTATAGCTGGGCTTCGGCCCAGTTAAGCCTGTGCGGAACGACGAAGCAACAACCAAAATCTTGACGTATTGGATCCTTGGCAGAATACGGAACAAGTTCATTCTTTTTAAGTAGTAGAGATTAAATTCTTGATTTGGCACTAGGATATAGTCGTAGGCACGTCATCAAAAGTCTCCTCATTCTGCTTGTGCTACCGAAATTTATCTCGTTTGCTGATTTTTCCATTAATGGACCGCTTTGTTGGCCATTTAGTGGCTTGTGAAAAGACAAAATTTCACCAATGTTTTCAACAGCACTGCAAAGAAAATTTGCTAGTATTAATTTTGGTACGGAGTACCTTTTTTTAATATTTTGCCAACATTCAAACATGATTTGAACGTATAGCAAATTTGCCACATAAAATTGTCAATTTCAGGACATGGTCAGGGCTCGTCTCGGAATTTCTAACAAGATTGTAAGGTTTGAAAACAAACAACACGAGCCAACTAACAATATTAATTTGTTCCTAAAAAAGAAAACAGGACTAATTGCTTCCATGAAGAATAAAACAAAAATGTTCCGGGACTGGATTTTTTTCTGAGTTGGAAATCAGGATTCAGGAACTCCTCTGTGACAAGGGGGGACTCAACCGGACCGCTTTTGCTCCTCATCATCTTGGCTTGCCTGGCATTGACACGCGCCAGGCTCGGCGGCCGGCAGGAAGAATTCCGTAGGACTAGTAGTATTTGCTACCGGATGCTTAGCACAGCTGTTTGTACATATGTGTGCCGTGCCTACGTGTGAGGCAGTCATGTTCGGCGTACACAATTTAGTACAACAATATACTATGAAATCTGTATCCATGAGTGTAATGTTTTGGAGGCCTGCACGTAGGTTTTTATTTTTAAAGAATTAAAATTTATATTTTGAAACTTTAAAAATATCAAAAACAAAATTCTGAGAGGTAGCCAATGTTATATACTACAATGGTGTAAAATCTGAATACAAACTAATTTGTATTATAGGCTACATGCAAATTGACAAAATTTAATAAAATTTGCAAATTCCTTGGATCCAAGTAGCAGCGAGGATCGGTACCCTTCTGATAGTTCCCCCATTAGACCGCTTCCGGATGTGAGATTTCTGCGTTTTCTGGTGTCTACTAATGTTGGATCTCTGATCTGTTTACATGGGGTGAAACTATTCGAAAAGACAAAGGCGGCGGAGGGTCGTACAACCTCTCCATAAGTACAACCTCTCCATACAGGCGGGTTCTGCCGTACCACTGTACCAGTTGTCGCCAAAATGGCTTTCAATCGGTATATTTATATAAAAAAATGACCGTTCCATTGATTGTGTCCATTATGTCCTTCCATTCGGGCATCCTGTTGAAACTAAATAAAAAGTGCGCATGTACGCAGTAAAATACTAGCATCCTATCAGTACTAATGCAAAACAAAAATTAAGTAAATATGCTTTAAAAATACACTCATCGCCTTTGTCGGTCGTTTGCGCTGCAGTTGCAGGATATTGATTACTGTGGCGGGACCTTTCCTTTTTTATTTTCTTTTTTGTGTTTATTTGTGTCTATCCCAAATGTCTTTAAATATTTGGTTGGTGTAGAGGCTGAGCATAATTGGTATCTTCATGATATTAATATATTTTACTTAATAAAAAGCTGAAGCTCTCGCTTTTTTGAAGTAGAGGTTGAAACTTTGGCCTCTGTATTCTAAATGATGCACATAATATTTTTTATTTAACTATTAAAAGAAAGCTTTCCTCACTAGCAATTGTTGTCGACAAGCTTTATGAAGGCCTAGCCGTGTTAGGACCGTGCGTCCTGACCTCACACCTACGCACACCATCTTAAATTTGCGCGCCGCAGAAAACGCTCTACAACGACCATGAGCACAAACTGGTCCAGACCCTTTGCACGCACCATCATCTTCCACCGACCAATCTTTAGGATGTCGGTCAATGTTAGGCTTGATGTTGACGCCGCCATGGCGCCAGAAAGCGCCCCCACCCTGTGCGCATCCATCATCATATGCATGCCGCTGAGACCTTGCTACACCATGCCGTCGAGACTCGCCAGCGTCGACGTGGTAGTTGAAACACCGCTTCGCTGGTTGACCTCGCAAGGCATCACATGTTCCAAGATGATGCCCCTAAGAGGGAGAGCCACACGAGTGGCACCATCATCTGTTTTGGGACACCCAGATCTAGGGGTTCTCTCGGAACATCTAGGCTGGAGGCCAAAGATCAAAGAAACAACACCTCCAACAAGGTAAGGATGCTCGAGGTTGCTGTCATCGTTGACTCCTACTACATCGGAGCCCGACCCTCGCATACATCCCTCGCCGCAGCCAAAGGGGTTACGCCTTTCGCCGTCGATCTAGTCGGAGACGTGACCACGCCATTCGCCACATCACCACCGAAGCAACAAGAAGTTGTGGCATGCGGGGAGGTCACGCCACTCCCATGTCTTAAGGCACCGTCGGACATGGGGGTGAGAGGAACCCCGACGCTACCCTAACATCAGCGTTCTCCCAGCCACCACCATTGGCCAACGCTCCGAAAATCTGACTCCACCTCCCACATCCGCCATCCAGGGCCAGCGGCACTCCATACGGAGGTCCCCCCCCCCCCCACCACCACAAGACGTCCCAGGGCAATGAGACGACTGCCCGCCGTCTTCCTCCGGCGGCTATGGGAGGTAGGAGAGGTGAAGGTGGGTAGCGGCGGCTAGGGTTTCACCTAAGCCACCACCTATGAGCGACATGGGTGTTGTCCCTCTCTTTTTGTGAAAAAGTCAACCGGTCTATTAATAATCATGCATAGTAGCACAAAGTGCCAAAAAGGTAATAAAAATTATAAATAGTTTATTGGGACACCTAGCGACAACTATGCACAGTAGCACGAGTCAAAGGTGTGCCTCCGTCCTTGCCCATCCATCACCGGAGACGGGCAAAACTTGTCGTAATAGAGATTTTTGCAGTTGACAAACGGTAAGTTATTGTGCTAAGACCCCAAAAAACCAATGCACCAGTGGAGGAACCTTCAACAAAGATAAGTCATGTAGATCGCAAGAGCCATACCTGAAACCACACCGGCGAGCACAAAAACCGATTGGATCATATAAAATCGGTGGGACACACAACTTACATGCCACCGGAGCGAGGATATGGCAGAGAGGACCTTATTCTAATTTCAAGATGTAGCCATCACTTCCCTATTTTGAAGAAGACGCTGAAAATAGCTTAAACAAAGAACGGAAACCCTTCGCCGGTGAAGACCGTGGTCCGTCACGCTTCAAATGCCCTAAGGCCACCAAAGATGGAACAGACCGGCAGTGCGAGGGGCCAGAACCCTAGATGGGTTTAGATGGGGGCAGAAACCTAAATGGGTTTACATCAGCCTCACGACCGCCTCTCCACGAGTCCTGCCTTATCTACCGGTTCAGGGGTGTCGTCTCTCGTTATCTATAAGGCTGACGCTATCACTGCTTCAGTGCAGGCTACTTCATTGGTAGCGGTCTCGGCCATTTCCTTGTCATAGTTCATACTGCAGTCAACGAAGCATCCATGAGTTGATGCCGTTTCCTTGTCATAGTTCATAGGCTATAATGTTTGCCAAGTCGAACTCTTGCTTGAACTAACATATAGCATATCCTTTACCCGCAAAAGAAAATAGTACTACTCCGTATATCCTTCCAATGGAAACTGGAAACAGAATCCCACTTCGGAGTTTTGCGATTGTGTAAAGGCGTCCTGGGACTGGGAGTAATCTTCCTGCACTCAGAGAAAAGTACGGTCAACACAAGGTAACTGACTAGTATGGACTCGCCACCCAATTTCTTCAGTTAACTACACTGTTGCTAAATCTGTCCTCCTACCATGAGAAAGTACAATACAAGTTTGTATCCAAGAAGCAATGACAACTTCATTTCCCGCAGAATTGTTCCGAGACGTGTCATGCTAGAGAATAAAATCCCAGAAGTAGTTGCAGTTGCTTACTGAATTCATCATCCTGCGGCAGCTCAAATTCGGAGTTGCGCCGCTGTTCCTTTCGGGCAGTATAGCTCGACCCCGAGACATGCCGGTGTCTCATGCTTGTTTCAGGTGATCAGCAGAGTGTAGATTCCAGATTGATACTAATGTCTTTGTGGTAGTGGTATGGTAGTGCTGTGCTTTTCTTGACTATTTTCTTCTTCTGCTCTCTACTGTTTTCTTTCTCTGTACCTAGTGTAGAACCCCTGGTTTTTCAGGTGCATGTACACTGCAGCAAAGCATAAACATCTTGTTTGTAGTGGCATAATACTGGAGTAACTTGGCTGCCTGTGATGTTGCCTGGGTGGCTCCTCCCCTGTATTAGAATGTGGTGGCATTGGTTGTCTGATATCTTAATAAGAGCACCTCATTTTAATTCTGAATAAACTCTTTCCTTTGTTGACTTGAATTTCTTCGATGGTCCCTTCCTTTTTTTAGGAAAGGACGGTGGTTCCTCTGAATCCACAGGTGACGGAGCTTTCGCTTTAGATAGAGTTCTTGATCTGGCACAAGATTTAGTGTAGTCCTGGATACGTCATGATAATTTTCCTCATTCTGGATGTGCTACAGAAAATTTGTCTTGTTTGCTGATTTCCATTAATGGGCGCTTGTTGACTGACCGTTAAGCAGCTCATGGAAAAACCGCATTTTTCAGCAATGTTTCAGCAACGTTTGAAAACAGTCAACATCAGCCAACTAACAGAAGCAATTTCATCCCCTAAAAAGGAAAACAGAAGTAATTTCTTCCCTAAAAAAATAAAATGATCTGCACCAAATCAGGAACTGGAAATTTTCTCGGTGGCAAATCAGGACTCTCTCTGTTGAAATATTGGGCCCACTTTTAGTGGCCCAAACTAGATTTCAGTTTTCCCTATAAATCTCAAAGCCCACATAGTGGCAGCCTTGTGAGTTTGAGCGTTGGTCACTAGTGAGTGGCAAGTGGTGGGAAGTTTAGTCCCACATGGAAAGTTGGGAGGAAGTTAGACCACCTTATAAGGTGGGTTGTTTCACCACTAGTAAGTGAGTGAGAATAGGAGTGCTACACGCGCGCTCCTCCTCCTCCTCGCTCGCTCGTCTCGACTCGACACGTCACGTCACGTCGCGTCGCGCGCCGCGCTCGTGGTGAGTGGATTGAGCCTCGAGCCGAGACCCGGATCGTGGGCTATCTGTAACCGACTCGAAACGTTCGTGCGACGTGGGCGTGGCCCACGTTGCCTAGGGTTTCCCGAGCCTATATAATCTCTTGCCCGGCTACCGCAGAAACACACCAAATACACGAGTTAGGGTTTCCACCTCTCTCTGCTTGCGCCGCCATAGTAGCCTACTCCATCCCGCGCGCCGACGTGCATCGGCGAACGGGAGAGCAGGTCTCCGGAACCGCTCGTCCTTGCGATCCTGTACGGGAGAGGGCGAATTAGGTTTTTGGGAAGCGCTCTGCGCGACTGCTCAAGTTCTTCATCACGGGTCGCCTTCCGTCCAAATCGGGCGGTGCTGCCTTCCGTCGTCTTCAACGCCGTCTACTTCGACCCGTCGCCCTGTCGTCAACAACGTTGTCATCAACAACGTTACTGCTGCGACATCATCTGCTACACCTCCACCGCCACCTCCACCAGATCGGTACGTGCGACATATCTCGATCTGTTTAGCGATGGATGCTTTACTGTTTGCGCTGCTGCTGCTCATGTTGATTAATGCATCTAGTATGTTCGAGTTTCACATGTTAGTAGTTGCTGCCATCATGTTTTATATTCTGGAATTAATCATGGAAATTGTGCCTAATTATCCAACAATCCAAAAACCTAATTGTAGGCAATTTCCTGAGTTAACAATGGCTGGTTTTGCTGATGCACTGAGGCCGGATAAGTTTACCGGTGTGCACTTTAAGAGGTGGCAGGTTAAGGCCACGCTCTGGCTTACTCATCTGAAAGTGTTCGAAGTTAGTAATGGTTTACCTGAAGGAACTATATCTGACCAAGATCAGAACAAGTTCAAGGAAAACAATACTCTCTTCGTCGGATGCGTTCTGAGTATTCTTGTTGATCGTCTGTGTGATGTGTACATGCACATAACAGACGGCAAAGAGCTCTGGGATGCACTGAATGCTAAATTCGGTGCAACCGATGCAGGCAGTGAACTGTACATCATGGAGAGCTTCCATGACATCAGGATGGTGAACAACCGTTCTGTAGTCGAACAAGCTCATGAGATACAGTGCATTGCGAAAGAGCTTGAACTCCTTAAGTGTGCCTTACCTGATAAGTTTGTGGCTGGATGCATTATTGCTAAGTTGCCCCCTTCATGGAGGAACTTTGCCACAACTCTCAAACACAAGAGACAGGAGATATCAGTTGAAAACCTGATAGCGTCTCTTGATGTTGAGGAGAAAGCTCGGGCTAAGGATACTACTGAGAAAGGAGAGGGTCAGTCTAGCGCCAACATGGTGCAGAAGAAACCCTACAGCAAGAACAAAGGGAATAACAAGCCCTCCTTCAATAAGCCTATGAAGACTACAACCTTCAAGAAGAAGAAGATGATAAACAAAGCAGATCTGAGATGCTTTACCTGTGGAGAGACTGGCCACTTTTCTAAGGACTGTCCAGAGAGGGCAGACCGCAAGAAAAAGGCGAGGCAAGTCAACACGGTGACCGCTAGCAATGCTGATGGGTACGGTAATCTCTTTACTGTTCTTTCGGTATTTCAATCTCCATGTTGGTGGATTGATACGGGTGCTAATGTTCATGTGTGTGCTGACATATCCATGTTCACTTCTTACCAGGTCGCCCGGGATTCTTCCGTCTTGATGGGGAATGGGTCACATGCTTCTGTTCGTGGTGTTGGCACGGTAGATCTGAAGTTCACTTCGGGGAAGATCGTGCAGCTGAGGAACGTGCAGCATGTCCCTACTATGAACAAGAATCTCGTTAGCGGCTCCCTTCTATGCAGAGATGGGTTTAAGGTTGTCTTAGAGTCGAATAAAGTAGTTGTTTCCAAGTTTGGACAATTTATTGGTAAAGGCTATGAGTGCGGAGGCTTGTTCCGCTTTTCGCTTTCTGATTTCAGTAATAAGTCTGTGAACCATATTTGTGGCAATGTTAGTGATGATACCAGTGTTTGGCATTCTCGTTTATGTCACATTAATTTTGGTTTAATGTCTCGGCTATCCAGTTTAAGTTTAATTCCGAATTTCACCATTGCCAAAGGTTCTAAGTGCCATAGTTGTGTGCAATCAAAGCAACCTCGAAAGCCTCACAAGGCGGCCGAGGAGAAAACTTGGCACCTCTAGAACTCATACATTCTGATCTATGCGAGATGAATGGTGTGTTGACAAAAGGTGGAAAGAGATATTTCATGACATTGATTGATGATGCGACTAGATTTTGCTATGTTTATTTGTTGCGAACTAAAGATGAAGCTTTAGACTACTTTAAAATTTATAAGGCCGAAGTTGAAAATCAATTAGAGAGAAAGATCAAGCGTCTTAGGTCGGATCGTGGTGGTGAATATTTTCCTAAAATCTTTGATGAATTCTGTGAGGAACATGGTATTATTCATGAGAGGACGCCTCCCTATTCGCCCCAATCAAACGGGGTTGCCGAGAGGAAAAACCGCACGCTGACTGACTTGGTGAATTCCATGTTAGCCACTGCTGGTTTATCAAAGGCATGGTGGGGGGAGGCTTTGTTGACTACATGTCATGTCCTGAATAGAGTTCCTAACAAGAATAAAGATAAAACCCCTTACGAGGAGTGGTCTGGGAGAAAACCATCACTTTCGTATTTGCGCACATGGGGATGTTTGGCGAAAGTCAATATTCCAATCACTAAGAAGCGCAAACTCGGACCAAAGACAGTGGATTGTATCTTTCTAGGTTATGCTCCGCGGAGTGTAGGCTATAGATTTTTAGTAGTTCAATCTGAAGTACCTGATATGCATGTTGACACTATTATGGAATCTCGTGATGCAACATTCTTTGAGAATATGTTTCCTATGAAAGATATGCATAGCATTGCTAGAATTTCTACTGAGATAGTTCCTGAATCTAGTACATCTAATGAGTATTTTGAACAATCACATGAGATTGTTATTGAGAAGGATGACAATGAAGCTCCTAAACGGAGCAAGAGACGAAGGATTGAAAAATCCTTTGGTGATGATTTCATTGTGTACCTTGTGGATGATACTCCCACGTCCATTGCAGAGGCATATGCATCTCCAGATGCAGATGACTGGAAAGAAGCTGTCCATAATGAGATGGACTCGATTCTTTCTAATGGAACTTGGGAGCTATCAGAACGACCCCATGGATGCAAGCCTGTGGGCTGCAAATGGGTGTTCAAGAAGAAGCTAAGACCTGATGGTACTATTGAGAAGTACAAGGCGCGGCTTGTAGCGAAAGGCTACACACAGAGAGAAGGCGAAGATTACTTCGACACCTATTCACCTGTCGCTAGACTTACCACTATTCGAGTACTACTATCCATGGCTGCCTCCTATGGTCTTATCGTTCATCAAATGGACGTAAAGACAGCTTTTCTTAATGGAGAGTTGGAAGAGGAAATCTATATGGATCAGCCTGATGGGTTTGTAGTAAAAGGTGAAGAAAGAAAGGTGTGCAAGTTGCTAAAATCTTTATATGGCCTAAAACAAGCACCTAAGCAATGGCATGAGAAGTTTGACAGAACTTTAACTTCTGTAGGCTTTGTTGTCAATGAGGCTGACAAGTGCGTTTACTATCGCCATGGTGGGGGCGAAGGTGTTATATTATGTTTGTATGTGGATGATATTCTGATCTTTGGTACAAACATGAAAGTAATACACGAGGTCAAGTCTTTCTTGTCAAAGAGCTTTGATATGAAAGATCTGGGAGAAGCTGATGTGATTCTGAACATCAAGCTGATTAAGAACGAGAGTGGGATTACTCTAACGCAATCCCATTATGTTGAGAAGATCTTGAGCCGGTTCGGCTATATTGATAGCAAGCCTTCTTCAACACCTTATGATTCCAGTGTGACATTACGCAAGAATCGGAGAATCGCCATAGATCAATTGAGATATTCTCAGATCGTTGGCTCACTCATGTACTTAGCGAGCGCGACTAGACCCGACATCTCTTTTGCTGTTAGCAAGTTGAGTAGGTTCATGTCAAACCCGGGTACTGATCATTGGCATGCACTTGATAGGGTCATGCGCTACCTATGTGGTACAATGAGTTATGGGATTCACTATTCAGGGCACCCAGCTGTGCTTGAAGGATATAGTGATTCGAATTGGATCTCAGATGTAGCTGATCTGTACGCCACAAGTGGGTATGTATTTACCTTTGGAGGTGGCGCAGTGTCATGGAGATCTTGCAAGCAAACCATATTGACGAGGTCAACTATGGAAGCAGAACTTACTGCTTTAGACACAACCACTGTTGAATCAGAATGGTTGCGTGAGCTCTTGATGGACTTGCCTGTGGTTGAAAAACCTGTTCCGGCAATCCTTTTGAATTGTGACAATCAAACTGTAATTGTCAAAGTGAACAATTCTAAGGATAACGCGAAGTCATCAAGACACGTCAAGAGACGTTTGAAGTCTGTCAGGAAATTGCGAAACTCCGGAGTAATAACTGTTACATATATTCAAACAGACAAAAACCTGGCAGATCCCTTTACAAAGGGACTATCACGTAATGTGATAGAAAGTGCATCGAGGGAGATGGGTTTGAGACCCGTTGATGTTACACCATAGTGGTAACCCAACCTTTGTGATCGGAGATCCCGTGAATTAGGACCTGGGAAGAACAAACTAGTGGTTTAATTGAGGAGAGTATTATGTAACCCTCTCTATGTGAAGATGCACAACTCTCAATTGCTGTAAGGCAGGTTGGCGACAAGCCTTAATGTGTTTATGTTGGCTATTATAGCAAAGATGCTGTCCTACAGAGCATTCTTGAAATAACACACCTATATGAGTCCGATTGTTAAACGTCGCAATCTATGAGATTTGGGTGATCTCTAGTAAACTCATGAAGAGACCATGAAGTATGACGCATATGCTTCACCCGCGGGGTAGGCTACTGGCAGCCATGTACTAGTCATGACTTTGAGTGAAACCCTGTTCACGCAAAACTTGCAATTCAAGGCTTAGTCCATTGTTCAAGTGTGAATGGATGTAGCTTAAGGTTCTAGGCGGAAGTTCAACTTAACAGTCTCCGCTGAAACACTGGTATATAAACAAGCAGCGAGTATTGGTAAATCTCTAAATGGGGATTTGAGATCTGGTGGGGGATTGTTGAAATATTGGGCCCACTTTTAGTGGCCCAAACTAGATTTCAGTTTTCCCTATAAATCTCAAAGCCCACATAGTGGCAGCCTTGTGAGTTTGAGCCCAAGTTGGTAGCAGCTCACTAGTGAGTGGCAAGTGGTGGGAAGTTTAGTCCCACATGGAAAGTTGGGAGGAAGTTAGACCACCTTATAAGGTGGGTTGTTTCACCACTAGTAAGTGAGTGAGAATAGGAGTGCTACACGCGCGCCTCCTCCTCCTCGCTCGCTCGTCTCGACTCGACTCGACACGACACGTCACGTCACGACGCGCGCCGCTCGTGGTGAGTGGATTGAGCCTCGAGCCGAGACTTTCCAGGAAAACGAACAGAGTTCTAGACGGACGCGTCACAGTTAGTCGGTTCGGGTCGCTCCCGGATCGTGGGCTATCTGTAACCGACTCGAAACGTTCGTGCGACGTGGGCGTGGCCCACGTTGCCTAGGGTTTCCCGAGCCTATATAATCTCTTGCCCGGCTACCGCAGAAACACACCAAATACACGAGTTAGGGTTTCCACCTCTCTCTGCTTGCGCCGCCATAGTAGCCTACTCCATCCCGCGCGCCGACGTGCATCGGCGAACGGGAGAGCAGGTCTCCGGAACCGCTCGTCCTTGCGATCCTGTACGGGAGAGGGCGAATTAGGTTTTTGGGAAGCGCTCTGCGCGACTGCTCAAGTTCTTCATCACGGGTCGCCTTCCGTCCAAATCGGGCGGTGCTGCCTTCCGTCGTCTTCAACGCCGTCTACTTCGACCCGTCGCCCTGTCGTCAACAACGTTGTCATCAACAACGTTACTGCTGCGACATCATCTGCTACACCTCCACCGCCACCTCCACCAGATCGGTACGTGCGACATATCTCGATCTGTTTAGCGATGGATGCTTTACTGTTTGCGCTGCTGCTGCTCATGTTGATTAATGCATCTAGTATGTTCGAGTTTCACATGTTAGTAGTTGCTGCCATCATGTTTTATATTCTGGAATTAATCATGGAAATTGTGCCTAATTATCCAACACTCTCTTTGTGACAGACAGGGAGGACTCAACCGCAAGAGGAAGAGACGGCGCGTTTGCTGCTCATCATGTTGGCTTCCCTGAATTGGTAGGCTCTACGGCATCCATCCATCTGGCTGGAGGAACCCTATGGAATTTGTTTACTGGATGTTAAGCACATCTGTTTGTTTATATGTGTGCCAGCATCAGCCTGCCTACGTGTGAAGCAATCAATATAGCAGGAACACCGTATCAGCGAGAGATACAGATGTATGATCGGGCCAGCTAGGTTAGTGATTAGCTGACTGTTAGCATTAGCAAATGGCAGAGTTGTATCAGTATCTTCTGGCTGATGATGCCACAGCTAGCTCGTCGGCCCAGAAGGTTCCAGCAAATCGTAGCTGCACGTCGGCCAAGAACGTGCGTGATTGATTGGATTTGATGCCGATAGGAGCTCAATTTGTCCATTTCGTTGTTGCGTTTTCCATGGCCAGTCTCTGCGATGCGCAATCTGTCGTGATTGTTTATTGTTTAGGCACGTCCCTGGCTAGCTAGGAGAATATCTGCTTATGGAGCTGTAGCATATGCCTATACAACGGCCAGCTAACTATTTCGGCTTAGATTCGCATTTAGGGTAGAACACATAATATATGGTCGGAGGAAAAGATTGAAGGAACTTCAAGCAGCCGATAAATGAGGAAGCATGATTTACAGGGCATCGATCCTCAATCATGGTAAGATGGTGCTCCATCGAGTGCATAAAAGAATAGTATACTGAAAACGATGAAAATATGATGACAGAACATCGATCTCCAATCATTGTAAAAAGGTACTAAATCAAGCTGGGCAATCAATAGTGTATTAGCATGAGCATCTCTTAAACAAAATAGATACACATTCTTGGCCAGATTTAACCGTCCTCGCCACTGACTCTGACCATACTGTACTCGTGAGCTACAACATGAACATGTATGCTACCAAGAACGAAGTATATGGATCTCTAAATGAGAACCAAAAGTCCAAACAGCACCAATATATGAGACAATTTCCGCAAGAGAAAGGCTAACAATCCTTGGCCTAAGCAAACCGTAAATTAGTCTAGCACGGCACATTTGCACTGTCTCAGTGATCCTTCTTGGTCGGAGACGCTTACTAGTCATCGTTGGTGGGGTCAATGCCACATCTGGCATTTTTTGGTTTCTGGCGCGTGTCGGCTTACCCAATTACCATTGTTAGCAGGGTTCTAGGTCTAGCGTAGGGGGCAGTGGCTCTGAAGTGTTTTGTTCTTGTGGTGTGTCCTTCTTTTGTGTTTGGTTGTGTTTTTGTTCCGTGCGGCTTCTAATCTAGTTCAGCAAAGTGAATTGTCCCTTTCTTTTTGTTCGATCCATTCCCAAATTAACTAGGCATCTTGATCTGTTTCTTTTACAATGTATTGATAGCTCCCACCCATTCTAGGCTCTCAAAGAAAAACAGGGTATCGGTCTCTTAGAGCATCCCCACTCGTTGGCGCTCACCACGCCCAAATCCGGCGAAATTTTCGTCCGGATTGGATCAATTTTTGGCATGGGGGGCAGTATATTTCCAGTCGTGTGCTTCCCAAGCTTTCGGGGAAAAAGAGGATGGCCCGGGGAGTCCGGACGAAAGAGGAGACACGTGGGCGTGGGCGGTTGGTTTTGCTCCATTCGGAGTCCCCGAGCGCTCCCCGGGGGGCCGGGGATGGCGTGGGATCGCCGGATGAATTTAGGCCCAAATCCGGACGAAATCGAGGAATCGGGGGCGCGACTGGGCCGGATTTCGCCGTCCAGATGTAAAAAACATCTCGTGGGGGCTTCTTGGGGAGACGAGTGGATATGCTCTTACGGTTGCAATATTTTGTGCTTCTGGCACAACTTTGAGAATCCAAAAGGTTGATGCTATGAGAATGGTAATGTGATTCGGTGACGTAACGTCAGGTGTGTTCAAATCACTGACATATGAGCCGGACCTGCATGCTAGTGATCCAAAGTCATTTTTTTTCGAAATGGGAGAAATATCACCCCAGCTTCTGCATCCAAGAGATGCACATGATTTTTTATTAGATTATTCACAACACTTTACAAGAACAATTACAAAGATAAACCGAAGCACCAAAACTAACGATAGCTCGCTAATTCTACATCACCGATCAGGGGGTCAATGAACAGAGCCAACATCCTGACATCACACCAACGCGCATCATCAAAAAATCGAAGGCCTCGGAAAGTCGCCCATTGGCGGCAGGTGGCACAACCGGTTGATGCGCGTAAATGTACACGTCCGTTGGGAACCCCAAGAGGAAGGTATGATGCGCACAGTGGCAAGTTTTCCCTCAGAAAGAAACCAAGGTTTAATCGAACCAGGAGGAGCCAAGAAGCACGTTGAAGGTTGATGGTGGCGAAATGTGATGCGGCGCAACAACAGGGATTCCGGCGCCAACGTGGAATCTGCACAACAAAACCAAAGTACTTTGCCCCAACGAAACAGTGAGGTTGTCAATCTCACCGGCTTGCTGTAACAAAGGATTAAACGTATCGAGTGGAAGATGATTGTTTGCAAGAAAACAGTAAAACACAATTGCAGTAGATTGTATGCTATGTAAAGAATAGGACCGGGGTCCACAGTTCACTAGAGGTGTCTCTCCCATAAGATAAAAGCATGTTGGGTAAACAAATTACAGTCGGGCAATTGACAAATAGAGAAGGGCATAACAATGCATATACATGATATGATAAATATAGTGAGATTTAATTGGGCATTACGACAAAGTACATAGACCGCCATCCAACTGCATCTATGCCTAAAAAGTCCACCTTCAGGTTATCGTCCGAACCCCATTCAGTATTAAGTTGCTAAGCAACAGACAATTGCATTAAGTATGGTGCGTAATGTAATCGACAACTACATCCTTAGACATAGAATCAATGTTTTATCCCTAGTGGCAACACACATCACAACCTTAGAACTTTCTGTCACTGTCCCAGGTGTCAATGAAGGCATGAACCCACTATCGAGCATAAATACTCCCTCTTGGAGTTAAGAGTACAAACTTGGCCAGAGCCTCTACTAATAACGGAGAGCATGCAAGATCATAAACAACACATAAACAATAGATTGATAATCACCATAACATAGTATTCTCTATCCATCGGATCCCGACAAACACAACATATAGTATTACAGATAGATGATCTTGATCATGTTAGGCAGCTCACAAGATCCAACAATGAAGCACAACAAGGAGAAGACGACCATCTAGCTACTGCTATGGACCCATGGTCCAGGGGTGAACTACTCACTCATCACTCACTACAAGAAAAGTTGCCATGGCCGACGAAGTTGAAGTCGCGCCGTGGTTGCTGGTGTACCATGGCCGACGATTTTGGTCCCTCCGTGGTGCATGTCAAAACTTTTTTTCTCGTTTTTGAGGCCACCTAGCCCGACGAAAGCGGCCAAAACGTGGCGTATGGTGGCCCGGGACGTGGTGCATCTCGAAATCTCGGGTTCGCCGGCCGAGTCAACGCAAATCCGCACCGCCGAGGGATGTAGGGCCCAGATGGCAGCCTCTCTGGCATTGTTTTTTTCTACATCGCGCCATCTCGTTCAACGAGCCGTTTACGATGCAGGATCATGGGTCCCGCATGTCATCCTCTATGAACCAAAATTCTTTCTATTCTTGGATTTTTTGACCCCCTGATTTCTGGCTACTTCCTTTTTCTTTTGATCCCTTGCCGCCTTGGAAACGTTGAGACCGCTGCTGCTAAATGGGACCCGCATGTCATCCTCTATGTGCAATCAACTTTCTTTTCTTGGAGTTTTTTTGGCACCTCAAATTTGGTCACTTGCCTTTTTCTTTCGATCCCCTGCCGCCTCTCAAACGGTGATACCGCTGCTGCTAACTGGGACCCGCATGTCATCCTCTATGTACTATAAAACTTTCTTTTCATGGATTATTTTTGGCACCTCAAATTTGGTCACTTGCCTTTTTCTTTCGATCCCCGCCGCCTCTCAAACGGTGATACCGCTGCTGCTGGGACCCGCATGTCATCCTCTATGTACTATAAAACTTTCTTTTCCTGGATTATTTTTGGCACCTCAAATTTGGTCACTTGCCTTTTCTTTCGATCCCTGCCGCCTCTCAAACGGTGATACCGCTGCTGCTAATGGGACCCGCATGTCATCCTCTATGTACTATAAAACTTTCTTTTCTGGATTATTTTTGGCACCTCAAATTTGGTCACTTGCCTTTTCTTTCGATCCCCTGCCGCCTCTCAAACGGTGATACCGCTGCTGCTAACGGGACCCGCATGTCATCCTCTATGTACTATAAAACTTTCTTTTCTTGAATTATTTTTGGCACCTCATATTTGGTCACTTACCTTTTTCTTTCGATCCCCTGCCGCCTCTCAAACGGTGATACCGCTGAAATGGGACCCGCATGTCATCCTCTATGTACTATAAAACTTTCTTTTCTTGAATTATTTTTGGCTCCTCATATTTTTTCACTTGCCTTTTTCTTTCGATCCCCTGCCGCCTCTCAAACGGTGATACCTGCTGCTAAATGGGACCCGCATGTCATCCTCTATGTACTATAAAACTTTCTTTTCTTGAATTATTTTTGGCTCCTCATATTTGGGCACTTGCCTTTTTCTTTCGATCTCATGCCACGTTTGAAACGTTGAGGAACCTGCTGGCTCATGGGACCCGCATGTCATCCTCTATGTGCTATAAAAGTTTCCTTTGTTGGATTTTTTTCACCCTCTGATTTTTGGCTTGCCTTTTTCTTTTGATCCTGCCCCCTTTGAAACGTTGAGTAAGCTGTTGGCTCAAGGGACCCGCATGTCATCCTCTATGTCCATCAACTTTCCTTTCTTGGATTTTTTTCACCCCCTAATTACTAGCTACTTTCTTTTTCTTTTGATCTCAAGCCGCATTACAAACATTGAGACCGCTGCTGCAAAATGGGACCCACATGTCATCCTCTATGTACAATAAAGTTTCTTTTCTTGGATTATCTTTTGTTCCCGATATTTTGTCACTTGCCTTTTTCTTTCGATCTCATGCCGCCTTTGAAACGTTGAGTAAGCTGCTGGCTCATGGGTCCCGCATGTCATCCTCTACGAACAATAAAAGTTTCCTTTCTTGGAGTTATTTTTGACCCCTAATTTCTGGCTATTTGCCTTTTTCTTTGGATCTCCTGCCCCTTTGAAACGATGAGGACGCTGTTGGCAGGTCGGTCCCACAAGTCATCCTCTATGAACAATAAAAGTTTCCTTTGATGGATTTTTTTGAACCCCTAATTAATTTCTGGATATTTCCTTCTTTTTTCTTTGATCCCCTGCCGCCTTGGAATCGTTGAGGATGCTGCTGCCTCATGGGTCCCGCATGTCATCCTCTCGAACGGTAAATGTTTCTTTTCTTGGATATTGTTTACCAAATGATTTTTGGATTATTTTTTCTTTCGATATCCTGCCGCCTTTAAAACGTTGAGGACGCTGCTGGCTCACGGGTCCCACATGTCAGCCTCTATGAACAATAAGCGCGAGGACGCTGCTGCCTCATGGGTCCCGCATGTCATCCTCTCAGAACGAAAATGTTTCTTTTCTTGGATTTTTTACCAACAGATTTTTGGTTTATTTTTTCTTTCCATCCCCTGCCGCCTTTAAAACGACGCTGCTGGCTCATGGGTCCACGATGTCAGCCTCCCCGTACAAGAAACATGTGATATCTTGATTATTTTGCAGACAATAAACAGTGTATTGCGCTCTGAGCTATTGCAAACGGATAAATTAAATCTTTATTTTTACAACATATATCTTGAATCTCCTTGTTTTTTGTTTTGGCGAAGCATAGGACTTTCCTGTTTTTTTTTTTGAGAAAAATCCGAACTATCATGTTCTGGAGTGGGCTGAAATTGTACGTGTCAAAAGGCCCAGGATAGTTCGAAGGCCCAGATGTCTAGATGCAGCCCAATTGAAATCTTTCTTTTCTTGGATTTTTTTCACCCCCTGATTTCTGGCTACTTCATTTTTCTTTTGGTCCTGTGCCGCCTTTTGGAAACGTTCGGACCGCTGCTGCAAAATGGGACCCGCATGTCATCCTCTATGTACAATAAAGTTTCTTTTCTTGGATTATTTTTGGCTCCTGATATTTGGTCACTTGCCTTTTTCTTTCGATCTCATGCCACGTTTGAAACGTTGAGGAATCTGCTGGCTCATGGGACCCGCATGTCATCCTCTATGTACAATAAAAGTTTGATTTCTTGGATTTTTTTTCACCCTCTGATTTTTGGCTATTTCCTTTTTCTTTTGATCCCCGCCTTTGAAACGTTGAGTAAGCTGCTGGCTCATAGGTCCCACATGTCAGCATGTATGAACGATAAAGCTTTCCTTTCTTGGAGTTTTTTTGACCCCTAATTTCGGCTACTTTCTTTTTCTTTTGATCTCAAGCCGCAATTGAAACGTTGGGACCGCTGCTGCAAAATGGGACCCGCACGTCATCCTCTATGTACAATCAAGTTTCTTTTCTTGGATTATTTTTGGCTCCTGATATTTGGTCACTTGCCTTTTCCTTCGATCCCATGCCACGTTTGAAACGTTGAGGAACCTGCTGGCTCATGGGACCCGCATGTCATCCTCTATGTACTACAAAAGTTTATTTTCTAGGGTTTTTTTTCACTCTCTGATTTTTGGCTATTTCCTTTTTCTTTTGATCCCCTGCCGGCTTGGAAACGTTGAGTAAGCTGCTAACTCGTGGGTCCCGCATGTCATCCTCTATGTACAATCAACTTTCTTTTCTTCGAGTTTTTTTTATCCCCTAATTTCTGGCTACTTTCTTTTTCTTTTGATCTCAAGCCGCATTTGAAAAGTTGGGACCTCTGCTGCAAAATGGGACAGCATGTCATCCTCTATGTACAATAAAAGTTTCTTTTCTTCGATTATTTTTCACCCTCTGATTTTTGGTCACTTGCCTTTTTCTTTCGATCTCATGCCGCCTTTGAAAATGTTGCGGAACCTGCTGGCTCATGGGACCCGCATGTCATCCTCTATGTACTATAAAAGTTTCTTTTCTTGGATTTTTTCACCCTCTGATCTTTAGCTATTTCCATTTTCTTTTGATCCCCTGCCGCCTTGGAAACGTTGAGTAAGCTGCTGACGATGGGACCCGCATGTCATCCTCTATGTACAATCAAGTCTCTTTTCTTGGATTTTTTTCCCTCTTATTTTTGGTCACTTGCCTTTTTCTTTCGATCTCATGCAGCCTCTGAAACGTTGAGGAAGCTGCTGGCTCATGGGACCCACATGTCATCCTCTATACTATAAAAGTTTCTTTTCTTGGATTTTTTTTCACCCTCTTATTTTTGGCTATTTCCTTTTTTCTTTTGATCCCCTGCCGCCTTGGAAACATTGATTAAGCTGCTGACACATGGGGCCCGCATATCATCCTCTATGTACAATCAACTTGCAAGATCTTGGAGCGAAAGAGCTTGTATAAGTGGGACCCATATGTCATCCTCTATGTACAATAAAAGTTACTTTTCTTGGATTATTTTTTGCTCCTGATATTTGGTCAGTTTCCTTTTTCTTTTGATCTCATGCCGCCTCGAAACGTTGAGTAAGGTGCTGCTCATGGGACCCGCATGTCATCCTCTATGTACAATAAAGTTTCTTTTCTTAGATTTTTTTACCCCCTGATTTTTGCTAACTTGCCTTTTTCTTTTCGATCATATGCCGCCTTTGAAATTGAGGTCGCCGCTGGCTCATGGGTCCCACATGTCAGCCTCTATGGACAACAAACCTTTCCTTTGTTGGATTTATTTTTTACCCCTAATTTCGGCTATTTGCCTTTTTTTTACACACTGGGACTGTACAATAAAGTTTCATTTCTTAGATTTTTTTCCCACTGATTTTTGCTAACTTGCCTTTTTCTTTTCGATCATATGCCGCCTTTGAAATTGAGGTCGCCGCTGGCTCATGGGTCCCACATGTCAGCCTCTATGAACAATAAACCTTTCCTTTGTTGGATTTATTTTTTACCCCTAATTTCTGGCTATTTGCCTTTTTCTTTTGATCCCCTGCGGCCTTTGAAACGATGAGGACGCTGCTGGCAGGTCGGTCCCACATGTCATCCTCTATTAAGAATAAAAGTTTCCTTTTTGGATTTATTTTTTACCCCTAATTTCTGGCTATTTGCCTTTTTCTTCTGATCCCTGCCGACTTCGAAATGATGAGGATGCAGCTGGCAGATCGGTCCCACATGTCAGCCTCTATGAACTATAAATGTTTCCTTTGTAGGATTTATTTTTTACCCCTATTTTCGGGCTACTTGCCTTTTTCTTTGAAACGTTGAGGACGCTACTGTCTCATGGGTCCCACATGGCATCCTCTCTGAACGATAAACCTTCATTTCTTGTTAACGACAGGTTTATCAGTATTATTTTCGCAGACTAATACAAGCTCTTTCGCTCCAAGATCTTGCAAGTTAATAGAATAAATCATGGAATTATTAGGATATGTTTTAAATTTCAAATCCACTTTATGAATTTTTGAAAATACCGTGATCTATGTGGGTATGGAGCGATCAAGGATTTTCATATTGGCCATGAGCAGTTTCAAAAATTGCAACCCAATAATTCAAAATAAATACAAACAACTTTTATGTAGAATCTCCGTGTTTTTGTTTTTTGCCAATCATAGGATCTGTGGTTCTTTAGAAAAGGGCCAACATTGCATGAGCAGAAAGGCCCATTTGTAGTTATTGGGCTTCGACAGCCGGAGCAAGTAGGCCTATAGCAAATACCTTGTAGATGGCCGTTGGAACCCAAAAGTATTTGTTGCCTAGACTTAGATGCCAAACTCAGCCTTATTGACATGAACCTTGCTATGCACACGACAATTTCAGTCCGATCCGTGTACGAAACACAAGATCCAACCCTTCGTGTGAGGAAGCAGGTGGCAGCACACCTCCAGATGCTCAATCGTACATACGCATATCATATAGGAGTTGTCGTATGTACATCAGTTCCGTATTGACATGTTTTTTTCTTTGGTTCACATGTGGGGTCCGCACAGTCACCTAGGTCGCACATCTACTTCCTTGCTCGTAGTTGATGCATGTTCGGTTTGGGGATGGGGTGGAACCCAACACACCCCCGTGCCAGTGGATGTACTTTACCCTTTAGCGGCGAAAAAAATAGGAATGGTCCTCTCATGACTATGATCAACAAGAGGTGGCTATATTATAAAGGACGTACACACATTGTAATTATAGTGCTGAACGGCGAGGGATACTTTTTCCCTACATGGGTGGCAGCATAGTCTACGGATTGCAGCACCACCCACACCATAGGCGATTTATGATTCATCGTTCCGATATGTATTTCGCCTAGTTTTTTTTCTTTACATTGTTGGTTACAGACTCTTTGAACAGCTGTGTGCATCCTGGTTATGCAGAGGCTGGATGTAATTGCTTTCCAAAAGTAATAAAGCATCCTTTATCGAAAAAATTATAGTGCTGAAATAAAGTCAATCCTAAAACAGCCATGCATGGGTTATAATATGAAGGCAACACGAAATACAAAAGCAGGGCAGTGTTCAAATAAACTGATTCAAACTAGTACATACTAAAAACAGTGTACTACTTCTCAACACTTCAAGCATAATAAAAAAGTGTCACTGTTTTTTTAAAGGTAACACCGAACGGGCAATGTTTAAAGCAGGCTTAAACCACATAGCCGCTTGTCGGACACTATCCCAACCATCCTTGGGAAGGCTGATAACTCCCACAGTCTCACCTTCATCTGGCTGGAGGTTGCAGCGCAAAATTTTAGGGTATTGATTATAACGAATATTCCGGTATGCTGTGTAGACGCAGTTTTTCCTCATGAATGGAACCAATGTGCCATCAGGAGCTTTGGATTCACGCTTCTTCAGGTTGGCAATGATTGGGTAATTGAGTCCGAGGAACAGAGAGTGGTCGCTGAGGCTGTTAACCTGCCTCCAAAGAAAGTCCCCTGCACGTGCAGTAGATAAGGGATCCAGCTCAAAGACGTAGGTGGCAACAGGAGGATACTGCCGTAGCTGAAGCCCATTAGCAGCATAGGGAATGTCAGGAGGTACTTCAGCATTGGCAATCCCAATCTTGTTTACTGTAAGGATGATCATCAATCGCTTGCCATCAGCAGATGGAGCGAGGAACCATGCGTACTGCTGATCATCCACCACCGGTGGCGGGATTACAAACGGGAGCATCAGGTTTTCTGCAATATTAGAAATGGAGACGAATAGGGTGTTACTGGCAACCATATTCAAACAGCAGCATTGTTCATCGTTCATGCTCACAGTATAAATACGACTATGTAAGCTAAGGACATTGGTCATTCATGTGTTCAAATCAAGTGTCCAATATATCAGTTATACTGCATCCATCCCACGAAACTAGTCTAAACTTCGCCAAAACTAGACACTAGTTAGTGTATACACAGTTATATACTACCTCTGTCCCACCGAAAGTGTCTGAGATTTGTCCAAATTCAGATGTATCTAGACAGTGAAAGCATATAGATACATTCAAATTTTGACAAATATATATCATCTTAAGTTTAAGTCCTGTGCTGTAGTTAATTCCCTTTGTCTTAAGTGATCTATTAGAGAGCTTCCCTGTGACCACCCGAAGGGTAAGAAATGTTTAACTGTATAAGTGGATTGCCTAGACCTTTCCATCAGTTCGGACTTTTGGTTGCGTTGGCTAGTCCATGAAGCTTGACATGGTGTCAGAGCCAGGGTCTCGAGTTCGAGTCCTGGCTTTCGCAATTTATCCTAAAATTGTTGTTGCCCCCTCGGAGTCCACTTATATGCCTCTTGAGCTATACCTCTGAGTCTTTCCACATGTTGACTTGTCTCCCATCACATGTGACGGGGGGTGTTGAATTGTATAAGTGGATTGCCGCCCTTGCGATCAGTTCGGACTTTTGGTTGTGTTGGTAGTGCATGAAGCTTGACAAGAAAGAAATGCTCTTTATAGCTAACCCCAAGTCTGGTAACATTTGCAAAATAGGTATTAGATGCAGCTATCCATTCAGTAGAAGAATTTGCATTTTAGAGTTGAAGGTTCATAATCTCTTCTCTACTATTGATAGTAAAGGGTACACATGGTATTTGTTTACCTCATTTTCGCGTTCTAAAAAAGGTACGCTATATGGTTGTGCTAAGTTAAACTGATTTAAGTCTGTTCAAGTTTATCGAAAATTATACTACCAACATCTAAAACATCAATATAGGTTCATATATTACAAAAGATATTTAGATTTTCTTTTCTCGAACACATGCCTAGTCGTGCATCATTATATATTAGAGCATACAGGGTTGTAGCAAGGCTACGAAAAACTGAGAAAGCAAAAAGAAAGAACTATACAGGGGACTAGAGGCAGCTAACTTTGTTAGGCCTGCAGGTGCTAAATCTTATATATATATGAGGTTGTAGATATTAATCGTAAACTTACTCAAACTTAAATATCATTGAATTAGGAAAAAGATAACCTGAGTTATTTTGAATGAGGGGACGTCACAATCACTAATGAAAGATAATTGTGGGAAACTGAAATCTATTCAAGAAAATGGGAGAAAAAATGTATCAAAAACAAAATTAATTATACCATTCTGCAGATTGTTCACCGATATAAACAAAGAACTGTTTGATCTGCATGTAGGTACATCCAATCAAGGCTTTTTCCCCGATCTCTAGAAAATATAAGCTACGCATGTAATTACAAACGATTTTCTTCTATTTTTCTGTTTCTACGTTAACATTTGAGATACTTGTTAATTACATCCATATTCTGCAGTTGCATAGAGTTACTAATTCAGTAATGCATTCACATACGGAGTATACTATGTTTGCTGATGACTGACTAGTACTAATTCATTGCAAGCAACGGTTCATTCATATTCAGATAAAGGATGTGATCGTTAAGTCATATACTTATGAAAGTCCTTATGCATCTCTCTGATGCAGATGGCGGGGGTCTCCCGTCCTCCTTTTGGAGGCAAAATCAATTAGTTATATATGAAACAATGGGTGTAAAAGGTTATCAAAAAGGGTGCCTTCATAGTGCCACGTTATCTTTTGAGATACTGGTTAATTACACCCATATTCTGCAGTGGCGTAGAGTTACTAATTCAGGAATGCAATCACATACTGAGCATACTATGTTTGTTGGTGACTAATTAGTACTACTAATTCATTGCAAGCAACGGTTCATTCATATTCAGCAAAAGGGGGTGTGATCATTAAGTCATATAAGAAAGGTAAAATATAAACAAGGTAGTTCATGAATAACTTCATTGGTTAAGGCAGTGTATCATGCAATGCAACATAAGGACTGAAAAAATACCATTTGCGGTGTCCCAGAAGTACGTGGAGCCGTCAGTTTCGTCCACCGCAAAAACGTGGCCACGGAGTTCAATGGCATCACAGTAATTTGGATAATCAGGTGCAGGTGTAAGGGCCTCCAGCATTCTCCAGTCGCCACCCCCTTCAAGGTAGAAAATCGTTTTGTCGAACAAGGCGATGAGCTTGTAATCTGCGTACCTCCCACCTTTTGTGGGCACTTGGCAGATTACAATCTTCAACAAATCAATTGCTGGACCCCAGTTAAAAGAGTATGCAGGTTGATATGAAAAACTACTATGATCGATCTTCGAATCAGGTAGGGATGGAAGGGGGATATGTCGCTCGGTGTAGACGTTCACGAGGCACCACTCATGATGATCGGCGGCGGCGATCCAGTCACCGTTCGCGCCAAGCCATTTTCTGTCGTGCATGAACGGCAGGGCGACAGAACGGCGAGGATGGTCGAGGGGCACCAGGTCGTACACGGTATCATGCAGACGAGATGTTCTCGCCACGTCCCAGTGTTCATCGAACCAATAAGCAGGCGGAGGCATCAGCAGGCAGGGTTCATCCCAATGGTGCATCTTACCTTCATCCTTGCTGATCATGTCGTAGAGCTCCCTGGAACATGCAGCAAGTCGGACGGTGTAGGTAACGTCCAGATGCGCAGCGATGAGGTTGATGTTGTCGCCGGTGAGAGCCTCCAAGTGGCCGTCCCCGCCGCCCCGGCAAAGCCTAGAATAATCCATCACGTGAAGATGGATTTAGGTGGATGGCGGATGCAACTGCGCTTGGGGTTTTCGGAGGAGAGGGCGAGCGCTATGGAAGGAACGATGCGGCGCGCGGCCGGCCGGGGTAAGGAGAGAAAGGTATACGGAGTAGTACTAGTGATGCGGCGTGGTGGGGATCGAGATCCTGCGCGTGCGCGTGATTCTGGGAGGGTGAAGAAGAGTTTTTTTTTTGTAACGGGGTGAAGAAGAAGATGATAGACATGCAAGGGGCAAAAACTAGGTAGTACTCTAGGCTGCTGCTGCGACTGGGCGCCGATTTGACTGTTGGTAGACTAGCACGCCACCCATCTATAAATTTGCGACGACGTTTGGTGCAGTGATGTCTCGTCACATCAGGTTGACCAGAGAGGGCTTTTTTTTACAGTTTCCATTTCGATATATTTTTCGCCAATAATCGTAGTTCTCTACATGCCAGAGACACGTACCTTAACACGTGGGCAGCATGCAACCGCGCGAGCACCAAAATGGAATGAGAAATGTTTTAGAGCAGAACTTCATTTTCAATGCCTTTCCTAGCTTGGTTTGGAAACCGGACAGAGCTTCAGTGACTTGATGCTTCCAAGATACATTGTGACTGTGTCCCACCATCTACCATCCATTTGAGATCCAACGTTCCAAACTATCTCTTATTTCGAAGCTAAAAAAGAAAAACTATTCAGAAAATTTTGAAAAAAAATCCAGTAATATGTAGATTCCTTGTTTTAAAATCTATGAATATTTCATCCCATTCGGATGACTAGCTTGTGATTAAATAGATTCTTACGTACTCGAGCACTAGTTTAAACTAAATATATATTTGCTCACAAACCTATGATTCAAATCGAATGAAACTTCACCAAAATATAAATCGAAATATGCATGATTTACTGGAAGTTTTTCAAAATTTTCATGGTCCATGGGGTCCTCCAAAGTGCAAGCTTTTTTTTTCTTGGTTGGTACTTCAAAACCGAGTTTGGATGGTGGCAAGACTTGCACAAAGAGGATGTCAAAATTTTGGCCTTTGTGAACTTTGCAATCAACATCAAGTGTCGGACTCTCGAGAAAAAAATATGAGTTGGCGCCCACCTTTCTTTCAACCGTTGGTTCTCAATCCGAGGGTGGTCCAACTAGCTAACAAAATTGGCTTGGTATTCATGGTCTTGAACCAACGATTTGGAATGGCTTTCAATCGGTATGAGAGGTGATGTATGGAGGAGATTCATACGAGAGGGCAATAAAGAAATGTTTTGTCATCCTCGCAAAGCTAGTCTATTTGGAAAGAAATGAATAATTGGTTTTTCGCAACATTGCATGATACTAATTCATGATACTATGCATTGAAGGTGTTGTATCATAGACTAGTATACTTCCCATTGTGACTAGTCTAAGTGCTTTTGCACCATGAACACTAGCTATGCACAGACCTCAAAAAACACTTCTCCATCATTCTACTATTCACACTTTCTTTTTCTAATAGAACTATGTACCATTGTTTTTAATATAATCTTGTGTCGAGAGTATATATTTCTAAAATAGTCATTTATGTTTCGCATAAGCTCAAAGAGGGGTACTTACTTATGAGAGATATCTTTCAACTAATACGTTGTAGGAGTACTTTAATTATGTGAGCTATAGTGTGAAATGCTTACTAGAACGAGTACAAAAGGTGTTTGATAACATTACAGGCCACACGCCCAGTGTAGCGTGCATTGTAGGAGCATTACATCAATTTAACAACTACGGAGGAGTAGCCTAGGTAGAGATAACATGCAAAGGAAATAGTTCAACAGATAGTACAACACAACTACGGAAAGGGAGTAGCCTAGGTAGAGATAAACATGCAAATGAAATAGTTCAACAGATACAAATCTTGCATTACAACACGAGTATTACATAAAGTACATCAGCCCTTCTTTCTGGACCTGTGACGCGAAGGCAGGTTCCATTGCCGGGCGTTGGCGAAGCTTGGGATGAGCCACAACGGAACCTGCCGCCATGTCCATCTAATGTTGGTTTGGAAACCAACAGTACAGTCTTCAGAATTCAAACTGAAGCGGCAAATTTCTGGAGAAGGAGGATATGCAAGGCCTACTGCATGGTGCGATGTGTAAACAGAGTTGCTTCTCGCCATATTTGGACGGTCATGTTCTGCCCCGTCTTCTACTGGAATGATAATCGGATAGTTCACTCCAAGGAAGAGAGAATATGATCCAAGGGAAATAATCCTCCTCCATGGCCTCGGTGGCATCAACTGACTGGTGTCCATGCTGTACACCTCGCAGCCAAGTAAACCCTTACCATACCCGCGAATAGTGCGACCATGACGACCCTCAGAGGTAGCAGCAGCAGGTAAAATCCGAACCAGTCCAGTATAATCCCGCCCGTCAGTAACGCCCCAGGTATGGACCAGAAAAAGTCTAGAACCATCAGGAGATCGTGCTAACCACCAGGAGCCAAGATTGTACCGACCTTGTTCATCAAGTTCTGGCGGAATAGGTGCCGTGCTGATCAACAAAGGACCTTGCAAAGGAAAGCACAGCTTGAAGTCAGTTCAGCAAAACTTGATTAGTTCATTACATACATGAATAATGATGTAGCTAAAATACTGCCTCCGATCCAAATTAATTGACTCAACTGGATGTGTCTAGCTAGATATGCACAAATTAATTGACTCAAGTTTGTCTAGCTAGATGCACTGGCTAGACAAAGCTGAGTCAATTTGATTTGGATCGGAGGGAGTACTTTATTTTGACTCAAAGGCATATCGCTGCTGATTTTGATTGAATATAGAGGGGGAAAGGTACAGGCATGACACGAAAACTGCACAACAAAAAGAAAAAGGCTAAAGCTAAATCTGAAACTAGCAGGTAATAGCGAAAACACATCATATGAGATGAGAAAAATTACCCCAAGAAAGTTGATTCCATGCATAAACTTCGCCTGTCTGAGTTACAGCAAATACAATACCCTTGTGGATGATTGCATCGGAGTAGCCGTACGCTAAGAACTGGTTGTCAAGAACTGTCCATCTGCTAGAAGCACAGTGAAGGACTGCAATTGCCGCGTTGAAGATGGCAAGAACAGAGAAACTAGTATAATTTGAAGCAGCTGTTGGAACTCGGCAAATAGCTATCTTCAGCAGTTGAAGATGTTGATCATTAGACTCGAACACAAGTTTATCCGGGGTGGATTTAAACTCACTTATTGGTGGTAGAGGAATCCGGCGACCAGTGTACACATTGACAAGCTCCCAATTCCAGGGGAAGCCAAGAAGGGCGATCCAATCTCCATTCGCGCCTGCCCACATGCCCGTACCACCATCTGGAATCACGGCATCGGAAGAGATCCTGTCCAGCGGCGTCAGTTGGCACAAGGTACCCTTGCGATCTTTTGCATCATGCTGCTTGTCCTTCTGCGCACCCTCCTGCTTGAACTTGTGGACGCGGTAGAAGGGATTGTGCGCGGGCGGTACCTCAGTTTGGTGAGTATGAAGAACACAGGGCATGCCAAACGGCTGAGATGCAGGCAGAGCTACACTTTGTGTTGCTGAATCATGATAAAACTTGCATGAACCGACGAGGCTCGCGGCGGTGATGACATCGCATCGGGATGCGATTTCTTCAAGGGGGCCATCAGGAAACACCCAAGAACTGCCACTCTCATTGATCGATCTCGCCATTGGAAGGATGCGGTCAAGTGGGTGTGGGGGTGTGGTAGTGGGACGCTGGCGTTTGGGTATGAGGTATTGGAGGACAGTGCGAGCGGCAGCTGGTAGAGCGATATGGATAAAAGTCAACAACTCCTACTAGTACCATCAAACAGGTGGCTCGAGATGATCCGAAAAAGGCATGGCGGCGGTGGTGCAGGGGCTGCTGGTGTAGGCGGGGTCGCCAGAGAAGATGGAGATGAAGAAGACGGAGAAGCAGGCAAAAAAAACAATTTGAATTGAAATCAATAATACGAGTACTACGGGCGTGCCTTCTCTCTCTGGTCTCTGCTGCACTACTGCACCTGGCGTGAAGGCGTGTGACCCGAGAAGAAGCTAATGTACTGTATACTGTCCTTGCACGCCGTGGAGCTGTATTTTGTCTCATCAAATCAGCTCTGGACAGTTTCAGCAGAGAAAAGATCCTTTGCCATCATCATGATATATTACCACGGGCCCACGGCAGTGCACATTCATCTTGGAGGCCTCTTCATCTTGTACTACCATATACTCTACTGCTCTATATGTTGCACAAACCACCACTTGGACATTTTTTTTGCAGTTTCCACCATGTGGTGGTCTAATATGTTGCAAATTTCACCACTTGGTTATCTAATCAGCTAGTTAGTCATGTTGATAGCAAAATCGACAAGTGGGTTCAACATGTCAATGCTCCAATTAATGTTTTAGAAAAAATAAATTTTTCAAAATTCTTACTTCTTTTATTTAGCTATTTAAAAATGCTTATTCATTTATTTCAACAAATATTGTGCGGTCTTGAATTTTTTTCAAACAAATATTATGGCATCGGGTTCGGGACTCCTGAAAAGGACTGGCCGTGGTACGGGAACCCGAAATGATGCCCACAACATGGTCGAAAGTGGCAAGGAACCCATCGAGGTGGATGAACTCGGGAAACCTTGGTAGAGGTAGGGATCTTGAGGAGGCCATTAGGGTTAGCCTACCCCCCAATAAGCGTATGAACGAAAAAAATTCACATAAGTAGTAGCTATTATTAAAATTTCACAAATATTACGCGCTTTTGAATATTTCAAAAGTATTGTGGCGTCACGCTGGCCTTGCCCGAATTTTACCTTTCAGGCTGGATGTCACGAGCATGATCACTCAACCAACCGGGTCCAAACATATATATACAATTGGCCTCCTCGAGCCTACACCGACCAGATTGTCGCTGAAACTGGATCATATAGTTTCTATTGGATTGATGTCCTAAGGAAATATTCCAACAACGGAAGTTGTTTGATTCGTTGTATTATATTCCTTTGGAATCTTGTTGGGCTTGTTTGGTTCGAAGAAAATTCATAGAAATTTTGTGGGATTCAAATCTCAGTGGCTCCTTTGATTCTTGAATACATGATAATTCATACTAATTCACGTGTTTTTTGTGTAGCACTACAACCAAAGAACATGCAATTCAAATTTGTGTGATTTCTCTCATATAGGATTAATTCAACATGCAATCATATTCAATTCCTACATTATTTCTATTTTAACATTATGTACACATCATGCATGCGACCCAAACAATGCGTACATGGTGGGGGGGTTGTTTCGTTGCAAAAGCAGTTGGTCACACCACAAACAAACATGCAACAATTAATCTAAATTCACGCGGTTTCCCCGCGATGCAACCAAACAATATTCGATGAAACTAAGCATGGCATAAACATATACAATACACACCATAGATTTTGGCTGCTTTGATTATTCGCAAGATTTTCAAAGTGCGGGAATATGAAAATTGTATGATTAGAGAGTGATGATCATCTCCAAATATATAGGATTGAGAAACAACGGTATTTGGATCCAATAACATTTGATTGCGTGTGAAAACCAAAAGAAATACTAGTAGTAACATACGGTTACACAATGAAGGATTTTTTGTTTTTGTATAAAAATGTATTGTCAATGAATTCTGAAAATTGCAATCCTATGAATTAAACAATCAGAAATCGTGTCAGACTAATTCCTACGTTTCGAGATTCTAGTACGGAGTATGATTTCTTTGAAGGGGCGCAGAGGGACGTGGGTAGCAATGTCTAGTCCCTGTCTTGTCTGTATACACTGTACTTACGTCAGACTAGTGTTGCTCATGAAGTCTTAATGTGGCGTACTCTGAAGCTAGATGCATCACCGTTTCCAGTCTCTGTCCTCGTTTTTTCGGCAAAATAGACAGAAATAACCCAAAGTCGAAAAGATTGGGAAAAACAAACTTTCGACATACTAGCAAGATTGGGTTATTTTTGTCCAAATTCTCGTTTTTTTCTCTTGGCTTCCCTACCCTTGAATCCATGTCACTTACGTGTGTTGCCCATGCATGCGTCATGTCCCACACTTCAGTGAGCACAAGTGACGTGATGTACGTACGCAAACTCCCAGCAATCTTCTTTGTCAAGAGAAGACGCATCAAGATTCAAGACCCGATCGCATTTCTTGCTTTCAGCCTGGGGTCCTCCATGTAAAAGTTAGGGATTTAGATGTAATTTCATGTTTATTTTGTGTGCTGTTGTAAACTGTTGATTTTTTATGTCCATTTGAATCTTGGTCAAATCCTAGGTTTGACCTAGATTTAAACAAGTTTAAAATATGAAAATGAAAAAGTAAGCCTGGATCCTCCTTAGTCAATCCAAAATGAAGCTTTTGGGAGGTTTTTTGAAATTTCCATGTTTGAAACCCAAAACCACTTCTTTTCATGCTAGACTTCATAAGACATAGTTTAGGGATAGGGGTAGATACATGATTTGTCTGGTTTCAGTATGTCTAGAGCTTGTTTATCCACTTGAATGCTTACTATATGACATAAGAAGACTATGTGCTATGGTTTTTCATTTATCTATTTTTTTGAATTTTATGCCCATTTGAATCTTGGTCAAATCCCAGGTTTGACGAGGTTTTAAACAAGTTTAAAACTTGAAAATGAAAAGGTGTAAGCATGGATCCTTCGTAGTCACTCTAAAATGAAGCTTTATTTTGGGAGGTTCTCGAAATTTCCATGCATGCTTGAAACTCAAAACCACTTTTCTTCAAGCTTGACTTCATAAGACAAAGTTTAATTAGGGTTAGGGGTAGATACACGATTTTTCTGGTTTGAATATGTCTAGACCTTGTTTATCAACTTGAATGTTTACTATATGACATAATTAAGAAGGCTATGTACGTGCTTTGGTTTTTCATTCTTTAATTAGATTTTTGTCTGAATTTTTATGCCCATTTGAATCTTGGTCAAATCCTAGGTTTGACCAAGATTTAAATAAGTTTAAAACATGAAAATGAAAAGATAAGCATCGATCCTTCTTACTCGCTCTAAAATGAAGCTTTTGGTTTTTTGAAATTTCCATGTTTGAAACCCAAAACCACTTCTCTTCATGCTTGACTTCATAAGACGAAGTTTAGGGTCGATAGGGGGTACATGATTTGTCTGGTTTGAATATGTCTAGACCTTGTTTATGAACTTGAATGCTTACTATATGACATAAGAAGACTATGTGCTTTGGTTTTTTTATTTTTTTATTTTATGCCCATTTTAATATTGGTCAAATCCTAGGTTTGACCAAGATTTAAACAAGTTTAAAACATGAAAATGAAAAGGTAAGCCTGGATCCTTCTTAGTCACTCTAAAATGAAGCTTTTGGGAGGTTTTTGAAATTTCCATGTTTGAAACCAAAAACCACTTCTCTTCATGCTTGACTTCATAAGACAGAGTTTAGGGTTAGGGGTAGATACATGATTTGTCTTATTTGAATATGTATAGACCTTGTTTGTCAACTTTTGAATGCTCTTACTATATATATATGTGACATAAGAAGACTATGTGCTTTTGTTTTTCATTTTTCTGATTTTTTAAATTTTATGCCCATTTAAATCTTGGTCAAATCCTGGTTTGACAATGATTTTAACAAGTTTAAAATATGAAAATGAAAAGGTAAGCATTGATCATTCTTAGTCACTCTAAAATGAAGCTTTTGGTAGGTTTTTGAAATTTCCATATTTGAAACCCAAAACCACTTCTCTTCATGCTTGACTACATAAGACAAAGTTTAGGGTTAGGGAGTAGATACATGATTTTTCTTGTTTGAATATGTCTAGACCTTGTTTATCAACTTTAATGCTACTATATGACATAAGAAAACTATGTGCTTTGGTTTTTCATTTTTCTGATATTTTTTGGAATTTTGATGCACATTTGAATCTTGGTCAAATCCTAGCTAGGTTTGACCAAGATTTAAACAAGTATATATAGAACATGAAAATGAAAAGGGAAGCATGTATCCTTCTTAATTAGTCACCCCATGCATGTTTGAAACCTAAAACCACTTATCTTCATGCTTGACTTCGTCATAAGACAGAGTTTAGGGGTTTTAGGGGGTAGATACATGATTTGTCTAGCTAGTTTGAATATGTCTAGACCTTGATTATCAACTTTAATGCTTACTATATGACATATAAGAAGACTATGTGCGCTTTGGTTTTTCATTTTTCGGTTTTTTTATTTTATGCCCATTTGAATCTTGGTCAAATCCTAGATTTGACCAAGATTTAAACAAGTTTAAAACATGGAAATGAAAAGGTAAGCATCGATCCTTCTTAGTCGCTCTAAAATGAAGCTGAATTTTGGGAGGTTTTTGAAATTTCCATGTTTTTGAAACCCAAAACCACTTCTCTTCATGCTTGACTTCATAAGACGAAGTTTAGGGTCGATAGGGGGTAGATACATGATTTGTCTTGTTTGAATATGTCTAGACCTTGTTTATCAACTTGAATGCTTACTAGCTATATGACATAAGAGGACTATGTGCATTGGTATTTCATTTTTTGATTTTTATGCCCATTTGAGAATCTTGGTAAAATCCTAGGTTTGTTGAGCAAGATTTAAACAAGTTTAACATGTGAAAATGATAAGGTAATTAAGTCTGGATCTTTTTTGAAACCCAAAACCACTTCTCTTCATGCTTGACTTCATAAGACGAAGTTTAGGGTCGATAGGGGGTAGATACATGATTTGTCTTGTTTGAATATGTCTAGACCATGTTTATCAACTTGAATGCTTACTATATGACATAAGAAGGCTATGTGCTTTGGTCTTTCATTCTTTCGATTTTTTTCTGAATTTTTATGCCCATTTGAATCTTGGTCAAATCCTAGGTTCGACCAAGATTTAAACAAGTTTAAAACATGACAATGAAAAGGTAATTAATCATGGATCCTTCTTAATTAACCAGCCAGTCTAATTAAAATGAAGCTTTTTGGGAGGTTTTTGAAATTTCCATGTTTGAAACCCAAAACCACACTTCTCTGCTTCATGCTTGACTTCATATATAATTAAGACAAAGTTTAGGGTTAGGGGTACATGATTTGTCTGGTTTGAATATGTCTAGACCTTGTTTATGAACTTTTGAATGCTTACTATATATATGTATGTGACATAAGAAAACTATGTGCTTTGGTTTTTCATTTTTCTGATTTTTTTGGAATTTTGATGCACATTTGAATCTTGGTCAAATCCTAGGTTTGACCAAGATTTAAACAAGTATAGAACATGGAAATGAAAATGGAAGCCTGTATCCTTCTTAGTCACCCTAAAATGAAGTTTTTGGGAGGTTTTTGAAATTTCCATGTTTGAAACCCAAAACCACTTATCTTCATGCTTGACTTCGTCATAAGACAGAGTTTAGGGGTTGGGGGTAGATACATGATTTGTCTAGCTAGTTTGAATATGTCCAGACCTTGTTTATCAACTTTAATGCTTACTATATGACATATAAGAAGACTATGTGCGCTTTGGTTTTTCATTTTTATGTTTTTTTTATTTTATGCCCATTTGAATCTTGGTCAAATCCTAGAGATTGACTTCATAATACAGAGTTTAGGGTTAGGGGTAGATATACACATGATTTTTCTGGTTTGAATATGTCTAGACCTTATTTATCAACTTGAGTGTTTACTATATGACATAATTAAGAAGGCTATGTGCTTTGGTTTTTCATTCTTTAGATTTTTTGTCTGAATTTTTATGCCCATTTGAATCTTGGTCAAATCCTAGGTTTGACCAAGATTTAAATAAGTTTAAAACATGGAAATGAAAAGGTAAAAGCATCGATCCTTCTTAGTCGCTCTAAAATGAAGCTGAATTTTGGGAGGTTTTTGAAATTTCCATGTTTGAAACCTAAAACCACTTATCTTCATGCTTGACTTCGTCATAAGACAGAGTTTAGGGGTTTTAATTAGGGGGTAGATACATGATTTGTCTAGCTAGTTTGAATATGTCTCTAGACCTTGTTTATCAACTTGAATGCTTACTAGCTATATGACATAAGAGGACTATGTGCATTGGTATTTCATTTTTTGATTTTTATGCCCATTTGAGAATCTTGGTAAAATCCTAGGTTTGTTGAGCAAGATTTAAACAAGTTTAACATTTGAAAATGATAAGGTAATTAAGTCTGGATCTTTCTCTTAGTAACTCTAAAATGAAGCTTTTGGGAGGTTCTTGAATTTACCATGTTTGAAACCCAAAACCACTTCTCTTCATGCTTGACTTCATAATTAAGACATAGTTTAGGGGTTAGGGGGTAGATACATGATTTGTATGGTTTGAATATGTCTAGACCATGTTTATCAACTTTAATGCTTACTATATGACATAAGAAGACTATGTGCTTTGGTTTTTCATTTTTCTGATTTTTTTTAGAATTTTGATGCACATTTGAATCTTGGTCAAATCCTAGGTTTGACCAAGATTTAAACAAGTATATATAGAACATGAAAATGAAAAGGGAAGCCTGTATCCTTCTTAGTCACCCTAAAATGAAGTTTTCGGGAGGTTTTTGAAATTTCCATGTTTGAAACCCAAAACCACTTATCTTCATGCTTGAGCAAGATTTGACCAAGATTTAAACAAGTTTAAATCATGAAAATGGAAAGGTAAGCCTGGATCCTTCTTAGTCGCTCTAAAATGAAGCTTTTGGGATGTTCTTGAAATTTCCATGTTTGAAACCCGGCCAAAACGACTTTTCTTCATGCTAGACTTCATAAGATCGACACGGGGTACATATATACATGATTTGTCTGGTTTGGATATATCTAGACCTTGTTTATCAACTTGAATGCTTACGATATGACATAAGAACACTATGTGCTTTTTGTTTTTCATTTTTTGTGCCTATTTGTATCTTGGTCAAATCCTAGGTTTGACCAAGATTTAAACAAGTTTAAAACATGAAAATGAAAAGGGAAACATGTATCCTTCTTAGTCACTCTAAAATGAAGTTTTTGGGAGGTTTTTGAAATTTCCATGTTTGAAACCTAAAACCACTTCTCTTCATGCTTGACTTCATAAGACAGAGTTTAGGGTTAGAGGGGTAGATACATGATTTGTCTTATTTGAATATGTCTAGCTAGACCTTGTTTATCAACTTTTGAATGCTTACTATATATATATGTGACATAAGAAGACTATGTGCTTTTGTTTTTCATTTTTCCGATTTTTTAATTTTATGCCAATTTAAATCTTGGTCAAATCCTAGGTTTGACAATGATTTAAACAAGTTTCAAATATGAAAATGAAAAGGCAAGCATGGATCCTTCTTAGTCACTCTAAAATGAAGCTTTTGATAGGTTTTTGAAATTTCCATATTTGAAACCCAAAACCACTTCTCTTCATGCTTGACTACATAAGACAAAGTTTAGGGTTAGGGGGTAGATACATGATTTTTCTTGTTTGAATATGTCTAGACCCTTGTTTATCAACTTTAATGCTTACTATATGACATAAGAAAACTATGTGCTTTGCTTTGGTTTTTCATTTTTCTGATTTTTTTGGAATTTTGATGCACATTTGAATCATGGTCAAATCCTAGGTTTGACCAAGATTTAAACAAGTATAGAACATGAAAATGAAAAGGGAAGCCTGTATCCTTCTTAGTCACCCTAAAATGAAGTTTTTGGGAGGTTTTCAAAATTTCCATGTTTGAAACCCAAAACCACTTAATCTTCATGCTTGACTTCGTCATAAGATAGAGTTTAGGGGTTAGCGGGTAGATACATGATTAGTATGGTTTGAATATGTCTAGACCTTGTTTATCAACTTTAATGCTTACTACATGACATAAGAAGACTATGTGCTTTGGTTTTTCATTTTTCTGTTTTTTTTTTGAATTTTCTGCCAATTTTGTTTGACCAAGATTTAGACAAGTTTTACACGTGAAAACGAATAAGTAAGCCTGGATCCTTCTTAGTCACTCCAAAATGTACCAATTGATAGGTGCGTTAACTTTGCTTCATGGAAAAAATAATGTCATGTAAATGAGTTAACTTGGATTTCCTACCCTTGAATCCATAGGAAACTTTGTTCTAATGCACTATAATAATCAACCGAGTTTTTACACCAACAGGTCTGTCACTTACGTGTGGTGCCCATGCGTGAGGTCCCACACTTCAGTGAGCACAAGTCACGTGCAATAGGTACGCAAACTCCCAGCCATTTTCTTTGTCAAGAGAAGACGCATCAGGATGCGTATTGGAAGTATGTGGGTCCTTCTGGATCCTTCGGTTGTCCCTCTCACAAAAAAAAAAAAAAAATCTCTCTCATTCTCGGCCTCGCTCGACTCGCTCGCTCGCTCGCTCGCACCTCCTGCTCACTGACAAACCCTGCACAAAAGTCAACATCATCACCCGAAAAAGGGGAGACACCATAATGCTCTCCCTTCTTCTCTCCTTCCGAGTGATCCCTCTTCCTCCGAGTTTCACTCGACGGGCAAACACACATGTGCTGCATAGTAATAATAATAAAAAGGTAGAAAAATCAACCTACGAATCTATAATTAAATACGTTAAACTAGGGTTTTGCCCAGTACTACAGATCAAGTTCATAAAAAATCCAACTACGGGGTTCGAACAACCCCATTTCTAATCCAAGATTTTTTTCGACCTCATCCAAATGGCCTCAAACTATAGGGTTAATTAGCATCTAGTGCAGAATGTGTGAACATGTATGCACTATGTGTGCTATAACTTGTATGTCTTTCAAATTTGAACCAAATTTGAAATATATGAAATGGGGCTTTTGGCTTAAACGTTTGAAACCCAAAACGACTTCTCTTCATGCTAGGCATCATAAGACCGAGTTTAGGGTTAGGGGGTAGATACATGATTTGTCTGTTTTGAATATGTCTATACCTTGTTTATCAACTTGAATGCTTACTAGCTATATGACATAAGAGGACTATGTGCATTGGTATTTCATTTTTTGATTTTTATGCCCATTTGAGAATCTTGGTAAAATCCTAGGTTTGTTGAGCAAGATTTAAACAAGTTTAACATGTGAAAATGATAAGGTAATTAAGTCTGGATCTTTCTCTTAGTAACTCTAAAATGAAGCTTTTGGGAGGTTCTTGAATTTACCATGTTTGAAACCCAAAACCACCGTACTTCTTTTCATGCTTGACTTCATAAGACAGAGTTTAGGGTTAGGGGTAGATACATGATTTTTCTGGTTTGAATATGTCTAGACCATGTTTATCAACTTGAATGCTTACTACTATATGACATAAGAAGGCTATGTGCTTTGGTTTTTCATTCTTTCGATTTTTTTCTGAATTTTTATGCCCATTTGAATCTTGGTCAAATCCTAGGTTCGACCAAGATTTAAACAAGTTTAAAACATGACAATGAAAAGGTAACTAATCATGGATCCTTCTTAATTAACCAGTCTAATTAAAATGAAGCTTTTTGGGAGGTTTTTGAAATTTCCATGTTTGAAACCCAAAACCACACTTCTCTGCTTCATGCTTGACTTCATATATAATTAAGACAAAGTTTAGGGTTAGGGGTACATGATTTGTCTGGTTTGAATATGTCTAGACCTTGTTTATCAACTTGAATGCTTACTATATGACATAAGAAGACTATGTGCTTTGGTTTTTTATTTTATTTATTTTTTATTTTATGCCCATTTGAATATTGGTTAAATCCTAGGTTTGAACAAGATTTAAACAAGTTTAAAACATGAAAATGAAAAGGTAAGCCTGGATCCTTCTTAACTAGTCACTCTAAAATGAAGCTTTAATTTTGGGAGGTTTTTGAAATATATTTCCATGTTTGAAACCCAAAACCACTTCTCTTCATGCTTGACTTCATAAGACGAAGTTTAGGGTCGATAGGGGTTAGATACATGATTTGTCTGGTTTGAATATGTCTAGACCATGTTCATCAAACCCTTGTTTATCAACTTTAATGCTTACTATATGACATAAGAAAACTATGTGCTTTGCTTTGGTTTTTCATTTTTCTGATTTTTTTGGAATTTTGATGCACATTTGAATCATGGTCAAATCCTAGGTTTGACCAAGATTTAAACAAGTATAGAACATGAAAATGAAAAGGGAAGCATGTATCCTTCTTAGTCACCCTAAAATGAAGTTTTTGGGAGGTTTTCAAAATTTCCATGTTTGAAACCCAAAACCACTTAATCTTCATGCTTGACTTCGTCATAAGATAGAGTTTAGGGGTTAGGGGGTAGATACATGATTAGTATGGTTTGAATATGTCTAGACCTTGTTTATCAACTTTAATTCTTACTACATGACATAAGAAGACTATGTGCTTTGGTTTTTCATTTTTCTGTTTTTTTTTTGAATTTTCTGCCAATTTTGTTTGACCAAGATTTAGACAAGTTTTACACGTGAAAACGAATAAGTAAGCCTGGATCCTTCTTAGTCACTCCAAAATGTACCAATTGATAGGTGCGTTAACTTTGCTTCATGGAAAAAATAATGTCATGTAAATGAGTTAACTTGGATTTCCTACCCTTGAATCCATAGGAAACTTTGTTCTAATGCACTATAATAATCAACCGAGTTTTTACACCAACAGGTCTGTCACTTACGTGTGGTGCCCATGCGTGAGGTCCCACACTTCAGTGAGCACAAGTCACGTGCAATAGGTACGCAAACTCCCAGCCATTTTCTTTGTCAAGAGAAGACGCATCAGGATGCGTATTGGAAGTCTGTGGGTCCTTCTGGATCCTTCGGTCGTCCCTCTAAAAAAAAAAAAAAAATCTCTCTCATTCTCGGCCTCGCTCGACTCGCTCGCTCGCTCGCTCGCACCTCCTGCTCACTGACAAACCCTGCACAAAAGTCAACATCATCACCCGAAAAGGGGAGACACCATAATTCTCTCCCTTCTTCTCTCCTTCCGAGTGATCCCTCTTCCTCCGAGTTTCACTCGACGGGCAAACACACATGTGCTGCATAGTAATAATAAAAAGGTAGAAAAATCGACCTACGAATCTATAATTAAATAGGTTAAACTAGGGTTTTGCCCAGTACTACAGATCAAGGTTCAAAAAATCCAACTACGGGGTTCGAACAACCCCATTTCTAATCCAAGATTTTTTCGACCTCATCCAATGGCCTCAAACTATAGGCCGGGTTAGCATCTAGTGCAGTATGTGTGAGAATGTATGCACTATGTGTGCTATAACTTGTGTGTCTTTCAAATTTGAACCAAATTTGAATAAGTTTGAAATATTTGAAATGGGGCTTTTGGCTTAAACGTTTGAAACCCAAAACGACTTCTCCTCATGCTAGACTTCATAAGACCGAGTTTAGGGTTAGGGGGTAGATACATGATTTGTCTGGTTTGAATATGTCTAAACCTTGTTTATCAACTTGAATGCTTACTATATGACATAAGAAGACCATGTGCTTTTGTTTTTCATTTTTCTATTTTTTTAAGAATTTTATGCACATTTGATTCTGGTCAAATCCTAGGTTCAACCAAGATTTAAACAAGTTTCAAGCATGAAAATGAAAACGTAATCCAAGATCCTTCTTAATTAGTCACTCTAAAATATATGAAGCTTTTGGGACGTACTTGAAATTTCCATGTTTGAAACCCAAAACCAATTCTCTTCATGATTGACTTCATAAGACAGAGTTTAGGGGTAGGGGTAGATATACACATGATTTTTCTGGTTTGAATATGTCTAGACCTTGTTTATCAACTTGAGTGTTTACTATATGACATAATTAAGAAGGCTATGTGCTTTGGTTTTTCATTCTTTAGATTTTTTGTCTGAATAATTTTTATGCCCATTTGAATCTTGGTCAAATCCTAGGTTTGACCAAGATTTAAATAAGTTTAAAACATGGAAATGAAAAGGTAAAAGCATCGATCCTTCTTAGTCGCTCTAAAATGAAGCTGAATTTTGGGAGGTTTTTGAAATTTCCATGTTTGAAACCTAAAACCACTTATCTTCATGCTTGACTTCGTCATAAGACAGAGTTTAGGGGTTTTAATTAGGGGGTAGATACATGATTTGTCTAGCTAGTTTGAATATGTCTCTAGACCTTGTTTATCAACTTGAATGCTTACTAGCTATATGACATAAGAGGACTATGTGCATTGGTATTTCATTTTTTGATTTTTATGCCCATTTGAGAATCTTGGTAAAATCCTAGGTTTGTTGAGCAAGATTTAAACAAGTTTAACATTTGAAAATGATAAGGTAATTAAGTCTGGATCTTTCTCTTAGTAACTCTAAAATGAAGCTTTTGGGAGGTTCTTGAATTTACCATGTTTGAAACCCAAAACCACCGTACTTCTTTTCATGCTTGACTTCATAAGACAGAGTTTAGGGTTAGGGGTAGATACATGATTTTTCTGGTTTGAATATGTCTAGACCATGTTTATCAACTTGAATGCTTACTATATGACATAAGAAGGCTATGTGCTTTGGTTTTTCATTCTTTCGATTTTTTTCTGAATTTTTATGCCCATTTGAATCTTGGTCAAATCCTAGGTTCGACCAAGATTTAAACAAGTTTAAAACATGACAATGAAAAGGTAATTAATCATGGATCCTTCTTAATTAACCAGCCAGTCTAATTAAAATGAAGCTTTTTGGGAGGTTTTTGAAATTTCCATGTTTGAAACCCAAAACCACACTTCTCTGCTTCATGCTTGACTTCATATATAATTAAGACAAAGTTTAGGGTTAGGGGTACATGATTTGTCTGGTTTGAATATGTCTAGACCTTGTTTATCAACTTGAATGCTTACTATATGACATAAGAAGACTATGTGCTTTGGTTTTTTATTTTATTTATTTTTTATTTTATGCCCATTTGAATATTGGTTAAATCCTAGGTTTGAACAAGATTTAAACAAGTTTAAAACATGAAAATGAAAAGGTAAGCCTGGATCCTTCTTAACTAGTCACTCTAAAATGAAGCTTTAATTTTGGGAGGTTTTTGAAATATATTTCCATGTTTGAAACCCAAAACCACTTCTCTTCATGCTTGACTTCATAAGACGAAGTTTAGGGTCGATAGGGGGTAGATACATGATTTGTCTGGTTTGAATATGTCTAGACCATGTTCATCAAATCCTAGGTTTGACCAAGATTTAAACAAGTTTAAAACATGAAAATGAAAAGCGAAGCATGTGTCCTTCTTAGTCACTCTAAAATGAAGTTTTTGGGCAGGTTTTTGAAATTTCCATGTTTGAAACCCAAAACCACTTCTCTTCATGCTTGACTTCATAAGACATAGTTTAGGGGTTAGGGGTAGATACATGATTTGTATGGTTTGAATATGTCTAGACCATGTTTATCAACTTTAATGCTTACTATATGACATAAGAAGACTATGTGCTTTGGTTTTTCATTTTTCTGATTTTTTTTAGAATTTTGATGCACATTTGAATCTTGGTCAAATCCTAGGTTTGACCAAGATTTAAACAAGTATATATAGAACATGAAAATGAAAAGGGAAGCCTGTATCCTTCTTAGTCACCCTAAAATGAAGTTTTGGGAGGTTTTTGAAATTTCCATGTTTGAAACCCAAAACCACTTATCTTCATGCTTGAGCAAGATTTGACCAAGATTTAAACAAGTTTAAATCATGAAAATGGAAAGGTAAGCCTGGATCCTTTCTTAGTCGCTCTAAAATGAAGCTTTTGGGATGTTCTTGAAATTTCCATGTTTGAAACCCGGCCAAAACGACTTTTCTTCATGCTAGACTTCATAAGATCGACACGGGGTACATATATACATGATTTGTCTGGTTTGGATATATCTAGACCTTGTTTATCAACTTGAATGCTTACGATATGACATAAGAACACTATGTGCTTTTTGTTTTTCATTTTTTGTGCCTATTTGTATCTTGGTCAAATCCTAGGTTTGACCAAGATTTAAACAAGTTTAAAACATGAAAATGAAAAGGTAAACATGCATGTATCCTTCTTAGTCACTCTAAAATGAAGTTTTTGGGAGGTTTTTGAAATTTCCATGTTTGAAACCTAAAACCACTTCTCTTCATGCTTGACTTCATAAGACAGAGTTTAGGGTTAGAGGGGTAGATACATGATTTGTCTTATTTGAATATGTCTAGCTAGACCTTGTTTATCAACTTTTGAATGCTTACTATATATATATATGTGACATAAGAAGACTATGTGCTTTTGTTTTTCATTTTTCCGATTTTTTAATTTTATGCCAATTTAAATCTTGGTCAAATCCTAGGTTTGACAATGATTTAAACAAGTTTCAAATATGAAAATGAAAAGGCAAGCATGGATCCTTCTTAGTCACTCTAAAATGAAGCTTTTGATAGGTTTTTGAAATTTCCATATTTGAAACCCAAAACCACTTCTCTTCATGCTTGACTACATAAGACAAAGTTTAGGGTTAGGGGGTAGATACATGATTTTTCTTGTTTGAATATGTCTAGACCCTTGTTTATCAACTTTAATGCTTACTATATGACATAAGAAAACTATGTGCTTTGCTTTGGTTTTTCATTTTTCTGATTTTTTTGGAATTTTGATGCACATTTGAATCATGGTCAAATCCTAGGTTTGACCAAGATTTAAACAAGTATAGAACATGAAAATGAAAAGGGAAGCCTGTATCCTTCTTAGTCACCCTAAAATGAAGTTTTTGGGAGGTTTTCAAAATTTCCATGTTTGAAACCCAAAACCACTTAATCTTCATGCTTGACTTCGTCATAAGATAGAGTTTAGGGGTTAGCGGGTAGATACATGATTAGTATGGTTTGAATATGTCTAGACCTTGTTTATCAACTTTAATGCTTACTACATGACATAAGAAGACTATGTGCTTTGGTTTTTCATTTTTCTGTTTTTTTTTGAATTTTCTGCCAATTTTGTTTGACCAAGATTTAGACAAGTTTTACACGTGAAAACGAATAAGTAAGCCTGGATCCTTCTTAGTCACTCCAAAATGTACCAATTGATAGGTGCGTTAACTTTGCTTCATGGAAAAAATAATGTCATGTAAATGAGTTAACTTGGATTTCCTACCCTTGAATCCATAGGAAACTTTGTTCTAATGCACTATAATAATCAACCGAGTTTTTACACCAACAGGTCTGTCACTTACGTGTGGTGCCCATGCGTGAGGTCCCACACTTCAGTGAGCACAAGTCACGTGCAATAGGTACGCAAACTCCCAGCCATTTTCTTTGTCAAGAGAAAGACGCATCAGGATGCGTATTGGAAGTCTGTGGGTCCTTCTGGATCCTTCGGTCGTCCCTCTAAAAAAAAAAATCTCTCTCATTCTCGGCCTCGCTCGACTCGCTCGCTCGCTCGCTCGCACCTCCTGCTCCTCACTGACAAACCCTGCACAAAAGTCAACATCATCACCCGAAAAAGGGGAGACACCATAATTCTCTCCCTTCTTCTCTCCTTCCGAGTGATCCCTCTTCCTCCGAGTTTCACTCGACGGGCAAACACACATGTGCTGCATAGTAATAATAAAAAGGTAGAAAAATCGACCTACGAATCTATAATTAAATAGGTTAAACTAGGGTTTTGCCCAGTACTACAGATCAAGGTTCAAAAAATCCAACTACGGGGTTCGAACAACCCCATTTCTAATCCAAGATTTTTTTCGACCTCATCCAATGGCCTCAAACTATAGGCCGGGTTAGCATCTAGTGCAGTATGTGTGAGAATGTATGCACTATGTGTGCTATAACTTGTGTGTCTTTCAAATTTGAACCAAATTTGAATAAGTTTGAAATATTTGAAATGGGGCTTTTGGCTTAAACGTTTGAAACCCAAAACGACTTCTCCTCATGCTAGACTTCATAAGACCGAGTTTAGGGTTAGGGGGTAGATACATGATTTGTCTGGTTTGAATATGTCTAAACCTTGTTTATCAACTTGAATGCTTACTATATGACATAAGAAGACCATGTGCTTTTGTTTTTCATTTTTCTATTTTTTTAAGAATTTTATGCACATTTGATTCTGGTCAAATCCTAGGTTCAACCAAGATTTAAACAAGTTTCAAGCATGAAAATGAAAACGTAATCCAAGATCCTTCTTAATTAGTCACTCTAAAATATATGAAGCTTTTGGGACGTACTTGAAATTTCCATGTTTGAAACCCAAAACCAATTCTCTTCATGATTGACTTCATAAGACAGAGTTTAGGGGTAGGGGTAGATATACACATGATTTTTCTGGTTTGAATATGTCTAGACCTTGTTTATCAACTTGAGTGTTTACTATATGACATAATTAAGAAGGCTATGTGCTTTGGTTTTTCATTCTTTAGATTTTTTGTCTGAATAATTTTTATGCCCATTTGAATCTTGGTCAAATCCTAGGTTTGACCAAGATTTAAATAAGTTTAAAACATGGAAATGAAAAGGTAAAAGCATCGATCCTTCTTAGTCGCTCTAAAATGAAGCTGAATTTTGGGAGGTTTTTGAAATTTCCATGTTTGAAACCTAAAACCACTTATCTTCATGCTTGACTTCGTCATAAGACAGAGTTTAGGGGTTTTAATTAGGGGGTAGATACATGATTTGTCTAGCTAGTTTGAATATGTCTCTAGACCTTGTTTATCAACTTGAATGCTTACTAGCTATATGACATAAGAGGACTATGTGCATTGGTATTTCATTTTTTGATTTTTATGCCCATTTGAGAATCTTGGTAAAATCCTAGGTTTGTTGAGCAAGATTTAAACAAGTTTAACATTTGAAAATGATAAGGTAATTAAGTCTGGATCTTTCTCTTAGTAACTCTAAAATGAAGCTTTTGGGAGGTTCTTGAATTTACCATGTTTGAAACCCAAAACCACCGTACTTCTTTTCATGCTTGACTTCATAAGACAGAGTTTAGGGTTAGGGGTAGATACATGATTTTTCTGGTTTGAATATGTCTAGACCATGTTTATCAACTTGAATGCTTACTATATGACATAAGAAGGCTATGTGCTTTGGTTTTTCATTCTTTCGATTTTTTTCTGAATTTTTATGCCCATTTGAATCTTGGTCAAATCCTAGGTTCGACCAAGATTTAAACAAGTTTAAAACATGACAATGAAAAGGTAATTAATCATGGATCCTTCTTAATTAACCAGCCAGTCTAATTAAAATGAAGCTTTTTGGGAGGTTTTTGAAATTTCCATGTTTGAAACCCAAAACCACACTTCTCTGCTTCATGCTTGACTTCATATATAATTAAGACAAAGTTTAGGGTTAGGGGGTACATGATTTGTCTGGTTTGAATATGTCTAGACCTTGTTTATCAACTTTTGAATGCTTACTATATATATGTATGTGACATAAGAAAACTATGTGCTTTGGTTTTTCATTTTTCTGATTTTTTTGGAATTTTGATGCACATTTGAATCTTGGTCAAATCCTAGGTTTGACCAAGATTTAAACAAGTATAGAACATGGAAATGAAAATGGAAGCCTGTATCCTTCTTAGTCACCCTAAAATGAAGTTTTTGGGAGGTTTTTGAAATTTCCATGTTTGAAACCCAAAACCACTTATCTTCATGCTTGACTTCGTCATAAGACAGAGTTTAGGGGTTAGGGGGTAGATACATGATTTGTCTAGCTAGTTTGAATATGTCCAGACCTTGTTTATCAACTTTAATGCTTACTATATGACATATAAGAAGACTATGTGCGCTTTGGTTTTTCATTTTTATGTTTTTTTATTTTATGCCCATTTGAATCTTGGTCAAATCCTAGAGATTGACTTCATAATACAGAGTTTAGGGTTAGGGGTAGATATACACATGATTTTTCTGGTTTGAATATGTCTAGACCTTATTTATCAACTTGAGTGTTTACTATATGACATAATTAAGAAGGCTATGTGCTTTGGTTTTTCATTCTTTAGATTTTTTGTCTGAATTTTTATGCCCATTTGAATCTTGGTCAAATCCTAGGTTTGACCAAGATTTAAATAAGTTTAAAACATGGAAATGAAAAGGTAAAAGCATCGATCCTTCTTAGTCGCTCTAAAATGAAGCTGAATTTTGGGAGGTTTTTGAAATTTCCATGTTTGAAACCCAAAACCACTTCTCTTCATGCTTGACTTCATAAGACGAAGTAGGGACGATAGGGGGTAGATACATGATTTGTCTGGTTAATTTGGATATATCTAGACCTTGTTTATCAACTTGAATGCTTATGATATGACATAAGAACACTATGTGCTTTTTTTTATTTTTTGTGCCCATTTGAATCTTGGTCAAATCCTAGGTTTGACCAAGATTTAAACAAGTATAGAACATGAAAATGAAAAGGGAAGCCTGTATCCTTCTTACTCACCCTAAAATGAAGTTTTGGGAGGTTTTTGAAATGTCCATGTTTGAAACCCAAAACCACTTCTCTTCATTCTTGACTTCTTAAGACATAGTTTAGGGGTTAGCGGGTAGATACATGATTAGTATGGTTTGAATATGTCTAGACCTTGTTTATCAACTTTAATGCTTACTACATGACATAAGAAGACTATGTGCTTTGGTTTTTCATTTTTCTGTTTTTTTTTTTTTCTGCCAATTTTGTTTGACCAAGATTTAGACAAGTTTTACACGTGAAAACGAATAAGTAAGCCTGGATCCTTCTTAGTCACTCCAAAATGTACCAATTGATAGGTGCGTTAACTTTGCTTCATGGAAAAAATAATGTCATGTAAATGAGTTAACTTGGATTTCCTACCCTTGAATCCATAGGAAACTTTGTTCTAATGCACTATAATAATCAACCGAGTTTTTACACCAACAGGTCTGTCACTTACGTGTGGTGCCCATGCGTGAGGTCCCACACTTCAGTGAGCACAAGTCACGTGCAATAGGTACGCAAACTCCCAGCCATTTTCTTTGTCAAGAGAAAGACGCATCAGGATGCGTATTGGAAGTCTGTGGGTCCTTCTGGATCCTTCGGTCGTCCCTCTAAAAAAAAAAAAAATCTCTCTCATTCTCGGCTCGACTCGCTCGCTCGCTCGCTCGCACCTCCTGCTCACTGACAAACCCTGCACAAAAGTCAACATCATCACCCGAAAAAGGGAGACACCATAATTCTCTCCCTTCTTCTCTCCTTCCGAGTGATCCCTCTTCCTCCGAGTTTCACTCGACGGGCAAACACACATGTGCTGCATAGTAATAATAAAAAGGTAGAAAAATCGACCTACGAATCTATAATTAAATAGGTTAAACTAGGGTTTTGCCCAGTACTACAGATCAAGGTTCAAAAAATCCAACTACGGGGTTCGAACAACCCCATTTCTAATCCAAGATTTTTTTCGACCTCATCCAATGGCCTCAAACTATAGGCCGGGTTAGCATCTAGTGCAGTATGTGTGAGAATGTATGCACTATGTGTGCTATAACTTGTGTGTCTTTCAAATTTGAACCAAATTTGAATAAGTTTGAAATATTTGAAATGGGGCTTTTGGCTTAAACGTTTGAAACCCAAAACGACTTCTCCTCATGCTAGACTTCATAAGACCGAGTTTAGGGTTAGGGGGTAGATACATGATTTGTCTGGTTTGAATATGTCTAAACCTTGTTTATCAACTTGAATGCTTACTATATGACATAAGAAGACCATGTGCTTTTGTTTTTCATTTTTCTATTTTTTTAAGAATTTTATGCACATTTGATTCTGGTCAAATCCTAGGTTCAACCAAGATTTAAACAAGTTTCAAGCATGAAAATGAAAACGTAATCCAAGATCCTTCTTAATTAGTCACTCTAAAATATATGAAGCTTTTGGGACGTACTTGAAATTTCCATGTTTGAAACCCAAAACCAATTCTCTTCATGATTGACTTCATAAGACAGAGTTTAGGGGTAGGGGTAGATATACACATGATTTTTCTGGTTTGAATATGTCTAGACCTTGTTTATCAACTTGAGTGTTTACTATATGACATAATTAAGAAGGCTATGTGCTTTGGTTTTTCATTCTTTAGATTTTTTGTCTGAATAATTTTTATGCCCATTTGAATCTTGGTCAAATCCTAGGTTTGACCAAGATTTAAATAAGTTTAAAACATGGAAATGAAAAGGTAAAAGCATCGATCCTTCTTAGTCGCTCTAAAATGAAGCTGAATTTTGGGAGGTTTTTGAAATTTCCATGTTTGAAACCTAAAACCACTTATCTTCATGCTTGACTTCGTCATAAGACAGAGTTTAGGGGTTTTAATTAGGGGGTAGATACATGATTTGTCTAGCTAGTTTGAATATGTCTCTAGACCTTGTTTATCAACTTGAATGCTTACTAGCTATATGACATAAGAGGACTATGTGCATTGGTATTTCATTTTTTGATTTTTATGCCCATTTGAGAATCTTGGTAAAATCCTAGGTTTGTTGAGCAAGATTTAAACAAGTTTAACATTTGAAAATGATAAGGTAATTAAGTCTGGATCTTTCTCTTAGTAACTCTAAAATGAAGCTTTTGGGAGGTTCTTGAATTTACCATGTTTGAAACCCAAAACCACCGTACTTCTTTTCATGCTTGACTTCATAAGACAGAGTTTAGGGTTAGGGGTAGATACATGATTTTTCTGGTTTGAATATGTCTAGACCATGTTTATCAACTTGAATGCTTACTATATGACATAAGAAGGCTATGTGCTTTGGTTTTTCATTCTTTCGATTTTTTTCTGAATTTTTATGCCCATTTGAATCTTGGTCAAATCCTAGGTTCGACCAAGATTTAAACAAGTTTAAAACATGACAATGAAAAGGTAATTAATCATGGATCCTTCTTAATTAACCAGCCAGTCTAATTAAAATGAAGCTTTTTGGGAGGTTTTTGAAATTTCCATGTTTGAAACCCAAAACCACACTTCTCTGCTTCATGCTTGACTTCATATATAATTAAGACAAAGTTTAGGGTTAGGGGGTACATGATTTGTCTGGTTTGAATATGTCTAGACCTTGTTTATCAACTTTTGAATGCTTACTATATATATGTATGTGACATAAGAAAACTATGTGCTTTGGTTTTTCATTTTTCTGATTTTTTTGGAATTTTGATGCACATTTGAATCTTGGTCAAATCCTAGGTTTGACCAAGATTTAAACAAGTATAGAACATGGAAATGAAAATGGAAGCCTGTATCCTTCTTAGTCACCCTAAAATGAAGTTTTTGGGAGGTTTTTGAAATTTCCATGTTTGAAACCCAAAACCACTTATCTTCATGCTTGACTTCGTCATAAGACAGAGTTTAGGGGTTAGGGGGTAGATACATGATTTGTCTAGCTAGTTTGAATATGTCCAGACCTTGTTTATCAACTTTAATGCTTACTATATGACATATAAGAAGACTATGTGCGCTTTGGTTTTTCATTTTTATGTTTTTTTATTTTATGCCCATTTGAATCTTGGTCAAATCCTAGAGATTGACTTCATAATACAGAGTTTAGGGTTAGGGGTAGATATACACATGATTTTTCTGGTTTGAATATGTCTAGACCTTATTTATCAACTTGAGTGTTTACTATATGACATAATTAAGAAGGCTATGTGCTTTGGTTTTTCATTCTTTAGATTTTTTGTCTGAATTTTTATGCCCATTTGAATCTTGGTCAAATCCTAGGTTTGACCAAGATTTAAATAAGTTTAAAACATGGAAATGAAAAGGTAAAAGCATCGATCCTTCTTAGTCGCTCTAAAATGAAGCTGAATTTTGGGAGGTTTTTGAAATTTCCATGTTTGAAACCCAAAACCACTTCTCTTCATGCTTGACTTCATAAGACAGTAGGGACGATAGGGGGTAGATACATGATTTGTCTGGTTAATTTGGATATATCTAGACCTTGTTTATCAACTTGAATGCTTATGATATGACATAAGAACACTATGTGCTTTTTTTTATTTTTTTTGCCCATTTGAATCTTGGTCAAATCCTAGGTTTGACCAAGATTTAAACAAGTATAGAACATGAAAATGAAAAGGGAAGCCTGTATCCTTCTTACTCACCCTAAAATGAAGTTTTGGGAGGTTTTTGAAATGTCCATGTTTGAAACCCAAAACCACTTCTCTTCATTCTTGACTTCTTAAGACATAGTTTAGGGGTTAGCGGGTAGATACATGATTAGTATGGTTTGAATATGTCTAGACCTTGTTTATCAACTTTAATGCTTACTACATGACATAAGAAGACTATGTGCTTTGGTTTTTCATTTTTCTGTTTTTTTTTTGAATTTTCTGCCAATTTTGTTTGACCAAGATTTAGACAAGTTTTACACGTGAAAACGAATAAGTAAGCCTGGATCCTTCTTAGTCACTCCAAAATGTACCAATTGATAGGTGCGTTAACTTTGCTTCATGGAAAAAATAATGTCATGTAAATGAGTTAACTTGGATTTCCTACCCTTGAATCCATAGGAAACTTTGTTCTAATGCACTATAATAATCAACCGAGTTTTTACACCAACAGGTCTGTCACTTACGTGTGGTGCCCATGCGTGAGGTCCCACACTTCAGTGAGCACAAGTCACGTGCAATAGGTACGCAAACTCCCAGCCATTTTCTTTGTCAAGAGAAGACGCATCAGGATGCGTATTGGAAGTCTGTGGGTCCTTCTGGATCCTTCGGTCGTCCCTCTAAAAAAAAAAAAATCTCTCTCATTCTCGGCCTCGCTCGACTCGCTCGCTCGCTCGCTCGCTCGCACCTCCTGCTCACTGACAAACCCTGCACAAAAGTCAACATCATCACCCGAAAAGGGGAGACACCATAATTCTCTCCCTTCTTCTCTCCTTCCGAGTGATCCCTCTTCCTCCGAGTTTCACTCGACGGGCAAACACACATGTGCTGCATAGTAATAATAAAAAGGTAGAAAAATCGACCTACGAATCTATAATTAAATAGGTTAAACTAGGGTTTTGCCCAGTACTACAGATCAAGGTTCAAAAAATCCAACTACGGGGTTCGAACAACCCCATTTCTAATCCAAGATTTTTTCGACCTCATCCAATGGCCTCAAACTATAGGCCGGGTTAGCATCTAGTGCAGTATGTGTGAGAATGTATGCACTATGTGTGCTATAACTTGTGTGTCTTTCAAATTTGAACCAAATTTGAATAAGTTTGAAATATTTGAAATGGGGCTTTTGGCTTAAACGTTTGAAACCCAAAACGACTTCTCCTCATGCTAGACTTCATAAGACCGAGTTTAGGGTTAGGGGGTAGATACATGATTTGTCTGGTTTGAATATGTCTAAACCTTGTTTATCAACTTGAATGCTTACTATATGACATAAGAAGACCATGTGCTTTTGTTTTTCATTTTTCTATTTTTTTAAGAATTTTATGCACATTTGATTCTGGTCAAATCCTAGGTTCAACCAAGATTTAAACAAGTTTCAAGCATGAAAATGAAAACGTAATCCAAGATCCTTCTTAATTAGTCACTCTAAAATATATGAAGCTTTTGGGACGTACTTGAAATTTCCATGTTTGAAACCCAAAACCAATTCTCTTCATGATTGACTTCATAAGACAGAGTTTAGGGGTAGGGGTAGATATACACATGATTTTTCTGGTTTGAATATGTCTAGACCTTGTTTATCAACTTGAGTGTTTACTATATGACATAATTAAGAAGGCTATGTGCTTTGGTTTTTCATTCTTTAGATTTTTTGTCTGAATAATTTTTATGCCCATTTGAATCTTGGTCAAATCCTAGGTTTGACCAAGATTTAAATAAGTTTAAAACATGGAAATGAAAAGGTAAAAGCATCGATCCTTCTTAGTCGCTCTAAAATGAAGCTGAATTTTGGGAGGTTTTTGAAATTTCCATGTTTGAAACCTAAAACCACTTATCTTCATGCTTGACTTCGTCATAAGACAGAGTTTAGGGGTTTTAATTAGGGGGTAGATACATGATTTGTCTAGCTAGTTTGAATATGTCTAGACCTTGTTTATCAACTTGAATGCTTACTAGCTATATGACATAAGAGGACTATGTGCATTGGTATTTCATTTTTTGATTTTTATGCCCATTTGAGAATCTTGGTAAAATCCTAGGTTTGTTGAGCAAGATTTAAACAAGTTTAACATGTGAAAATGATAAGGTAATTAAGTCTGGATCTTTCTCTTAGTAACTCTAAAATGAAGCTTTTGGGAGGTTCTTGAATTTACCATGTTTGAAACCCAAACCACCGTACTTCTTTTCATGCTTGACTTCATAAGACAGAGTTTAGGGTTAGGGGTAGATACATGATTTTTCTGGTTTGAATATGTCTAGACCATGTTTATCAACTTGAATGCTTACTATATGACATAAGAAGGCTATGTGCTTTGGTTTTTCATTCTTTCGATTTTTTTCTGAATTTTTATGCCCATTTGAATCTTGGTCAAATCCTAGGTTCGACCAAGATTTAAACAAGTTTAAAACATGACAATGAAAAGGTAATTAATCATGGATCCTTCTTAATTAACCAGCCAGTCTAATTAAAATGAAGCTTTTTGGGAGGTTTTTGAAATTTCCATGTTTGAAACCCAAAACCACACTTCTCTGCTTCATGCTTGACTTCATATATAATTAAGACAAAGTTTAGGGTTAGGGGGTACATGATTTGTCTGGTTTGAATATGTCTAGACCTTGTTTATCAACTTTTGAATGCTTACTATATATATGTATGTGACATAAGAAAACTATGTGCTTTGGTTTTTCCTTTTTCTGATTTTTTTGGAATTTTGATGCACATTTGAATCTTGGTCAAATCCTAGGTTTGACCAAGATTTAAACAAGTATAGAACATGGAAATGAAAATGGAAGCCTGTATCCTTCTTAGTCACCCTAAAATGAAGTTTTTGGGAGGTTTTTGAAATTTCCATGTTTGAAACCCAAAACCACTTATCTTCATGCTTGACTTCGTCATAAGACAGAGTTTAGGGGTTAGGGGGTAGATACATGATTTGTCTAGCTAGTTTGAATATGTCCAGACCTTGTTTATCAACTTTAATGCTTACTATATGACATATAAGAAGACTATGTGCGCTTTGGTTTTTCATTTTTATGTTTTTTTTATTTTATGCCCATTTGAATCTTGGTCAAATCCTAGAGATTGACTTCATAATACAGAGTTTAGGGTTAGGGGTAGATATACACATGATTTTTCTGGTTTGAATATGTCTAGACCTTATTTATCAACTTGAGTGTTTACTATATGACATAATTAAGAAGGCTATGTGCTTTGGTTTTTCATTCTTTAGATTTTTTGTCTGAATTTTTATGCCCATTTGAATCTTGGTCAAATCCTAGGTTTGACCAAGATTTAAATAAGTTTAAAACATGGAAATGAAAAGGTAAAGCATCGATCCTTCTTAGTCGCTCTAAAATGAAGCTGAATTTTGGGAGGTTTTTGAAATTTCCATGTTTGAAACCCAAAACCACTTCTCTTCATGCTTGACTTCATAAGACGAAGTAGGGACGATAGGGGGTAGATACATGATTTGTCTGGTTAATTTGGATATATCTAGACCTTGTTTATCAACTTGAATGCTTATGATATGACATAAGAACACTATGTGCTTTTTTTATTTTTTTGTGCCCATTTTGAATCTTGGTCAAATCCTAGGTTTGACCAAGATTTAAACAAGTATAGAACATGAAAATGAAAAGGGAAGCCTGTATCCTTCTTACTCACCCTAAAATGAAGTTTTGGGAGGTTTTTGAAATGTCCATGTTTGAAACCCAAAACCACTTCTCTTCATTCTTGACTTCTTAAGACATAGTTTAGGGGTTAGCGGGTAGATACATGATTAGTATGGTTTGAATATGTCTAGACCTTGTTTATCAACTTTAATGCTTACTACATGACATAAGAAGACTATGTGCTTTGGTTTTTCATTTTTCTGTTTTTTTTTTTGAATTTTCTGCCAATTTTGTTTGACCAAGATTTAGACAAGTTTTACACGTGAAAACGAATAAGTAAGCCTGGATCCTTCTTAGTCACTCCAAAATGTACCAATTGATAGGTGCGTTAACTTTGCTTCATGGAAAAAATAATGTCATGTAAATGAGTTAACTTGGATTTCCTACCCTTGAATCCATAGGAAACTTTGTTCTAATGCACTATAATAATCAACCGAGTTTTTACACCAACAGGTCTGTCACTTACGTGTGGTGCCCATGCGTGAGGTCCCACACTTCAGTGAGCACAAGTCACGTGCAATAGGTACGCAAACTCCCAGCCATTTTCTTTGTCAAGAGAAAGACGCATCAGGATGCGTATTGGAAGTCTGTGGGTCCTTCTGGATCCTTCGGTCGTCCCTCTAAAAAAAAAAATCTCTCATTCTCGGCCTCGCTCGACTCTCGCTCGCTCGCACCTCCTGCTCACTGACAAACCCTGCACAAAAGTCAACATCATCACCCGAAAAAGGGGAGACACCATAATTCTCTCCTTCTTCTCTCCTTCCGAGTGATCCCTCTTCCTCCGAGTTTCACTCGACGGGCAAACACACATGTGCTGCATAGTAATAATAAAAAGGTAGAAAAATCGACCTACGAATCTATAATTAAATAGGTTAAACTAGGGTTTTGCCCAGTACTACAGATCAAGGTTCAAAAAATCCAACTACGGGGTTCGAACAACCCCATTTCTAATCCAAGATTTTTTTCGACCTCATCCAATGGCCTCAAACTATAGGCCGGGTTAGCATCTAGTGCAGTATGTGTGAGAATGTATGCACTATGTGTGCTATAACTTGTGTGTCTTTCAAATTTGAACCAAATTTGAATAAGTTTGAAATATTTGAAATGGGGCTTTTGGCTTAAACGTTTGAAACCCAAAACGACTTCTCCTCATGCTAGACTTCATAAGACCGAGTTTAGGGTCGATAGGGGGTAGATACATGATTTGTCTGGTTTGAATATGTATAAACCTTGTTTATCAACTTGAATGCTTACTATATGACATAAGAAAACTATGTGCTTTGGTTTTTCATTTTTCTGATTTTTTTATTTTGATGCCCATTTGAATCTTGTCAAATCCTAGATTTGACCAAGATAATGTAAACAAGTTTAAAACATGAAAATGAAAAGGGAAGCATGTATCGTTCTTAGTCACTCTAAAATGAAGTTTTTGGGAGGTTTTTGAAATTTCCATGTAGGAAACCCAAAACCACTTCTCTTCATGATTGACTTCATAAGACAGAGTTTAGGGTTAGGGGTAGATATATTTATGATTTTCCTAGGTTTGACCAAGATTTAAACAAGTTTAAAACATGAATATGAAAAGTAAGCATGTATCCTTCTTAGTCACTCCAAAATGAAGCTCTTAATTAGGAGGGTTTTTGAAATTTCCATGTTTGAAACCAAAAACCACTTATCTTCACCATGCATGCTTGACTTTATAAGACAGAGTTTAGGGTTAGGGGTAGATACATGATTTTCAGGTTTAATATGTCTATACCTTGTTTATCAACTTAATTGATTGCGCGCATACTATATGACATAAGAAGATCTTGGTATTCATTTTTTTTGAATTTTTATGCCCATTTGAATCTTGGTCAAATCCTAGGTTTGACCAAGATTTGAACAAGTTTAAAACATGAATATGAAAAGGTAAGCATGTATGCTTCTTAGTCACTCCAAAATGAAGCTCTTGGAAGGGTATTTGAAATTTCCATGTTTGAAACCAAAAACCACATCTCTTCATGCTTGACTTCATAAGACAAAGTTTAGGGTTAGGGGTAGATACATGATTTGTATGGTTTGAATATGTCTAGACCTTGTGTTTATCAACTTTAATGCTTACTATATGACATAAGAAGATTATGTGCTTTGGTTTTTCATTTTTCTATTTTTAATGCCCATTTGAATCTTGGTCAAATCATAGGTTTGACCAAGATTTGAACAAGTTTAAATCATGAATATGCAAAATTAAGCATCTATATATCCTTCTTAGTCACTCCAAAATGTAGCTCTTGGGATGGTTTTTGAAATTTCCATGTTTGAAACCTAAAACCACTTCTCTTCATGCATGCTTGACTTCATAAAGATAGAGTTTAGGGTTAGGGGTAGATATATACATGATTTTCTGGTTTGAATATGTCTAGACCTTGTTTATCAACTTGAATGCTTACTATATGACATGCAAAGACTTGCTTTGGTTTTTGATTTTGTTTTTGAATTTTTATGCCCATTTAAATCTTGGTCAAATCCTAGGTTTGACCACGACTTAAACAAGTTTAAAACATGAATATGTAAAAGTAAGCATGTATCCTTCTTAGTCACTCCAAAATGAAGCTCTTAATTAGGAGGGTTTTTGAAATTTCCATGTTTGAAACCAAAAACCACTTATCTTCACCATGCATGCTTGACTTTATAAGACAGAGTTTAGGGTTAGGGGTAGATACATGCATGATTTTTTAGGTTTAATATGTCTAGACCTTGTTTATCAACTTAAGTGAATGCGCACATACTATATGACATAAGAAGACCTTGGTATTCATTTTATTTGAATTTTTATGCCCATTTGAATCTTTGTCAAATCCTAGGTTTGACCAAGATTTGAACAAGTTTAAAACATGAATATATATGAAAAGGTAAGCATGTATGCTTCTTAGTCACTCCAAAATGAAGCTCTTGGAAGGGGTTTTTGAAATTTCCATGTTTGAAACCAAAAACCACATCTCTTCATGCTTGACTTCATAAGACAGAGTTTAGGGTTAGGGGTAGCCACATACATGTTTTTTTTGGTTTGAATATGTCTAGACCTTGTTTATCAACTTAATTGTATGCTTATTATATGACATAAGAAGACTATGTGCATTGGGTTTTCATTTTTTTATCCCCATTTGTTGAATCTTGGTCAAATCCTAGGTTGGACCAAGATTTAAACAAGTTTAAAACATGAATAATATGAAACGTAACCTGCATCGATCCTTCTTAGTCACTCCAAAATGAAGCTCGTGGGAGGTTTTTGAAATTTCCATGATTTTTCTGGTTTGAATATGTCTAGACCTTGTTTATCAACTTGAATGCTTACTATATGACATACAGAGACTATGTGCTTTGTTTTTTTGAATTCTTATGCCCATTTGAATCTTGGTCAAATCCTAGGTTTGACCAAGATTTGAACAAGTTTAAAACATGAATATAAAAAAGTAAGCATGTATGCTTCTTAGTCACTCCAAAATGAAGCTCTTGGGAGGGTTTTCGAAATTTCCATGTTTGAAACCAAAAACCACATCTCTTCATGCTTGACTTCATAAGACAGAGTTTAGGGTTAGGGGGTAGATACATGATTTTTCTGGTTCGAATATGTCTAGACCTTGTTTATCAACTTAATTGAATGCTTACTATATGACATAGGAAGACTATGTGCCTTGGTTTTTCATTTATTTTGATTTATTTTGAATTTTATGCCTATTTTTATGCCCATTTAAACAAGTTTAAATCATGAATATGAAAAATTAGTCACTCCAAAATGTAGCTCTTGAGAGGGTTTTTGAAATTTCCATGTTTGAAACCAAAAACCACTTCTCTTCATGCATGCTTGACTTCATAAAGACAGAGTTTAGGGTTTGGGGTAGACAGCACGCGCCGACGCGTGGACGAAATTTATTCTCTGTCCCCCTGACATGCACTTGCCAGTGTCTTCAACAGTCTGACACGAACAGTGAAGCTTTTATGGAGCCCAGCGGAGAGGGGCTCCATTTCTCGAGCGGTAGCGAGGTGACATGCGGCCTAAATCCAAATTTAAACATTGCGAAAAAAATCTGAAACAAATCATGCACGTTCACAGCTCATATTAAGATAACCCCTAAAAATTTCAGATCAAAATTCGAAACATACATCGAGAAACAAAAAAGAGAAACTCAGATGGGAATAGTCTACAGAGAAACTCAGATTTGAATTCGGGAACTATTCATGACAGATTTCTCTTTTTTGTTTCTCGATGTATGTTAGTGGCAGTTAATATGGACCGGAGGAAGTACTAATAATATGAGGCATATTTTTGAGCTGGCCCTGTTTAGTAGAGTTTACATTTGAGAGTTACATCTTTCTACCACCATTATTTTTGATTTAGCTTGTCTTTTTTTGCCCACCATTTTATCGAGCAGGGTTAATGCAAGATCCATAGCAAACTAGCTTGTCATGACATTTTGTTGGCGGAGTGCATCTTCTCATGGCGAGCTAGCGACTTTGCCTACTAGAGTTTTTTTTGTTGAACTACATTTTTTGGATTTTCCCATTTTATTTGTGCACAAGCTATGAGCCGCCCGCAATTCAGCACCATATATTGGCGGGATTTTCTAGTTCAGCACCATAAATTAGCAGGATGCTATCTTCCTACCTCGCTTTCATTTCCCCTATATCCAGCCCCACCCACGGACAAGCAAGGGCCTCTCTCCCTACCTCGCACCTAGTCCGTCTCGCTCCCTCTCAGTCCTCCATCCGTAGCCGACATCCACCGCACCGGAGCCAGCTCAGCGACGCCGTCAACCACACTCCGTCCGCTTCGTCGGATCTGCTTCCCCGACTCACTGGTTCATCTTACCGGCCGGCGAGATCGGTACACAAAGCGCCACCATGATCCACCGAACCAAACCGAACGGCCAACGCGCCACCTCCCCAGTCGACCAAGGTTGAACACTTTGTCCGGCAGCTTTTGTTATGTACTCCGTATTTGATTTCCGAGACTAGTTTATTGCTTGCTTCCACTGCTTGTTATTAGCATCTGTTTTTTTTGTAATGCCTGCTAGATATTCCCCTCGAGAATGCCTACGAAGAATCTCGGAGGCAAAATATCTTGCAGAATATGATAATTGCAGCCAAGCTCGGCATACTGTGGAATGGGACAAAATCACCGCACCCCAAGTCGTTGCCGAGATTTTTCAAACGTGTGATGTGCCGCCAAAAGGACGATTCCGTGGGGCAGCTGCTGAAGAAGGTATTTAGCCGCACTGCTCAAATTTCATATGTCTTGTTTGCTGATTGATTTGATGAACTTTGATTTGCAGCAGCTAGCCACTGCTCATGTTCCTAACAAAGACAGTGAGCGCGCCAGTGATGCAGACATTGGTAGAAAGGAGGCGGGATTTGGTCCTATTGTTCTAGCAAGCAATCATTTGAGTGGCCGCCTAGGATCAGCACATCTGGATCCTCCTGAGCTCAACATTAAGGAGGTAATTTTATAATAGTGTTTTAAACATGACATAATCTAATGTACTGAAAGAGATCAAACTGTCAACAGGAGTGGAGTGGTATAGATGGTAGAGATATAGATATAGATTTCAGATTTCCTAATTTTTTCTTGAAAATAGGGTCGCCCCGGCCTCTGCATCCAAATGATGCACCCACCCTTTTATTGCAATGTTTTAGACTCCATTTAAGGTTTAGAAACTCATGGGTTGCTGAAAGTGGTGACATGAATCAACCAACATATTTCCTTTTAATCTGCTGATTGATTTTATGCATGGCAAATCGCAGAAGCAAGTGACTGCTCATGTCCCTGCCAAGCAGCATTGTAGCACAGATGTCCAGAGTTCCAGTGATGCAAACGTTTGTAGGAACAAAACAGAAGGATGTGGCACTGGGGAAGCTAAGATTAGGCGTCTTCAAAAGGACTTGGATGTGGCCACTTGGCGGAACAAAGAAATGAACCGAGGATGGAATTCTACAATTCAAGATGGCCTACATGCTGTTGCTGATCTGCAGAAGCTAGTGGCTGGCAACTTGGTTACCGCTTTGGCTGATGCAGATGTCCATGAGATCAACTGGACGATCTTGGAACAGGTGAAAGCACGAGCAGAAACTCTGCACTCATCTTTGCAGGTAGATGATTTTCAAAGGGTGATGCAAGAGCCGCTATATGAATAGATTGTTGTTTTCAGTTGATGATGTCCCTGGTTCTTTTGTTTACTTATGTGCTGGTAGTACTTAGGGGAACTAGCTTGTACAAGTATTTTTTTCCGATAAAGTTGTACAAGTAAATGGCACATGCTTCGCATGTTTGACCAATTAAGTTAAAAAGCTTCACAAAATCCTGCTATCATGTAGGCGGGCTTGCATTGGCTTTCAACCCAAGTGACTATTGACTGCAATCTGTAATATGTACCCCTCTGTTGCACTTAATGGTATCCAAGCCCTTGGGCCCCCCTCCTTTGTTAAAAAAAGATCGAATTCTTATTGCGTCGAAGTTGTTTCACTAAAAAAAAGAGCCCTCACGTGCAAGGCACGTGTATATATACTAGTACTAGTAGAGATGGTACACCTAGACATAGAGATTTGTTTGTTTTAAAGATATTTTTAATTGTGTACAAGATGGAAAATATAACTTTAGGCTATCCACAATGTTGCTATTGCCAAATCTGATACGATGGTGAATTTGGCTTTGGTGTGAAATATAGCAATAGCTCCACAATGTAGTGGTTCCAAATATTTATAACGTGGGTCCCGCCATCAAGCTAAAACAACTCATAAAGCCAATATGGAACTACTCTCACAATGTAGGGAACTAGTTCCAAATGCCAAAAGTGAAATTTGGCATCGGAGCACCTATTTGCTCCGGTTCCCTGTTTTTCTGGTTTTGGAACTACCTCTACAATGTATGGAACTAGTTCAAAAAGCCAAAAATCAAATATGGAACCACTTTTGGCTACACGTTGTGGATGCTCTTAGCAAATTCCTAGTATTTTTCATGGTCGATGTAAAAAAAGTATTTTTCATGGTTGATGTAAAAAAACAAGTTTTTTTCATGGTCGATGTAAAAAAAGAGAGAAAACATGTCTCATAAAAAGCCTTATGGTTAGCACAATTTTTTTACGGAGTAACTCTTTTTTACATAGCCCAAATTACTATTCGATTTTTCCATTGAAATATTTTATGTGTATAAAGCAAGCGAAGAAGTACACATGCATTTTTCGTTTTATTCTTTTTTGACATTTCAAAATGTATAGAAGATGAATTTCGAAATAAAGAGATCATATGCACCCAAGAACCAACAAGCATATCCCCTTGAACCCGAACATACTCAGGGCCCTTTTGTTGTGCCTTTTTTTTTTTTGCCTTTTTGGCTTTTGGATTTTGGAAGCCAAAAACAAATATTATATTCTTTTGGCTTCCAAAATCCAAAAGCCAAAAAGCCACAGCAAAAGGGCCCTCAGCTTCAGACTTGGGATTTCGTAGGCTAGGGTTCCACAGTTTTCCAGCAACCAGTAATAATTTCAACTCTGCCCCAAAATTCCCTGAAATCCCCCCGCTTCCAAAATTCAAAGCGATGTGAAATAAGTACAGTGTCGATCTTATCCCCCCGGACCGCTCAATTCAGACCTATCACCGGCGGCGCCGAACCCCGCATCTCTCTCTCACGCTTCCACCCTGCATGACCCACCGGATCATCTCACACGCCGGCGCCGGCCCACTGTCCCACTCCCACACCAGCACTACTGCCTTCTCATCGGCCACCGTAGTGACCGACGACGTTCCGCCGTCTCCCTTGCTTTTTAGCAAGCCGGAGTAGCTTCCACCTCCCCCACCCCCACCGACGACCACTGTACCATACGAGCTCCTCCGTAGCCGACTTCCACCGCCGCCTTGTCAGCGACAGTCACCATCGCCGGGTTCTCGTATCTTAATCCCCGACTCCTTCCGTCCACCGGACTGGAGAGATGGGCGCTTCCATGGTCGACGGCAGGAAACCAAAGCGTACACGCGCCGACTTCCAAGAAGGTTGATATGGCCGCATTCGTTATGCATGTGATTTCGAAAAGTATTTTTTTGCTTACTTGCACCGCCATCTCATTAGCATTTTTTTTGTAATGCATGCTAGATATTATTGCAATACAGAAGAATGAATTAAAAGAGAAACGGATACGGAATCTATGTATAAGATATGCAAGCCGTGTGGGCACAAACATGTGTAACGCTATTGCCTCTAGTGCAAACCTGAACAAAATCGGAGAAGAACCCTTTCCCCTTCCCAAAGATAAAGAACAATGTTATGATTCACAATTTGATCATGCTGAGCCTCTTGGAGAGCTGACTCAGGAAGATGCCTTGCCTGACCATTCTCCTCAACCCCACCAGGTGATTTCTGTGTTTTTACTTTGAGATATCTGTTTTGCAACTTCCATGTGTTGTATACTTGTATCCTGAATCCCACCAAACATGTTCACATGCCACCTCTAGGTCTCCTTAATGCATCATATATATGTTTCAGCATGCACGTCATCCTTTACTGTTCTTCATTCTATTCCATTTGCATATCATCATATATGGGACTTATGTAGACTGAAATATCGTTTATGTGTGCTAGGAATCTGCAGCTTCAAGTAAGAATTTCGCAGGAACCACCAATGAGAGGAAGACCATTCAACAGGCACCTGAATCGGTGATAGAACAGCGGCAACCAAAAAAGAAACCTGCTTCTGCTACTAGACAGTCTCAGCGATTCATGGCACCAGTTGAAGAAAATAACGAAAATTCTAAGAGTACTGAAATAAAAAAACGTGGTGAACACCCCAAGCGGTTGAATCAGCCACCTGTTACCAATCCAGTCAACCAGCGACAATCGGCAGCAGAACCAGTTTCCACAGCAACTTCTCAGCCACAATTGGCAGCAGAACCAGTTTCCACAGCAACTTCTCAACAACAATTGGCAGCAGAACAAGTTTCCACGGCAACTTCTCAGCCACAATTGGGATCAGCAGTAGCTGTGGTAGGAAATACTGCCCAAGGACACACTGTACCAGTCCCAGCTGACACAACCACAACTGGCCAAACACTGCTAGCACAACATCAACAAACTGTTGATGATCTCCCACTGACCCATATTAGTCCTGCCATAGACAACTCCCCTGAGGATGAGCCCCACACCGAAGAAGGTACATTTTCCAATGCTTATAGTTTCATTCTCCGTTATAAAGTTATACTTTATAGAGATATATATATAATGCTTATAGTTTCATTCTCCGTTATACCTACCTTGATAGCTTGATGTAATGCTTAACTTTGTAGTTGCACCACGATCAAGAAAAACGAGGGGCCCAACAGTAGGGAAAATGTTCGTAGCTAAGCTTGCTGGGATGGAATCAAGATTTCGCCTTTCATCTATCGTAGGTGGCAGAAGGCCACTGGACCCAGAAGAATCTTGTAAATTAGCATCGGATGTAGGAATTTTCGTCAGGAATGAAATTCCTATCTTCCCAACATGGAAAGAGCACGTAGACACCTCTGCGCATTTTGAAAAATTAGTGCACAGGTTACACGTAAGTCATCTTTCTCTTGGTAATGTTACTCATACTAGTATACCACATTGGCACGTCCCGTTCCTTCTAGCTTGTTGTTGGATCTATGTATATCACACCAACGGTTTATATTGTTGTGAACAGTTAAGGTTCGAGTTCGATGAGGACCAAGAGGAAGTAAAGCATGTTCTCAACAGTCTATTCTCAGACTGTCTGCGCCAGTATCGCAGCAGGCTAAAGAAGAAATACTTCACTGGAAAGATTACTGGGAGTGTTCCAACTATATCTCCTTTTAAGCAAATGACTGACAAACAGTGGGGAGATCTTGTGAAGCACTGGTCTGATCCAAAGAATATGGTATGATTTGTAAGACTGAGACCAGATCACATCTTGGATTCTTATTTATAGCAGTGTCTCACTAGTCTCCTTTTTGCAGAATTTGGCTAAACAGAATCAGGAAAACCGCGGTAAACTACTTTTACCTAGCCGTACGGGATCTCGTAACCTTATAGTGCACATTCGGCAAAAAGTAAGGACATGTTGTTTTATACTGCTATTTAGAAATATTTTAGTAAAAGATCATGCAGAGTATATACACCAGTGTGCAGCTTATATTATGATCCTCCATTTCAACCACGTTATTCGATTTATAAATGGTAGTACTAAAATGCAGATGTTACATAATGCAAGTAAAAGGGAACCAAACAAAGAGATGACTCTGCCAGAGATTTTTGAAGCATGCCAGAAGAACAAACTTGAAGTGATTGGAGAAGTCGCACAGAGTGTTCTTGTAAGTCTTCTCAAAGATTGAAATTTTGTGACGACTCACATCCCAACTTATAGGAGTAGTAAAGTACATGTCAATATGATATTATATATGTTTATTAAAATTCATGTGATGTGAATCAGACATGCCAAACTGTAGGAATAAAAGTAGGTCATACACATGATAAATCTACTATCAGCAAGTTTCTCTGTAGTAACTATCATGTTTACACATGTGTACGAACTGAATTTTTTGCAGGAAGATATGAAATTAGAGATGGCAAAAACCGGTAAAAACGGTCTGGAAAAAACCGATGAAGAATGTGTGAAGGCATTTTCTATGGCAATAAAAAAGAAAGGCATTGCCAAAAACACTTTCTTACGGAATGCTGGACTGCTGAAGTGCAAGTCCATGTCCAAGTCAAAGTATTTGCATGCTCAAGTTCTAAAGGAGCAACTCCAAGTAGAACGAGCTGCATCAGCTGCGCTAAGACTAGAAGTCGACAATTTTAGAACGATAGCAGCACAGAAGGAGGCCCTACTGGAGCAGGTTAGGAATGCTAGTAAGTAGTAAGAAGAGTATCTGCTAGATAATTGGAGATGAACGGGGACAGTGACAGGTCATTACCTTTGTCTTGTAAAATGGTTCCTTAGTCTGAGCATATTTCGTAGGTGCATTTATCTGCAATTGCTATGATCTTGGTGGTCGTTTCCTTGTTGTGATGTGGATTTTTTTGAACCGGAACCCTGCTGATTGTTAATATTATAAGTGGATTGCCTAGCCCTTTCCATCAGTTCTGACTTTTGGTTCCGTTGGCTCGTGGATGAAGCTTGACGTGGTATCAGAGCCCATAGTCTCAAGTTCGAGTCATCGCTTTCACAAACCTTCTCTTCTCTTCTCCCGGTCTAGCCTTTTCTGTCAGTTTGGACTTTTTGTTGCGATGTATAAAGTGGATTGCCTAGCCCTTTCCATCAGTTCGGACTTTTGGTCGCGTTGGCTAGTGCATTAAAGCTTGACACTGATGATTTTCTGTGATCCATTGATTTCCATCTTTCTACATACTGGTCTAGAAGCTTGTCAACTGGTCTGGTTCATTCATCGCTGTATTGAGTGCAATGAACGGAACAGTGGCTTCTCCTTTGTGTTGTGCTGCAACACAACAGCTGTTCCTGCTTCTGTACAGGTGAGTTGTGAACAGAGATACTTATGTATGCTACCAAATTTCGACTCCATATAATCAATAGCTTAACAACCCTCTAATTCAAAATCTCAACATTATTTCACACACTGAAATATTTTGTACGCGTTTTGAATTGGAGAACATGGGAACCGACTTTGGTTTCTGATTATGACTTGATGTGACCCTAGGCCCTGGATTCCTGAGCAGAAGGTATGTGTAAAAACAAAGAGATTACAAAGTGCTAATTCCCTTTTTTTGTAAGTCCTGGTGGCATTGACACTCCTTTCTTACTTGCTATATTTTTTTGGTGTTTATATATAATAGAGAATTACCAGCTTATTGTCGAACCCGTTAGATTTTGGGCAATAATTGTTACGTGGCTGCTTCTTAATTAAAGTTTATCATGTCATGTAGATGGATTTGTGAAAGATGCAGCGGGTCGTTCTTCAGATCGTCTACATGGGATTCCCATCTACATGTATGTTCACGGTTTCATGGAGTACTTCAGCTCATAGCAGCCACATACGATCCTGCAAGATTTGCATTTTTTTTGACCTTGCAAGATTTGCATTCAATGTATCGCCAAGACGCGTCCGTGAGAACTCTAGAAACATCTTCGTCTGACTCGTTTTGGCGCGCGCTGTTCCCGAGCGAATCCAATGAATTTTGACCGTTCTCTTAAAAAAAAAGGAGCTTTGACCGTTGGATCAAGCGTTGGAGAACTGTTGTGCCAACGGCCAATAATTATGATCGTCGTAACCGATTTTCAACGTGATGATGAATTGATGTGACATTTGGCCGTACTAGTACGGTCTCATATTTTTGTATTACTTGGACTGTAGCCAAATTCGAAATCTCATTCCAGCGGCAAAACTTCCCGCCCGAAAAATACAAATATTTCACACGCTTCTAACTTCCCATTCTACCCTCGTAAAGATGACAACAATGTCCATGTATAAGTCGGTTGGTGGGGGGTCTACCCGTCATTTTTTTCGATCACCACCTCCCTAGCTCCGGAAACTCCCCGAAAAAAAATTCATTTCCCTCACTCTCTCCTCTGAGACCACCCACCGGAACTTCCCAAGTCCCTCTCTCTCCCACCTCCACGACCACCGCACCGGAACATCCCCGCCGGACTTCCCTGGCCTACCCGAGGCCTCGCGATCCTCGTCATCCGGCTGCCTGCCGGAGCCGCTTCATCGACGCCGTCATCAACCGGACCGGATCATCCCCGCCGAACCTCGAAACCATATGCTCATCCAGCAGTCTACCGCAGTCGCTTCAGCTGCGGTATCGTCCACCCCACCGGAGCCGCTTCGCCGGATCCGTCGTCCACCGCATCGGATCTTGCTCACCGACACCGCTGTGCATGAACCGGATCTGCTTCACCGGCGCCGTGTATGATCTAAACTCTTCTACTGTCGCTTTTCTATTGCTTGCCTGCAAGTTCTTGTTTAATCTTGGGGGAACCTGTTTGTGCTAACGACGCGCCGTTACGTTTTTGCAGATTAGATGAGTAACCATGAAGTGTAATGGCCGTCTCTCCAACCCCAAGTAGCACATGTAGCGTACTTCATCACCGGATCTATCAACCCCAGGAAGATCTGCTGTGACTCCCACAGAGTGCTTCTCCTAATGTAAGTCCCTTGTTTTAGCGCCATGTTCTGGGTTCAGATGCTTGTTTGTCTGAAGCTCTTTTAGTTCATTCCTAGCTATGACCGTAACACCTTGCTATTTTCTACTTCATTGCTAACTTTAAGCGATTGAACATTTTGGTTTGCATTCCCTGCTCTGTAGATGTAGCCATCATAACTTCTATCTTGCTCAGTCGTTGTTACAAAAATTATACTGTAGGTATTATAGTAACATCCTGCTATTATTTAGTTCATGGCCAATTTTAAGTAATTGCACATGTTGGTTCGCATTCCCTGCTCTATAGCTTTTGGCATCGTAACTTCTATATTTGGTTTACATTCCCTGCTCTGTAGATCTAGCCATCATAACTTTATCTTGCTCAGTCGTTGTTACAAAAATTATGGCCTGCTACTATGTTGTTTGTGCCAATTTTTTACTCCATGAACATGTTGGCTTGCATTCCCTGTACTACAGGTGATGCCATTGTTTTGTATCTAGTTCATTGTAAGCTAACAAAGTAAGGACTTAGTTTGGCATGCTATCACTCTGCTATCTAGCCTGTAGTACAAATAAACTTGTCATACTACTAGATAATAATTTTGCGTGCCATCTTGTTCTTCAAAAGCTGCATTATTGACTTGTTTCTCTGACTTGGCATGACGCTCACATATGGAAAGCTGAACATATTGGTTTGCATTCCCTCTTATACAAGTTCACAGGTGATCCCACTATATTCTGTATCTGGTCCATCCTAAGCTCAAGCATTAACTATCCTCTATGTGTTGCTCATTACAAGTTTATATCCCGAAACATCTTGATTTGCATCCCCTTCACTATAAGTTCAGGAGTATTATTTAGTTCACTTGGCACATGTTGGTTCACATTCCCTCCTCTTTAGCTTTTGCCATCGTAACTTCTATTTTTGGTTTACATTCCCTGCTCTGTAGATGTAGCCATCATAACTTCATCTTGCTCAGTCGTTGTTACAAAATTTATAGCCTGCTACTATGTTGTTCATGCCAATTTTGTACTCCCTGAACATGTTGGTTTGCATGGGACTCGACAGTAGTAAGTCTGCTGTTTCATTCTAACATGCTCTGTTATATTGGCTGTTGGTATGCGGCATGCACTCTTTGTTTGCTTATTGTGCGCATTACAATGATCTTGTTATAACGACGAAATGATGAGTTCCAAATTCTTTGCCAAACAATATTGTAGTGTCATTGCCTTTCCATTGTTGCTGTCTTAACTTGTAATGTCTTTGTTTCGGATATAGGTGCTGCATGGACAACTTAAAAGATTGCTGGATCGCTTCATTGTATTGCTAGGTTTAATTACCATTCAATTTCTCTGGGTTCTGTAATATTTTTTCAATGCCTTGCAGCTGATGTAATATTTAGTTAGTTTTTATAGTTCTTTCGCGCATTTTTTCTTTGGTGCTTGTGGTAAGTGAGGCTATCCGACAGAAATCAATGCGTAAATATTCTCAGTATCTAAATCACGAATTCCCATCCCTTAAACGGCCCAATTAAACGAAATCACATATGTGCCTGCCCGCAAAATCCTAAAGCGCATATTATGCCGGCATATAAACAACAACTAAACGGGCAACTTACTTCTTGGGCCATTTGATTTACGGTGGACCCCACACACTAATTGGTGGGCCACTTGCTTTAAGGTGGACCCCACCAACTCTTGGGCCGCCCACTAATTAGTTGACCCATTTGCTTTGGTGGACCCCACATAATAAATGGGCGCCCTTTAAGAGGAAAGGGGACCCACCTGTGTTTTTGGCCCGGCCCAATATCTTGTTGGTGCCCACTTGCTATATGGTGGACCCCACATACTAGTTGGGCCGGCCCTTTAACAGGAAAGTGGGACCCACATGTGTTTTTGGCCCGGCCCACTATCTTGTTGGGCGCCCACTTGCTATATGGTGGTCCCACATACTAAATGGGCCGGCCCTTTAATAGGAAAGTGGGACCCACTGTGTTTTTGGCCCGCCCACTATCTTGTTGGGCCGGCCCACTGCTATATGGTGGACCCCACATACTAATTGGGCCGGCCACTTGAAAGTGGGACCCACTGTGTTTTTGCCCGCCCACTATCTTGCTTTCTGCCACCACTTGCTATATGGTGGACCCCACATACTAAATGGGCCGCCTTTAACAGAAAGTGGGACCCACTGTGTTTTTGGCCCGCCACTATTTTGTTGGGCCGCCCACTTGTATGGTGGACCCCACAAACGAAATGGGCCGACCCTTTAACTGGAAAGGACCCACTGTTTTTGGCCCGCCCACTAGCTTGTTGGGCCGGCCCACTTGCTATACGGTGACCCCACACACTAATGGGCCGGCCTTTTCAGAAAGTGGACCCACCTGTGTTTTGGCCCGTCCACTTGCTTCTTGGGCCCATTGCTTGTAAGGTGGACCCACATGTTAAATGGGCTGCCCATTTAAGTTTTGACCAAACCTTAGAGGTTAGGCCCGGCCCACGTAACTAATGGACCAGCCAGCTATAGTTGACCGGTCAAACTATGTCATCTGGCCCGGCCCGCTTAAGACGTGGCAGGCCTCGTGTGGGCCTACCATCTACCACGGGGTTTCAGCGTAACGCCGTTAACGGCAGCGGCCTGCCACGTGTCGTTGCATGACGGCAGTCAACGGGCTCCCGAAAACACTTCCGCAACGGTCCGATTTTCCGTGGCGGAAGGGCGCCCAAGCGCGACGGACCGAAAAAATCGTCGTTGGACTTTGCCTGACGCAGTTTCGACAACGGAACCCATATCGTCGGGTTAGGCCCATAGGCGACGAAAAATGCCCCTTAGTTGACGATTTTGGGACGTTGTCTATCGAACTTTTCTTGTAGTGACTCCGAGGCGATCATGGCGATGAAGAGTCCTCCGGAGATGAATCCCCTCTCGGCGGGGGTCGAGCGATCTCCTGAATCCCCGAGATGGGATTCGCGGCGGCGGCGTCTCCGGAAGGTTTTCCATCGTGGCTCTGCATCGGGGGTCGCGACGGGGCTTTAGGTAGGAAAGGGCAGGTCGAGGGCCGACGAGGGCCCACACCATAGGGCGGCGCGGCCCCTCCGCGCCGCCCTATGGTGGCGGCGCCTCGTCGCCCCACTTCGTTATCTCTTCGGTCTTCGGAAGCTGCAAAAATAGGACCCCGGGCGAAGATTTCGTCCAATTCCGAGAATATTTCCTTACTAGGATTTCTGAAACCAAAAACAGCAGAAAACAGCAACTCTTCGGCATCTTGTTAATAGGTTAGTTCCAAAATGCATAAATATGACATATAATGTGCATAAAACATGTAGGTATCATCAATAAAGTAGCATGGAACATAAGAAATTATCGATACGTTGGAGACGTATCACCGGTCCGGCAACGTACCATCATACACGCTCCAGAAGTCCTCGCCGCCACCGTCTTTCGCATACCCATCTTTCAAGAGAGATCAATGCAATGACCTTGCGAGGCCTGCCACCACGACGCTAGACAACTCCACCACCCTGCGCACGTCGAACATGACGTATCCGACGATGCTTCCCTGCACCACGCCGCCGAGATTCGCCATCTTCAACACGAAAGAAAAAGTAGCTCCACCTCGGGACTCCATCTTGCATCTGCTCATAGATGATGCCCCTAGGAGGGAGAACGACGTCGTACGCGCCATCGCCCGATCCGGGATCGGATCTAGGATTTCTCCCGCACGAGTAAGAGCGATAGACGCAACGATGATGCCTTCAAGAAGGTAACGGCGCGTGACGTCGCCATCGTCCGCCATGACCAAAGTCGAGCACGGTTTTCACCAGCAGCGCGCCCAACTCGTTGTTGGGACTGGACATGAGATCAAAAGATCCCCACGAACAGCCCAATCTGTCGCCCGCCTCCGACAAAGAAGACGAGCACTACCGCCATACCCGGAGCTGCTGCCCCAGGCCACCTCAAGACATGGGAGAAGCCCAGGAAAACGCAGCCGCAGGGAGGATCGAGGCGGACGCACGAGCCGCCTAGACCCATCTGGGCGATCGGAGACCGCCGTTGAACCCGGTGAACCGCCACCACGGCGCGCCGCCCCTGGCATTGGCTGCCCTGCCGTCGCCGTCAATGAAGTGGAAGGAACCGGTGAGGCTGCAACCGATTCCTCCCGTCGCCGGCGGAGGTAAAGACCACCGCCGCCATGCCACCGGGGCTTTGCTCAACAGCGCACAGGGCGGCGAGAGAGGGGACTTGAGGAGGGGACGGGGAGAGGGCCGCCGGCGGCCTCCAGGCGCGGCGCGGCGCCAGGGTTCACCCAAAGTCATCTGACGTTATGTTACCAAATATGAGTCCAAGAAAATGTAGGGTTTAATTGTAGTGTATTTCTTGAACCTCTTCACTTGCCACTTTTGAAATAGCCCTCAAACTTTTGTACAGTGAGAGCTGCTATGCGTTAAGGTAGTTTCTTTCTGATTCTTGTATGACGCAGGACATATAACCATCCCAGCACTCCCGACTCTCCGTATTCGATCTCTCCAAGAGTTCTTCCTTCCTTCCTCCTTCTGATGCTTCCTCCGCAAGGGCTTATTCCACTGCAACCCATAACCCTAAGAAGCTTAAGCTGAGTGGAAATGAATCTTATTCCTTTTGGCTCCCCTCCTCCCGCCGCCGAGGCGCCGCCGGGCAAAGCCCTGGAGGCGTGGCGGCGGCGAACTTCCTCGGCCACGACATCCGTGGGGCGCGGGTTTGCGTCTCCGCGGCGGCGATCCGCACGGACGGGATGGCGGGCCATGGAGCGGTGGCGACCGAGGAGTGAGAGGATCTCCATCGTTTGGCGGGCGGCGGTGGTGGTTCGGGTCCGATCTGGGTCCTAGCGGGCTCGGGTGGGCTACGATCTTACCGCTGCGGTCACAACGATGTCGGCTTCGTGTGGTTTCTAGGTTCGTTCCGAGGCACGAGGACGCCATGGGAGGCTGTCCTGGCATGGTGGTGGCGGCCTCCTCCTTCGCCAGGTGGTCGGCTGGTTGCTGGGTGGCGGATCACGAGATCCATCTACTCCGGCGATAAAGATCTAGTCGACGACGAGCTAGCGGTGAAGGGGCCACCGGTGAAACCGCGCCCGACATCGTTCTTGGCGGATGATGGCGGCGGCTATTGGCGTTATTCCCTTGCAAAGGCATCATCTTTGCTGGCTCTATGTCGGTTCTTGCCGAGTTGGGTGAAAACCGTGCCACGATTGGCGTGCGATGGCGTTAAGCATCGTCCTTCTTGAAGGCTCGCGGCTTCGCACTGCTGCTCCTGGGGAAACCCTAGATTCGGTCTCCGGATCGGATGATTACGGTGCGCCCTGCGTCGTTCTACCTCTTGGGGCATCATTTTTGGAGCAGCGGCTGGATGGAGGTGGATCTTTGGTGGAGTGGTGTTCATCTACCACGTTGGCGTTGATGATCTCGGCGGCGTGGAGCTGCAGGGTATCAAGACGGGCGCGGACCGATGGGACACGTGCGAGGATGGTGGAGCTCCGCGCCATGGTGACATCGACGGCAGGTGCAAGGTCAATGCGGTGATCCCTCTTGAAGATGGGTGCTTGGAAGATGGCGGTAGCGATTTCTGTGGCGTGTGTGCTGGCGTGTGCTGAGAGTCTGCTTGACTGGATGTGCTTCTCACATGTTATTGGGCGGCTTGGGAAGACATTTGGTTGTTTGGATGATGTGAGTTGGTGTATTGTCACCCCCTTCATCCCTCTATAGGTTTAGCGAGGTGGTTTCGAGTTTGATCTTTTGTATTGCTCTTGTAAGATGTTGCGAATAATCTAATAAAAAATCCGTGTGCATCTCTTGGATGTGAGCTGAGTATTTTTCCCCATTTCGATTTTTTTCCTTTTGGACCTAATAGGCAGTGCTAAAGAACAACTTTTGTCTATAATCCTAGCATGCATCTCTCGTTGCTTTTATGTTTCTTAATTCTCTTGGTTTGGTAGATTTCTGTGTCCAAACCTTGTCCTCCACTTGTTCTCCACCAAACAAAACAAGGTGTCCTTATACAAGTAGGATTAATAAATGACATGCCACTCATCCCAGTCACTATAGTATCTTTAAGTGGTCATAATATACAATGTATATTTTGTTCCCAAGGATTTTTAGTTGATACGCCTGCTTGGCGAAAACCACTTGACAACACCATATGGTAAAATTTCAGCTAAGAAAAGATCCACATGGTTGAACTAACCTAGTGACAATCGGGCTGTATTTTTTTTTATAAAAAACCTAGTGCTAATCTACATGACCCAAGGAACTGATAACCCTGAATCTCAAAAGAGGAAAACAAGGAGGACAAACGGAGATGTGACCCTTTCATTTTTTTTAAAAAGGGGTTATGTTTGTCATCTCAAGGACGACAGCAGCGTTCAGGATCAACATGTCCAATTTTAACACTTCAACTCTGATAGTCAACAACATGACTATGAGTAACATCTAGATAGTTATCCTACAATTTGCTGACTCGATAGATGCAAAAAGGAAGCTATTGCACATAGTTTGATTCTCATTTCTCTTCTGCCATAAAATCAAAGTTCGATCTCGTTTACATTATATTAAACAAGCTAGTCTTACCCTAAGCGGGCCTTAGCTCATCATTTGAGTGTTCATTCGCAACAAGTTACTTCTTGATGTGGAGATCTGATTAATTTCCTATAGCTAGCTAGGCTCATGATTGATTAGTTCACCCGGAAGCAATTGCATGCTGATGCTGGCCTCATTGCAAAGGAATTAGAAACACATCATAGTGGCTTGTGTGGGCTGCACAAATGACTCAAGCATAGCTTGCTGGATTTGAACAAAATAAATAAGTAGATGCTGGATTTCTGAAATGGTATTTGTTGGTTGGGGTGCTATCACTGAGCTGGTCTGGTCTTGCTACCTGGCTCATAATAAAGGAGGTGACAGCAAACGGGGTTGGCATGTGCCAAGTGGGCACGATTGCTATTATCCAAGACAAGGGGGATGGCCTACATATTTTTGAAATTTTTATTTGGAAATAGCTGATGATCTTATTAGACTGAGTTGGCAGTTAGAAACATATCCCTGTTTTTCCAGTCAATGCCTCACTAATACTGCTAGAGTATGACGAGTATATTTGGGACTGCATATATCCCTTTCTTGGTGAGATTTCATGATTTACCACCTTGTCCATCACTTATTGGCCCTGGACTTCAAAATGTTTTAAAGGCTCACGATGACCGCATACAGGACCAGGACAAGGCCATACTTTCCCTCAAAAAAAGGGAGACATATTTAGGGGCCATGGCATTTGAAAGGTTTTGGTGTAGGGTTCTTGGCAGGTGTGTGATTTTGTCGTGAGCATAATCTTTTGCTTGACCTTAATGAATAATCAATAGCATATAGTAGTTCTTTGCATCAATCGATGCAGAGGCTCTAAATCATCGTCACTTTCGAAAACAAAAAATATATATGGGTCGATTACTAAGATAATACAAGATCTCTAGGTGGCTTGTCGCTCACACCAATACATGGTTGCTTGGGGGCTACTAGAAAACCAAAGATAACATCAGTAGATGCACAAGATCAGTTCTCCCAAAGGACCCAAGCAATACGTACGTACGGTAATCGTATCAATGGCGTACAGCCTCCGTGGCAAACCCGTTCGTTGCTGTCCTGTCCTTGTGGCCTACGCAGGCAGAAGAAATACAGGTGGTCACTTGCGAAATGAGGGAGGAGCTGTCATGCTGGTAGAGGTACCACTCATGCCAGCACGTTGGAGTGCTCCCGCTGTATTGGTTTTAATCAGTTGGCAAACCGCAAGAAGATTCCAAGCTTTATAAACTAACCAGGATTTTTCTTAATCTTTTCAAATTTGGCTCTTAGCCAAGGATTAGCTAGCTGTTATTTTCTAGATAATGAGATTAGCTGTACTGGTTTCAGTTCTTCAGACTTATGGTTTTTAATCATGTTGTCTCTCTCCAAGGATATATGAGTCAATGAGTGCCGTGATTGGCCGGAGGCGTTGCTTCTTTGAGGAGCTCACGGTACCGTCCCTGGGCCGGGCCCACCGGCGAGTAAGTGTGGGCCACACGCAAGGCTGCCAAGTGGTGTGACCTGGCCGTGCCTGATCTTCTGTGGAGCAGGGTGTGCAACGAATCACAAGGGCGTTCTCCTTTGGAGTAGGTTTGTAGATATGTAGCATGATTCGATGGATGTAGACGCAATTTCATTTCACCACTCCAGAGATAGAGATGGAAAATGACCTATCTAGAAATGTAGACCACGACGGGGAATATTCACCGAGAATGTGTATATTTTAATTTTGTCGGTAGGTGAATTTGTGAAGATGAAATAGCTTGGAGGAGCTGGATTTTTCTTAAGAAGCAACCTGAAATACTATTTGTAAATATAAGAAGTTTGGGAGTTTAAATTGAACTCCAAAAACGTCTTATATGTAGGAAGTGAAGGAGTAGTTTAGATAGTTCAAACTACATTGAAACCAACTTAGATTTTTTTGTACAGGTATTTGATTGTTTTTTCAAGAAGGGGAAATGTATAGGAATTTAAATGTTAATTAATGTATTAACAGAAACTGACAATGTAAAAAACATTGTATCAAACTGTTTGAAGTGAACGCATTTATACTTGTAATCTTGTATGTATGAATAAATTCCGTCTTGAGAAAATATTTTGAATTAAAAATATACGATGAATTCTTAGTATTCTATTTCATCGCCTTGACATAAAAATACACCAGATGGGTTTTTAAAGTAACTCAAGTTTGCCTAATTTTATTCCTAATAGCTTTCCAATCAGGTTAAAGGAAATAAGCAACCATCTCAAATCATAATCATCCACGCAACACACTTAACCGGATTACTGTTGTAAAAAAACACTTCACCGGATTACCAACTATCAAACAATGGCACAGAGGATCCTACTAGCGCCATGTCCTACTCTCCCTGCACCTCCAGCGCAGCTTGCAAGCCTCCAGGACCCATTCATCATTTCACGTCTGTCTTAATGACACCCCTTCCATAATCTCCTCCCATTTGACGTTTCTGCCCCTGCCTCCCTCCAGCAACCATGGCCACCTCATGCGGGGCACCCGCGTAATTTCCCTCAGGGCCAGGCCGCCTATCTGGCCAACCCATTATATATCGCTCTCATGGCACCGTGGCTCTGTACTGCTCTGCTCTGCCCATTGATAGGCTCTTCTTGGTGATCGCTGCTACACATCGCATCTACCTCCTCTTCAGGCTTCAGCAAGCTAGCTGCATGTAAGCTTCCATTGCTTCTCTGATCGCCTCCTTTGTTTTCCTTCCGATGAGATACAAATTCTCATGGAGTTTTGCGCTCTTGTCTTCTGCGTTTATGTAGAGATTTTTGAAGGAGCTCCAGCAAGATGACCAGCGTATGGAAGACCAAGGTTCTCCCCGGGCTCAGCAAGATCTTCGACAAGGATGGCAAGAAGGCCGCCGCCGCCGAGTTCTTGAAATCCTTCAACAAGGTATGGATGGGAGCCCTTGTTCATTTCTTATCTTTGTATGTTTGTGTATGTTTTTGTTTGCTTGTTTGTTGATTGTATGGGTGTGCTGTGTATATATGTAGGAGGATATCAGCAAGGAGATTGAAGACAAGAAGACAGAGCTAGAGCCCAAGGTTGTGGAGGTTATTGAAGCCTCTCCCCCAGAGATTAAGGTGAAAACATTTTTCGGTGCCTCATGTTTTTTGTGGTTGATGGAGCATAACAATAGGAAGTAGCCACCCTTAGTGCTAATTATAACCCAGTTTACCTGATATCTTATTGTAGGGGGTGATAAAGGATAAGAAACCAGCCAAGATCAAGAAGAACTCGGTTGCAGTTACCAAGTTCCTTGACGAGTTGGCCAAGATTGGTAAGCATATATAATTAACAAAACCAATTCATCCATCTTTGTGGTTAAGATTTTTGCCTAAAATTTTGAAGTAACTTTATAGTAAAAATATATAAGGACTAAACTTGCTGCCAATTATCATTCATATTTTTATAACTAAAATGAAACTGCCTTTAACAATTTTATTTCTCGGGGTTTACATCTTATATAACCCGTATTCCTTGTCTTTATTCTGCTTTCGCATAGTTAAACAGTGCAGTAGAATCTTCCCAGAACAAAAAGGGAAACATAATAGAATCTTCCCACATATGTTTCTTCCAACAGAAGGTTCACATGCAACCAGCTTTACTTTTCGGCGATGCGGACAAAAGCCAAACTAGTGGAGCTAATTAACAAAAGTTTAAGATATTACTGTAATAGTAATCAATTAAGCTGATCAATTTGTGGTTGTTGCCACCAGTACCCTCTGCTACGCATGCATACTGCTGAGAAGTTTGTGCGTTCTAGTAGAATTAAAAAAAGGACACTCTTAAATACTTGTTAACTTACATATAAATAAACTACTAAACTGACTTGTGCTGGCCTGTTAATTTGCAGAATTCCCTGGAGCCAAGCTGGTGAGCGACGCGGTGGCCAAGTCAGGCACCACGCCCCTCTCCCCTGCCATCATATTTATCTTGGACAAGGTTGCGCCTTTCGTCCCTGAGCCCAAGGAGGAGCCAAAGGCTGAGGAGCCTGCCGCCGCCGCGGTTGAGGAAACCACCCGGGAAGTTGCCGTCGAGGAGAAGAAGGAGGAGGCCGAGCCCTCCGCCGCGCCCGTGGAGGCTGCCGCACCGGCAGCTGAGGTAGTGGAGGAGAAGAAGGAGGAGGAGAAGCCCGCCGAAACCCCCGCACCAGCGGCTGAGCCAGAGAAAAAGTGATCGATCGCCACCAAACTCCAAGCTACCACCCGCTTTGTTGCTGGTAATCAAGGAAAACATTTAAGTTATTGTGAATTTGTGATCACTTCGTGTCCATGTAGCTGCACAAAAGTAAGTACGTACGACAAACACATACTTTGTCATGCATATTACGGCATGCAAAGGTACACGCAAGAACATTTGTTATTCTTTCGATCGATCGATCCCCTCCCCGTATGTGTAAATTTTATGTGGGGTTTTGTTGTTTTTTGTGGTGATTAAAACATGTGTAATTATGTTGTTGTGTTAATTTGTTGGTCATGCTAAAGAGGAACTTGTGCATTTTTCTTGTTCTTTTTTTCTGCTTGAGGTGTGATGAAGATAAACACATAAGCTGCTCTAATTTTTGTAGACATTACGTTTGTGGATATACTCATTTGGTATAGCCTTCCGTTGTTTTAGTTAGCTTAATTACGTGCATGTTGTATGGATTGTTTGTATTACTATAGGATTATACTATCAATGTCTCACCTAAACTACTTCGTCTGTTTGAAAATACCTATTCACTATTTGTATATATTCTGTTTTAAAATAAGTGATGTCCACCTATAATTATAGTCATATATACTCTAGTCCTTCACTCATGTGTTGAACTTTTTTTCATGGTTTTCATTGTTATGTTTTGACAATATATTTTCTATGAAAATATGATAGCAAAGAATGTATACACTGTCACAATACAATTCATGATAGTTTCGTGGTACTAATCAATGTTGACCATACTTTAGAATTGGTACTCAAACTAAAATATCTACCCACAAATAAAACGACCGATGTTAATAAACAGGAGAATCAAACATTGAGTGGTGATTCTAGAGTGCACTATAAGAGTAGCAAAACGACGATAAATTAAAACAATTCATGCAGTGGGATGCTACTTAAACTGACTCTATGCGAAGACTTGACACTAAATATGAACATAGGAACGATATGAGACAAAAGTCGTTTTAGATCTCATGCTACATGGAGCTCTCTTTTTTCAAAAACTGAAAATGGCATTTCAAAGTTTCAGATATTTCTGAAAAAAAAATTAGAGTCTAGCTAGTAACAGCAAATGATGGATGCACAAGTTCTTCTCCCTTCCGAGGAAACGAGGACGTCGTTCCGTTCAAGTTTTATAACAAGATAAGCACGAGGAATCGCTAGGAAAATGATCGAGGTGGCGTATCAAATCGTGTCACGAAACCTCGATGGAGATAGATAGCTTGGGCGCGACATATAAATATATCCTTGGGTGCTTAGCCAAATCGGTGTAAAAAATCAATCAGTGCCCCGAGGAAAAGGACGTGAGCTCAATCCTATCTACTATCAGTCCATGGTCAGTTGGTCACACGCCTCTAGCTGCATCTCGATCGTCGTCACTGCACAGGCATAATCCGATCGAGCAGAGGCCGGGCCTGCGTGACGTACTCCTCTGCACCCAAGGTTAATTAACACAAGATTCTGTTGATTGATTGATCCGTTTGATCGACGGGGTCATGATTTGACTAAAGAAACACTAATGGGATGCATCAATTTCAATCAAAAAGGAACAAGGGGCTTGATTCGCAAGTTTGAGCTGAGATATTTGTTCAGGCTGGTAGCACTAGTACGAGTTGTTAAATTAGGTCCGGGGCAAGGTAGAGAAAGGAGGCGGACAAGAATCAACCTAGGGTTTCGTTCTCTTGCCGGCTACTCCATCGGTCCGTCCCATCTCGCTGGAGGGAAGGCTTTATTTTTCCTTTTCAGGTATATTTGCAATACCTTTTACAAGATGGTGAGGTGGCAGATGGAAGTCTAACAAGGGTCATCCCTGCCTATCCCTGTGTCGGCGATGCGCCTAGAGGCCATGTAGAGTTCTCTTCCCAACAAATCTTATGAGATCCGGTCGGTGTTCATGTAAGTCGGTGTGGTTGCATGTCTAACCCTTTTGATCTATGGTTCCCATCTTTGGTGATGGTTATTGCTCTGGTTTGTTCGTTCTTTGGGATCTTAGCACGACGATTTCTCATTTGTCTACAACAACAAGCTTTACCACGATAACCTTTGCCCGACACCAGTAAGGAAGGGCGAGGACGACGATGTGCCTTTCGGCTTCCTCTAGTGCTTTTAGTCTTGCTAGATGGTCTAAGGACATATTTGTAATTTATATTACTTTTAAAGATCTTTTTGGCAGTCAATACCATTTTTTTTTTCGAAAAGGGGCAACGCCCAGCCTCTGCATCAATATGATGCACACGGCTTTTTTTTTCTTTATTTCAAAGTTCAGCATAAGAGTAGCAAAGTATAAATTTTACATCACGGATCAGAGAGGGTTGAGACATGTATCAACCATCGAAAAATGGAGAAAAACTTCGAGCTAATCATTCTTCAATCGACTAGTGTGCTGCCACCCAGTAGCCTGGAAATAAAAGTCCTGAGTAACCGTTAGCAGACGGTTGCATCCAGTATCCAAACTCTCCCGCTGATCCTCCGGGAGCAGAAAGTCAATACCATATATATATATATGTTTGTAGTAATAGATAGTGCATGGTAGAGGGATACATTAGCTAACTTCAACGGCTACAACATAAAGTCTAAAAGAAACAAGCAAATCGTCAAGGTCTTCAAACTCTTTCTTCTTCAATGCACAATTTTATACTTTTATGAAAACATCCCAAGATAGATACCAAACCATGGGCCTACAAATACCAATGAATGTTCTCCCAGAATTTTAATTTGAGCAGCAATACCAAGACTACGCGCACGTGCGTAACTATTAAAGTAATCCATCAACATCGGCAAGAGTACCAACACTAGTATGCTAGGAAAACATAACCGAACAGTTTGGTCGACGTCACCGGAGAGCCGAGAGTACGAATCACCATTGTCTGAGATGTAGCAGCCGGGACAAATATTAAGAGGACAAATCTCCTCACGGCAACTATGAGAAAATATGTAAAATCGATCCGCCGAAGCAAGATTTGAAGGCTCATACCTAGAGAATTATAATCTTTCAGTACCACCATTGACGTCGCGAAGGAGATCTCGTCGTGAACGGAAAGCCGAAGATCACTTATTGTAGATTATGTCATCTCCATAAGGTGGAGGCCAAGAAGAAGACGGATACCAAAACTCTAACATAATCAAGAAAAAACACTATTTTTACTAAAAATTCCACACATAGATCAGATTTCCCACCCCTCCTGACACCGGCGAGGCCAGCCGGAGGAGAGGGAATCAATCTATGAAAGAGGATGCGCTAGGTTTTAGAGATCTTTGCACAACTATTGATTATTAATACTACCTCCCTGCCAAAATATAAGCCCTTTTAAAAAGCTATTTTAGCTATTAAAAAGACTTATAATTTGAATCAGATGAAATAGATAGGTGGATTTTTAAAGAATCCGGGGCAAAACGGTTATCTGGTCGTGCCTTTGTCCATCACTGCACACCGCAACACTGTAGCTTGGTCGTTGTTGTGTGTTGGGCTCTGCCACGAGAGATGAGACGTGTACACCAGCAACTACGCAGATGTTATATAGGAAAAAGTCCAAAACAAACCTTGAAGTTGTAGGGAAAAGCTAAATCGAACCCTGAACTCCTAATCCCCGTAATCAGCACTCTGAACTATTCAATCCCAGTCAAATTTGAACCTTAACACGGTTTAGGCTGAGAAACGATGACGGGGCCAGGATTTCTGTCAGAGGTGGGGTACCGTCGGGAGGCTCTTAAGCGGCGAGCCGCGGGGGTGAAGCGGTAGGCTCTGTTAGAGAGAGAGATTGGGGAACAAAATTAGGGTTCGTGTGCGTGCTGGTGGCATGGCGGCGCGGCGCAGCCATGAGTTGGTCGTCCAGTGGTTCGTCTGCTCCAGGCTTCCGCTTGGCCGCGGGAAGAAGGAGAGCGGAGGCAGAACAGAGGTCGCCGGTGGTGTATCGGGAGAACCCGATGGCGTACGAGCCGTTGAAGCTGTGCTACTGCAATCCGCGGAAGAAGGCGCCGAGGTGGATCTCCTGGAGTGGGCAGAACCCAGGCAGGAGGTACTACGCGTGCGTTGATGCAATGGTGAGTACTAATTTTGCTGCATTTTACTTTCTCCTCTCGGATTCTTTCTCCTCTCTGATCTATTATTTCTGGCATTTTGGACAGAACGGAGGTGGATGTGGTTATGTCGAATGGCATGACCTCCATTGCCAGACTTTTTGAGTGTTTTGGTTGGAGATTTGAGAGACGAGGTTTGGAAGCTGCGTGGTCAAGGACAAGGATCTGCTGCTGGAGATGGCTCTGCTACAACTTTGGTGGAGCTGCAGGAACAACTGAAGGAGAAAGATGCACAGATAGCAGCAATGAAGTGGAAGAATGAGAACCTTCTTTTCCTTTTCATTGTGTTTGTGGTTGGGTTAGTGGCAGGGAAGATGCTACTGCAGTGAAATGTAATGGTTATGTCCTGTCAAATGGCTATGTTCTTAGTAGTAGCTGTCAAATGCATTTGAACAGCAGTAACTGTTGGAGATATGCCCAAGAGGCAATAATAAATGGTTATTATATATCTTTGTGTTTATGATAATGTTTATATACCATGCTATAATTGTATTAACCGAAACATTGATACATGTGTGATATGTAAACAACAAAGAGTCCCTAGTAAGCCTCTTAACTAGCTTGTTGATTAATAGATGATTAGTTTCATAATCATGAACATTGGATGTTATTAATAACAAGGTTATATCATTATATGAATGATGTAATGGACACACCCAATTAAGCGTAGCATAAGATCACGTCATTAAGTTATTTGCTATAAGCTTTCGATACATAGTTACCTAGTCCTTATGACCATGAGATCATGTAAATCACTTATACCGGAAAGGTACTTTGATTACATCAAACGCCACTGCGTAAATGGGTGGTTATAAAGGTGGGATTAAGTATCCGGAAAGTATGAGTTGAGGCATATGGATCAACAGTGGGATTTGTCCATCCCGATGACGGATAGATATACTCTGGGCCCTCTCGGTGGAATGTCGTCTAATGTCTTGCAAGCATATGAATAAGTTCATAAGAGACCACATACCACGATACGAGTAAAGAGTACTTGTCAGAGACGAGGTTGAACAAGGTATAGAGTGATACCGATGATCAAACCTCGGACAAGTAAAATATCGCGTGACAAAGGGAATTGGTATCGTATGTGAATGGTTCATTCGATCACTAAAGTCATCGTTGAATATGTGGGAGCCATTATGGATCTCCAGATCCCGCTATTGGTTATTGGTCGGAGTGAGTACTCAACCATGTCCGCATAGTTCACGAACCGTAGGGTGACACACTTAAAGTTGGATGTTGAAATGGTAGAACTTGAATATGGAATGGAGTTCGAATATTTGTTTGGAGTCCCGGATGAGATCCCGGACATCACGAGGAGTTCCGGAATGGTCCGGAGAATAAGATTCATATATAGGATGTCATTTTATGTGTTTGAAAATGATCCGGTGCATTTATGGAAGGTTCTAGAAGGTTCTAGAAAAGTCCGGAAGAAAGCACTTTGGAAGGCGGAGTCCCGGAGGGACTCCACCACCCATGGCCGGCCAACCCTAGAGGGGAAAGTCCAAGGTGGACTCCCCCCAAAGGGGCCGGCCACCCCCCCACATGGAAGGGTGGGAATCCCACTTGGGTGGGAGTCCCACCTTGGGTAGGTTTCCCTACTACATGGAAGGTTTTTGGTTCGGGTCTTATTCGAAGACTTGTAGTCCAACACTTGGGGTTCCACCTATATAATGAGGGGCATAGGGGAGGGGGCCGGCCACACCAAAGCCACCACCTTGGCCGCACCCCTTGGAGGCCGGCCACCCCCTCTCCCCAAACCCTAGCCGCCCCACTCCTCCTTCTTCCCCGCACGCTTAGCGAAGCTCCGCCGGGATTCTCCACCGCCACCGACACCACGCCGTCGTGCTGTCGGATTCAAGAGGAGCTACTACTTCCGCTGCCCTCTGGAACGGGAGGTGGACGTCGTCTTCATCAACAACCGAACGTGTGACCGAGTACGGAGGTGCTGCCCGTTCGTGGCGCCGTGATCAAGATCTTCTACGCGCTTTTGCAAGCGGCAAGTGATCGTCTACCGCAGCAACAAGAGCCTCATCTTGTAGGCTTTGGAATCTCTTCAAGGGTGAGACTCGATAATCCCCTCGTTGCGTCTTCTAGATTGCATCTTGGCTTGGATTGCGTGTTCGCGGTAGGAAAATTTTTGTTTTCTATGCAACGAATCCCTACAGTGGTATCAGAGCCAGGTCTATGCATAGATGGTTGCACGAGTAGAACACAATGGTTTTGTGGGCGTTGATGCTTATGTTGTCTTTAGTTTGAGTACTTTGCATCTTTGTGGCATAGTGGGATGAAGCGGCTCGGGCTAACTTTACATGACCGCGTTCATGAGATTTGCTCCACGCTCGACATGCAACTTGTATTGCATAAGTGGCTTTGCGGGTGTCTGTCTCTCCTACTATAGTGAAGATTCAATTTACTCTTCTATTGACAACACTAGTATCACCGTTGTGGTTCATGTTCGTAGGTAGATTAGATCTTACTCGAAAACCCTAAACCACGTAAAATATGCAAACCAAATTAGAGAACGTCTAACTTGTTTTTGCAGGGTTTGGTGATGTGATATGGCCATAATGTGATGATGAATATGTATGAGATGATCATTATTGTATTGTGGCAACGGCAGGAGCCTTATGGTTGTCTTTAAATTTCATGTTGAGTAGTATTTCAAAGTAGTTGTTATAGTTGCTACATGAGGTAAACAACCATGAAGACGGCGCCATGGACCTTGACGCTACGCCGACGATGATGGAGATCATGCCCGTTGATGATGGAGATCATGTCCGTGCTTTGGAGATGAAGATCGAAGGCGCAAAGACTAAAGGGTCATATCATATCACATATGAATTGCATGTGATGTTAATCCTTTATGCATCTTATTTTGCTTAGAACGACGGTAGCATTATAAGATGATCCCTCACATTAATATCAAGATAATAAAGTGTTCTCCCCTCGTATGCACCGTTGATATAGTTCGTCGTTTCGAAGCATCTCGTGATGATCGGATGTGATAGACTCAACGTTCACATACAACGGGTGTAAGCCATGTTGCACACGCGGAATACTTGGGTTTGCTTGACGAGCCTAGCATGTACAGACATGGCCTCGGGACAACGGAAACCGAAAGGTTGAACACGAGTCATATGGATGATATGATCAACATGTTGATGTTCACCATTGAAGCTACATCATCTCACGTGATGATCGGTTTTGATGTAGTGGATTTGGATCGTGTACCACTTAACAACTATGAGGGATGTTGTATTAAGTGGGAGTTCATTAGTAATTAGATTAAAACATGAACTAATTATCATAAACATAGTCTGAGTAGTATTTTGAATTAATTTTGTAGTATTGGCATCCGTTTTTCTACCATGCGCTAGTCTTGTAATTGAGATAGAAATACTGTTAAGTCTGACAAGAAACTTTACGGACTGGTACCGTATTGTTAAAGAATCAAGAAATGATTAAGTCCTATTGCAAACTTTTAGTAAACCTCACATTGTTGATTCAAAGAGCTATGGTTTCAGTTAGTACCTAAAGTCATCTTGTCTCCGTGAAACTTGAAGTTCAAATCTGTTTGAAAAGTAAGGAGCTGAAAATTTTAGTTTTCAGAAATAATCAAAGGTATGAGATATATGTGATATCTAAGACCTTATTGCAAGATGATAGAATATAATTTGGTGAGACTACATAAACTCATAAGTTTTATGGGAATGTACGAAGGTTGAAGACGCAAGGCGTCCCAATCCTCCAACTATTGGGGCACTAACGATATTCGCATATCCATGAAGTGATCATCCTTAGTATGCACCGTTGCTAAAGACTCGTCGTTTCGAATACTAAGGTATAGATTCTACGTGTGCATACAACGGGCGCAAACCAGATTTGCACATGCGAATACTGAGGTTAAACTTTACAAGCCTAGCATGTACAGACATGGTCTTGGAAAGTCATCATGAATTGATGGATAAAATTATGAGTGAAATTGTTCATCATATTACATAGTTACTAATAGTGAAATCTGCAACACTTGTCATATGATGATCAACTTCAGAACCTCAAGGTTATTGGTATTTGACCAACAAACCTAGAAGTTATTGATGTTGAAGTGTTTTTATGAATAATGAGGAAAGCTAAAAGAGAAACTACAAAGGATATTTTGGCAGAAAGAAAAGAAAAGACTAGAAAGTCTAGCTCAGGTGTATATAAATGATATACATGTTATGGTTGTATTCCTAGTTTGATCACACAATGAAATTCTTGGGTATTAGTACCTGATACGTCTCCGACGTATCGATAATTTCTTATGTTCCATGCTACTTTATTGATGATACCTACATGTTTTATGCACATTATATGTCATATTTATGCATTTTCTGGAACTAACCTATTAACAAGATGCCGAAGAGCCATTCTGTTTTCTGTTTTTGGTTTCAGAAATCCTAGTAAGGAAATATTCTCGGAATTGGACGAAATCTTCGCCAGGGTCCTATTTTTGCACGGAGCTTCCAGAAGACCGAAGAGGGAAAGAAGTGGGGCCACGAGGTGGCCACACCATAGGGCGGCGCGGCCCAGGCCCTGGCCGCGCCGGCCTGTGGTGTGGGCCCCTCGCGCCGCCTCTTGACCTACCCTTTCGCCTACTTAAAGCCTCCGTCGCGAAACCCCCAGTACCGAGAGCCACGATACGGAAAACCTTCCAGAGACGCCGCCGCCGCGAATCCCATCTCGGGGGATTCAGGAGATCGCCTCCGCACCTGCCGAGAGGGGATTCATCTCCCGGAGGACTCTTCATCGCCATGATCGCCTCCGGAGTGATGAGTGAGTAGTTCACCCTGGACCATGGGTCCATAGCAGTAGCTAGATGGTCGTCTTCTCCTTGTTGTGCTTCATTGTTGGATCTTGTGAGCTGCCTAACATGATCAAGATCATCTATCTGTAATACTATATGTTGTGTTTGTCGGGATCCGATGGATAGAGAATACTATGTTATGGTGATTATCAATCTATTGTTTATGTGTTGTTTATGATCTTGCATGCTCTCCGTTATTAGTAGAGGCTCTGGCCAAGTTTTTACTCTTAACTCCAAGAGGGAGTATTTATGCTCGATAGTGGGTTCATGCCTTCATTGACACTGGGACAGTGACAGAAAGTTCTAAGGTTGTGATGTGCTGTTGCCACTAGGGATAAAACATTGATTCTATGTCTAAGGATGTAGTTGTCGATTACATTACGCACCATACTTAATGCAATTGTCTGTTGCTTAGCAACTTAATACTGAATGGGGTTCGGATGATAACCTGAAGGTGGACTTTTTAGGCATAGATGCAGTTGGATGGCGGTCTATGTACTTTGTCGTAATGCCCAATTAAATCTCACTATATTTATCATATCATGTATATGCATTGTTATGCCTTTCTCTATTTGTCAATTGCCCGACTGTAATTTGTTCACCCAACATGCTTTTATCTTATGGGAGAGACACCTCTAGTGAACTGTGGACCCCGGTCCTATTCTTTACATAGCATACAATCTACTGCAATTGTTCTTTACTGTTTTCTTGCAAACAATCATCTTCCACTCGATACGCTTAATCCTTTGTTACAGCAAGCCGGTGAGATTGACAACCTCACTGTTTCGTTGGGGCAAAGTACTTTGGTTTTGTTGTGCAGATTCCACGTTGGCGCCGGAATCCCTGTTGTTGCGCCGCATCACATTTCGCCACCATCAACCTTCAACGTGCTTCTTGGCTCCTCCTGGTTCGATCAACCTTGGTTTCTTTCTGAGGGAAAACTTGCCACTGTGCGCATCATACCTTCCTCTTGGGGTTCCCAACGGACGTGTACATCTACGCGCATCAAGCACTTTTTCTGGCGCCGTTGCCGGGGAGATCAAGACACGCTGCAAGGGAGTCTCCACTTCTCAATCTCTTTACTTTGTTTTTGTCTTGCTTTATTTTATTTACTACTTTGTTTGCTGCACTAAATCAAAATACAAAAAATTAGTTGCTAGTTTTACTTTATTTTCTATCTTGTTTGCTATATCAAAAACACAAAAAATTAGTTACTTGCATTTACTTTATCTAGTTTGCTTTATTTATTGTCTTGCACTCTATATTAAAAATACAAAAAAATTAGTTACTTTTGTTACCATGTCTAGCTCTGAACCTGTTACTTCTTCACCTGAGGAATTAGTTTTTACTTTTAAACAAGGGGATGAGGAGAGTTTTAAGGATGCTTGGTCTAGAATTTTTACTTCTTATCGTAAAACTGAACCTCAAATGACTCTAAGTTTGCTCCTTAGTAATTTTTATTTTGGTCTTATGGTTCGCTATAGATATGCTTTGGACACTTTAGTAGGAGGAGATTTCCTTCATTGTAATGGGGATCAAGCTTTTAATGCCATAAAGAAATTGGTTGCATCACATGATTCAGCTAATAACTTTGATTCAGCCCTTATTAGCATTTATAATAGATTGAACAATCTCGAGATAAGTACATCTCGCTTGAATGACAATTATCACTGTGTTCGTAATCGTCTTGAACAAGTTTTAGTGAACTCTAAACTTTCATTGTGGGATCCTACTGTTAAAATTGTTATCGGTGATCGAACTCTTCATGCCTACTGTGATATTATGTATGAATTTTGCCTTATGCCTGAAAGCATTTATAAATCTTTGAAACTTTGGGGAGTCGATGAAGGAGGAGAAGAAATAACTCTCATTGATAACTCTATTATAATTCCTAAGGGAATAGCCGCAGGTGTGCATACAACCATTCTTGGAAGAACAATATCCATTGATTATCTTGTTATTGAAACAGGAAAAATCATACTCGGAAGATCCTTGCTGAAACTATTGGGAGCAGTCATTGATGTGGGAGAAGGCACTCTGAAATTCACCTCTATACCAGGGGGAAATCATATATTTCCTAAACCAAAGGGAAAGAAAAACAATAAGAAAGGTAAGGGTAAAGCCCAAGGTAAGGTTGACACACCGTCTCTTGATAATACTTGATACACACTTTCTGCGCTAGCTGAAAGGCGTTAAAGAAAAGCGCTTATGGGAGACAACCCATGTTTTTACTACAGAAATTTTTGTTTTGTTGAGTCTTGGAAGTTGTTTACTACTGTAGCAACCTCTCCTTATCATGTTTTTGTGCCAAGTAAAGTTTATATGTCAAAGTTGATGTTATATTTGGGATCGCTGCGCAGAAACAGCATTGCTGTCTGTCACGAATCTGGGCACAGTTCTCTGTAGAAAATTCGAAAAAATCTGCCAATTTATGAGCGTGATCCTCAGATATGTACGCAACTTTCATTAGTTTTGAGTTTTTCCATTTGAGCAAGTCTGGTGCCAGCTTTAAATTCGTCTTTACGGACTGTTCTGTTTTTGACAGATTCTGCTTTTTATTTCGCATTGCCTCTTTTGCTATGTTGGATTTATTTCTTTGATCCATTAATGTCCAGTAGCTTTATGCAATGTCCAGAAGTGAAAATAATGTTTGTGTCACCTCTGAATATGTGAATTATTAATTGTGCACTAACCCTCTAATGAGTTTGCTTGAAGTTTGGTGTGAAGGAAGTTTTCAAGGGTCAAGAGAGGAGAATGATATACTATGATCAAGAGGAGTGAAAGCTCTAAGCTTGGGGATGCCCCGTGGTTCACCCCTGCATATTTTAAGAAGACTCAAGCGTCTAAGCTTGGGGATGCCCAAGGCATCCCCTTCTTCATCGACAACATCATCAGGTTCCTCCCCTGAAACTATATTTTTATTCAATCACATCTTGTGTTCTTTACTTGGAGCGTCGGTTTGTTTTGTTTTTGTTTTGTTTGAATAAAATGGATCCTAGCATTCACTTTGTGGGAGAGAGACACGCTCCGCTGTTGCATATGGACAAATATGTCCTTAGGCTTTACTCATAATGTTCAAGGCGAAGTTTCTTCTTCGTTAAATTGTTATATGGTTGGAATTGGAAAATGCTACATGTAGTAATTCTAAAATGTCTTGGATAATGTGATACTTGGCAATTGTTGTGCTCATGTTTAAGCTCTTGCATCATATACTTTGCACCCATTAATGAAGAAATACATAGAGCTTGCTAAAATTTGATTTGCATATTTGGTCTCTCTAAGGTCTAGATAATATCTAGTATTGAGTTTTGAACAACAAGGAAGACGGTGTAGAGTCTTATAATGTTTACAATATGTCTTTTATGTGAGTTTTGCTGCACCGGTTCATCCTTGAGTTTGCTTCAAATAACCTTGCTAGCCTAAACCTTGTATCGAGAGGGAATACTTCTCATGCATCCAAAATCCTTGAGCCAACTACTATGCCATTTGTGTCCACCATACCTACCTACTACATGGTATTTCTCCGCCATTCCAAAGTAAATTGCTTGAGTGCTACCTTTAAAATTCCATCATTCACCTTTACAATATATAGCTCATGGGACAAAATAGCCTTAAAAACTATCGTAGTATTGAATATGTACTTATGCACTTTATATTTTATTAAGTTGCTTGTTGTGCGATAACCATGCTTCTGGGGAACGCCATCAACTATTGTTGAATATCATGTGAGTTGCTATGCATGTCCATCTTGTCTGAAGGATCTATCATTTTAGTGGTTGGAGCATGCAAAATTGTTAGAGAAGAACATTGGGCCGCTAACTAAAGCCATGAATCATGGTGGAAGTTTCAGTTTTGGACATATATCCTCAATCTCATATGAGAATAATAATCATTGCTACATGCTTATGCATTTAAGAGGAGTCCATTATCTGTTGTCCATGTTGTCCCGGTATGGATGTCTAAGTTGAGAATAATCAAAAGCGAGAAATCCAAAATGCGAGCTTTCTCCTTAGACCTTTGTACAGGCGGCATGGAGGTACCCCTTTGTGACACTTGGTTGAAACATGGCATGCAAAGACCCGGTAGTCCAAGCTAAGTAGGACGAGGTGCGGACACTATTAGTATACTATGCATGAGGCTTGCAACTTGTAAGATATAATTTACATAACTCATATGCTTTATTACTACCGTTGACAAAATTGTTTCATGTTTTCAAAATAAAAGCTCTAGCACAAATACAGCAATCGATGCTTTCCTCTTTGAAGGACCTTTCTTTTACTTTTATTGTTGAGTCAGTTTACCTATCTCCCTCCACCTTAAGAAGCAAACACTTGTGTGAACTGTGCATTGATTCCTACATACTTGCATATTGCACTTGTTATATTACTTTATGTTGACAATATCCATGAGATATACATGTTATAAGTTGAAAGCAACCGCTGAAACTTAATCTTCCTATGTGTTGCTTCAATACCTTTACTTTGATTTATTGCTTTATGAGTTAACTCTTATGCAAGACTTATTGATGCTTGTCTTGAAGTACTATTCATGAAAAGTCTTTGCTATATGATTCACTTGTTTACTCATGTCATTACCTTTGTTTTGATCGCTGCATTCATTACATATGTTTACAAATAGTATGATCAAGATTATGATGGCATGTCACTTCAGAAATTATCTTTGTTATCGTTTTACCTGCTCGGGACGAGCAGAACTAAGCTTGGGGATGCTGATACGTCTCCGATGTATCGATAATTTCTTATGTTCCATGCTACTTTATTGATGATACCTACATGTTTTATGCACATTATATGTCATATTTATGCATTTTGGAACTAACCTATTAACAAGATGCCGAAGAGCCAGTTGCTGTTTTCTGCTGTTTTTGGTTTCAGAAATCCTAGTAAGGAAATATTCTCGGAATTGGACGAAATCTTCGCCCAGGGTCCTATTTTTGCACGGAGCTTCCAGAAAGAGGGGAAGAAGTGGGGCCACGAGGTGGCCACACCATATGGTGCGGCCCGGCCGCGCCGGCCGTGGTGTGGGCCCTCGCGCCGCCTCTTGACCTACCCTTTCGCCTACTTAAAGCCTCCGTCGCGAAACCCCCAGCATCGAGAGCCACGATACGGAAAACCTTCCAGAGACGCCGCCGCCGCGAATCCCATCTCGGGGATTCAGGAGATCGCCTCCGGCACCCTGCCGGAGAGGGGATTCATCTCCCGGAGGACTCCTCATCGCCATGATCGCCTCCGGAGTGATGAGTGAGTAGTTCACCCTGGACCATGGGTCCATAGCAGTAGCTAGATGGTCGTCTTCTCCTTGTTGTGCGTCATTGTTGGATCTTGTGAGCTTCCTAACATGATCAAGATCATCTATCTGTAATACTATATGTTGTGTTTGTCGGGATCCGATGGATAGAGAATACTATGTTATGGTGATTATCAATCTATTGTTTATGTGTTGTTTATGATCTTGCATGCTCTCCGTTATTAGTAGAGGCTCTGGCCAAGTTTTTACTCTTAACTCCAAGAGGGAGTATTTATGCTCGATAGTGGGTTCATGCCTTCATTGACACCTGGGACAGTGACAGAAAGTTCTAAGGTTGTGATGTGCTGTTGCCACTAAGGATAAAACATTGATTCTATGTCTAAGGATGTAGTTGTCGATTACATTACGCACCATACTTAATGCAATTGTCTGTTGCTTAGCAACTTAATACTGAATGGGGTTCGGATGATAACCTGAAGGTGGACTTTTTAGGCATAGATGCAGTTGGATGGCGGTCTATGTACTTTGTCGTAATGCCCAATTAAATCTCACTATATTTATCATATCATGTATATGCATTGTTATGCCTTTCTCTATTTGTCAATTGCCCGACTGTAATTTGTTCACCCAACATGCTTTTATCTTATGGGAGAGACACCTCTAGTGAACTGTGGACCCCGGTCCTATTCTTTACATAGCATACAATCTACAATTGTTCTTTATTTTTCTTGCAAACAATCATCTTCCACTCGATACGCTTAATCCTTTGTTACAGCAAGCCGGTGAGATTGACAACCTCACTGTTTCGTTGGGGCAAAGTACTTTGGTTTTTTGTGCAGATTCCACGTTGGCGCGGAATCCCTGTTGTTGCGCCGCATCACATTTCGCCACCATCAACCTTCAACGTGCTTCTTGGCTCCTCCTGGTTCGATCAACCTTGGTTTCTTTCTGAGGGAAAACTTGCCACTGTGCGCATCATACCTTCCTCTTGGGGTTCCCAACGGACGTGTACATCTACGCGCATCAAGCCTGTTTTCTGGCGCCGTTGCTGGGGAGATCAAGACACGCTGCAAGGGGAGTCTCCACTTCTCAATCTCTTTACTTTGTTTTTGTCTTGCTTTATTTTATTTACTACTTTGTTTGTTGCACTAAATCAAAATACAAAAAAATTAGTTGCTAGTTTTACTTTATTTTCTATCTTGTTTGCTATATCAAAAACACAAAAAATTAGTTACTTGCATTTACTTTATCTAGTTTGCTTTATTTATTGTCTTGCACTCTATATTAAAAATACAAAAAAATTAGTTACTTTTGTTACCATGTCTAGCTCTGAACCTGTTACTTCTTCACCTGAGGAATTAGTTTTTACTTTTAAACAAGGGGATGAGGAGAGTTTTAAGGATGCTTGGTCTAGAATTTTTACTTCTTATCGTAAAACTGAACCTCAAATGACTCTAAGTTTGCTCCTTAGTAATTTTTATTTTGGTCTTATGGTTCGCTATAGATATGCTTTGGACACTTTAGTAGGAGGAGATTTCCTTCATTGTAATGGGGATCAAGCTTTTAATGCCATAAAGAAATTGGTTGCATCACATGATTCAGCTAATAACTTTGATTCAGCCCTTATTAGCATTTATAATAGATTGAACAATCTCGAGATAAGTACATCTCGCTTGAATGACAACTATCACTGTGTTCGTAATCGTCTTGAACAAGTTTTAGTGAACTCTAAACTTTCATTGTGGGATCCTACTGTTAAAATTGTTATCGGTGATCGAACTCTTCATGCCTACTGTGATATTATGTATGAATTTTGCCTTATGCCTGAAAGCATTTATAAATCTTTGAAACTTTGGGGAGTCGATGAAGGAGGAGAAGAAATAACTCTCATTGATAACTCTATTATAATTCCTAAGGGAATAGCCGCAGGTGTGCATACAACCATTCTTGGAAGAACAATATCCATTGATTATCTTGTTATTGAAACAGGAAAAATCATACTCGGAAGATCCTTGCTGAAACTATTGGGAGCAGTCATTGATGTGGGAGAAGGCACTCTGAAATTCACCTCTATACCAGGGGGAAATCATATATTTCCTAAACCAAAGGGAAAGAAAAACAATAAGAAAGGTAAGGGTAAAGCCCAAGGTAAGGTTGACACACCGTCTCTTGATAATACTTGATACACACTTTCTGCGCCTAGCTGAAAGGCGTTAAAGAAAAGCGCTTATGGGAGACAACCCATGTTTTTACTACAGCAATTTTTTGTTTTGTTGAGTCTTGGAAGTTGTTTACTACTGTAGCAACCTCTCCTTATCATGTTTTTGTGCCAAGTAAAGTTTATATGTCAAAGTTGATGTTATATTTGGGATCGCTGCGCAGAAACAGCATTGCTGTCTGTCACGAATCTGGGCACAGTTCTCTGTAGAAAATTCGAAAAAATCTGCCAATTTATGAGCGTGATCCTCAGATATGTACGCAACTTTCATTAGTTTTGAGTTTTTCCATTTGAGCAAGTCTGGTGCCAGCTTTAAATTCGTCTTTACTGTTCTGTTTTTGACAGATTCTGCTTTTTATTTCGCATTGCCTCTTTTGCTATGTTGGATTTATTTCTTTGATCCATTAATGTCCAGTAGCTTTATGCAATGTCCAGAAGTGAAAATAATGTTTGTGTCACCTCTGAATATGTGAATTATTAATTGTGCACTAACCCTCTAATGAGTTTGCTTGAAGTTTGGTGTGAAGGAAGTTTTCAAGGGTCAAGAGAGGAGAATGATATACTATGATCAAGAGGAGTGAAAGCTCTAAGCTTGGGGATGCCCCGTGGTTCACCCCTGCATATTTTAAGAAGACTCAAGCGTCTAAGCTTGGGGATGCCCAAGGCATCCCCTTCTTCATCGACAACATCATCAGGTTCCTCCCCTGAAACTATATTTTTATTCAATCACATCTTGTGTTCTTTACTTGGAGCGTCGGTTTGTTTTTGTTTTTGTTTTTGTTTTGTTTGAATAAAATGGATCCTAGCATTCACTTTGTGGGAGAGAGACACGCTCCGCTGTTGCATATGGACAAATATGTCCTTAGGCTTTACTCATAATGTTCAAGGCGAAGTTTCTTCTTCGTTAAATTGCTATATGGTTGGAATTGGAAAATGCTACATGTAGTAATTCTAAAATGTCTTGGATAATGTGATACTTGGCAATTGTTGTGCTCATGTTTAAGCTCTTGCATCATATACTTTGCACCCATTAATGAAGAAATACATAGAGCTTGCTAAAATTTGATTTGCATATTTGGTCTCTCTAAGGTCTAGATAATATCTAGTATTGAGTTTTGAACAACAAGGAAGACGGTGTAGAGTCTTATAATGTTTACAATATGTCTTTTATGTGAGTTTTGCTGCACCGGTTCATCCTTGAGTTTGCTTCAAATAACCTTGCTAGCCTAAACCTTGTATCGAGAGGGAATACTTCTCATGCATCCAAAATCCTTGAGCCAACTACTATGCCATTTGTGTCCACCATACCTACCTACTACATGATATTTCTCCGCCATTCCAAAGTAAATTGCTTGAGTGCTACCTTTAAAATTCCATCATTCACCTTTACAATATATAGCTCATGGGACAAAATAGCCTTAAAAACTATCGTAGTATTGAATATGTACTTATGCACTTTATATTTTATTAAGTTGCTTGTTGTGCGATAACCATGCTTCTGGGGAACGCCATCAACTATTGTTGAATATCATGTGAGTTGCTATGCATGTCCGTCTTGTCTGAAGGATCTATCATTTTAGTGGTTGGAGCATGCAAAATTGTTAGAGAAGAACATTGGGCCGCTAACTAAAGCCATGAATCATGGTGGAAGTTTCAGTTTGGACATATATCCTCAATCTCATATGAGAATAATAATCATTGCTACATGCTTATGCATTTAAGAGGAGTCCATTATCTGTTGTCCATGTTGTCCCGGTATGGATGTCTAAGTTGAGAATAATCAAAAGCGAGAAATCCAAAATGCGAGCTTTCTCCTTAGACCTTTGTACAGGCGGCATGGAGGTACCCCTTGTGACACTTGGTTGAAACATGACATGCAAAGACCCGGTAGTCCAAGCTAAGTAGGACGAGGTGCGGACACTATTAGTATACTATGCATGAGGCTTGCAACTTGTAAGATATAATTTACATAACTCATATGCTTTATTACTACCGTTGACAAAATTGTTTCATGTTTTCAAAATAAAAGCTCTAGCACAAATACAGCAATCGATGCTTTCCTCTTTGAAGGACCTTTCTTTTACTTTTATTGTTGAGTCAGTTTATCTCCCTCCACCTTAAGAAGCAAACACTTGTGTGAACTGCATTGATTCCTACATACTTGCATATTGCACTTGTTATATTACTTTATGTTGACAATATCCATGAGATATACATGTTATAAGTTGAAAGCAACCGCTGAAACTTAATCTTCCTATGTGTTGCTTCAATACCTTTACTTTGATTTATTGCTTTATGAGTTAACTCTTATGCAAGACTTATTGATGCTTGTCTTGAAGTACTATTCATGAAAAGTCTTTGCTATATGATTCACTTGTTTACTCATGTCATTACCTTTGTTTTGATCGCTGCATTCATTACATATGTTTACAAATAGTATGATCAAGATTATGATGGCATGTCACTTCAGAAATTATCTTTGTTATCGTTTTACCTGCTCGGACGAGCAGAACTAAGCTTGGGGATGCTGATACGTGTCCGATGTATCGATAATTTCTTATGTTCCATGCTACTTTATTGATGATACCTACATGTTTTATGCACATTATATGTCATATTTATGCATTTTCTGGAACTAACCTATTAACAAGATGCCGAAGAGCCGTTCTTTTGCTTTTGGTTTCAAATCCTAGTAAGGAAATATTCTAATTGGACGAAATCTTCGCCAGGGTCCTATTTTTGCACGGAGCTTCCAGAAGACCGAAGAGGGGAAGAAGTGGGGCCACGAGGTGGCCACACCATAGGCGGCGCGCCTGCACTCGGCCGCGCCGTGGTGTGGGCCTCGCGCCGCCTCTTGACCTACCCTTTCGCCTACTTAAAGCCTCCGTCGCGAAACCCCCAGTACCGAGAGCCACGATACGGAAAACCTTCCAGAGACGCCGCCGCGAATCCCATCTCGGGGATTCAGGAGATCGCCTCCGGCACCCTGCCGGAGAGGGGATTCATCTCCCGAGGACTCTTCATCGCCATGATCGCCTCCGGAGTGATGAGTGAGTAGTTCACCCCTGGACCATGGGTCCATAGCAGTAGCTAGATGGTCGTCTTCTCCTTGTTGTGCTTCATTGTTGGATCTTGTGAGCTGCCTAACATGATCAAGATCATCTATCTGTAATACTATATGTTGTGTTTGTCGGGATCCGATGGATAGAGAATACTATGTTATGGTGATTATCAATCTATTGTTTATGTGTTGTTTATGATCTTGCATGCTCTCCGTTATTAGTAGAGGCTCTGGCCAAGTTTTTACTCTTAACTCCAAGAGGGAGTATTTATGCTCGATAGTGGGTTCATGCCTTCATTGACACCTGGGACAGTGACAGAAAGTTCTAAGGTTGTGATGTGCTATTGCCACTAGGGATAAAACATTGATTCTATGTCTAAGGATGTAGTTGTCGATTACATTACGCACCATACTTAATGCAATTGTCTGTTGCTTAGCAACTTAATACTGAATGGGGTTCGGATGATAACCTGAAGGTGGACTTTTTAGGCATAGATGCAGTTGGATGGCGGTCTATGTACTTTGTCGTAATGCCCAATTAAATCTCACTATATTTATCATATCATGTATATGCATTGTTATGTCTTTCTCTATTTGTCAATTGCCCGACTGTAATTTGTTCACCCAACATGCTTTTATCTTATGGGAGACACCTCTAGTGAACTGTGGACCCCGGTCCTATTCTTTACATAGCATACAATCTACTGCAATTGTTCTTTACTGTTTTCTTGCAAACAATCATCTTCCACTCGATACGCTTAATCCTTTGTTACAGCAAGCCGGTGAGATTGATAACCTCACTGTTTCGTTGGGGCAAAGTACTTTGGTTTGTTGTGCAATTCACAAAGCTGTTGGCCGCATCACATTTCACCATCAACCTTCAACGTGCTTCTTGGCTCTCCCTCAGGTTTTTCTAACTGAGGAAACTTGCCATGGCATCATACCTTCCTCTTGGGGTTCCCACGGATGAAATCTTGGGTATTTGTACCATATTGGTTGGTATGAAGTGTCATACAAAACAACGCAATACAAGAATACAATGGCCTAAGTGACTAACAAGGAATATGATAGGTATGCACGTCTGGAACAAAAATAAAGTGTTATTATGTTCATCGTTGGCATTCTATCTAGCCCTTAGAATTTATAATAAAGAACTTAATAATTGTTATTTTGCTCTGGTCAAATGAAAACAATGAGTTGTTCAAATTGTGACATTACTCCATGTACAATGGATAAGTTATTATAAATCTTAATGGTGAAACACACACACACATAATACTGACGCTAAAATGCCATAAGGCAAATGATTTGAATTCCACTTATTTGTGGAACCGCCATTTAGGTCATATTAGAAAGGAACGCATGAAGGAACTCCATGCAAATGGATTTTTGGAGTCATTTGATTTTTGAATCATTTGGCGCTTGCAAATCTTTTCTAAAAGAGAATGACTGAAATACCGTTCATAGGCCAAGAGTTGAACGGGCAACTAACTTAGTGGAAACATACATGATGATATATGTGGTTCACTGGGCATAGTTGTGTGCGGGAGATTCTTCTACTTTATGAAAACTTCCAACAATGAATTGAGTATATATGTAGATATATTCGATAAGAAAGAAGTTTGAAACATTTGAATGGATTCAAATAAATTTCAGCATGAAGTGGAAATCATCATAATAGAAAAGTCAAATATCTATGATTGGATCATAGTGGAAATATTTGAATTACGAGTTTTAGCGAACATCTAAGAGAGTTATGAAGTTGTTCTACAACTCACGTTTCTTGGAGTATCATAGTGATGATGGAGTATCCAAGAGATGTATCCAAACCTTGTTGGATCAATGATGAGATAAAATATTGATGCCATTATATTTTTGTGGATTATGCTTTAGAGACTACCGCTTTTACACTGAATAGAGCGTCATCATGATCCGTTGAAATGACACCATACGAGTTATGGCATGGGTATGAACCCTAATAGTCCTTTCTTAAATTTTGGTATGCATAGCATAAGGTGAACCAAAATCGGATGAATGTCTTTGTGGGTTATCCCAAAGAATTAATTGGGAATTCTTTCCACTATGGAGACAAAGACAAAAGTGTTTGTCGATGTTTCTTACTTATTTCCAAGAAATTGTTTTTAGCGAAGTATTTGAGTGGGAGGACAATAGAACTTGATAAGGTTTATGAACCTGAGCATAATGATCAGAGTAGCGTAGCATCGGAATTAGTTCCGGAAGCGGCCACGACGATCATGGCTCCCATGTCTACAAAATGTTATAGTCATGGAGATCAAAGTACTTATTGAACCTTGTAGGTATGATTTACTTTGTGATCAAATAAATGATTTGTGAACAAAGGATTGTTTTTGAACAATGATAAACCAACTACAAACAAAGAAGTTATGATGGGCCCTGACTCCGTTAAAATGGCTATACGCCATGAAATCCAAGATAGATGAATACTTTTTGAAAGTAAATGGATCTATAAAATTGATGAACTTGGATGGAATATCCTTGAATAAGCTCGACTTGTCGAAAAGTTGTTTACGACAAAGTTCAAAGAGTTGACTACGATAAGATTAGATCTTCCGTAGCAATGCTTATAGTCTATGTGGATTATTCTAGTAATCGCTACATATTTCTTTCATGAGATATGATAGTAGGATGGCAAAATACATTACTTAACAGAAGTGTGTATTAAAGGTGTATACAAGATACAACCAATTGTTTTGCTAGTCCGTGGAATACTAGATAGGTATACGAACTTCAATTGGATGAAGTGAGTATCGCGGAGTTGGAATCTTCACCGGATGAAATAGTCAAAGAGTTTTGGATTTCATCAGAAACGATGAAGATGCTTGCATTTGCAAGAAATTAAGTGGGAGCGCTGAGACATATTTATAATACTTTATGTAGATGACATATAGTTGGTTATAAATGATGTAATTATATACTTGATTATAAAAGGTTTCATTGAGAATTAACTTCAATGAAAGAATATGGACTGAAACATATTTAGTGTCAAGATCTATGAAGATAGATTGAAACACATAATAAGTTTAAGTCAAAGTACATAGAAAGGATATTGAAGTAGTTCAATATAGAAATATTAAGAAAATGTTCTTGTCATGTGAAGTTTTAACAAGACTTGAGTGTATCTGACACTCAATGAGTAAAAACACATGAGTGATTTTAGATCACAATTAATATGTACACAATCAGATGTCCTGAGCTCTAAAAGTTAGGAGCATATACCAGAATGATTCATGTGATGATCATTGACAAACAGTAAGAATATCCATGTGTGCTTTAGAAGAACCAAGGATATATATATATAGTTTTATATGGGTAATGACAAACAAAATCGTTGTAAAGTGTTGCACCGATATTAGTTTGGTCATATATAAAAATAAATTTCAATCTCAATTAGGCTAAGTGTTATTAAAAAGGTAGCACAATGCTAGATTTAGAAGAGTTCTAAATATTGTGACGGATTCTACAAAAGAAGGCAGAGTATGTCATTGTTTTGACAATGATTGAGGATGTTGAGTCAAGAAGTTCTTTGAGAACTTGGTGTAGTTCCGATAGTGTCAGAACTTTGAAGCTATATTGTGTGTGACAATATTAGTGACATATTTCAGACCGCGGAATTAAGGTTCCACCAGAAGACCAAACATATTTAATGCCGACTCATTTGGAAAATGAGTGATGCGTGAAGACGCAAATGAATTGCAAAATACATACGTTTCTGAGTGTGTCAGAACCGTTGACTAAAACCTCTCCCGTGAGCAAAACATGATAAAGCACCAGAAGGCCAAGGTGTTATATCTTTACATATGTAAACTAGATTATTGACTCTAGTGCAAGTGGGAGACTGTTGGAGATATGCCCAAGAGGCAATAATAAATGGTTATTATATATCTTTGTGTTTATGATAATGTTTATATACCATGCTATAATTGTATTAACCGAAACATTGATACATGTGTGATATGTAAACAACAAAGAGTCCCTAGTAAGCCTCTTAACTAGCTTGTTGATTAATAGATGATTAGTTTCATAATCATGAACATTGGATGTTATTAATAACAAGGTTATATCATTATATGAATGATGTAATGGACACACCCAATTAAGCGTAGCATAAGATCACGTCATTAAGTTATTTGCTATAAGCTTTCGATACATAGTTACCTAGTCCTTATGACCATGAGATCATGTAAATCACTTATACCGGAAAGGTACTTTGATTACATCAAACGCCACTGCGTAAATGGGTGGTTATAAAGGTGGGATTAAGTATCCGGAAAGTATGAGTTGAGGCATATGGATCAACAGTGGGATTTGTCCATCCCGATGACGGATAGATATACTCTGGGCCCTCTCGGTGGAATGTCGTCTAATGTCTTGCAAGCATATGAATAAGTTCATAAGAGACCACATACCACGATACGAGTAAAGAGTACTTGTCAGGAGACGAGGTTGAACAAGGTATAGAGTGATACCGATGATCAAACCTCGGACAAGTAAAATATCGCGTGACAAAGGGAATTGGTATCGTATGTGAATGGTTCATTCGATCACTAAAGTCATCGTTGAATATGTGGGAGCCATTATGGATCTCCAGATCCCACTATTGGTTATTGGTCGGAGTGAGTACTCAACCATGTCCGCATAGTTCACGAACCGTAGGGTGACACACTTAAAGTTGGATGTTGAAATGGTAGAACTTGAATATGGAATGGAGTTCGAATATTTGTTCGGAGTCCCGGATGAGATCCCGGACATCACGAGGAGTTCCGGAATGGTCCGGAGAATAAGATTCATATATAGGATGTCATTTTATGTGTTTGAAAATGATCCGGTGCATTTATGGAAGGTTCTAGAAGGTTCTAGAAAAGTCCGGAAGAAAGCACTTTGGAAGGCGGAGTCCCGGAGGGACTCCACCACCCATGGCCGGCCAACCCTAGAGGGGAAAGTCCAAGGTGGACTCCCCCCAAAGGGGCCGGCCACCCCCCCACATGGAAGGGTGGGAATCCCACTTGGGTGGGAGTCCCACCTTGGGTAGGTTTCCCTACTACATGGAAGGTTTTTGGTTCGGGTCTTATTCGAAGACTTGTAGTCCAACACTTGGGGTTCCACCTATATAATGAGGGGCATAGGGGAGGGGGCCGGCCACACCAAAGCCACCACCTTGGCCGCACCCCTTGGAGGCCGGCCACCTCTCCAAAACACTACCGAACACTTTTGCTATTGTTTTGCCTCTAATTTGTGTAACTTGGCGGACTAACACCGTTTTCAAACCACCCGTCTCGTTTTTGTGCAGAAATCCAACTTTCGGGAAAATCCTCGGAATTCTTGCAGAAGGCCCTATTTTACCAAAATATTGACGGAGCCAGAAGGGCAAAGGAGGTGGAGGCCCGAGGGCCCCACACCACATGGCGGTGCGGCCAGGGGGGGCCCGCGCGGCCATGGTGTGGCCCCCTCGGCCGGCCTCCGACGCCCCCCTTCGGACTACTTATCGGGTTCGACCTAAAAACGCACGGGGAGAAGTCGAAGTCGCCAGAAACCCTCCAGAGAGCCGCCACATCGCGAAACTCCATCGCGGGAGCCAGAAGTCTCCGTTCTGGCACTCCGCCGGGACGGGGAATTGGAGGAGATCTTCACCGCCATCACCGCCAACGCCTCTCCATCGACCAGCAATGTTTCCCCCATCCATGTGTGAGTAATTCCCCCGCTGTAGGCTGAAGGGGATGGTAGGGATTGGATGAGATTGGTCATGTAATAGTCATAAGATTGTTAGGGCATAGTGCCTAGTATCCGTAGATGTCACTTTTATGATATTGTTGCAACTTGTTATGCTTAATGCTTGTCACTAGGGCCCGAGTGCCATGATCTCAGATCTGAACATGTTATTGATTCATGAAGATATTCGTTGTTTATGATCTTACCTATAAGTTGTATACACATGTCGCTGTCCGGAACCAATGGCCCCGAAGTGACAAGAATCGGGACAACCGGAGGGGACGGTAGTGATGTGAGGATCACATGTGTTCATGGAGTGTTAATGCTTTGCTCCGGTACTCTATTAAAAGGAGTACCTTAATATCCAGTAGTTTCCCTAGAGGCCCGGCTGCCACCGGCTGGTAGGACAAAAGATGTTGTGCAAGTTTCTCATTGCGAGCACGTACGACTATATATGGAACACATGCCTATTGATTGATTAGTACTTGGATACCGTTTTATTATTATCTGCAAATGCCCCTGCTTTGATTGTTATATGAGTTTCTCTCATCCATGCAACGCCCGTTAAATCCGTCCCCGTGCCTACAGTATTTTAATCCTGTTTACTATAATCACTACTGTCTTTATTTCACCGCTGCTGTTATTTCACTATTTCCACTGCTATCAAACTGTTACTACTGATAAACTCTTGCGAGCAAGTCTATTTCCAGGTGCAGCTGAATTGACAACTCCGCTGTTAAGGCTTACAAGTATTCTTTGTCTCCCCTTGTGTCGAATCAATAAATTGGGTAATACTTCCCTCGAAGACTGCGATCCCCTATACTTGTGGGTCATGAAGACTATTTTCTGGCGCCGTTGCCGGGGAGCATAGCTTTATTTGGAAGTTCACTTGGATTGATATTGTTCGCTGCAAATTCTCCATTATGGGTAAACCTCGCGATACTAAGATCGCCATATTACCATCCACTACAAGAAAAGGTACAACTCTGAGTACCTCTGCTGCTCTTGATTCACCATCTGTGATTGATAAACTTGTTTCACCGCCACATGCTTCGCGTGCTGGTACTTCTGCTGAATCTGAAAATTCTCATAATATTGATAATGTTTCTGCTGTGCTTGATGATAGTGGTTCATTGGGATCTTTTCTAGATGCTACAATTGCTAAGTCTAGACAAATTGAAAATACTGAAACTCCTAATGCTACTACACCTGTTAATTCACCTGAGTCTGTTGAATATTCTAGTGATGATCTTGATGAAGATTATGTAGAGCTTGATGATGATTTTATTGAAAAATGCAATGCTACTACTGATGCAAGAAAAATTAAAAAGTTGCTTGCAGAACATGCTGTTAGATATAAACCATCTCCTGATCCTAAATTTGCCACATCTCCTATAAACATTAGGGATAAAGATTATGATTTTTCTCTTGATCTATCTCATATAGCTATTGTTGAGAAAACACCCTTTTGTGGTACTGAAAAAGAAAGTGCTGTTGAACACTTGACTGAGTTATCTACTCTTAGTGGTGTGTTTTCTGATGATGTCAAGATGCGTACTTATTTTGTTGCTAAAATTTTTCCTTTCTCATTAAAGGATGATGCTAAAACTTGGTATAATAATTTGCCTCCTGGTTCTATTAAAAGTCCAACCGACTTGCGTGATGTTTTCTTTCGAAAATACTTTCCTGCTAGTGCTCAACATGCTGCTTTGCAGAGAATTTATAATTTTGACCAGGAAGATGGAGAGAAATTGCCTGAGGCTTGGGCTAGATTTTGTTCTCTTATTAGAGCTCAGCCTGACCATGATTTAGAAAAGCATGATTTACTTGATATATTTTATAGTGGACTAACTATTGAGTCTAGGGCATACCTGGATAGTTGTGCTGGTTGTGTTTTCAGGAAAAGAACTCCAGACGACGCTGAAGAATTATTGGCTAAAATAGGCCGGAATCATGATGATTGGTCTACACCTGAACCAACCCCGACACCGATAGTGAAGAAGAGGGGTATGATTAAATTGAATGATGAAGATATGAGGGAAGCCAAGAAGTCTCTTAAGGAGAAGGGTATTAAACCTGAAGATGTGAAGAATTTACCTCCTATAGAAGATATATGTGAGACAATTCCCCCTTCATCCATGATTGAGGTACACTCGCTTCAACACTTTACTAGGGAAGATATTCCGTATTCAAAATCTCCTGCTCAATGCTTAGATGAATTTGATAATTATATTGTTAAGCAAGAAAACTTTAATATGAGAGTAGAGAATCATTTAATGGAAAATTCCCGAGCTATTAGTGAATTGCATGATATTGTGGAGAGAACCTCCAATGATGTTAAGATACTTGTTAAGCATTTTCAAATGGTTCAAACTCAAATTGATCAACTTACTAAAGTGCAAAATGACTTGTTGGGAAATAATTCTAAAGAAAAACATGCTTGTGAAGTAACAACTAGAGGTGGTGCTTCTACCCAGGATCCTCTATATCCTGAAGGGCATCCCAAAAGAGTTGAACAAGATTCTCAACTAATTAAAACTAGTGCTCCATCTAAGAAAAAGAAAAAGAAACATAAGAATGTTGTAGAATCCTCTGAACCTGTTAATGATCCTAATAGTATTTCTATTTCTGATGCTGAAACTGAAAGTGGTAATGAACATGAGGAAGATAATGATAAGAATGATGCTCCTGATAAAGAAGAAATTGAAAAAGAACCTGAAAAGCATGCTAAAAATAAAAAGTACACTAAAGAAGACTTTATTACTGAGAAGCATGGTAATGAAAGAGAACCTTGGGTTCAAAAGCAAATGCCTTTTCCTGCTAAGAAACTAAAATCAAAGGAGGAGGAACATTATAATAAATTTTGTGATTGGATGAAACCTTTATTTTTGCAAATCCCTTTGACTGATGCTATTAAATTGCCTCCTTATTCAAAGTATATGAAAGATATTGTTACTAACAAAAGGAAAATCCCCAATGAGGAAATTTCTACTATGCTCGCTAATTACTCCTTCAATGGTAAGATTCCAAAGAAGCTTGGAGACCCAGGTATACCGACTATTCCTTGTTCCATCAAGAATAATTATGTTAGAACTGCTCTATGTGATTTGGGAGCAGGTGTGAGTGTGATGCCTTTTTCTCTTTATAAGAGACTTGATTTAGATAAATTGATACCAACTGATATATCTTTGCAAATGGCTGATAAATCTACTGCTATTCCTGTTGGTTTATGTGAAAATGTTCCTGTTCAAGTTACTCAGCATTGCTTGATATTAACTGATTTCGTTGTGTTGGAAATGCCTGAAGATGATAATATGTCCATTATTCTTGGAAGACCCTTTCTTAATACTGCAGGGGCTGTTATTGATTGCAATAAAGGCATGGTTACTTTCAATGTTGATGATAAGGAACACACTGTCTATTTTCCCAAGAGGATTGATAAAGTATGTGGAGTCAATACAATTTTTAATGTGAAAACTATCAAAGTGGGATCCATTGATTGTCCTATATATGAGCCTAAAGAAGAATATCAAACTCTTGTGATTGGATCCATATCAATTCAATATAAGGTAACATGATTGATTTGAGGTTTATTTCTTCTTATGTCATATAAAATTTATTTGATAGCAAGACTTGATCAACCTTGTTAACAAGTATATTTTATTGCATAAAAGAGCTAAACAACACTTCTTTCTTTCTTTCTCCCTTCACCTATTTTATTTGCTGTAGCACTTTTATTTTGCAATATGCTTTAGTCATTTAAGATTTTAGAAATCATTTTCCTGCGCAGTAATCATTAATTTAATACCCAGAAATGTGCATTTTTCGAAGTTCTCTAAAAATTACAAAAATTACACCGTTGGTCCTATTTTTCGACGAGGCACCTGGGAGCACCAGAGGATGACCTGTGGGGCACCAGGGTGCCACACCATAGGCCGGCGCGGCCAGCAAGGGGGCCGCGCCACCATGTGGTGTGGGCCACCCCTTGCCCCACTACACCATCTCTTCCTCCCAGCACCTTCTCTCTCCCGAAAAAGCTCGTACCAAGTTTCTCTCACTCGTGTTTCTGCTCAAGAACTCGCGATTTTTCGATCTCCTTGCTCAGCCCAGATTTCTGTCTGAAATTTGGCACATTTACTCCTTGGTATGTGACTCCTTTGATTGTCCAATTAGAATTTCATTTGGTTGAGTATATCTTGAATATTTTGCTGCTGTAGATAACATGTTTAGTGAGCTTGCATGCTTGTTCTAAGTGGAAGAAATTAGTTTTGATGCATGTGTAGTACTCTAGCAAGTTCCTATAGTAGTTCCCTTCAATTACACACCTTGAAATCAAATTTTATAATGATTGTTGAAAATTTCAGAAAATGGAAGGAGGTGTGCCCCAATTGAACCAAGAAGAATTGGAAGTCCAGCAAGTTACGAGAGTCAATCGTGAGGAGGGAGTATACCCCTCTTACTACCCATGCGTGGACTTTATGAGAAGTGCGGGGATTTTACAAGATGTGCAAACTCTAATCTCTCGTGCAGGGCTGAGTGGTTTTGTTGAAGGAGAGCCAAGACAATATGCAAAATTAACTATGTCTTTTGTGCAGGACTTCAAGTTCAATTGGTCGCGATCTGACCCCACGGTCCAGTATAAAATTTACAATAAAGCTGTCAACTTGCCATTTAGTGTTTTTTGTGCAGCAATTGGAGTACCGCAATGGGGATCCTGCGAGAAGATCAGGGGAACACCGCGGGAGCTCTCAGATCTTTATACAAGGATTTGTAATGGGAGGAGCCTCTCCAATGATGGTGGTAAGATTAGTAGCATTCAACATCCAGCCATCCGCTACTTTGCCTATTTCATTACAAAGTGCGTTCTTGCAAGAAGGACTGGAGGTAAATTATCTGTCCCAGACTTGGCTTTCTTAGCTGCTGCTTTGCAACAGGATAGGACTTATAATTTGGGTGCTTTAATAGCTTGTAGACTTGCTACTAACCGTGAGAAAGGAGGAATTTGTGGAGGTCTTATCGCCTCTCGCTTATTAGCTATGCATGGTGTAGAACCTCACCATTTAGATATTCCGCTTTCTATAGAGAAGCTTGATGTGGTTTCCATGATTAGACATGAGTTTATTTCAGATGCATCTAGTTTGAACAACCTGCATTATAGGATAACTTTGTATAAGAAAAGTTGGAGTATAACTAAGAAAATTGAAAAACTAGTACGATTGCCTGCACCTGCTTTGTTTAACCTTGATGCCAGGAACGGGTGGTCGATCACAGAAAATGAGCTAAATGCATACATAGAAAGAGAAAGCCGTCGTGCGAGGGAAAATGTGGAGGAGACCGAGGAGCATCCCGACTCTTCATCCGATGCAGCAAGCTCCTCATATCAACATCATGGTCACGTGGAGCCTCCACGATATTCTTCTGCACAGGGGCCCTATTACCACTCCATGTATGATCCACCGGCGTGGAACTCCGACCCTCGTTGGGAATGAACTCCACTTAGGCCAAAAGCCTAAGCTTGGGGGAGGTATACCGGCATCACTCATTCTTTGCATATTATGATTGCTGGATACTTGTACATACTTGTTTAGTCTCTAGAGTGGTTTTCTAATGAGAGGGAGATGATATTTGGGGAAGTGCTGTCCAAAAACAGATTCTGTGCTGTTACCAAAAAAATTCGTACGCACAGCCAGAACGTTATTTTGAGTTGCCAATTTTTGAGCATGTTCCCCAGGTTGTTATCTAACTTTCATTAGTTGAACACTTTTTGGTCTGAGCAATGGAAGATTTTTGTTAAATTCGATTTCTGTACTGCTGTCAGGATTTGGCAGATTTCTGTCATCCTGCTTTTCTGTGTTTCTGTTAGTTTGCATTCTTTTGTTTTCGCTTTGTTTCTTTCCTAAAACACAAAAAGACCAAAAATATTTCTGTTGTTTCTCTTCACCATTTGTTTATTTGGTTCCTTGCTCTTAGTTTACTTTATTTGCTATCGTTAGTTTGCTATAAGAAAACCCAAAAAGATTTTGCTTTGTTTGCTTGTTTTCTTTCGTTCTTGTTTCTAATTCGAAAACACCAAAAATATTTGCTGTTCTTCTTTGGTTTGTAAAGTTCATCATGAGTTCAATGGTCTTCGGTGGCTGGAGCGTGGTTTTCATTTCATATTATCCAAGCTACACAAGTGAAAAGGCAATAATGACGATCTACGACAATCTGATTGTGGTGAGAGGCTGGTATGAACTCTATTTGCTTTCATTTTTGTACATATACTCATCCATATGAGCATGCTTAGTTGGTTCATGTGAGGTATATGTTATTTGAGAAAGTCTAGTAGCTCATGATCTCTCATGTTTAGTTCCAATTTATTAATATGAGTAGCATGTCATGGATGTTTGCTTGCATTGTTTTATTCATAAGTAAGTATGGCATTGTGGTATCCTCCTCTGAATAATTCATTTATATCGACTTGGCACATGCTCACGCATGCATATGACTGAACAAAAAGTCAATTAAGCCTCGATGATTTATATTGCTTCAGAGTTATTGTATCACTTTTATGCCTCCGTTAATTTATTTTGCCGCAAGCATGATTATGACAGTTACTGCTCTCTTGATTTGTCGCTCCCTAGTCTTTTGCTAGCCTTCACTTGTACTGAGCGGTGACGCCGCTCGTGCTTCCAAACACCTGAAAACCAAGTTGTTCCAAAAGTGTCCACCATAAATACCTATGCATGGCATTTCAAACCATTCCAAGTAAATTCTCATGCGCTACCTTTAAAACTTTCAAAATGCTTCTCAATTTGTGTTAATGTTTCATAGCTCATGAGGAAGTATGTGGTGTTTAGCTTTCAACCTTGTCATTTACTTTTGACGGACTCTCATATGGACTAGTGGCACATCCGCTTATCCAATAATTTTGCAAAAGAGCTGGCAATGGGATTCCCAGTCCCAAATTAATTAACTTAAATAGACACTCCTCCATGGTTTGTGATTGTTGGACGGCACCCGAAGGATTCGGTTAGCCATGGCTTGTGTAAGCAAAGGTTGGGGGAGTGTCATCATCATAATAAAACTTAAATAAAAAGGCACTCCTTCATGGTATGTGATTGTTGGCAGGCACCCGAGGATTCGGTTAGCCATGGTTTGTGAAAGAAAGGTTGGAAGGAGTGCCAACCAAAAATAATTCATGGGAGCCGCTCTTGTGAGTCCGGTTGATGAGGTAGTTAGTGTACCCATTACCATTCGTTGACAACAACAAACACCTCTCAAAATAATTTTACTCCTGCTTTACAAATGAAAAGCTCTAGCGCATGTTAATCCCTGCTTCCCTCTGCGAAGGGTCAATCTTTTACTTTTATGTTGTGTCTCCATTCTTTCTTTGAGCACTGTCTTGAGAGCACAACTGTCATTCTTAGTATAATATGCTTGTCTCAAAATATGATTGATTGTGGTATAACTTTGATGCTTTTATCTTTGACAATCACTACTTCTAGTCTTTCTATGAACTCAAGAGGTGCCTCGGCATTTATGTTTTGCCGATCAAATACAGGCAAGCGAGATACCACTTTATCATATTCTCTTATGAACATTGCAATCCTGCTTATATACATGATTCATGGTGCTTATTATTAATTGTTGGTACTTCTCCATGATTGACATAGCTGTTGGATGATCTTATTTGCATGTATCTCATTATGAACTGCTTAAGTATTAGCCATAGCATGAGAATATATACATCATATGAGCAAATGTGTTCGTGAAAGTTCTTTTATCGCTCAGTTGTTAACTGAATTGCTTGAGGACAAGCAATAAGCTAAGCTTGGGGGAGTTGATACGTCCAAAACGTATCTACTTTCCCGAACACTTTTGCTATTGTTTTGCCTCTAATTTGTGTATTTTGGATACAACTAACACGGACTAACGCTGTTTTCAGCAGAACTGCTCTGGTGTCTCGTTTTTGTGCAGAAATCCAACTTTCGGGAAAATCCTCGGAATTCTTGCAGAAGGCCCTATTTTACCAAAATATTGACGGAGCCAGAAGGGCAAAGGAGGTGGAGGCCCGAGGGCCCCACACCACATGGCGGCGCGGCCCAGGGGGGGCCCGCGCGGCCATGTGGTCTGGCCCCCTCGGCCGGCCTCCGACGCCCCCTTCGGACTACTTATCGGGTTCGACCTAAAAACGCACGGGGAGAAGTCGAAGTCGCCGAAACCCTCCAGAGAGCCGCCACATCGCGAAACTCCGTCGCGGGAGCCAGAGTCTCCGTTCCGGCACTCCGCCGGGACGGGGAATTGGAGGAGATCTTCACCGCCATCACCGCCAACGCCTCTCCATCGACCAGCAATGTTTCCCCCATCCATGTGTGAGTAATTCCCCCGCTGTAGGCTGAAGGGGATGGTAGGGATTGGATGAGATTGGTCATGTAATAGTCATAAGATTGTTAGGGCATAGTGCCTAGTATCCGTAGATGTCACTTTTATGATATTGTTGCAACTTGTTATGCTTAATGCTTGTCACTAGGGCCCGAGTGCCATGATCTCAGATCTGAACATGTTATTGATTCATGAAGATATTCGTTGTTTATGATCTTACCTATAAGTTGTATACACATGTCGCTGTCCGGAACCAATGGCCCCGAAGTGACAAGAATCGGGACAACCGGAGGGGACGGTAGTGATGTGAGGATCACATGTGTTCACGTGTTAATGCTTTGCTCCGGTACTCTATTAAAAGGAGTACCTTAATATCCAGTAGTTTCCCTAGAGGCCCGGCTGCCACCGGCTGGTAGGACAAAAGATGTTGTGCAAGTTTCTCATTGCGAGCACGTACGACTATATATGGAACACATGCCTATTGATTGATTAGTACTTGGATACCGTTTTATTATTATCTGCAAATGCCCCTGCTTTGACTGTTATATGAGTTTCTCTCATCCATGCAACGCCCGTTAAATCCGTCCCTGTGCCTACAGTATTTTAATCCTGCTGTTTACTATAATCACTACTGCTGTCTTTATTTCACCGCTGCTGTTATTTCACTATTTCCACTATCAAACTGTTACTACTGATAAACTCTTGCGAGCAAGTCTGTTTCCAGGTGCAGCTGAATTGACAACTCCGCTGTTAAGGCTTACAAGTATTCTTTGTCTCCCCTTGTGTCGAATCAATAAATTGGGTAATACTTCCCTCGAAGACTGTTGCATCCCCTATACTTGTGGGCCGGCCACCCCCTCTCCCCAAACCCTAGCCGCCCCACTCCTCCTTCTTCCCCGCACGCTTAGCGAAGCTCCGCCGGGATTCTCCACCGCCACCGACACCACGCCGTCGTGCTGTCGGATTCAAGAGGAGCTACTACTTCGCTGCCCGCTGGAACGGGGAGGTGGACGTCGTCTTCATCAACAACCGAACGTGTGACCGAGTACGGAGGTGCTGCCCGTTCGTGGCGCCGTGATCAAGATCTTCTACGCGCTTTTGCAAGCGGCAAGTGATCGTCTACCGCAGCAACAAGAGCCTCATCTTGTAGGCTTTGGAATCTCTTCAAGGGTGAGACTCGATAATCCCCTCGTTGCTACCGTCTTCTAGATTGCATCTTGGCTTGGTTTGCGTGTTCGCGGTAGGAATTTTTTTGTTTTCTATGCAACGAATCCCTACAGTAACATCTATGTGTAATGTATGTTTGGATCATCTATGCTAGTAGTAATGGATATGTTGTGTTTGTGAAATGATTGCAAAAGCATGTGAAACTCAAAGACAAATCATTGTCTGCAACAACTGATTGTTTGCAACATTGCAGTAACATAGAATTTGAAAGACAAATGATTGTCTGCATAAAACTGATTGTTTCCAACAACTGACTGTTTGCAACATAGCAGTAACAGAGAAGGTTCTGCTGATTGAAATATCACAAAAGGCATTGCAAATTACATCACAATGCTGGCTGAGAGCTTGCCACTAACATTTTCATCTAATTGTTACCACTGCAGTTGAAATATGCATAGCTAGGCAGGGAATTTGCAGCTCTTCCAGTCCTCTTCCTTGCTCCAGATGATCTTGCTCCAGGTGCTCTTCCACATGGCTGAGAGCTTGGTCCAGGTGCTGCCTGAGAGCTTGCTCCAGGTGCTCTTCCACTAGGCTGAGAGCTTGTGCCAGTACCAGGAGCCCTTGCTGATGCATTAGGTGCTGCAGTATTTTTCTTCCTGGGAGGCTTGAAAGATGCAGGTTTTGGTGGTGGTGCTGAAGCTTGTGCAGCAGGTTGAGCTGGTGCTGCTGAAGCTTGTGCAGCAGAAGAAGTAGCCTAGGAAAATCAGAGTTATTCATGCAAAGCAGAGTTATTTATGGAAAATGAGAATTATTCATGCAAAATCATGTAAAATCATGTCAGTACCTCTGTACTCTTCCTTTTCTTGGTTGTCTTCACAAGATGGGCATTTTTCTTCTTTCCTCTCTCTGGATTCTTGATGCAACTGGACTTGTTATGTCCAGAATTGCCACACATGGAACATACAATAGTAGTACCATGCTTGCTCATCTTAGTAGTAGATTTAGGCTTCTCATGTTCTTCTCTCTTTCTGGCATTCTTCTTTGGTCTTACAGGCATCTTGACATATCCAGGAGCAACAGGCCTAGGTTTTTCTGAAATAGACCACATTTCCCCACCTTCAACTGGCAGCAGACAGTGATCATATATTTTGTTGAACACTTCAACAGAGTAGCAGGGGTCAATGTAATCCTCTACCACCAAGCCACACTTGTAGATAGCAGTGATTGCATGAGCACATGGGAGACCTGACAGTTGGAAGTAACCACAAGAACATGTCCTTTTTTCCAGACTGACTGTGTACTGTCTCTTCCTCCCTGTCATCAGCTTAACCTCAAAACCATCTTTCCCATTCCAGATCACCTCCATAAATTGAGTTCTTGAGATGCTGGCTTTCAACTTTTTGAATATGCTTGGGCATATTTTGCCATGAAACTTCTCCCCTTTAGCTCTCTGCTCCTGAATTCTACAAAATATCTTCTTCCTGATCATTTCTTGCATTGTAACAACTGGATAGAACCTTGCATCCACAATGGAATGGTTGAATGACTCACACAAATTGTTGTCCACTGACTCACACTTTGAACCAACAGCAAAAAATGCTCTAGCCCAATGACCAGGTTCTGTCCTCATCATGTCCTTCACACCATCAGGTGTTTCTTCTGCTAGCTTTGCCTTGTAATAGTTGAAATCTTGCAAGTTTGATGCTTTTGCCACAGCCCAGAATTTTTTCTGCCATTCATGACTCCTATGCTTCTTCGTCCAATTGGCATAAATGTGCCTAGCACACATCCTGTGCTCAGCATTAGGCAGAAAGTCTCTCATGGCATTGATAAGTCCTTTTTGCTGGTCAGAGATGAAGACCCAGCCAGCCCCACTATTGTTGATGTCCAGATCTTTGATGAGCAAGCCTATGAACCACTTCCAGGTTTCATTTGTTTCCTGCTCAACAACAGCCTATGCCAGGGGATACATTTGGTTGTTGGCATCCCTAGCAATTGCACACAGCAACTCACCTTTGACAACTCCTTTAAAGAAACAGCCATCTAGACCAATGACTTTTCTGCATCCAGCCTTGAAACCTTGCTTCAGTGCATTGAAACACACATAAAAGCTCTGGAATATATTGTAGGATAACGTAGCATAGAAAACAAAAATTTTCCTACGGCGAACACGCAATCCAAGCCAAGATGCAATCTAGAAGACGGTAGCAACGAGGGGATTGTCGAGACTCACCCTTGAAGAGATTCCAAAGCCTACAAGAGGAGGCTCTTGTTGCTGCGGTAGACGTTCACTTGCCGCTTGCAAAAGCGCGTAGAAGATCTTGATCACGATCGGTTCCGGCGCCACGAACGGCAGCACCTCCGTACTTGGTCACACGTTCGGTTGTTGATGAAGACGACGTCCACCTCCCGTTCCGGCAGCGGAAGTAGTAGCTCCTCTTGAATCCGACAGCACGACGGCGTGGTGTCGGTGGTGGTGGAGAAATCCGGAGCTTCGCTAAGCGTGCGGGATATGGTGGAGGAGCGGGGCGCTAGGGTTTGGGGAGAGGGTGGTCGGCCACTATGGGGCAGCCAAGCTTGTAGCTTTTGTGTGGCCGGCCCCTCCCCTTGGCCCTCTATAGGTGGAAGCCCCAAGTGTTGGACTACAAGTCTTCGAATAAGACCCGAACCCAAAACCTTCCATATGGTGGGAAACCTTCCCAAGCTAGGATTCCCACTAGAGGTGGGAATTCCACCTTCCATAGGGGGGGTGGCCGGCCCCCTAAGGGGAGTCCACTTGGGACTCCTCCCCACTAGGGTGGGCGGCCATGGAGGTGGAGTCCCATGTGGACTCCACCTTCCTTGGTGGTTTCTTCCGGACTTTTCTAGAACCTTCTAGAACCTTCCATAGAACCTTCCGCATCATTTTATTCACATAAAATGACATCCTATATATGAATCTTATTCTCCGACCATTCCGGAACTCCTCGTGATGTCCGGGATCACATCCGGGACTCCGAACAAATATTCGAACTCCATTCCATATTCAAGTTCTACCATTTCAACATCCAACTTTAAGTGTGTCACCCTCACGTGAACTATGCGGACATGGTTGAGTACTCACTCCAACCAATAACCAATAGCGGGATCTGGAGATCCATAATGGCTCCCACATATTCAACGATGACTTTAGTGATCGAATGAACCATTCACATACGATACCAATTCCCTTTGTCACGCGATATTTTACTTGTCCGAGGTTTGATCATCGGTATCACACTATACCTTGTTCAACCTCGTTTCCTGACAAGTACTCTTTTACTCGTACCGTGGTATGTGGTCTCTTATGAACTTATTCATATGCTTGCAAGACATTAGACGACATTCCACCGAGAGGGCCCAGAGTATATCTATCCGTCATTGGGATGGACAAATCCCACTGTTGATCCATATGCCTCAACTCATACTTTCCGGATACTTAATCCCACCTTTATAACCACCCATTTACGCAGTGGCGTTTGGTGTAATCAAAGTACCTTTCCGGTATAAGTGATTTACATGATCTCATGGTCATAAGGACTAGGTAACTATGTATCGAAAGCTTATAGCAAATAACTTAATGACGTGATCTTATGCTACGCTTAATTGGGTGTGTCCATTACATCATTCATATAATGATATAACCTTGTTATTAATAACATCCAATGTTCATGATTATGAAACTAATCATCTATTAATCAACAAGCTAGTTAGAGGCTTACTAGGGACTCTTTGTTGTTTACATATCACACATGTATCAATGTTTCAGTTAATACAATTATAGCATGGTATATAAACATTTATCATAAACATAAAGATATATATAATAACCACTTTTATTATTGCCTCTTGGGCATATCTCCAACATATATTCTGGTCCATGTAAGTTGGATCCAAACACACTGCAACTGTGCTTCCAGGGTTACTTCTTAGTAATTCAAGCTGGTAATCAAACACTCTGCTGTACTCTTCCTTCATACCAGACATTAACTTCTCCATCACAATGTGCTTTGCATGCTTGCATTTGGAAGTGGAAACATCAGCAAACATATCCAACAGAATTGTTGCTTTCATGCTCTCTATCTTCCACATTGGATTTGCCAATATGAAGTGCTCATACCTTTTAGCAATAACTTTGGATGTCACTAGTCTATTATCTCTGTTCTCTGCACATTTATGATCATCAATGAAAGTTATGATTTGAAACCTGCTAGTTCTTGAGGTTTTGGCACCATAGATCATCCATGGGCAACCTGGCCATCCACATTTTGCTCTAACTCTGTCACACTCTGACTTCAAGAAAGAAATGCTCCTTTTAGTTACAATGCCATACTTTTTCAGTGCCTTCACAAGCTGGTTTTTGCTTCTAAACACCATTTCCAGGGTGAAGTGTGGAATCTCAGTGTTACTCTGGTATCTTGAATACTTGCTTTTCCTCCTGACTGAATTCCCATCAGAATCTTCATCATAAGAGTAGTCCTCATCAGATGACTCAAAATTCCAGTCCTTGTCATCTGCCTCAAATTGTTCCTCCATGTTACCCACAAGATCAATTGGAGAATAGGAGCATTTGCATCTCTTCCAATGCAGCTCTTGGTCTGTCTCATCCTCTTCTTGAACTTTCTTGCATGCCTTCTTAATTCAACAACCTCTGAATTCTCTCCACTGTCTTCACTATGAGGCATGTATTCAGGATCTGAATCTGAATCATCACTGCCACACAGATCATCCACCAGTAGTTGTTGCATGGTAGGTTCTTCAGTTGCTGCAAGTTGCTCCTCTGTTGGTTGTTGTTCCTCTGTTGGTTGAGTTGGATTATATATTTGTGAAGCTGCTACATCACTGTCAATGTTGATTGACTGTCTCCTAGCAGTACCAAACCTCACTGGACTTTTTAGCACTTGAGTAATGACACCTGTATCATCTGGCACTAGGATGTTCTCCTCAAAATCTTCTTCTGAACTTTCTGCAGGCTCTGCACTTATGACAACATCAGGTTGATCACCATCAGATAGAGCAATCATCTCATCCTCATAGTCACTTCCACTGCTGCTGTGCTGACTGTCTTCCTCTCCATGATACTCAACAAACACATCAGCAACACCTCCAACACACACATAGTCTGCCATTTTCATGCATGCAGTGTCTTCACAAAGAAATACCAACCCATTCACTAAATCCTTCCCAGGAATCAGAAAGTACAGCTTCATTGAATCCTTCAGAGCTATATGATCCTTCAGAAATCCTTTCACTTCCTGTAGCGAAAGCTTGTCCCTTTCTATCTCTGACAACACTTCATCTCCACCAACATAATCCAGATTAGGGCCAATACGAATGAAATCCCCTCCAATGTGGAAACAGACATTCAAAATCTCTGTCGGATCCATGATTTCACTGTAATAAACTGAACATTGTCACTAAATCTTCCTAAACCGAGCAATATCGAAAGGAAAATCATCATAAACTTCCGAAAAAATCAATCTTTCCCACCACAGAAAACCCCCAATTAAGGCTCATCCAAATCCCTAAACCTAACTATCTACCGACATGACAAACTACGGTTAATGAAGGAGAAACGGCATCGGAGTGCTTACCTCGCACGTTCGAAGACCGCGCGCAGTCCAGATCGCCGCAGCTGCCGCCGATCACCCGCCAGTCGCCATTGGAGTCGCACGAACAGAGAAGGGGAAGAGGCACCTCGAGCGCTACGGTGAGTGGACTACGTGGGCCGGTGGGCTGGCCCAACAGGATATCTAGACCAACTCTCCTCGCTTCCCCTCCGCACGGTCAACAATCCCTGTTGACGCTGCCACGTCCGCAATCCCTGTTTGCTTATCTCACCAAGGTTCAAATTTTACCGGGATTGAATAGTTCAGAGTGCTGATTACGGGGATTAGGAGTTCAGGGTTCGATTTAGCTTTTCCCTACGACTTCAAGGTTTGTTTTGGACTTTTTCCATGTATATACTGACTGCTGATACACATGCATGTGGTGCGAACTGAACCGAGAAGAAGATTCACGGGAATCTGGAGGAGTACTACGAGTGTACGCTATACAGCCGCGAGAATGAGATTCTCGCCGTTGGTCAGCCTCAGGAGCTTCTGGATAAGACAAGGAGCGGAATCTTCTTCGTTTTAGGTCCATCTCCCTTGCTTTGTCTTTCCCCACCTACTAATTCTTCCGTTGGAGTATCCAACAGGCAAGAGGAGCAGTAGCATCTCGAGAACTAATTAATTCAGCATGTTGATTGACAAGGGGGTGCTACAATATTGTGATATAGGAGTACTACCTCCATTTCAAAAAATAAGGTTAGTAACTTTTAAAAAAAAATCAAAACTATGTAAAGTTTGAATAGGTTTTTAGAAAACAATGTTAATATGTATAATTCAAACTCAACATATTAGATTCATCGCGAATTATATTTTTTTATGATATCTACATATCATCGTGGCTTTTATAGTTTTTTTCTAAAATTTTGGTCAAATTTTACTTAGCTTGATTTTTACAAAATAAATAAATATAGGTCTTATTCTATAACGAAGGTAGTATATACTAAGGCAGTACTGAAAGAATGCAAAAAAAAAGTGTTTTCCTTGCATCTAGCTAACTTCGATCTCATGTTCTCGTCTTTGTCTGCGAGTCTAGCAGTTGGACAAGGCTACAAAGGCAGAGCTGTCTTCGAGTGATTGGGATGCATGCGTTGGTTGGTTGGGCTGCCTCACGGGGCCTAGGGCCAGGACCACTCGGACAGCTATTAGAGTATCTCCAGCCGCGTCTCCCAAACCGTGCCCCAAACCGCGTCGGATTGAGCGTTTGGGGGACGTGTTTTGTTTGTGCCGTGTTTGGGGGACGTCGCTCCCCAGCCGTGTCTCCCAAACGCCGCCCTAAACATTTAAAATAATTTTTTAACACATAAACCATTTATATCAAATGTAGCATATGAATAAAAATGTTTGCGAGGATTGTTTTCAAATTAAATTACAACAAACAATAAAACAAGTAATCAAATATAATAAATAGGGCTAGATGCTACATCAAGGTGCCACGGTATTTCCTTTGATCCTCCACAAATGCTCAACGAGATCAGCTTGAAGTTGCTCATGCACATTGCCACGGATCTCTGCGTGCATGGCGAGAAAATCAAAGAAATCGCAGCAACTCATGATCAACCTCCGCAAGAGGGCCTTGACACTCATAGGGACCAACAGTGACCTAACATGATTCTTGCGGTCATCCTCGATGATCATGTTGTGCATGATCACACAAGCCTGCATCACCTCCCACATTTGGTCGTGAGACCAGCTAGAGCAGGTACCGGACAATGGCAAATGTGCTTGAAGCACACCAAATGCCCGCTCGACATCCTTCCTGCCTCCTGTCGTGTAGCAAAGTGAGAATTCTTCAGACCTGATGGATTCGAGATTGTTTTGACAAAAGTGGCCCATTTTGGATATATACCATCGGCTAGATAATAGCCTTTGGTATATTGGCCATTGATCTCATAGTTGCATGGTGGAGCATGCCCTTCCACTAGTCGCTGAACACCGAGACCGCTAAACACGTTGATGTCATTGTGTGATCCCGCCATGCCAAAGAAAGAATGCCAAATCCACAGGTCATAATCTGCCACAGCTTCAAGCACCACACTGCAATATCCATGACGCCCTTTGTATATACCTTGCCAAGCAAACGAGCAGTTCTTCCATGCCCAGTGCATGCAATCGATGCTTCCAAGCATTCCAGGAATCCTCTCGCAGCATTTTGTGCCATGATCCTTGCCTCTTCCTCAGTTGGCCCTCTCAAGTAGTATTTGCCAAACTTTCTTACCACAGCTCGGCAAAACTTGTACATGCACTCAATGGCAGTAGACTCATGTGAAGGTAGTCGTCCTGTGTATCGGCAGGTGCTCCGTATGCAAGCATCCTCATGGCGGCGGTGCACTTCTGAATGGACGAGAACCCGAGAACGCCTACAGCGTGAGCTTGAGCTTGAAGTAGGGGTCGAACTCTCGAACGCCGTGGAGGATATTCATGAACAGCCCCTTGCTCATCCTGTACCGGCGCCGAAAATTGTCGGCATGTGTTGCCCCGTCGGCGAAGTAGTCGTTGTGCAGCATGGCATGCCCCTCATCCTCTGCCGGGGCTTCGACTTCCTTCTTCCCGCCTTGATCCTCCGCGCGCGCCTCTTCCTCTTCTCCGCCTCGCCGTCAAGCATGTCCTGGAGGACGCGATGATCAGCAAATGCTCCCGCAGGTCGTCGTCGAACGCTTGCTCGTCCTCCAGCAGCAGGGCAACCATCTCATCGTCGCTCCATGGCTAAAGCAAAATCAATGGTTAAAATTGCGCCGAGGCAGACGACGCAACAAACAGCGGCCAATCGCGCCTACCTGGCAAGTCGTCGAGCACCTTCTGTGCGGAGGTGGGGCGGATTTGACGGCGCGTTCGGGCGCGACGGCGACCGGCGGCACGACGGCGGGAGCCCTAGCCGCGACACCTCGTCGGCCCCAGATCGACGCGTTGGGCGAGCCAGGGGGGGCGCGGCGGGAAGGCGCGAGCGGCGCGAGAGAGGCGCGAACCAACGGTTTTGACGCCGCCGTGGGACCGCTCGACGGGTCTGTGTCGCGAGCCTGTGACGGACGGCTACAGGCAAGCTGCCGTGACGGGCTGCACGCTTTTTGTCTGGCCGCCTCAGGGGGCGCTTTGGGGACGCTGGAGATGCTCTTAGGAACTCAAAGGCTGAACGAATCGAACATGAGTAGATAAGTGGATGCTGATTGGGAATTCTTTTTTTGGTTTGGAAATGAGAATGTCAAGTCTAAATAATCGACCTTCTTATTTAGACAATGAATTTCCACTCCAAGTCATTGAAACTGAGAAAACATTCTCAATTATGCTGATTCCAAGCCAGGAATTCACCTCATTGTGGATTTTGCCTTCTCTTAACGTTCTCAAGCTACAAAATGGAGTTGGATTGGTGTGACATGGTAGATGCATGTACTTTAAGTGATGTGAATTTTTTTTCATAATCTTTTGTTACTTCTAGATAGACAAAATGATACGGTAGTAAGGATGGCACCCGCAGGCCCCATAACTTTTATCTGTCACCTGTATCCATATAACGCTTACATGTTTTTTTCATACCTATCAACTGGCACGGCAAATGGGTTCCTTAATAACTCATTAAATTAAGCAACAAATAGTCATAACAAAAATATGTAATCATAATTTATCAACAACAACATATTATAAACATCAACATAAGTTGTGATGGAGAGGAGAAATATGAGATCTATATTATATTGATGGCTTGAGAATCAGGGTTCCATCATGTAAATAAGATATGGTCAGGAGACCCCGGGTGAAGCGATCCTAACTAATTTACCAGGGATCGTGAGACTAGAAAGCATGAGGTTGGCCTAGATAAGCATGAATGCATGATTATGGAGGGAAATTAAGCTACTCTCAACATACCGGTTTGTAGGATCTGCACATATCCCTAGATCATCAATTTGATCAACACAATACAAATTGTACAACGCAAAATTTATATAATTGAAAAATAGAACATTCAAATTTTCTAATGATATATGTTTCCTAATATATATCGTGTATTATGTTGGTCAATTTACGACCTACGGATACGCGCAAGATTAAAAACTGGGACGAGGGTAGTATCTTAGGATATTACGAAGGCCCCATTTGTAATTTTTTTTTGATGAGTACATGTGTACGTGGGTACAGGTTCCACGGTCTCATGCATGTACCCGTTCTACCCGTTGGTACAATATTTTTCCATTTACACACTTATAGGTATTTTTTTCTTTCTTTTGTCATGTGCGAATAGCATTCCTTAGCTTGACCCTAAAATGGTGACCGCCTAGCAGCACGGTTAATTATAAAGATAGACGCTTAAAAATACGTACATACACTCAATCCATAGGTATTTGTTTTCCTTCCTTGGATTTTATTTTTCAAAACATAGTATAAACGAATACACTTAAAAATATGTACATACACTCACCCCTATGAACGATAATACTGAGTTCAAGAAATTGATCTGGACGATATTGATATTGACGAAGGTACCACAAGTAACACAATGTCGACGGAACGTCGCCTTCCAATAAAAAGGTTATTGCACCTTTATAGAACATCATAGTGTCAAACATAGGACTTAAGCTCTGATAGGCTGAGGATCTCACTGTCCTTCTAACCATGGAACCATAGATTAGTTCTCCCTTTCTCGGACTAAAGGAGTTCACCGGTACCCATTTCATTCATACTAACAAAACAAATAACTCGACCATTTGCTGATGTGTTGCCAGTACAGATCAGTACGTGTCCGTGATGATGTATCCATGGGAACTAATTTTCCAAGGACAGGGTGATTTGGTGAGCGAGTGTAACCACACATGCATTGGGCCTCCGAATGTCGCGGCGCCGATCGATCACAGCCGGGAGCTAGCCGGCCATCTATCTTCGCAGCACGGCGTGGCATGTGATGTGCACCCTTAATAATGCCCAACTAACATCCCCAGGATCCATGCATCCATGTACAGTAGCGGTGTACGTGTATGGCCCATACATAATTCCACGAGATTAAGAAGCTACTCCTAGCCGGAGAAGTGCAGCGATAGTAAATTGCGAATTCAGATGTACCCTCCTGATAAGTGTACTTCCGTGGGAAGAGAACATAATCGGAGGAAGTGGAGATAGAGTGAGTAGACATAACAACCCCCTGATGATCTGCTTTCTGAGGTAGTGTTGGTATATAGTGTCTCTTTTCTCCAAGAAATTTAGATCTATTATAGAAGTTCACATGAAATACAAAGCATCTCAAACAGTGGCGGAGCTTGAAAAAAATTCATGGGCGGGCCAGACTATGAGAAATCACAAAATAGTTGCTCTAAATCATATCCAGACATTGGCTATTAGTCAAAAAATTTACCAATTGTTGTTCTAATTTGGAAAATGGAAGAAGAAATTGGGTAAACAATTTTCTGTGCTACTAAATTGCTAACCAAGAACTTGTGGAAATAAAGAAAATACATGAGCAAGGAGATTGGAGAAGAGTTGGGGCTCAATCGCGCGTGGTGCGTGCCGCACTTGCAGCTGTGGCGATACCCTGGCAGCCCGTGGCTACGTGCGGCAGCGCGGCGCTCGTTCCTTCTTTGTCGCTACCTCCTGCTAGGCTGCTCCATCGATTACCCCTTGTTTCTCAGCCTAAATCAACAGACCTAGGATAGAGAGCGACTCCCATGGCGGTGGCGTATGTACAGAGAACGAACCGGGAAGCAAACGAGGAGATAACGTGCAAGTCGGGCCTGTTTTGTCGTAAGGAGGGGCCGAATAACACCAGTAACCACGCGGCAGAAACAGGGCGGGCCATGGTGGGTTACCCCCAAAAAGCCCTCTACGTGGCCGGCGCACAACGCTGCTGCTTTAGGGTTTGAGGGGTGCAGCACCGCCACCTCATTTTTCATTCGAAAATAAAAGTTGCATATATTTGTACGCTACTAGAAGTGGTACACGTTCATTCATTATATATATAGATCGATCAAACAAATATTGGAAGCAAAAGTCGATTCCCCTTTACATGTAGATTCCCCTTACATATATATATATATATATATATATATATATATATATATATATATATATATATACACATTTAGCTCACGATCGACAAGCGGTACTAACGACCGTCTATTTGGAGGTAGAGCTTCTATTTGGACTAAACAAGCCTTTGTTGTTTAGTACTTCTTTAACCAAAAGTCCCGCCAGTTCCTCCGCAATTCCTAGTAGGTGTTCCTTTGGTTGGAGTGTGTCCCGCATGTAGTCGACCTATATAGGAAAATGAGATGAGTATGACTATATCAATGTTGATAACGAAATATTGACGAAAATAAATAAAGTTGTGAATGTTATTGCTTACGTTGAATTTATTATTGTTCTACTTCTCAGTGGTTAACATGCGAATGGACTCGCAAACGTAGTATCCACATAGATTCGTCCCTTGTGGCTGCTGAGGGCACGGTACAGGAGTAAATGTTAGCTTCTCTGCCCAGGTACTCTGCTTATGATGGTTCTTGAAAGCTGTCCAAGCCCTGCCAAGCAAAAGAATGATTGAATGAGTGGATAATTAATTGATATCTCACGAAAGATATAGCGCGGCGATGAAGGAAATTACACTTGGAGCAACTTCTGCAAGTCGCGGAACCCGTCCACGCCTCTACTCAGTGGGTCTCTTACTTCAACTATTCCCTTATCAACTTTAATGTCTAGTAGTATCTAGTGGAAGCTGCACATGTTATGTATATACGTCAGGAATTACACTTAACATCGAGTAAGAAAAATTGGATGTGCATAAAAGATCATTAAGACTCTCACTCGTAGTTGTAAGGAAACAATATTGAATCACAGAAATATTGCTCCCCCAAAAACCTTAGTAGGTTTCCCCCGTTTCTTCGCGGTTATACTTTACCGTTTGAACATTTACTTTATTTGGGTCAACAAACCTAATATTGATAATATTGTGACTTTTGCATTCACTGATCTTCAGTCTGCATAAGAGAACACATAAGAAATAATGAGTATATGCAATGAAAACGAATATGAACTGAATGAAAATGAACTTATATGTAGTTAACAACTTACAAGCAATAGCAACTCATGAGAGATTTGTCGAGGGCATCTAAATTGAATAACTGCCAGAGTTCATTTATCTCAATATGGATCTCCTCCTTTCGGTAGTAATATTCACGTGGTATATGCGCCACGATGAACCTTATGTTCTCCTTGCATGCATCAAGGTACCACTGATGCAAATTCCGCATATGTGTTGGCAGTGCAGCCTCTTTTGCTGACCAAGTCGGCCCCGTAGACAAATTGAGGAACTATATCAGCAGTGGGTACTGCAGCATCTGCAGACATCAATTCCTCCACGGTAACGTCACAGCAGCCGCTAGCTTTGCAGCTTCTTCCATATCGAAACCACCCTGTTCGGTACAGCTTGGGAACATTAAACACTTTGAGTGCTGGGATCGATTGTTTGGGCTGATCTCCGAGGAGGGGAACTTCCTTTCTTTTTTTTCCTTTTGTCGTTTCCTTGGCCTTGAGGGGTGCAGTTGTTGAACTTGACTTCTTCTCGGCTGCACTTCTAGCTGATGATTTGCTCGTGGTAGCAATATCCTTCTTCTTAGCCTTGTCATCCTTCTTCTTAGCATTTTCATTCTCCCTCTTGTCATCAATTACCCTCGCAAGGTGGCGTGTATAGTCATCCTTCTTCTCGTAAGTCATATTGCGATGGTGTGTTCAGAAAAGAAGTAGCATATGCTATTTGCTTCTCGGTGTATGGCTCTGGCGCTGGAGGTTTTGGCTTATGGAAATGATCATAGTTGTGTTTCGCAACAGCGGCCGCAGTAAGATCCCAAGGACGGGGGAGGAACCTTTGGTACTTTTGGGAGGGGCGACATCTTGCGGATAGGACTCTTGAAACGCTTCCGGGGTGCATTCCGAGTCTTAGTGGGGGAGGCGGCGGCGCTGGAGATGGAGATGGACTACGAATGTCGTGGTCGACGTCGTACCCATGGGGTGATGTGGCGACATGTGATCAGTAGGAGGAGGTGATGGTGGCCTGCGATCATCTGAGGGGAGGTGATGGTGACCTGCTCGGACGACTGGTACTAGGAGCTACCCAGCCTGGCAGCCTGATGTTCTTCTTTTCCCAGAGAATGATTTCTCCCAGCACCTCTCTTAGTGTATGCCCCCCATCACCTCCAGGGATTCGAGCTCCAATGTCTCCCACGACGGTACAACTGAATCCACCCCGACACGAGCATAGCCAGCTGGAATCTCATTGCCATGCTGATGACCCACAAGTATAGGGGATCGCAACAGTCTTCGAGGGAAGTATTACCCAATTTATTGACACAAGGAGACAAAGAATACTTGTAAGCCTTAACAGCCGAGTTGTCAATTCAGCCGCACCTGGAAACAGACTTGCTCGCAAGAGTTTATCAAGAGTAACAGTTTTATAGCACTAGGAATAGTAAAATAACAGGTGTGAAATAAAGACAGCAATAGTGATTATAGTAAACAGCAGGATTAAAATACTGTAGGCACAGGGACGGATTTAACGGCGTTGCATGGATGAGAGAAACTCATGTAACAATCAAAGCAGGGGCATTTGCAGATAATAATAAACGGTATCCAAGTACTAATCAATCAATAGGCATGTGTTCCATATTTAGTCGTACGTGCTCGCAATGAGAAACTTGCACAACATCTTTTGTCCTACCAGCCGGTGGCAGCCCTCTAGGGAAACTACTAGATATTAAGGTACTCCTTTTAATAGAGTACCGGAGCAAAGCATTAACACTCCATGAACACATGTGATCCTCACATCACTACCATCCCTCCGTTGTCCCGATTTGGGCCATTGGTTCGGCACACATGTGTATACAACTTGGTGTAAGATCATAAACAACGAATATCTTCATGAATCAATAACATGTTCAGATCTGAGATCATGGCACTCGGGCCCTAGTGACAAGCATTAAGCATAACAAGTTGCAACAATATCATAAAAGTGACATCTACGGATACTAGGCACTATGCCCTAACAATCTTATGACTATTACATGACCAATCTCATCCAATCCCTACCATCCCCTTCAGCCTACAGCGGGGGAATTACTCACACATGGATGGGGAAACATGGCTGGTCGATGGAGAGGCGTTGGCATGATGTGAAGATCTCCTCCACCTCGTCCCGGAGGCCGACGAGACTTCTGCTCCCGCGACGGAGTTTCGCGATGTGGCGGCTCTCGGAGGGTTTCGGCGACTTCGACTTCTCCCCGTGCGTTTTTAGGTCGAGGCCGATAAGTAGTCCGAAGGGGGCGTCGGAGGCCGACCGAGGGGCCACACCATAGGGCCGCGCGGGCCCCCTAGGCCGCGCCGCCTTATGGTGTGGGGCCCTCGGGCCTCCACCTCACTTGTCCTTCGGGCTCCGTCAGTATTATAGGGCCTTCTGCATAAATTCGAGGATTTTCCCGAAAGTTGGATTTCTGCACAAAAACGAGACACGAGCAATTCTGCTGAAAACAGCGTTAGTCCGTGTTAGTTGTATACAAAATACACAAATTAGAGGCAAAACAATAGCAAAAGTGTTCGTGAAAGTAGATACGTTTGGACGTATCAACTCCCCCAAGCTTAGCTTATTGCTTGTCCTCAAGCAATTCAGTTAACAACTGAGCGATAAAAGAACTTTCACGAACACATTTGCTCATATGATGTATATATTCTCATGCTATGGCTAATACTTAAGCAATTCATAATAAGATAGATGCAAATAAGATCATCCAACAGCTATGTCAATCATGAAGAGGTACCAACAATTAATAATAAGCATCATGAATCATGTATATAAGCAGGATTGCAATGTTCATAAGAGAATATGATAAAGTGGTATCTTACTTGCCCGTATTTGATCGGCAAAACATAAATGCCGAGGCACCTCTGGAGTTCATAGAAAGACTAGAAGTAGTGATTGTCAAAGATAAAAGCATCAAAGTTATACCACAATCAATCATATTTTGAGACAAGCATATTATACTAAGAATGACAGTTGTGCTCTCAAGATAGTGCTCGAAGAAAGAATGGAGACACAACATAAAAGTAAAAGATTGACCCTTCGCAGAGGGAAGCAGGATTAACATGCGCTAGAGCTTTTCATTTGTAAAGCAGGAGTAAAATTATTTTGGGAGGTGTTTGTTGTTGTCAACGAATGGTAATGGGTACACTAACTACCTCATCAACCGGACTCTCAAGAGCGGCTCCCATGAATTATTTGCATGTTTATGTGGCACTCCTTCCAACCTTTCTTACACAAACCATGGCTAACCGAATCCTCGGGTGCCTGCCAACAATCACATACCATGAAGGAGTGCCTTTTTATTTAAGTTTTATTATGATGATGACACTCCCCAACCTTTGCTTACACAAGCCATGGCTAACCGAATCCTTCGGGTGCCGTCCAACAATCACAAACCATGGAGGAGTGTCTATTTAAGTTAATTAATTTGGGACTGGAATCCCATTGCCAGCTCTTTTTGCAAAATTATTGGATAAGCGGATGTGCCACTAGTCCATATAAGAGTCCGTCAAAAGTAAATGACAAGGTTGAAAGCTAAACACCACATACTTCCTCATGAGCTATGAAACATTAACACAAATTGAGAAGCATTTTGAAAGTTTTAAAGGTAGCACATGAGAATTTACTTGGAATGGTTTGAAATGCCATGCATAGGTGTTTATGGTGGACACTTTGGAACAACTTGGTTTTCAGGTGTTTGGAAGCACGAGCGGCATTCCCGCTCAGTAAAGTGAAGGCTAGCAAAAGACTAGGGAGCGACAAATCAAGAGAGCAATAACTGTCATAATCATGCTTGCGGCAAAATAAATTAACGGAGGCATAAAAGTGATACAAGAACTCTGAAGCAATATAAATCATCGAGGCTTAATTGACTTTTTGTTCAGTCATATGCATGCGTGAGCATGTGCCAAGTCGATATAAATGAATTATTCAGAGGAGGATACCACAATGCCATACTTACTTATGAATAAAACAATGCAAGCGAACATCCATGACATGCTACTCATATTAATAAATTGGAGCTAAACATGAGAGATCATGAACTACTAGGCTTTCTCAAATAACATATACCTCACATGAACCAACTAAGCATGCTCACATGGATGAGTATATGTACAAAAATGAAAACAAATAGAGTTCATACCAGCCTCTCACCACAATCGATTGTCGTAGATCGTCATTATTGCTTTCACTTGTGTAGCTTGGATAATATGAAATGAAAACCACGCTCCAGCCACCGAAGACCATTGAACTCATGATGAACTTTACAAACCAAAGAAGAACAGCAAATATTTTTGGTGTTTTCGAATTGGAAACAAGAACGAAAGAAAACAAGAAAACAAAGCAAAATCTTTTTGGGTTTTCTCATAGCAAACTAACGATAGCAAATAAAGTAAACTAAGAGCAAAGAACCAAATAAACAAATGGTGAAGAGAAACAACAGAAATATTTTTGGTCTTTTTGTGTTTTAGGAAAGAAACAAAGCGAAACAAAAGAATGCAAACTAACAGAAACACAGAAAAGCAGGATGATAGAAATCTGCCAATCCTGACAGCAGTACAGAAATCGAAATTAAAAAAAATCTTCCATTGCTCAGACCAAAAAGTGTTCAACTAATGAAAGTTAGATAACAACCTGGGGCACATGCTCAAAAATTGGCAACTCAAAATAACGTTCTGGCTGTGCGTACGAATTTTTTGGTAACAGCCCAGAATCTGTTTTTGGACAGCACTTCCCCAAATATCATCTACTCTCATTAGAAAACCACTCTAAGAGACTAAACAAGTATGTACAAGTATCCAGCAACCATAATATGCAAAGAATGAGTGATGCCGGTATACCTCCCCCCAAGCTTAGGCTTTTGGCCTAAGTGGAGTTCATTCCCATCGAGGGTCAGAGTTCCACGCCGGTGGATCATACATGGAGTGGTAGTAGGGCCCCTGCGCAGAAGAATATCGTGGAGGTTCCACATGACCATGACTTTGATATGAGGATCTCGCTGCATCGGATGAAGAGTCGGGGTGCTCCTCGGCCTCCTCCACACCTTCCCTTGCACGACGGCTTTCCCTTTCTATGTATGCGTTTAGCTCATTTTCTGTGATCGACCACCCTTTCCTGGCATCAAGGTTAAACAGAAAGTGTGCAGGCAATCGTACTAGTTTTTCAATTTTCTTAGTTATGCTCCAATTTTTCTTATACAAAGTTATCCTATAATGCAGGTTGTTCAAATTAGATGCATCTGAAATAAACTCATGTTTAATTATGGAAACAACATCAAGCTTCTCTATAGAAAGCGGAATATCTAAATGGTGAGGTCCCACACCATGCATAGCTAATAAGCGAGAGGCGATAAGACCTCCACAAATTCCTCATTTCTCACGGTTGGTAGCAATTCTACAAGCTATTAAATCACCCAAATTATAAGTCCTATCCTGTTGCAAAGCGGCAGCTAAGAAAGCCAAATCTTGGACAGATAATTTACCTCCATTCTTTCTAGCAAGAACGCACTTTGTAACGAAATAAGCAAAGTAGCGGATAGCTGGTTGTTGAATGCTACTAATCTTACCACCATCATTGGAGAAGCTCCTCCCATTACAAATCATTGTATAAAGATTTGAGAGCTCCCGCGGTTCCCCTGATCTTCTCGCAGGATCCCCACCGCGGCACTCTAATTGCTATACAAAAATCACTGAAAGGCAAGTTGATAGTTTTGTTATAAATCTTGTACCGGACCATGGGGTTAGTTTGGGACCGATGAAATTCGAAATCCTGCACAACCGACACCGTTAGTTTAGCATATTGGTGAGGTTCACCAACAGTAAAACCTTCCAACCCCCATTGGAAATCAGTGTTTGAACATCTTGCAGGATTCCTGCATTCCGCATAAAATCCGTGCACGGGTAATAAGAGGGGTATACTCCCTCTTCACGATGAACTCTCATGACTTGCTGTACCTCCAACTCTTGTTGGTTAAGTTGGTGCATACTCCCCTCCATTTTCTGAAATTTTCAACAACCATTATAAAATTTGATTTCAAGGTATATAATTGAAGGGAACTATTATAGGAACTTGCTAGAGTACTACACATGCATCAAAACTAGTTTCTTCCACTTAGAACAAGCATGCAAGCTCACTAAACATGTTATCTACAGCAGCAAAATATTCAAGATATACTCAACCAAACAAAATTCTAATTGGACAATCAAAGGAGTCACATACCAAGGAGTAAATGTGCCAAATTTCAGACAGAAATTTGGGCTGAGCAAGGAGATCGAAAAATCGTGAGTTCTTGAGCAGAAACACGAGTGAGAGGAACTTGGTGCGAGTTTTTTCGGGAGAGAGAAGATGCTGGGAGGAAGAGATGAAATAGTGGGGCAAGGAGGGGCCCACACCACGTGGTGGCGCCCACCTCCTTGGCCGCCGGCCTGTGTGGCACCCTCGGTGCCCCACGGTCATCCTCTGTACTCCCAGTGCCTCATCGAAAAATAGGACCAACGGTGTAATTTTTGTAATTTTTAGAGAACTTCGAAAAATGCACATTTCTGGGTGTTAAATTAATTATTACTCGCAGAAAATGATTTCCAAAATCTTAAACGACTAAAGCATATTGCAAAACAAAAGTTGCTACAGCAAGTAAAATAAGTGGTGGAGAAAGAAAGAAAGAAATGTTGTTTAGCTCTCTTATGCATTAAAATATACTTGTTAACAAGGTTGATCAAGTCTTGCTACCAAATAAATTTTATATGACATAAGAAGAAATAAACCTCAAATCAATCATGTTAGCTTATATTGAATTGATATGGATCCAATCACAAGAGTTTGATATTCTTCTTTAGGCTCATATATAGGACAATCAATGGATCCCACTTTGATAGTTTTCACATTAAAAATTGTATTGACTCCACATACTTTATCAATCCTCTTGGGAAAATAGACAGTGTGTTCCTTATCATCAACATTGAAAGTAACCATGCCTTTATTGCAATCAATAACAGCCCCTGCAGTATTAAGAAAGGGTCTTCCAAGAATAATGGACATATTATCATCTTCGGCATTTCCAACACAACAAAATCAGTTAATATCAAGCAATGCTGAGTAACTTGAACAGGAACATTCTCACATAAACCAACAGGAATAGCAGTAGATTTATCAGCCATTTGCAAAGATATATCAGTTGGTATCAACTTATCTAAATCAAGTCTCTTATAAAGAGAAAAAGGCATTACACTAACACCGCCTCCCAAATCACATAGAGCGGTTCTAACATAATTATTCTTGATGGAACAAGGAATAGTCGGTATACCTGGTCTCCAAGCTTCTTTGGAATCTTACCATTGAAGGAGTAATTAGCGAGCATAGTGGAAATTTCCTCATTGGGGATTTTCCTTTTGTTAGTAACAATATCTTTCATATACTTTGAATAAGGAGGCAATTTAATAGCATCAGTAAAAGGGATTTGCAAAAATAAAGGTTTCATCCAATCACAAAATTTATTATAATGTTCCTCCTCCTTTGATTTTAGTTTCTTAGCAGAAAAGGCATTTGCTTTTGAACCCAAGGTTCTCTTTCATTACCATGTTTCTCAGTAATAAAATCTTCTTTAGTGTACTTTTTATTTTTAGCAGGCTTTTCAGGTTCTTTTTCAATTTCTTCTTTATCAGGAGTATCATTCTTATCATTATCTTCCTCATGTTCATTACCACTTTCGGTTTCAGCATCAGAAATAGAAATACTATTAGGATCATTAACAGGTTCAGAGGATTCTACAACATTCTTATGTTTCTTTTTCTTTTTCTTAGATGGAGCACTAGTTTTAGTTAGTTGAGAATCTTGTTCAACTCTTTTGGGATGCCCTTCAGGATATAGAGGATCCTGGGTAGAAACACCACCTCTAGTTGTTACTTCATAAGCATGTTTTTCTTTAGAATTATTTCCCAACAAGTCATTTTGCACTTTAGTAAGTTGATCAATTTGAGTTTGAACCATTTGAAAATGCTTAACAAGTATCTTAACATCATTGGAGGTTCTCTCCACAATACCATGCAATTCACTAATAGCTCGAGAATTTTCCATTAAATGATTCTCTACTCTCATATTAAAGTTTTCTTGCTTAACAATATAATTATCAAACTCATCTAAGCATTGAGCAGGAGGTTTTGAATACGGAATATCTTCCCTAGTAAAGCGTTGAAGAGAGTACCTCAATCATGGATGAAGGGGGAGTTATCTCACATAAATCTTCTATAGGAGGTAAATTCTTCACATCTTCAAATACCCTTCTCTTTAAGAGACTTCTTGGCTTCCCTCATATCTTCATCATTTAATTTAATCATACCCCTCTTCTTCAATATCGGTGTCGGGGTTGGTTCAGGTGTAGACCAATCATCATGATTCCGGCCTATTTTAGCCAATAATTCTTCAGCGTCGTCTGGAGTTCTTTTCCTGAAAACACAACCAGCACAACTATCCAGGTATGCCCTAGACTCAATGGTTAGTCCACTATAAAATATATCAAGTAAATCATGCTTTTCCAAATCATGGTCGGCTGAGCTCTAATAAGAGAGCAAAATCTCGCCCAAGCCTCGGCAATTTCTCTCCATCTTCCTGGTCAAAATTATAAATTCTCTGCAAAGCAGCATGTTGAGCACTAGCAGGAAAGTATTTCCGGAAGAAAACATCAAGCAATTCTTTTGGACTTTTAATAGAACCAGGAGGCAAATTATTATACCAAGTTTTAGCATCATTCTTTAATGAGAAAGGAAAAATTTTAGCGACAAAATAAGTACGCATCTTAATATCATCAGAAAACAAGCCACTAAGAGTAGATAACTCAGTCATGTTTCAACAGACTTTCTTTTTCACACAAAAGGGTGTTTTCTCAACAATAGCTATATGAGATAGATCAAGAGAAAATTCATAATCTTTATCCCTAATGTTTATAGGAGATGTGGCAAATTTAGGATCAGGAGACAGTTTATATCTAACAGCATGTTCTGCAAGCAACTTTTTAATTTTTCTTGCATCAGTAGTAGCATTGCATTTTTCAATAAAATCATCATCAAGCTCTACATAATCTTCATCAAGATCATCACTAGAATATTCAACAGACTCAGGTGAATTAACAGGTGTAGCAGCATTTTCATTAGGAGTTTCAGTATTTTCAATTTGTCTAGACTTAGCAATTGTAGCATCTAGAAAAGATCCTAACGAACCATCATTATCAAGCACAGCAGAAGCATCATCACAATTATGAGAGGAATTTTCAGATTCAGCAGAAGTACCAGCATTTGAAGCTTGTGGTGGTGAAACAAGTTTACTTATCACAGATGGTGAATCAAGAGCAACAGAGGTACTAAGAGTTGTACCTTTTCTTGTAGTGGATGGTAATATGGCGATCTTAGTATCGCGAGGTTTACCCATGATGGAGAATTTGCAGCGAACAATATCAATCCAAGTGAACTTCCAAATAAAGCTATGCTCCCCGGCAACGGCGCCAAAAATAGTCTTCATGACCCACAAGTATAGGGGATCGCAACAGTCTTCGAGGGAAGCATTACCCAATTTATTGATTCGACACAAGGGGAGACAAAGAATACTTGTAAGCCTTAACAACGGAGTTGTCAATTCAGCGCACTGAAACAGACTTGCTCGCAAGAGTTTATCAGTAACAGTTTTATAGCAGTAGGAATAGTAAAATAACAGCAGCGGTGAAATAAAGACAGCAATAGTGATTATAGTAAACAGCAGGATTAAAATACTGTAGGCACAGGGACGGATTTAACGGGCGTTGCATGGATGAGAGAAACTCATGTAACAATCAAAGCAGGGCATTTGCAGATAATAATAAAACGGTATCCAAGTACTAATCAATCAATAGGCATGTGTTCCATATTTAGTCGTACGTGCTCGCAATGAGAAACTTGCACAACATCTTTTGTCCTACCAAATGGCAGCCGGGCCTCTAGGGAAACTATCGGATATTAAGGTACTCCTTTTAATAGAGTACCGAGCAAAGCATTAACACTCCGTGAACACATGTGATCCTCACATCACTACCATCCCCTCCGGTTGTCCCGATTTCCACACTGGGCCATTGGTTAACGACATGTGTATACAACTTGCGTGTAAGATCATAAACAACGAATATCTTCATGAATCAATAACATGTTCAGATCTGAGATCATGGCACTCGGGCCCTAGTGACAAGCATTAAGCATAACAAGTTGCAACAATATCATAAAAGTGACATCTACGGATACTAGGCACTATGCCCTAACAATCTTATGACTATTACATGACCAATCTCATCCAATCCCTACCATCCCCTTCAGCCTACAGCGGGGGAATTACTCACACATGGATGGGGGAAACATGGCTGGTCGATGGAGAGGCGTTGGCGGTGATGGCGGTGAAGATCTCCTCCATTCGTCCCCGGGAGTGCCGAACGGAGACTGGCTCCCGCGACGGAGTTTCGCGATGTGGCGGCTCTTCGGAGGGTTTCGCGACTTCGACTTCTCCCCCGTGCGTTTTAGGTCGAGGCCGATAAGTAGTCCGAAGGGGGCGTCGGAGGCCGATCGAGGGGCCACACCATAGGGCCGCGCGGCCCCCCTAGGCCGCGCCGCTTATGGTGTGGGCCCTCGGGCCTCCACCTCACTTGTCCTTCGGGCTCCGTCAGATTCTGGGAAAATAGGGCCTTCGCATAAATTCGAGGATTTTCCCGAAAGTTGATTTCTGCACAAAAACGAGACACTGAGCAATTCTGCTGAAAACAGCGTTAGTCCGTGTTAGTTGTATCCAAAATACACAAATTAGAGGCAAAACAATAGCAAAAGTGTTCGGGAAAGTAGATACGTTTTGGACGTATCACATGCCATGTTGCCGGCTCACCTTCAGGTCCAAATGCAGGTAAGACATAGCCGACCGCCACCTTAACAGACATGTTCCTGAACACCACAAGGAGATCACAAGGTGTTTGCTCCTTGATTCCATCCACGGGGTCGCCAGGACCGCCATCTATCATCCGTGTAGTAGGGGCCTCCGAGTCGGCCACGTTGCTGTCTTGTCGCTGAGATATGCTAGCGGTATTATCTGGCTGGCGCTGTCCTTTTAGTTCATTTATCTCCCGGCTGCTGCTGAATCTCCCGCGCTGCTGGTCAAGTTGGCGTTGGAACTCGGCCATCCGGTCATTCCCACCTCCAGCTCGCGTTTTTAGCTCTCGCTCGGCTTCTATAAGTCTCCGCGTCGGCCGGAAACCCAAGCGACCACGGAACACTAGGGCCGAAGCCTCTTGTTCGTCCTCCCTTCTCAGGATTACCAATGACAAGCGTCAGCAAGTCTTTCTCTCTATCGGGAGCAAACTTTAGTTTTCCCGCCTTTATTTCTATCGTCACTTTAATCCATTCTTCCCTGGGTACCCTAACCCTGCTGTCACTTTCAACAATGTTCCCTGTCTTCATATCATACTCACAGCCATGCGCGAGGAACCAATTTCGAGCCCTAATGTCCCATCCTTCTCGCGTGGGTTCTGGAGTGATCCCATTCCGCTCCATCTCAGCCTCTTGTGCATCCCACTTAGGCATGGCTACTTCGTAGCCCCCTCGCCCCGTATGATGGTGATATTTCTTCTCGCTTGCATTCTTCTTGTTTTTCTTGGACAGGTTCACAGCCTCCTCTGATTCTTTGTACTTCACAAATTCTTCCCAATTATGCTCCTGCTTCGCTAGGTAGTTTTCGAATACTGGAGGCTTCTTCTCGGCCTTATAAGCTTTCCATAACCGGTTCTTGTACGCTCGGAAAAGTTCCCCCATCTTCTTGAGAGCCCATTTCTTCACTAGCGCCTCTGCTTGGCATTCTCAGAGTCCGATCCCAAATTTGGCAAAGTGAAATGTGACATGAGGTCGTCAAAAAGTGTGTTCTTGTACCTATCGGCAACCTGATCTTCGGACACATTCTTGGTCTTGTTCCATTCTCTAACAGTGATCGGGATATGATCTCTAACCACAACTCCGCACTGATTCTTAAATGTCACTATGACACTCGCGGGTGCCACAGGTTGGCCTTCCGGTGATATAGCTTCAATGTTGAAGTGGTCTTTGCCCAGTCTCTTTGCCGGGCCTCGTTTCTCCAACTTATCTTCGGAGGCCTAAGAGAATAAAAATCAGTTAATTTATATACATATGTACATATAGAATTCCATTAATGCCTCAACTGATCGTATACCTCGTCATTACCGGAGCCGTCGGCTTCTCCATCACCGGAGCCGCTGGCTTCTCCATGATCACCGGAGCCGCCGGCTTCTCCATCACCATCGCGGATTATGTTCTCGAAAATGGCTTCCTGTTCGAAGTCCCGTTCGAATGGATCCATTGTTTCTACAAAAAAATTAAATTGATAAGTACATGTTCTAACCCTAACCCTAATCAAACACTAAGCAAACCCTAACCCTAGATAACCAAACACTAACCTAACCCTAACACTAATCGGCGTCGGTTTTGCGAGAGGAGAGAGAGGTGTTTGCGAGAGGGAGAGGGCCGGTGGCGGCGAGTGTTGTTCGCGAGAGGGAGAGGGTGTCGGCGAGGTTGTTCGTTGTTCGCGAGAGGGAGAGGGGTGTCGGCGAGTGTTCGCGAGATGGAGAGGTGTCGGCGAGTGTTGTTCGCGAGAGAGAGGGTGTGCGAGTGTTCGCGCGGTTGTTCGCGAGAGGAGAGGGGTGTCGGCTAGTGTTCGCGAGATGGAGAGGGGTGTCGTGTCGCGAGAGGGAGAGCGGTGTCGGCGAGTGTTGTTCGCGAGAGTGTTTGCGTCGATTGTTTACAAACTAACTAATATAAAATTTAAATTAATACAAAATTTAATCTAACTAATTACAAGATTTGAATTAATACAAAATTTAAACTAAGTAACTACAAAATTTGAATGAACTATGTACACAAATTTAAACTAACTAACTAATACTAAATTTAATCTAAATACTAATACTAATACTAACTAATAATAACTAACTAATACTAACTAATAATAACTAACTAATACTAACTAATACTAACTAAATTTAATCTAAATACTAATACTAACTAACTAATACTAATTAAAACTAAATACTACTGCTAACTAAACTAAACTAACTAACTTAATAAAAAATTTAATAAAAAACTTAAAGAAAAAAAAGGCCGGGGCATGGCGCCGGCCGGCACCGGCGCGCGCGCGGAGCGGCGGAGGGTGCGGCTACCTGTGGCGCTGAGGGGGCGGCCGGTGCCCGGGGGCGGCGGCGGCCGGAGTTGCCGCCAGAGGCCGCGCGCGCGAGAACGGCTACGGAGGCGCGGGCGCAGAGGCGACGCAGAGGGCGGAGGCGGCGCAGACGGCGGGGGCGGCGAAGAGGCGGCGGCCGGAGGCGAAGAGGCGGCGGCCGGAGGCGAGAAAGATGGCCGGCGGCGGCGGAGAAATTTGGCAGCCTGGCGGCGCAATTTCTCTAAGGGAATGGCCTCCGGGGTGTCGCGGGTGGGGGCTCCGCCCGCGGGGTTAGGTATTTATACCTAACCCCTTTTGTCGCGGTCGACGGACCGTGATAAAAGGCCCCCTTTTATCGCGGGTCATGCCACCACCCGCGATAAATCTTTTATCGCGGGCCGTGGCTCGACCCGCGACAAAAGGGGTGGGAGGGGGAGGCGGCTGATCCGCGCCATGTGCATCCAACGGCTCGCCGTTTGAATCCAACGGCCTGGAGCCGTTGGACGCGGATCAGCCCCGAGCTGTTTTGTTTTAAAAATAAACCCTGCTTTATCTATTTTAACTTAATAAAACTATTATTTCAATAACTTTTAAATGGTAACTCAAATAGAAAAGTATTATATATGAAAATTGATCAAAATCCAATGAACATGAATATGACATCCATATAACTATTTGCATCTCGCATCATATCAAACGTTTCACCGCTTCCACGTGCCTCGCCCCGCCGACGCCGGCGTGCGATGTAGCCACCGCTACCACGTGCCTCGCCCGCCGACGCCGGCGACGACGTGTAGCCACCGCCCGCTCATTCATCTCCGGGATGCCTCCACGTCGTCGAGGGGCGTCCGGTCCGGTGGCGTTCGAGTGCGTCCGAGCGGTAGGTTCACCACCGAGATACGCGCAGGTGGCTTCCCGCCTCACCCGCACAACACGCCGAGCCGGCGCGCGCGCTTGACGCGGCGTGGCGTGGCGGCGAGGTGATGTCTACTCACGCTTCTTTTCCTGTAGACGTTGTTGGGCCTCCAAGAGCAGAGGTTTGTAGAACAGCACAAGTTTTCCTTAAGTGGATCACCCAAGGTTTATCGAACTCGTGGAGGAAGAGGTCAAAGATATCCCTCAAGCAACCCGCAATCACGATACAAGAAGTCTCTGTGTCCCCAACACACCAAATACACTTGTCGGCGAAGAGATAGTAAAACATGTGGTATAGATGGTGGTAATATTGCAGAAGTAAAGATGCAGTAAAACAAGAACAAGCGGCGCCAAAATAGCTTGCTGGCGTAGGAAACAATTCTTTGTGGTGGAAACAAGGCCTAGGGATCATACTTTCACTAGTGGACACTCTCAACATTGATCACATAATAAATAAGTTCTCTTTCCTTTGTGCTACATATACTCTTGTTTGATAATGAACACCACTAATTGTGTAGGATTACACGAACCCTCAATGCCGGAGTTAACAAGCGCCACAACATTCGATATTCATGTTTAAGTAACCTTAGAGTATAATAGATCTTTGCAAAATAGACCAAGTACTAACATAGCATGCACACTGTCACCATCACACTATGAAGGAGGCATAAATCACATCAATACTATCATAGCGATAATCAACTCCATAACCTACAAGAGATTATGATCATAATCTACGACAAGAACTACACGATGCACACACTGTCACCATTACACCATGCAGGAGGAATAGACTACTTTAATAACATCACATGAGTAGCACATAGATAAATAGTGATACAAAACACATTGCAATCATAAAGGGATATAAATAAGCACTTCACTACGCCATTCATAACAAGTGAATAAGTATTCTGTGAAATATAGCCTAAGAGACCCACACGGTGCACACACTGCCACCTTTACACACGTGGGACAAGGAGTCTCCGGAGATCACATAAGTAAACCCCACTTGACTAGCATAATGACATCTAGATTACAAGCATCATCATATGAATCTCAATCATGTAAGGCAGCTCATGAGATTATTGTATTGAAGTACATAGGAGAGAGATGAACCACATAGTTACCGGTACAGCCCCGAGCTCGATGGAGAACTACTCCCTCATGGGAGACAGCAGCGGTGATGAAGATGGCGGTGGATATGGCAACGGTGTCGATGGAGAAGCCTTCCGGGGCACTTCCCGGCGGTGGAACAGAGACTCCTGTCCCCGGATCTTGGCTTCACGATGGCGGCGGCTCAACTTTTTCTCACCGTGGCTTATTCGTTCGGGGTTTTAGGTCGTGGACCTTATATAGCGAAAGGGGAGCCCGGAGGGGGTCCGGGGCCACTGCACAGGGCGGCGCGCCCTCCCGGCCGCGCCGCCACCATGTGTGGGCCCCCTGTGGCCCCTCTCTGGCGGCTCTCGGGTGTTCTGGAAGCTTCGTGGAAAAATAGGATGCTGGACATTGATTTCGTCCGATTCCGAGAATATTTCCTTACTAGGATTTCTGAACCAAAAACACAGAAACAGGAACTGCCCTTCGGCATCTCGTCAATAGGTTAGTTCCGGAAAACACATAATAATGACATATAATGTGCATAAAACATGTAGATATCGTCAATAAAGTAGCATGGAACATAAGAAATTATAGATACGTTGGAGACGTATCACCAGGGCACGACATGAACTTCCCGGATGTTGAATCGCTAGAGGAGGCGGAGTTCCTCGCGCCACCGCCGTGCCTCGTCGACGACTGGGGATTCCTCCGCTGCTCAGGCGTGAGCTCGAAATAGTAGTGGTTCGTGATGGCCATCTCGCGTGGCACACCTACAGGGATAGGAGGGACCGGTACGCCTCCGACGCTCAAGAACCAGCCGGGACGCGGTAGCCGGGGGCAGGTTCGAGGCGCAAAGCGCCTCTCCTCCCGGGGTGTTAGACATACGATGGAATCCATGGGAGAGAGTGATGAGGTTTTCAGATATGAGTCCAAGGCTACATATATATAGTGGAAAATGGCGGGAATGCGGGAAGAAAATAGCGGGAACGAAGTGGCGCGCGAAACTTTCATCCCGGGTGGAGGCTCAAACCGGGACAAAAGACTGGGGGAGGCTTATCTAGGAGGGCCTTATCTGGGGGGATGATGTGCGGGTAACCTTTTGTCACGGTTGGTGCGCAACCGGGACTAAAGCTGCAGGATAAGGATGTGGTAACCTTTTGTCACGGTTGGTGGCTGCAACCGGGACTAAAGCTGTCGGCAGATAAGGAAGCGTGGTGGACGCACTGCTCGATGAGATAAAACATGTAGCGCACGACGCCCGTCGAAGGAACAAGACAAAGTAGAAGCGGTGCCGTGCCTATAAAAGGAGCATCGATACGCCTTGCCAAGCAGATCAACAAGCCAAGCACAGTTTCATTCCCATGGATGAAGGAAAGGGTTGAGAAATCTCCCGTGGCGCAGCTTCTCGAAGATGTCGTTGGTGCACACGCCACGACATCTTCGGAAGCTGCCCTCGGAAAAATTTCCCTTTGAAAGACTCCGTCTCCTCTAACAGTGTTGGGGAAAGGGTTCTCATTATTACATAAATGTAGAGATTGTCTTGGGAACTATATATGAAGAATACATTATTACATCGCCATCTAGTGTTGTGATCTTCTACGCCGTAGCCATGGAGAATCTTCATCATTTAGTAAGATGCTTGGGTCACCGTGTAGGGCAGAATTTCTTTAAACTTATTATAATCTTCGACATGTCTGTCTTGTCATCCACTCCCACGATGTTTCTTTTCCCCGAAAGAACTATGTGGCGCTTGGCTCCTCGGTTGATGTATTCTTTTGTTGATTTCTTTTTCTTGATTTGCTATACATGTCCTTCACATAGAAAACTTGAGCCACCTCGCTGGCTAGGACAAATGGCTCGTCTAGGTACGCAAGATTGTTGGGATCCACTGTTATCATACCGTACTTATCGTCAATATGTATACCGCTGAGCTTCACCCATTTGCATCGAAACAAAGGGACCTTAAAAGTGGGACCATAGTCAAGTTCCCATATCTCCTCTATGTATCCATAATATGTGGTGGTCTGCCCATTCTCGTCTTTTGCATCGAAGCGGACACCGCTGTTTTGGTTGGTGCTCTTTTATCTTGGTCGATTGTAAAATGTATTCCCATTTATCTCGTACCCTTGAAATGTACATATGTTTGAAGATGGTTACCTGGCCAACAAGTACAGCTGCTCCACAGCAGATGGGTCATTAATGAGATGTCTTTGCAACCAACTGCCGAAGGTATTCATGTGTTCACGTGTAATCAAGGACTCGGGCTGGCCCGGGTTTATTTCTCGTAAAGCATTCTTATGTTTCTCGATGTACGGAGCCACCAAGATGGAATTGTATAGAACGTAGTGTGCTTGATTGAAAGAAATCTTGTCCCTGCACACCCTTGATTTCCTTCCTAGTGTGCCTTTTCAAGTCAGCCTCCCCTCATACCGAGATTCAGAACACCAATCGGCTTAAGGTCAGGAAGAAAGTCAACACAAAACTCAATGACCTCCTCTTCCGTAGCCCTTTGAGATACTTCCTTCCGGCCTAGCTCGGTTATGAACATATTTCTTTAAGACTCCCATGAACCTCTCGAAGGGGAACATATTGTGTAGAAATACAGACCGAGAATTCTAATCTCTTCAACTAGGTGAACGAGAGAGGTGCGTCATAATATTGAAGAAGGATGGTGGGAACAACAACTCAGCTGACAAGACATTCGACCACATCTTCCTGTAATCCTGACAAAGTTTCTGGATCCATTACCTTCTGAGAAATTGTGTTGAGGAATGCACATATCTTCACAATGGCTAGTCGAACATTTTCTGGTAGAAGTCCCCTCAATGCAACCGGAAGCAATTGTGTCATAAGCACGTGACATCATGGGACTTCAGGTTCTGGAATTTTTTCTCCTTCATATTTACTATCCCCTTTATATTCGACGAGAAACCGACGGAACCTTGATACTGAATAGGGCTTCAAAAAGATCTCCTTCTCTTGTTTCGTAAGAGCGTAGCTGGCCCTACAAACGCCCCGATGATTGCCGTTTCGTCCTTTATGACATTCCTGGTCCTCCTGTGCTTCTATCTTTTGTCTTTCCATACACGCCCAAAAACCTAGAATATTCACACAAAGATTCTTGGTCAGGTGCATCACGTCGATTGCAGAGCGGACTTCCGGACTTTCCAATATTCTAACTCCCAAAAAATAGATTTCTTCTTCCACATGGGCGCGTGTCCGTCAGCGTCTTTCGGAACAGGTCGACTGCCTGGACCCTTTCCAAAGATAACATTTAAATCCTTGACCATGTCAAATATATCAGCACCACTACGGGGGACAGGCTTCGGACGGTGTCTGCCTCGCCATCGAAATGCTTGCCTTTTTTCCTTAAGGGATGCTTGCGCGGAAGGAAACGACGATTGAACGGGTACACAACTTTTCTGCTTTTTTCCAAATATTTACTTTCAGTCTCATCTAAACAGTGTGTGCATACATTGTATCGTTTGTTCGTCTGTCCTGAAATGTTACCGAGAGCAAATCATTGATGGTTACGAATAGCAACGCTCGTAGGTCAAATTCTTGCTCGGTGTGCTCATCCCACACACGTACACCTGGTTTGGTCCACAACTCCAAAAGTTCATCGACTAATGGCCTTAGGTACACGTCAATGTCGTTGCCCGGTTGCTTTGGGCCTTGGATAAACACTGCATCATAATGAACTTCCGCTTCATGCACAACCAAGGAGGAAGGTTGTAGATACATAGAGTCACGGGCCAGGTGCTGTGACTGCAGCTCTGCTCCCCAAAAGGATTCATGCCATCTGTACTTAGACCAAAGTATAAGTTCCTTGCCTCACCTGCAAATTCTCCCGATGTTTCTCCACTGCCGACCATCAGCGGGGTGCCTCAACATCGCGTCTTTCTTACGTTCTTCCATGTGCCATCGCAACAATTGGCATGCTCTTTGTTTCTGAACAAACGCTTCAACCGTGGTATTATTGGAGCATACCACATCACCTTCAGAACCCTCTTCCGGTGGCTCGCCTCAACATCACCAGGGTCATCTTTTCTGATCTTATACCGCAATGCACCACATATCGGACATTTATTCAAATTCTCGTACTTTCACCGCGGTAGAGGATACAGTCATTAATGCATGCATGTATCTTCCGCAGATCTAATCCTAGAGGGCAGACAAGCTTCTTTGCTTCATATGTTGACGGGCAATTCATTATTTCTTGGAAACAGCTTTAATATTATCATCAATTTCTCAAATCCCGAGTCACACACCGACCTCTGCCTTCCATTTCAGCAATTCCAATATGCTACCCAGCTTTCTATGCCCATCTTCACAACCGGGTACAACAATTTGTGGTGGTCCTCTAACATCTTGTCGAACTGCAACCTCTCCTTATCCGTGCCACGCCTCTTCTTGCATCGAAATGGCCCGACGAAGATCATCAACAGGATCATCTGATGCCTGCTCTTCACCTCCTTCTTCTTCATTGTCGTCCATTGCGGTATCATCGCATTCAGAGAACATAGATCGGTACTGGTCATCATTATCTTCTTCTTCATCGCCGTCTTCCATCATAACCCCTTCTTCTCCGTGCTTGGTCCAAACATTATAGCTGGACATGAATCCAAACCGAAGCAGGTGGCTCTTAATGTCTCTTGAGCAAGAGTAATCCTTCTCGTTCTTACATTTTAGACATGGACAGCACATAAAACCTTGCTTCGACTTGTTGGCCTCGGCCACAAGCAGGAAAGAATTCACGCCCTCTCTGAAAGCGGGCACATCGTTACCGTACATCCATGGATGACTCATCCGCATCATAAGTACAATTATATATGTATCGATGCAATCACCTTTCTAAAATTAGTATTGTACGGACTATGTATATATATATACGAGAAAATAGTGGCTAACCTTTTAGGATCAAAAGAGGAGAAATCTTATCAAATAAAATCAAGTGGCATCCCTCTTACAAGCATTCCATCAAACACCTCTTGTGCACATGTAGAAAAAATGAGCTAGCATACACCTACACCTTCACCACCAAAGAAAAAATAAGTGTGGGAGGGGGGGCTGGCTGCGTGTCTATATATAGCCATGGCCCTGGGCCGTATTACGACCCGCGACAAAAGGGTGCCGACAGGAAGCCCCAAACTCAGACACCTTTTGTCGCGGGTCGAGATACGGCCCGCGACAAAAGGGCGCGACAAAAGGCCTGCCCGCTCCACATGGTTTCTGGGCGACGTGGCCAGGCCATTTGTCGCGGGTGCAGGCGCGCCCGCGACAAAAGGCTCCCACGAAAGCCCTGTTTTCCACTAGTGAAGAGTCGAACGAAGTAGATATACAATGCAACAGACGGGCCAATGTTTTCTAGTAATAGAGTGGGCCTTGAATACATATGAGTAAGTACTTGTTTAGCAGAAAACTAGGGCGGGCCATGGCCCAGTTTAGCCCCAACTAAGCTCCGCCAGTGATCTCAAACATAATGAAAATTATATCAAGGTCCTTAGACCATCTAACGACCACTACCGCCGTCAAAGAGAGCCATTGACAAGCCACTATCGCCGCTCTCCCACCGGAGGCAGCTTGACGTTATTGATGTCAGTCGAAAAGTCTCCATTCATGCACGTGCCCCTAAGGAACAACACCCTAGAGCCGAAGTCATTGAACTCTTCAATTGATCTAAATCTTCTAACACTAAAGCCGCAACACATGTAAACTAGATGAAATCCACAACTCCATGGGAGCCAGGACTAGACGATTCTCCGCCCTTCTCAACACTGCTGGCGTGATCGCCAACGGCAAAGTGGACGAGGAGGCGGGTATACCTTATCATTATCCCACACAACATCGCCATAACCAGCATAGAGTTGTTGCCGGTTGACCAATCACTAACTTTAGGAACCTTATTACAACGCCAAGTGCAGGTCCAAGGTCCCCACCCCCTCCCGCCGCCGAAGCAACAAGCAGAGGAGGCGGGGACCTATCGATTCCTGGTTGGAGACGGGGAAGATGGGAGCGACGGCTAGGTTTGAACCCTAGATCATCTTTAGGATATTAGGGATATTGTATACATCGAGAATTTGTTCAGAAAGTTTACATTAGATTAGTGGAAACTGTTGCATCTATGTAGAAGGGTCCCCATTTGTCAAATCCTCGTATCTTTCTGGCAATTGTATAATGTGTATATAGGCTTACTCGGTATATACATAAGTACGTAGCTTGTTTGTAACTGCTTACTCACAGAAAATTCATTACAATGAGATCGATGTTCATGTTTGTTATGATCTAAATGAAGTGCTAAAAGTCTTTGACACCCGTTTCAGTTTCTTGCATATGAGTTCCTCCATAAAAAGAGCATTGCTTTGAAGTTCGCAAAAATAATCTGAGTAGCGCACATCTCTATACATAGTCTTGGCTATCTCTGCTTCAATTGCTTGCTCTCGGGGTAATAGTTTTTGTGCCTGCATTTGTGCTTGAATCAGCTGTATAGTGGTGGGATGGTGCACATGTTTATAATTGAAAGCCTCTTTTTTCTCACGTAGGAAGCTGCCTGATGTTTCAGTTTTCCTAATTTACCGTGACGGTCTTTCAGAGTTTTGACGTGAACACTCTGCAGTGACATGTATATGTTCAGATTTCCGTTTAAACCATCAAGTGTGTGTGCCAAAGATTCTTCTCTGTGTTTTCATGTACACACATATATTTCTACACCTCCATTTTAGAAAATGTTTCCATAGCTCTTAGCCTCTATCACTATTAGCGCTTTGTAGTTGAGAACTTGAGATCAGGGATTAAGACATGAATTTTGCTAAATGGGGGCCAATTGGACATTCTACAACTTTGAGGGGGGCATATAAGTTAATTTAGGAATCAAATCCACATAAAGTCAAGCAGGCTTTCACTAATTTTTCCTCCATGAGGGGGTAATGGCCCCAACTCGCTCTCGCATGCTCCGTCCTTGGTTGACATACATGTCCTTGCCCATCTGGGATGGTTCAAAAATAGAAAACGAACCATCACAACTAACATGGTAGGTGTTGTTGACTGGACCATGAAATTTTTGTATGCCTTACCTGGCTGGGAGGGTTCAGCTTCTAACTTAAAAGTCATGCCTGATGCAATTAAAATAAGTCGCCAAGATGCATTTGTTATACCTCATAGTATGACTCTTTCTCTTGGCTTTTTTTTTGTATCTACTATGCCTGTTAGCTAACTTACGAATCGGGGGCAGACGTTACGGCACCCTACATTTCTTTTCCATGTCTTTTGGAAGGTATAAGATGAAGTTAAAAAATTACAATATATAATTCTTCAAATATATTCAGATTTTAAACATAAAACTAAATGTATAACTCAATATAATGATTAGTCTCATAAATTCCTCACTTTGACCATTCAAAAAGCATTTGACATTCAACCTCAATATTAAGTGTGTGCTTTGAATACCTAAATATCGAAATAAAAATATTAACATTCAAACCAATGCAATGCCAAGCCTCCAAATGCATACAACCATACATCCTTAACTTCCTCTATATAAAAATACATTATCATTTTCGTTCTTTAAATGTACGACCATATATAGGTTTATATACACACACTCATGTCCTAGAACACTTTTTCGATCAACTATTGGTAGCCGACCATAGTCGGCCATACCAACTCCCATACATTTACAAATTAGATCATATACCCGGCAGACCATTGGCAACCATCGTCCATGGAGCTCTGTACGTTGGCAACACCCCAACAATTATAGGCCGTGCAACGCTTTTTTTAAATAGAAGTCGGCACTTGAGCAGTGCAAATTAACTCTCCGCGAAGAGGACCATATGACTACAGTGGGTTTTAATTTTTCAAAAAAAAAAGACAATTTTTTTTTAGATCAACAGGGGCCACACCCCCAGCTCCATTTCATAGAAAAGAAGCCAAGTTCATACAAGAAAGCAAAAACAACAGGACCAAAGCTAAGGGAAAACGAAAAACGGTTTTGCTAGGGAGAATGACTGCCATCCCAGCCAGCTCCGAAATACCAGCAAAACCTGAGAGGTTCCAGAATTAAACTAGGAACGACGACTAAGCGAAAGTAGCAACTTAAACCGACTAGGTCTATTACAGATTTTCAGGAGGAAGATAAGATCACTGAAGCCCTAAAGCCAGCATAACCTTTTCTTCACAGCCTTTTTGCCCGACGCTTCTCCTTCATCCATCCTGGTTTTCCTCCCATGTTTTGAGAGCGATCAGGTGACCACATGGATCTTGTGGGATTCGCCAGGGTTGTCCAGGAGGTAGGTTAGCGTTGCCCTGCCTTCATAGCTTGAATTCCAGGAAGATACCCAGTCGAAGGACGGGCATTTCACCCCACTGGGAGGCAGAGAGGAGCCTTTAAATTGGCTAGCAGCAGGTCCACAAATTGACTGTTTCTTCCAGACTCTAGATCTATGAAAAGTTTCATCCAATCTCGAAGCAGGAATAGAATCCTTCGCCACACCTGTTTCACATTGATCCAATTAGTTTTATTAAACACCACACTACTTCTATTCAGCCATAGACCCCAAAGAACAGCAGAAGAAGCCACATTAAAATGCATGAATTTTTTATTACAGGGCCACTTTGCAGCAATGGATTCAAAACTAGTAACATGCACTTCAAAAACTTTTTCAAATAGGTTCCAAATGGATCTAGCTACCACACATTCAAACATAAGATGATGAACTGATTCAAATTCAGAACACATCAATTTTTTTTTTGAGCCTGCACATTGCATGCTCGTGCTCCCATAGTTACACAAGCTAGTGTGCACTATTGCTACATATGGCCAACTGATCATGTATGGACTCTGAAAGGAAACAAAAATCCGATCTTGAAAAAGGGCGGGCGCAATGCAATGTCAAAGCAAGCTGTGCAGAAGGACGATGAGAGGAGAGTTTGAACGTATGTTGCCTTGTTTCGCTGACGAGCAGATTCTTTCAAGCAGGTATACACACATGTCTGAATTTCTAATATTCAAAGGAGCCCACGAAAACCGCCATGTTTTTTTGCTTGGAGTAAAGTGCAAAGCAATTGAGGCAATGCGGAGCTGTCGCAGAACTTTCTCCTCACTGGATCTTATCCTGGACACATCACCTGTTGCATTCTTCAGAAGGCAGTATAGTAAATCTGCACTAGTAGCACATCTCGAAGAGTGGAATTTTGGGTCTCGTACTAGCCATCGTAGGCATTTTAGGTTGAATGTCACTATGTCAGGATCAGTTCCTTTCATTAGTGTCAGCTTGTAAGAGACAATTTTTCGTACATAGTAGATTAGAACAATTGGCGGCATGCTCCATTTCTCCACGATTTGGAGCTAGAGGACAGGATCACTCCAGCAACAACACTTGATTTGCTTGTGTGAGCTCAGTTGGAAACTTGGAACCGTAGTACTGGGTCCTCTGCCCTAATGTGAGAACGGAAAAACCCTCTCGTCTCGCGACCGCGTCGTCCCCCGCGGGCGACGGGGCCGCGCCGCCGCCGGCCCTCGTCTCGCGCCCCCTCCTCCTTTTCTCCCCCGTCGTTGTCGGCGTGCGTCGCCGGGCAAGGCCCGAACGGCGCCGGTGGCGGCAGCCCCTCGCTCTTTCCCTCTCGGTCTGCGCCTGCACGGGGTAGGTGCGGCCAGGTGATGCTCCTCGGCCGGCGGCGGTCCGGCGTAGCGGCGTGCTTCCCGCACGACGGGTGGGAGGAGGTGCGGCGGTGCCGTCGTTGGCGGCAGAGCAGCACAGGCGGTGGTGCTAGGGCGAGCTGGTTCGGCCCAGATCTAGGCCCAGATTGGGGCCCATATGGGTTGGACGGGCTGTCTGCTCCTGGGGCGCCGGTGATGCTCCCTGGAGGCAGAGAAGGCGCGGCGGTGGTGGCTGGGTGGTGGCGGTGCTCTGGCCGGCCTGCTGCAGCATGGCCATGGGGACTTTACGGGTCTGTGAGGACCCGACCGGGCCAGACGGGCCTGGTTTGACCTCGATGCCAGTTCCGGTCGGCTACCACAAAGGCGGTGGAGGTAGTTCCCTCCCGCGCGAGGCAACTACCCGACCCGATCGCTTCTTCTTCGCATCTAGGCCCTGCTCCGATGTCCATAGCTTGATGGCGAGGATGGCTTCAAGACCGCGGTGGCGTGTGCTGGTGGGTGGCAAGCTAGGTGGAGCACGTCGGATCGTCCGGGTGTGCGGGTTTTGTGGGCGGGAGAAATCCTAGTCGGCATGCCCGACACTGACGCGGTGACGCCTGCGGGTGTCGCCCTACCTTCCTGAAGGGCGTCGGTTGCCCCTCTTCCCCAATCCTTCCGCGTATCGGGGGAAACCCTAGGATTAGTCCGGGCAGCAACGACGTTGTCGTCGTTTTCCTTGTTGAAGGTGTTGCTTGATATGCGGCGTTTCGGTGTGCTTGGAGTGTGGTGGAATTCTCTGGAGGGCGCAGCGGTTGCGAGTCATCTTTGTTCTTGTCAAGTTGTCGGTGTTGGCATTGTTTTCTTTTTCCTCTTTCTCTTGTGTTCTTTTGGGCTTTGATTATGCTGCGGCTCCAGCGTGCTTGTTGTATCGGTCGGTTGGTATATTAATATAGCGAGACGAAAGCCTATTTCGAGGAGAACGGAAAAGCTAGACCCATGGATCTTACCGAAATATTCTACGGGGGTCGTGGGAGCAGCCGGTTGGTTCATTTGTTTTTCCCTTGCATGATTTTCAGTCCACCTTAGTCCGTAACCAGGATCCCGTAAAAAATTCCCGTAGGTGTAGTGTTACTCATGTGAGAATGCCTAGCCTTTCAAGCTTTAACTCGCCTCTCAGCCACTTCTTTAATTGAAAATTTAAATGAGCAAATCAAAAGTTGAAATATTCAAAACTTCAAATCTGAAGCAATCAAGCACAAATAATCTGAATATTCATAAAAACAGCAATGGAATCAAAACATGAGAATATATTAAGTTCATATTTTTCTAAAAAGTAAGAATTTCAATGAAATATAAGCTCTTTCTAAATTATATCCTTTCAACGAATGTGGATCAGATGGAGTATTTTTTTGGAGAGTCTGAATATTTTAGTGGATTGTGGAGTCTAAAACCAAGTGCAGTGCCCGGCCTTTAATATTTCTGGCCCATCAATAATTCCACGGTCCAACATCTTGTACTTCACTCATGCTCGTGACGGCCCAGCCCGTAGAATGGTCAGCTTCTCCTTCCGGCAACGCTCGCTGGAGAGCAGCTCCACAACCAGAGAGGAGGACGACGGAGGTCTCCACCAACCAGCCACCGACGCTCCCCAATGGCGGGCTACCGCGGCGCCTCCTCCTCATCCGCGGCCGGCGGCGGAGGGGCGGCGGCGTTCGCCACGCGCGTGCTCCTCCTCCTCACGCTGCTGCCGCTCGCGCTCGCCGCGTTCGCCTTCGCGCTCCAGTGGCGCGGCGGCATGCGCGACCCGACCGGCGCCGCGTGGCCTGCCGACACGCAGCGGTTCCCAGGCATGGAGAACAGCCCTCTCGGCTCCTCCTCCCAGGGAGGCGGGGGCTCCTACTTCGCCGTCTCCTCCGCGTCGGCCTCCTCCGCGGCCGCCGACTGCGCCGAGATCCTCGGCCGGAGCGCCTCCTCCCATGGCATCTCACTCTACCGAGGCTGGAGCCTCGACTCCGAAGCCGCTATAACCCCTAAGGTGCATCCGCCCTCCGCTCCGATCTGATCTGCGCTTACAGATCCCTCCTTTCTACCTTTCTACCTTTGTACAGCGGTTCGATGTGATCTCGTGCTACGGAATTGTGATTAGTATAGATGTGACAAGCTAGTCTGCTGAGCTGATGTATAACATAACCTCGACTGAAAATCTGAAGATACACTAACAAGATGATTCGATCACACTGAAGGATTTCACAGTGATACATTAACACCTAGTGGTTTCTTTTTTTCAGGATTTAGAATCTCTGGCTAATAGGTTGACCTTATCTTAGAACATCTCTAGCTGATCCCTTATAATCGCTTAGAGGATTAAAATTTCAGGTTTACTCCTCTAAAGTGCAACTGGCCAAACTCTCAAACCGGTTAGAGGAGTAAATTACTCCTCAGCCGCCCCGACAACTAAATATACTTGGACGTGGCCTCTCTAGAGTAAAACTCGGCCACCCACCCCCACCCACAAACTCCCGTGCCCGCACCACACCGTCGCTGGAGGCTGCCCTCGCCGGAATCGAGCCATAATCGGGCCGCCGTGTCGTCGCCAAACTCTTTCTGGCGACCTCCTCCGGGTCCGTCCGTCGACATCCGGCGGTCTCGAAGTCCCCACACTCCCTTCGACCTCCTCCGTTTGATCCATTGTCGCCTGGTCCATGGAGATGGAGGAGGCTAAGCTGGACTGTGCGAAATCTCTCGCTGTCATAGGGGCGCCGAAATCGTCTGCGGCGGCGTCCTTCTCTTTTTATCCTAAGGATGCACCAATGGCCTTCGGCACAATGCTAACAAGGTATTTGTTGGCCCTTTTCTTCTGAATGAGGTAGAAGATATATGCCGATGTGTTTACTCAATTTCATTTGAAACACGTCATGTGAATAAGTGCAAAAAGAGACAGCTCAAATCTACGGAGGATGGCGACAATGCACTGTATTTTGCATGGAATGATCAAGTTCTTCTGGAGGCATTGGAGTGGAAAGCGACCGTTCGATAAATTTTGGGAACAAATTCATGAGTGTTCTAACAAGTCCAACACAAGTGGAGAAACTAGATCACCAGCATCACTCTTAAATAGGTGCCACATTCTTGTAATGCGCTCCAATGCCGGCTAGGGTTGATCAAGTGGAGAAGCTAGAACAGTATGACCTATGAGACTATATTAGTGATTTGTATGCACTATTATGTTAGTGATTTGTATGACAATGTTATGAATTTGTATGACTATGCTATGGATTTTATCACTATGTTTATGTGTAGTTGCAACAAAACCGCAGGAAATAATTTTTAGGGAGTTAAGTGTAGGGAATCGATTAGGTAGCGCTTTTCTTAGAGGACTAAATATAAGGAGTTAAAGGATACTCGGCCGGATAGGAGGCTAAATTATAAGGGATCGGATAGGGATCCTCTTAGGTTCTTACTTCTTAGTGGAAAAGCCTATCCTGTAGAGAAGATTTGTGTTATTTCAAGTGTGATTTAGTTGTTGCAGAATGTGTTGTTTCTTTTCTGTCACACCAAAGTGGCAAAAATGGCCGACGCAGTCTAGAGGTCAAACAGTGCAGCTGCATTACTTCTGTTACAACATCCCATGAACTTGTTGTCAGAGTTTTCAGGTTGCCTGACTTGCAATCTTGCATTTGTGCACACAGTATGATCTGTCGCTTAACTTTTCATCACTCAATGAGAACTAGTGTTCACTAGGTGTGCAGCAATGGAGCTTGCAGAATTTCAATAACTTACATATTCAAATACTAGGTGCTTGTTCCTATTGTTTATTTGAGGAAATTGTGTCATAAAAAACATTACTTAGAGAAACCAGAGAGCTAGCTTTCATCTCGTCGGAGTCAATGTAGTTTTTAGACACCAAGAGGGGAATATGGTGGTCCATGCCTCCATGGTGCGCGCAGCATGCTTCTAATATTCCTGAACCTATGGGTCTATTTTGTGCAGAGCTTCCTGCCATGTTTGCTTGTTGCTTTCATGTGCAAGGACTCAATAGCAATGCTTATTGCTTGATGTACTGATGAAAGAGCCATTTTCATTCAGTAATTTTTTGGTTGCAGTTGCTCTATTCATATAAACAAATGAGATCATGCTGGTGATGGTTTACTAGCACATTTTCTCCACTATATGCACATTCTTGTGTCATAATTAACATGGGTTGGACTTCAGGCTTATATCTGCATCCAACTATCTTGAATAGCAAGTCTGGCTAACAGGATATATGATGCTCACATGGTTTCTAGATATGGGATGACGTAGGGAGGACTTGCCAAAATCAGACCAGAATCACATAATTTTGAACCAAAACAACTGTTTAACTTAAACATCAGATCATATTTTAGTTGCGAAGATTCCAGTACGCATGTCTTTCTTGTGTAGCATGGCGTGACGCTTATGTAGAACTAATTCTGTCCCTTGCGTATTTTTTTATGATACTGCAGATCTGTATCACGGGAAGCACATCTGCTAGCCTACACCAAATTCTTCCATGGTTGTATTATCACAAGGTCATTGGTGTTTCACACTTCATTTTGTTTGTTGAAGGAGAGGCTGCTAAACCAGCAGTTACTTCGGTTCTTGAATCTATTCGGGTAATTAATCTCTCCCTGTACTTTTGTTGTATGATCTTTCCTGGTATACTTCTGACTTCATGTGGCTCTATTTTAGGGTGTAAAAATTATTTTCAGAACTAAAGAACTAAAAGAACAACAAGACAGAAGGTACAGTGATACACTCAATAGTTATGTGCATACGCAACTACTTTCTTTCTGAAGTAACAAAGCTAGTTTTTGTAAATATGTTATGTTCGATGAAAAGCTCAGCTACAACACTAATCAACAATGATAATACATGCATTGAAAATTCTGTCAGTATTGCTGAAAATGATGTGTCTTGAGGTGTAGTACGTAAAGATGTCAAATCACTTCTATCACAATGCCATTAATTGAACTTTTCATGTTCTTGCATTGTTGTTTAAGAATCCTTTTTTTGTCTTGTACAAGGGTATTATGTATATTTTGCTATAAAGTTTGTTGATGTATATTCGTTATGCTTGGGTTGTCTATACTTATTCTATTTCTATCATTTTCAGCCGCATTTGGAATGAGACTTGGCTTTCAGGTTTCTTTTATAAGCCATGCAATTACGAGTTGTTTGTTAAGCAGTCACTGAACATGGAAATGGCTATTGTTATGGCAAGGGTATGAGCTATTTCTATCTGTTTGATAGTATCTGCCTAAATAGAAATTTTGATGTTCATGTCCTTTTGTAAGGTGTATTAAAGATAATCATCAGCATTTGATTCACAAATGGTGGTGCTCTTCGTGTTATCCATTGTCCACTACCATCTTACTGTTTCAAATATATATATTTTTTGCGCCAGAGGACATATAATTATCATCATATAGTATTCTGGTCTCTGTTGAACTATTTAACACCAACATCAATACCCATTTATCATCCATAGTACAAGACTATAAGCTGATATGACGGATTTAAGTTACAATAATATACTAATGTCTCTGATACAATGTTTGTAGCTGCATATAATACAAACAGGAAACATGCATATCATAGTTACTCCTGAATGAAAATATATTTTCTCTTCTGCAGTCCAATAGTCTGTTCCATGTTTGTAACCCAGTCTCTACTTCTGTTTACTAAAATTTCAAGAAACTCCAATCACATTAGTGTGCTTTGCTATTTTGCCAAGGCTATAATAGGAATGTTAGTTTACATCAGTCAATTGTTTCCGGACATTGACAAGTAGTTATGTTCTAAAGGAGGATTTTACATTCTTTTGTTGGTTGACTAGGCCTTGTATTTTGTAGTGAGTTTATTGTGAGCTTCCCTGTTTGATTATCGCAGGAGGCTGGAATGGATTGGATCATACATCTTGATACTGATGAGTTAATTCATCCAGCGGGTGCCAGGGAGTACTCTCTGCGGCGGTTGCTTTTGGACGTTCCTGATAATGTTGACATGGTTATCTTTCCCAACTATGTGAGTTGCCGAGCTAATCCGTTCTTGAATTAATTAACTCATTTCACATCTGACTGGTAAGATTCTGTTTCTTAGGAGAGCAGCGTTGAGCGGGATGACATCAAAGATCCTTTTACTGAGGTACGTAAGCTATTTTTGCCAGTAACAATTATTCAATGGAAGTGTATAGTTCGTCCTATACGATGGCAAAAAGGCATCGTTTAGTGAAACCCATGGTATAACTGCAAATCCAGATAATGGATACTCACTTTAGCCTGAAGACAAGTTGTATACCTGTAATTTGAAATGTTGTCATTAAAAGTTTGTGTCGATGAGAAGACAGTATTAGAATATCGAGAGGGGTCTGGTTGTGGCGATTGGTAGCAGAAGTCCTTGTTATTTCCTTGTAGGATCCAGGTCCACACTTGAAAGTACGGACTCACTGCTCTTCTTTAATTACTATGCTACCATGTTTGTGCATTATCCTTTTAGAATACAATGTAGAGAACCTTTGGATCCCAGGCCATGTATTTTCTAGCCTCGCTCAATGTGGTTGGAACCGTAAGAATTTCCACTCTTTTGGGGGCAAGGTAGCTTTGTTGGGCTAGAAAATTCTCGGTTTGCGAGGAGCCAATTCAGCGCACTCTAATTGACAAGACTCAAGCGACACAAAACACACTCAGCAACTCCCCTCCTTAACTACTGGGTCGTTTTCTTAAGAGGTGGTTGCATAAGTAAAGCAACACAACTAAGTAAGGTGCTGAGGCAAGTGCGACTTGGCTAAAATGTGCTAATATGCCCATCTAGGCTATAGCTCATCACAGCTAAAAATCCAAGCAAACTTATAGTACCATGTTTATGTAACTGCAGGTTTCCATGTTTAAGAAGAACTACGATCATCTTCCGAAGGATACATACTTTGGCCTTTACAAAGAGGCAACACGGGGTAATCCAAACTACTTCCTTACTTATGGTAATGGGAAATCAGCGGCAAGGGTCCAGGAGCATATGCGCCCGAATGGTGCTCATAGATGGCACAACTACATGAAAACCCCAAAGTATGATAGCAGATATCTAAATTTGTGAAGTTTTTCTTTTCTTTCTAGTGTCGGTTACTAAATTATAGTCAGCTTCTAGGGAAAAATTCTACTGGATTACTTAGCCATCTGTTTCTGTTATCTTTCATGTAGTGAAATCAAGTTGGAGGAGGCTGCTATTCTGCATTACACTTACACAAAGTTCTCAGACTTAACTTCAAGAAGGGATAGGTGTGGCTGCAAGCCAACAAAAGAGGATGTGAAGCGATGTTTTATCTTGGAGTTTGACAGATTGGTGAGTTACATTTGTTTATTTCCGTTGCTACACCTGTGCAATATAAGTTGTTGGCCTATGGTTACCTGGTCAAACATTATGCAATTTTGTTTATTGAAGTGATACGTGGGCATCGTTTAAAAAAAGTAACAGCAATTCAGTATACAGAGGAAACCAGTTCCTAAGAACAAGTAGCTGACACTCTTAATGACCTTTTCTGGATTATGGCTTTCCCTGAAACAACTGATGCGGTTCCATAGGAAATTTTGTTTGGATAAGTGGCAAAACTAAATTTACTTCCTTTCCTCTGACATGACAGGCATTCGTAATTGCTTCAACAGCTACTGAGCAAGAGATGAGGAACTGGTAACCACCTTACCCCTCTGCACAACTGCAGCCCATCCCTTCCTACCCTCCTGAAGAACAGCATTATATTTGTTTGGTTGCATATGTTCAGGTACCACGAACATGTTGTATGGACGGACAAAGATACCAATTTGAAGCTCTTGAGGAAGGGTGTTCTAACACGCATATATGCACCAATGGTAAACCTTTTATCTTAAAATCGAAAAATGTGATTCGTAATCTCAATGCTGCTAAGCTATGTGTCATCTTTCCAGGCTATTATTCGTGGTCTCAAGGAATCTGGCATCTTCACTGCTGCAGTAACATCCGCAAAAGCACACCCTAAAGTGAAGTTGTCAAACATTGGTCTTGAAAACAAGGAGTCTATCCACACAAATGTAACAGCTGCTCGATCCACTACGTTAAAAGAAGGTGGTAATGACAATTCCCATGCAAGTGCAAGAAAGATTCTGGAAATGATCGATGTCCAGGAAGAAGCGATGCCGCCATTGTCACCCCCTGGTTTCCTTGAGCTCATTGAAAGTGCATTATCATGAAATCATGAGAGGTTCTGGAAGCGTGTTTGATTGTTGTGAGCTGCCAAGAGGCAGCTCCTCAGAGCCGAGATTCCTAACCATGCAGTGTTGACCTGTACTGTTGAGCTTATATATAGATCTCTTCGTTGGTGCAGACTGTAGATTGTCACTACTTATATGTATAGATAGTGCTGGGAGTGTTGGACGTTGTGTTGTCATGTCAACTCCTGATGATGTATCTTGCTGCCTGTTTTGAACCCTGGAAAGAGGAAAACTTTATCCCTGTAAGAGCCATGCGTAATTTGACCATATTTTATTGGTTCTCGGGTTACAGTATTCTTTGAGTAGGTGCAGCAATCAAAATGGTGTAAATTGAGGACTGTAAACTAAGCACACTCAGTTGATTGATACAATGTGAAAAGAAGACTGAACAATTCCTTTTATGGATTTCTGTTTTGGAGAAAAAATTCTGGACAATATAGAGAACTGGCATATGACAGGGTTGGGAATTAGCCCAAACTGCGTCTTTTGGTTGTGTCAGACATTTGGGACAAAATATCAAAGCCTACGGCGCATGAAAACCCAACCAGTACAAAGGTTCAAGCCTGGAGAGAGACTAAAATTTAAGTTATACTTTTTTTTAAATGTAGGGGCTTTCCCTACCGCATTTTGTTCAATTAAGAAAAAGAGGGCAATTTTTAGCGTCAGTTTGGTTGCTGCAACCTCGCAAAATATATTGCATCAGTTCTTGTCAAGCATAGCTACTCCCAAAAATACATCATTATCATCGTCATAATAATTGTTAGCGCTAGCACCACATGCGAGCCGGCTCCTCATACGAGATGCTTTCTCAGGTTGGCCGTAAACCACCTCATCCTGCATTCAGGTCTCGTCGGTGGCGTGTCCTTGTGTTCCACGATATGGCGGAAAGCATGATGTATGCAATCAGAGAGATGGGCGTTGTGGGAATACGGCCAACAAAGATGATCTTCATCTAACCATAGTTCTAATGGGCTTGTTGATGAGATCAGTGTCCTTCGAGTTATCGTAAGTCGGAACAAAGTTAGTTAGTTGTTGGTCATATATGAGCTAACGAAGAAGTGAAACTACTGAACGAAGTACAAAATTGATTCAACCTTGATGCAAGGAAAGTACACATCGTTGTCCATCATGAGTATTGTTGTCTCCTCTGCCCAACACACATCCTCAAGCCTTTTTAGCTTGAAGACCTGAATCCAGCTTGCTCTCAAGTGCCCCAGATGGTTGTAGATCTCTTGTGAGGAATCGACGCCCACATAACCGGAAAACAGCCTTTGCAAAAGTTTCAAGGTCTTCAACCTAACCCCTTATCCATTGGGACCCCATTCTTGATGAGCTAAAAACCCTGTTGAGAACGAAGGTGGACATAGTTGGTGGCCATGTCATGATGTTATTCTTCCGAATTAGACATTACCTATTTGGCACCGACATATATCGAAGCGGCATCCCTGGCAACACTGAGTTCACTGACATATTAGGCGAGTTTTCCTTCACTTACAATACAAATCAAAGTACCGGAGAAGAACATTTGTAAGCACGCAACTAACAAACGTGGATCTAGAAGATCTATCTATGAAGAAGAAAATTCTTGGCAGAACCTCCTAGATGAAGGGGTTTGATGCATGTAAAACAAAATTTTCGTCCTACACGATCACCCAAGATCTATCTATGAAGATAAAATAACAAGATTGGATCTAGAAGAATTCACCGAGCTAGCGGAAGACGCTCGATGATGACTCTGAACGCGGCAATCCTTGCAGCTAGGCGCATCCCTCCTAGCTTCAAGGACATATCTCCACCTTGATCCAATCTAAGGATCAAAGGTATGATCCCTATATATGCCCGTATCCACACATCCTCTAATCCAATCCGTAAGTGTTACGCCGCATAGGCGTCATGCTAACACTGAGAACTGGGAGCCTTTCAGCATGCGTATGTGGAGGACTTCCTCAATGGATAAAACACCAAAGGGAGGGAGGGAGAGAGAGAGATATAGATAGAGAGAGAGGATAAGACAACCAAAGGGCCATTGTTTTTGAGAATCAAGAGATGTTTTGGAAGAGAGGGGCCACCACTCTTTATATAAGGGTTAAGGAGAGGGATAACCGTGGGCAAGGGTGGCAGCCTAGGGCATCGCCCCACCCTCCCTTGTCTACCCCTGATGTCTACGTGTGCTTCTATTCTTGTAGACAGTGTTGGGCCTCCAAGAGCAGAGGTTTGTAGAACAGCAGCAAGTTTCCCTTAAGTGAATCACCCAAGGTTTATCGAACTCAGGGAGGTAGAGGTCAAAGATAGTCCTCTCAAGCAACCCGCAATTAAGATACAAGAAGTCTCTTGTGTCCCCAACACACCTAATACACTTGTCGATGTATAGGTGCACTAGTTCGGCGAAGAGATAGTAAAACACAGGTGGTATAGATGAATATGAGTGGTAATAACAATCTGAAATAAATATGGCAGCGAGTAAACATGCAAGAAGTAAGTAAGCGGTGTTTGCATTATTGGAAACAAGGCCTAGGGATCATACTTTCACTAGTGGACACTCTCAACATTGATCACATAATAAATAAATAACTTCTCCTCACTTGTGCTACATATACTCTTGTTTGATAACAAACACCATTCATTGCGTAGGGCTACAAGAGCTCCCTCAAGCCGGAGTAAACAAGCGCCACAACATACGGCATTCATATTTAAGTAACCTTTAGAGCATAATAGATCTTTGCAATTTAGACCGAGTACTAACATAGCATACACACTGTCACCATTACACTATGAAATGGGGAATAGATCACATCAATACTATCATAGTAATAATTAACTCCATAATCTACAAGAGATTACAATCATAACCTACGCCAAGTACTACATGATGCACACACTGTCACCGTTACACCATGGAGGAGGAATAGACTACTTTAATAACATCACAAGAGTAGCACATAGACTAATAGTGATACAAAGCTCATCATATGGATCTCAATCATGCAAAGCAATTCATGAGATCATTGTATTGAGGTACATGAGAGAGAGATTAACCACATAGCTACCGGTAGAGCCCCCAGCCTCGGGGGAGAACTACTCCCTCCTCATCATAGGAGACAATATGGCGATGAAGATGGCGGTGGTGTCGATGGAGATGACTCCGGGGGCAATTCCCGGTGCCGGAACAGAGACTTTGTCCCCCGAATTGGAGTTTCGCGATGGCGGCGGCCCTCGGAGTCTTTCTGGAGTTTCGTCAATCGGTATCGAAGTTTTAGGTCACGAGGGGTCTTATAGGCGAAGAGGCGGCGCGGGGGTGCCGAGGTGGGCTCCCCACACCTGGGGCGCGCCTCCTTGGCCGCGCCGCCGTGGTGTGGGGCCCCCCCTCTCCGGCTCCCCTTCGATGTCCTGGTCCGTCTTGAATTATGATGTTTGGTCTTCGTTTCGTCGAATTCGAGAATATTGCCCGAACAGCCTTTCGAACCAAAAACAACAGAAAACAGAACGCACGGCATCTTGTTAATAGGTTAGTTCCGAAAATGCATAATAATGATGTAAAGTATGTATAAAACATGTGAGTATTATCATAAAAGTAGCATGGAACATAAGAAATTATAGATACGTTTGAGACGTATCAAGCATCCCCAGCTTAGTTCCTCCTCGAGTAGGTAAACGATAACAACAAATAATTTCTGAAGTGACATGCTACCAACATAGTCTTAATCAACATTATTATAAAGCATATGAGATGGATGGAGTGATCTGAAGCAAAAGATTGCTAACAAAAGATAATGACTAAACAAATGAATCATATAGCAAAACTTTTCATGAATAGTACTTTCAAGACAAGTATCAACAAGACTTGCATAAGAGCTAACTCATAAAGCAATAGATTCAAAGTAGAATGCATTGAAGCAACACAAAGGATGATTAAGTTTCAGCAATTGCTTTCAACTTGTAACATGTATATCTCATGGATATTTGTCAACATAAAGTAATATAACAAGTGCAATAAGTAAACATGTAAGAATCAATGCACACAGTTAACACAAGTGTTTGCTTCTAAGATAGAAAGAGGTAGTAAACTGACTCAACATAAAGTAAAAGAATGGCCCTTCGCAGAGGAAGCATGGATTACTATTTTTGTGCTAGAGCTTTTATTTTGAAAACATAGAAACAATTTTGTCAACGGTAGTAATGATTCATATGTGATATGCATAATACTTCCTACAAGTTGCAAGCCTCATGCATATAATACCAATAGTGCTCGCACCTTGTCCTAATTAGCTTGTATTAACATGGATTATCATTGCATAACATATGTTTCAACCAAGTGTCACAAAGGGGTACCTCTATGCCTGTACAAAGGTCCAAGGAGATCAATTGCATTTGATTTCTCGTTTTTAATAGATCTCAACTTAAGACATCCATACCGGGACAACATAGACAACAGATAATGGAGTCCTCTTTTAATGCATAAGCATTCAACAACAGATAATATTCTCATAAGAGATTGAGGATGTATGTCCAAACTGAAAACTTCCACCATGATACATTGCTTTGGTTAGCGGCCCAATGTTCTTCTCTAACAATATGCATACTCAAACCATTTGATCATGAAAATCGCCCTTACCTCAGACAAGACGAACATGCATAGCATCTCACATGATATCCAACAAAGGTAAAAAGTTGATGGCGTCCCCAAAACAAGGTTACCGCTCAACAAGCAACTTATAAGAACTAAGACACATAACTACATATTCATCACCACAATAGTTTTTAAGCTATTTGTCCCATGAGCTATATATTGCAAAGATAAGGAATGAAATTTTAAAGGTAGCACTCAAGTAATTTACTTTGGAATGGCAGAAAACACCATGTAGTAGGTAGGTATGGTGGACACAAATGGCATAGTTTTTGGCTCAAGGATTTTGGATGCACGAAAGTAATCCCTCTCAATACAAGGCTTAGGCTAGCAAGGTTGTTCGAAGCAAACACAAGTATGAACCGGTACAGCAGAACTTACATAAGAACATATTGCAAGCATTATAAGACTCTACACTGTCTTCCTTGTTGTTCAAACACTTCACCAGAAAATATCTAGACTTAGAGAGACCAATCATGCAAACCAAATTTTAGCAAGCTCTACGGTAGTTCTCCACTAATAGATTAAACTACATGATGCAAGAGCTTAAACATGATCTAATGAGAGCTCGAAACAATTGCCAAGTATCAAGTTATTCAAAACCATATGAAGCATTTTCTGATTCCAACCAAATAGCAATTAACGAAGCGGTTTTCAACTCCGCCATGAACATTAAAAATAAAAGCGAAGAACACTAGTGTTCATATGAAAAAGCGGAGCGTGTCTCTCTCCCACATGAGCATGAATTTATTCAGAGAATGAAGATAACAAAACGAAAATAAAAGCACACGACGCTCCAAGTAAAGTACATAAGATGTGATGGAATAAAAATATAGTTTCACTAGAAGTGACCCGATAAATTGTCGATGAAGAAGGGGATGCCTTGGGCATCCCAAGCTTAGATTCTTGAGTCTTCTTAAAATATGCGGGATGAACCACCGGGGCATCCCCAAGCTTAGACTTTTCACTCTTCTTGATCATAGTATATCATCCTCTTCTCTTGACCCTTGAAAACTTCCTCCATACCAAACTTAAAGCAAACTCATTAGATAGAGGGTTAGTGCATAATCAAAAATTCATATATTCAGAGGTGACATAATCATTCTTAACACTTCTGGACATTGCACAAAGCTTCTGAAAGTTAATGGAACAAAGAAATCCATTCAACATAGCAAAAGAGGCAATGCGAAATAAAAGGCAGAATCACAAACAAACAATCCGTAAAGGCGAATTTCCAGAGGCACTTAAGTTGCTCAAACGGAAAACTCAAAACTAATGAAAGTTGCGTACATATCTGGATCACGCACGTAAATTGGAAGATTTTTAATTTTTCTACAGAGTTTCTACGCAAATTCGTGACAGCACTCTGTTTACGCAGCAATCCAAATCTAGCATCAACTTTACTATAGAGACTTTACTTGGCACAAAAACATGATAAGGAGAGGTTGCTACAGAGGAACAACTTCCAAGACTCAACAAAACAATAGCAAAATAAACACATGGGTTATCTCCCAAGAAGTGCTTTTTATAGCCATTAAGATGGGCTCAGAATTTTAATGATGCTCTCGCAAGAAATAAGAGTTGAAGCAAAAGAGAGCATCAAGAAGCAAATTCAAAACACATTTAAGTCTAACCCACTTCCTATGAAAAGGAATCTTGTACACAAATAAATTCATGAAGAACAAAGTGGTAAGCATAGGAAGATAAAACACGAGTAACTTCAAGATTCTCAACATAAAGAGGGGAAACTTAATATTATTAAGATGCATATAAACATGTTTCCCTCTCTCATAATAACTTTCAGCAGCATCATTGATGAAATCCACAATATAACCATCACTTAAAACATTCTTATCATGGTTCATATGTATAAAAGTATCATTATCAAGAATTTGAACATGGTAAACAAGTTGCATACTAAGGGAATGGTTTTTGGCAATCCCAACATAACTATGACAAGTTTCATAAGGATAATTATAACATGTGTCATCCATCTATGTAACGATTATCTAAACCAGAATATATAATATCATCATTTTCACTAAAAGTAAAGGTCTCAAATATAGGATCTTCAAGCACAACATCCCCAAGCTTAGAGCTTTCAATATCATCGTTTGAGGGAACATGAATAGTGCTAACATCGTTACTTTCAGAATCGATACCAAAGAGATTTCCAAAATCAAAGGTAGTGTGCTCTTCCAAATCATGATCACTAATATGGGTAAAGGGCATAGGAAGATCATTGTACTCAGATTCATTATCATAATAATCATTAGGAGCAACATAATTACGGTTACCTATTGTTACCTCATACACGCGGGATATGCCGTTACCTCTTTTTTTATTCCCCTCTTCTTCTTCTTCTTCGTTCCCTTCTTCTTCTTTTCCTTCTCCTCGTTCCCTTCTTTAGGAGGAAGAGCTAGGCTTGAAGGGAGGCTTTTACACATAACCTGATTTATTTCCAGAAACAATAGAAGAAACTTGGGAGGATTCCTCCTTTTCATTAATAAGTTTGAAACACACAGCGGTCCTATCATATTTTGGCAAAGTGTCGTCTTCTAAAATATTTTGTATGTAAGTATTTGTATGGCAATTATCAATGCAATAAGAAAGACACCCATGCAGGACATCATCAATATCAAGATCGTTAATATCTAACAAAGAAATTTTTCTTGATAACTCTTCACACTTCAAAAATAAGGTAAGTTCATCATGCTGATTAGGAATAATTTCATCATCACAATACAAATTTGCAGCACTCATGGGGTTCGAATTATCATTGGAGGAGCATTGAAAATTAAAATGACCCGCTCTATGGCAAAGTTCACAAATAAAAGGATAGAGGGCACAAACTTTTTACCAAGATCATCTAGAGCCCTAGACCACTTTCTAGTTTTTTCATTTCGTGATGGATACAATATTCATCTTCGATTTGATTAATTCCACAAGGTCTATGTATTCCACAAAAATTAACATGCTTATAGGAAATAGCATTCTCAGAGTTTGAGCATGTTCATTGCAATCATTAATAACAGTTTCATCCTTCATGCAAGTGTCTTTAAAAGGTTCATGATACTTATCAAAATTCTTCCTAGGCAATTCAAAATGAGAAGCAAAAGCTTTATAAAGATTTGCAACAACTTGAGAGTCAAGACCATAAGTAGCACTCACATATTTCGAAATTTATCAGTATCCATAAAAGTTTCAATGCATTCATAATCATAATTTATACCTGACTCTCTATCTTTGTCGTTCTCCCAATCTTCAGCGTTCTCCTCAATCCGATCAAGAATATCCCATCTAGCTTCAACCTCCTTGCTTGTGAAAGATCCCTCCAAACAGGCATCTAGATAGTCCTTGTGATGTCCTGAAAGCCTTGCATAAAAATTATTAATAATAAAATTACGGGGAGCTCATGAATGGGACATTTGAGCATTAGTGACTTCAATCTCCCCATGCTTGGGAAATACTCTCTTCATCACGAGGATAAAAGTTATAAATGTAATTCCTATCAATATGCACTTCATGAGGAGGATAAAATTTGGAATAAAAGAGAGATACAATTTCCTCCCAACCAAGATAATGACTATTCTTCAGCAATTTATACCAATGCGCCGCTTGATAGAGAATAGTTTCTTCATCACTTCATCCATAGAGATACCTGCACACTTGAATAACCCGCATAATTCATGTAAAAATAGTAAATGATCTTCAGGACGGACAGTTCCATCCCCTTCATAGCGGTTATCTATAACACGTCCAATAATTTTCATAGGTATCTTGAAAGGAATATTTTCAGTAGGTGGATTTAAAATATCACAAGCATCATTAGAGTTATCGCATATGGGAGATAAAGTATTATCAGCTAAAACTGGGAAGCTACAAAGATCATAAAAACTAGCTTCCCCAAGCTTAGACTTTTCCATAGCATTAGCAGTAATTGCGTTCATACTAATAACATCTCTACTAGCATGCAAATAAGGTTCCATAGGTTTTTTAATTTTCGCATCAAACAATTCTAAATCAGGAAAAGATTAAAAAGCTCACTAAATTTTTTGTTGTTTTCCATTATGCCTAACTAGTGAAAATAAAAACAAGAGACAAAAAGATAAAATTGCAGAATCTAAAGGAGATAGCTTAGAGCACTCACACACCGGCAACAGGCTAGGAAATAGCTTAGTAGTCGGAGGATGTGAATACCTTTTACCTTACCTCCCCGGCAACGGCGCCGAAATAGCTTGATGTCTACGTGTGCTTCTATTCTTATAGACAGTGTTGGGCCTCCAAGAGCAGAGGTTTGTAGAACAGCAGCACGTTTCCCTTAAGTGAATCACCTAAGGTTTATCGAACTCAGGGAGGTAGATGTCAAAGATAGTCCTCTCAAGCAACCCCGCAATTAAGATACAAGAAGTCTTTTGTGTCCCCAACACACCTAATACACTTGTCAGATGTATAGGTGCACTAGTTCGGCTAAGAGATAGTAAAACACAGGTGGTATAGATGAATATGAGTGGTAATAACAATCTGAAATAAATATGGCAGCGAGTAAACATGCAGTAGAACAAGTAAGCGGTGATTGCAGTATTGGAAACAAGGCCTAGAGATCATACTTTCACTAGTGGACACTCTCAACATTGATCACATAATAAATAAATAACATCTCCTCACTTGTGCTACATATACTCTTGTTTGATAACAAACACCATTCATTGCGTAGGGCTACAAGAGCTCCCTCAAGCCGGAGTAAACAAGCGCCACAACATACGGCATTCATATTTAAGTAACCTTTAGAGCATAATAGATATTTGCAATTTAGACCGAGTACTAACATATCATACACACTGTCACCATTACACTATGAAAGGGGGAATAGATCACATCAATACTATCATAGTAATAATTAACTCCATAATCTACAAGAGATTACAATCATAACCTACGCCAAGTACTACATGATGCACACACTGTCACCGTTACACCATGGAGGAGGAATAGACTACTTTAATAACATCACAAGAGTAGCACATAGACTAATAGTGATACAAAGCTCATCATATGGATTTCAATCATGCAAAGCAATTCATGAGATCATTGTATTGAGGTACATGAGAGAGAGATTAACCACATAGCTACCGATAGAGCCCTCAGCCTCGAGGGAGAACTACTCCCTCCTCATCATGGGAGACAGCGATGGCGATGAAGATGGCGGTGGTGTCGATGGAGATGACTCGGGGCAATTCCCGTCCGCAGGCAAACAGACTTCTGTCCCCGAATGGAGTTTCGCGATGGCGGCGGCCCGGAGTCTTTCTGGAGTTTCAATCGGTATCGAAGTTTTAGGTCACGAGGGTCTTATAGGCGAAGAGGCGGCGCGAGGGTGCGAGGTGGGCTCCCCACACCTGGGCGCGCCCCCCTCCCGCCACCAGGTGTGGGCCCCCCTGGCCCCTCTCCGGTTCCCCTTCGGTGTCCTGGTCCGTCTCGGTGAATTATGATGTTTGGTCTTTGTTTCGAATCCGAGAATATTGCCCGAACAGCCTTTCGAACCAAAAACAACAAACAGAACGGCACTTCGGCATCTTGTTAATAGGTTAGTTCCGGAAAATGCATAATAATGATGTAAAGTATGTATAAAACATGCGAGTATTATCATAAAAGTAGCATGGAACATAAGAAATTATAGATACGTTTGAGACGTATCAACCCCCTCTTTGGCAGGTTAGGTGGCAGCCCCCTTTGCAAGGAAGGTTGGGTAGGAGCCCCAAAACCCTAGCTGTCCTTTAATTAAGGGAGATCTGGTGGCTACCAAAACAGGGCTTCGGGTGCCACCCTAATGGGCCCTAGCTCGCCCATGCGGACAAACTTGGTTGGGCTGGACTTGGTGCGGCCAGAATTTGTGGGGTTGGCCTTTCAGCCCTCCCTTTGGCACTTCTCAGGTAAATTCCGGACACATCAGGAATTATCCTTTAACTCTGGAATCCAAAATTTCCTCTGTATAAATTCACCAAAGTATTTATGATAAATACCAAAACATATCTAGTAACTTTGGAACTCTTTCGGCCAAGGGAGGCCCATGCGCCCAAACCCTAAGCCTAGGGCACCGAACCACATGACCCATGTGGGAGGGGGTGGTCAGCCGACACCCTAATAGGCTCCCCTTTGGGAGGGGCCCATTAAAGTGGGATGCATTTTTTCCTTTATAAATAAATATTAATTTACTTAATTAATATATAATACATATTATTTAATTTCTAGTGACCCGAAACTATTTTCAGATCACTCCGAACTTAATTTAGATCTCTACGGAACTATTCTGGTTTTCTCTTCTCTATTCTCCGGTGTTTCCAATGATACCAAAAGCATCTCCAAGCATCACCGAACCATTAAACATGTTACGCTACGGTTCGAGAACACACAAACATGATCGAGACGCCTCTCCGA